>OX369285.1:1163200-3563200 GCA_947284805.1 Coleophora flavipennella | reverse complement strand
ATGGTTCAACCGAATTCTATTGGTTGTACTACGTTCATGTTTGTTGATAGATATTTACACAGTTTTAACTCAGTAATTTTGTTTTCTGTCATAAAATTGGAGTGATTAGAATGGGAAATCGTCTTTTGCGTACTATTGATTGACAACTACGATTGTAAAGCGCTAAAAAAAGATATATTTAAGGCTCTAAAGAGATTCATAGGATCAATCTGTAATATTTATCGAATTTACAGCTGTTGACCTGATTTTAAAAGACTCAAACTACGAGTATAAACTTTTCATTGTACCACGAGTATAATCTTTGAAGTAGATGTTTTTGTAAAATCAAATTTGTCAATCATAAATTGATCACGTCATAATCACAATAAGTCACTCATAATTCATATATTCATAATTTGTATATATCATAGGAAGTAGGTCTTTGCTACTAGCAGTTACGTAGGTAACTTGTTTTTAAAACTCACAATGTCGTCAAACTCACGGATCCCCTGAGGTACAATTTTAGTACTTACCTTACACTTACTCTATTACGAGTACCTACCTACATGGGACTGCGCTAAGAGTGTTACAATGCCTTTAAAATTTCAAAGTCATAAAGAGGTTCAAACCTCTAACCAGAGGTACCGGGTTCAAATCTGGACGGCCAATGTACCAATGAGTTTTTCAAAAACTTACGTACGTACTTACCGATTGCTTTAACGGTGAAGAAAAACATCGTGAGGAAACCTACACACGCCTGCGAAGAAACTCGAAGGTTGTGTGTGAAGTCGACCAACCCGCACTGGGCCCGCGTGGTCGACCCTTAGTCTAATCGCCCTGATTCAGGGTAGGCTCGAGCCCCTCGGTGGGGACGTATATGAGCTGTAATGATGAAGGTAAGTACTAAAATTGTACCTCAGGGGATCCGTGAGTTTAACGACATCGTGAGTTTTAAAAACAAGTTACCTACGTAACTGCTATATAGTAGCAAAGACCTACTTCCTATGATACATACAAACTATGAATATATGAATTATGAGTGACTTATTGTGATTATGACGTGATCAATTTATGTTTGACATTATACATTAGTATGTACCTACAACATTTGACATTATTAATTTATAGGTACCGATTTCATGGTTATGTCCGAGATACTTTGCTATTTTTTTTCTAATCGTTTTTTTTTTCATTAAACCTATTCGAAAAACGACGATTGGTTCCTCAATAAGTGCGAACAAAATTCTACTTTACTCCCTGTGAGGAGTTTTGTTTCTCTCTTCTGATTGATGCGCGTTCGTGCTCTGAAACCGATGTCTATAGGTACGAGTTAATACTATAGTTTCTTTTCTCCTAGTTTGTGTTATAAAATTGTGTGGCACTCGGGGCCAAAAAAAACATTTGGGGCGACGTATATTGAATTCCTCGCAACATCAGAATTCAAACTAACGCCCCGGGAGCAAAACATTACTTTCCCTTTGTTACACAAATAACTATTTGTTTATTAGAGTATGTTGTATACCTCTCTAGCTAGATTATGTGAAAGCACATAATACTTGAAAAAGGCTGTGAATCCCGTTTATAATCAAAAATAAAAACTCTGATTCTGATTCAATCCGTCTCTTCTAACTCCAGCCCTGTTACACAAATAACTATTTGTTTATTAGAGTATGTTGTATACCTCTCTAGATAGATTATGTGAAAGCACATAATACTTGTAAAAGCTGTGAATGCCGTTTATAATCAAAAATAAAAACTCTGATTCTGATTCAATCCGTCTCTTCTAACTCCAGCCCTGTTACACAAATAACTATTTGTTTATTAGAGTGTATTGTATGCCTCTTTAGCTAGAATATGTGAAACCACATAATACTTGTAAAAGGCTGTGAATCCCGTTTATAATCAAAAATAAAAACTCTGATTCTCCGTCTCTTCTAACTCCAGCCCTGTTAAACCTTTAATTCCTTATCAATTCCTAATTTCCTCCCACATTAATATCTCATAATATTGTTAACCTGTAAACTGTGTACTCAAACATGTTGGAATACGGGCGACCCGCGACACGCTAAACAATGAATGAGTTATACTGCGATACTGTCAAGCGGATCCGGGCGGCCCAAGCCTGAGGCGTATAGAACTTACACGAGCCGAGACTCGAGGCACCGTGGAAGTTCAGCCCCGATTGTGCGCCATGTGATGTCATTACGCTGATAATTTATTAACACTCCGAAAGGTTCGCAAAAAGCGCAGTTTGACTGATAATTTATTGTATTTTTATATTCGTAGATGGTCTTTTGTTCTCAGGAAAAGTCTTTATAAGATAAATGTAGAGAAAAAAATGACTTGTATTGTATTGTCAATCAAACGCGACAAAGTGAGGAAAATTAGCGAGAATATCGAAGGGCACAACG
The DNA here is from genome assembly GCA_947284805.1 of Coleophora flavipennella. Taxonomy (NCBI): domain Eukaryota; kingdom Metazoa; phylum Arthropoda; class Insecta; order Lepidoptera; family Coleophoridae; genus Coleophora; species Coleophora flavipennella. Next base: position 3,560,810 of record OX369285.1, on the reverse strand, counting down.
CGGCGGACAGATGATTACAAAATTCGTTTATTCAAAAAATCCTATTGTAGATGACAATGAAGCGAAGTTCTTAATAGAACAATTTAAAAATGGCATGACGAAAATTAAAAACATTTATTAATTTTGCGAAATTCTTCACCAAAAGTTATCGAGGGAAACCAACCAAGCGAACGAGCGAATTTCCTCAACTATTTACAATAGCCGTCTGCCAGGACCCGGGAGACGTTCAATAAAAAAATAATGAAGCGGTATTTTGGAAAAAGTATCTTCGGAGAAACAATGCCTCCGGAATAATAGGCCTAGCCAAAGTTCCGACAATCGGGTGAACTTCCCGCCTTATCGGCACCAACTTTCATGAAATCGCACTTATCTCCCTTTACTTGGTTTCAAATTGTCAATTGATTGGAAACAAATAAATTTTCTTTATAGTTTTATTTAGAGATCCGTTTCTAGGTAGGTACAAAGGAGTCTCCCTACGCAATTGACTCAGGAATGATGAGATCCGTAATAGAACCAAGATGACCACTCACAGAATTGCTAAACTTAAATAGCAGTGAGTAGAACAGACAGCAGTTATGCCCTCTAGTGGCGACCGCACACCGGGAGGCGTAGTATAGACAGGCATCCCACTCGGTGGACTGACGACCTGGTGAAGGTTGCGGCAAGCCGCTGAATGCAGGCAGCTCAGGCCGGTCGTCGTGGAAATCCTTGGGGAGGTCTTTTTCGAGCAGTAGTCGTTTTTCAGCTGAAAAGATGATGCTGATTAAGTTGTGATAAAATTGTTATCATTTCCGCCTATTCGGCATAACTAACCCAAAGGGTGGGTACCAACGGAACCCTAGCCTACAATTTTCTATCTCGATTGAGTTACGAGATAGTGAAATTTGTTCTAGATGATTGTTGTTGTTGATGTTATGAAAAACGGCATTCTAACCTTTAGTAGCAGGTGGTCTACTTTCCCAAAATGAACACTTTCCCAAATTGATCACTTTTCTAAAATGACTATTTAATTTTCCCAAAAGAACTACTTTCACAATCCAAAGTTTAAGCCAAACCCGAGTCAGGAAATTGAACACTGGCTTTTCTTTAAAAGGTACAATACATAATTATTTGTTTAAAGTAATGTATTGTTCGAGGCCGTTAGTTTCAGTTCTGAGCTAAGCGAGGAATTCAATATGCGTCGCACGAAAATACAATATTTTGTTCCTGAGTGACACACTCAATTTTTTATCACAACTTATGTGAAAAAGAAATGAAAAATAAAGAAGATTCAGAAGAATGCACATGACTTTTCTTTTTTTTCAACGCGCATTGCCGCCAAAACCTAAAGACTAGTAACTTTTTCATATATTATGCTTTCGACCTCTTTGGTTAAGTTCACATACTAACCAACAAAAAGTTAGTTTTTAATACAAACTTATTGCTCACCAATCACAAAAGTAAGTTTATTCTCTGTTTTTTTATATCTATTTATTGTAAACTTGACATTGATATTATGAAATCATATCAGCTGAAGGACGTCCACTGCTGGACATAGGCCTCCCCAAAGGATCTCCACGACGACCGGTTCTGCGCTGCCCGCATCCAGCGGCTTCCCGCGACCTTCACCAGGTCATCGGTCCACCGAGTGGGAGGCCTGCCTACACTACGCTTTCCGGTGCGTGGTCGCCACTCGAGAACTTTACTGCCCCAACGGCCATCTGTTCTACGAGCAATGTGTCCCGCCCACTGCCACTTAAGTTTAGCAATTCTGAGAGCTATGTCGATTACTTTGGTTCTCCTACTCAAATAAAATATTGAAATAAATGAATCTAATCCAATTTTATCTCTCACTATACAGAATTTTATGTTCGCTTGTGATATTTACATTTTTTTACATTCAACCTTCACGAATCAGAAGCGAGAAGCAAAGTAGAATTTTGTTCGCACTTATTGAGGAACCAATCATCGTTTATCTAATAGGTGTGACGAAAAAGGTTTTATTTTGGTAATCCGGTATTTTCAATATTATTATTCCCATGGATTATTATAAAATGACAGAATTATGCACTAACTAACATCGCATGAGTTGTTATATTGTTATTCAAATCAAAATTCAAAATAGTGCCTTATTATTCACAAACGTCTTATTGTAAAGGAGATTTTCCATAAATATTAATCACGTAGTACAAAGCAAGCCCTTCCGTACCTAGATCTTGTTGAATTGTTTAGTCGTGAATTATTTTAGACGCTAGTTTGTGTTGTCCTGTATCAATTAATTAAAATGTTACATTAGAATAGAATAGAATAAAAAATATTGTATTCATGAACCAACACAATTCACAACAGATAAATAAAATTAGACATTTTAATTTTGTTGACTGAGTATGCTTATTGATAGAAGAAGCTATAAGCTTTTGCCGTAAGTAAAACTATTCTGAAACTTCCGTTCAATGTTAGTTCCGACAAAAGAAGTGGCCAAGTGGCCAAAGTAGGGCCCCGTTGTTTTTTTTACAGATTTAGTTTATAAGCGTCAAAGATTTATATAACCTGATCTGTGGCTGTATAATAGGCAATGAGTTAAACGGCTAAGTCATTCCGACGCGGACTAACAGATGGACATGACGAAAGTATAAGGGTTCCTAGTTTGACTACGGAACCCTAAAATCGGCAAGTGCAATTCGGACTTACGCACCGAGGGTTCTGTATGACCATACCTCACCACGTAATAATACCTTATCTTTTCAAAAAAATTCATCAACGCGAGCGAGAGATAAATGCAGTTTTTTCAATACTTAACACGAGTAAGACTCACACTTGGCCAGTTTTTTTTATTATTTGTTGTTATATTTAAGGATACGAACCACACCAAGTTCCATGCTTGTATCATCATCGTCATCATCATCATCATCATAACAGCCGAAAGACGTCAACTGATGGACAAAGGCCTCTCCCAAAGGATTTCCACAACGACCGGTCCTGCGCTGCCCTCATCCAGCGGCTTCTCATAGCTTGCGACCATGCTTGTATGTATAACCATTTTTACAATAGATCAAAAACAAAAAAAAAATATAAACTTATTTTTTCACTCTTTTATTATTTATTGGTAAATCCTTGACAATGAAAATTTCAGCCAGTTACCTATCACATTACCAAAGACAGCCTTTTAAAGGTCATACAGACAGACAGACAGACAGACAGACAGACAGACAGATGAACAGCGTAGGCTTACTAATAGGGTCCCGTTACCTGGTACCGAACCTATGTAAGTTCGTCATGTCCGTTTGTCTGTTCGTGTGTGATAGTAAATATTCGCTTCTGGTATATAAAAATTGACCCAATAATACGAAATGGAATGTCACTGTTGTATAGAACCGAGACGATAGCCACTTTTCATGAGTTGGGCATCGGGCTTTTCGCACTTTTTAACTGGCTACAAAAAAAGAGGATCAGGGAGACTCAACTCGACTGACTACGAATCTTCTTAATTTTCTTAATACTGTGCCTCGGTGTCACGGTTGTTACAGGTAACCACTTTTCATAAGTTGAAAATCACCATTTTTCAAGTTTTTAACTTCATAAAAGGAGGATCAGGTTCTCAATTCAACTGTTTTTTTATGGGTGTCAATTAAATGGTTAGCATAGTATTGTTATTTCTGTGAGCAGAAAAATATAATCGGTGAGCAGAAATAGCTAATTGGTCAGCAACTCATGGTCAGCAAACATTTCAAAATCAATCAGCAATTTATGTCATTCTGGATGGCTGTAATTATTTTAAACATCCCCGTACTACACTCTTCCTACAGTGTTGAGTGGTCGACGGAGCCCCTTCGGGGCTCCTACTTCTGTGTTCTCACGTTAAACCTAACACTACGACTGTGCGGGGAGGCGAGCTTAGCTCGCCTCCCCGCACAGTCTCCGAACCTAACGGATCCGAGTCGGGGTGCTCCGCAAGTCCGAGCTCGCTTCGCTCGCTCCCGCTTCCATTTAGAACTCCCCGTACCACACTCTTCCTACAGTGTTGAGTTGTCGACGAAGTCGGACCCGCGTGCTTTCCCCGCCCTGATACTCCCACATCCCCCTGGGATCCCGAAGGTTTGTTGGGGGTTTAAATGGGTGGCGGGGGCTACGCCCCTTTTTCAACAAAAACGCAATCCAAGTAGTTATTTTGCTCACCATGTTTTAAATATGCATACCAATCAAATATACTGCTTATAGACATGTTTTTCTGCCGCTCAATCATGAAATCTTGCCGCTCAAGTAGTTATTTTGCGGACTGAATGTTTATTATGCAGATAAATAATATATTTACTTACCTTTTTTTATATACTTGTAAGCTACACTATTTTGGCGCCTACGCCTGTTGTAACACCTCTGGCAAGTAAAGAGGTGTATCAGAGTGGATAAAAGATTTAAAAATAATCTTGCGATTTTTTATAAAACGATCAATTTTTGTACCCATTTTTGTGATTATTTTTCCATTTCATAATTTATACCTCCTGCATTTTCTCAAACAAATTGTATCGTATTGTATAATATAAATAACTAGATTTTGCCAGCGGCTTTGCTCACGTGAACATAGTTTCTATGACTGTCTTCGAGGGTGTGCAGTGCGCGAGCCGCAAGCGACTCGCGAGCGTGGAAAAATTAGCTTTTATGTTAATCCAGGTCCTAATCTGTCTACCTACCAAATTTCAGCCAGATACGTTCAGTAATTTTTGCGTGAAAGGGTAAGAAACATCCATAAAATACGTCCATACGTACAAACTTTCGCGTTTATAATATTAGTAGCATATCCTTCAAAATGTGAAAATGTGTTTTTTTTTGTTACCTTTTCACGCTTCAGCACCTCGAACAATCTTGATGAAATTTGGCATGCAGGTAGCCTGTGTCACTGTGAAGGACATAGGCTTCTTAATTGTATAGTACGATGCAGTTCCTAAGGGACCTGAAAAAAATAACTTTTTGCTTAATTTCTTTACATCGCAACGGAACAATTGATTGTTGTGATTTTTCCACAGAGGTATTTGAGAGGGTGAAAAAGGCATAATTTACTAATAAGTTATATCCTGGCATAGTTTTCAAAGGAATCTGGGAAAAACTCATTTCCACGCTCGGGCACGTCGTCGGCGTCGCAACAGAGTATTTGAAGTGTTTTTTTTATAAAATTACTAGCTTTTGCCCGCGGCTTCGCCCGCGTGGACATCGTTGTAATGACTGCCTTAGAGCGTGCGCAGTGAGCGAGCCGCAAGCGGCTCGCGATCGTGGACATGGCTTTTGACGTGATAACGTCTTATAATTCGATGGAGCCGGCTGCACGCACGAAAAAACATGACGCATGCGGCGTTACCTCGCTTTGAGGCGTTCCATTTAAGGCTTGAAGTGCAAGCGAGAGCGCGCAATGAGCGACAAAGAGGCACAATCAGCCTCCGCGTTCGACAGCGTTCGACATCTGTCTCTCTCCTACTTGAGTGAGCGATGCGTCCGCGTGGACAGCTGCTATACATTAATACATTTACATGTTTTCGTCAAGTATGAAGTACAGTGAAAAGTGAATGTGGTGTCAATTGTTTATAGCTACGATAATTGCGGCGATAAATGTAATAATTCTTTCGATATTATGAAACCATTCCATCACTATTTTCTTATAACGTTGTCACGTTAAACTATCGTCCGTAAACCGACTTTACAGACAACTAATTTTTTCCAGATCCCTCGGGAACTATGTCAGGATATGCTTATAAGTAATAAATGTCATTTCCCACCCCCTCAACCATCTCTGTGCAAAAAATAACACCAATCCATTGGTCCTTTGCGATGTTAAAGAAATTAACCAAAAAAAGAGTATTTTTTTTAGTTCCCTCAGGAACTGCATCGGGCTATGCTATTTTTACGTTACAAAAAGTAGCCTTTGTCCTTCCTCGTGACACAGGCTACCTGCATGCCAAATTTCATTAAGATTGGTCAAAGCGTTGAAGCGTGAAAAGGTAACAAACAAACACATTTTCACATTTATAATATTAGTAAGGATTTGAGGGGGTGGGGAGTGACATAGACTGCTAATTAGAACAGCCCGATATTGTTCCTAAGAGATCTGGAGAAAACTCACCTCCACGCTCACCCTCTAAGAAAGTTATAAAAACGATGTCCACGCGGGTGAAGACGCGGGATAAAAGCTAGTAATTACTATAAAAAAGATACCGTTGCAGAGATCTCGTCAGAATCGTCTATATAAGTGGCGTTTCTAAACTGTTTGATCTAGAAACTTGAAATCACTCATGTTGAGAACTCGACGATTTTTTTTGGTACGTATAATAGAATTCTAGTAACGAATCCGAAATCCAACGCTATGTATGGTCTTACAAGCAGTTGCTTGGTTTTTGTGGCTTTAAAAATATTATCAATGATGTCAAAATGTTTTTTTTGATATTTTAAACACTGACAAACTTTATTTTTATGATACCGTGACCGAAGGTGACTTAAAACTAAACTTACACCATTCGTCTGACCATCTTTCCTACCTTTAAAGGGCTATCTTTTCAACCGTAATGAACATTTGATTGAATTTTTCACAGAATATGTTTTAGTATGGAAAACTCCCAAACAAATAATAAAAACTTCTTCTCATTTTTAATTTATTTATTTAAAATAAAGTTTTTTTACCGTTGTTTTTTATCTCCAACTCGCTGTCCCAGCGAACTTCGTTCCACCTTACACTACACTACAATACACTACACTACCCTACCCTACCCTACACTACCCTGCACTACACTACACTACCCTACCCTACACTACACTACCCTACCCTACCCTACACTACACTACCCTACCCTACCCTACACTACACTACCCTACTCTACCCAACCTACACTACACCTACACCACACTACACTACCCTACCCTAAAACCAATTATTTTTTGACTGATTTTTTTTATTTGTGAATATCATAGTACTTATTATCCTATTCCGGACGAAGACAAATGCAAAAACACAAAAATCATAAAAATTAGTTAAGCCGTTCTTGAGTTATAAAAGGTGTAACTAACACGATTGGTAAGCCCATTTCTCCAACGCAATAAGGAACTGAATATCTCATCTTCATGCTGGAACACATCAATGTTTTTAACATTGATTTTTTGCGGCAAGACTTGGGAAGATGGCGGCTTAGAAAATGCCCTACGACCAACTAAACGAGTCCTACAAAGTTAGACCCCACTAGGAATCGAACCTACGAGTCCTGGTGTAAATGAATGGACTAACCATCACGCCAAGCTTTATCTTCTACTCTATCGTCACACCCCGGACACTGCATACAAATGGGCGTGAAATGACATTTCTAAAAACAAATGACAGAGCAAACGAAATCTCGGCGAACTCCCATACGTTCGAGAACCAAACTGTAACCAATCTGTATCAAATGGGTGACGTAATTTAATATACATACTTTGCTATCGTAAGAACGGTAACACATACAAAGCGTTAAACTTGGTGTGATACTGTGTTTATAGCGCAGACTCTAAAGTAAAAACGATAAACGGTCAAGTGTGAGTCGGACCCGCGCTAAGGATCAAAAACTGAACAAAAAAAATGTTTACTTTCGGCCTCGTTGGTATTGAAATTAATATACCATTGTTGTACTCGCTACATACCTACACATAATTAACAGAAATATAATATTGTGTAATGCAGCTATTCTCAAAGTATGCTCCGCGTAAGGCCTCTGCGAGGGCTTAGCCGAAAACCAACCTAAACATCAAGCACGACATTCAAGTAGCATAGTAGCCAAAAATGAGAATACACACGCAACTTGACGTCCATCGTATAGATTTTTGATTTTCATTAAAGAACTAATATAAAATAAGGTTTTTGCTTATTTTGGGGATCCGTAATTTTTTTTATGTTTCAAAAGAGTTCCAACACAATAATAGTTGGAGAACCGCTGGTGGTAAAAAAACCCTTGGTGCGAGTTCTACTTACACTTGGACGGTTTTTTTGGAATTTTTGTGACACAAGTAAAGTTGTAACCTAACATTTTTTATTTTTTAATAGGGGATCGGACTGCTAGTCATTTGACTTACTTTTTACGATCTGTCAAAAACGAAATTTTGTTCTAGAAATGTATGAAATACCCACAAGTGACGTCATAGATTTAAAGCGTCATTGACGAACTTATTATGTGAATTTGATCACTAAAAAATTAAAGGCGTGATGGAAAAACGAAAGAAGTAAGGTTTTTTGAAACATCAAGAGGAGAGCAATTTAGGAAATCTTATTTCAGATTTTATTTTTGATGCAATCCGATCCCCTATTTAAAAAAAACTGTTCACCAACAGTTTATAACAAAGGTAAAATGATTACGAATACACATTGGAAACTTATAAATCATTTGCATGTGTCCAATAATGAAAGTAGTAAATAATTAAAGTTAAGGTCACGGGAAGCCGCTGGATGCGGGCAGCGCAGAACCGGACGTCGTGGAAATCCTTGGAGGAGGACTATCTCCAGCAGTGGACACATATAAAAAATATTCTTTATCGTACTTACAACTCACATTGGCGTTGCTTTGATTTAAAACGTACCTTTTTGCGAACATCGTGACGTCATCAGGCGTAATGACGTCACATACCTAATTATAATTACGGTCATTTTCAACGCAAATCGAATACAAAAGTAGGGTTCCATCGTTTGTTTGCCAACATTTACTGGTCTTGCTAAGCTATTTTTGAGCTTAATGAGTTTTGAAGAAAGGTCGCTCTGTGTTGGTTGGTTCATATATTGAATAGGTAAGATGATGATTTGATATGATACCAGTACCATCATAATAAAGGCTTGGAATTACTCGGAAGGGATGTTCTTTAATTATTTTCGACGTAGATGTATATTTTTCATAAAACTTACTATGAATTTGATTAGTTTTGTGCTACAACATCATCAATCAAATCTTCTTGCTAACGTAATATTAATACAAAAACGGCCAAGTGCGAGCCGGACTCATGCACTAAGGGTTCCGTACCACCACAGTTCTCCACACAAGTATAACAATGATACCTTACTATTCATTGCAAAAAAAAGTCATCACAACGAGAACGAATGCTGTTTCTTTTTTATTTAGTTCGGACTCATTAGCGTGACTACGACTCACACTTGGCTGGTTTTTTGTTTTGTATTACTTTAGGATTAGTCCTATAATGATTACAAGTTTCACGCTTATATGTTTCACTTTCACGCTGTTTTTTAAGATTTTAAATAACTTGTATCAATTTGTCACTTTTTTAATTTTTATCATACGTTAGTAAGTCTTCTATAATAAGTTATAACACATAGGTAGTTCGTGAAAATTTCAGTCACGGTTATTTAAATACACCCTTTTAAAAGTCGGACAGACAGACAGGATTAGTAACAGGGTCCCGTTGCCTGGTACGGGACCCTAAAAACCACGTATAGTGTGGGGTTCATCGGTCATTACTTCATAACTTAAAAACTACTTAACACAGGATTAACTAAAAAAAAATAGTTGAGAGTTTCTAACTACTTTATGTGCCAAATCTCATGTAAGTCGGCTTATAAATATATATTTTTTTACTATTTATGACGGAGATATAGATAGAGACATAGCTTTTAGCACAGGTGGCTGTTGGTGCAGTAAATTTCTCGAGTGGCGACCGCGCACCGGAAAACGTAGCGTAGGCAGGCCTCCCACGCGGTGGACCGATGACCTGGTGAATATCGCGAGAAGCCATTGGACGCGGGCAGCGCAGGAACGGTCGTCGTGGAAATCCTTGGGGGAGGCCCTTATCCAGTAGTGGACGTTTTTCGGCTAATATGATGATGATGACGAAGGGCGTACAGAAAGATCTTTTAAGGATTCCCCGTAGGGAATATGAAACCCTTTTTTTATTAAAAAATTTGAGTGCGTACCCTAAAATGTGCGAGCAGAATACTGACGAAAATTGACTTATTTTTGTTTTTCTCATGAATGAATCGATTAAAGTTTTATAGAATTTATTTCGTACCTATGTCCTTGGTTCTTCTTTGCTAGTAGTTGTATTAATTTTTTTCTATAAAATTTGTGCTTAATTAGGTGACAGACAACCAATTACGTTGACTCGTCCTAAGGCTGATAGGCACCATACCCCTACTTTCTAAAATCATCAATGAAGCGAATCAAATTATCTTGACAAAAATTAAATAATAAAAAAAATGATGATTTATTTTTCACTAATTTAGATATTATTTCACTAATTTTGAAATTGGTTAATAAAAAAATTAAAAACAAAGATATAAGTCCTAATTAAGATTAGCACTCATTAATTTTGGGGCTAAAAAATTGAAATGTAATTTTGTTATTAATTGGTTTAGTTTCGAAAAAGACGAATTCCGATTCATACACGTCAAAAAACTCCTTTTAAAAACTTTTTACTACTTGCAAAAAGTTTTAAAACTCTATTGTAAGTATACCTATTTACTGCGTCATTCAAAGTTAATGTTTTGTTTTTAAAGTTTTTTTTTTCACTACGACTCAGAGGTTATGCAAAGGCGCATCCCGGGGGCGTCCGAAGTTCACGGATGTTTCGCGGCGACTGCTGTGCTTGCTGGCCATCTGCAGTCGTCGTTGAGATGGCCAGCATCTCTTCGGCGCGCGTACTGCGCAGGCGCGAGCAAACTCCGCCCACTAAAAAGTTTTCGTCGCGTCGAAGCGCGCTTTGCAGCGAGACAACTTAGTTCGACCCACTTTTTGATTAAGTGCAAAGATACGAACTTACGTTGGTTTAGAATCTATCAATACCACCGGTCGACACCAGTACTTACTTATTGACATTCCAAATATCGCCAGACTGCTTTTCTTTTCGATAATTGTATCTTACTGTTGCCTATGGATTAATCCTATCCTACTAATATTATAAACGCGAAACTTTGTAAGAATGTATTTTGTAAGCATGTATGAATGTATGTTTGTTACTCTTTCACGCAAATACTACTAAACGAATCTGTCTGAAATTTGGTAGGTAGACAGATTGGGACCTGGATTAACACATAGGCTATTTTTTCCACGCACTGCGCACCCTCGAAAAGTCATAGAAACGTTGTCCACGCGGGTAAATAAAATAAAATAGAATAGATAAAGCCTTTTCGAGACTGAGTAAGGTTAAAAAGTCATTTGTGGGGCAGTGTATAAGATTCTACAATAAAATTCCAGAAAATGTAACTAGTTTGTCAGAGAATAAATTCAAGACTCATGTTAAGAAAGTTTTGTGCTCTAGAGGATATTATAAAATAATAGATTGTGTAAATGACAAAGATATATATGTTTATTCTATAATAAATACCATTACCTGAGACTGTAATCTGAATCATGACATTATTTGTAATATACAGTTTTTTTTTGTTTTGACTATTTAAAAGTGTGTATAAACACCTATTTGAAATAAATTGTTTTGAATTTTGAATTTTGGTGAAGCCGCGGGAAACAGCTAGTAAGAAATATTTAATATAAATATAGAAAGATAAATAAAATATGTAAATTATGACTTTTAAAACCGCCTCCGCCTTCGTGGTATAATGGTTAGTCCATTTGCTTCACAACAGAGGTCGTGGGTACGATTCCCAGCGAGGTTTAACTTTGAAGGACTTGGTTTGGTAGGCGGTAGGGCATTTTTCTAACACTACCACCATTTTATCTTAGCCTTCTCGACAAATAAATATAAATAATAATATGTTCCGGCATGAAGATAAGATGGCTAGTTCCCTATTGTGTTGGGGAATCTTTGTAAGCCCGTTTCCATAGTCACACTATCAGGTGAGATGATGCCAAGGGCTTACCAATAGTGGATTAAAAAAAATTCATAAGTTTGGACAACTATCCCCAAGGCACCTATGTATATGTTCCATTTGCAAAAAAATAGACTTCTCTTTTTTTATCCACAATTGATAAGCCCTTGGCATCATCTTACCTAATGGTAAGTGACGATGATGCCGAAGATGGAAGCGGGCTTACCAAGATTCCGCAACGCAATGAGGATCTGGCTATCTTATATTCAAGCTTAATTACCTAACTTGGTATAAGGTTATTAAGTTATGGTAATTAGTTATTACTCGTATATTATACCTGATTTGTAAGAATATCGTAATAATCTTGTTTATTTTTTATCTGCATTTAGCCTTTTTACTTACCAATTCCTAGCATTCAAGGCTTTCAAGTAACCGATACTTTAAGGTGCCTGAAAGAAATCGCCAAAAGCGATAAGGCCGGCTTTGCACTAAACAAATTATTAATTTAGTTATATGTAATGATTTTTCTTGCAATAAAGGATATTTACTTACTCACATACATGCAACAAAAAAAAGGCGTCGGTGGCTCAACCGGTAAAGACTCGGTCCATCTAACCAGAGGTACCGGGTTCAAATCTGGACGGCCAATGTACCAATGAGTTTTTCAAAAACTTACGTACATACTTACCGATTGCTTTAACGGTGAAGGAAAACATCGTGAGGAAACCTGCACACGCCTGCGAAGAAACTCGAAGGTTGTGTGTGAAGCCGACCAACCCGCACTGGGCCCGCGTGGTCGACTAAGGCCTAATCGCCCTGATTCAGGGTAGGCTCGAGCCCCTCGGTGGGGACGTGTATGAGCTGTAATGATGATACATGCAAACTCCAACATTAATACACCTTGCCACCGTTTGAAAAAGCGATTTCTATAAAACCCATAAACGTGGCACGGGTTTTTTCCAAAACTCATGAAGGTTAGGCTCCATACTCCACACACGGGGGCAGGGCCATGTTCGGTTGGTTGAGATTGTAGAGCTACTAGAGCTAGTAGCGAACCCCATTGACAAAAGTTTTAAGCAGCCTATAAGGCCTCCACGCCACGGCTTAACTGCCTGAAATCTTGACGTTATTAATTTCCGAGTAAAACGTAAAAGTTATAACAAACAAAACACGTTCAGGAGATTCGGCGTTATCGTCGCTAAAACAGCTGTAAACGGAAGCGGCCGTATTGTCAGTTGTAAACTTTTTACAGGAGGCGTAAACGCAACGGCCGGGCCGCGTCGAGCTTGCTACTGAAAATATTCACAGTTTAATCGTTTGCAGTACAGTGGCCACGAGGTCTTATTAAAATACAGGAAGATGCCTTAATGAGAAGGCAAAACTGAACAACATTTTTCGAGGAACCTATGGTAAAAATTCAAAAAAAAATATTTACTATACGCAAAAATTCATAGGCTACTATAATATTTTCTACATTACTTAATAGATGGCACCATAACTTAACCAATTTAACATTATCCCTATTTATTATGAAGTCGGGTAAAACGTATCCTGTGTCACTCACGGGATCAAGACGAATCTAACGACACCCCGCATTCCAAAATCCATCAAGCCGCCATCCATTAACCGCCTCCGTGGCATAATGGTTAGTCCATTCGCTTCACACCAGGAGGTCGCAGGTTCGATTCCCGGTGGGGTCATCTTGTAAGACTCGGTTTGGTTGGTGGTAGGGCATTTTCTAAGCCTGCCTGGCTAGCTGCCACCATCTATTCTAAGTCTTAAACATCAGTGTTTACATCATTGATGTGTTCTGGTTTGAAGATAAGATAGCCAGTTTTCCATTGCGTTGGGGAATCTTGGTGAGCCCGCTTCCATCTTCGGCATCATTGTCACTTACCATCAGGTGATATGATGCCAAGGGCTTACCAATTGAAAATAAAAAAAAGCCGTTTAGGCTACAGGCTCAACCAAAGAATCAGACAAACATACATATAAAACATGAATACATAAACACATACACCTGAAAAAAATTACTCTCCTTATTAGACAGTCGGGTAAAAACGAACGTATTCTGCTCAGAATTCTACTCAGACTATTAAATAGTTAACATATTCGCCGCAAATGCGTGGCGTCGTCGTATATTATGCGACAGCCGCCGAACTGTGGCGGCGCGCGTAAACTCTCTCTGTGCATGTGATGCAGTAACATGGAATAAAAAATTCGAGCGAGACCTACAGTACTCGCATATGATGTGTAACATGTGACAAAATACTTTATAAAAGGACGGCAAAGATACGGCAGACTAGGCTGTATGGTCATAGATACCTTTGCCTTTTCCGCGCTTTTAAAGCCTGAAAAAAGGACGGCAAAGATACGGCAGACTAGGCTGTATGGTCATAGATACCTTTGCCTTTTCCGCGCTTTTAAAGCCTGAAAAAACGCGACTCCCTGGGACACATTTCCGTCCCATAGGACACTTTTCCGTCCCATTTCACGAAATCACTCCCACAAATTGCAGGAAAGCGAGAGCAAAGATGTTACACATCAAAAACCGGCAAAGTGCGAGTTGCACTCGCGGAAAATAGGGTTCCGAAGTCTTTTCAAAAAATAAATGTTTAAAAAAATATATACATATTTGCAGCTGATAATAGAACATTTTGTAAGGAAAATCTATGAATTTTTGACAAATCCAACTGTACATCTTAAGTTAGTCGACTATTACTGCTAAACTCAGAAAGCCTACTTAGCAGTGATAGTTTTCCTTTTTAATTAATTATATGTCCTACTATTTTCAAGGACACTTTACTCAAACAAAAATTGGCACTTTAAAGCTTAATATTTCGCAAACCGATCCGTGAAACAAAAAATGGTTTGAGCAAACCCGTAGTTGCTGAAAGTTGTTGAAAGACCTATTCAACGATGCCCTACAGGATAGGGCAAAAAAAAAAACTCTTTACATGTAACTTTTTTTTTCGAGATTTTATTGTGCAATTCTGTCGGCGTGATTAATGTGTATAACCATGCGAAATTAAATCTATCTAGTACTAATAGTCTCTGAGCTAAGACAGACGGACAGACAGACAGACATGGCGAAACTATAAGAGTCCCTTGGTGACATCGGGACCCTAAAAAGCCGTGACATAAATACCTATATCCACAATGTAATACCGTAAGATAGTTTTAGGAAAGAGGTTTATACTCGTAGCTATCTCACTTGGGATATAACTACGAGTATAAATGACGATCTTAGTAAATATCTTTGTGAGTAAAAGTAATCAAATCTTATTAAACAACTATCTACCGGTAGTTAAGTTTAGTTTTGTTTGTTTTACGTCACATGATGAACATCATCATCCTCATATCAACTCATATACGTCCCCACCGAGGGGCTAGAGCCTACCCTAAATTAGGGCGATGGGGCCTGATGATGAACATGTCAGGTTTTAATAAAAAATGTCAATAGGATCATCAAAGAAAGAAAGCAATACAGAGATTAAACTAATTAACTAAACAAAATGTCAAAATCATGTAGAAAACAATAAATAGTAAAGTATTTAAAATCTCTATGTTTAAATATAAGTAAGGAATAAAATATTTTTTGAAACTTAAGTACTATATTTTTATTAAAAATTTAAGTGCAAGTTTTAAATGTCACATTTTTTTTTTAAAAACAGTTCATCATTAGGATATACTTAATTCACTTTCCAAGTCTTCTAACCGGTGCCTAAATGGTACCTTATCTGTTATTTCTCGCAAAGTGGACGGTAGTCTTTTACGAGAGTATATACAGGTTATAACAAAATTGGTGTAGGACCCGTTAAATCGGGGTTCTACCCATCATACTGAACAACTTTCTGCAAGGAACCCATGGTCAATTCTCAAAAGAAAAATTCCATTCAAAATGCACAAAACTGGTCGGTCAGCTGATCAATTTGTATGAAGAATTGTCGCGTGGTCGACTAACCGATCGCCCTAATTCAGGGTAGGCTCGAGCCCCTCAGTGGGGACGTATATGAGCTGATGTGATGATGATGATGATGTGTGTGTGTGTTTACATCCGTCCAGTGCTCTGGTTCCCAAACTACTGAACGGATTTGAATGAAATTTGAGTTAGGGCAATATTAACTTTATTTCTCTAGTCGCTTTTTTTCAAATTTTGATTTTTTAGGGTTACCACCGTAGTAAAAAATACTTATTATTTTTTTATTCAAACATGGCTCTTACGATTTTAATTAAACTCGGTATGTTATTATAACTGTATATGGTTTACAGGACTCGGAATAAGGTAACCTCCTATACAAATCCAGGTTGTTTGATGCTTTTTCTCAAAAACGGCTATAACGATTTTAATGAAACTTTGAAAATAAATAGGACTTAATATGGTCTACCTGCACTAGGTATTTCATAATTAAAGGATAAATCTGAGTAAGGTACCTTCCATACAAACCGAAATTAATTTGTAAATTTTTCATCAAGTCTAATATGTAACCTTACTTTATTCTTTGCTACTAAGTAAGTGTAATGTTTATTCTTGACGTGTGTGTATCCGACACGACAGACAGTGAAGGCCTCGTGATAAAGTATGCACAGCGTGGCTGTACAATTTAATTTTAGTACTTAAGTGGCTGCACATCAGACACACGTGTACATTAACGATTAAGAGATTACATTAAACATGTTTTTAAAGCTTGATTGCCAATGAAAAGCTATGCACTGATGGACCATGTATCTTTTAATGTTTTACCCCTCTTACCCAATACCAAAGTATATATATTAGTACTAACATACAGTATGGACACTCCCTGCCGGTCTCTAGATTGCGACCTCACCCCCTCGTCACCCAGATTGATGCAGATTGGTTACCGTTTGGTTGTCGAACGTATAGGATTTCGCCGCCATTTTGTTTGTTCCGTCATTCGTTTTTTGAAATGTCATTTCTGGTCCGTTGTATGAAGTGTCCAGGGTGTGCTAATACCGAACTCAGCCTAAATAAATACTTAACTGGGTTTTTATAGGTACAAAAGGGAAATAATAAACTGTCCTAAAGTGGCCTTCAACATGGCCACTCTAAATTTAAGCTGTAAAGGGGCACATTCTCTCCTGTACCTACCAAAACAATGACGGAGTTCATAATGAGGCACAACGGTTTATGGGTCATGTTTCGTGTGTCGTTTTAAAGCCTTTTAAGCAGTCTGAGTTTCAGATTCAAGATTTCAGCTTAGCCGACGCATTGAATGGATTGGATTTGTGCAATGGTGTGACAAATAAAATTAACCGTAGTCACACTAGTGTGCCAACTTGGTGTGACTACGGATTGGTCGGAAAACTTTTCAGAACTCTGGCATAGGGCCTTTTCACGTTCATCCGGTCACCGCTCAGTCGCCGTACCGGATAAATCCTACTAATATTATAAACGCTAAGGTTTGTAAGAATGTATGTTTGTTACTCTTTCACGCAAAAACTACTTAACGGATCTGGCTGAAATTTGGTTGGTAAACAGATTAGGACCTGGATTAACACATAGGCTACTTTTTTCCACGCTCGCGAGCCGCCGCACTGCGCACCCTCGAAAAGTCCACGCGGGTGAAGCTTTCAGGAAACAGCTAGGTAGGTAATAATGTATGAGAAATGTCACAAGACGCCGCAACCTGCCGCGACTGTGGGTCGCCTGTCGTCGCGTTCACTACAATCACGGTTCCCGGTTCCGGCGCGGCCTACCGACCTGTACCCAGCTAGAATTAGGAGTGTTCACATGAACAAGGCAGCGCAATCCGCGGCTCCACAGATCACAGGAATGGCCTATCCACGGATAAGATAAATAAGTTTGGATTGGCAATAGTCACACTTTTATTTGAAAACCAGCGTCGCCGCCTGTCTCCCACCCATCAACTCCACTACACAAGCAATAATAATTCATACACGAATTGCGCACACTAATAAACAAAACACACTTAGAATACAGGGCTGCAATTGTGTCTCACACCATTTCGAGAGTCTGTACGTTACACACAACCACATGCAAATAAAAAGTTTGAACGCGTGCTTCGGTTAAGTATGATTATCTAATCATATTTGTGGCGCGCCTGCCCAGCGCACATTTCCAATCCAACCTTATTTAACTGATCCGTGGGCCTATCGCTGCTGCCGGGCCGTGCGTAAAGCGCGCGTAAGCTGTGTACATGTGGAATAGCTAGCACGGCGCGGCGCCGTGGCGTAAAGACAGCAAACGAGTACATGTGAAAAAGGCCTTAGGTACCGACTTATACATTTAACTACTGCGGGTAAGTCAAATAACTTAGCATTTCCATGAACTCTTGCAGCCAGAAGAATTACGAAGAAAACTCTTCGTTTAGACATCGTTTTTGAACACTTGTCATGAGAACATTTTTACTTATAAAGCTAAAATTACTAACATAGGTTAAGGTACTTACATGCCTAATAATGTATTTTATTTATAGTATCTATATCTTGTTATTTTTATAAGTTTTTTTTATATATATCTATGTGCCTGTACTTTAGTAAAGTTGCCTGAAAATAGGGATGCATCCGATACCGATACCGATACCGATATATCGGCGATACTTCGGGTTTGCCGATATATCGGTATCGGCGATATTTTTATGGCAGATTGAACGATACTTTTCAAATTTCGCGCTTTAAAAATGTAATGTAAACGCGCGTGTTGTCCCATCTATTTCGTTGCAAACGAGGCCTCTGTCGCATCTGAGAGACTATTTTCCACCGCAGGTCTTATTCAAACAGACTTGCGAAATCGCCTTTGCCCGCAAAACTTAAGAATGCTTTGTTTTTTAAATAAAAATCTTATAAATGTTAATTTTGATTACTAAAACTATTAATTAATTGTGTTTTATTTATTTTACCTTCCTTTTTGAATTCAATAAGCGTATCGGTATCGGTATCGGTATCGCCGATATTTTTATAAGAGTATCGGTATCGGTATCGTATCGGAAAAAAGGCGTATCGATGCATCCCTACCTGAAAATAAATGAATAATAATAATAATAAACAAAGCTAAACCACATTGAAAAAACGGCGACTTGCGACCCGGACTCGCGCAACAGCACACCATAACTTATAATATCAGCTCATATACGTCCCCACCGAGGGGCTCGAGCTTACCCTGAATCAGGGCGATTAGGCCTTAGTCGACCACGCGGGCCCAGTGCGGGTTGGTCGACTTCACACACAACCTTCGAGTTTCTTCGCAGGCGTGTGCAGGTTTCCTCACGATGTTTTCCTTCACCGGTAAAGCAATCGGTAAGTATATGTACGTAAGTTTTTGAAAAGCTAAAAAAAGTTTAAAAAAGCGTCGGTGGCTCAACCGGTAACGACTCGGTCCATCTAACCAGAGGTACCGGGTTCAAATCTGAACGGCCAATGTACCAATGACACCATAACTTACCACACAATATTACATTTCCCAAATAAATTGTTTTTTCTTGTTTGTTAGTTTTTATATTGTTTATTGTACAAAAATAAAACTAAAAACAATATACCTATAAGGAAACAGCAAGTTCGGGAATCATAAGCGTGATTCTGTTCCTCATTTCATCATCATTCACATCAGCCGAAAGACGTCCACTGTCCCAAGGATTTCCACGACGACCAGACCTGCGCTGCCCGCATCCAGCGACTTTCACCAGATTGTCGGTCCATCGTGTGGGAGGTCTGCCTACACTATGTCTTTTTTTTTGGGTTATAATGTTCATGGGCATAGTGAAGCTACCGCGCATTGCAGATCATCGATGAACAGATGAAGTAATAGGTCATCCATATCTACGAAATATAGTGCCACGAAAACGGTAATAGTGTACGCTAATCTACGAGAATACGTAGACTCCCATTGCCCAGTTTTTATTATTGCCAAGTGCGAAATGCTTTGTCCAGCAGTGGACATCTTTCGGCTGATATGATGATGATTAGTGCGGAAGTTCTAAGTAGTAGGATGCGGAGCGGATTCTAACCACCTCCGTCGCGTAATGGTTAGTCCATTCGCTTCACACCAGGAGGTTGCGGGTTCGATTCCCGGTGGGGTCAACTTATAAGACTCGGTTTGGTTGCTGGTAGGACATTTTCTAAGCCTGCCTGGCTAGCTGCCACCATCTATTCTAAGTCTTAAACATCAGTGTTTACATCATTGATGTGTTCTGGCTTGAAGATAAGATAGCCAGATCTCCATTGCATTGGGGAATCTTGGTAAGCCCGGTTCCATCTTCGGCATCATCGTTACTTACCATCAGGTGAGATGATGTCAAGGGCATCAATTGTGGATTTAAAAAAAAAGAATTAGGAGCAAATCTGATTTAAAATCAGATTCCCTTTGAAATTGTATAGGTGCGCAGCTTCATGTAAAAGATTGCCAGGGACAAGCATTCAAAGCGTCTCTGATATGGTGTAATGATTAAGTCCATTAACTTCACATCAAAAGGTCGCGGGTACGATTTCCGGAGTAGTCTTACTTTGTAAAAAACGCTTAGAAATGCATTTTTACGCCCGCCTGGGTTGCTACCACCATCTTATACCACCAGCTGGGGGGAGCTTGAACTGAACTGAACTGCGATGAAATACCTGGGCTTTTAATGATCTGGACAGGACAACTTTTTGGGCCACGACATTTTGGCGCCATAAAACGATAAAAGCGTTTAAACACTTCAAACAAGCTTAATATTTTAACGTCTTTTTTAAACCACCATTGCGCTTTACAGTAAAATGTTGCAAAAAGTTGTTAAATAAAATACTTAAATCCATGTAACTTATTCTCAACCGAACACAAAACCAACATAAAATCTTTAAAAGATGGACCATTACAACCTCTAGTGCCTGCATAACGGACGGACGCCTTCCAAGTTCATGTAACTCTCCGACCATAGACAAAAATAACAGACCCCACGGCGCTGTACCTTTTTAATGTTTTTGTTTTCATTGCTCCGTAAAAAAAAATCTGATGGCTTCACCGGCCTTTCCTCAAAAGATAAACGTAAATCGACTATAAAATCTTTTTAGAGGTTAGTAAGTATAGGTATACGTAAAGGTGTATTGGATGTATCATCGTCATCATCGTATCAGCTTAAAGACGTCCACTGCTGGACAAAAGCCTCCCCCAAGATTTCCACTGAAGGAACACACTTCCACACTTTTCCACTGGACGTAGATATTTTTTTTATTATTCTAATTGGTTCATCAGAGGACAGTATTTAAATTTTCGTGTCAATCGCGTTATAACATTTTTGTACATTTTAATTTAAAAAAGTGTTGTAAATCTTCCGATTTTCTGAAAAATGTGTAGACTTTAGTATTAAACGAATTTTATATACTGACTGTCGACCTGTAACAAAATTGTTATCAATAAAGCCTATGATTTTATATAATTATGTTTCTCAGCTTATTTAAACTCGGCTTTTTAAAAGGCCGGTCCTTTGGAAGGCGTACGTGGGGATACAGATCCAACACGTAGAGGCCCCTTTGAGATATTATAACGTGTTGTGATGTGTAAACCTGGCGGGTGACAGCACCCGCCAGGTGCAAGGACCTTTTTTTATTCACAATTGGTAATCCCTTGGCATCATCTCACCTGATGGTAAGTGACGACGATGCCGAAGATAGAAGCGGGTTTACCAATATTCCCCAACGCAATGGAAAACTGGCTATTTTATCTTCAATCCGGAACACATCAATGTTATTAACACTGATTTTTTGCGGCAAGACTTTGATAAAATGGTGGAAGCTAGCCAGGCGAGCTTAGAAAATGCCGTACCACCAACCAAATCGAGTCTTAGAAGTTAACCCCATCGGGAATCGAACCCGCGACCTCCTGGTGTAAAGAGAATGGACTAACCATGACACCACGGAGGTGGTTATAATTACAGAAAAGATGGTAACTATACCGGGTTATGGGTGGGTAATTGCTGTAATTCTATAGAACGCTGAAGATGATTCTGTAGTACTAGCACCGAGCGAGTCATTACACATACAGCACACTACAAACAGGTTGATGCTATTAGGTATTTTTATAAAGTAAACTCCCCCAAAAACAAAAAAAAACCTATGAAATCATTAAATTAAAATAGACTTTAAATTATATATGATAAGGTTGAGTTTATTATAATTAACAGAATGACAATGGTTAAGTGATACCAGGATAGTAAAACTGCCCAGTTTAATTGTTGAGCATTTAAAATTAAAAAATAATGTGACTATTTAGAAGTAAATAAATCATGTGCAATGTTGTGCAACATCGTTACTTACCACCAGGTGAGATGTTGTCAAGGGTTTACCAATAGTGAATAAAAAAAAAAAAAAAAAAAAAATTTCTTTCCACAAATGATATCACTCCCATAGTGTTGTAGCACAGAATTACAATATGGCCTACAGTAGCGCAACGAATGTACTTACGCAGAGCAACGGAGGGGTACTTGCGGGGCAGCGGGCGGCGGGGCATGCGGCCGGCAAACTCCCGTGAGTTTGCCAGTCTAGCGCGAAGGGGCGTCGACGCGTGCATATTTTGCTAGGCTCAAAATACTTTTATACTAATTTCGTTTATAACCACTACTTTCGTTTAATGGATACTTACTTAGTGTTCTGTGCACGGTTGTCAATCGACTCATCTTGAAATCCTAGCAGGCGGTGCCTTACCGATCACTAAATGGGCCCCCTATAAATGCTACCAAATGGCTGCAACATTGGTGGCAACATTGGTGTGAGCTTCTAAGGGTGTCGAGAGGTGAGTCTGCGTTTTGACATTTTGACACTTCTAACCTGGAGCATAGGTTCCGCTCTTGCTTTCTCCATTCTTGGCCGGCCAATTAAGTCAAGCACAAGAGGCGACGAGGGCCAAATGAACACGGGCCCTCTGGAGCCGAGGTGCGAGGTGTCGTCACTCACGTACAGCTCGCCACAAGCTGCCCCTGCAAATTATTATTATTATGATTAAAATTGTGATTATGGTTATGATTAAGATTATTATGAATTTTCAGTTTTGAGGCACGATAACGCAGAGATTTTTAAAGAGATTAGGATAGGTATGGGTTATATAATGTCCTGTCGTATGCGATGATCTAAATATTTTAGTGGTAGCTGATTTTAAATGGATCCGGATCGGATTTTGAACAATCAAGAAAAAGACAAATATGGTTGACCAAAATGGGGTCCAAGTCCAGAAATAGTCGATAATATCCATTATTTTATTTTAGGAGAACAAATATTGAACCGCTTTAAAACAAGCTGATTCGGTAATCATCTCAAAATAAAAAAAAGCTTTTTTTTCGCTGAATAATTAGGCATTAAAAAGATATCCGCAGTCCAAAAGATGTCAACTGGGTTTGCGTTGTGAATATAACGCCTTTTGACTCAAATAGGCAGTTTTCGTGAATTTGATTGTACACACCTGTCATATTTACCTTTTAGAGTTCCTAAATTTTACGCTAAGAAAGTGGTGCAAAAAATATTGAAAAAATAAATTTTTAGGGTACCTTCCGTACATGTAAAGAGGGATTGTTTTTTTTTCGTTGACGTACCCTATCGTGTGGGGTATCGTTGAATAGGTATTTTTAAGCAATTGGGGTATTCCAAAGCCATTTTTCGATTTAGGGATCGGATAAGTAGGCTTCCTTAGTTTAGGACTAATAGTAGACCAACTTAAGGTGTGCATCCCCTCTCGTATATCTACCAGATACGCTAGACTTCCAGGTTTATGATATAGCGTCCCCACTTACCTACCCTAGGGCATAACAGTGGGGGCCGCTATTCCTGCCAACACCATAAGGTGAAGACAAGGACCAGTTACGGTAGGTCTTGCCGCCAAGACGCTTGTCCTGGTACTCTGCAAGGCGAGTGCCTCGTGGAAGAGAACCACTACCTACTGTCCAGGTAGGTCCCGGAGCTGTAGGCGCGCTCACCTCAGGTGTGCAGTTGGATTTGTAAAAAGTTTATAGTTTTGCCATAAAAATGTTCTATTACACTCTTATAAACTGCAAATATAATTTCGTTTTTCAAGCTGTCGTGTCGTATGAAGACCTTAAGACGATTGCTAAGGATAGGAAGAATTGGCGATTACTCCACAGATAAGAGCAGTGCTCTTAAATTAAAGAAGAAGAAGAAGACCAGTTACTTATCATCATCGGCCTTCGTACGTGCCTCTTGATTACAAAGACAAAAACCCATTTCTATTAGAAAATTATCTATTTATCAAATGTCGAAATTCAATTAAATCCGAAAATTTTGTTCCTTTCTCCAGAGTCGATTGACAGACGTCGGGGTGTCAAATAAAGCGAGGTTTCGTTATCCGAACAACTAAGACAGCGTTCTTGCAAAGTGGGTATTTACTCGTATGTCTTTTACATATTATATTGTATATAGTTTGTTTAGTATTCAAATAAATTTATATACTTGGTTTTTTTTTTTTTTTTTTACTTTTTGTTATAGCACTTCTATTAGTTATAATAATAAGTTATATCGTTTATTATTTGAATTTGCTGGATTGAAAGACAGGTAAATTAGTCTTGTACTAGTTTTTCAATCCCTTACTTAAGGTTGACTGGTAGATTTTGTTTAGTATTTAAATAAGTTTATAAACTTGTTTTTTTTTGTTTTTTTTTTTGTTTTTTTTTACTTCTAGTTATAGCACTTCTATTAGTTATAATAATAAGTTAGATCGTTTATAACTTGAATTTGCTGGATTGAAAGACGGGTAAATTAGTCTTGTACTAGTTTTTCAATCCCTAACTTAAGGTTGCCTGGTAAAAATCGCTTAAAGCGATAAGGCCGCCTTTGCACTCTATGTATAAATTATAAGTCCTGTATTGTCTTTTGGCGTGCAATAAAGTATATTTACTTACTTACTTACAGTAGGTGTGCTGTAGTATGATGATGATGATGATAATGATGTCCTCCATGGCGTATAGAGGACGGCGACATCATGGTTTTCGCTCCTGGACACGGAGGTGGCTAGAAATTCCAAATTTTGTAATTATACCTACTTGCCAATAGCAATATCAACAAAAATAAAAGCTATTCTAAATTTGTTGATTTAAAAGTTTGTTTTTGCGGTTTTAAAAAGTTATCCTTTGTATATATCTATACAGGTGTAAAAAAATTGGTTTAGGACCCATTAACTCGTCAAACTGAACAACTTTTCCCATGGCACCCATAGTCAATTCACAAAAAAAAATTCGACGCTCCATACAAAAATTCACAAATTTGTTCGATTAGCTGATCGTTTAGTATGAAGAGTTCAAAAATTTTTTTTGCGATTTTAGCAAGGGCGTCCATAAATTACGTGAGGCTTTTTTCAGGATTTTTTGACCCCCCCTCCCCCTCTGGTGAGATTTCGTGAGATTTTCCTCAACTCCCTCCCCCCTCCCCAAATCTCACGTGAGATTTTTAAAATTTGTATTTTGGCTGGAAACGCGTTGGATTATAAAAAAAGTCTAATAAAAGTTTGATGAAACACGAATTTTTTCAATCTTCAAACTGCTATAACTTTTAAATGAATCGACCAATTTTCACGCGGTTTGCGGCAATTGATGTAGTTTTTTTAGCTTAATAAAAAAAAATCTGATGAACAAAATTTGATTTTTTGAATAAAAAAATAAATTTATCTGATAAAACATTTCGGAGTTATTACAAAAAAAACGCAATCGAAGAGCTACTGTGCTGCTCTGCGGGGTTCGGACAAATACGACAAACACTGTTGTGTGAAATTTCGCCATATTTTACACCGTTTTCTACAAGAAAACAAATTACGTGATATTTGCTAAAACCCCCCTCTCCCCCATGTGAGATTTGGAAAGATTTAGCTTGACCCCCTCCCCCCCTTAAACACCTCACGTAATTAATGGACGCCCCCTTAAACTTGTAGAACAAAAGTTGTTCAGTTTGATAAGTAGAAGCCCCACTTAACATGACCAACACCAATTTGGTTACATCCCGTATAAATAAAAATGAAATGCTGTTCTTTGGTAAGCACATCACTTGAGAACAGATGAACGGATTTCACTAATTTTTGTTTTAAAATATTTATAATCGGACTATTAGGTTTGTTTGGTTATTTATATTATTGTGTTTTTATGAAAAAAAAAACACCGCGTAACTTTGATATCTGCGGGGGCAAAGCCGCTGGTAACCACTGGTTGTACATATAAATAGGTAGTCGTATTCATTACCGTTATTAAAGGCCCCAATGGCCAACAAGAAGCTTGTCCTTTCGAAAAAAAAAAAAACCGTTATTGGGAAGATTCACAAATTGTAGGGTTAAGATCACTTCGTATGCTGCCTAACCAAAAAACAAATAATCTTTTGATCCGTCGCATCGGCTTTAATTTCAATCTTGAGTGGTCTCCAAAGATGGATAAGACTCGACGTACCTACCATTCTTGATGGATAAGTAATCGTTAATCGTTTTGAGAGCCTATAACCTCTAGATAATAGCTATCGAAATATCTAAATTGGTTTACCTCCGAACTACTGGAAATTGTCGTTTTAATTTTAACAATTTAATTATTCATCCGCTCTAAATAGTATAACTTAATAAGCAAGGTAATAGTATTAATTAAAATAAACTAGAAGTATATATCTCTTAATATATATAAATCTCGTGTCACAATGTTTGTCCTCAATGGACTCCTAAACCACTTAACCGATTATAATAAAATTCGCACACCATGTGCAGTTCGATCCAACTTGAGAGATAGGATAGTGCAGTGTAGGGTAGTGTAGTGTAGGGTAGTGTAGGGTAGGGTAGTGTAGGGTAGTGTAGGGTAGTGTAGTGTAGTGTATGTAGGGTAGTGTATGTAGGGTAGGGTAGGGTAGTGTAGGGTAGGGTAGTGTAGGGTAGGGTAGGGTAGTGTAGTGTAGGGTAGTGTAGAGTAGTGTAGGGTAGTGTAGGGTAGGGTAGTGTAGTGTAGGGTAGGGTAGTGTAGTGTAGTGTATGTAGGGTAGGGTAGGGTAGTGTAGTGTAGGGTAGGGTAGGGTAGGGCAGTGTAATGTAATGTAAGGCGGTACGAAGTTCGCCGGGACAGCTAGTATATATATATATATATATATATTTGTCGCAGAGGGGCCCAGGTTATGGATGGCCTTATGGTTCACCTCCTTAACTATTTCGATCGTGAGCGTCGAAAGAACAATGCAGCTATATCTCAGAGGTCCTTCTTCAATAGTCTTGATCATTCAACAACAATCGAAATTGTACAGAATGCCTTGGATAACAATGGATGCAAACGTGGTGATCCTAGCGATGGCGCGACACGTCCGTTCTGCTCGATGCTCCGTCAAAAAGTTTCTGCCCCGAGATATTTTTTTTCGAAAAGACAAGCTTGTTGATGGCCGTGGGGGCCTTTATAACTTCACCGGACAGGGGAGGCGAGTGCGGAGGGCACTCAACCTAATACAAAGCAAAAAGATGCAACTGCCTAGGGGCGCACAGGTGGGCGCGGACCTCGGCTAAGGTCGTTGCTTGGACGGGGGAGGATCGGAGAGAAGCGGCCTGGTACTTGCCGGTAGCGCTGGTAAGTGCCAAAAGCGGGGGGACGCAGAAGCGGGGGGACTCTGCCCCGAGATTGACGGCCAGCTAATATGACTTCTTAACTCAGTGTTGCCACCTCAGTCACAAATAGCCTACCGTTAATAGGTCATCTTTGCTACTACATACGATCGGCGATTGTCACGCCACCACCGGTTTCACCCAGGTACTAATACCTGACGTCTGATCCAAATAAAGTGTAACGATCTATGTAAACCTATCTCAAGCTGGTATTGGTCGCGTTTTCAATGACGCTCCGACATATTTTTTTATAAATTGCTTATTTTAATTATTAATTTGTGAGTACAGACTAATCTTGTCAATCTGCCTCCTTCGTTTGGCTAGTTTAGTAGAATCAAAGTATTCATATTAGTATGGTAAAATGTTCGAGCATAAATACTAGTGGTATCGTTTTAAAACAAAATAAATAATTAAAAATAAACTAAAAACCCGAATGCAAAATAATCAACAGAAAAACGACTCACTAAAAAAAATTTTGGTACTTAACTTGGGCTTCCAGCTCAAAATTTAGTCTGATAAACTTAAGTAGAGATTAGGTTTTAGTAGTTGGTTTTCTCAGTCTAGTTTCGGTCTTTTTAGTGCGTCGCTCAGCTTATAGCGCCAAAAAACAGCCATATTGAATTAAAAAAACACCTATCTAAAGACACTCGAGGGTTTGAGACGAATCAATTGATACCTTAGGCCATATTGTAATTCTGTGACTTAACTATCGAAATCCATTCAGCCGTTTGGAAGATACGAGGTGTTAATTTTTTTTATTAACATACATACATACAAGATACGCGCGAAAAACATAACCCTTCTTTGGCAGTCGGGTAAAAATTTAGGTACGCTCACTAACGCTTGCGTGATGTAGGATCCGTCCAGTGCCATCTAGTGGTATTTCAACATTTACAACCTCCCATATCTTGGCAACCCCTTGACCGATTTAAAATAAAATATTTCAACAATTCGCCTACCAAATTTCACGACGACGACGTTCCGATGAACGCGATACTCGAGTTATCGTCGGACAAAAATTTATACATACATAAAAACGACGGATTGTTTTAGTAAACTCTGAGAACTCGCTTCGCTCGTTCAATAATGGATCTATTCTACTAAGTAGTATGTTCATTAAAATATAGAGCGCCGGAAAAAACCTTGCGTAATTATACTTAATCTTAATCATTTGCAAACATAAAAGAACTTGAAATTGAATGAAATCGTTTAGATTAAGGCCAGAGTTTCCGGGCTCGTGTAGTTACCGTTCATTTGCAATACTTAACTACGGGCTGAAGGAGTTGCAGTGCGTTACCTGTATTTCATAAAAAAATGAATTTATGCGTGAGTACCTCAGTTCTTGTGTTTTTACACAACTGCGCCAGAAGGAGAGATATATTTTTCGAGTGTTCGAGTGTGTATGTATATTTATTTGGCACGCCCTGTAAGGCTTGATGGATTTTGGGGTTTGAGGTGTCGTTAGATTAGTCTTGATCTCGTGAGTGACACAGGATACGGTTTTACCCTACTATCCGAAATAGAGGTTATTTATTTCTTTGGCACACTTTGTAGCCCTAAACGGCACGATAGATTTTGGGGTTCAAGGTGTCGTTAGATTTGTGTTAATCCCGTGAGTGACATAGCATACATTTTTACCCGACTGGCCAAAAAATAGAGGTTAAGTTTTTATGCAGTCAGGTTTTTAATTTTTAAGTAATTCCTAAGTTATTACCTTTAACTTTCTTTTTAACCGACTTCAAAAAATGAGGAGGTTCTATGTTCGACTGTATATTTGTTTTTTTATGTATGTTCACCGATTTCTCTGTCAATTGTGGGCCGTTTTTAAATTATTTTTTTTTATTTCAAAGAGTATACTCCCGAGGGGGTCCCATTGTCACCAAAGTGATGATGGGATCCCTAGGAAATCGACGGCAACCCTCAAATTTTACAGGCACTTATACGTATGTTTTCTAAAGCAATTAAAATACTTGCGTCTGTTAGTCATCATCTCATACTCATATTGATAAGCCGATGAAGGAACGTACAACTCCTTAACGGTTAGGAGTTGGAGAAAAATTCTTTCAATATTATACATAGATATATACGTACGTATGCATAGACCGATAGTTGTACACTTTCAGGATATTCAGATGAGCTGATGATGTACGATTTAACTCCTTAACTTTCATGCTGTTGAGATGATGATGGAAGGCACAGGAATCTGTATCTGATAATGAAACACATGTAATGATTTGATAATTCCTATTGGTGAGTAGGTGATTGGGTTTATCGTTGTTAAAATTTAAAAAAACACGTTTCTACACAAAAAAAACGTATTTTTTTAAACGTGAAGAAACTAGCGCCATCTAGTATAATGGCACGGAACCCTTTTGTACTAGCGCCATCTAGTATGATGGTACGGAACCTTTTGTGCGCGGTTCTGACTCGCACTTGGCCGGTTTTTTATTTTTTATGTTTTTATTTCTGTGTGCCAAACGATGGAAGCTACACGTCTCTTTTATTTCGAACGCAAAAAGATTTCTATTTCGTATACCTATTTAGAGAAGGTATGGGCTAAAAAAATCGAAGTTGAGATTTTGATTGAGATCGATTTGTCTTACACTGACAAACTGAAAACATAAAAAAGGAATCTATCCGTTTGTGTATGTGTATGTTTGTGTGTGTCTGTGTACACTGACAAACTGAAAACATAAAAAAGGAATCTATCCGTTTGTGTATGTGTATGTTTGTGTGTGTCTGTGTACCTACAACTCGAAAATAACGCCCCTCAATCTATTATGAAAAGAGTTAGCAAAAAAGTTAACGTCTACGATGGACCTTACATAAAAAAGCGGCTCTGAGATTACATAAAGAAAACCATGCAGACGGTACTCAAATCGGTACATATATAATGAGCCTCAATATTTATTACTTGAGTGTTAAGATTCTAGAAATATTTACTTCCGTAACTCCAAGGGTCCGGCCAGTGGTAGTTGGGGTTCTGCAATAAATCCTCATGAGTTTCGGTGTCAAGCAAAACCTTTAAGTGTTGATGACAAGTTTAGATTTGCATCCTTTTTTTATTAAAAATTTGAGTGCGTTTGACTATATCTCACCTGATGGAAAGTTACGATGTAGTCGAGGATGGTACACGCAAACTCAAATAATTCCTATTCACTCTCGCCTTGAAGATCCGCAAATTGTAGGAGTCGGAAAACAGACGCAGGCAAGGAGTTCCACTCCATCGCTGTCCGCATAATAAATGAGGAAGCGTAACGCTTCGTAACCTATTCTAATCCGCGGATACAATGACTTGTTCAGGCTGTAGCAAAATTGGTGTAGGGCCTATTAACTAGGGCTTTTACTCCTAACAACTTTCCCCATGGAACGCATAGTGTTATTTTTAGAAAAAAACTGTATCTCTGTACAAAGTTGCAAAAATTGGTTAAGGGCAAAATGAAATGCAAAGTAACCCTACACCAATTTTGTTACAACTATCTATCTAATTCTCGTGTCAGTCACAGTGTTAGTTGCCATACCCCTCCGAAACGGCTGGACGGATTTCCATGAAATTATCTGTGTATATTCGGTAGGTCTGAGAATAGGTATAGAAAATTTTTCACCGGGATCTGATCTAAGCCGCGGGAAACAGCTAGTTGTGTATAAGTTTATTCTGATGAAATACCTGAATGGAACAAAAATTTATGAGGCTAATTCTCATGTTACTGAACATTTTTCTCCGTCGATTTACAGATAGAGATCGATCCGTTGATTGGTTTTTTAACCAATGGTACCCAAAGGTAAAAACGGGACCCTATTAGGTACTAAGACTTCACTGTCCGTCTGTCACCAGGCTGTATTTCATGAACCATGATAGCTAGACAGTTGAAATTTTCATAGATGATGTATTTCTGTTGTCGCGTTAACAAAAATACAAAAAATGTGAAAAAGTTAAAGTCTCCATACAAAAAACGTATCTTGTATGATAGTATGGAACTGAAGAAACTAGCGCCATCTAGTATGATGGTACGGAACCCTATGTGTGCGGCTGTGACTCGCACTTGGCCGGTTTTTTTAGTATGCAGTTTATTTTTTGTATATTAACTTCTACAGCAGCGTGGTCGATTATTTTATCACGATGAGTAAATAGGTACCTAGATTCATAGCAACTAATTAAGTTTACAAAAATTTAAAATAATTGTTGATTATGTATGCCTGACCACACCAAATGTTAAATGCTAAAGCGAGTGGTCCTTTATGGGTTTCGTGTTTTCGGACCCCTTAAAAGAAGATAATATCAAACGAGCTTGAAAAGCGTATAGGTGAAATGTCTCTTTAGAGTTCATTAGTGGACCCTGACTTACAATTATTTTATTTATTTCCAGTTCGTACTCCTGGCTTTCCTGGCAGCATCTGCTCAGTGCTACGTCACTGATAGCCCTGACTTCTCCAGGGAGCCCGCGACCACACTCCCGCCCTTGACGGAAACGCAGCTGCTCTATGTAACCATGCTGAGGATCCTAAACGGGGACATTCAGATCAATGAGGACGTAGTCAGCGCGATCCGACGAGGGTCGCAGACGCCGCAGCAAGCGCTGATGGTTTTGTCGTCGTCCTAGTTATGTAACAAAGTCATACATAGTTTCTTTTCAATCTGTTTTGATATTATCTTCTTTTAAGGGTTCCGTTCCTCAAAAAAAACCAAACCCTTATAGGATCACTCGTGTGTCTAGCTGTTCGTCCGTCTGTCGCAGCTGATTTGCTCAGCAACTACTGGACCGATTGAGTTGAAATTTGGTATACATATGTAAGTTGGTGACCCAAAACTTTAAACATGGGATCACTTTCGGGCGGTAAATTAAAAAATATAAAAAAGTATATTGTGTGACATATGAAATGAATGATAGGTTTTGTTGTGAGAATCTCAAATATATTTTTAACGTTATAGTTTTGACGTTTTATATATTAAAATAGGCGAAAATTTATCATTCCCCCCCCCTTATCTCCGTAACTAATTTTGATAAACACAGTACAAGGCAAAAGGTTTTTGTTTTGAAAAATATATGAGACTATCTAAAGTCCTTCCGTTCTTACAGAAAATTAAATTTCCAAGGTCCGATAGTTTAAAAACTAGTGACAAGTAGTGGGATCTAGTAGTATCTTCTACACAAGACGACTGCTTTTAGGGGTAGCTTTAAGTACGCAGCAAGCAAGATATGGAACAACCTTCCGCCACCGATCCGAGAAAGTGAAACTGTACTTGGTTTCAAGAGGAATCTAACATTGTTCTGTCTAGAAGAGCAGAAAGAAAATCGTACTGCTCACTTATCTATGACCGGCGTACTTTAGGCTACACCCCCGCTGTGCACTAACAACTACCATAGAATATAAATATAAGCATATTATTTTTTGGATAAGTATGGAAGGTAAACAATAAATAAAAGTATAAAAGAGGTAAATCTAAGCTAGAAAGATCAAACTTATACAAAATAGCATTAAAAAGCAAAATTCTATTAAACATGTATTTTTTTTTTAATTTCTTTTATAATTTATAAGTAAACTAATATTCATCATGCATCATTGTACACGTATAATTATTATTTAGGAACATATTTGATTAGGTACAATATAAAATGTACTGTTTCGTCCGTGGGTCTACCCACGTAGTTCCGGTGCCGGCTGAAAATCAGCGCTTTGGCTTATTAAAGCCAAAGTATTATGCTGAGACGGTGCCCTTTTTGGCAGAGTATTTAAATATATAATATAAGTATACATAAGAATAATAATTGTACATCCTTACTTGTCTGTCAAAATAAATTCATTTTCTTTCTTTCTTTCTTCTTTTTACATAGTTAATTTATGCAGTAATACCAAAGAATACTAAATATTGGCAATACGACAACAGCAGTTAGATCCAATTTATCTATATCTATAGATGGCGCTGTAAATGAAAATTAGTTTTTGCTACGGAGCCCTTAGTGAACTTGGCCGGTTCATGTAATTTGCTTTGGTTTTTTATGTATTTTTCAAAATTTTGATTTCTTCTGATTTCATAACTTCGCCGTATTTGTTATTTTTTACGTGTCATGTTTTATTAAACCCAGTGCTGTATTATTATCCAGTATTATTTTATTTATTTAAACCCCGCTCTTACTCGCCTTCTAAGCCCCTACTCTCCTTCTTAAGGCGCCGTAGGTCCTAAAAATCCACTTAAACAGGTTTTTAGAATACATTTTTGAAGTAGTTAACAGTAAATTTAAATTCTAGGAAAACATACTGGTATTATTGAGAATAGTTACGAGGGACTATATCGACTGGAAACACGATTTAATAAAGTTGGCTCGATAAAATTAATTCGCAAAGTTACCTCTTTTCGAGCCATTTTATCGTCTATTTTCGGTTTTATTCTTAAAATGAGTAATTTGATAATATGATTTATTTACTGAAATAAAGTTCATAGGTGACTGAAGGGACAACATCGACTGGATTTTTATTTATGAAAATAAAAACGAAAAACATCGAAAAAGTGCAAAAGTGTGGTTATTTTCTTCTCTCTTTACACGTAAAGAAAAAGACAAAGACATATTTTTAAGTACCATTGCGCCTTAAGACTTCTAATTTAAGGCTGCAGTTATGTTTGTGTAAAATATGATGGGGAAATCATTACGCAGCCTGGTCCAAGAGCTGGCACATACGAGTATTATGTGTCGTAATTGTTAAAGTAAGCGCGATTTAGTGGATACAGGTTGTAGGTTGTCCCATCAATACAAAATTCGTTAATTTAACTAACACCACATAAATACAGCTTAAACGGCGAGGCGGCATGCCGAGCTCCGCGTAGGATAATAATAAAAACAAACCGGCAAACTGCGAGTCGGACTCGCTCACCGAGAGTTCCGTACCACCACATCTCTGAATAAAGAACCTTAAAAATCGAAAAAATACATAATAAAAATAATTTTGTGCCAATAAAGTCCTTTCATACGATACCCCACATGACACGGTTAACCCTCCGCATACAAGGTGACAAAAAGTTACGTGCCATACAAGGTGGGGTCGAAATGATCAAAAATGCATCTTTATCAATTTAGAGGATAGTTCGAACGACAATGAAAAGGCAATTTTCACTTGCAAATCTTGCAATCAATGGTTTGTTTTAATTTTGCAGTGAAATATGAGGCTCATGAGGCTCATTTAAACTGAAAAACTAAGCATAGACAAATCAGACTTAAAACCTCGTTTAAACTTAAATGATGTTTGAAAAAACAGAAAATAATATTAAGTCTTAAACTAGTAACTAGTTTTGGGAATTTCCAGGTATAAATTTTATTCATTTTTGAGATAATCTTTACAAAACAAATATGCGTCTCACTGACTCTAAACACGTCTATTACAGTCAAGCGCCCGCTCAGCACTGAATTAACCCAACAGGTCGACGTGGGAACGCCGCAAACCCAGCTACTCAAAATTACAGTCAGTATTTTTTTTTAAATATTAGATTTTAAAACCGTCTAAAAGACCACACTTTGTATGCGAAGGGTTAACTCAATTCAAAATTTGGACCGCCGGCCGTTCCTTGCTTAATTGATACTTAACGTACTTTAAATAAAGAATATATTTTATGTCAATATATTACAAATGTACAGTTTTCACATTTTCACTTATACTTGTAGTATAAGATGGTATATTACTTGCCAAATTTCATATTTCTAGGTTAACGGAAAATACCCTATAAATTTTGATTCCCTTGAGGGTGTAGAGATATACGTTTTTTGCTTCACAAACGACCGTATTTTTTTTTAGGTTAACTTAGAAGTTTGATTTTTTCGCAGCTTCAAGGGACTGTAGACCGGATTATATGGTTTTAATTTCAACTCAATAACTCCCTGTGTTCCTGAGATAAATAGTTTTGATGACAGACAGACGGACGGACCGACGGCAACAAAGTGATCTTATAATGTTTTCGTTTTTGTTCCTTTTAAAGTACGTAACCCTAAAAAGATTCAGGAGAAGTTAACTTATATCGTGCGTCGGAGCTGACATGCACTCAATGTTTGTTTGTTAATACGTAAGTAAATAATTTACATTTTGTTTAATGGCTGTACTTACCCAAGAATGAATAAGGAATTGAGATTATGAGGACATCATTTGAGCGATTTGACGAGTGTCACAGACACCGTAGCAAGCAATAATGCATTCATCGTCTTTGTTGGTAACAACCTCGGATTAACGAGACTTCTCTGAAGGAACAACCCATAAACGTACCCACCACTGGGGCACGGGTGTCTTCCTAAACTTAGGAAGGTCAGGCCATACTCCACACACGGGAGCCAAGTCCGTGCTGGAGGTTGTAGAGATAGTGGCGAACCCCACTGTCAGAAGTTTTTCAATCTGACACGGCTTAGCGACGAAAGTAAAGCACGAAAACGGACGAGAAAAATGCCACTAAAATTCAACTCAACCAGGTAATGAAATGACCTTACTTTATGTAAGTTGACCTGCGTGATGGATGCAACTACGCTAAGCTACGACTGCATCATAGTTGTGTTCGTGTATATTTTACGCTGCACCTATAAAAAAAATAATGTTTATTTATTTAAACTTTCTCTGTACCATGAATCACATTTCATGAACGTAGTTTCGTCCCTGGACTCGCATTTGGCCGGTTCGCTTATTTTTGATATTTAAATGATAAGAAATGAATTATTGACCGAACGAGAGCGAAGCGTCTGCGTTTCAGCTTGGGCAAAAATGCTTTCGTATGTCCGGCGAATTTTTGGCTATTCTCTTATACAGATCGCATTCCTCGATCGATTCTCGTAAAATTTTGTGATCAGGTTCTTTAAATATATGCTCAGATCAAAAATAATGAATAAGAATAATTATAAATCATAAATAATTTATTTTTATCAGAGATTTTATAGATTTTTTTTTGTCGGTTCAGTTGTAGGTTTTTTTTAATGGTGGAGCCATGGGGGTTATAACCGTGAAAATATGATATCAGCCATTTCTAAAAATTTGCGAGATCTGCAGCTCGCAGAGTCACTATTGAATAATTATAATATTATATCAGATCCCGGTGAAAAAACTTCTTAACATTTTCTCAGACCTACCGATTATACACAGAAAATCTCATGGAAATCCGTTCAGCCGTTTCAGAGGAGTATGGCAACTAACACTGTGACATGAGAAGTTTATATATATATATATAGATAGATAAAGAAAGAAACATCGGACGTACAACAATAAAACTGCATTCTTGTATGGGGACGGGGAAAGCCTTACATGGTAAGATCTTAATGAGCTCGTGTCTACGCCTTCCTCGTGTTTGTTAATCATTATACAGACTCGGCTCTAAGTGATCTTATACGAAGGTGAAAATCTCAAAAGTTCTGAAGATTGTCTTTACTTGTTTCTTTACTTTTCACCGCCTCCGTGTCAATTAGGTTCACATGAGGAGGTCGCATGTTCGATTCCCGGCAGAGTCTAACTTTGTTAACACATTAACAGTCCCCATACAAGTGTACTGAAACACGCCATATTATGTGTGAGCCCGTAGAATAACACAGGGTTCGTGTGGCTCGTACACCCCTCCCCGTGTACCACATACAGTACACTGGACTGTTAACGTGTTAAGATTGGTTAAAATTGATTGGAAACCTACCTATCCATGGCCATTTTAATCAAGTAATATTTAAATAAAAAAAACACAACTACTTACTTCTAAAACCACTACTTGGAACTAAAAATCCTGTTTTACCATTCTGAAAATTTTGGCTGCATTCGAGATTAAAACCTACGAGAGTCTCATTGTTTTCAGATTGAAACAAAATAGAAACAGTGTTCCCTGGTGATGAAAATACTTTTATGCTCTGTCATCTCTACGCTATTGTGCTCAGCAACACTGAGAGAACCTTGCAACATGTTGCTTCCATATAAAATCATGTCCACGAGTATGTACACTGTTGTTTAGATACAATCATTTTTTCAGGGTTTCATCCACAAAAGAAAAAAACGAAACCCATCTCTCGTTTCTGTCTGTTCGTCCGTCTGTCATAGTTAATTTATTTCGAAACTACTGGACCGATTGAGTTGAAATTTGTTAGACATATTTAAGACGTGTAACGTAAATAAATAAATTTTAAACAAAGGGGCCACTTCGGGGGGTTAAATTGGATTTTTTTTAATGTTTTTGTAAGAATGTGAAATACACTTTTTATTATTTAAAAATAAATAGTTTTGAAGTTATTTAAGAAAATAGGCGAAAATTTAACATCCCCTCCCTTATCTGTTATCTCCAAAACTACTGGGCGTAAAATTGTGATGAAAATACAGAAAATAGTTCTTTACCAGTAAATAACATGAACACCTATAATAACTCTATGGTATTCAAAGTGACATAGGAAATTTTTCAATCAACGTACGGAACCATCTCCAGGCGAGTTTGACCCGCACTTGTCCAGTTTTTATGATTTCAACGTTCGTTCCTGTCTCGTCTTTCAGCCAAATTGAAAAGACGATTCCTTTTCGCCATCATATCGTTCAAGAACCACACATTTTAGTAATTCATAAAGCAATCATGACTTTCTGAGATAACAGTTTTAGCTCGCTCCTTGCCTAGGCTCAGTTCAGTCCATTGCACTTGTCTATTTTCCGCTACGTGTATCAAACCCTCGACAAGATCCATCGAGCTGTATCACTGCCTGCATGCTGCAGCCAGAGGCGTATTTACCCTATGTCTAGGGGCGGCACTTGACCCGGGGCGGCAAGAGGTGAGGGCCAGTCGTAGTAGAAAAATTAGAGAAAAATTTGAATTAGGTAGTCGATAATTTCCTCTAGATTTTCTTGCAAACAGAAGGTTACAGTAAGGTGACGTTTATCGTGTGGCAGTAAG
Source organism: Coleophora flavipennella (assembly GCA_947284805.1). Classification (NCBI taxonomy): domain Eukaryota; kingdom Metazoa; phylum Arthropoda; class Insecta; order Lepidoptera; family Coleophoridae; genus Coleophora; species Coleophora flavipennella. The sequence continues at coordinate 3,522,626 of OX369285.1, read as the reverse complement.
GAACCCTAAGCGCGCAACTTCGACTCCCACTTGGCCGAATTTTTGTTACTTAGAGGGGCGGATTTTTTTTGTGCCCTGGGCGCCGGATTCTTAAATACGCCTCTGGCTGCAGCCCTGCAGCTGTGTTTGTTGTGTATGTCGTCCAATTGATTTACAGACTCGTTCGTGCTAAAGAGATCGGTTATCTTTGCAAACATTCGTCTTGTAAATGTACCTTAATAAATACGCATTGACGTATGTATTTTCTTTTCACTAGATTACATACAGGTCTCATACGAAACTGTCCGCAGCTCATATTAACTACTTATAGATTTGCAACTCGTGTATAAAATCCTCATGGACTAAAAGTAGAGTTAACGAACTGAATTAAATAGCAACACTAAGACAAAGATAGTTATTAGATAGTAGATATGGCATAAAATCCGAATTATGTAAAAAATACAGATTTATCAGTTTTTCAATAGAAAATATGACTGTATTTTTATCTAAGATATCATTATCCTTGTGTCCCCACCAGGGGCTCGAGCCTACCCTAAATTAGGGCGATCGGGCCTTAGTCGACCACGCGGGCTCAGTGCGGATTAGTCGACTTCACACACAACCTTCGAGTTTCTTCGCAGGCGTGTGCAGGTTTCCTCGCGATGTTTTCCTTCAAAATTCGAAAACACATTGGTACGTGGCAGGATTCGAACTACGACCTCCCGGACAGGAGATAGCGGCCCGTGCCATTACGCCACCGACGCTCTGTGTTTTGTCTGTATCCTTGTGTTAAATGCAATAAAAAGCTAAAGACTCGATCTGTAGCTACTTACAAGTGAAAATGTTACGCCGGAATATTTTTGTTCGCCGCGACTTTTGTACCTCAAGATACTGAGTCACATTGTGTACACACTTAAAAATACATGGAGTCTATATCTCAAAATAGTCTTTATCTTAAAACACAATTAGTTAATCTGAGGTCGGCAACTAATTTTCGAATTTTGTCATAATGAGTTTGTTTAAAATAAAAACTTAAAACTAACAGCATTTGCTAAAATTTTTAAGAGCTGAATTGGCTCTCATTCTAACTGGTAATTCTGAATACTTCAGTGACGTGCAAGGGATTTTATATATACCTACCTAAATTTATTTAAAATGGCCATAGACATGTACAACGCAAGATGTACTCGACATTAAGGAGGTTACAATATTTCTGAAAACTGCCAGCCAACACAGACTGGATTCAAATTGAGAACGAAGTGAAACGATGTCAAAGGTTCAAAATTGGTGTAGACTAGAGTTATTTATTCAGCCATACGCTCTGTCTCTACATTTTTAAACTCATCCATCCAATGGCTTTGTAGCTATTCCATTTCACTCCAGTATAAAGCCCGTGCAGCGTGAAAACCGTCATTGAATATAAAAAGCTTATTCGCTCGCAGGTCGGTTGGCAGATCGTTGGGCTCGTCCGACCGACGCAAGGGTTAAACCAATTGCATACGATCAGCGCTGCATGCACCGCCGACCGCCGCTTTCCACATATGCGTTTAAGGGTAACCACAGACAAACAGAACGCAAATTTGAGCCCTCGTTAGTAGAAAATGAAAAGAAATTGACTAATACATTATTCTACGAACGAAAAATTAAATAAATTAAGTATGTGGCAACAGCTATCAGCTAGAATGCGCTGTTGACATTTCTTTGCCACAAAGAATATATACAGATACAAACATCAACGATTGTTCCACGGCCGGACCCTACGCACATTATCTCGCCTGGTATCTCCTATTGCTCTAGACAAAAGGTTCCTATAGGAGCGTTCCTATAGGAACGCACCTTTCCTAAAGTTGTTGACCCCGACGTGATGCATCGACACAACGTAAACAAGCAATTTAAGCAAGCAACGCAAAGCAAGCAACGCAATCAAGCAACGCAATGCAGCAAGCAACGCAACGCAAGCAACCCAACGCAAGCATTTCAACGCTAGCAACGCAACGCAACTCAAAATGGATCGACCTCCAGTCTCGCAGTGGATGTGATATGGCATTTGTCAGCTAGAACGCGCTATTGACATTTCTTCGCCACTTAGAATATAATATAAAGATTCCAATCATCAACGATTGGTCCACGGTCGGACACCATGCACACCACCTCTCCTGGTGGAGATACGTTCTATTGCTCTTGACAAATAGGAACACACCGTTCCTAAAAGCACACCACCTCGTCGGGTGAAGATACCTTAAATTGTTCTCGACAAATAGGAACACCGTTCCTAAAAACCTACCACCTCGCCTGATGGAGATACCTTATATTGCTCTCGACAAATAGGAACACACCGTTTCTAAAAGCACACCAAATCGCCTGTTGGAGATACCTTATATTGCTCTCGACAAATAGGAACACACCGTTCTTAAAAGCAAACCACCTCGCCTGGTGGAGATACCTTATATTAAGCTTATATTACTCTTGACAAATAGAACACACCGTTCCTTAAAGCACACCACTTTGCCTGGTGGAGATACCTTATATTCTCTCGACAAATAGGAACACACCGTTCCTAAAAGCACACCAAATTGCCTGGTGGAGATACCTTATATTGCTCGCGACAAATAGGAACACACCGTTCCTAAAAGCACACTAAATCGCCTGGTGGAGATACCTTATTTTGCTCTCGACAAATAGGAACACACCGTTCCTAAAAGCACAACACCTTGCCTGGTGGAGATAATCATAATCATAATACAAAACATTTTCCAGGTCATTTTATAAATTGTTTCAAAATAATATAAAAACAATAAAATTGTCAATAACACACATATTTAGATAAAATACTTAATAAAAAATATTTATATTTAGGTACTTCAAGGAACTAACAACTAAAAAATAGTTTACACATTGTGTAAATTTAAAAAATCTTGTAATGAATAAAACGTGTGCTCAATAAGCCAGCGTCTGAGTTTAGTCTTAAAACTTGTTAATGAGGGAGCTTCAGTAATTTCTACCGGAAGTTTGTTAAAAATTGACGGTCCAAGCACATGCGTCAGCTTACTTGACTTAGCGAGTCTGCATCGCACAGGCAGGAGTCTGTCCACATTGCGGTGGTTGCGATTATGTACATCTTTAGGCGTCTGGTACTCTTCACGATGGTTATATACATAGGTAGCCAGCTGAAGGATTAGTAAGGATGGTAGTGTAAGTATGCCCAGGTTTTTAAACAACGGTCTCGCGGATGTACGGCGTGATGCTTGCAAAATCGCTCGTACGGCTTTTTTCTGCATGCAGAAGGCGCGCACCCATTCGGCAGCGCACCCCCACAGCTTTACCCCGTATTGCAAGAGCGACTGTGCTGTCGCAAAATAGCGAGACCGCACCACCTCTCTCGGGACCACCCGAGCCAGCCGTCGGAGGGCGAAACTGACTCCGCCAATTTTCCCACACAGCTTGGTTATGTGAGATTCCCAAGTCAGGCCGCGGTCCAGTTCGAATCCAAGAAAGGTGGTGCTGTTCACCTGCTCAACGCGTACTCCATTCACACTCAGCGACAGATCCCTCGGAAGCTTCCCTCCCAGGTGAAAGTGCAGAAAGTGCGTCTTTTTTAAATTTAAGGTTAGTCCGTTGCAATGAAACCACCGCGAGAGCTGGATCGTGGCATCGTTAATTTGTTGTTCCAGTTTTTGCAAAGTCGGTGCGCAGACGATACTGGCTACATCGTCAGCGTACATGTAGATGTCGCCAGCTGGCACCGCTTCAGGTAAATCGTTCAAAAGTAACGAGAAAAGAATATTCCATACCGATGATCCTTGGGCTACACCCATCGTAGTTTTCAAAGAGTCTGACTTTACGTCTCCCCCGTCGCACACCACCACCTGCGACCTGTCACTAAAAATGTCGGCGAATAGGTCGGCAGCACGACCACCGATTCCATAGTGTTGCATCTTGGCGGCGAGAACATGGTGATCTGCTACGTCAAACGCTTTAGACAGGTTCGCAGCACAGCACGGCCACCTGCAGGCGCTGCTCACGCGCCTCCAGCACGCGCCGGACCACCCGCCGCGCCAGCGCTCTTGTGGAGCGGCCCGCGCGGCTACCTTATATTGCTCTCGACAAATAGGAACACACCGTTCCTAAAAGCACACCACCTTGTGGGGTGGAGATACCTTATATTGTTCTCGACAAATAGGAACACACCGTTCCTAAAAGCACACCACCTTGCCTGGTGGAGATACCTTATATTGCTCTCGACAAAGAGGAACACACCGTTCCTAAAAGCACACCACCTTGCCTGGTGGAGATACCTTATATTGCTCTCGACAAAGAGGAACACACCGTTCCTAAAAGCACACCACCTTGCCTGGTGGAGATACCTTATATTGCTCTCGACAAAGAGGAACACACCGTTCCTAAAAGCACACCACCTTGCCTGGTGGAGATACCTTATATTGCTCTCGACAAAGATGAACACACCGTTCCTAAAAGCACACCACCTCGCCCGGTGGAGATACCTTAAATTGCTGTCGACAATAGGGATGATGAATATTAGTCATCTGAGTTACTTTTTATCATCTGTCAAAAACGACACTTTGTTTTAAAAATGTTATAAATACTTAGGCGTGACGTCATAGTTTAGCAGCGTCATTTATGTACACATTTTGTGATTTTGGTGAATTAAAAATCGAAGACTTGATGGAAAACAAAACGAGTAAAAGTAGACGAAGTTAAAGTAGGAGGGCAATTTAGTGATCAAGAGTTCATAATTTATTTCTGATGCTGTCGTCATCCCTAAAAGTACATACACCGTCTAGCTTCATTATTAGATTCGTCCTAGATTCAGAACACTTAAATAAGTACCTATCATACAAACCTTAAATTTAAAATTTAAAACCCGACTGTATAAAAACATTACCCCTCTTTTTGGGCAGTCGGGTGAAAGTGTCAGTTTTGGGATCAAGATGAATCTAACGATACCTTGCACAAGCCGTTTAAGATACAGGCTCAGCCAAAGAAACGGACATACACACTTACATAGATGCATCTGAAAGACATTACCCTCCTTTTTGGGCCGTCGGGTAAAAATTGCTATTCTACGTCCTCTTTTTATTTTATGTAGCTAAACTCTTATTCTGCGTGCAAAACAAAAACGCGATAGGGTTTCCTATTTGTCGTTCCGTTTGTTTGTAAGTAAGTATAGTTTGTAAGTAACCAGCTTTTTCTACGGATTTGCCCGCCTGCAAATAGTTTTTATGATATCTGGAATTGTTTTTTCCATTACTATGTCAAGCTATGATATTTTTACATCTTAATTTTGTCATCCCTTCAACTATCTCTCTGTGGAAAAATCAAGTCGTTTCATGGTTTTATTACGATAATAAAGAAGGACAAACAAACAAACACACTTTTACATTTTCTATAATATTAGTGGTAATAACGGTGTGTAATATAGGATCCGTTGTTTTAAAAATATTTAAGAAAAATACTAAATGAAAACACCTCAGATTTGTTTATAGTGTATAGTCTGTGGAATGCAGATAATCGGTCTCTACTCTAGGCGAGATCGAAAATTGTTCCATTGCATTCGCTTGCAAACTGTCTAGCACCGTAGCATTTTGTGAATTTAAAATTTTATTCAAATTACAGCTCAGTTACAGTAATACCGCCTTCGTGACGTAATGGTTGGTCTATTAGTTTTACATTCGGAGGTCACGGGTTCGATTCCCGGCGGAGTCTAACTTTCTAAGACTCGGTTTGGTTGGTGGAATCATCATATCAACCGAAAATCATCCACTGCTGGACAAAGGCCTCCCCCAAGGATTTCCACGACGACCGGTCCTGCTCTGCCCGTATCCATCGGCTTCCCGCGATCTTCACTAGCTCGTCAGTCCACCGCGTGGGAGGCCTGCGGTGTTGTTGGTGTAATCATCATTACAGCTCATATACGTCCCCACCGAGGGGCTCGAGCCTACCCTGAATCAGGGCGATTAGGCCTTAGTCGACCACGCGGGCCCAGTGCGGGTTGGTCGACTTCACACACAACCTTCGAGTTTCTTCGCAGGCGTGTGCAGGTTTCCTCACGATGTTTTCCTTCACCGTTAAAGCAATCGGTAAGTATGTACGTAAGTTTTTGAAAAACTCATTGGTACATTGGCCATCCAGATTTGAACCCGGTACCTCTGGTTAGATGGACCGAGTCGTTACCGGTTGAGCCACCGACACTTTTTTGTTGGTGTAATATTGTTAATTAATTAGTAACAAAAGATTAACATTACAGCTCTCATTGCTAAGACTTAAGTGGAATGTAGCCTTAGTTTTTGAAATAGACAAGCCGATGATTGCACACCGCTCATTTGGCAGACGGATATCGAGCAAACAAGCTGGTTTGGAATGCATGTGGATTGGAACTGCATTTGATTTTATTGTTATAGTGATGTATCTGCAGAGTGTCCCAGCGCTAAGAGCCATAGAGAGAAACTACCTTCTTTAAATATTGAATAATGTAAGAAATTAAACTCAAAGGAGACTTTATTTTATTTTTAAAAGTAAGTAGAACTGCGTGCAAAGTTTGTTTTAGTAAATCTCTAATGCCATCCATAGCCATAATTCCAACAGGCAAAATGAGAAAAGTAATAATATTTTGTAACCCGCACTGGGCCCGCGTGGTCGACTAAGGCCCGATCGCCCTAATTCAGGGTAGGCTCTAGCCCCTCGGTGGGGACGTATGTGAGTTGTTATGATTATGATGATGAATAATATTTTGTGAACGAATGATACAACAATTCAAATCAAATCAAAAATATATTAAATAAGTTTATCAATACAGTTGCTCGAAAAATGGTCCTTTAAAATATGCCAGTCAAGTGTGCGCAAAATTGATTTTACCACACACGTGCTTTTACTTTACCACTTTTTTTAATTTCTAGCTCGGAGAAACAAGACATTTCTAGCAAATAAAAAATATAATAACCAGAGATACAGAATCTTCTTTCAGACTTTTGAAGGGGAAATTTTAAAAGATATAGGTAGTTCGTCCGAGGTTAGTACATAACTGTTTAGATTTTCTTTGGGTTATATCTTTGTGAAGAAAAAAAAATATATGAATGAAGTGGAAACGGTTACACCAAGAAATAGGTCATCTTTTCCAAAGAGGTTAAGTATCCCAAGCCTTATTGTAATCTATTTATGATAATAAAAAAAACTTACGTGTGCTAGCTAAAATAAGGCGCAATTTTTGTAAAACTAAATTGAGATGTTTTAGTTGTGAAAACTAAGAAAGTAAAATTAAGAATAGTTAACATATATGTAATACAAAATATACTTATGTGTATGTATAAGAAAAAACAAAGTGAGATTACTCCCCGGACATTTAAAATAAGCCACAAGTCGCGCAAAATTAACTTTGGTTGCAAAAACCTTGACAGGTATGTATCTTCCCATGTATTTTGTTTTTTTGTCACGGTCGTTTTTTTTTATCTGTTTTCTCACAACTGTATTAAAAAACCTCGTATGAAACATAGGTATAAAAGGAAATAACAAACTCGTGACCATGGTAACATACTCGTTTGTTATTGACCTTTTTACTACCCTCGTATCATAAATAACTATTTACACACGCTTTCAAATAGTCAAATAGAGCTTATTTTCTGTTACATATAACGTCATGATTCAGCTAACAGTCTCAGGTAATTGTGTTTGTTATAGAATCAACATATTATAACTATATGATTCAAACAACAGTGTCAACAGCATTAATGTGTTCCGGCTTGAACATAAGATAGCCAGATCCCATTGCATTGGGGAATCTTGATAAGGCAGCTTCCATCTTCGGCATCATTGTTACTTACCATCAGGTGAGATGATGCCAAGGACTTATCAATTGTAGTAAAATATATATAGTTACATATTGTCATTTACTTAATTTATTATTTTAAATAACCTCTAGAACACAAGCATTTTTCACACGAGTCTTGAATTTATTCTCTGACAAATTAGTTACATTTTCTGCAATTTTATTGTAGAATCTTATATGACTTTTTAGCTTTACTCAGTCTGGATCATCTATTTGATTTATGTTTCTTAAATTCAAATTATGCCTGTCACTGTTTTTAGGAAATAAATGCAAATTATGAAAGTACATGATGTTCTCATATATGAATTACGACTCACGTGATTGCATCTGATAGATTGCGCGGATAACTCTTTTCTGCAAGGTGAAAATAGTTTATTTATTAGCTATATGCCCCCACGGTACGATGCCATAAGAATTTATACTATACATTACTCTCGCAGTACCTACATCCGTTAACGGTCTTGTTTTCTTAACGACATAAGCAGCTAAACTAGGCCTTCCCGCTAAAGTTTCAATGTGTGGTCTCTATTGAAATAAAACATCCAAAGTTATACCTAGGGACACCGTAGTATTTACAAATTCTAATTTATTACTATCTGACATTACACTATTATTGTCCTTTTTATATTTGGCAAACAAGATTTTATTGATGTGTAACATCTTTGCTCTCGCTTTCCTGCAATTTGTGGGAGTGATTTCGTGAAATGGGACGGAAATGTGTAACAGGAAATGCGAACGTTTTTTAATTCTCGAAAACTAAGGTTGTCATAGCCATGCCGTCTAGTGTGATGACAAAGGCAAAGATGACATACTACTATTCGAAGGGTCGGCCCGTGAATGTACGACCTGATAATTAATTAATTTCATAAGTATTTTGTCACATGTTACACATCATATGCGAGTACTGTAGGTCTCGTTTTTTTATATTTATTTTGTTTTCTTAGCATTTATAATAAGTGGTTCACAGCAAACCAGTTCAGAATCTTTGAAATAGTGTTGTTTACTTGCCCATTACGTTTTCTTTCCTATTCACTTTTATAATAAGAGAAGTATTATCCGCAAACAACACAATATTTGACAGATGTTGCATAATAAATGGTAAATTATTACAGGCCCTAATATGCAACCAATTTTCAGTCTAGATCTATATGAGTTTGTTTTATTATTTTTGTGTTGTGTTCTCTAATTTAAAAAGACTGAGAGCCCCCTCCTCTACACCATAATTATTTAATTTCATAAGTAATGTTTGATGTGCAACACAAATTCCTCAGAGGCATTATACTTGTAGATGATGCTAATAAGTGCTACTTCTGCATCGGGTGTTCATAGGTATGCAGTAGTTTTTTTCTGTAAAATGCTGTAGCATTTGATTATGCATAATCTTTTCAAACACCTTACTGACCTAACTAAGAACTGGCTGCAAAGAAACTAGTCTGTAGTTGCCCGAATCAGTTTTTGAACCAAATTTATATAAAGGTATCACTTTTCTACACTTCATGAGATCTGAAAAGATTCCACTATCAATGCTAATATTAAAAAGACAAGCTAAATATGGCGCTAAAGTATTATTACGTTACTGATCAAGCTAGTAGTGTAGGCAGGCCTCCCACTCGGTGGACCGATGACCTGGTGAAGGTTGCGGGAAGCCGCTGGATGCGGGCAGCGCAGACCCGGTCGTCGTGGAAATCCTTGGGGGAGGCCTATGTCCAGCAGTGGACGTCCTTCGGCTGATATGATGATGATGATCAAGTTCACCGATAATCCCCCGAGGTCTTCGGTTCTTTTCACTTTAAGAGATTTGAAAGTTTTTAACAATAGTTTGTGGTTCAATTACTATAAAGGAGAGTTTTTGATCACAAATACTAACATTATCCTTTAGCAACCTTTGAGCATACATAATTAAGTGATGAGTTTCGGGCTTCAGTAGTCTAAGTGGAATATTTGTAAAAAAAAATTCAAACTCTTTGGTTACATCGGCATTCGAACTGATTTGACCTTGATCTGTTTGCAAAATATACTCTTTGTCGCGAGGTTTGAGTTAACCTTTTTCTTTGCTATAATATCCCAAAGATTTTTTATTTTTTTATTTGACAATTTTATTTTTCTAGCTAAATAATTAGATTATGCAACGCGGCAAACCTGCTTAAAAGAAATTATTATTGATTCACATAATTTCTAAAATTCTCATTAAAAGTATAAGATTTTTTTTTCATAAAGGTCAAACAAAGTTTGTCGACTTTTCGATGTATACATACCTATAAGAGCCTATTCACTGAATTTAAATTTAATATTACTGATTTTGAATTGAGACTTAAATGTATTTTGTTATTCCCTATCCAGTACTGTAAAAAAACGTCATAAAAACTGTTGGCTTCATTATCAAAATCAAGTATGGTCAGTTTTTCATCTAGCACTTTTTAAAACTTTTTTAATCGACTAACAGTGACCGGTCTCGTTTGAATTTTTATTTGTTCTGCAGTAATACTTACGGGGAGTTACTCCGCTTTGATCTGACCTCAAACAATTAAAAACCTGTTATTTAAAAAACTGCAATTACAAAATATTTTATGTATACATGTGGGGCAGAGGTCTTTGTTATTCTTGCGGGTTTTTAGAAATGTATAATCTAAATCAAACGACTTGAAGAGACAAGTAGGTACTTCTACTTAGTCATCAATGACTTTTTTCCAACAAATCAACATTGAAATCGCCGCATACTATCACTGATTTACGGCTTTTACTAACGGTATTTAAATAATTTCATCGTTTTTTCATTAGAAAGGCCAACAACATCCTTCCGTTCTTTAATCTTTAGAGATTCTTTAGAGAAACGACTATGGATGTTTCACATTAATGGCACAGCTCCCACGCTCCACCCTACTTTTTTTCAAATTTTACTGGTTGGATTCCTGGCTACACCAAGTGATTTCTTAAAAAAATACTTTGAATGCAGTTCGAATAGGCCGTGTGGTTTCCAGCTAGAATAAAGCCATCCCAGCTTTTCCCGTATTGTGCCATCACATCGCACACTGCGATTGCCACCCAAGTATGGCGATTACGACAAAACCCCGCAACTCGGAATAGGCCCTATGTCCAGCAGTGGACGTCTTTTACACGTTGAAAAAATCAACATGAATCACAACAACCAAGTTCAATTTTGCTAATATTTTTGATTTTGTTAATTTCCCAGAAAAGTACTGAATTGATTTTGACGAAATTTCTAGGGGGCCAATTTGAAAGTACATACTTTCAAATAAAAAAAACTGTGTATTAAGTTCGTTGAAAAGTTTTAAAGTGAAACAAGGGGTATGACTTCATCACAGCTTACGTTGTCCAAAGAGGATTTCATATCAGCTCATGTATACGTCCCCACCAAGGGGCTCAAGCCTATCCTTAATTAGGGTGATCGGGCCATAGTCGACCATGCGGGCCTAGTGCGGGTTGGTCAACTTCACACACAACCTTCGAGTTTCTTCGCAGGTTTTCTCACGATGTTTTCCTTCGCCGTAAGAGCGTCGGATAAACGTACATATGAAATCAAAATTAGAAAACACATTGGTACGTGGCAGGACACGAACCACGACCTCCCGGAAAGGAGGTAGCGGCTTTTGCCGTTGCGCCACCGACGCTTAACCGATAGAGGATTTACTATTAATAAAATAAAAGAAGTGAAAAGTTTAGGGGAGTACCCTTACAAGAAACTTTTCTTTCCTTATTTTTCTCTATCGTAAACACGGGTTAGATAAATCGTAAATAACGGTAAAACATACAAGCATGAAACTTAGTATAAGATAAATAAGATAAATACTCTTTATAATTATAGTACAAATCCTAAAGTAAAACATACAATAATTAACCAGCCAAATGTGAGTCGTACTCGCGCTAAATAGTCCGAACTATGTAAAAAAATGCATTATTCTGTCTCTCGCGTTAATTTAATCTTTTGTATGAAATGAATGGATATCATTGTTATATTTGTGTGCACAAGTCGTGTGGAAGCACGGAACCCTTGGAATTTCTTCGCCGATTCTAAACCGATTGATTTTAATTATTTTATTATTTGATAGACTATTCCTTCAAGTTGGTGTGATGAATTTTATCCTAAATTGATTTTGTTTATTTTTATCAGGCCAACCAAACCGAGTCTTGCAATGTTAGACTCCACTGGGAATCGAACCCGCGACCTCCTGATGTGACGCTAATACCATTACGCCACAGGGCAGTTGGAATGGATTTTATGCATATATAACCTAACACCAGGTGAGATGTTGTCAAGGGTTTACCAATTGTGAATAAAAATAATAAAAAAAAAACATCGGATATCTGTCTACTTAAGCAAGTTATGCCCTATTTTCCCCGCTCACAATAAATAGCCTGCGAAACAGATCCTCGGTGGAACTCCATACATCCTATTTATTTGATTTGCTCCGGTCAACGGGAACCCGTGACGTCTCCCGGGAATTCCAACTTATTGTTTAACGTCCGGAAAAAAGGCCAATTTGTCGACTCGGCCTGTCACCCTTTTTATCTGAAGGTCGATGTATAAAAGAATGCTTTGGGCCGACGGAGGTGTAGTCGGGTCTGGCGGTCAGACGTGACACGATTGTGCCGGCAAATGTTTATCTGTTCCAAGCTTCGACCAATTAACAGCTATCTATGGACCGGCCCCTGCGAACAACGGTTTTGATGCCTACAGAATGTGAGCATTCACTGATTTCATCTCAGTCGGCCTTTCGGAGGCGAAGAGACCACACGATCGTATGCTCCGATAATCGCATGAATAAATATTTAGGCAAAGTAGAAATCTAATTACATTTATATAATTAATAATAAAAAAATCTCATGTTTTCGTGATTATTTGACTAATTTTTTATGAGATTAATGTATGGATAAGGCTGGTCCATAGCTGTTATATTGGTCGTAGGTTCCAAAGTAGGAAACAGAAATAAGTTTTGATTTTTTTTATTCACAATTGGTAAGACCTTGGCGTAATCTTACCTGACGGTAAGTGACGATGATGCCGTGGAAGCGGGCTTACCAAGAATTCCCTACAAACGTTAAATACACTTAAAAATTTTGGAACACCAGTTTAAAAGTCTACTTACATAGATTAACATATACAAGTAAACGGGTCAAATTTAATACATCCTTTTGTTGGAATCGGTTAAAAATAACTGTATCGTTGGAAACGTCACAGATACAACAAGGGTAAGAAAATTTTAAAAGCTCTCAAGATTCCGTCCAGTCACTGTCCGTGATAAAAACCGACCCTCGTCATGCAAACGAAAACCATAGACGAAAACGTTTTATTTTTGTTTCCTTTTCTTCAAAAATGTTGGCGCGAACATCCACAAATCTAGAAAGAAACATGAAATAATAAATGAAAAAGTTTCAAATATTTAACCCGCCTTCCGAAAAAATATAATAATTAAACAAAAAAACTTTGTAAAAACCATTAATTCGATAAATAAAACCTATACTAATATTATAAAGAGGAAAGCTTTGTATTTTTGTAGCGAATAAACTCAAAAACTACTGAACCTATTTTAAAAATTCTTTCACCATTAGAATGATACATTATCGTTGAGTAACATAAGCTATATTTATTACTATAAAAAAGGGATCCTTGCTAAAACTTCAGTAACGTGAAACCAGGTGTAAAAAAAAAATTGCTTAAATATTTCTTTCATCGCCTACGCTACGGAAACTATTGACGATAGATCAAAAAATGTTCTACAATATTAGAGAACATATCAAGACCTACAAAAAACTTCGCGATACGTGCAACTATTGTAGTTATTTCACTATAACCACATTTTACATAAAGTTAATAAAAAAACTATCCAAAATCAGACAATGATAACCATACCTTCGTAGTAACCCTTATTCAAATAAATCATTTCATAATCAAAAATGTTTCGATACCTATAGATAACCTTTTGAATTACTTAAATCGGACATTCCATTCAGAAGATATTACGAATTTAGGAAAATAAACACCACCGGCCGCCGCGCCGCCGCCGCGCAATGACCAGTGTGGCCCCAAGAAATGCAGCCGTAGCGGTAGTAATATAAAAATAAATAAATAAATATTCTGGGACAAATCACACATGGTCATCTGGCCCCAAAGTAGGATTCCCTGTGTTATGGGTACCAGAGACTGATATACATACTTATATTCGTTTTAATACATACATATATAGATATATTTTAACACCCAGACACAGAGCAAACAAATCTGCTCATCACACAAATGCTTGCCCTGTGTGGGGATCGAACCCACAACCCTCGGATCAGTAGTCAAGGGCACTAACCACTGAGCCATCGAGTCAGTAGTATATGGTAGTAATAACTTTATAAATTGGAAAGATTTGTTTGTTTGTTTGTTTGCATTGAACAGGCTCCGAAACTACTGGACCGATTTGAAACTACACTATCCGCGGTTGCTATAGGCTATATTATATTTTCAAATAGAGATCCTTTCTAAAACTCTAATAATGTAACCCAAGGTGTAAAAAATACCTTAAATATTTCTGCATTATCAACAAAAAGTAGTGTAGTGTAGTGTGAAGTGTGTAGTGTAGTGTGAAGTGTGTAGTGTGTAGTGTGAAGGGGGTAGGGTGTACGGTGTAGTGTGTAGTGTATAGTGTGAAGTGAATTGAAGTGTAGTGTATTGTAGAATAGTGCAGTGTAGTGTAGTGCAGTGCTGTGCAGTGCAGTGCAGTGCAGTGCAGTGTAGTGTAGTGAAGTGATTTGAAGTTTAGTGTAGTATAGTGTACTGAAGTGCGGTGCGGTGCGGTGCAGTGCGGTGCGGTGCGGTGCAGTGCGGTGCGGTGCGGTGCAGTGCAGTATAGTGTATTGTAGTGTAATGTAGTGTAGTGTAGTGTATAATCGGTCCAAAAGTTTCTGAGCAAATCGGCTGTGACAGACGGACGGACAAACAGACCCACGAGTGATCTTATAAGGGTTTCGTTTTTTTCCTTTTGAGGCACGGAACCCTAAAACCATAACCGCTAAGTAAATTAAATAAATACAGAATACAACTTATCTTACCATCTTATCTTAGTCTTGCCGCCAAACATCACTGATAACAACATTGATGTATTCCGGCTTGAAGATAAGATAGCCAGTTCTCCATTGCGTTGGTGAATCTTGATAAGCCCGCTTCCATCTTCGGTATCATCGTCACTTACCATCAGGTGAGATAATGTCAAGGACTTACCAATTGTGACTAAAAAAAACTACAACTAATTACTAATAATTTCATAACTTAGCGGTCCCCTACGCGACGACTCCTGAACTAAAATACTACCTTAATTATTAATTAAACTCATACGGTCAATACATATTATTTTTTACTATTTAGAGGTTTTTGCCGGGGGCTTTTTAACCAAAAGGTCTCGTCATTGGCTCTTGAAATCTGTATAGCCTTTCTATAGCTCATGACCGATTTTAAAGTAAGAGGCAAAGCAATAAAAAGTTTCACAACGTGAAGTTGTGTGCTGTGCTTTTTACCGGTCTGCCTTTAATTATATAGACAAGATATCAGTTTTTATATGGAAAGCAAATAGGTATCTCTTGGGTTTGTTACTTATATGTAGTACTTTTCCAAATCACAATATGTTTGCCCTAAACCCTAAAGCCTCACATTTGACTAACTAAATAAACTAAAGCTTTGATTGCCCTCCCGTCCGTATTACTTTGGCCACAGATTACTAATTAGCTTTGGCACACAGTCTGATTATGATGACAAATCGTTTAACAAAACAAAACACAGCATCGTGATTAGCAAATTTATTATCCAATCATAGTTCATTAGCGCTTTTGGGCGAAATTATAAACAGCAAAGCTGTGTTTTGTTTGTCTTTGGCAGACGGCTATGCTGAATTAACGAATAAAGTGTTTGCTTAGCAGAATATGTCAGGCGCTAAGCAGGTGCGTTAAACAAAAAGTGCTTATCTCCGATCCTCCCCCGTCCGCTTCTCTCCGATCCTCCCCCGTCCAGATTCTCTCGATCCTCCCCCGTCCGCTTCTCTCCGACCCTCCCCCGTCCAAGCAACGACCTAAGCCGAGGTCCGTGCCCACCTGGGCATCTTTTTGCTTTGCACTAGGTTGACTGCCTTCAGTACTTACCTCCCCTGCCCGGTGAAGTTGTAAAGGCCCCGACAGCCAACAACAAGCTTGTCCTTTAAAAAAAAAGTATATGAATTTTTATTTTAAGCTTGCCTCAAAGGTAGCATACATTGCATAATTGAGTCACGTTGAAAATAATTTATCTATAGAACGTGCATTTTTTTGCAGTTAAATAAAATGACGTTCGTTTGTGTATATAGGGCGTCACACGTCTGAATCATACATTTTGTGACTCCAGTCCAGTCGATAAAAATGTATTTTGTTAATTTATTGACAAAGTAACTGTCAAGCAATAACTTTTTCAGATCTGAAAAAAAGTAATAATAGTGATGACAATAGATGACATTTTCTTTGATTGGAAGACACAAAAGCGGTCGCAATCCAGTGACTCAAACAAAAAAAATCACATAGAACCTCGTTTTCTGTGCTTCGCAAGGCACGCAAGGTACACCAAGCCACACCCTGGACACTTCATACAATAGGCCAGAAATTACATTTCAAAAAAAGAATGACGCAACAAACAAAATGGCGGCGAAATCCTATACGTTCGACAACCAAACGGTAACCAATCTGCATCAATCAGGGTGACGAGGGGGTACTACTACTGTATGTTAGTACTAATCTATATACTTTGACCAAGCCGTTGGTAACGTTTGCTATCACTAGATGGCGTCGTTAAGCCATGTCAGAAGCCTAATATAGACGGCTTAAAAACTGCTGACAGTGGAGATCGCAACAGCCTCCACCAATCATGATTTGGCCTCCGGGTGTGAAGTAGGTAAAATAGGTTTAAATAGGTAATTATAGTATTTGTACTATTTCAAGAGTGTGTACCGTTGTACTACCACAATGATAGGATCATACGCAAAATTAATATAATTTTCTACAAATACAGTTCGAGCAAGCCATTTTTCATTACATATATTAAATTCCTATGAAGGAATCCCTTTATTTCGGGGATTTCTGTAACAGTAATGTAGGTTTTACTTCTTCGGTTATTCGGGGTCGCTTTGAGAATTTCGATTGCCTGATTCAAAAACGGGCTCCCACCATAAGTTTAAGAAGAGACGCCAGCCCCAGTAGTGGGGATGTTATGGATTGTTGATTTTGACATTAGCTGCACTCCTAATGTCACTTTGCTTCGTCTTAAAATCTACCTATCTACTCATGGTCAAAACTATGTGGCAACTATTTTAATATCATCATATCAGCTCATATACGTCCCCACCGAGGGGCTCGAGCCTACCCTGAATTAGGGCGATCGGGCTAAGTCGACCACGCGGGCCCAGTGCGGGTTGGTCGACTTCATCCACAACCTGCGAGTTTCTTCGCAGGCGTGTGCAGGTTACCTCACGATGTTTTCCTTCACCGTAAGAGCGTCGGATAAACGTACATATGAAATCTAAATTCGAAATCACATTGGTACGTGGCGGGATTCAAACCACGACCCCCCAGACAGGAGGCGGCGGCCCTAGCCGTTACGCCACCGACGCCTAATTTTAATATACCTACCTATTATCTATATAGTGCTAAGGTGGATTTGAAAAAAACTATTTGTAACTTCTAAATTTGTGTGTTAGACCTATTCAGTCAGGGTCAATATGTTTAGAATCTAAACTCCGGACAAATAGAAACTTTGTTTATTACAACCTTTCCAAAAATGTAAACTTTAGATGTAGTCCTTTTTGGGTATTTTGTGAAGATTATGAAAACTGTACATTTTTGAAAAGGTCGTAATAAACAAAATTTCTATTTGTCCGGAGTTAAAAATTTAAAAAAAGAAGTAAAAAATTAAGGAGTCGCCTCACAAGAAACTAACACTTAACAAAATAAACCTTTTAATTACGATATACATATATTATTACTTTGGAATACCTAACAAGAATAAAAACTTATTTATATAGTACCTACTTTACATTATTTTTAATATTGTGTTTTTCTTTTAATTGTACCTATAGTGTGTGCAATGAAGAGAATTGGTCTTATTATATCTTTTTTTTAAACTGACAGTACAATTTTAACAAGTTAGCGCGATCGCAATTTTGTCATGTAAAACGCACATTACATTTTGTGAGTAATTGTTGTGCTTTCATTTATGAGTGTTAGAAAGAAAACGAAAAGTGCTTGGATGAAATCTAGGTGTGAACATTCAACGCGCTCTTTTTCGTACACCGCGCAACATCAATGGCGAGCCGCTTGCGGGTTGCCCACCGTGCACCATCGATGCATACACACAGTCTGTATCGGATAGGGTTCCCGATATTTTAAAGGGCAAGTTATACACCGCATTTCATCGACGAAAAACCTCTCCCATTAGGGGGTCGCATCCTTCTCCCCTCGAAATGGCAGCCATTTTATTTTCAATTATTTTTTTGTCGCTGTTCATGAAAAATATGTTTTCTCTTGAATTATCAGCAGTACAGTCTGCCTGGGACTCATTTGAAAGGTAAATATTTTTTTCTGGTGATCCACACATAAAACTAGTCCAAACATTTGAGAAAAAAAATACAAAAAATGGTTGTCTGTAAAGTCGGTTTACGGACGATAGTTTAACGTGATTACGTCATTACAAAAGATTGATGAAATGATTGCATACTTACTTACGTTACAATGAGCGTAACGGGACAATGAGTCATCCTTTTTCGCGCGTGCAGCCGGCGTCCATCGATTTATTAGACGTTGTCACGTCAAAAGTTTAAAAAAAATACCAGCACGGGTCCTCCTCATCTAAATTTAAATCACAAAAAAAACTAGAGTTTGTGTGCTCTAGGCCTAGGTACCCATCGCAAAACAACGGCACCCACGGCCCAGGCCCGCAAGTAATGTATATTATCAATTCATCATCCACATACCTATCTAGTTTATCTACATAATTGGTACTAAAGTTCTACTCTCTGACTGTACCCACAAATCGGTGCAAAAATAGTTTCCAGTTTTGAAGTGAAAAGAACCGCCAAGAAAAAGCCGGAATCCCTCTCCGAGGGTTCCATAACATCACATCACTACGATTACCTAAAACAATGATACCCATACCTTAATAATAGGGTCCCGTTGTCACCCTTTGTGTACGGAACCCTAAAATGCAGTAGGAAAGTGGGAAGGTACCTTCTTATGTAGTTGAGTATCTTTTTTTGTACCTCTACACAATTTGAGAAATTCGTTAAGCGACCGAATGCAACAAAAATGTTTTGTAACTACAGATTTATGTCTCCTGTCTATGCTAGACGAAATTAACTTCGCTTTTAGATCAATTGACTGATCAATTGATTTATTTCTAGTCTCAAGTAAGGAGGCCGTCTACCGTAGCGTAGGCGCAGGTGTGCCTACTTACTCGTACTAATAGAATTACGACATTATCTTAATGTATTAGAGCACCGAAGGCTCGAATTCGAAATGTTCACTTGCGCCTTAGATCAAAAATAAGAGCTAGATGTAGTGTTAGCGCTCTGAAAACGGGATATAAAAAAACTATGCTCTAATCACGACGGAGCTTCCATCTTCGGCAACATCGTCACTTACCACCAGGTGAGATGTTGTCAAGGGTTTACCAATTGTGAATAAAAAAAAAAAAAAAAAGGAGCAGAGTTTTAATCAGAATCTTGCGCTGTGTAACTATCTTAGATCACTAATATAAAGTAACAAGATTTGCAGTCACGTGGTCCGAAGTGTCTATATTTAAAGTGGCACTTTTTGTTCACGAAGGTGTACTTTCGCGGTTCTCCCTCTGTATATAACACTATCTGTTGCCCGCGGCTTCACCCCCGTCGATATCGAGAGCGAGTGGAGTTTTTTTAGCCTATGTCCATACTGAAATTCCATTCTAACCGTTGGTAAAAGATATACCTCCTACAGACAAACATACAAACTTTACCTCTTTATACTGGTAGTAAAGATTAGCAATTTGAATATTTCTATATTTGTGTCCTGTCAAACAACTGTCTGAACGTTTTCTGAAGTTTGTTTTGTATTAAACCAGGAATCTAGTTATTTTAAATACAACTTATTAATACCCGATATTTATACAGGGATTCTGTCCGTGATTTCAACAAACTTTCCAAAGAACCCATAGACAAATCGCAAAAAAATACTTCTTATAGTATAGGCTGGCCGATGAGCTGATCGAGTTGTTTGAGAAGTCAAAAAAATATTGTGAGCTGTCACGGGACTCCTGGCAGATGTGAAAGACACAATATCATAAAAGCGTTGGTGGCTCAACCGGTAACGACTCGGTCCTTCTAACCAGAGGTACCGGGTTCAAATCTGGACGGCCAATGTACCAATGAGTTTTTCAAAAACTTACGTACATACTTTTATTTTATTTATTTTATTTTTACTTACCGATTGCTTTAACGGTGAAGGAAAACATCGTGAGGAAACCTGCACAAGCCTGCGAAGAAACTCGAAGGTTATGTGTGAAGTCGACCAACCCGCACTGGGCCCGCGTGGTCGACTAAGGCCTAATCGCCCTGATTCAGGGTAGGCTCGAGCCCCTCGGTGGGGACGTATATGAGCTGTAATGATGATGATGATATATATCATCATAAAGCGTGGCGACGCTGTTCCGCCACAGCATTCGTCGCCACGCCAGAAATCGGTTTTACGTGCGGCTATAGAAGTTTCACATCAAAAATTTAGTTTTACTATAAGTTTCTTGGGGAAATTTGTTCAGACTCACGGGCAGAAGCCCTGTGTAAAATATCGGCTTCTTATAAAGTATGTATTATTGTTTTCTAAGGTCATCATATCAGCTCATATACGTCCCCAACGAGGGACTCGAGCCTAACCTGAACTAGGACGCTCGGGCGTTAGTACTATTATTCTCATCTGTGGCTCGGGCCTTAGTTGACCACGGGGGCCCAGTGCGGGTTAATCGACTTTATACACAACATTCGAGTTTCTTCGCAGGAGTGTGCAGGTTTCCTCACGATGTTTCCTAAGAGCGTCGGATAAACTTACATGTGAAATTGAAATTCGAAAACACATTGGTACGTGACAGAATTCGAACCACAACCTCCCGACAAGAGGTGTATTTATGGATATTTTTGATAAGGCTTTGACTCGGAAATCTGAACAAAGTTTTTCAAAGAAACTGCAGAAGCTGCGTGCTCTCATTCTTCGAAGCAAAGCGAAATAACTAAACCTCATCCAAAAATAAAAGTCTTCTATTGTAAATATTGTATGCTCGGAATTTCGCTGCGTGATCGTATCAGAAACGGTAGATCCGTAGGAGAACCGAAGTAACCGATATACCTCTCAGAATTGCCTAACTTAAATGGTAGTGAGCGGGGCACCTAGCTGGGGACGTTGGAACAGTAAATTTCTCGAGTGGTGACCGCGCACTGGAATACATGCGTGGGAATACCTGTTAAAGGTCGCGGGTAGCCGCTGGATGCCGGCAGCGCAGAACCGGTCGTTGTGGAAATCCTTGGGGGAGGTTTTTGTTCCACTGCTGGACAAATTTCGGCTGATATAATGATGATTGACATATAAAGTATTCGATCTCCGTACTCTAGGATCGACAAAGCACTGATGACTCCTCTGTAAAAAAATATTGTTCTTATTCTAAATACTGTAGTCTGTAATAGTCAAAGTCATAAATTCATAATAAATTGACCCTGGTATCACAGTTATATGCGGCAGTGGCCACTTTCTATCGATGAGTGCTGAGTGTAGAGACATGGATTAGGAGATTATGAATATAGACAGAAGGAGTAGGAGAGTGATGAGTGTATAGAGTATAGAGATATGGATTAAGAGAGTGATAAGTGTAGTGACATAGATTAGGACAGTGATGAGTATAGAGACATGGGTTAGGAGAATGCTGAGTTTAGAGACAGGGATTAGGAGATTATGAATATAGAGACATGGAGTAGGAGAGGGATGAGTGTATAAACATAGATTAGGAAAGTGATAAGTGTAGAAACATGGATTAGGGGAGGGGGGGTAAAGGAGTAAAGCCATTGATTCGGAAATAAATTATAGAATGATAAGTTCGACGTACTGCACCAGGCATACACTGAGGGCAACGACATCGACCTCGAGATTCTGGATACCAGCCAGTATCTCCAGGACGAGCTGATATCGTTGCTGAGCCGCGTCACTGTGAATCCTCCAAACTGACCGGGCGGGCAGTGCCCCGCCTAAGAAGATGCTCGGACAAAAGGCTAGCCTCCAATGAAATCGCTGAAGACGCCACTGTTGTAGAAAGGCCAGCACATCAAGCTATACACTCGTAGTGCGATTCTGATCTATACGCATCAGGCATAAGAACGGTACAAAGTCCAAAGTTGTAGCTTGATGTGCTGACCTGGTACATGAAAGCCACAGGTAAGGGATTTGCTGACGGTCATAATATAGAAGTCATTAATTGGTAGAGTCTCGGATGGCTTACTACAGTTTAGTAGTGATGGAATTATTTTTAGTCTAACCAGAAAAAAAATGTTGACATGACCAACTGTTTATAATTTATATTTGGAACACGCAAGGATCCTTGAAACCATAATTTATGCGTATACATAATATATTAATATCAGCACATTATGTATTATGTTAAACGACTTGTAAATATTTATCCAGGAACAAAGGCATTCTTATTCTCTGATCGTACTCTTTATTTGCTAGTAAATATATTTAAACATGTGATTGTAACTACAATGACTGTACCTACGTACTATGTCGGGCCTGTCCTACCTGACCTGTCACTCAACAGGTAAAGAACCTAAATAAAAACCGGTGTGCGAGTCGGACTCGCATACTAAGGGTTCCGTACAACCACACAATAATATATGTGCTGTATATGCAACAAGTACAACAATGATATTTAT
This sequence comes from Coleophora flavipennella, assembly GCA_947284805.1. Lineage (NCBI taxonomy): Eukaryota > Metazoa > Arthropoda > Insecta > Lepidoptera > Coleophoridae > Coleophora > Coleophora flavipennella. The sequence goes on along the minus strand of OX369285.1, from coordinate 3,499,850 downwards.
CCTTACAATCCTACTAATATTATAAATGTGAAAGTTTGGTTTGAATGTATGGATGTTTGTTACTCTTTTACGCCTGAACCGCTGAACGTATCTAGATGAAATTTGGAAGGTTTTTATTTATTATTGAAAATTTAAGTGCGTTTGACTGATTTTCTGCTTAGAGATGGTTGAGGAGGTGAGAAATGTCATTATTTACTGATTAGCATATCCTGACATAGAGCCCAAGGGATCTGGGGAAAACTCATTTCCACGTTCGCACACGTCGGCGTTGCAACGCAACGGAGCAACGGATTGAAGAGATTTTTTGTATAGAACTTTTTGTAAAAAATGACAATCACAGCAGAATAGGCCGATGTACTTCCTGAGGGATCTGGAGAAAACTCACGTCCACTCTCGCGAGTCGCTTGCGGTCGACAGTCATAAAAACAATGTCTACGCGGGAGAAGGCGCGGGCAAATGCTAGTTTCAATATAAAAGTCACTGTTCTTTCTTTCGTTCAGTTCGGGATTCATAGCGCGAGCACACCCTGGACACTTCATAGAATGGACCAGAAATGACATTTCAAAAAAGATATGACGGAACTAACAAAATGGCGGCGAAATCCTATACGTTCGGCGACCAAACTGTAACCAATCTGTATCAATCTGGGTGACGAAGGGGTGAGGTACGAATTTAGAGAGCGGCAGGAAGTGTCCATACTGTATGTTAGTACTAATATATATACTTTGGCGCGAGTCTAACTCACACTTAGTCGGTTTTTTTTATAAGTGGTTTTACTTTAAAGTCTACACTCTGCACCATAATCACACCAAATTCGACGCTTGTACCCGCTTTTCAGATGGAAAAAAAACAAAAACCCTATCAACGTTGAAATAAACGCGTTTCCTGTGTCAACACCTTATTACCAACGGAACCCTATTACCAAGCCTACACCACAGTCTGTCTGTACCTCTGTCCGTCCGCCTGTCAGTTTGAACTTAATAGGGATGTATCTTTAAACCTTAGTATTTAATCAGTTTAAATTTTCACAGAATATCAGTTATTATGACCAATTAACTAAATAATTATCGAAAAACGTAAAAACTTTAAGGTAAAAGCTTTAATTTGAAAAGGTTTTTTAATTATTTCGTATTCTTCTCAGCAAACCCTTTCTTTCACCCATATCATGGGGGTGCATAAAAAATAACTGATCCGTCATCTTTGGGAGTTCGCCATGTTAGATTTAGAATGACGTCACTTAGCTAACCGTGCATTGTTCTCCAAACTTAACGTGTATGCAAAATTCAGCTCAATCGGAAACCAAGAATTGGTTCTAATTTAGCTACCAAGATTTGTCGCAAACTAACAGACAGACAGACTAACACGGCAAGCTAATATAAATCTTGTAAAAAGATTAAGGGGTCTTCATAAGTACAAGAAACGTGTTTTTAATAGGTTTATTATTTGTTTTTGTACTATTGTAAATAAATACTGTAATACTAGCTATTGCGAGCGTGCTATGCTCGGAGTTTCTCTACGTGATCGAATCAGAAACGAGGAGATCCGTAGGAGAACCAAATTAACCGACATAGCTCTCAGAATTACTAAACTTAAGTGGCAGTGGGCGGGGCACATTGCTCGTAGAACAGATGGCCGTTGGGACAGTAAACTTCTCAAGCGGCGACCACGCACCGGAAAGCGTAGTAGTTAGGCGGGCCTCCCACTCGGTGGACCGATGACCTGGTGAAGGTCGCGGGAAGCCGCTGGATGCGGGCAGCGCAGAACCGGTCGTCGTGGAGATCCTTGGGGGAGGCCTACTATGTCCCAATGTATATTAAGGATCCCAAACTAAATAAAATACAGTTTTGTAGATACAGACCTTTAAACATCGTAGGCTTAGTAATAGGGTCTCTTTGGCATCCTTTTTTTACGGAACTCTAAAAGAAAAGGAAAAGAACACTAACAAACTTACTTTAAATAATTACAACATACCTACCCAGGAAACGTAAAAATTAAAAATTTAAATTTAAATGTTAAAATTAAAGTTAAGTCAAAATAACGGTCACTTGTTTATTTAAGAAAATAATTCATGTGTGCCACCACCCTAATGGAACCTGACAATGACCGCATATAATGCCAACTGGTACACGATAAGCATAACAACGACCAAAAATCTTGTGCCCTGTTGTTTAAATCGGTCGATTTTAATAAATAAATATTATTACCAAGAATTACGCACTTAATAGGAATTAATTAATTATTCATTAATAAATAGGGCTGTGAGACAGATTAAGAATACGAACAATTCAGACAAGACATGCGGTACTTGCAAGTTTGTTGTTACAAACAGCTTATCAGTTTTGGACCTATACAGAGCTGATGATCTGCAAAGTGTCACGGACAAATTATTTATTGTAAGCGTTTGTTTCCCGGAGTATAAGTAAAAGCCAAAATTGATATCATTAGGCAACTTTGAATGTAATAAGACAATGAAAAATACAGAGAGTCATAGATACTTATTTGCTTAAGGGTAAAATTACATTATATGACAAAAATTAAGTTAAGTTCAACCCTATTTAACTAATATACTAGTGGCATGCAAATAAAGACTCACCGAGGAGGAGACATTTTTTTAATACCAATAAGTATATGTGCAAATGTGTTTGTTTGTTACCTTTTCACGCTTCAACGCCTTGACCAATTTTAATGAAATTTGACATGCAGGTAGCCTGTGTCACGAGGAAGGACATAGGCTACTTTTTATCCCGTGAAAATAGCATAGCCCGATGCAGTCCCATACTCTTCTTTGGTTAATTTCTTTTACATCGCAACGGAACAATGGATAGTGTGATTTTTTGCATAGAGATGGTTGAGGGGGGTGGGAAATGACATTATTTACTAATAAGCATATCCTGACATAGTTCCCGAGGAATCTGGAGAAGATTCATGTCCACGCGGGAGAAGCCGCGGGCAAAAGCTAGTAAGATATAAAATTTTATGGTGCGGCAAAACTCCCTAACTCGTGGGAGGCCCATGTCCAGTAGTAGACGTCTTCTGGCTGATCTGATGTGATAGATAATGGTCATCATGATCACATGCCAGAGCAGGCTGATTAGTAGGTTACATTATAATATTTTAGAACATTAATTATGATAAGTATGTAGCTCAACAAGAGGGGATTATAAATACCACTTTATTATTCTTATTTAAAACTAAATGGCTTCGTAAAATAATTTGCACAATTATTAGATTGCACTCCGAAAAGAAGAATTTTCTTTGAATCAATTATTACGCTGGGCCTTAAAGGGAAGTTAGGAAATAAGATGACTTTAAGGTTAAATTGGCCTCGAATTTGCGTATTTTGTATTTTGGAGTTTTAAAAATTTTAAGGAAGGTTTTTTTATTTAAGTCATAGGTAAGGTGTTCATCGTCGTGGAAATCCTTGAGGGAGGCCTTGATCCAGCAGTGGACGTTTTTCGGCTGATACGATGAACTCTATTCATAACTGATGCCTTTAAAGTATCTAGGTCTCCCTATAACCAAAGAATACTAAATATTACTACCAAAGGCCTTAAGATGGGTCAAATGACAATGTTCAATTCAAATTATTGAAAGACTGCGTAAAGCTATCACTGTGGAAAAAATATATAATATACTTAAAGTAATAAAATCTATTTAATTGAATGATATTTTAAAAATAATTACCGGTTTTGATGGCAAAAAAATATACTGTAGACGCTGTTTTTGGCATTAATTGCAAAATTTCTCGAAAACAAATAGTTAATGTTGAATGAAACCAACACACAAAAATCGGTGACTTTAAGAACTTTCATTTTAATTTAAAACATTTTTTTAAAGTTATTCGAAAGTAAAGAAAAGTAATAAAAACGAAGTAGTAAAATCGAGAATTGGACGTTTTCAACGTAACAGCCGCGTTGAAGCCCGCATTGATTTGAACTTAAAATTAATAGACTTACGTTCGATACTATTTTATCACGTATCAACCTACTTGGATTAAGTCATCTTAAAGCCTCAAACAAGGGACACTCCCTGCCTTCCACCAATAACCATAACAAACCACCGCAAACCATAATTAGATTACAGTAAGGCTTGGGATAAAGTTATTGTAAGCAATAAAACCTCCTTGGGAAGGATGACCTTGGTGTAACCTATGCACCTCATTCATATTGATTATCCTTTCTTCATAAAGATATAACCCATAAATAATCTAACCAGCTAGCGTTATGTACTAACCTCATGAAGAAACAACCTATATCTTTCTTTCATTCTCCTCGCAAATGTCTTAAAGAAGATTATGTATCTTTGGTTATTGTATTTTTTTATTTGCTAGAAATGTCTTGTTTCTCAGAGCTACAAATTAAAAAAAAATTGCAAAGTAAAAAGCACTTTTACGGTAAAATCAATTTTGCGCATACTAAACTAGCATACAAAGTACCACTTTTCGAGTAACTGTATTGAAAAAACTTAAATTCAGTACATTGTATCTTCTTATCTTCTAAATATATATAACTCAAAGGTGACTGACTGACTGACATAGTGATCTATCAACGCACAGCCCAAACCACTGGACGGATCGGGCCGAAACTTGGCATGCAGGTAGATGTTATGACGTAGGCATCCGCTAAGAAAGGATTTTGGGAAATTCCCACGGGAACCGCAAAAATCGGGATCTGCGCGGGCGAAGCTGCGGGGCATCCACTATAAATTTAATAGTGCAAATTTAATAGTGCTATAGTGAACCAGTACTCAATTTAGTGAATTATGGAGTGCTACCTTTCTACTGAATATCCGAGGTGTGCTATAACTCACTATAGAGAGTTGTATCTTTGCTTTATTTTATTTTCCAAAGGAATGCCTATAGGTAGGCAATCCTAGAGTTAGGGCTCTAGCCCACAGTTTTGTAAATGCGATTTTGTAAATGAGGGCTGCCTCAGCTTATCTGCGCATCTCAGGGCTGACAACTTGATTACAACTCGGCGAATCAAAAGCCACATATAATGAAAAAACTGTCTTAATCGAAATTGAAATTTTCTCAGTTTCGTAGCTATAGGTAACTTAACCTAATAATCAGCTCAATAGGTGTCACATTCGGTTTCATATAAACTTATACCGACCACGATGGTTTGTCACGATGGTTTGTCAATCAACCTGTTTCGGCCCTTAGCCTATCTACGAGTCTCCGCTCTGACAACTTGGCGAATCAACAGCGACGTGATATCGTCGAAGTGTCATCATCATATCAGCTGAAAAACGTTCACTGCTGGACAAAGGCCTCCCCCAAAGATTTCCACGACGATCGGTCCTGCAGTTTATCTGAAGCAAAATGCAAGGTTTATCAGTTTCGTAGTCATTTACCTCTAGAACAGTAGGTCTTAAATTTGAAGAAGAAGTCATTTACCTACTTATCAGCTCTATATGTCATAGTCGGTTTCATCCGAACGTGTACTTACCGATCGCGCTAGTTCATCAATCAATCAGGATGAGCCATCAGCCTATCTGCGGGTCTTAGCGCCGACTTGACTACAAGTTGATGAATCAACAGCGACGAACTGTGTCGCACCAAAATGCAAAGGAAAAAAATCAGGGGTTTGATTCCGTACTGTCAATCGTAATCGAAAACACATTAACAAACCGTTCGTCCCCTCTATAGGGAATACACGGTGTAAAATAAAGGCGCAGCGATACTTAAAGGTGGCCTTGTACTCATCAAACTTAACAACTATCGCAAATATATATTTTTTGCTTTTTATAGAAAACTGGCCAATCAGCAGACCGGTTTGTATATAAAATGAAATAGAAAATGCGATTTTAGCAAAGTTGTAGAATAAAAGTTATTCAGTTCGATTAGTACAAGCCCACCTTAAAGTATCACTGCACCTTTATGTTACACCCTGTATATGCACTAGCCAGTTCAATTAATACTTTAAAATATATGTATTGTCATTTTTCAACGACTTGAGTTTGTTTAGTTGTAATATTATATTTTTTCTCATATCGTCATTTCCCTACCCTGTTCCCAATTAATTATTTTGGGGTCGGCGTAACATGTTTTTCTATTTTAATGGTCCTAATTGTAGTTATCTCTACATTCACTTATTTCGTACTCATGTCATCTTTCACTTAATTCATCCATATTTTCTTTAGTTATTCTGCCCCTTTATCCACATTTATACTCATACTCTTAGCACATTCTAAGAATCCATATTAGTCACACAATGTTTATATTTTTAAGCCTCTTAAGCATACGAATGAATTAAAAAGTGCAGTTCCCTATATTTAATCTTTTAACCAAACTAGGTAAATGCTAATAATATTTACCTAAATCCATCCACTTTCTATTTGAATTTAACCCAATAAAATAGTTTGAATTGACATATTTTATGTATCCAGAACAATGTTCATTAATCAAAGTGGCTCAGTGCCTATCTACCGTTTCCAGAGCCCAAACAACTTCGTTACCACTTATCATTGGGTCAACATGGACCGTGGTACAGACTGATGAGATATTTGGACTAATCATTCTGACCGCCTCCGTGACGCAGTGGTACTGGTTTTCATACAAGCAACATGAGAGTTCGATCACGTCCGCTGGGCTCCTACCCTACACTTGTTGATATGTACAAGGTTTTATGAACGTTACGGACGTTGCTAGTAAGTTTAAATTTGCGTGTTTCACACGGTAATTTCTCTTTACTTCAGTAATATTTTCCTACTCTTTGGTACTACATAGTTTTTATATTATACGGTACCTTAGGTGTTGAATTATTATCAACAAATTATTTAATAGGTTACGTACTTAATTAAAGACACAATAGTGTAATTAAATTGACCTCATTTATTGCTCAAATTAAAATATCTAACAATATTTACAATTACTAAGTTACTTCTTAAAATAAATGTGAAAACAGTTTTGTTTAACATGAATATGCATTGAAATTAATTCATGAAAAGTAACATTAAACAATGCAACATGAAACATTCAGTCTAACTTTAGATATTTTGCTAACATTTTTTTTTTCAATTACAGTTGTTAAACATGGCGTACGTTCCGAGACTATAATAATTATGATTCGAAAATGAAATCTTTTGCATAGGCATTGCATTTTCTTTTACACTGTCGAGACTTTCTTTTACGTGCTCGATCATTTTAGTTTTTAATTTAGGTTTTAATTTATAATTCATTTTAGCAAAGATTTTTGGAACATAGAATAAAAATAGTTTTTAAAAAGGGGAAATTAAATAAATGACTCCGTACGTCATAGCGTTGGATTCTCAAAATTCTTTTAAACGATTATTTATTACATTATATTGCTAGTTTTAATTTAATTATTTCACATCAACATTTGTCAAAAATGGAATATGCTGTATACGCGTACGAGCCCATTGCCCAGTTTCGTTGTAAAAAAAATGTCTAGTTAAAAAAACGCGCCATTTTCTGAAAATTTTCATTTTCTATGTACTTATTATGTTAAAATTACCATTTTTAAGTCTTTGATTTAATTTTTACTATTTTGCACAACTGTATTGAAAAACGTCGTGTGATACACGGGTAACCTACGAGTACTTTCCACCCTTGTATACCAATGGACTATTTAAATACAACTAAATACAAGTAAGCAAAATTTGAACGCTCCTCAATGGTTGTCAAGTACTTAATTTGTCGTTAATAGGTTCTGTTTTGAAATAGCAACATTTTAAATTTAATTACATAATTAACAAAATAAGTCTTATAAGTACAAGCCAATTAAGATCATTTAAACCAATTTTCTGTAAAATCGCGTGTTCTACTCATGCAAAGTTCATTTTGTTCATTCAATGCTTCGGAGAAACTACTACTACATTATCTATCATAGCCGAACTCTATATCACAAGGTTATCATATCACACAGTTTTATTAAAAACAATACACATGAACAGTATATTAACAAGAGACACTTACATGTAACACAAAATGGACATCTGCCCTCATCACTCATCAACATAGCATTTAACCATATGTAGTGGAATTACAGTCTGCACGAAAAGTCACAAGTCTTCGACAAACATCAATACGCCACTGAACCGCACATCTTTAGAAACTTCTGTAGATGTCGGAGGAGCTCCTCAATTGCGGATGCTCCTTATCCCAACCTCATGATGTTCCGTCGTCGGAGCAGACGGCCCACGTAGAACACGCGATGCCACCCTCAATAGGGGCAAACTATGCCGCCCGCGCCAGGCTGCGCGATCGCATCGGGGAAATGGACACGACAGATTTCCTTATACGTTTTCCCGTGGCGCTGTGGCTTTACATGCGGCCTGTGCCCGTTGCTACGGTAACCCGTATTGTAGTTGTAACTGTTCCCATAGTCAGCGTAACCGTATGTACGTCTGTTGTTCCCGTTTAGAGCGTCGTAGATCGCGTCGAAGAACGGCGAAGGCGCTGATTCTACGGCGACAAAAGCGAGCAGCAAGGCAATGAGCAGTGGAAGTCGCGACATTGCGGAAGAATTGGTAATTGGATCGGCAGAATGTCCTCGGGCAGACCCTGTCGGCGAGCAGAGTGATCGCGAATGGTGCCGGGTGCCCGGCCCGCCACTTTATATATCGGCCTCGTCTCATCCGACTGATAAACAATGATCTGCGTGCGCGCAGGGTTCACGGTCCTTACCCTGGAATCGCATTGAGACAGTATTTACGCCGGAATATTGGAAGGGCACGTTTCGCAAGGCGATTTCAACATTAATGGGTGTACCAGGAAGTATTGCAAGTACCTATCGCAACAAACTAGAGCTTTGTCCGAGGCAACTCGAATAGGGCCAGAACTATAAAAAAGTGATTAATAAAAATACCTACGCAATTGATGCCTTTTTCCTTGCAAGTAAACATGCCTATTAAAATATATAAATATCCCTTGATTTACACGTTAAGGAGCTAAGGATTTAAAATTGTTTGTGCCTTTCTATATGAAACCGGGCTGTAAATAGGAAGTTATTTTTATGTCTTTTTCTAACAATCTCCAATAACAATCCACGGTGGATGACTTCAAACTACTTCCTAACGCAACCGCAGGCGCGCGTGCTGTAATCCGTGTGATGGGCATTAATCCACTTTTTGATTCAAAAAGTAAAACAAGAACTTGATTGAAAATATTAATTACTTTTTGCTACTAGAGTAATGAAGTCCAGACGTACCGGAGTTCAAATCTAGACGGCCAATGTACCAATGAGTTTTTCAAAAACTTACGTACATATAATTACCGATTGCTTTAACGGTGAAGGAAAACATCGTGAGGAAACCTGCACACGCCTGCGAAGAAACTCGAAGGTTGTGTGTGAAGTCGACCAACCCGCACTGGGCCCGCGTGGTCGACTAAGGCCTAATCGCCCTGATTCAGGATAGGCTCGAGCCCCTCGGTGGGGACGTATATGAGCTGATATAATAATAATAATAATACTAGAGTAATGAAGTCCACATAATCTTGGACATTTACATGGATTTAATATTATTATCGAAAAACCTAAAACCTTTTAAGCTTTAATTTCAAAAGAAATTTAACTATATCGTATTCTTCTCAGCAAACCCTCTTATTTGATTGATACCCATATCGTAGGGGTGCATAAAAAAATAACTGGCCTGTCATCTTTGAGAGTTCCATATTAAATTTAGAATGACCTCACTTAGCTAACCATGCACTGTACTCCACACTAGTCCAAACTCAACGTGTATGCAAAATTTTAGCTGAATTGGAAACCGGGAAGTGGTTTCAATTCCAGTTTTCAAAATTTGTCTCAAACTAATTAACACGGCAAATTCATTTAAAAATAGTAAAAATGGGTTAATGGCTGTTGTGACGCCTAAAGTTTTTTCCAAGTCAGGAAAATGATAAAAAAGCACATGCAAATATTTAAAAAAATATATCAGGGGTAACTTGGTGACTTCTTGACTTGTCATCTTGTCAACTTTGATTCACGCGCCAACGGCACGACAATGATTTTTCCTTCTTTCTATTTTAAGCCACGTCTTTGTAACTGTATCTTGTACATAAAGGTACAATTTTCCTTGTAATAACAATAACACAGGGTAAAGGTAAATCCCTCAAGTTCAAGAACAAGAGAGCGTTCACCTAGCAGCTTTACATGCGAGCCATGCTGCATTCAGGCCGTTATATGTGACAGGGAGGTATTAAGGTATACAAGTTGTTACAAAATTAGTGTAGACGCGGTAAACTGGGGCTTCTACCCAGCATACTAAACAACTTTTACCAACCTTATATATTGTTCATTGGCAAAAAAAAATCTTCATAAAAATCGATTAGCTGATTACCCGTTTTGTTAATTTTTGGATGGAGAATCATTTGTTTAATTAACTTTTATTGAGAAGAAGCCCGAGTCCTACACCATTTTGTTACACCTGTTTGATAAGTTAGATATCGAAAAATTTACATATGTTGTGAATTTCTTAAAGAGAGTGTAGATTTTTGTTGGTTGTTCTAGACTAAGATATCATTTAAATAGATCATTTGAGATACTTGGAAATTTATTGGCAATTGGCATACTCTCTCACGAAACCTTATCGATCTGTTGTAGTCGGGCATACACAAATCGACTATAAACATTACATTTAATTAGTAGCAAATAGTACGGTAGGGACTTGATGAAATATTTCCAAATAATTTCGGTTTGTATGGGAGGTACAACAGACTTTATAAAGTTATTCACAAAATTTCATTTAAATCGTTATAGCCATTTTAAGAAAAAGTAACAAACTACCTGGATTTTAATGGGAGGTACCTTATTCCGATTTTTCTTAGAATAAAAGCTACTGCGTGCTGTAGGCCATAAAAAGTTATGGTAACGTACTGAATTTTAACAAAATCTTTTTAGCTGTTTTTGAGTAATAAAATAAATAAATGATTTTTTACCATGGTGGCAACCATAAAAAGTCAAGATAGGGGAAATTTAAAAAAAAAAACGGCTGGAGATATAAAAATACTTTGCCCTAACTCAAATTTCACTCGAATCCGTCCAGTAGTTTGGGCACTAGAGCGCCGGACAGACGTACACACACACACAGTATACCTATATTTTTTAAGTTTTTTTAGACTCTATAAGTGTAAGACAATCGAACTCCATCAAAATCTCACCTTCGATTTTTTTACTATCACAATAACTTCTACATTCCTTCGAATTTGCTCCAATTGTTTCTTCCGGTTGGCCTATCATTATCATCATGCGAGCAAAGCAAGCGATGGTTCAGAGTTAGTTTAGAGCGTTTGTGTATTTGTTTGTATGGTTATCCGGGGATAAATTTTGAACGTCATTTTATTTTCAGAGATGCTAAATAATAACAAGAGATTCGTATAACAGAATCTGAATATGTTTGGTTTCTGTCTGCGCGCCAGGTCCATTCGAGGCGAACTACTAGTTTTATCTGCATTCGCCACAGACACCGTTGTCAGCAATAGCTATTTATTTCTTTTTCAGTTTTTTTTAATATTTCACAATGACAATGATAGATATCTACCTTCTGACTATACGCGTCACCACCTAGCAGCCCACAATTTGTGGTCCCCAAGGGGCCTTGCATATTTCTGATTTTGGCCCTGGATTCACTCGGGCAAAATCGTTGACGGTTATTATGCAGATAGTTCGGTCGTCGGTGGACATCTACTTTATATTCTGCTTTTGAGTACCATAACCATATCGTTAAGGTGTGATGGGCACTCTCGGGAAAAGGTTTTGAAAATAAGCAATTCTTCTAGGAAATTGGAATGAAAAAATACCGTTACTTTCGCGACGCACTTAAGAGAAGTTTATCCACAGCGCGTTCTATAGAAATGTAATTTTCGGTTAAAACTTTTGTAAACATATTCTAGAAACTATAAAATGCCTGTGTTTTATTCATTAGCAATTTCACAACAATAGGCATGACGAATGCTAGTCATCTGATTTACTTTTTATTATCTGTCAAAAACTACATTTTGTTCTAAGAATGTTCGAAATACCTAGGCGTGACGTCATAGTTTTGCAGCGTCATTTATGTACTCTTTTTGTGATTTTGGTGAATTAAAAATCGAAGATTTGATGAAAAATAAAACGAGTAAGGTTTTCCCAAGTAAAATTAGAAGGGCAATTTAGTGATCAAGAGTTCATAATTTATTTCTGATGCTGCCGTTATCCCTATTCTCATTTTTATCGAATACGTTACTACATTGTTTACAATTCGTGTCTTTTCATTCTTTTATTTTATGCTCAGATCAAGAATATCGTCATTGGAAAGGAAAAACTTCTAAAGCGCCAAAATGGAATTCGTAGAAAATGAGGTTCAAAGTTTTTTTTTTGGAAAAAAAATCATTATCTTTTTTATTATTAATGTTAGCTAGTTTATTCAAAAGAAGACCATCATTTAAAAAAATATATCTAAATATTTAAGATATTTATAGGGTTTTATCTCGTGTAGATCGTGAAATAACTGTCGCATAAGCAAAAATAATTTGAAAAGTAAGAAAATTTTAGTCAGGAAAAAAATGCTTATCTCCATTAAAACTTTAGAATACATACATTTAAAATATGCTAATAAGCTGTAATAATCTGATACTCGTACCAAAAAGTGTAATGTAATGCTAAGTGACTTAAATTATATTAGTTTGTGGAAAGAAAAATTGCTAAATAACATTTATCATAACTACATGCGACACAAAATAAACGCTTAAGAAGCGATATGCCACATGGGGTTTTGAAGAAAAAAAGCTTACTCGCACAAACCTCGTATATTAAATGTAATTGAATGATTAAACGCTATTTCATTGACAGGTTTTAAGCAATAAATTTACTTATCACGTATAAGAGTATAATGTTTTATGTTAAAAATAATTGCCTAGTCGTTATAAATAATTAAGAAGTACTCATTGCTTTATATTTTTTCAAAGTATAGAATTTAGCCTAACAGTAACTTTCACTTTCATTGTGATTAAAAACCAGTTTCATTTATTTAGATAATCAGTTTTATTATTTTAATTACCCATTCAATCACACATTTGCAAACTTTAAATAAAAACTTACTAATTAAATGGAGGCAAACTAAAGTCACTCACTTCTGAGATCAAACATAGTAAAAACTTCTCTTCTATAAATATTAATTATTATTTTTTATTATAGGGAATAACATCGCTTTAATCAGACTTGCTTAGCTTAAAAACCTACCTCTTATGGCAATTATACATCGATTTCTTAGAGTAATTTCTTTAGCTTTCAATTTGTTTGTCAGACACTTCACTGCTAGGGCCAGCATTGTCAGTTATGTCTTTTCTTTTTTTCAACTGTTTATTTCATTAGCTTTTAGTTTTTCTCTTTTTGCAATTTGCTATTGTTAGATGTATTGAATCCGTATCATCTATGCTTCCCAGGAAGACGAGGTCAATGTAAACGGTTCTTCATCAGGAAAAAGTCAACGTTTTTAAAACTTAACTCTTTTCTGTTTCCTGATTTTTCTCTGCTAGCATTTCATTTTTTTTCTTTGGTAAGAGTTTCTTCACTAGTTCTAGGTTTTTCATTGCTTGTTTGATATTTTCTTTTTTTAGGTTTAGATTTCAAATAAGGTTTTTTGTCACTTTTTTATGTTTCTTTGTTAGGTGTTTTTTACTTTTTTCAGGATTTTTTTAAATTGATTCTCAATTTTCTCAAAGTTTGTGTCGATTTCTGCTTTAAGTTGTTCTTCTTCAATCACGATTTTAATCTATTGACAGGGTTGTCGTGAATAATTGCTTCTTCCTCGACCTTTATTTGCTGTTAACAAATTTCAATCTCTTCTTCTCGAGATAAACATTGAACTTGAGAAGTTTCTTTTATAAGCCCAGGAGCTGAAATTTGCCAAGTTATCATCATATGAGCGGCGCCAGTGCCTATAGCAGGATATAGGAGCTGAGAAGCCGCAGCCTGCTGAGTCGTTGTCTTGTGAGCGGTGCCGGTTTTCATAGCAGGAGATTGAAGGTCAGGAGCCACAGCCAGCTAGGTCGATGTCTCGTGAGTGACGCAGGTTTACATTGCAGGAGGTTGGAGCTCAGCAGCTCAGGTGTACTTAGTCGTCATCCCGTGAGTGGCGCTGGTGTACATAGCAGGAGGTAGGAGCTGAGCTGCAGGAGCCTGACTGGTTTACTACTGTCTACCTGAATGTGTTCTGTAGAACTCTGCGGTTCGTGTTAGATCGCTTATTAATGTAATCCTTAATTATTGCATTATTGCATTGCGTTTGCTTTCCATGAAGACTTAAAACAAAAGATGTGTATTAAATTGTTTATAGTTTTCTAATCTTTAAACAGTAATGTAAATCATCGAATACATAATAGGATCCTACGAGTAACTATTACGTTCGTAAGGTATTAAATGAAATATTAATTGTATTGTACAATCTAAACCTTTATTTTAAACTAGCTGTCCCGGCGAACTTCGTACCGCCTCACAAACTCTTCACTTTACTGCACTTCTCTACACTATACTGCACTACACTCCACTACACAACACTACACTATACTACATTACAATCTACACTACACATGTATGTGTAATGCACGGGAACGTTAATTTCCTTATCTTTTATTCCTACACTGGAAAGTGGAAACTTGCAAAGTAAATAGGCACTAATTGAGGTTGCGTGTTACATCCTAGTCTGCATCGGCACTTAGTATCAGGTCAGGTGCAGCCAAACACACTTAAATTTTTAATTAAAAAATAATAATAATAAAGTCGATGTTTTAATAGTTATTCTGCTATATTCGGTTTATGATTTAATCCAAGTTGGTTTGCTTGAGAAGCGTGTTTACGCGTCAACGCCTCATTTTTATACTATTTCGCCGAATGAATCAAATATAACTTTAAAATACAATATTTCCAAAAATAGTTGCATAGTATTTATTTCATCTGTATATGTAAAACAAAGTCGTGTAAGTGACACCATTTACAACTCAAGAACGGCTGGACCGATTTCGTAAATTCTTTTTTGTTGAGTTCGTTTTTGTCAGAAGGTTCTTATGTAGGTTATGGTAGGGTAGGGTAGAGTGTGGTAGTGTAGCGTAGTGCAGTGCAGTGTAGTGTAATGTAGTGTAGGGTATGGTAGAGTAGGGTAGTGTAGGATAGGGTAGGGTAGGGTAGTGTAGTGCAGTGTAAGGTGGAAGGAAGTTCACCGGGACAGCTAGTTAGTAATAAAACAATACTGGAGGGTTGTTAAACTTACCTTTTAGTATCCAAAACACAGACCACAAAAATATAAGAAATAAAAAAAACACTCTTTTTCAATAACCAATGACACTTACTTTGTGAATCACTCGCGCAAACTGATGAATGATGACGTTTACAACGATTGACGTGGCGAGTGACTAAACGAAAGAATCAAGAAATTCGAATAGGTTTAGACTGTGACATCCATAATATGTATGTATGCGTGGTTTACTTACAGTGCAATAGTTTGTCTTAGAGGATAGAACACAAAAGCTAAAATACTTCTCAACTTAATAAATATAACTATTTTTTCTTATACACACTATATTCGTGATGAAGACAAAAATATTTTTGCTAATGTAGTGAATTAATATCAATCTGTTATCGAAAAATTGCTTGAGTGCCACAGGTACTCAAATCTTGCTCGTTTACTTTTTCTAAAGCGCCAAACAGTTCCTAAACAACAGTAATCAATAATTGCTAACAGATCGATAGTCACTAAAGTTTAAGTAAAAAAGTGCTAAAGTGACAATTTTATTAAAATGTAAGTCAACTAAAATATGCTAATATCCTGGAAATTAAAGAACGTGGATGGAAAAAAATATCTTAAGTGACATATGTTTGAAAAACACTTAAAAGGGGCGCTTTAGTCGCGTAGAGGGCGAAGATTTGAGAAACTTCACGAATTTT
This sequence comes from Coleophora flavipennella, assembly GCA_947284805.1. Taxonomy (NCBI): domain Eukaryota; kingdom Metazoa; phylum Arthropoda; class Insecta; order Lepidoptera; family Coleophoridae; genus Coleophora; species Coleophora flavipennella. The sequence continues at coordinate 3,483,966 of OX369285.1, read as the reverse complement.
CGATATACTAAAGCGCCAAAAAAGTGCTCTGATTGCTTAGAAACTTACACAGATCGACGCAGAAAAAAAAATGCTATCGAACCATATATATAACTCATTTTGGCCAAAATGGCGCTTTAGAAGTTTTTCCTTTCCAGTGACGATATGTTATTTTATGACCTCGATTCTCTAACCCACACTTTTCAATGGACTACGCCAAAGTTAAAAAAGGAGTATCGCTTATTTTGAAATAAATTAATAATATCAGTCCCTAATAAATTCGTTCGCTGAATTAGCTGCACCTTTGACAAATGCAGCTCGCCACTTCATGCCGGCTCGCGTCAAACGCTTGTGTCAAAAAGTGCCGCCCTGAGTTTAATCGCGACGCTGCCGACATTACACGAGAAATCGCACGAATCTTGTTCAGTCTTTAATAATTATTGTGAGGAACGATTCTGAAGATACTTCGTTCATCAGTGAAAGTGATTAAAGTTAATGATAAATTCTAAATAAAAAAATCCTATTTAATTTATTTTTTTTGTAAAATTATTTTATCCTTCAACACATTTTCAGAGCTCCTTACGGGTGTACTGCAGCTAATTCCCCGAACGTACTATACCTACAACAGGGAATCGAATCCTAGTTTGGGGCCCGATGAAACCGTGTGTGATTTGTTCCTAAATATTAATATTATTAATTAGACATATTTAAGTTACTTCAAAATATTTCGGCGTTCAAAATTTACATTGCCGGGCAATGGAGGCGAAACGAATTTTATGAACTGTAATTATTATTATTATTATATCAGCTCATATACGTCCCCACCGAGGGGCTCGAGCCTACCCTGAATCAGGGCGATTAGGCCTTAGTCGACCACGCGGGCCCAGTGCGGGTTGGTCGACTTCACACACAACCTTCGAGTTTCTTCGCAGGCGTGTGCAGGTTACCTCACGATGTTTTCATTCACCGTTAAAGCAATCGGTAAGTATATGTACGTAAGTTTTTGAAAAACTCATTGGTACATTGGCCGTCCAGATTTGAACCCGGTATCTCTGGTTAGATGGACCGAGTCGTTACCGGTTGAGCTACCGATGCTTTTAACTGTAACTTTGAACTGTAATTGTGCATAGGCAATAGGTAGCATTTTGAACTTTATCTCACAATGTAACATACTCGAACATACATATTATGAGACCAAAAATGAGTAGCGTATTTTCCGCGGGAATTCACAGGCATATATGTATAATACAAATACCTACACATTTTTTCTAGATCACTTTCTTGGTACCTATATAATAGATTTTACAAGTGCATTTTCGTCAAAATCTCGATGTCGGTATATCGACCGGACGACCACGATCACGCATTAACGTTTTTTTTTACTCCTTCGTTGCTCGAAGGTAAAACACATTACCCTCCTATTAAGACAGTCATGTAAAAAGAACTTACATGTTTCGTTATATCTCGTAATATAAAGACAATATTGTAAATTTTCTTCATCGAACGTTGTTTATGATGTTTATTTACTACATTTTGCAGCAGACCCTGTTTTAATCGTGTGCTTCAGACGTCGTTATAACTACTTAGATAAATTTAGTAACCATCATAATCGTTTTAATAGCTTTATCAGATCTCTAACGATACACAGAGAAAGGTTGAAAGTTTCCACACCGATAGCTACCTACATAGGTACGTAAATAGCCAGGCAGCTAAGGATTGTTATGCAATGCCTACTACCAAAGTTCACCTAAGAATAGGTGAGCTTTATTTGAGCCTACCAGAAAAGCATCTGCAATTCTATTGGTGGTAAAGAACCTACAATTACATAAAAATAGAGTCTTAATGTTTGTCTGTTGACATCTTTGGATACATTTATTTATATATTTTACTAGCTTTTGCCCGCGGCTTCGCCCGCATGGACATCGTTTTTATGACTGTCTTTGAGGGTGAGTGGTGCGTGGACATGAGTTTTCTCCAGATCCCTTAGGAACTATATCGGGCTATTTTGATTAGCAGTCCATGCCACTTGTCCCCCCTCAACCAATTCTGTACAAAAGATCACTTCAATCCGTTGCGACACCGACGTGCGATAGCGAGGAAATGAGTTTTCCCCAGATCTCTCGGGAACTATGTCAGGATATGCTAAATAGTTAATTATGTCATTTCCCACCGCCTCAACCATCTCTGTGCAAAAACTCATAACAATCCATTGTTCCGTTGCGATGAGCGTGCCTACACCCGGGACCTACCTGGACAGTAGTTATTGGTTCTCTTCCACGAGGCACTCGCCTTGCAGAGTACCAGGACAAGCGTCTTGGCGGCAAGATCTACCGCAACTAGTCCTTGCCTTCGCCTTATGGTGCTGGCAGGAATAGTGGCCCTCACTATATGACCTAACTGTCGGTGAGTGGGGACATAATACCATAAACCTGGGTAGTTTAGCGTATCTGGTAGATATACGAGAGGGTATGTTCTGTTGCGATGTTAAATAAATTAACATGAAGAGAGTATTTTTTCAGTTCCCATTGGAACTGCATCGAACTATGCTATTTTCACGGGATAAAAAGTAGCATAAGTCCTTCCCAGTGACACACGCTACCTGCATGCCAAATTTCATTAAGATTGGTCGAGGTGTTGAATCGTGAAAAGGTAATAAACAAACAAACACAGTTTCACATTTATAATATTATTATTAGTGAAGATTACTACGATCTGTGGAAATTGGAAGGCAAAAAGTCAGGGACAAATGCATCATCCGCACAAATTGTCCATTTGAACAGATGCGGCAAGGAAAACTTTTATGAAAAGCTGTGTTCATTCCCGTTCAACGTTTACCTCTTTTTGCCTGGACAAGTTGCATCCAGCTATTCAAACTGCCCTGTTTTGTAGGACAACATCTAACATTTATAGGTGACCTCTGGATTGTTTGACGTGTGTGTGTGTGTGTATCTGTTTATATGTGTGTCTGTCCGTAGCATCGTTGCTCCCAATGGATGAATCGATTTTGATTTAGTTTTTTTTGTTTGAAAGATGACTTGGTCGAGAGTGTTCTTTGATTCAAGTAAATCTGTTCAGCAGTTTCAAGATCATGAGCTCTTTAGGTGTTAAAGAGATGTGAGCAACCTTCCACAGGACTGATCGATTCGAAATTTGGTATCCTGTTCATCACATCAACAGAAAGACCTCCACTGCTGGACAAAGAATTTCCACGATGACCGGTCCTGCGCTGCCCACATCCAGCGGCAGTAAAGTAGTAAAGTTCTCGCGAGTGGTGACCGCGCACCGGAAGACACAGCGTGGGCAAGACTCCCACTCGGTGGACCGACGACCTGGTGAAGGTTGCGGAAAGCCGCTGGTATTCTGTTTTTTAAATGATATTGCATGAACATGGAACATCACCTGGAATCTGCAGGCATCTTCCCAACTTACAGTAGAGGTATCGTGTTTGCGCTCATCGGAATGTCCTCAATTTATAGGTTATAGATCATCATCACCATCGTAATATCATCATCATAAGCCGTGCTCTTGTCGGTGTAGCTCTTTCAAGGTCTCTATCTCCCACACTATCTCCTTCATTTCTCGATATGTCTCCACAGTTATAGATAGACGGTGAAAAAAAGGGTGTCCGGAAATTTTTCATGTAAACAAAACAAAGAGCATGATTTTTTCCACAAAATTCATTGAAAATTGACCAATTTAGTGTGTACTCTGTTCTGAGCAGTCTACGGAGTTCCCGAGAAGGTTGTGCTCTTCGACACATTTCGGCTGCCCCATTTTAAAACGCAGTAACTGCAAACTTTACATACTTGATTTTTTTTTTGTATTATTGCATTTTTATTACTTCTATGACTTAATTTGAAGTATTTTTTCTGAAAAATATTTTTATTAAAGTATCTTCTATTATTAAATACATTTTAGGCGGTTAATAGAGATGACGACAGCATCAGAAATAAATTATGAACTCTTGATCACTAAATTGCCCTCCCACTTAAACTTCAGAAAACCTTACTCGTTTTGTTTTCCATCAAGTCTTAGATTTTTAACTCACCAAAATCACCATAAGAGCATATAAATGACGCTGCAAAACTATGACGTCACGCGTAGGTATTTGAAACAGTCGTATTTGACAGATGATAAAAGTAAATCATATGACTAGCATTCGTCATCCCTATTGTGCCGCTGTAGTAACCCGACTGCCTTGAAGTACGAGGTGTCGTTAAATTCTTGATTCCGTGAGTGACATATAATACATTATAATCCATTTGTCAAAAGAAGAGGGGTTAAGTTTTATACAGTCGGAATTTTATTTTAAATTAATTCGTGTAGTTATTATATTTATTAGTGTACAACATGTCGGTCCCAAATATCGTTTTATGTATAGGACAATAGAATTCACAAGTGGATACGCATGTTTTAACTAGTGTTCGTATTTTGCAGGTTTATTTTAGCATAGATTGATGGCATAAATTACCTCGTCACGTGAAGCACTGTAATTACCAAAGTGGTTTGTACATTTGGGTCAGTGCGATTATAAAGTGTCGGCTTGGCGCAAATCCCGGCTGCGATTGAAAGCCTATCTCATTTTAGATCCACGTGTGCGCTGTACGAGTATTAGCCCTTTCGAAACTGAATAATACAATTGTGCACTCAAAATACAAACAATTTTGACCATTTATTATACATCCATTGTATTTCATTTAAATCTACAAACAACTTATATTATCTGTTTTTTTTTTATTAAAATTAGTTTTTCCATAGGTATTGTATTTAAATTTAAATATTTTTTTTACTTTTTATTTTATTTTATTTTTATTTTTTTTATTATTATTTTTGTGCGCTCAAAGTACAAACAATTTTGAACATTTATTAAATATCAATTGTATTTCACTTAAATCTACAAACAACTTACATTATCTGTTTTTTTAATTAAAATTAGTTTTTTAAATATTTTATTTATAAATTTATTATTATTTTTTTACTTTTAATTTTCTTTTAATATATTTTTTTAAGTGTCAGGTACACTACGTACGTAATTATGAGCAACAATAAAGTCCATTTAAGTACAATCCAGTCAAGGTTAGGTGCGAACGGGGACGAGTTGAATATTTGAAATAGATTCATCATCATATCAGCCGAAGGACATCCACTGCTGGACAAAGGCTCCCCCCAAGGACATCCAAGGATTTTCACGACGACCGGTTCTGTGCTAACCGCATCCAGCGGCTTCCCGCGACCATTTCAGCCGGCTATATATTACAGTTAAAAAAATACAGCCCTTTACAAGTCGAATAGACCGACAGACAGACGAACGGATGGATAGACAGTGTAGACTTAGGTCCCGTCAACAGGTACGGAACCCTAAAAGATACTTCCCGTATAGATTGGAGCCCGTGATTTTTATTGTTCTGTGTCAACCTTAAAAAAACCCTAGAATACCCTTAGAATTATTTATCTAATGTATCATTACTTAGTTTGGGTTGAAGGTGGTATACACTTAAATTACTTACAACAATCATAGAATAAAACTGATCCATTGTTAACTGTGTTGTAAATGTCCTTTTGGTTGAAATAAATTATTATTATTATTATTATTATTAGGTACCTCTATGCCAAACTCATCGTCATCTCAGCCGAAGAATGTCCACTGTTGGACATAAGTGGGTGATCAAAAAAAGCCCGTTTTTTGTTATGTTGGTACACATTTTTGTTCGTTTGTTTGTGAACTCTTTACAGTACAACAAAATATACAATTATAGATACAGAATAGAAGTAGCATGCATAAAGGCGGACTTATCCCAAGCAGAGATCTCTTCCATTCAACCCTTTATTACTGAAAGTTACACGTTTCCAATTTATGCTGTGAATTTATGTGACATTTTCGGCAACTTTGGACGCGTAGTTGGTGTTTGACAGACAAACCTGTAAGACGTGGTTTGCCGTGATCGGCGATTTTCCAAGACATTTCCTTTAGATAAATTGATGGAGCAAATAATTTGTTTAAGCAAATTCGCGGCTTGTTAACGATTTTTATTAAGGATCCCCAGGAGTCTCGAGTTTCCATACAAACGTAGTTCCCCTTTAATACAAAAACTACATGCCGGATTGAATTCAAACTTTGCAAATATTAGTTTTTATCGTAGTAAATTTAAACATAACTAAACGAAGGCTTAAATTAGTTTTGTACTGAAAGTTAGAAACTTCTCTTGTTTTTTCAGTTTTATACTAGTACATCGAAAACTATTACAAACATCGATATGTATCTACTCAATATATTTGCAAAGTTTGGATTCAATCCCGCATATATTTTTTATAATAAACGGAACTACGTTTGTATGGACACACGAACCTTGTGGGGACCCTTAAGGCGACGCATTGGAAACTTTGGTCGCAGAGATCTCGATTTTTCTCAGCAATTACAACATATGAAAGTGATGTTTTCTAACTTGATTCTTCATTCTTAATATATTCATTTTGTCAGTTGCAGGAACACGATTCATTAAATTTTATAATACAAAAAAAATTATATCGAAGTAACCTCTTTTAAAACAGAGATTTGCATTCTACAGGCACACCAGACCGATTTAGTACCTCGGAATTTTTATTCAATTAGCCTAAACACATGCTTGTATATGCCAGTTGGATTTTTGAAAATCAATTGCAGTCTTTAATTGAAACGAAAACACACTGAAAAGGTGTAAAAGTGTGGTTATTTTCTTTACTTTTTAAACGTAAAGACAAAGACAGAGACAACTGTTTCAATCAACGCCTCGCCTTAAAAATCCAGACCGCATTGATACGTTAGTCAACTCATTCGCCGAACTTAGCCCCCCGTGTGACTTATTTATTAAAGTCCCAAAACAGAGAGAACTATGAAAGGACGACGTTTGGCGACCATAGAGGAAGTAAAGACCAAATCGTTGAAGGAACTGAAGGCTATAAAAAAGTCCAGAAACGCTTTGCAGATTTAAAAAAGACGCTGGCAGAATAAGTGTTTTATAGTCGACGGATATCAAAAGTGAGAAATAGGTAAATAAAAATATTATATTCACAAATAGGGGTGACGACAGCATCAGAAATATATTATGAACTCTTGATCACTAAATTACCCTCCTACTGAAACTTCGGAAAACCTTACTCGTTTTGTTTTCCATTAAGTCTTCGATTTTTAATTCACCAAAATCACAAAATTAGTACATAAATGACGCTGCAAAACTATGACGTCACGCCTAGGTATGTCAAACATTTTTAGATGTCGTTTTTGACAGATGATAAAAAGTAAATCAGATGACTAGCATTCGTCATCCCTATTCAGGGTCATTTTTTATCAGCCTATCAAACTAGCGTGATTTATCAGTATTCAGATACTTACTCATACTTAAGGCATGCCTTTTATAGGTCCATAAATAGATGAAACTGTTTGCCCGCGGCTCTCGCTCGAGGAATCTTTATTCCATTGTGAACAGCCCCCGAGAGGGTCGTTACTCCAGCCCAGGATGCTTCAGACGGGGCCCATGTTTGCTGAGGACCAGCTTACCGGTTACTGAGTTATTGGCGGCCAACAATACGCCACTTCCAATAGTTATTCAGTCGGAAACCAAAATATTTGTGTCCTTAAAAAATGAAGTTTGTAAGGAAAATATTACGTTAAGTTAGGCAGACGTGAATATACGCAAAAAAGGACAATTTTTGGCTCCGTCAATGATTTCCTTTCAGGTATTATAAATTTTTGAAGTTATAAAAATTTTATTAGTTCCCTTTAGTTAGTTAGTTTTAGAAATTCCAAATTTTTCCCTTAACATCTATGGTGTATTCAATATTAGTTTAAAAGAAATTAACACTAAGCATTGACAGCAAATGACTGCTAATCGGAAAATCACTATATTATATGTAGTTCCCGAGAGATGTGGATAAAACTCATGTCTACGCTCGCAAGTCGCTTGCGGCTCGCGTACCACTCACCTCAAATACAGTCATAAAAACGCTGCCAAGCGGGCGAAGCCGCGGGCAATATCTAGTAAAAAGGCTTCGTGCGGTCGGTCAAGGGTGCGTTTGGTCAAAAGTGTTATTCGTCCAGATTGTACTATACGTCAAAAGTATTTTTAGTCAAAATTGCGTTTCGTCAAAGTTCGTATTGCCAAAAGTGCAGTTCGTCAAATTATGCAGAAAGAAACAAACCTCTTTAACATTAACTATTATTTAAACTTTGTAGAGTCTAGGTACTGGCCACTTAGATTTCTACTTGACATACTTGACAAAGACGTAAATTTTCCTGCAATTACATAATTGTTTTTGAGATAAAGCAAATCAAATTTTATATTTTCTTGCTTACAAGATTTACTATTCAAAGTTTTTGTTCTAACGAAATGACGGAGAGTCAACCAAGAGATCCTGGGGAGGAACTGGAACTCATATAAACTAGAAGAAAAAACCAATGTTATTAGTATTACGAATAGGTTTCAGATATCATTTAAATGTTACTATTTAAGTTTAGATAAAGATAATTTTCTTTTTACACGGTTTTTTCTTGATTAATAGGTATTTAACCCATCAAATATCTAGCAGTCATTATCATTAAACTTTGACTATGAGAAACTTTGACAAACAGACATGTTGACAATACGACATTTTCAAGTAACATATAGATTTACTTTACGGTACACTCCATTGGCCCAACGTACACTATGACCAAACGCACCCTTGACTGTCCGTCTACCGAGTGCAAAGGTCTGCCTACGCTACGTTTTCCTGTGAGCGGGTGCCACTCGAGAACTTTACTACCCCAACGGCCATCTATACTAAGAGCTCTGTGCCCCGCCCACTGCCACTTAAGTTTCTGATGGCTATGTCTTTTACTTTCGTTCTCCTACGGATCTCCTCGTTTCTGATTCGATCACTCAGGGAAACTCCAAGCATAGCACTTTCCATATGGGTGACCTTTTAGCCTTCTTATAAGCCCATAGTAAGCGACCGTGTGTCAGTTCCGTGTGTCATCACTGGCAACACACACAGTGTCTTACGACTTATGACACTGCGGTATATGGGACGTGTAGATATTGCGAAGCTTCCCGAACGCTGCCGAGTTAGATTCGACGATTGATCTATCTTTCTCAATACTCAATTATTTATTGCATCCATGAGTTTCTCAAAATTGGACCTCCTAACTGGACAGTTTGTCCCAAGTATAGGTTCAACAGTTTCGATTATAGAGCCTCCAACCTTCAGTGGAGTAGGTGCTACACGGACATTTCAGATACTTTTATAGTTTACTTCTTTACAATTGATTCATTTATAAAATGTGGTATGGAAAATGTTTGGAGGAGTGAAATCGAGTGCCATTGCGTATTTTAGTTAAGAAAACATGAGGCCCCATGGCCATACCGGCCAATGCAAGGCCGGAGGCCGAGCTCCGCTTAGGGCGATACCTGGAGCGCCCCTTGCGAGACCAGAAGTTGAGCGCCGCGTAAGGAGAAGCCCGTATCGCGCCCTGTGATTTTGGAGGCCGAGCTCCGAGTAGGACTGATTCCGGAGCGCGCCCTGCGAGGCCGGCGAAGGCCGAGCTCCGCGTAGGGCTACTAATTATGTAGCAATGCTACTGCATAGGACTACTACACAATTAATTATTATTATTATTATTATCTTTAATTCAGGCTATGCCCATAATTTGTTAGTACAACTTATACTATGTTAGTAAACAATAACATATAATTAAAAACAAAATGAAATTAAAATTTACCATACATGGCGACCCTGGACTCAATGTGAACATGGTTCCAGTGCCGCACAATCGGGCAGTCCACCCGCTCCAGTATGGTGTTAAGGAGGCCGCTGGGGCTGTCAATACTAGTAATAAATTGAAAATCATAATTTTAGGATCTTTAACATTATTTTTTCATATTTTTTTTTCACTTTATTTTCTATGGATAAAAATTATTTATATGGTCTTAAGATCAACCGACCAAATTTCATCCTTTTACATAACCATTTTCACTAATATATAGTGGGTTTTTTTTGTGTTATTTGCCGAAGTCCCGCGTGACAGGCCAGTGTCAATTTTTGAGCTCATAGAGCTGGTGAAATGAAACTGGTATCGTTTATGTCAGAAAAGAAACTAAAGAATAGAAAAAAAGAACATTTCTCTTGAAATAAATGTACTACGCGTTGGTAAGGCTAGCTTTAAATTGTAGCTATAGCATAGGACTACTACACAGTTATATTAATACTGATCTTTGAAAAAATTAACACCTAAATTTTAGATTTCTTTTTGCATTGTTTTGTCATGAAAAAAAATGTATGATTATTTTTTCTATCATTCCTATACGGGTAAAACTGATCAATATGGCCTAAAGATAAATCTTACCGACTTTCATGCTTGTAACACAATTAGCAGCTTTTTAGGGCTCCGAACATCCAACGGGACCCTATTACTAAGCCTCCGCTGTCTGTCTGTCCGTCTGTCAGCGGGCTATATTTCATGAAACGTGATAGGTAGACGGTTGAAATTTTCACAGATGATGTATTTCTGTTGTCGCTATAACAACAAATACAAAAAATTAGAAAAAGTGAAAAGGTAAGGTCTGCATACAAAAAACGTGTTTTTTTATAGGTCTTGGAAGTATTTTTGAATAAGCTCTATCGGGAAATCAGTCATAAATGCAAGCATGAAACTTGGAGAGAATATAGTACTATTATTGAAATAAAACAACAAATAATAAAAGTTCACCAGGTGAGAGACCAATACTCGCGCTAAAGAGTCCGAACTGATTGACAAACAAAGCATATTTTGGTCAATCGCGTTGATGTCTTTTGTTTGTTATGTGAATAGGTATCATTGTAATTTTACTCTGTAGTTGTGTGGAGAGGTGTGGTGGTACGGTCCCCTGGGAGTGCTAGTCCGACTCTCACTTGACCGGTTTTTTTTTCTTTTTCTGAAAGTCGGGTTCCTACTATGTATTATTATTTGTTACGTAGTAGATATTATATTTATCATTATATCTATTTTTAAATCCATCATAGTATGCGTTCATTACTTGCTTTTGTTTGAGCAATAAAATAAAGATAAATACGTGTGCTGGGAATTAATTGCAAACACATCTATAAACACTAGTTTTAAAAAGCTGTACTTTATAAATGATGCATGCAATCAATATAAGTTTGATTGATCGAAAACACCTAGATCTCCAAAATTTATATATTTTTTGTGACTCTGCCAAAATTTATAAAGAGCTGTCGCGGCGAACTTCGTTCCACCTTACACTACACTACCCTACCCTACACTACCCTATCCTACCCTACCCTACACTACCCTACATACACTACACTACACTACCCTACCTTACACTAAACTACACTACACTACCCTTTACTATCCTACCCTACATAAGACCCTTCTCCTGACAATAACGAATTCAACAAAAAAAAGAATTAGCGAAATCGGTCTAGCCGTTCACGCGTGATGCCATGACCAGAAGAATAGGGGTTCATTTTTACCACGTATATATATATATTTCGTAAATAATTTAGCAATTTTATTAGAATAGGACCTGACTATGTTACAGAAATGTGTAATACCTACCTTAATTGTTGGTGTGCCCTAATTATAAAAATTATCTACAAGTGTTTTGAATAGTACATACAATTCGCGGCGTATAAATTGAACACAAATGACGGGTCGTTCGCGCAGGTAGGGAACGCGCGGGTTACGCAGGCAGGGAGGCTGAGGTCGCGTCCCTTGGTGCGCGCGACCCCTGCGTCCCGCACTTCGATTGAGATCTGAAAATAAGACACTGCGCACTGTTCAACTTAGATGCCGCGATAGGAACTTCGACTAAGAGTTAACGTTCGTGTATCTACAGCGTGTAAGAAAAATTGGCGAAGGACCCGTTAGCTGAGACTTCTACGTATATGAACTTCTTTTTTTTCCAACGACTTCTTATACAAATCTATCAGCTGATTTGCTGACTTTGCATGGGAGGTAATTTTTTTTGCAATTTCAGCTTGTTCAGCATGTTTAGTAGAATCCCCGGTTATACACAAATATTCTAACATTCTGTATAATTTACCTGTAAATAAATTGTTTTAAATAAATTGCTTTTCTTTTTCATTTTTATTTTAACATGGGCATTAGTTAAGTATATTATGTTCTTATTCAGCTGATCCTTGATCTTAACTATTCTTGCTTCTAAGTTTTGACTAGCCGCACTTTTCATGACTTTACGGTACGCTGTATCGTTGAGAGGCTATGAAACTAAAAGCACCAGTTACAGCTCCATTGTGAGGGCCTGGGCTAGGCTAGGAATCTGTAGTGCATCTAGTGTAACCTCGAGAAACTAAGAAGGTACCTATGTGTCTTTAGTGCCGTTATTACATCAAATACACACTGAAAACATAAGCATCCTTAGCCTTAGATATTAGTAGTGGTAACTAGACTTATAAATAAATAGACGCAAGATTACATGCAATGTAAGATGGCGTAAATATGCATGCAAATATGCATAAAAATACTCAAAATATGCAAATAAATCGCATAATTATACAACCAAAATAGATATTCTGTCATAAAAATAGGTAACTATTACAAATAATATTTATTTAACTGAACAACCGCAACAATCTTGGTAGTAAGTAGCATTTGAAAGCTGTCATAATGTTAATCATGAGTTTTATTAATAATTCTGTACGACTTTCCTAGTTGTATAATAAAAATTGTTCAGTTTCCTGTGTAAAAATTGTTCCGTTTTACCTAACACCCTGTATAATCTATTCGCATTTTTTTTATTCTCCGTTGCATTAATAATAACTACACGCGAATTCGTAAAAATTTAAAAACCCGACTGCATAAAAACTTAAGCCCTCTTTTTTGACCAGTCGGATAAAAATGTATCCTATGTCACTCACGGGATCAAGACGAATCTAACGACACCTCGCACTCCAAAATTCATCAAACCGTTCAGGCTACAGAATGTGCCAAAGAAATAAATCCACTTACATATTATATACATGAGTTCATTCATTCATACTAGGGATGCATCCGATACCGATACCGATATATCGGCGATACTTCGGGTTTGCCGATATATCGGTATCGGCGATATTTTTATGGCAGATTCAACGATACTTTTCAAATTTCGCGCTTTAAAAATATTATGTAAACGCGCGTGTTGTCCCATCTATTTCGTTGCAAACGAGGCATCTGTCGCATCTGAGAGACTATTTTCCACCGCAGGTCTTAATCAAACAGACTTGCGAAATCGCCTTTGCCCGCAAAACTTAAGAATGCTTTGTTTTTTAAATAAAAATCTTATAAATGTTAATTTTGATTACTAAAACTTTTAATTAATTGTGTTTTATTTATTCTACCTTCCTTTTTGAATTCAATAAGCGTATCGGTATCGGTATCGCCGATATTTTTATAAGCGTATCGGTATCGGTATCGTATCGGCAAAAAGGCGTATCGATGCATCCCTAATTCATACATACACTCGGAAAACATAACCGTCCTTCTGGCGCAGATGGGTATAACAACACAGCCACAGTGTAAACAATCCACAGAGTCGTCTAGACAGGGCCATCGTGAGTATTCGTGAGGGGGCGAGAAAGGAGGTGATATGAATTTAGTTATTCAGTTATGAATTTTACAGTAAAAAATCGTTATGTCTCTAAATGTTTTCAGGATTCCGTACCCAAAGGGTAAAAACGGGACCCTATTACTATGACTTCGCTGTCCGTCCGTCCGTCTGTCCGTCTGGCACCAGGCTGTATTGCATGAACCGTGATAGCTAGACAGTTGAAATTTTCACAGATGATGTATTTCTGTTGCCGCTATATAACTACAAATACTAAAAATTTAAAAAATTTAAAGTGTCCATACAAAAAACTTTTTTTTTGGAAACGTGAAGAAAAAACCGCCATCTAGTATGATGGTACGGAACCCTATGTGTGCGGTTCTGACTCGCAATTGGCCGGTTTTTTATTTTATTTATATGCTTTTTAAAAAAAACTGAACAATACCAATAATGGAATTAACTTTTTAACGTATTTTGACTCCGCCAATACGAATCTACCTGTTGCCAATACGAAACTTGAACTGGAAGTCCAGAATCCAAGATGAAATATATTCATAGAAAGAATACATACGCAAGCTAAAAGGAATGTACCTAATTGCTCAAGAATTGTACACATGGTGCGAACATTCAACAGTTATAATGACACTAATTCATTTCAAACAAAAGATATAAAAACAAGGGACAGAAGTACGACTCACACTTGGCTGATTTTTATTTTTTGTTGTTTACTCGTAACTTTAGGATTAGTATCAGTAGATATAGTAATAATCACACCGTAGAACGGTGGTGGCGTAATGGCAAGGGCCGCTACCCCCTGTCCGGGAGGTCATGGTTCAAATCCTGCCACGTACCAATGTGTTTTTCAATTTTGAATTCATATGTACGTTTATCCGACGCTCTTGCGGCGAAGGAAAAACATCGTGAAGCAACATGCACACGCCTGCGAAGAAACTCGAAGGTTGTGTGTAAAGTCGATCAACCCGCACTGGGCCCGCGTGGTCGACTAAAGCGGATCGCCATATTTCAGGGTACACTCGAGCCACTTGGTGGGGACGTATGTAAGCTGATATGATGATAGTCACACCAAGTTTCACGCTTTTTCATGATAAAATAAAAAACCTTTTACAAACACGTTTATCGAATTAATTTAATTTTATACTTTAAACAAGCATTATATTGGCTTGCTCTGTTAGATAATTAGTCTGCTAGTTTGGGAAAAAATCTTGGAAGCTAAATAAGAACAACTTCCCGGTTTCCGATTGAGCTGATGCATAGGTAACGTTTAGTTTGGAGAACAATGCATTGTTAGCTAAGTGAGGTTATTGTAAATCCAATATGGCGGACTCCCAAAGATGGCGGATCAGTTATTTTTTTTTATGCACCCCGATGATAAAGGTATCAAATGAAAGGGTTTGCTGTGATGAATACGAAATTATTAAAATTATTTTCAAATTAAAGCTTGTAAATAAAAGTTTTTAGATTTATCGAAAATTGTTAAAATGGTTAGGCTGGTTCGGCTGCCGTCCAAAAACGGGACAAATACTCGTCCCTCGAGTGACCATACTTGATCGTCCCGTTTGCGGTGGAGGTAAGTGGTACGTGGTGCGTGGAAGCCAAGAGCTTCGTACGTGAATTTGGACGGCGCCTGAAGAATAATGGTGCAGATCCCCGCGCCGAGTCGTATCTGGTGCAACGCATATCATTGGCCATACAGCGGGGTAACGTAGCTAGTGTAATTAGCACATTTGCATCAGGCACGACTCGGGGCGGGCTTTTTGACTAAGGCTTAAATAATAATAAATATAAATATTCTGGGACAAATCACACATGGTCACCTGGCCCTAAAGTAGGATTACCTGTGTTATGAGAACCAGAGACTGATAATTTTATTAATAACATTATATATAATTTTATTATATATTTATTTAAGTTATATTTTAATTTTTGACATGTTAATTTTAAGATATAATTATAATTAAATATTAATCGAGTACTATGAATTGTTAAAAATCCTTATTATTGAGTAAATTCCTTATAATAACCCATAGGTATTCTGTGCAAATTGCATCTAGCTACCTGTTACTGTTGAAAAGAAACAGCCTTTTAAAAATCGAACAGACGGACATATACGCACGGACTTCGGTTTGGCAACGGGCGGATTCAACACCCTAAAAACGTCCTTTCCCCAATTTTTTTACATTAAATACCTCTTGTATTGTTATTTTTAGGGTTCCGTACACAAAGGGTAAAAACAGGACCCTATTACTAATACTTCGCTGTCCGTCCGTCTGTCCGTCTGTCACCAGGCTGTATTTCATGAACCGTGATAGCTATAGCTATAACAACAAATACTAAAAATTAGAAAAAGTGAGTCTTCATACAAAAAACGTGTTTTATTTTAAACGTGAAAGAAACTAGCGCCATCTAGTATGATAGTACGGAACTGAAGAAACTAGCTCCATCTAGTATGATAGTACGGAACTGAAGAAACTAGCTCCATCTAGTATGATAGTACGGAACTGAAGAAACTAGCTCCATCTAGTATGATAGTACGGAACCCTATGTGTGCGGTTCTGACTCGCACTTGGCCGGTTTTTTGAAAGTGTGCCTTGTCTTTGAACCTATGTACAATGCAAATTCAGCGAATCGCATCTCATGAGATAAGACATGCGCTCAATATCATGCATAGGTAAGGCAAGATGTATTTCTCCCGAGATCCGAACTTTAGTAATAGCTTCCTGCTATGTTTCTATATTATACTTGTTTCATATGGCAACCATATTGATTCCAGTGAAATGAACTTCGGATAATAGATACCTAAGCAAAATGCAAAATAATGAGCAAGATCCCACAAAAAAAATGAATAGGTTTATTAGTTCAGGAATTTTAATTTAATGCCTTCGAAATTTTTCTGGCGACGTCTCTAGCTGTCAATCAGCAAACTTGATCGGTGACTACGATAACTAAGCATTGTCAGCAAATAAATCTAAGCTAACGAGTTACGGTTTGACTGACAAGCAGAATCAATGAAAACTTGTTAAAATTCAATACTTACTTAATAATTTTCATAATAAATAAAGCCTGATTTAGTGTGCAAAATGATAATGTAATAGAGTAATTGCTTGATCCCAAATTTAAAAAAAACCCTACCTGGGAGCTACAGTATTTCCTATGATTTGATTGAAAACATTAGACGATCCTAGGACCTTGATTCCTCCTTAGTAGTTCATCATCAGATCAACTTCGAAATACCAAAAGGATCTATCGTCACCGAAAATACGGCTTCATACCACTAGAAATTTAACTTGCCAATTTTGAAGCGGACGTAAGCATAACTAATTAGTAATCTGTGACGTAAGTGTGTAAAAACGTAAAGGAAAAGTAGGTATCGATTCATTTGACTGACTCGGTGGCTCAGTGGTTAGTGCTCTTGACTACTGATCCGAGAGTTGTGGGTTCGATCCCCACCCAGGGCAAACATTTGTGTGATGAACAGATTTGTTTGCTCTGTATCTGGGTGTTAAATATCTATATATGTATGTATTTAAACGTATATAAGTATGTATATCAGTCTCTGGTTCCCATAACACAGGGAATCCTACTTTGGGGCCAGATGACCATGTGTGATTTGTCCCAGAATATTTATTTATTTATTTTATTGCAAAACAATCGAACGGATTCGATAATGCAACCTTATAAAGGCGAATCCGATCGACTACTTCGCCGATTCCATGTAGAACATTTATGGTAGACAAAAAGTTAGAAACTAAGTGTTTAAATAAAATTAACGTGTGTGAGGAAAGAATCCAACTTTTTTTAGATCCTACGAAATTTTTCTTTTTCTTTAATTGTAGACGTTTAGACTCTGAGATTCCTTAACTATCCAAGACTGACTGCATCAGAGGCTCTGAATAGGCATAGAAATCAAAAGGTAAGTTGTATCCTGTATACAACTTGTCCTTGTTACAAAATTGGTGTAGGACCCATTAAATGGGGCTTCTACCATCATACTTAACAACTTTCCACAAGGAAACAATAGCCAATTCTCAAAAAAACTGTCCAAAAGTTTAAAAAAATTGTCTATAATCTGATTGATTTTTATACAAAACATTTATTTGTTCATTGACTATTATAGGGGTTTAGGAAAAATTATTTAGTACAGCTGTTTTCTGCGGCTTCACCCGCGTGGACGTTTCTATGACTTTTCAAAGGTTGCGCAGTGCGCGAGCCGCAAGCGGCTAAAAAAGTAGCCTATGTGTTAATCCAGGTCCTACTCTGTCTACCTATCAAATTTCAACCAGATCCGTTACATACATCCATACATTCGTACAAACTTTCGCGTTTATAATATTAGTAGGATAGTAGGATGTGATGAGGATGAGTAAAAGGCCCACTTAACAGCTCCTACACCAACTTTGTTACGCCCCTGTATAAAAGGTATTCATAAAATTCATTAGCGAAGCTTTATCGTCGCATTTTGGAACGCGCCAACAGATTAGCATCACAGTAGAAGCGTGAAACCGCCGCCGCACTGATGAAGAACTCTTGTGCCTACTATATACGTGGAAGTGTACTACGAGAGCCCGTACAATTGTCTGGAACCCACTTGCACGTATGCTAATAACCCCAGCTGAGAATTAAAATCCCGCGGAATTGAATTGCTAATTTTAAGTTTTCCTATTCACTTCAAGCAAAAACAAGTCTACAAAAATAATTACACATTTACGTAGAAGTTTTTGCTAAAAATTTTGTAGGTATTTTTGATGACGCGTAGCCGTAAATTTTTTAATAAAAATCAAACTAAAAAGCACCTTTGATGAGTTCAGTGACTAAAATATGACTTATTAGTAAAGACAACTTTTTACCAATTAAAGCTCTCAGAAAACCATTACCAACGCTAAAACGATGTAACGTTTTTCCTTAAAAAAATACCTACAAATTAAAAAAGTAACGTTATTAAGTCAGGCAAAGTAATCCTTACTAATATTATAAATGTGTTTGTAACTTTTTCAAGCTTCAACACCTCAACCAATCTTAACGATATTTAGCATGGAGGTAGCCTGTGTAACGGGGAAGGACATGGGCTACTTTTTATTTCGTGCAAAAAGAATATGACGGATGCAGTTCCTGAAGGAACTGAAATAAAGATTTTTCGCGTTGATATTTTTACCAATCGCAATGGTATTTTTGCTGTGAGCTGGTTGAGGGGGTGAGACTACTAATTAGCATAGCCTGAGACAGTTCCCGGGGGATCTTAGGAATACTCATTTCCAGGCTCGCGCACGTTGGCGTTGCAACCGAGCAACGGATTAACGTGATTTTTTTGCATAGAAATATTTGATGGGGTGGGAAGTGACATAGATCAAAATAGCCAGATATGATTCCCGAGGGATATGGAGGAAAAGCCTGCCTACGGTCGCTTGCGGCTCGCGCACCACTCACCCTCAAAGAGAGTCATAAAAACTATGTCCACGCGAGCGAAGCCGCTAGTCGAAAGCTAGTGTTAAATAAAAAGCAATTTGCTTTTAACTTTATTATATCAAGTTCTGCCTCAAAACATCACAAACTTGAGACTGTATAAGTAATTTCGAAGAAATAGTCAGTGCACTATCATTAAGACGTTTCGCCACCTACTGGTAAATGAAGCTGAAGCGACTGAGACAAATTGCCGAGGGACTTCCCTGGACACTCAGCGACCGAATGGAGTGGACACCACTCTGCACTACATGCATTTTATATGAGGCTCTGAATTCTTCAGCACATTCGACTTGTTGAGGTAGTTAATTGAATCAAGCGCTGAGTTCCTTCGTTATCAAAAAATGATTCCTTTGTGGTTTTGAAAAACAAGCAGTGCTCTGACTGAGTAGGGTTGCCTACTAGTCATTGAGTTCCTTTTTACCATCTAGGGGAACCTGGGGACACCAGTTCCCTTGGAAGAATTGATCTTTAGATAATAGGTTCTTTAATTCACAACTGGCAATACTATTGTTCACATCATCAATAAGAAACGTCAGCGTGACTTTGACGGTCGTATGTAGCTAACTTCAGAGCATCGAGTGTTTGTCTGTTTTGCGATTAGACATTGTTTTTTAAAGTACCTAAGTATTTTGTTTGTTTTGTAATGCCCTTATTTTTATAACAATTCTAGTTTGCTTTTTAGACGTTGAAAACGGGTTTTTTCAATAACTCTGGCATGGTTTTTTAAACTTAATGTTCTGTTTCGTATCAAAAAAATCTGTTGAATTTTTTAGTTACGGGTAGATTTTATCCCATCTGACAAGGCATACTTGATCCGGGATAAAATCTACCCAGTGATATAAAATTCGTCTAAAAAAGGATACTTTTTTTTGTCTTTGAAGTGGGACATTTTTTTGTTCATAACTTTGGGGTGTTAATCTTAAATTTTGTATATTACCGACTTCCAGAATCAAAAATTGAAAGCGAAATGCAGCTTGAAAAAGTAAAAGAAGTAATTAAAATATAAAAAAATATATAATTATTTATATAACTAACTAAATAATCTAAGTAGGATTTACGACACATCCACCAGCGGGAAGTACTTACCCTAACTTTATTATTGAAATGATGCCGAGAAAATACAAGAGAATAAATACCTAGACATTTAGAAAAAATAAGAGCCGTGAAATATGTTTTAGAAGGAAACTATAAAAAACACTGGCAGATTACTTGGTTAATTCGAAAAAAAAAAATTAATTTTTTGGGTTGCCACGATATTTAAATAGTTTTTCTCTATAACGAAAGATTTTGATGAAATTTTGTATATTTTTTCAGCCGAGATTTTTATTCTCCCGCATTTCTTTTCCTCCGTAATTTTCATTTTGTACCTTTTTTTCACGCTATTTTTCCACTCCGTTTTTTGACGTGATAAAGTCTAAATTGATGACACGGGCTGCATTCACGAAAAAGTGTGAAGTCATTATCACGTTACGCCAGTGTGACGTCATATTGTCACGTTACGCCTGAGCCGAGCGTGCAAGCGAGAGTTGTACTTGTACTTGTACAACAAGTACTTGTACTTGTACTTGTGCAACAAGTACTTGTACAAGTACTTGTAAAAGTTGTTGTACAAGTACTTAAAGATGGAGCTGTCGAAGTTTGGCACAAGTGTTCGGCTTGTGACACGTTATCACGTAAACTTATCGTCCGTAAACCTACTTTACAGACAACATCGGGTTTTTTTCTACGCATTCTCTGCGCGTTTTTTTGTGCATTTTTTCATCGCATGTTTTTTCCTCCGATTGTTTTTCGGCGCGTTTTTGTCTTGTGCGTTTTTTTTGGGCGGATTTTTTCCACGCGTTTTAATTTTTTATAAGCGCTTTTTTTCCACGCGTTTCTTTTTCGCACATTTGTGCCTGCGATTTTTTTGTTCTGTGCCTTTTTATTGTGCGTATTCTTTCCGGGAATTTTTTTCGCGTGTTTCCTTACGCGGGTTTTTTTTGCGCTTTTTTCGCCTGTTTTTTTCTGGGCGTTTTTTTCCTATTTTTGGTACTTTTTTGGTATGTGCAAAAATCGTGGCACGATATAGAAAAAAAAACGATTCTTTTTTTTCTTTAAAATGACAGAAGTTTCTGATGAAATTTACTATGTTTTTCCGCCGAGATTTTTATTCTCGCGCATTTTTATTTCGCAGTAATTTTCATTCCGTGCCTCCTATTTCACGCTATATTTTTACTTGTTTTTTGTTTGAAGCATTCGCTGCCCATTTTTTTCAGTGCATTTTTTGCGCGTTTTTTAACCACATGTTATTTCCGCATATTTTTACGCCCGGTTTTATTACGCGCTTTTTTATTACGCATTTTGTATCCGCGAGATTTTCTTTTCACAGATTGTTTTTTTTCCGCGTGTTTTTTTGCGCGTATTTTTTCCACGCTTTTGATTTTTCAGTACGTTTTTTTCCCACCCATTGAAAATAAACGCGCAGTAAAAAACGTGCGGAAAAAAAACGCGTGAGAAAAGAGCGGGAAAAACCCGCTGACAAAAAACGCGTCAGAAAATCGCATGGGCCAAAAAACGCGAAGGAAAATACGCGCAGAATAAAAAAGGCACGGAAAGAAAAACGCGCGGAAAAAACGCATCTTTTTTATTAATTTATGCCTTTTATTTCAGCACGTTTTTTCCGTGCTTATTTTTTCACGCATTTTTATCCTATCGTTTTTCGTAAAGTTTTTTCCGCGCGTTTATTCGCGTTTGCCAGCCCTACAATCTTCACCAACCTGGACTTGCCCCCGGTGGTGTGTGGAGTATGACCTAACTTTCCCCGAGCTTGAGAAGACTACCATGACCCAGCAGTGGAGACTTTGTGGGTTGTTAGAAATGGGGTCAAAGATTTGTTTAGCCATTCAAAAATTTTGTAATAATGTTTGAGTTAAAATAGCTGTGACATACGTACGGACCGATATACAGACGAACAGATAGACAAACGGACATGCCGATACTAAAAGGGTAAAAAACAAAGTGAATGCAGTTCACGGGGAGATTAAATATTTTAAACTGATAAAATATTTTAAACACCGGGAGTGCTGACAGAAGTGAAAACTTTTTACAGTTTTATAAGTTTTGACCCTGCGAGTATTCCTGGTAAGGTTCCCAAAGTGCCTAAAGAAGTTATCACTTCAAAAATTACCCTTTTTACAAGCTTTTAATTCACTTGCAATGTATGTATTTATGTTTGTTCGGGTGGAATCTTGCAAGTTAAATTTGAACCACTTCTCGGTTTCCGAATGAGTTGAAATTCTGCATGCCTATATATCGCGTGACAATGCAATATTAAAAGCTTGTACTTACCTAAAAGTTTTTATGTTTTTCGAAAATTATTTCTCTTAGGAAAAAGCGGAAATATTTAGTTATTTAGTTTCGACGTATAATTCGTATAAATCACTCGAATCTGAGAAGAGGTTTATTCCTCTTTTGTGGCAATTCACGGTCTACGGTGATCGTGAAAATATAGGTCCCCTAAAAAAGTTACCAAGATTTCATTTTTATCAATCGCAAATTCGACGAATCCCTGCGTTCGTTTGGATCCGACACGCATACTAACGAGTTTAAATATTTAAAATTCACGTCCAAATTGCTAAAAGATAAATCAATCAAGTGGGGTTTTGGCGAAATCAGCTAAAACAAAAATACTTTATTTTTCTATTTCCTGCCATTTCTATGCTGTTATTGCTTTCTAACTAAGTTTTCTGGTTGAGTTCCATTCCGTTGTGAAAAACCTTGAGAAACGCCTTTTTCCAGCAGTGGACGACTTTCGGCTGATATGATGATGATGATGATGAAGGAGCACCGGCAACGAGTACAAATTAAGTGGGAATTTTTAGATTTCTCACTTCCTAAATGACGTAATTTTTACAAGCTTTTTTTAACTTACAATGTATGTATGTTTGTTCAGATGGAATATTGCAATTTAATTTTGAAGTTGATATCTTCAACCGAATCAGCTGAAATTTTGTATACACATTCAGTTTGGATGACAAATGCATGGTTAACTTTTTGAGGTCATTCTAATTCCAACATGGTGGCACACCCAAGATGGCAGACTAGTTATTTTTAATTTACTCCTACAATATGGGGATCAAATGAAAGAGTTTACTGAGGAGAATACGAAATAATTAAAATCATTTTCAAATTAAAGCTTGTACCTAAATGTTTTTAGGTTTTTTTTTTATTTATTTATTACCCGTACCACAGATGAGATACTACCCATACAGAAAGGAATGTATATCCTAATCCACAGGTTGAAAAGATATAAATTTTTTCTTCGCCTTTTCGTTTTTATCGACTTCAAAAAAAGGAGGAGGATTGTCAATTCGACCGTATATATTTTTAATTTTTTTTATGTGTGTTCGCGGATAACTTCGTCGTTTATGAACCGATTTTGATGATTCTTTTTTTATTGAAAAGGAGATATCCCAAGGGCGGTACCATGATAAGTAAACCAGGATCTGATGATAGCATCCCAGAGAAATCGAGGAGAACCTTAGTTTCCTGTTTGAAGTCGGTTTTTTTTTTGTTCAAAATTATACCTCTAAAATCTGTGTAACTTAAGCATTTCTTGGCTAGGTCATTCTTATAATAGGGGTGACTTTTTTTTTCATTGAAACGCGGCCAATTCTAAATTGGATTTTAGTTTCTCCCAGATCTCCTGGGAACTGTACATTTTTTTGAGAACAAAAGAATCGAATGTTGTTCTCCATCCTTTACTTTAGCTCTGAACAAAATTCCAGCGAAAACAGTTCTGCCGTTTAGGTGTGCAAGTGAAAACAAACAAACATCCATACTTTTCCTCTATAAATTTCAAGCTTTTACCGGCTTTGTCTACCTACATGGATATCGATAATGCGAGGTAGGCGAGCCGCACGCAAGCCGCTTGCCATTTTTTTTAACCTTCCCGGACACACGCAGCGCGCAAAATCCTACACATATTTTTAACCGACTTTAAAATAATAAAAAGGAGGAGGTTTCTCTCGAATTTTTTTTTTATGTGTGTTCGCGGATAACTTCGTCGTTTATGAACCGATTTTGATGATTCTTTTTTTGTTTGAAAGGAGATATCCCAAGGGTGGGACCATGATAAGGAAACCTGGATCTGATGATGGCATCCGAGAAATCGAGGGGAACCTTAGTTTCCAGTTCGAAGTCGGTTTTTTTGTTAAAAATTATAATTTAAGTGAGATAAGATAAAATTAATATGGTGTAATTTTTTATCCGATTGTATAGGTTCCTTGGCGAACATGAACAGCGAATAAGAAGTAACTCTATATTTGTACAGGATATTATTCAATAATAATAGTCATAATAATATTTATTTAATAATATAGAAAGTCCACAACCGTCTCCAACCCTCTTTGTCCTCAGGTGGCATCCAAAGAGTATATTTTGCAGTTATTATCGGCGTCAGTTTTCATCTGAGACGCAAATACCTGCTGAAAACTTATTTACAGAGGAATATTACTACAGCTTGGCGAGTTCATTAAAACCTTGCTAAGGATGCTTATTCCTTAAGAATTTGCACATCTACACCTGAATAAATAAAAATAGAATACAGATAGGGGATTACGACAAAGAAAAATTGCATTTAAGTAGATAGAGAAGAAATGTTTTATTTATGAAGTGAAAACTTCTTTAAGCGCGTTGGGCATTTTTTGAGATGGGAAAAAACAATTGAACTTGCGACACCGTCACCGACACAGAACCAGGAACACTCGCAGGGTCAAAACTTTGTCAACCTAGTCGTTCGCCAGGAACAATCGGAGGGTCAAAACTTATAAAACTGAAAAAATTTTAATACTCCCGGGGTGGCTAGGTTTATTTATCACAGGTGCAGGTACAGTCAAGGTCAAAAATATAGATACGTTCAAAGCATCAAAAATACGTATCCACGACCTTATGTAATATGATATAAGGTCGTGTATACATATTTTTGATGCTTTGAACGTATCTTTATTTTTGACTTCGACTGTACAATGTTAGCGTAGCAACTCTTCACCTGATCAGTGAACTGATGTGGTACTTGAAAAATAGGTGTTGTAGGAGATCACGTCGTCGCGGTCACCACTGCACTGTAGGTACGGTGTGTTCCTACTTGACGAGAGGCCGTGGACCAACCGTTGACGATTGGTACTTGTACAACTCAGTTCTGAAAAAATGTTGATAGCGCGTTCTATGTGTCGTATTTCTTTTGTCCTAGTTCAGTGGCAGGTTACTGCAGTTGCCTCCACAGTGTTGTAACGATCTCATTCTTACAATCGCTCATCGCGCATTTTTTGCTGATGTCCGCAACACTTTTATAGTTATTTACGATAAAGGGGTGGTAAAAAGGTAAATAACAAACGAGTGACATTTGTGAGCCCGAGCCGCAGGCGAGTAATAGTAATGTCCGCATAGTAAATGAAGAAGTGTAACGCTTTGTGCGGAAAGGTGGAGAAAGGGGACTATATTAACCAAGGTGGCAAGTGTCACAAGGAGCCCCCGGTGAAGTTGTAAAGGCCCCACGGCCAACAACAAGCTTGTCCTTTCGATAAAAAAAGTCACAAGGAGATATATACAGTGTGTATCGGATAGAGTTACCGATATTTTAAGGGCATGTAATACACCACATTTCATCAACGAAAACCCCCCCATTAGGGAGTTGCATCCTTCTCCCCTCTAAATGCCACCATTTTTTTGTAGCTGTTCAAGAATAATATGTTTTCTCTTAAATTAGCAGCAGTACAGACTTCAAAATGGTCTTATTTGAAAGGTAATTTAATTTCACTGGTAATCCAGACATAAAGTAAACCGAAAATTTTAAGGAAAAAAAAGGCAAAAAGTTAAAAAAAAATGCAAAAACATATTTTTATTTTTCACTTTTTAACCTATTGCAAATACGAGGTCATTGACGACGTGTTCTTTTTTTCTTCTAAATCTATAGATTTTAAGCTAAGCTACAAAATGAGACTAAATTTTACGTACGCAATAATGCAAATTGATATAAAAGGGACAATCCTTTAATTGTAATTTCACAACTATTTAACATTTTCATACGTTTTTAACTCAAACACTACTTGAAACATTTTTTTAAAGTGACTCTCTCCATTCTGCAGACACGCAGTAGCTCTCACTACAACCTGCTGTGTGGCCCGTTTGACCATTTCCAAGTAACAAACCACGAGGGTGGCGTATTAACCGTAAATTAGCACACTGAATAATCTAATGGTACATAATTTGGTGTCGTTTTATAGCTTCACTCAAAATCAACCGATTAATAAGAAAAATCAAGACGTTAATGACCTCGTTTTTTCAGTAGGTTTAAAAAAAAGAAAATTAAAACTATTTTTTTGCGTTTTTTTTCTTTAAGCTCTTTTGTGTTTATTCCTCAAATGTTTCGGTTAATTTTATGTTTGGATCACCAGAGTAAAGAAATTACCTTTCAACTTGAAGTCTGTACTGCTGCTAATTGAAGAGAAAACATATTTTTACAAACAGCTACAAAAAAAAGAAAATAAAAATGGCTGCCATTTAGAGGGGGAAGGATGCGACATACGGGCGTAAGAACAGGCGTGCGGCATATCTCATTAATTAGGTACCTACTAACTTTTACCTACATTAAAATATACGGTGGTTTGGATTCTCTTTAAAAATAAATAATTAAATTATAATAAAATTAATATATAAGGGGGGGCTTCCATACAACAAACGTGATTTTTATAGATAAATGATACGGAACCCTTTGTGCGCGAGTCCGACTCCGAAATGTGGTGTTTTACTTAATGCCCTTAAAATATCGGTAACCCTATCCGATACACACTGTATAGATTGAAACGTCATCTTTGCCAAGGAGGTTACATACTTACCTTATCAAATCTACTTATGGCAAAGAGTAGGGACTATTACACTGATGGTTACATTGAAAAAAACTTACACATACGTAGGTGTGCGTATGGAGTACTTAGTTTTAATTAGGCGCCATTTTCGTAACTCTGCATTGAGTTTTTAGTGTTCCGAAGTCAACAAAGAACAGACATGGCGAAATTATAAGCAAGTTTCGCAATGTCTGTCTGTCTGTCCGTGGCTTAGCTCAGAGACTATTGTTTATTATTTTTATTATTTGTTTTTACTATTATTTCTTATAAGAAAGCTGTAATTTAGCATAAGTATACATATTAATCACGTTGACAGTGGTACAGTAAAATCTTGAAAAAAAAATGTTTTATGTACTTATCTACCTCCCCTACATAAATATAAAGAGGGGGTGAATTTTTTTTTTGTTGACGTACCCTATTGTGTGGGGTATCGTTGAATAGGTCTTTGAAAACTGTTACAGGTTTGTAAAAAACATTTTTCTATTCAGGGATCGGTTTAATAAATATTAAGCTTTAAAGTGCAATTTTTTGTTAGAGTCAAGTGTCATCGTCCCCTGCCAGCTATAACGGTATTTCAGGACATGTGAATAAAAAGGTAAATAGTAGGACTTATCATCAATTTAAAAGGAAAACTATCACGGCTAAGTAGGCTTTCTTAGTTTAGGAGTAATAGCCGACCAACTTAAGGTGTGCAGTTGAATTTATAAAAAGTTTATAGATTTTCCATACAAAATGTTCTATTACCTACTGAAAATATTTTTTTTAATATAAATTTGTTTTTTGAAAAGACTGCGAAACCCTACTTTGCACGAGTTCGACTCGCACTTAGCCGGTTTTTCAGTTAAAAATACGAGTTTCAGATTATGATATTGTAATCAATGTATCAATTATTACATAGGAAAAATAAACAGGTATGTACCCATGTATTAGGTTTTTCTGTTTTACTGTGGCGATGATAAAACGGCTCGGACTTTACAAAACCTATTTATCACCCGCGTGTATCATAAGTAACTATTTCAATACAGTTGCTCGAAAAGTAGTCCTTTATGCCAGTCAAGTGTGCGCAAAATTGATTTTTCCGCACATGTGCTTTTACTTTACCATGTTTTTAATTTCCAGACCACATTCTAATCTCTGGCTGTCAATACTTTCAGTCTTTACAATAGGTCTAACTTCACTTACTTACTTAATTTCAAGTTTAATTCCGCATGTTTGCCTCTTGTGCGCAAAAAAACCGGTATTTTTTGCCTCTGAGTTGTGAATTATACATACGAGTAGCAACCACCCAATTAAATTGAATTTGATGTTGAAATTGAACAAGTGTAGTAAGACGTAGAGGGAGAACGATATAGTGTTGTTATTATCCCAAGATGCTAAGAAGATAAAGATGCTGTTTGCAATTATTTCTGTTTCTGTTGAGCTCGAAGCAATAAGATTATTTTTAAAGAACACCACGCGCAGCCGCAAAATATTACATTCTTAATATGATGTTGTTCTCAAAACTTAGACAGTTCTATCTTGTATAAGTCTCAAAATAATGATAAAGGCGAATAAATAATAATAAAATCGGAGTGCTTCAAAATTATGCAATACTTACATTCTGTACAATTTTATGTCTTGCTCATATGTATGAAGGTCCATCCAATTTAATTTTTTTAATACTTATTCAAAATAGGTGTATATTACATTTTTTGTGATATTCATAAAATAGTGATTACTTTGATACTTTTGATTGTAGGTTCTTGGTGGAACTTTATATCACACATATTGGTATATATTTCTGCCTGAAGATGGTGTTCGAAAACGGTCGCTGACAAATTATAAACGCAGTTTTATTTCTTTCATGTGGAATTAGTGTAAATATATACCAATATGTGTAATAGTGATTACATTACATAATGTCAAGGATTGTGAAAAAAATAAAAACAAACAATCATCAGTTAATAATGTGAAAAAAACAGTGCTAACAAATAATGTCATTATGATACGAAAACAATATGGACACGAGAAGTACTTAATACTTACATTAAAATAACTTTAGGACTTAGTTAAAAATTTCGTAAAAATTAACCCCTCTTTATATACAGTCGGGTGAAAATTAATTCTATGTTACGGGATTAAGACGAATCTAACGACAACTCGCATTCCAAAATCCATCAAGCCGTGTAGTCTACAGAGCGAACCAAATAATTAAATGACCTCTTTTATGGCCAGTCGGGTAAAAATTTATGCTATGTCACTCACGGGATCAAAATAAATATAACGGCACCTCGCACTCTATATCCGTCAAGCCTTTTAGGCTACAGAGCGTGCCAAAGAAAGAAAAAATAAATAAACATACATACATACATACGCACGAAAAACATAACTCTCCTTCTGACGCTGTCGGGTAATTATTGAATTTGTCAATTTGCCTTTGACAAGAGTAGGCCAGTTCACACGGACAACACCCGTGCACGAATACGCGAGAGTCGGCCATCGCTCCACCGAACAGTATACTAACGTACCTCGACCCTGTAAGAGGCAATAAGGAACGACTCGGCTTTATGAAAGTTTAATGTTTAGTTTTTTTGTATTAACACCGAGTTCTGGAAAGGTCTCTAACTCCCACAGTAGATACTATTTACGCCTTCGACCAATTAGACCCATTTATATATAGGTACACTCGTCCTCCGACCAATATAATAGCTATGGACCGGCCTACGCGAACAGCGGTTTTGATGTCTACAGAATGAGAAAATTCGCTCATTTCGTCTTAGTCGATAAGTATTCCCCAAATCGGTTAAAGGTTAAAGTGAGTTAAATTTGCTATCTCATTCGTGCTACGTTCTGGGTACGTAATCTATATCTCTGACATTGTTTATATTTAACCCTTTCACGAGCAACGCCACTACGACGAAAAAGAGTAAATTGAACCTTATTCGAGGTCAATACAGATGATGATGACACGACATCCCTGGAAAACATATTGCCTATGCTCGTGAAAGGGTTAAACGAGACTCGGTTGACTATAGCGGCAGAGTATGTGCGTGAAGTTGTATTTGACTCATTTTTATGAGATTAATGTATGGATAGGGCCAGTCCATAATATTTGGTCGAAGACCTACACACTCAAGCCATACCGTGCCATACCAGACTCAGCCACTGAACCGAAACGGAGTCAATCAAACTATGTAGAAATGGGAGCGGAAGCTTATTACGTGGTATCAAGACTCAATGCATTTTGGACTTTTTCTCTGCCGTGTCCGTTGTCTATAGTTCCGAATGTTCTCTACAGGCTCCAGTCGAGTTGGATCATCTCAATCCTGAATAACAACTAACTAAACTACGTACTCAATAAACCGACCTCGGATAAGTTCAATGCTGTGCGGCGTCGCGTATTATACCAGATACCAGATGTCAGAGACGATGTATTAGGTATACCTAGTTAGCGAACGAATGCAACTGGCGGGGGCTATACTACCCAAATACCTAGGTACCTACTTCCCGAAATAACACCTTCCATAAAAAAGTGGTTGTTTTTTGTGTAGTCGGGTTTTTAATTAAATTGGTGAGTTTATTGCTTTGATCTAGGCCAGTAATGTAACGTCACACCCTGGACACTTCATAAAACGGGCCAGAAATGACATTTCGAAAAACGAATGACGGAACAAACAAAATGGCGGCGAAATCCTATACTTTCGACAACCAAACTGTAACCAATCTGGGAGACGAGGGGTCGCAATGTAGAGAGCGGCAGGGAGTGTCCATACTGTAGGTTAGTACTAATAAGTATATATTATACTTTGGTAACGTTTTGCATATGTAATTTGATAATTGGCAATGTAAGTAGTTAATAGGTATCCGTTACAAAGTGGAAGATTCAGTTAAGGCTAGGAATGCACCTTGGGGATCTCTTTTCCTGCAATGTTTCAATTGATTGTCCATCTAATCTTAGCAATGATCTTGTTTTGTATGGCTACAATACTATACTCACTCGTTACTTGTGGATACGTAAAGAAAATGTAGCTACTAGTAGTGAAAGATTTAGGGACAGGAAGAATGAAAAGTGGAGAAAATCAAAATCAAGATTAACTTAATAAAGGAGGGTAATGTGTTTCGTGTGTATGTATGTATGTAAAGGGTGTCTCAATAACAGTGCACTTTTTAAATTTTGTGTCAATTTTTGCTCGTGCATGAGGCAACCCTGAAATTTGACAGCTGTCACCTATGATTCCATCGATTATTTTAAAATGGAGCGTTACACAAAAATAGAACGCGTTATTATTGTGAAACTCATTACGTAAATGAGGTCGGTATTGCATGAAATTTTCAATGAGTTTTTGTCAAAAATTTAGGTGTTATAAACAAGAACAATCAATCATCTAGCACCATTAAACTTAAATGATTTGTTTAGGTGCTCACAGTCTATTAAGTATGAATGTATGTTTCTTTGGCTAAGCCTGTAGCGTACATGGCTTGATGAATTTTGGAGTGCGAGATGTCGTTAGATTCGTCTTGATTCCGTGAATTATCTTCTCTATACAGGGTGTTAGGTTAAACACCTGCATCCTTGAAACTGGTAATTCAGTATCATGTATAGAGTGGAAAACCAATAAAAAAAATTACCCTTTAAAAATCTTTTTTTTTATAGTTATATTCTAAATAGTAATTCATTCATTATGCATGTAGGTCGTGCCTAGGCGATTGAAACCTTGACTCGTGACCCGCCATGAACCTTCTTGGCGAGAGACGGGGTGCGGAAGGGTGGGGCGGCGCTCGCGCCTACGACCGCGGCTGGCAGGGGGTCGTTGACCTGGAGACTTAGACGCATAGACTGCATTTTGTGCATTTGAATTTTCTTGCGGTTGACAACTGAAAATGCTAAAAAAAACCTACAAGAAGTGTCTGTATTTTTTTTTAAAACATTACAATATTTTTTAATTATAAGTTACCAAGCCACAGTTTCAAGGTTGAAGTTGACTCAAGTGAACACACTGAATACTATATAAAATTCTCGTGTCAGTGTTAGTTGCCATTACTTCTCCGAAACGGCTGGATGGATTTCCATGAAATTTTCTTTGTAGGTATATTCGGTACTAGGTCTGAGAATAGGTAGAGAAAACTTTTCACCGGGATCTGAGCGGACGAAGCCGCGGCAAACAGCTAGTATTTATATAGAATACATTTTTACTCGACTGCCCAAAAAGAAGGGTTTGTTTTTATTCAGTCGGGTTTCTAATTTTTAATTAAATTGGTAAGGTTACTATGAAAAAACGAAAAATTTAGAGTTTAAAGAGAAAGAAGCAGAATATAAAATGCATGGTATTTAGTACAGATAACCAGCTAAACCCTTTTTCGTAAATAAATCTATGTGCTTGTTTATTGGTGAAAATCTATATTATGTATGTAAATGTCGATGTGGGTATGTACGTAAGTAAGTTCCCTACAGACTCTGAAAAGTTTAGACTCCGCAACGGCTCGACCGATTTTAA
Organism: Coleophora flavipennella; assembly: GCA_947284805.1. NCBI lineage: Eukaryota > Metazoa > Arthropoda > Insecta > Lepidoptera > Coleophoridae > Coleophora > Coleophora flavipennella. The sequence goes on along the minus strand of OX369285.1, from coordinate 3,451,590 downwards.
TGAAATCTTCAGGGAATCTTCAAATTAGCCCAGCGGGTGATCGTGTGAAGTTTGATAGCGATTAACCCAGCGGGTGATCCTCTGAAAAAAAAAACGCGAGCGGAGACGCGGGGCAGAAAGCTGCTTGCTGATCCTATGATAACATAAAGACGTGGCAGAGCTGGAGGGCGGGACATTCACCTGATCGACCGTCCAGCGAATGGGAGGCCTTCCTTCACTACATCTTTCGATGCACTGTTGCCACTCGAAAACTTTACTGTCCAACGGCCATCCTGTTCTACAAGCTATGTACCCCGCCTACTGCCACTTAAGTTTAGCAATTCTGAGAGCTCTATATCGGTTACTTTGATTCTCCTACGGAACGGATCTCCTCGTTTCTGATTCGATCACGCAGCGAAACTCCGAGCAAAACATTATACAATATTATTAATATTATTATACAGAATGTAACAAAATTGATGTAGAGCCCGTTAACTGGGGCTTCTACTCGTCATACTAAACAACTTCCCACAACTAGCTAATACTCAATGCCGTTAATCTCAGGTAATTTTTTTAATAATATATTACGATTTTTGTGATTTTTTTTTATTATTATTTTCTACTTGTTTTTATTCACAATGGTAAGCCCTTGGCCACAGATGAGATACTAGTTACTTCGTAACCTCTTGGCGTCATCTCACCATTTGTGTTCATTCAAAGTTATTTGAGCTGTTCTAACCACTAATATCAAAATTTTAATTGTATCTTAACAAAGGAGTTGTTGTTCAAACTAAACCCTTTTTCATTTACTACACTAGGAGTTTTTACCTGTTTAGCGCAACGATAGTCAATTTTGAAAAAGGGTGTTGTTGGAACAACAACGCCTATGATTTTTGACATACAGTTAATTTTTTGATATCAGTGGTTAGAACAGCTCAAGTACCTTTGAATAAGAACAAAAAAAACTGCACTTTAATTCGCCTTATTTTTTAAATGTCGATAAATTTTAAAAAAAGAGAAAATTCTGAATAACATTATTTTAAAAATTTTACGTCTTATATTTCTCAAATGTAGTATAATAAATGAATAGCCAGTGTGATTGACTACCTACCTTATTATTTTTTTATAAAACCATTAACTTTGGCTAAAGTTTCAGTAGAATACGCAAAAAAATAAAAATTGGTAAAATTCAGAAGGGGGGCGGGAGGTTGCGGCTCCCCCTATGGTTGTTTATCTACATCTACATTTCTACACTTATAATATTAGAGGAAAGATTTGATTGTTTGTTTGTTTGTTTGTTCTGAATTGCCTCCGAAACTTCTGGTCCTATTTGAAAAATTCTATCACCGTTGGGAAGCTACACTATCCGCGGATGCTATAGGCTAAGCCTGTCCAACATACGGCCCGCGGGCAACCATCCGGCCCGCGAAGACACTTCATCTGGCCCGCGAACTAGTTAAATTTTAAGCCATCTATTTTATAGGTTATATCGCAAGGCTACCTACCTTTATCCCGCGGCACATAAGTTGAACTAAGATTTAGAAAATAGATGCAAGGTGCAAACAAAAAAGGTGGCAGTCATCGCATTAGGTAGGATTTTTAAAGTCACTCTTCCTCCTAACATAGGAAAGAAAAAATACTGTTTTGTTTTATTAAAAATCCACTTTACTATTGGAAGTTTCTTTGGCCCGCTGCGGCTATAAAAATCCTCAAGCTGGCCCTCAACCAAATTGTGTTGGACACCCCTACTATAGGCTATATTATATTTTTTTAAACTAGGAATTCTGGGACAAATCACACATTGTCATCTGGCCCCAAAGTAGGATTCCCTGTGTTATGGGTACCAGAGACTGATATACATACTTATATACGTTTAAATACATGCATATATAGATAATTAAAAATACCTGCAATATCTACAAAAAGTAGTGTAGTGTAGTGGTAGTGGCAGTGGTAGTGGTAATGGTAGTGGTAGTGTAGTGGTAGTGATAGTGGTAGTGTATTGGTAGTGGAAGTGTAGTAGTAGTGGTAGTGTATTGGTAATGTAGTGATAGAGTAGAGTAGTGTAGTGTAGTGTAGTGTATTGTAGGGTAGTGTAGTGTAGGGTAGTGTAGTGTAGGGTAAGGTAGGGTAGTGTAGTGTAGTGTAGTGCAGTGTACTGTAGTGTAGGGTAGTGTATGGTAGGGTAGGTTAGTGTAGTGTAGTGTAAGGTGGTACGAAGTTCGCCGGGAATACTAGTAGGTACTTATATAAAAATCAATTGCCGTACGTTAGTCTTGCAAAAACTCGAAAACGGCTCGACCTATTTGAATATTTTTTTGGTTGTGTTCTTCGTACTTAATTGTTAGGACAATGTTGGTACAGAAGAAAAAACCCGGCACGGCTCGCGCACTGCGCACCCTCTCGTATTTGTAAATAACACAAATGCAAAGTCCCCCGAACTGATAATGAAGAGAAGTGGACACTTTATGTGCCGATCAATGAGTCATCATTCGCAATCAGCGCAGCCGTGAACCCCTCTGATATGTACACTGAGAAACCATCAGGACCCTGAGCCAACATTTATTCCAGAGTGGCCTTTTAGAATCGTAGGGGTCTAGCATTAAATCATCATATCAGCTCATATATGTCCCCACCGAGGGGCTCGAGCCTACCCTGATTTAGGGCGATCGGGCCTTAGTCGACCACGCGGGCCCAGTGCGGGTTGGTCGACTTCACACACAACCTTCGAGTTTCTTCGCAGGTTTGTGCAGGTTTCCTCACGATGTTTTCCTTCACCGTTAAAGCAATCGGTGAGTATATTTACGTAACTTTCGAATAACTCATTGGTACATTGGCCGTCTGGATTTGAACCCGGCACCTCTGGTTAGGAGGACCGAGTCGTTACCGGTTGAGCCACCGACGCTTCTAGCATTAAATAATTAGCTAAATGTAGGTAGTAAATATTAAGGCGGAAATATTACAGTTGACATTTGCTCCTTCGTCGCTCGAAAGAAAAAAAACAGAATATAAACAACAATTATTAATCACTTCACGTGTTTTTCTTCTAGGATTTTCAATGTTCCTGACACTCAATATTGGTAGCACCAAAGAATTTCTATATACAATAAAGATAAGGTATCTACAATATAGAAATTCCTTGCAGCATTTATTACCCCCATTCAATATCTACACATTTTACATTACATTTAGTTTTAAAACGATGAAATGAATTTGTAAAGCTGGTGATAAGACGGCCGAGCTTACTCGCTGTAAACGTACGGCGAGCCCTTAGACAAAGTATATTTAATAGTACTAACATACCTTAGGGCCTCCTTAACGTTTTTCGTTCGCGTACTTAGGGTAACACTAGCGTTACGAGATGGTCTGGATTCGTCTGCATTCTCAAGATATTTTATATGATCTCCAGACTCCAGACAAAATCTTCAAATAAACAGTTTATACTCAAATAAAAGGAATCTCATGGCCTTCGATTTAATGAATCAATCTTCTAAAATTAGGCTGAATTTTAATGTAAGTTGTTTAAATTTTAAATCTTTCCTGAACACACTTCAGGCAAAGTATATACAGGGTGTAACATAAAGGTGTGGTGATACTTTAAGGTGGGCTTGTACCCTTCAAACTGATTAACTTTCTCCATGGAACCCATAGTCAAATCGCAAAAAAAAATTTGGCTCTCCCATACTAACTCGATCAGCTGATCAGCCAACTTAGTATGGGAAGTTCAAATTGTTTTTTGCGATTTGACTATGGGTTCCATGGAGAAAGTTGTTCAGTTTGATGTGTACAAGCCCACCTTAAAGTATCACCACACCTTTATGTTACACCCTGTATATATTAGTACTAACGCTTCAGGGCTCGAAATTAGTAAAGGCAGTAAAGTCAAACACAAAATGCTTGTGGCAACGTAAAAACTAAGTTTATTAAGGGAAATAATAAATTAAAAGTATAATAAGAATATTATATAAGTATACCTACGAGTTTGTTTGTTAATTATTGAATAGTGTTTAGTCATTTTGTCTAGATTGTTGATTTTAAAAATAATAAGTAGGTAAACTTTTGATTCTTAACATTTACATATCCAGATAATAACCCCAAATTCCAGAAATTTTGAAAAATTATCCAGATAATTTAGTTTTCTGATCTGACAACCCTAGGTGACACATAGGCGAAAAAGGTAATCGAGCCGTAAGTATCCAGTTTTAACGGTTTGTTTATATTCTGTTTCTCTTTATTGGAATGGATCGTCTCACTGTCTCTTTTCGGGAGTCTCTTCAAAATACTCTACTACTGTTCCGAATCTCCGCCTTTTCGCAGAACGTACCAAGACAATGAGAAGTTGAGTACCTACGAATCACAACATTTGCGTTTCCTAAGGCCACGGTCGTTGGGCGAATTCGGCAGAGGTCGGCACTAGATAAAATGATTGATGCAGAAAGGTCAATCGGGATTCACGGTCTGCCCGTCTCAAGGTCTCAAAATTTCCCTGGGGACTTGGGTACGTTACGTCACAAAGCGGAAATGATAAATAGTAAAGTACTTATCTATTCTATTCTTTTGCAAATCACCAGATGACTGTTTATTTAAACTTACCCAGCTAGACAAGGATGGAAGGATTAAATTACAGTTTTGCTGGCCGCCGTTTAATTAAAATTAATCTTTTTTTTTTTTATTCACAATTGGTAAACCCTTGACAACATCTCATCTGGTGGTAAGTGAAGATGTTGCCGAAGATGGAAGCGGGCTTACCAAGATTCCCCAACGCAATGGGGAACTTGCTATCTTATCTTCATGCCGGAACACACCAATGATATCAACATTGATATTTGGCGGCAAGACTTAGATAAGATGGTGGTAGCTACCCAGGCGGGCTTATAAAATGCCCTACCACCAACCAAACCGAGTCTTACAATTGACGCCACCGGGAATCGAAACCGCGACCTCCTGTGTAAAGCCAGTGAACTTTGCCTCTGAGCTACGGAGGCGGTTAAAATCTTTTGAGCATACAGGTGTTTTTAGGGTTCCGTACAGCCAACGGGACCTATTTTACTAAGTCACCGCTGTCTGTCCGTGGCGTGGGCTGTATTTCATGAACCGTAATAGGTAGACTGTTGAAATTTTCACAGAATATTTATTTCTGTTGCCGGTATAACAAAAACTACTAAAAATTGAAAAAAATAAGAGGGGTCTCAATACAAAAAACGTATTCTTTATAGGTCTTTAGAAGTATTTGTTTTACATTGTGTTTATTTATTTTTTTATTTTTGGGTACAATAAAGAGTATTTATCTTATCTTATCTTATTTTTAATTTAGCTCTATCGTAAAAACGGTAATACATGCAAACCTGAAACTTGATGCGATTATAGTACTAATAATGAAATAAAACAACAAATAATAAAAATAAGCAAGGTGTGAATCGCACTCGCGCTAAGGAGTCCGAACTGAATGACAAAAAAAGCATATTTTTGTAGCTTGCGCTGATGTCTTTTGTTTGTAATGTGAATAGGTATCGTTGTCATTATACTATGTAGGCAAATTATATATATTAGTACTATGTAGGTGTGTTGAAAAGTGGTGGTACGGAACCCTCGGAGTGTTAGTCCGACTCGCACTTGCCCAGGTTTTTTAAGTAACTTTTGAAAACCTAAATCTTATAGGTACAAGTTTTTATTTGAAAAGAGTTTTTATGCTCAAAAAGCTTGCCCAGTGTGCCAAATGTGAATATAAATTATACACGTTTCCAAGTTTAAATTACCAGCCAAGTGCGAGTAGGACTCGCGCAAAGTAGAGTTCCGTAGTCTTTTCAAAAATAAATGTATATTTTAAAAAACAAAATTGTTTTTGCAGTTGGTGGTAATAGAACACTTTGTATGGAAAATCTATGCACTTTTTACAAATCCAACTGCACATTTTAAGTTGGTTGACTATTACTCCTAAACTAAGAAAGTTTACTTAGTCATGATAATTTTCCTTTAAAATTTCCTTAATTGTCCTACTATTTACATTTTCAGATGTCCTGTAATAGCGGTTTAGCTGGTAGTAGGAGGGGAGATTTGACTCGAACAAAAAATATCACTTTAAAACTTAATATTTCGCAAACGGATTCCTAATTTGAAACATGTTTCAACCTATGTTGAAACCTATTCAACGAAACATGGGTATAAATTCGTTTATACTCAATTAACAGCACCTTTGATAAATGCCGCTCGCACTGCCGGCTCACGTCAAACAGTACCGACAAAGGGACATGGCGAAACTACATTAGTTCCTTATTGAAAAAGGCGAACACGGTATTCCATACCGTTCTATGGAAAATAAAAAACGATCCTGGGACCTTGATTCCACCTCCAAAGTTCATCATCAGATCAACTTCTAAATACCAAAAGGATCTATTGCCACCGGGAATACGGCTTCATACCAAATTTCTTCTCAATCGATTTCTGAAGGTCGCTCTTTAATCGTTTGCAAGATCTGACCAAAACTAACCTACATACATACGTACATACTCGTACAAAAATTGCAAGGCAGATTGATTTAGTATGAAAAATTTTAAAAAATTGCGAGTGCACGATTCCTTGGGGAAAGTGCAGTTTCGCCTACCCTTAACGGCTTGCATGCTATTAAAATACGGGACCCTAAAAACACCTTTTACACATCTTTTTGAAAAACGACGATTAGTTCTTGAGATAAGTGCGAACAGAATCCTACTTTGGTCCTTAGGATTTTTCAGTTTATCTCTTCTGATTGGTCCGTATTGGTGCTTCTGCTTTCAAATAGGTCGTGATGAAAAATTTTGTGTCAAAATATTATACTCGGGCGACGTACATTGAATTCCTATTTAACCCTGCAGTGGTCGCGCTCCCAAAAGTCACCTGAGTGGTGGCGTGGATCACATATGTATGCCAAACTGTTTTTTATAAAATTCATTTATGTATAAGTTTGTTATTGACAAATGGCAGTTACCCGTATCTAAAATTAAATTATATTAAGAAATTAAACAGTGTAATTAACAGTTTTGTCTAAATAAAACAAAACACAAATTTCTTATAAATCGTCTGAAAATTTACTTTAATTTAATTATGAGACCATAATACGCGTTTTTAATGTAATGAAAACAAATCAACAATAATTTTCTAAATAGGAACTACATACAAATTTGGCATGAACAGAGCGGGGGTGGGGATTATCATACTTAAAGTACAGGGAGTCCTGTTCTGTGTCCTGTCCACTTGAACTGTTTACGAATAATTTCTTTTTTAATCACCATGGATTACATAGTTAAGACCAGGATTCTTCTTTAGCATCCTGAGCTTAGTTCAGAAATCAAACTAACGCCCTCGGAACAAAATATTACTTTGTTATTGTTACACAAGTAACTACTCTGAGCTTTCAACATTAATAAAAAAATATAAATATAATTTAGGAACAAAAAAGTTTTTTTATTATTAGGTTTAAGTAGGCAGCTAAATAGGTAATACTTAAATCATTTTAAATGATCTACAATTAATATAAATTATTTCTAGTCGTCTTTTAATTTCGGTTTACAGAATAATTTTCTAAGTAAACGTAACATATTCAATAAAATTCCTTTTAAAATTAAATAAACAACATATATAACTATTAACAACAAAGCGGCGACATCTAACAGCAGTGTGTCGAACCACGTAGCTTGTCGAGACGGCAAGGAGGGAGGCGCACTGCTGTGTCGTGCTATATACTCCGTCCAATAGATGGCGCTATCTAATGCTGATTTCGGGCGATCGTGCCACTGCTTTGAAATTATTTTCGCGTTCGCTTGCATCCTGAAGAAAAATATATATTTTTATAAAATGATCTAAGTTGTCTAACGACAGCGCACACCTTGCTTTTCTTCAACTACAAATCTGTACCCTCTGTGAAAACGGAGCTAAGTCAAGTTATATCTCTTTTAGTTTTATTTCAAATCCTTGTTATGCGTAAAATGATATATCTTTCTGTCCAATCGGTATAACTGTAGCTGCTATAGATCCGGAGATATTTTTTGTGCCTAGTAATATAAGTTGTCTTGTAATCATCTTAACGACTTATCATCTCGTGTCAACTGATATAAGTTAATATACATCGGTCTAAATTATGTACATTTAATTTAAGTGCCTGTGTATAAAGATATAAGTAGAATTAAATTATTTCATACTTTTAAATTTCATTCGTATGTGATCGTGAATACGGATATAACTGATGTTATATTAGTTTCCACAATACTGTTTGAAAATTGCTCGTATGTGAATAATGGTAAAAGTCAAGTTATAACTTATGATCGTACATCATTATCAGAAAAACTCTAGGTGTCCAAAGATATAAATATACTTATATTACTTGACACAAATTTTTGGTCCAAAGTGAAAGTTTTGAACAACGACACTTTACACTTATATCAAATTTACTCTTAATTTTCGATATGGAATATTCGAATTGATTCGTGTCTAATAATATAAGTTTAACTATCTATCCTTATCTAATACGCGACCATTTGGCAAGTGGGAAAGAGAACGGTGATTAGACGCATGTTCGCGGGGAAGCGGGGAAGGTCCGCGGAGCGCTGGCTAGCCGGCGCCGCCATCAGTAGTGCCCAACGCTTCGACGGGGAGCCCGCGTCCGCTGTGTGAAAATGTCACGCGAGGTACGTAAACTTATATCACTTTTCATATTTCTAAACCTGAGATATATTATTAAACACTAAAATTAAATCTAAGCACGCGTAACTTATACCGCTATACACATTTTGAAATAATGAGATGTATTATTAATCACGAAAATAAAGCTAAGTGTGCACGACTTATAGCACTATACACGTGTTTTCTTCTAAGTAATCTGATTTGTATCAGTTCTCACCAAGATAGTTCTCGCACAGTTACACTCTTTTTTTTTCATCCCACAATCTCGGAAAGACTATTTTTGCACTTCGATATCGGAGTGAAAAAGCCGTTTTTATCCGCTAGAGGATAAAGTAAATTTGAATTTAGAACATCGTGTGCACTAAGTCAAATTATCATTAAACCTACCTATTTACTTCTACCTCCATGGTGCCGAATTTATCATACAACTTTTTTGATTTGGAGACTCGGATCGGAATCTTCTTGGTGTTATTTTTTTTTTATTTGCTTTGCGAGCGCCATTTTCATTTAATTCATTACCTCGTTTCAGGCAGCTAGAAAGGCCCGGATCCACCAGATGGTTCAGAACGCAATATTTTCAGAAAATGGGACCAAAAAAAACGATGCCGAGAAGAAAAAGAAATACAGAAAAAAAAGAGACACGATATCGAAGAATACACAGAAATAGTCTGAAAGACCGCAAAATAGGAAAATACGATTCAGAACAAACGACACAGTTTCAGAAACGTGAAATAAAGAAAAATGACGTAAAAAGCGCTTTAGAAAATGTGCTGGAAGAGTCCAACATAGAACAAACTAAACATTTTGAAGAAAAAAGATATAATGAAAAATCAGAAGAAATTACCACAGAAAATATTTTGGCAATAACTTCAGAAAAGAACACCACAGAACTGACTGAAGGCATCACATCTGACCCAAGTGAACCGCAAGGAAAGAGGAGTGATAATCACAGCTTCGAATCATGCACAGAAAATATCACCACAGAATTAACATTTAACAACCCGCAAAATGACAACAATAATATTCATGTTGAAGCTATCCTATCTGACTCCGTAGCACTAAGTGGTTCACAGGGAAAGAAGAATCATGATCATGATATAGAACCATGCACAAAAATTTAGAAAACTACATTCCGGAAGAAACACAGAAACATGACGGGAAACGTATTTTGGAATGTATATCGAAAGAATTCAACTTAGAAGAGACCTACGATTTTAATGACAAAAGACACGAAGATCAACCAGAAAAAAGAACCACAGAAGATATTTTGGAACAAGAAATTACAGAGAAGAACACCACAGTTCAGAATATAGATTCACAAAATGACAATAATAATAATAATCGTGTCGAAGATATTATAACTGACCCCGGTCCACCAAAAGGACTTGGAGGAAAGAAGAGTGACGATTGTGATATAGAATTCATAATAATACATCATATTTTTTTCTGATCTCAAACACAGTGATAACAAGGTAATACGTTCCTAAGACATAACTAAAAGACTGTTACTAGTGCCTTAAGTAACTCGTTATAATAGTGCTTATATAAGTCATTATGTAATGAAAATAAAAAGTTTCATATAAAAAATCATTGTCTTATTTCATAAAACCACAAATTTATATTCCATTACATTTGGTTTATTTAGCATCATGCAAAAATTCAGTAACATTTTTTGCCATAAAAAGATGTACCATTTCACACCAACTATGATCTGAGTTGTATCATTATTTTTTTAGATATATGTATTATAGTACACAAAAGTTTGATCACAATTATGCGGTGTCTTTTAGTTTATTTCAATTTTATATGCACTTTAATGATTTTTTTCGCATTTATTGCAAAGATATTAATTTGTAACGGAAGTTTTGTATGGCAAGTTCCCTTCATTTGCTAAAGATGACTCTGTTAAATCTATTTGAAGATAATTTTATATCATTATTCACCAACTAGCTGTCGTGACATTAGTCGCCGTGTAAACCGTTTTAATTTGAGATATATCCTTAGACACCACTTAGACACGCTCTAATTCTAATGTGGTAAATGATTTATTTAAATATATTTCCACTTAGCTCCGAAAGTAATAACTGAAATATAATTTTTGATGTATCACAGTATCAACACTAAAATTCGCTAACAGACGCACTTACCCCTGAAGCAATAGGCCAAATATGAAAGAAGTTATAACAGTTTAAAACCAAAGAAATTTCAAACCCATTTTTCTCGGAACATGAATTTCTGACTTAGCTCCGTTTTCACAGAGGGTACAGAAATACCGTCTAATGTGAACCGATTTGAATGATTATTATTTTATTAAATAAATTATGTCTTCAGGTTGGTCCCATTCAAATTTTATCAAAATCGGTGGTTTTTTTTTGAAAAGGAACGTAAACAAAAAAAAAAGTACCAATATTGTACTTGGTTGTCGCGATTGAAGTCAATTTCTAACGTGTTTATCGTTGCCAGTTGTCACAGTAGCTGCAAATTTATAGAAGCTATTTAAAATCTCAGAATACAGAATAAACCAGAACACGCGTATGGCGATAAAAGTGAGCCAATGAAACTACTCTAAATTGATGTAGTTTTGGCGTTTTGGTCCTTCTACATCCTGCATGCAGGAGATTTTTTTTGTAAGTAAACAAGCAGTGGTTCTTTCTAACTTAACTAACTCAAAAAGTCGTAAAAACCGACTTAAAATTAACTAACTATTACAGCCAAGGTAAGGAGGGTAGGCGCAGAGTTGTCGGCTTTATCGCGCGTAATACTATTATCATTGTACGCGTGTTCTGGTTTAAACATTGTATTCTGAGTTTAAATATTTTTTTTATTGTATACGTAGTTACTCACCTTTCTGTAGTCAACTTCTTTATCCCTTCAGCCAAGTTCTCGGCATTGAGTCTATGGAAATGGAGTACTTTCCCCAGCCCGACGCTTTCAGCGGCTGCTGCATTTGAGAACTGGTCTCCGAAGAACGGTACCACAAGGACTGGCTTCCCGCAGTGAGCTGCCTCTGAAAGGCTCAGCATGCCTCCGTGGGTGATGAAAGCCAGGATTTTGGGGTGGCCTGGAAGAATGTAAAGTAAGTGGTTAACTATCCATAACGTTCCTACTGCTGAAGCATGGGTCTCTTCAGAAATCTCGAAAACGTTAGGCCATACTTTAGTCAAGGGGGGCAAGTCCGGCTTGGTGGAGGTTGGGGAAGGGTTATAGCGTACTCCACAGTCAGAAGTTTCATCTTGGCAGCCTCTGCCACAGCTTAACGACTACCATCTAGTGACAGCAACCGGCAACAGCCCCTAAACACATGCGTGCGTAGCACAGAAACGCTCAACAATATTGCCTTTATGAGTAGGGGTCCCAATATCGGTATACCGAGATCCCGCATGATTTTTCATACCCGCCGGCTGCGGGATTGAGCATGCGGGATCCCGCGGGATTTGAGGGATTGAAAATCGTTACAGGCACGTCCTTTCGCGAGTGCTGTCGCTCGAATACTGACGAACGCAGCGATACATAGGGACCGCACATGCGCGAAAACAGTCGACTGCGTTGTGAAACGTGACAAGGTTGCATTTTGTTGTTGACAATTGACTATTACAATACGATTGTTGTTCAAAATTTAAAAGACTGTTGCTTCGTTTGAATTTAAGTTATTGGAATTAACTTTCTATAAAAATAATTGCTAATTTATTTGTGTTCAGAGTAATAAATACTTGTTACTACTTAGTTTGAATTTTTTATTGCTTACTACCTTAAAAACTTTAAAGATCGCACGGGATCCCGTTATACCGAGAATCCGCATCATTGTTTTTTTTGATCCCGCCTATGCCGAAATCCCGCGGGGGTGTGCGGGATTGGGATCCCTATTTATGATTTACATACATCAGGTAATGAAAGTGCTCGTAGTTGGTTGTTCGAAACAACAGCAGCTGAGAACGCTGAGCCCCGACAAACCAAAAGAAAGTTTACGGTCATTGGTTGGTTATAGCAGAGATAATTTTGTTTATTTACACACATATCATCAGTACTCTAAAATGCGTTCAAAATCCGTAGGCAATGACCAGCAGTATGACAACCAATTTTACTATGAGAACTTTCTTATCTGTGGTAATGTGCGGCCGTCCAGAGAATGCTGATTTGACACTTCAAGACAGCGATAGAATGTAACTTTCGACGAATCTCCGAAATTGTAAACAAATCAATCTTTAGTTTCTAAGCTTAAAAGAAAACAAAAAAACTAAATAATAGTAACAGAAAACATATATAGTTTTATGTTTATGTATAAAGACAGCAGAATGTGTATTTTGTAATTGCATGAAACGTTAGTAAAACGTTTACGTTCTATGGTCATTTATTCTTAATAATTGTGATGTCACCACATGTAACCATTGATAACGTATTTGTAACTGTTATGAATATATTATGAATAATTCATTACCACACAAATAATTATTTCTTGTTGCGTCAATCAACCAACCATAAAAGTTTCAGGCATGAAAGTGATATGTTTCTTCTTCCTTATAATAGTGATGTCACCACATGTAACCATTGATAACGTTTTTGTAACTGTTATAAATATATTATGAATAATTAATTACCACACAAACAATTATTTCTTGTTGCGTCAATCAACCAACCAAAAAAGTTTCAGGCATAAAAGTGATAATAATATGTTTAAGTAATAACAATAGTAGATTGTACAACAAGAGAATAAAACAAGCCATTTTACCCGAGACTATTTAAAAGTGTGTGTAAACACCTATTTGAAATAAATTGTTTTTGATTTTTGATTTTGATTTTGACGTTTATTTAGCAAACCGAGCCGGTACGGCGAGGGTGGATATTCATGTCGAGGGTAAAATGGGTTTCATGCTCGAGTTTTACACCCTGCTTTTCGCTTGGATTGCAAGGAACTGGCAACATGGCAACACTATTTTGGTAATGGTTATTTTATTTCGTTATATGTTACATCTATATGATAGGTACAAAGTATTTACTATGGATGTGGACACATCACTAGTTACGTCAAACTAGCATATGTCAAATCAGCATTCTCTGGACGGCCGCAGTATAGTAGGTAAAATCAGTATACTTTAAACCTCTCAAGCGGGACCCTCGCCTATCGGCGATGTTATCGGCCAACGCTCAAGCGGGCAAATCGCATATAGGCTATCTTCCCGCCAACGATAACATTTCGATCGCCCAGTAAACGAAAACTGTTGCAATCTCTGTCAAACTTTACTATAATACTAGGGAGGGACTGAGGCACCATTCTGCCTCGTTAATTTGAATTATTCCATAGACATTTTTTGTAAAATGACGCTTTGTTTCAGTACTACTTCACAGTCCGCCATTACGCCGTATTGAGTGTTTTTTTATTTTTTTTGTTTTGTATCATGTAGATACATTTACCTAGCCATTAGAAAATGATCATTTAAACTGTAAATATCTAGTACATAAATAGAAATAGTAAAATTTGGAACAGCTGTCAAAACTCAAGTAGGTCTTAACGGTTAAGACTTAACCAAGACATTCCCACTACAATACAATCAGGACCATCTATATATATATATAAAAATCATCAATTAGTTTAAAAAACTACAAAACACGCTTTTAGTAAACACGTTAAGTAGTTATCTTGGATGTCCGCCATGTTAGATTTAAGTCACGTGACTATTTTTTCGTATTCCTGACAGCAAACCCTTTCATTAAATACCCATATCATGGAGGTGCATTTCAAATAGCCTGTCCGCCATCTTGGACGTCCGCCTTATTGGATTTAAGTCACGTGACTATTTTTTTCGTATTCCTGACAGCAAACTCTTTTATTTTATACCCATATCATGGGGGTGGATTTCAAACAGCCAGTCCGCCATTTCGGGGAGGCCGCCATATTGGATTTGTAATGACGGTTCTTAGCTAGTCATGTATTGTCATCAGAACTCAGAGCGTGTGCAAATTTTCATTCTAATCGAAGACCGGCAAGTGGGTCAAATTAAGATTCCAAGATTTTCTTACATAGTTAGTTACAAGTGAAGCTAATAAAAGCGTGTTAAAAATGAATCCCTATTTCCCATGGTCACGGCATCACGCGTGAACGGCTGGATCGATTTCGCTAATTCTTTTTTTGTCGAGTTCGTTATTGTCAGGAGAAGGTTCTTATGTAGTGTAGGGTAGGGTAGTGTAGTGTAGGGTAGTGTAGGGTGGGGTAGGGTAGTGTAGGTTAGGGTAGGGCAGTATAGCGTAGTGTAAAGTGGAACGTAGTTCGCCGGGACAGCTAGTTTTTATATATATATATATATATATAAAATAATCCCTATTTCCCTTGGTCACTTCACGGCATCACGCGTGAACGGCTGGACCGATTTCGCTATTTTTTTTTTGTCGAGTTCGTTATTGTCATGGGAAGGTTCTTATGTAGGGTAGGGTAGTGTAGGATAGGGTATGGAAGGGAAGGGTAGTGTAGTGTAGGGTAGTGTAGTGTAAGGTAGGGAAGGGTAGGTTAGGGTAGTGTAGTGTAGTGTAGGAAATAGTGTAGTGTAGTGTAGGAAATAGTGTAGTGTGTAGTGTAGGATATAGTGTATAGGTATAGTGTAGTGTGTGTAGGATAGGGTAGTATAGTGTAGTGTAAGGTGGAACGTACTTCGCCGGGACAGCTAATCTATAGATATAAAAATGAATTCCTATTTCCCTTGGTCACGGCATCACGCGTGAACGGCTGGACCGATTTCGCTAATTCTTTTTTTGTCGAGTTCGTTATCTTCAGGAGAAGGTTCTTACTTAGGGTAGGGTAGTGTAGTGTAGGGTAGTGTAGGGGTAGGGTAGGGTAGTGTAGGGGTAGGGTAGGGTAGTACAGTGTAGTGTAGGGTAGGGTAGGGTAAGGTAGTGTAGTGTAGTGTATTGTAGTGTCGTGTAGGGTAGGGTAGGGTAGTGTAGGGTAGTATAGTGTAGTGTAAGGTGAAACTTAGGTAGTTCGCCAGGACAGCTTGTTTACATTGAATAATTTGTTCACGTATTTGTTCAAATTTATTTTTTATTGCATTATTTTAATATCTAAAGCAGTGCCACAGATGAGATACTAGTTACTGCAGCTTTAAAGTGATAATTTTTGTTAAATTGAAGATTCCCCCTCTTCCGCCAGCTAAACCGCTATATCAGGAAATACTAAATATGTAGTTGCACATATTATAATCAATTTAAAAGTAAAACTATCACGGCAGACTTTCTTAGTATAGGAGTGATAGTCGACCAACTTAAAAAGTGCAGGTGGATTCGAAAGAATTAATAGATTTTAGATAGAACAGCAAAAATATATTTTTAAATATACATTTTTTTTAATACTACGGAACCCTAATTTTTGCGTGGTTCGACTCGCACTTCGCCACTTTTTTGTCATGGTTTGCAGATTTTTATCGATTTTGCACTTGTTCTACACTTGTGTCTAACAAGTGTAGAACATAGTTACAAACGACTTTTAAAATTCTACCTCAGTATTTTAGAGAAAGGCTAATCTCAAGTGTAAAGCTAAGCACGCTGCCCGCACTACAACAAAAATCTAGGTGTGTATACAAAAATCGCCAGCCTGTGAACAGCAGACAGAAATCCACTAGATTGATTGCGGTTTATATGAGGTACTTACAAATAAATTATAGCTAAGAACCACCTCGATCGCGTCAGCTGTCAAACAAAAGAAACACATCAAAATCGGTCCATTCCTTTTAGAACTACGATGCCACACACAGATACACTCGTTAAACTTGTAATACCCCTCTTTTTGCGTCGCGGGTTAAATTCGTTTAAGAACTACGATGCCACACACAGATACACACGTTAAACTTGTAATACCCCTCTTTTAGCGTCGCGGGTTAAATTCGTTTAAGAACTACGATGCCACACACAAATACACTCGTTAAACTTGTAATACCCCTCTTTTAGCGTCGCGGGTTAAATTCGTTTAAGAACTACGATGCCACACACAGATACACACGTTAAACTTGTAATACCCCTCTTTTAGCGTCGCGGGTTAAATTCGTTTAAGAACTACGATGCCACACACAGATACACACGTTAAACTTGTAATACCCCTCTTTTAGCGTCGCGGGTTAAATTCGTTTAAGAACTACGATGCCACACACAGATACACACGTTAAACTTGTAATACCCCTCTTTTTGGGTCGCGTGTTAAATTCGTTTAAGAACTACGATGCCACACACAGATACACACGTTAAACTTAATTCTTATCTTTTTGCATCGGGGGTTAAAAAAAGGGATTAGATACTTACATAGAACATCCAGCTGCGGAAACCAATCATTTCCATACACATCTTCATTTCCTGGTGGGAAACTCGCGTTTTCGTACTTCCAGACGACTTTCTGCGGTATCTTCCTAAAGGCTTCGAGGAACTGGTCCCGTTTGGCTGGAGACATCGTACTGGCCTTCAGATTGGAGCCGAAGCTTACGTAGATTGCGCCTTCATTCGCGGTCGAAAGGAATTTATCTAGCTCCTGCAAATGGGCAATTGTTCGTTTGCTGAATTAGCTGCAGCTTTGACCGCTGCCGACATTGTCGGCGCCGCGATTGAACTGAGGGCGGCTTCATTAACGGCCATTTTGTCGGCAGCCGTCAAAACTGCAGCTAAGTCAGCAAATGAACTTTACATAAAAAGTGGCTAAGTGCATGTCGGACCACGCGCAAAGTTGGTTCCGTAGTCTTTTCAAAAATACTACGGCTCCTATACTAAGACTTTGCTGTCCGTCCGTCTGTATGTCTGTCTGTCACCAGGCTGTATTTCATGAACTTTTAGACAGTTGAAATTTTCACAGATGATTATTGCTATTGCCACTATAACAACAAATACTAAAAATTAGAAAAAGTGAAAAAATAAGGAGGATACAAAAACGTGTTTTTTTGAAACACGAAGAAACTAGCGCCATCTAGTATAATGGTACGGAACCCTTTGTGTGCGGTTCTGACTCGCGCTTGGCCGGTTTTTTTGCATTTTGTGTGGAAAATTTATCAACATTTTACAATGTACTACTGCACATCTTAATTTTTTCGACTATTAATCCTAAACTAAGGTGGCCTACATGACTTTGATAATTTTCCTTTAAAATTATTAAATTACGTTTCGAATTTGCTAAAATAGCTGTTTAGCTGGTATGGGAATAAGGACAAGTTTAGCGGTAAAGTAATGATATGCCATTGTGAAAGTTAAATGTGACGGTAGCAGCACGCAGCAGCGATGCTAATATGCTCAACGCCTAGACGGCGAAGCCGGAGTATGACAGCTAATAATCACTTCATTGATACTGCTAGCGCCATCGCCAGCGCCATAGTTGTTAGGTACCGAATATGTATACCTGGGACAAACAGTCCAGTTAGGTAGGTCCAACTTCGAGAAAGAGATCAATCGTCGAATCCAACTCGGCTGGGCAGCGTTCGGGAAGCTTCGCAATATCTTTACGTCCCAGATACCGCAGTGTCTTAAGACCAAGGTCTTCGACCAGTGTGTGTTGCCAGTGATGACATACGGAACTGAGACATGGTCGCTTACTTAGGGCCTCATAAGAAGGCTCAAAGTCACCCAAAGGGCAAAGGAGCGTGCTATGCTCGGAGTTTCTCTGCGTGATCGAATCAAAAACGAGGAGATCCGTAGGAGAACCAAAGTAACCGACATAGATCTCAGAATTGCTAAACTTAAGTGGCAGTGGGCGTGGCACAATGCTCGTAGAACAGATGGCCGTAGGGGCATTAAGTTCTCGAGTGGCGACCACGCACCGGAAAACGTAGTGTAGGCAGGCCTCCCACTCGGTGGACCGTTGACCTGGTGAAGGTCGCGGGAAGTCGCTGGATGCGGGCAGCGCAGAACCGGTCGTCGTGGAGATCTTTGGGGGAGCAGTCCTTTGGAGCAGATCTTTGGACATGTCCAGCAGTGGACGTCCTTCGGCTGATATGATGATGATGATACTGCTGGTAATGCTCAGTTGTAACGCACAATTTATTAGAGGAATGTTAGAGTATTTATACAGAACAGAATCAACGTCATACATACATATGTTAGGCCTTCCAATCGAGTCCTAAGAAGTGACAGAATATGCTGATTAACGGAAACGCAAATAATTGCAAGGTCGCTTAACATGTTACTCTTAACATAAATCAACATTTAAAAACTTAATATTTAGCAAAAAAAAAACATTTATCAAAACAATAATTTTCGAAAACCAGTTTTAAAAACCAAACCTATTCAATGTTTAACGATAACCCACACGATGAATAAAAAAGTTACCCCCATCGAAGTATTATATATTTTTTACCTATAAAAGAGCAATTCTTGTATATATGTATGTACGAGTATTTAAATAATCTGAATTTTGGAACCGGCTCCAACAATTTGCTTGAAAATTAGTATACGGGGATTTTTGGGGGCGAAAAATCGATTTAGGTCTCAACTCTGGGAAAATGTTATTTTTCGTGATTTTCGCACTGGACCATATTTTGCAATGTGTATCACATGTGTTTCGGTTCACAGTCTTGTAATCTTTCTCTTGTACAATAAAGATTTATTTATTTATTTATAGGATTATAGGAATATTTTTAAATGTTTTTAACGGCTCTGAGTAATATGCCCCAAACAAAGCTCGGTCGCCCAGGTACTGTAGATAAAGCTAGCTGTTAACCCCCTCTTTATATGTAGACGAGGTTTTTACAGATTTTCTTCCATAAGTTTATAGACGTCACAGATTTGGATATAAACTATACGAAATTTATAGCTGTAATAGTGACTGAGTAAAACGGCTGCGACATACCGACGGACGGATATGGCGAAACTATAAGGGTTCCTAGTTTAACTACGGAACCCTTAAAAAAGGGAAAATGTGTTTGAGAAATCAGAAAAATCATTGGTAAATATACGTATAATTAACAATAGGAGATACGTGGAATCAAGAAACCGACATAGCTGACAGAATCGGTAAATTTAAGTGGCAGTGGGCTGGGCATAGAGCTCGTAGAACAGATGGCCGTTGGGTTAGTAAAGTTCTCGAGTGGAAAACGCGCACCGGAAGACGTAACATAGGCGTAAGTCCAATCGGTGGACCGACGACCTGGTGAAGGTCACTGGATGCGGGCAGCGTAGGAACGGTCATCGTGATAATCCTTGGAGGCCTTTGTCCAGCAGCTGATGTCTCTGGGCTGATATGATGATGATGTTACATGTACCTACAGGCAGTGACAGCCACGTTAAATCAGGTTAAGCTGATGCCTTTTTGTCAACTTTAAAGAAACGCGGAACCAACAAAGCGTTTTTGCATGAGACGCAGCTTTGGACAAGCCCTTTAAAAGTTATTTTAGTAAACTGCTAAAGGGCAACTTTAGGTAGAGAGATACTATTAATAAGTGCAGCATAAATAAAGGCACCACTAAGGAAGAACAACATAATTTGTGTTTTAAACTTACCTCCGGTACCGGTTTTTCCTTCCCTATATGCATTCCTCCTATCTCCAGAACTTGCGGCGCCAGCAGCCTTGCCCCAGTCAGCGAGTGATGCTGGTAAACGAACATCATCTGCATCCTTTCCCGCGCCACCTTCTCAATATCCAACCCACTACCGGGTAAGTACCGGTCAAACACAGCGTGAATATAGCTCTGAATGTACCATCTCCCAATGTAGTTGTAAACAATATTCATGAGCAGAGACTCCAATTTGTAATACGTTGAAGGGTTTGGCCCGGCCTTGGAAAAGTAAAACGCGTCTCTACTGAAATCAAAAGGTACTCCCATTCTAGGGTAGGCCAGTGGCAGCATCACGTGTGAAGTTATGCCGATAATGGGAGCGTCATACATAACACCGGCGTAAGCCAAACCGCAATCACCCATAAACTGTTCAACAAATATCACATCATATTTTATTTTCTGAGCATAATTTCTTTTTACGTTTTCATTTGTGAAGAAGTTCTCACAATCGCGCTGCGCCGATGGAGGACCGTACTCGAAATGTTTGTAAAAATTAAAGAGATGCAAGTACGTCGAATCTAAGTTTTCGTACATTTCCAATGGAGAAATGGATGAAGCTATGTTATATTGACTCATGTCCACGAACGTGAGATTCGGCGGCGGATTATCGTCGGGATAGTTATTCATGACCGTGACCGAGTGCCCTCTGACCGCTAGCTCGCGGAACAGGGTTTGGAAGGCCATGTAGTGACTCCGGAGCGGTAGTGAGACTATCGCTAAGATATTCAGAGCAATCACATTGCTGGAGAATGTAGAAATGATAAGGATCGAAATTGCAAAGCTCTTGGGCGGATACATCACTAGAATTACCAAACAGCGCACTATCCGCGAATTTATACTTTCTATAATGATAATATAGCGAAGTTGCAGTTCGGGTCACTGTACGCGCGGCTATCTAAAACCGGCCTCGGGAATCTGTTACGTGATGTGGCGGCGTCGACCGTCAGTCTCCGCCCACGGTCTGTGATTGACTAACGAGTTTACGAGTACTATACAAACGACCTTTATTAATTATAAAGATCGGATCGTATGTTGCGAACCATAGCATTCGCACGCAACGGTCACCACACCGGAACCGAGATGGTAACCAATCAAGGCCTTTCAATGGATCAAAGTTCTACTTACAGGAAAATCAATATGCAGTAAGCATGAAGTACAGTATATAGTTAAAGTTGGTAAGATAAAAGACAATGGAATTTGTTTAATAAATTGTAATAAATAAATAATTTGAGTGCGCTCATACAAATAAAATTATTATTTTTATACAAATGTGTCTCAAAAGAATAACAGCACCCTGGGCTACCCTCCGAAATTCCTAACATTAAAAAGGACACATTTTAACCGTTCTTACAAAACATCAATTTGAGGCCTCATATTTCGAGATCACATAAAACTAGTCCATTAAATTCATTTCTATCTATGTCACAAAACTTGTCTTTTTCCGTAAAAACTTAAGTCTAAATCCAAAATAAACATTAAAACAGTCGTTTTTGTACAATGTACAAACACACAGCTAAGAAGAATAGAAACGCAAAGAACATTATTACTTTATCTGTGAACTCCCTTCGGCCATATTTCTTCAGGAGCTTGCTGGATTGCGTGATTGATCCCGCCGTATTCTCCAACTCTGATTGCGTTCCCTATAACAAAGCATAATTTGGAGATCTTCAAGGCGAGAGTGAATATGCATTATTTTAGTTTGCGTGTACCATCCTCGAATTCATCGTCACTTTTCATCAGGTGAGGTGTACTCGCAGTACTCGCACTCAAATTTTATATTGATAAAACGTTCTTAGTAATAGGTTCTTTTCAAATGGCGAAAAAATTATAACCCATTGATATATGGTACACTCGACCTTCGACCAATATAATAGCTATGGACTGGTTTGTTATCTCATCGTGCTACATTCCCAGTACGTCTCTCTATCTCTGTCATTGTTTATATTTGAACGAGACTAGTCTACTGAGACTATAGCGGTGTGAGTGTGTGTTTGCGTGTAGTTGTATTTGACTCTTTTTGATGAGATTAATGTGTGAATGGATAGGGCCGGTCCATTATATTTGATCAAAGCACTCGACGTTAAAAAATCGCACCTCTTATTTTTCTCAGTACATTTTTATACAAAAGAGTGCTTCAAATAAAGACGATTACTTTCTTAAATAAAGAAAAGTAAAAAAATAAGTATCAGTAGGTTAGATTCCTGGCTACAAATTTGTCGAATAGCACAACATTCTGTAGATCCTCGATAACTCAGTAGACTGTTCAAATCAAAGAACACTTTACCGTAAGCTCTCTTCTGAGCAGTCGTATTGATATTAGACTGGGTTCCCGTGGTTCTGCAGAATATTGTGCTCTAAGACAAATTTGTAGCCGGAGATCTAACCTACTGATATCACTTTTTAGTGTTTTTTTTTTACTTTCGAGCGAATAAAGAGTGAAGAAGGTATTGTGATGGCACAAAAAATCGAAGTTGAGATTTTGATGGGAATCGATAGTCTAAAAAATAAAACGATTTTGATGAAATTCGGCACGTTACGATAACTTTACATAGCCTACGGCACGCAGTAGTTTGTTATTCCAAGAAAAATCAAAATAAGGTACTTCCCATACAAATCTAGGTAGTTTCTTACTTTTTCTCAAAAATGGCTCTAACGATTTTAATGAAACCTTGTGAATAACTAGAAATTAATAAGGCTTACGGCACTGGGTAGTTATTATTCAAGAAAAAATCTAAAGTAGGTACCTCCCATAGAAAACCTAAATTATTTGTAAATTTTTCATCATCTGATCTTTGTTAAGAATTCAGTACCCATAATTATTCCAGGAAAAAAACTGAGCAAAGTGCCTCCCATACAAACCGAAATTATTTGGAAATATTTCATCAAGTTTGATATACCTTACTGTATGTATTCTTTGCTACTAAGTAAGTGTGATATTTATAGTTGATTTGTGTATGTTCGACAACGACAGATGGTTAAGGCTTTGCGAGAAAGTATGCACAGCGTGACTGTACAACTTAGGATTAGTTTTTATTTTTGAAAAAGTATTCTATTCTTTTTGGAGCACCTTTTGTATGAAAATGTACTGAGAAAAAATGGAGGTGCGATTTTTTGACGTTGAGTGTTTATTTTCAGACTTTCCTTGTCCGTAAATAAATAAGAACTCCTTAAATGGACGCATATAATCTATAGGTACATATAATAAAACTGTAACGGGGCCGTGTTTGTGAAAATATATTTTGGAAAAAAAACTGTGGTGGACATTACTAACGACATTAGAGGCAAAAACAACCACTTTTGGAATTTTTGTCTGTCTGTATGTTCGCGCATCACGCAAAAACTAAACGGCCGATTTTGATGAAATTTTGTATGGTGGTTCCTTATAGCCCGGGTTAACATATAGGATACTTTTATCCCAGAAAATTCAAGAGTTCCTGTGGGAAAATTCAAAACCTCCACGCGGACGCAGTCGCATGCACAGCTAGTTAAGTTATAAGGCGTGAATGTGTTTATTAATTTTACCTAATCACATTAATAAACATTATCTGTGTTAACCACTGTAATTGCTGCTTTAGAAGCAAAATTGAATACGGTACAATCAGTGCAACTCAAAGATGACGCCATGCTGGCTCAACGGTCATCGATCTCTGCTGCTCAGCTGACTGATAAGCAAGGTAAGCAAAAACCTACCAGGTTAAGAGCTTCTACTTTAGCTACATCTACATCCGCTGAAATAATAAAGGTATCGACTGATGCTAATCCATCAAGTGAGCGCAGCATACGCGCAGAGGCGAGAAAGCAGCGTATTTTGCAAACTAGCCGCATAACACCTAAAACGAATGTATCGCCCGTACCTTCCGCCAGCAATGCACCAAGAAAATCCACAGTAAATCAAGTATTGATAACTGGTACTAATACAAAAAATGTGTCGACTCCTTCCACATCTCAAGGTAAACAACAAGGTAAAAACACCAGTAAAATGACTCCATCACAGTGTGCCCTGAATAATCCTATAGTACACAATGTCACTACGAATACACCTACTTCACCACAAAGCCACTATGAATCGCAATGGCAAACAGTGACAACGCGTAAACTACGACAACGCATGTCTAGAACTGTAGTACGTGGAAACGGTCCCGCCGACATCGATTTAAAAACAATCGAACGTGTAAAGAAACTCCACGCTTGCTTCTTTAGACCAGAGACCACCGCTGAAGTACTTTTGGCATATATGAAAAAGAAGAACGCATCTGATATGTACCACGTAGTAAAACTGAAGCTTAAGCACGATCACTATGCGTCATTCGCGATTACTGTACCTAGCAGCAAATTTGATTTTTTTATGAATGCCGGCAACTGGCCGCCGCAAACTGAGATCTGCGAGTGGTTTCGAGTCAGCGCAGGGCGAGCGCAGCGCTCGCCTCAAGGATTACCCCGCGCCGCGGACGCATCTGTTGTCCCCCGCTGCAGCCATGCAGCCGCGTCCAGTGCCGAACCCTGCCCCCCGGCCCTGCCACCATGTGCCGGCGGTACCCACCTTATCACAAACTAAAATCACGAACCGGTCCGATAAATGTAAACAACGTGATATAGTTATATGCCTACAAAATATACAATCATTGAATAATAAAACCAGACGATTGGAAGTTTTATTAAAAAATGACTTAAATTGTGACGTACTAGCCTTAACCGAACATTGGTTAAAGGACAGTGAACTAAAATGTATTAATATAGAAAATTTTATTTTAATGTCCAGCTATTGCCGAATCAATTTACAACACGGGGGAAGTTGTATTTACGTAAAGTCTGGTATAAATGCGGTAGAAATCGTTAAATTATGTAAATTATCTTTAGAAAAATGTTTCGAAGTTTCAGCAGTAGAATTAAAAGACTATAAATTATTAATCGTTTGTATATACAGGTCTAATCATCATACGATTAAGGACGCTCATTTTATAGAAGCGTTGGATCGACTGCTCGACGAGATCAATACACTAGGTCGTGATTGTGTAATTGTG
The DNA here is from genome assembly GCA_947284805.1 of Coleophora flavipennella. NCBI lineage: Eukaryota > Metazoa > Arthropoda > Insecta > Lepidoptera > Coleophoridae > Coleophora > Coleophora flavipennella. The sequence goes on along the minus strand of OX369285.1, from coordinate 3,426,425 downwards.
GGTGACATGAACATTAATCTCTTGGTTTCTAGCTTGGGGCGTAAAAGTCTGTCCGACATGCTTGGCATGCATAACTTTCAATGTCAAGTCGACTTTCCAACTAGGGAGACGGCTACGACATCGACAGCCCCAGACCATCTTTATACTAATGTTGCAGGTAGCTTTAGGCTAGTAAGTGCGATCACCACAAACATCAGCGACCACTATGCTGTCCGCGGCGAGCTGCGGCGAGCCCCGTGTGAGCCGCTGCCGCGAACGCGTCTCGTGCGAGATCACACGCGTGCCTCGCACGCCTCCTTCGCCACCGCAATCGACAGCATTGATTGGAGCGAAATATGTGCTCGGAACGCAACAGCCGAAGAGCTCGCTCTAGCCATTGTAAATATTATTACTAATAAAATGGAGATCTGTTTCCCACTAAAAAGGAAACCAAATCGACCATCGAACAAATCATGGGTAACTTCTGAATTAGGACACTTAAAAGCATTGTTGTTCGATTTGTGCGATTTAAAAAATAAATTTCCTGACAACGAAGAAATCTCGAATAAATATGACGAATTTCAGATTTTATATAATGATCTTCTTCGGCGTGAACGCACAAGTTATTATGTAACATTTGTGATTAATGAAAGCTCCAATGTTACCAAAACTATGTGGAACGTCGTCAATACTGAAATAGGAAAAAGCAAAAAATCTATACAATTTACAGATGTAATAAAGCAGCCCGATGGGCAAAACTATGCAAATGGACTCGATTTACTGAATGATCTAAATCACAGATTCGTAACAGCTGCGGCTGCGTGCGGTGCGCCGCGCGCCGACCTGCCGCGCGCCCTGGCCGCGCTCGTAGCCGCGCTGCCGCGCATTGACCGCTCGCTGCGCCTCTGTCAATTCAGTGAATACGAAATTGTTCAGATTGCAACAAAACGCTTAACCAAAAAACCTACTAAGGATATCTATGGTATCTCGATAGAGCTTCTAATTGAAATAGTACACAATCTAGTGGGTCCACTAACAAAGCTTTATAATGTCTGTTTCAAGGATGGAGCTTATCCCAAAATCCTTAAACAGGTAAAAGTATGTCCACTGTACAAAGGTAAAGGCAATCAAGAAGATCCAGGGAGCTATAGACCGATATCCATTATACCTGCTATGGCAAAAATTTTAGAAAATGGACTGAGCACGCGGCTTACAAGCTACCTTACTGAAATCGGAGCCTTATCAGACCGCCAGTACGCGTACCGCGCTGGACGCTCCACCACCCTTCTTGCACGTGAGGTTCTGCGACTTATTCTCGAAGCTCGAGATCGAAAGCAAGAGATCGCAGTAATCTTCTGCGATCTTTCAAAAGCTTTCGATGTAGCAGATCACAGCTTGGTCGCCGTTAAATTACAGCATTATGGTATTGGCGGACCAGCATTATCCTTGATGATTGACTTTATGAAAGATAGAACACAATTCATTCAGAGTGAGAGTACGAAATCTGATGGCTATTCCAGCGACTTGGGGGTCCCCCAAGGATCTTCTTTGTCCAATCTGGCGTTCTCTCTTCTGATGAATGATTTGCCGCATGCGATTACCGATGGAGAGGCTTTCATGTATGCTGATGACGTGGCAGTTTTGGTGTCTGGATCCACGCTCGATATACTTGAGAAGAAATTAAACACAGTGGCCTCACAACTGTATGAGTGGTTTAAGATAAATGGTCTCTCACTGAACCTAACAAAAACTCAAGTTTTGCCGTTCAACCTGTCGGGTCGTAAAAATCGGACTGTTGCAGTTTTACTCAATAACATCCCAATACAACAGGTGCACAATGCAACTTTTCTGGGTCTCCACCTCGATGGGGCCTTGACATGGGAAATGCATATTGAGTACCTATGCGGGAAGCTGGGAAGGGCTTGTTTTGCCCTAGGAAGACTTGCTTCCACTCTTCCTACTGGCACCGTGCGCACGTGTTACTTTGCCACCGTGCACTCACTCTTACAATACGGTCTCGAGCTGTGGGGACGCGCTGCCGATTGGGAGCGAGCGTTCAGACTGCAAAAACGAGCCATAAGGGTGATGGCACGCATTGCTCATGACGACACGGCAAGACCTCACTTCAGGGCCCTTGGGATCATGACACTTCCGAGTATGCTGATACACCAGGTAGCCTTGTATGTCAGGGAGAATCTTGACATGTACGTGACGCGTGGTGAAGGACACCAATACAATACTAGGCATGGTAATAAGCTAGCTGCTGTTCCGAGGAGATTAGAAAAGTTATCCCGAACAACGCACGTCATGGGCCCGTCCATATACAACCGACTACCTGCCGATATTACTGAAGCTCCAAGCAATTCTATTTTTAAGAGGAAACTCAAAAAATGGCTCGTCGAGCAGTCTTTCTACAGTCATAATGAGTTTTTGAGTATTACAACTAATTAATGACAAAATATTACTATTTTGTATATTTTATTTTCTAGTAAATAACATACTTTGGTTATGACTATATTTAAATTGACATTTTTACCTAATTTAATGTAATATTTTTTTTTTTATTTTATATTATTTCTTTAATTTCTTGACGTGTAATGTATATTATTAATAAATGATGTCTATGTCTATGTCTATGTCTATTATCTCTTTTAAGGGGGACAGTTACAGCGTTCCGTTTGCGGATGAGGCTCTGTCAGCTTGGACTGCATTTTGCCCTAACATCGCAACCCCTGATAAGCCTCAATTCCAAAGATGCTGGGATGACCTATGGGCTAAATCAGTAGTCGCAGACCTCATCGGGTCGTCGTCCGGGGCGAATTTGGCCCGAGTACGTGCAGCCACTTGCTCCGAGTCTGGGGCATGGCTTCATGCCTTGCCTTCACCTCACGTGGGCACGCTCTTGGACGACAATACGTTGAGGATAGCGGTAGCCCTCCGGCTAGGGTGCAGGATGTGTGAGCCACATAAATGCCGATGCGGGGCGTTGGTTGACTCCGCCGGGCGGCATGGTCTTAGTTGCAAGAGGTGTGCGGGCAGACATCCCCGGCATCATGCGCTGAATGAAGTCATCCGCCGGGCGCTGGTGTCAATCGACATCCCCTGCATCTTAGAGCCTTCGGGTTTGAGCCGCACAGACGGTAAAAGACCCGACGGACTCACGATGATCCCCTGGGAGCGGGGGCGTGCTCTGCTCTGGGACGCGACCTGCGCGTGCACCTTCGCAGCAACGCATGTGCCCCGTACCACGAGGGCCGCGGGTGCGGCTGCAGAGTGGGCCGCGAGCCAAAAATTAACAAAGTACGCGGACCTAATGCGGACTCACGACTTTGTGCCTTTTGCCGTCGAAACTTCGGGTGTGTGGTGCTCGTCGGCCAAAGAATTTATAATGAAAATAGGCAGGCGTTTGAGAGACCGCGGTAGTGATCCCCGCGCCGGCTCGTACCTGGTTCAACAGATATCCCTGGCTATACAGCGCGGCAACGCGGCCAGTATAATGGGCACTTTTGAGCCGGGTACGAGGCGGTGCGACATAGACTAAGTACCTAATTGCAGGTACCAAGTACATTATTTTATTTTGACGTTATTTATAATATAATATTATTGACTTTTATTAATTGGACATGAATAAATTTTTTATATATATTTTTATAGTACATACACGGATCCATTTTAGACTTTTGAAATTTTAAATATATTATGACACAATAAAAAGATAGGTTTATAGGTTTCGTGTTTCAAATTATTGATTTAAAAAAAACAAATATGGCCAAAATTAGTTAAGTATTGAAACGCAAATGTTCCTTTCGAAGTCATTCTTCTTAATTTGCGTTTCATGATTAAATTATTTTTGGTTCTGCTCTTCGATATTTGATTTTGAAATAACAGAGACTTTTTGACAAGGAAATAGAAACAATTGATGACCGTTGAAACGAGTTGTTGTGCAAAGTATTATTTTAAATTACAAAGTGCTGTGATTTTCGTTTTTTTTTAACAAGACCTTGTGTATTTATCAGGTGTAAGTATGTATATATGTTTGGAAACCGCTATCCGTTTTTATTTGTTGCTGTTGCGAACTAGATTTTTATTTATGTTCCTAGGGTTTTTCCACCCTGCCCGTACTCCGCATCATAACAACCCTGAGTCACTGCTAAGTCTTCCACCAGCATATATTTCGCCACTCTGCGCGACCTGCCGCTTACCCGAAGGGAAGTAGAATCCTTACTACTAACTAATTTTAAAGCCTATCGATATTGCTTATCATTTGTGACCAAGCACTACTACTGCCCTGCAAAATACTATTACCTGCCACCAAGCGCTGCTGCTGGCCTGCAATACTTCCTATCTCCGTCTACCTTAACAATTTAGTATTTAATTTAAAATTATTAAGAGTGTAGTATACCCAAAGTGATTTCTACAACTTTGGGGTAATTCCGACTCCAAATTAATTTACTCCTTTTACGACTTAGGTATTTATTCGGTCATTTTTATACCAGGGGGACGATCGATCGTTGCTAAACCAGTTTTTAGGTTCCGTACAAAAAAAAAAAAACGGAACCTTATAGGATCACTCGTGCGTCTGTCTGTCTGTCCGTCCGTCTGTCCAAGTCAATTTGCTCCGAATCTACTGGACCAAATCAGGTGAAATTTGGTATAATGGTGTTATCCTATGACCCACACCAAAGATAATTATAGTTCCTAACCCACACACAGATGTACAAAATAAATAAATATTTTTTTAAAAATAAGGGTTATTTTCGGGGGACAAATTAGGAAATTTAAAAAAAGTTTTGGAAACATTATTGTGTCATATATCAAATGAAAGGACTCGTTATCAGGATCATAAATATTTTTTTGTTTATATTGTAAAATAAATAATAATAATAATATTTTATTCATGAAAGAAGACGAAAATTTACCATCCCCCCCCCCCCTGTTCTCCGAAACTACTGAGCCCAAAATTTTGAAAAAAATACAAAATATAGTTCATTGCTTGTAGATTACAGGAAGACCTATAAGAATTCTATCAATTGAAAAAAAAGTGGTAAATTGAGTTTGATAATACGTTCACCTAGGGAAAATAGTTCTATCATATTAGAAAATAGTCTATCGGTGTTCTACAGGATTCATTTCGGAAAGTTTGTCCTGGAGCTTCACGACCTCATTCCCCCTCTTCATTTCATCATCGAACCTCCAGGTCCGGAGGGCGATTCCACCCCTTTGTCGTTGATGTTCCACCTTTACGCACGAAGCGTTTTGCTTCTTCGTTCATTGGGCGAACGGGCAAGAAGTGGAATTCCCTGCCGGCGTCTGTATTCCCCGATTCGTAAAATTTAGAAATCTTCAAGACGAGATCGAATAGGCACTTTTTCAGCTTGCGTGTTACATCCTCGGCTGCATCGGCAGTTAGCATCAGGTGAGGTGCAGCCAAACACACTCAAATTTTTAATAATAAAAAAAATAACTCGTATCTTACTGTGAGGATTTCAAATGTGATATATTTGACTTTGGCATTGTACGGAACCCTCTATACGCGAGTTCATCTAGCACTTGACCGGTTTTATTTTATTTTAAAATTTGTAAAATAAATTATTTTTTTTATCAAGTAAAATTTGTCAACTTAAGTCAATTCTATATTAAGCTTATTCCAAACCTCTATTTTTCACGGTCATCCATTGTTAGCGCATTTACCTATTTTTTAAATATTAAATAAAACTATTCTATATTACCCCAAAATATTTTTCTTTCCTAATTTCCTCTTTTAGGCCTTGATCTAAATTCTATGTATCATGTAGCAAATTCCCTAAAGGTATTTTAGCCCAGTTTACTTAATTTTTACTACAGTATGAAAACGTTGAACGACAAATGAAATTGAACTTATTAATTGTATTGAAAAAAGAAAAACCTATAAACCTAGTTTTTATTGTGTCAATAAAATATTTAAAAATCATTATGATAAGATATTATTCAGAGGTGGAAAAACGTTTCCTCTTTTGTATGGAGAGTGTGTGTGCTACTCGTATTCTTCTCTCTTAACGATCCTCTAATGATTTAAGCAAATATCTAGATTATATGGACTTGTAGGGAAGCACTGTATGATTTTCTTACAAGAAGTGATGTAGTATTTTTTATCAGAAAAAGTTCTGATAACGCTAATGTTACAGATGGCTAGAAGCCATCCATCGGGACAACCACAGTCACTTCCTATCCTATCGTATCCCGTCAGGTAGGCAATCAGCTTTTTGCTTCGTATTATAAAATAAAAATCTACAAACTATTTCGTCTACATGTATATAAATAAATATAGTTTAAAAAAACTAAAAAACCCGCTTTTAAAGCACATCAAACTAAAAAGTGAAAAATAATTACTAATATAACCTGAAAACAATAATGAAATGAACGAAAAACACTAATATTATTGTGAAAAAAGTTGCTCGATATACGCAAAAAATGGCACAAAGCGCCCCACGCTTTTTACACAATATTACTTAATAATTCTTAATACAAGCTGAAAACAATAATGAATGAAATACACTAATTTTATTGTAAGCGTATCAGAATATTAAGAATTATTTTTCACTTTATAGTTTGATGTGCTTGAAAAGCGTTTTTTGTTATTTTTTTAAGCTATATTTATTTTTTAATTTTTATTTTGATGTGCTTTTGATCCTGGTGACCAGGATAATGAGATAAACTTATGAAAATGTTGTATCGTCACTGATTCTTGATAAATGTACAAAGTTTGAATTAAAACTGTCCGTTTAAAGTGGGTCAAAACAAACAAACAAACAAACAAACATACATACATACAGGTGAAGCTAATAAAAGAGTGAAAACAAATAAAAATTAAATGATGTTCGTTGGTAAGCACATCACTTGACAAAGACTAGACTCACATGACTATTTTTAATGTTTTTTTTTTTAATAGTCCGGTTAAGGTTTTTGGAAAACTTGTCCGGAAAATTCGGAAAAAATGAGTGATTTCTCTATGTGATATTTGTATGAACTCATCATGAATTACGATTCGATCGAAAACAATATACACGCGTGCGATGCCGCGGGCAAAAGCTAGTTGACTAATGAATTCCATGCTATTACTTACATGGACTGCAGAACTGGAAGTAACCAAACTGTCGAGCGTGTCTTGGCTCCTCTGGGCAGTGTCGGCAAGCTGCCGGCTTATTGATAGCAACTGTTCCGTAACACCTGCAATACCAAGCTAGTTTAATTATCACTATTCAAAGTTGGCAGGCCTCCCACATGGTAAAGGTGCAGCTAATTCAGCGAACGAACTTTTAACGTTCACCCATGGTGCTACCAGGGCACATTATGAAATTGGGCCTTATTTTCGGACGTGGTATTTTACCTAGTGCTCAGTATTTAAAAATGTAATGCAGAACTCCCGTGTGCCAATTACACTGGGGGACTGGGAATGTGACGCTTTCCTTTTAAGGGGATGAACTACTCTCTACAAAAAAACTCATAGTGGTGGTTGGAAATCAACATTGTTATAACCAACTAAATTTCCAAATATTATATTAAAAACGCCTTAATTAAATTTATCTTGATTTTGTAAAAAAAAATTGTACTACAGTAAACATTCTAAATACGGAAAAAAAAACCTTAATTTATCAGCCTTCCAAAAAGGTATAAGACATAAAAAAAGTTGGGGTGGGGGAGGGGGTGGGTATGTGCGCACGATTATTTTGTATCTCCGGCCGTTATTTTTTTTTCAAATTTCTACTATCTTGATTTTTAAGGGTTGCCACCATAGTAGAAAAAACACTATTTTTTAATGATTTTGATAAAACTCTGTAAGTTATTATTATTTTATATGGTCTACTTTAAGACGTTGTTCATTATTCCAAACAAAAACAAGGTATCTCCGTAAAAATCTAGGTTGTTTGTTACTTTTTCTCAAAAATAACTCTAATGATTTTAATGCAACTTTGTGAATAACTAGGACTTAATAAGGCCTACTGCACTGGGTAGTTCATTATTCAAGGAAAAATCTAAAGATGGTACCTCCCATACAAAACCCAATTTTTTTGTAAATTTTTCATCATTTGATCTTTATTCTTTGCTACCTACTAAGTAAGTGTAATGTTGTACAACTATGGCATACAACGAAGGCTTGGTGAGAAAGTATATACAGCATGGCTGTACAATTTTTTTATCTTGCTGGCTGTGTAAAAGATAGAATGTAGAAGACACATTACCTGTGGACATTTTGAGAATTCCATCCCTATCAACATTTTTGTTTCTATTTCTGAGGCTAGATTCTTCACTGTCTGTGGGTTTTAGAAGTTCTTCTCTTTGCGCCTTCTCAATAGCAAACATACTGCTTATATTGGCTTCTTTGAATTCTTTCAGTAATCTAAAAAGCAACAGTACATGGATTTTTGATTTCAGTATGGATATTTTGCATTAAGATATTTACAGTAGAGAGCATGGTTAATTATGCCACACAATAACAGAGAGAAAGTGAAGAGCCGATTATCCGAACATCGATCAACTGAACAACAGCTTAACCGGATTGCCTCAATTGCCTGTAAGCGGGTCAGCTTGTTGCTACAGACTGTAATTTTTTTGCGTTATAAGTTTTTTGGACACTCGTAATATATATTAGTTAACTAGTCTTGCCATTACAGTAACAGAGATTCATAATATTATTAAAAATTAAGTTTTTATTCTTTTTTCTCTATGTTTTATTGGTAAACAGGTAAATAAAGAAACAGTTGGTGCTTAGTAATCTGGCACCCAATTTTTTTTTCCTTATTACTGGCCAAATGGATTATTTATATGGGGAATAAATTCTATCAGAGTTCCCAGTAATTCTGCTTTGTAATCTGACAGCTGGTAGTTTAAACCAGCCTGATTATCGAGTGGGACAATTGAGTTCAAAATGCCGGACTACTGGACGTACAGAATTGGCGAGCACTGGATTACTAGTCGCAAACTGTATACAGTTCAATTATTCAAATAAATCAGTTTTCTGAATAACAATGTGTTAATGAATTTGGACAATCAACACTCTACTGTAATAAAAAAAGGTAATGAACGCAAGTTCTTCTTTTATGGTTGGAATTCCATAAAATTCCATTGGATCTCATACTAATTTGTTCATTTACTACATGGAAGTTATTAAACATCATTATTATATAGTAAAACCCTGAATCATCAAAAAATACTTGTAATTAAGCAGAAAGAAACCTAATGTGTCAATTCTACTAATGAAAGTGAACAACTTTTGTGAAAAACTTACTTTGAAATGAGTTTTTGAAATTTGCATATAAAAAGTCAAACTCTTTTATTTGTTCCACTTTTGGCAAAATTGTACAACAAAAGTTATATGAGTAGAATAATATAATATAAAGAAATTTTTGGAAATTTAAAAATAAATTACAATTCAGAGAAAAATCACCAGCAATTGGAATAGGTATAATGATTTTTGGTTTTTGCTATGTGCTTTCATAGTATGGATATCGCTTCTATAAATTTAAGAAGTTTATCAGTTTTGCTCACTTAAATTTTATATATGGAAAACACAAACATTTAATATTATGATGAATAAACATGTTGAATGTAAACTATTTGAGTTTAGGTGCACCATCCTTGACTACATCGTCACTTACCATCAGGTGAGATTTAGTAAAACGCACTCATATTTTTAATAAAAAAAAAATACACAACAAAGGTTTTGCACAAAATATTTCCATAGTGAATACACTTATGCCTCGAAACCATGTCAAAACTATTAATAAGTAGCTCCAGCTATACGCAGCACGATTCTACTCCTCATCCATCACCACAAAATATCTTTCCACTGATTACCAATGAAACACAAAATTACCTGAGAAAAAACCATATCCATAATAGTAAGCTTTCTCCTTAAATGAATCTAAATCACTCTACCTATTCTGATCATTGCAAATCATAAACAATGGTTGGAGTACACATAAGGGGGCTGCTATTAAATCCAAAAATAGGTTTGGTCAAAGAGCCTCACATGAGGCTTTACTCTATAGTAGCCTGGTTATGTGCACCCCAACCCAAACAAAGTAAAGCCCCAGGTAGGATTCTTTGTATGAAACAAAAACTAGTTGTCACTCACACTGCTAGCTGTTGCCGCTGTGTCTCCACCTCAATGCTGTACTTTTGGTCGCCACTCTCCTTAGCATACAACTCGAAGCTTTCTAGCTCTTCCCGTAACATGTTCAACATGGCGCGACCCTTCTCGTTCAAATCGTTTAGTGATTTCATGGATTCTCTGCATTCTAATATGTCCTGTGGAATTTATATTGTAAGCAAAGACGAGGAAATTAGAGGACTATTTGCAAGTCTAGGTTTAACCAGAATTGCTTTGGTGTAAAGGACAGGAATCATTCAAATATTTAATTAATTCTAAAGATGAATGAGGTCAAAAACTTAGAAAGGCACCAATGAACTCTTTTAGAGTTTACTCTCAAAAAATAAACACGCTCCACGTTCATATCAAAAATAACACGAGCTAAAGCAAGAACACATAATAATAATAATCCACCTAGGGTTTGGGAAGATAAATAATTGTTAAAATAATAATGAACTTTTGGTATTTACCTGAATTATAGCTTTCACTTGAAAATGATACCTGGCTAGTTTCTTGACGAAGTCTTGATAGGTTAGGTCAGAGTTATCGAGTTTTGCGAACAGTTTTTGGTAAATTTCCGTGCTGTTTATATCCATTTTCATATTCATTTTGAAGGTTTAATTTATAGTGAGTACTCTATAAGTATTTTAGACAAAAAAATAATTTTGTGATGTACTAACAACTTATCTTCAAGATTATAGCGACTGACAAAGAGAATATAATACACTACGTTATAGCGACTGACACTGACTGACTGACTGACAGTGACGTGCGTGACACAATTTTTTTTTCCTTCGCCCTTTTAGGGCAGGCTAAGGCTCATTGGCCATACCGCCTAGTCTTCAGTATATGTTTTTCAGTAGTATTCATTAATACATCATTCTCTATAAACTAACCTAACCTACAAAATGATAGCACTTTTGCTAAAGCTTGCTCGGACTTCTTGTGGGAACTCAAAACACAGTATACACACTTTTATTTCATTATCCTACACAAGAAACACTTAAATGATCCTTCGCTGATAAATACACTATCAATATTATACATCAAAAACCACTAAATGTAATTTTTCGGATAATAAAAGAAAAATGACAAACTGAACGCTACAAATTCCCGCCAAAAAGTCGTGCGTGACACAAATTGACAATGGTCGATATTTTTTTGGTTCCTTCTCTCCGGCTTTCAAAAGCTCGGAAAAGGCAAAGGTGACTAAGACCATACAGCCTGGTCTGACGTATTTAAGCTTCCTTTACTTTTTTGATTTGTTATGCTAGTGCCGGTGCATTACAAATCTTCTCTGAAGTTCTTGACAGCATTTGCAGCAGTTACATTCTGAGGTAGAACACCCAGTTGCTGTAGGGCGTCCATAAAACTGCACCCAGAGCAAGTTGGGTTCTCACGTCCTCCTTCGTTTTATTTTCTTGTTCTCCACATTGCTTACGTACACTAGACGATTTTCTTTTAAATGCACCACTTCTTGAACAAAATCCTAGCAGAAAACAATGAAAAATCAACAAAATAAAACTACGAATGCGTCTACCACAAATCCCGCCAAAAAAACTCCGCCAATGGTCGATCAATGAACGAAGACAGCAGCGAGTGACAGTTGTTTGGTTGGTTAAAATATATTAACGACTCTGGGTACAAGCCCTTTTGAGACATCTTCGTTTATTTTTGTATTTGTAATGCAGCAGCCTCATTCTTAGTTGGAACACCGGTCACAGTAGGGCGACTATAAAACTGCACCCAGTGCAAATCGGGTCTTCACGTCCTTCTTCATTTTATTTTATTGTTCTCCACATTGCTCACGTGTACCAGACGATTTTCTTCAGCACCACTTTTTGAAACAAAACTCTAGCAGAAAACAATGCAAAAACAATAAAATAAAACTACGAATGCGTTCACCACAAATCGTGCCAAAAAACTCTGACAGTGACAGACGCAGCGTTGCCTGCCAGAATGGGTTGCCAAAATTACTGTAAAATGTCCCCTAAAAATTGCCGTACGATTACTGCACAGGATTACTGTACGCACTACGCAGTCACTTTTTGTTTAGTGGCATACGAAAAGGCAGATTTATGACAAAAACGGTGTTTGTTTAGGTTAGGTAAAGTGCAAAATACATTAGCTGTGTGGGCCTCCATGACGGAATTATGACCGCACAGCTGATGGTTTTTAACCGACTACAAAAAAGAGGAAATTTTCAAATGTAATATGTTATACATCTTTGTTTTATTTTTGTAGGGGGGTCATTTCGTGCACAGGAGCGCTCACTCACCACCCTGTTGGGGGGACCCCGACCGCTCCAAGTAGTGAGCGTGCTTCAGGTCAGTTAACCTGCGTGGCGACCCAACCATGCAAGTTACACACCACTGATGAACCTCAGTATTACGAGAACTTTATAATAATCGCTCATCGACAATTCACAAATATCTGTCACACACAACTGAGGACTGGAACCCGCGCCGATCGATTTTTGTAGCGATAGCGTGGTGAAATAGTTGTACCTATACGGGTGCCGCGTCCACCATCAGTGGCCGCCCCACGCCGCGGCACCGGTGCCGCCGATGCCGCGACGCCGCCGCCGCCGCCGCCGCCGCCGACTGCCAAGCCCCAAATACCAACTAGTATAACTTTTTGTCACCAGAACATAAGGTGTATCTCAAATAAGACCAAAAAGTTAGAGGTTTTACTAAGTAAAGAATTGAATTGTGACGTACTCATCATTACTGAACATTGGCTTCGTAGGTATGAAATGGACTCGGTTACAATCTGTAACTATGATTTATTATCCTTTTATTGTAGACCGCAGACAGCACACGGTGGAAGCTGCATTTACGTTCGAACCGGCATTATAGCCATGAACAAACAGGAATATTGCAATTTGTCTCAAGAGCAAATTTTCGATGTGAGCGCGGTACAGCTGGTAGCTGACAACATACTTGTAGTAGGTATTTATCATTCCAATCTAACAAGTCACACTTAATACCTGAAATTGTTTGATCAATTACTGACGAAAATAAATAATGACTCATTGAGCGCCATAATCATGGGGGATACTAATATAAATCTATTAGAAAACACCACAAATCCGTGCACAGTTTCGTGCAATACTCGTAGTTAACTTTCCCATCCGTGGCTCTTCGTTGCTGGATCATGCGTATACCAACATCCAACCGGAGCGCATCACGTCGGTATCCCCGGTGGATACCCACCTGAGCGACCACCATAACACGCAGCGCGTCACCATCTCGCGCGCGCCGCCCCCAGCAGCCTCTACCATTAGGCCTGTGCGCACCTACAGCGCAGCTAATAAAGTTAATTTAGCGGCCGCACTTGCGTCTGTAGACTGGCAGGAAACCATAACTGAACACAAACGCTATTGTCTATCACTTGTCGAGACTACTATTAATATAATATCAATCACACAAATTCGAGATCTGCTTTCCTATTGAAAACAAAATTTTTACTTGTAAGAATACACAATGGGTCGATGTTGATGTGACAAACTACAAATCACTTCTTTTCGATATCCTAAAACTTAAATATAAAAATCCTAATAATGATGAAATTACAAAAATAGCAGATGTGTGCTCCATCAAATACAATATGTTACTGAAAAATAAACGAACGGCTTTTTACAATGACCTAATAACTAACGACGCTAACAAGGCCAAATGTATGTGGCGAATTATTAATTTGGAGCTAGGACGTGGAGGCCGCGAACGCCTTGACTATACGGATCAGATCAGACGTAGTGACGGGCAGCCGTACTCCTCCAAAAGCGCCGCCAGCCGACACAACGATCGCTTGCTCACGGCTCAGAACTCGCGCGCCGCCCAGTGAGTCATCCATTCGGTTCTTGTCGTTTACCCCTGGCTAGATCGTGCGTATAGCGCGCCTGCAGTGCATTTTACCGATAGCGAACGTGATTTCTCACGTATTTAACCTGTGTACTAGAACGGGCGTGTACCCCGTGGGCCTCAAGAGGGTGAATAGCCTTTATTAAATAAAGGTTTCAACTGCCTTTTCACCGTTCCAAAATCACGATCACAAGGCATAAAAGAGTGCCCTCTTACAGGGAAGTGTAATAATATTTTTTTAAATACTTGTGTATCTGTATAAAATAGAAGCATTCTTATGAGTGTGTTGTTTCGATTTTGTCCAGTGCAAGAATCAGCAAATATGTGCAACTCTTCAAAGCCATTTTTGTGTTCTTGTATGTAATCATTCATAAAGGAGCATACTTCATTTGGGCCCTTAGCTGCAATACCCTCATGGTACATATAGAATGTGGCCTTTTCTTTTCTTATATCATGGATACAAAATATATTGAAATTGAGCTGTCTCAAATAAAAAACTTCTTGTACTGGGATTCTGGGTAAATGTATATTTTGCATGTAGTCAATTGATATCACAAGAATTTTATCATTTGATGTTTCTTTCAACATGGCCATTTTTTTATAAAATTTTTTAGCTCTTCTCTTGTGAACCATTAATTCAGCTTCTTTTGCTTTTCTAGCATTTTCAGATAAAGATTTTGCCTTCATTTTTATGTTCAGTTCCTCACAAGTTTGACATGCATCAACTTGAGGTCTTCCAAAAGATAAAGAAAATTCTTGTTTAAATATTTTCCGGTAATACCAATAAGACACAGGAAAATCTGGATTCTTGCTCTTGTATAATTTATGCATTATTTTAATGCTCAGTTTCTCATTGAGGAATTTATATTCTTTTCCAGTGTAATGAGCCGTCTTGGTCGGAAAACTCTGTATGTGTTCAAGAACCTTATTGCGAGTCACTGCAGTCTTCATGTTTTTTGGTGGGCCTTGTCCTCTCCCATCAACTGGAGTTTTACCTTCAACCAACAATTTGTTAATCCTTCTTATCCTCTCTGGAGTTACCCCAAAAATCTTCATGAACATTTTCTTACAGATATTTACACGACCAGTAGTTGTATTAATTGAATACACGCATGAGTACATTTTAGGTTTTTTACGTCTGCTTTGTTCACGTTGACGACGTCTAGTCACAGGTTTAGTTCAATTAAGTTCTGCAAGTAAATGTCTTGTTCATTTTTGGTAGATAAGTTCCGAAATGTGTCAAACAAATCATCACGTGTTTCCACATCTACCAAATTAGCACAATGCTTTCTGCAACTGTAAATAAAATAAAAAAACTGTAAATAAAATAAAGAATTCATGTATGGAATAACATATATTCATAGAAAGAAAAGTATTTCAACAAAGTGGGTACTAGGGTATAGAACCGGGAAATCCCGGTCCCGAAAATCCCGGGATTTCCCGATCTTTTCCAGTTACTTATGGAACCGGGAATTCAAAATGAGACCCGGGAATTTCGTGATTTTCGGGACTCAATTTTTTTTCAATTATACACCTACAACTTTAAACTTGTACTAAATTCTGTTAATAAACAAAAAATCAAAGTAAACGAAAGCTATTTCTTCACTGTCTTTGTAAACGCAACAATATTTTCGGATACACGTGTGTGTGTATGACAGAATGCGCGGGCCGCGCGGGGTAGAGGGGTACCTGGCGGACGGCGGCCATTTTATTATCACGTCGCCGCCTTTTAGTCGACTTGTAATCTGCAATGTAAGTGGTTGGTGTCGTGCGTGCCTTGTAATTTTTCATCAAATATAACATCAAGTTGCTGTTTGTAAGTAAGTAGATTATTCATTAATCATGCCTATTATGACGTGTTTGATAAATTTGAATTATGCTTCCATTTAGCTCTGTATTTGATCATTATATTATTAGTTTTAGGTTATACATTTATGTTGGAGTTTCCACTCCACAGTAGATTTTGCATCTGTCTTTATTGGTGATAATTTGTTACTTATTTATGAATGAATAAGTAAGTCGTGTGTGACGTAAGTAATAAAATCCAATGGAACTACAAAATTATAGTTTTACGCAGTGATTTTACGTAAGCTAGGTAGGTACTTAGTTATTCAGGTACTCACTCAGTTCAGTACCTACTCAAAATAGGTATTATAGGTATTTTACGCAAAGTAGGTATATCTATACTGGTCTGCAAAACGATGTAAGATCAACTAGGGCAAGACCGGCATACTCCATTGTAATCTAAATTTAAATGAGTAAAACTAATCTAATATGAGTTCTTGGCCGATTTTAAGTATCCCATGGAATAGAATAGATTATTAAAAACAATTTTACGCTGTTGGAATTGCAATAACTGTAAAGATCATTTAAATACAAAGCATTTTTTAAAACTTAGCGTATAGACGGTCTTCCCATGCTACTCGAGGCAAGTCTGTCTAGTATATATTTTTTATAGAATATGTTGAGTTAAATGTGTAGGAGCCTCTTGTATCTATTAAAAAAAGTTTGCCATTCAAACTTATGTTTTAAATTCTTGTCTATAAAGTTTATTTTCGTAGAAAAGTTTTATTATCCTATTTAAAGGGTAAGACCGGCATATCTTCAGGAAAGAGGTTGTAAACATTTTCTATGAGGTATGGGGGACGGGGTATGATTTTTCCTTTTGAATTCAACATCCTGTAAGAGGATCGTTAATAGGTTTTAAAAGAAATAAATTTTTCCTAAGAATCAAACGGTAGTTTTTTCTTGAAATTTATTTATCAGTAAAGTAAAACCCTGTCTGTGTGTTTCATATTGTTTTATGTCTTTATTTTTTAATAAAAGGCAAGGAATAATCTTCAAATATATTGAATTTCTAATTATAAACTAAGAAAACACATGAATTTGAAATAAAATAGTGGGTTATATTAAAACCTCTTAAAGTCGTTATCAAAAATGTTTTCGTTTAAAAGCATCACTTTCATTAGAGATCAAAAGTTTTGGTCAGTCTAAGACTAAACTTAAAAATAACAACCGTGAATGATCTACCTCAACTCTTATCGAAATCAAGATCATTGATTTTAGTCTTCTACACTATTTGTATCAAAAAAAATCGACAACACGTATCAAAATCAGTATTTGATCCTAAGAGACACTTATCGCTAAATGTAGAATCAGTCTAAGAAAAAAAAGGTTTAAAAATATTCAACGTAACAAATCAGACCTCTAGATCTACATAACCTTGCAAGTAGGTTGGTAAATTAAACAGAAATATAAAAAAAATATAATCAAAACAATCTCCCGAGATTTACTTTTGTTTTGTAGTATGTCCAATCGGCCCAAGAAATAAAAAGTTCAAAATGGCAGCCACTTTTTTTAAGTCTGTCAAGGGGTTTGTGATCAGAGACCTCGGAGACCTTCAGATATCGATTTTAGAAACAATCTGTTCAGTAATTAAAAACTTCGAAATGGCTGTCCCTTTTTTATTTGGCTTTTCTTTTCAAATAATATATATATATCATATGTATTTGCCTCCAGCCTTCCGGCTTTCCAGGTTCGGTCTTTCTATGGCCCGGCCTCGCATTAATGTGGTATCGATCAATAGTCGATTTTACTTCTCATAATTTTTTCATTTCGGGCTCTTACAAATCTTTTTTAAAGGAGTAAACTCCAAAAAACTGCGTTATAATCTGTAGTCAGTGGCTTGTGTTTACAAACATCATAAATCATTTTTCGTTTCGTCAGTGGGTGAAACAAACCATTCCACGAAAAATGTTTTAGTTTGCTGAAGATTTTATGTAAGACGTGATTGATTACTAATTATCTAAAGATTGTTTTAAGACGTGATTTGATTACAGATTATCGAAAGATTGTTTCTACTTGCTGAAGATTTTGTGCAAGATTTTGCCTTTGTACATTATATGTCAAAAAAAGACAAAATAGTAAATTTAAAGCTAGACTGAATGTAAACCTATAAAAGACTGGTAATTTTTATTAGGTTCGTAAAATAAATACTACTCTGAATTAAAATATCGTATTCTTTTCATTTTTACATTCCTATTTAGCATTTTTAATACATTTCATTAAAAATTTACCTAAGTCCCGAAAATCCCGGGTTTCCCGGTTCCTTAAAGGTATAGTCACGAAATTCCCGGTTCTTCAAAACGAGCCGGTTCTCGATTCCCTAGTGGGTACAAAATAAGTTTTTTAGAAGGAAATCCTTACCTGCAAACACCTGGTCGTACAGCAGATATTCGTCGACCTGAGTAATTTATGTACGAAGAACCTTTTAATTTAGCTTTTTTTATTATTTCACTTTTGTACAATACTTGTTTTAAGCCTTTTTTACGTTTTATTTTTTCGTTTTCATCATAAACATGACCGTTGGACGCCATGATTACCTCGAATATTGCTGTCAAACTGACTTCTGACACTTGTTTTTTTTTCTATAGAGTAACGTTTAGAAACAACATACAAGTAGTCATTGGTTGGACATGTGTTATTTCAAAACTACATAAAGGAAATGCAATTCAGTTTATAGTATGAAACGTCTAAGGACATGTGTTGTTCTTAATGCAAACGATCTTAATAGGGCTAACGGACAATATTCGTTCAAAAACGTGATTTTTATAAAAATGGCGTTTGTGTTGTTTTAAAATCACACGATTCATTTGTCCTTTCATCTGGGTTAAATAGCGGTAGTAGCAAACCCTATCGTAATCAAAATTTTTATCCTACCTCTCATTAATGGCTTGCGACCATCACGGCTATTATCCCAGATGAAGGGAAAAATAAAAGCTATGATTTCAGGCGGAAAACTCTTGTTTTCATACTTTTCCGTACCTAGTTTCTTACTTTTATTTTAATCACTGTGTCCATCCAGCGGAGCCACCTTTTATTGTTCCGAAGTCAACAAGGAACCCTTAAAGATTGGCTTGTCTGTTTGTTTTGTAAGCGAATTGTAAGTACATTTAATTTAATGAAAACTTAATAAAATTACAGACATTAATGTTGAAAATAATTTATTTATAACTTATGCTTATGAGAATCGTCTCTCTTATAGTGTGGCACTATTACCGAGCTATCCAAAGAATAGACGGGGCGGTTAAGTGGTGTTGCATCGCCCGCGGTCACTTGAAGGGCATTTAGATTAACACCTATGGATGTGTGCAAAGTGACCTTCATATACAGGGTGTAACAAAAGTGGTGTAGGTCCCGTAACTGTGGCTTCTACTCATCATACTGAACAACTATTGTTCTACGCGACTTTGCTGAAATCGCAAAAAAATAATTTTAAACTTCATACAAATCGATCAGATGAACGACCAATTTTGTGTATTTTAGTATGGAGCGTTCAAATTTTTTTTCGAGAATTGACTATGGGTCCTCGGGGAAAGTTGTTCAATATGATGAGTAGATTCCCCAATTAACGGGTCTTACGCCAATTTTTTTACACCCTGTATACATCTGTTATCAGATGTGCAGGTTTCCTCACGATGTTTTTATTCACCGTTAAAGCAATGGAAGTCCGACTCGCACTTGTCCTGTTTTTTCACAAACTGCCCAAAACTGGTATTCCCTACTCTTTGTCTGCATCAACTGAACTTCCTGAGTGTCACCGACCGATCATTTATTTTACCTACCACCCATTTGTTACCGCCCAAATTGTATTAAATTACCACCCAAGTGTTATTTATTTATTTACACTTATAGTAAACCAAAACAGTTTCGTAAAGCTAATACATATAGTTATTACGATATAGTGTACAGTAGGCGGTCTTATTGCTAAAAGCAATCTCTTCCAGACACGTATAATTTTTTTTAACCATCCAATAAATGTTACCGACCAAGTGATTATTTTACCATCATTGTTACCGCCTAACCAACAAAGATAGCAAGGGAACCCTTCGAAAATTCCTAGCTGGCCTTGGTTGTTTTATTTTGGGGGTGCTGGATAGAAAACCGCCGCGGGTACTAACACATGCTACGCCACCACTGTAAAAGGCATCAACGAGAGATGCTACTTAAGACCTACGAGCCACCTTAACGCGCTGCATACAAACGTAGGTTGGTTTAAAAATTTAAATTCATAATCGGCATTGTCAAATAAGGATTTTTAAAATATCAATTATGAAAATGTAGATAACTTATTAATTTACTGCCCGAAGAGTAGGGTAATGTTTTTCGGGTGTATGTATGTATGTCTGTTTCTTTGACTGAGCCTGTAGCCTAAACGGCTTGATGGATTTTGGAGTACGTACGGGGTGTTGTCGTGAGATTTGTTTTGACCCTATGAGTGACAATAATTAAAGGCTTTAAGTACCCGACTGCCCAAAATAGAGAGGTGATATTTTCATCCAGTCGGGTTTTTATTTTTTAATTATCTTAGTTAAGTTATAGATTTTTCAAATATCAAAAACGAGATCCCAATTACTTACTATGAAAAAAACGACCCCCGTATACTAATTTCAATTGATGATTATAAAGTTAATTTAAATAATTAAATTACTTTGTACTTATACAGTGTAAAATCTTTAGTGAATAAAATGATCAATTTTTTTTTATTTAAATTCCTTATAAAAACTGAACAATGAAAATTCAATATAAAACAAAGTTATTTAAATTTTGTAAACACGTTCTAGAAACTATTATCTGTGTAGGTACTTAAAGTTGGTTTGTCAGATTTCCGTAAAACAATCCAATTTTTTTACGAAATTCTGTCAATTTGTTACGG
The DNA here is from genome assembly GCA_947284805.1 of Coleophora flavipennella. NCBI lineage: Eukaryota > Metazoa > Arthropoda > Insecta > Lepidoptera > Coleophoridae > Coleophora > Coleophora flavipennella. Next base: position 3,405,739 of record OX369285.1, on the reverse strand, counting down.
ACATCTGACAAACCATAGATATTCCATCTTCAGCGTCATCGTCACTTACCATCAGGTGAAATGATGTCAAAAGGCTTACCAATTGTGGATTTAAAATTAGCTTTTAGAATGTGTTCATAAAATTTTATTATTATTCATTGATTTCATTTAAAAATTCCAAACTATGAAAATAATGAGAGTGTGACAATGACATCGGGATTTTATCCTTGTCGGAGTTAAATTAAGTCCATGGTTCAGAAACAATAACTTAGCAGACTTTTTTTGAATCCACAATTGATAAGCCCTTGGCATCATCTCACCTGACTGGAATCCTCTTCTCACATGACTGGAATCCTCTTCTCACATTACAAAAACCAAAATCTTCTAATGCTGATGAGAGGATTCCAGTGTTCTTCTATGATTTTATGCACCAAAATAAAGATTTTTTTGAACTCGCTACGCTCTCTGTATTTTTTTTGTGCCTTTTTCACGGCGATTGAAGATAATAATTCTCTATTATTCCAATGTTACTACCAGTCAAAATGACCATACTTAGTAGATACGCACAAAGTGAATCACAATAAATTCTGAAGCCAAGCCGAGTTCGAGTTTCATCGCAGGCGTGTGCAGGTTTCCTGACGATGTTTTCCTTCACCCTAAGAGCATCGGATAAACTTACATATGAAATCGAAATTCGAAAACACATTGGGTTGAGGCAGGATTCGAACCACGACCTCCCGGACAGGAGGTAGCGTCCCTAGCTGTTACGCCACCGAAGCCATTTTACACTAAATATTATTTAAAATTAAATATTTTAAGGAATCAGCTTTAAATTAGATTTTTATAATAAATTTTAAAAAATATGTATTTAAAAATTTAAATTTCTTAAGAATATAAAAAAATATATATAAAAAAAATAATTTTTAATAAAATAAAGTTAGTTATAATGATAAAATTTGTACATTTTTTTTAAAAAAAATTAAAAGTAATTCGTTAAAATTTATGTTCACTTGTTTATCAAAAACATGTCTTTTTGTAAGTAATTTAAAGTCTAATCTGCCCACTGATATACTATTAAAGGGCTGCACTATTGACTGTACAATATATCATAATGTATGTCACTCGTGCGATCAAGAAGAATCTAACGACACCTCCTCGCAATCCAAAATCCATCAAGCCGTTTAGGCTCGGGCCCAGTCAAAGAAACAGATATATATAAATTACATACCTATATACCTACACCCAAAAAAACATTATCCTTCTTTTTGGGCCGTCAGTTAATAAGGAGCAAGGTCTAGGGGGCTCCACGATCACTTCCTGCCCTTGGGGCCTCAGCGACTTGTTACGGCTTCTCTATGAAGTCAACTGCTCAGCGCTACGCTATGATGGTGAGGCACTTTACTAAAGTTTTTAGGAGTATTATTTAATTTTAGTCATCATATCAGCCAAAGAACGTCCACTGCTGGACATAGGCCTCCCCCAAGGATTTCCACGATGACCGGTTCTGCGCTAACCTCATCCAGCGGCTTCCCGCGACCTTCACCAGGTCATCGGTCCACCGAGTGGGAGGCCTTCCTACACTATGTTTTCCGGTGCTCGGTCGCCACTCGAGAACTTTACTGCCCCAACGGCCATCTGTTCTACGAGCTATGTGCCCCACCCACTGCCACTTAGTTAAGCAATTCTAAAAGCTATGTCGGTTACTTTGGTTCTACGGATCTCCTCGTTTCTGATTCGATCACGCTGAGAAACTCCGAGCATAGCACGCTCCATAGCCCTTTGAGTGACCTTGGGCCTTCTTATGAGACCCATAACGACCATGTCTTAGTTCCGTATGTCATCACTGGCAACACCCACTGGCCGAAGACCTTGGTCTTAAGACACTGCGGTATTTGGGACGTGAAGATATTGCGTAGCTTCCCGAACGCTGCCCAGCCGAGTTAGATTCGACGATTGATCTCTTTCTCGAATTTGGATCTACCTAACTGGACTGTTTATCCCAGGTACACATATTTGGCAACAACTTCGAGAGTAGAGCCTCCAACCTTCAGAGGAGTAGGTGCGACACGGACGTTTGACATAATTTTCATCTTGTCCGTGTTCATTCTAAGACCTACTTGTTGAGTGGGAGGCTCTACTAAGACTATCGAGCATTGGGCCTAAGTCATCCATAGTCTCAGCTTTGGCCATGCCTTGTTTGGGAGGCTAGAAGTCGTCGAATTTGCGTTCTGACTCTCGAAAACAGTTTGTAGACATGGCTCAGAAGTGAGATCTTCAGCAGGTCATTGTCACCCTTTTTTAAGAAAAGCACGACCACACTTCTGTACCATGCTTTAGGCGTTTGTCCCTCGAGTATAACGAAATTAAATAACTTCTGAAGATCTTTAAATACCGGTGTTCCACCTGCTTTCAGAAGTTCAGCCGTAATTCCATCATCACCCGGTGCCTTGTTGTTCTTGAGCTGTTTGAGAGCCATTCTAATCTCGTACAGGCTGACGTCCGGGATATCTTCGGTATAGTGTCGGGTTAGTCTGGCTTTTGGGTCTTTAGCCAGATCGCTGATAGACAGACGTGTGGTGGTGTACAATTGCCCGTAGAACTTCTCAACTTCTTCCAGCAACTCAGCCTTAGACGATATGATCCTGCCATCCTCAGTCTTCAGCTTGGCCAGTTGGCTTTGTCCAACAGACAGACCTCTCGCAAACACTTTTGAGCCTTTGTTCTTCTCAATCGCCTCTTTCATACAATTTGTATTTAGTACAGTTATTATTTAGTAGTTGCCATTATTTATTCGTAGGTAGTTAGTTGCGTGGTTGATGGTTGCAGATTGATGGTATAATTGGTTTGCTTGCTTGCTTTTTGGACGCTAATTTGAAAAATTACAAACAGGGTGTATTACGGTATACTATAATCATAATCATCATATCAAATCATAACAAAATCAGTGAAAAAAATGAAACATTTTTAGATCATCTAAATACAGTGTATTTTAAAATTGTGTTTTTTAGTCCACAACATCATTGAGCACGGCGAACATTGAGTATCCATTGTACAGCGCCTGCAACGATAGTTAGAGCAATATTTTATCTATTTGTAGTTTTTTCCACAATCGATAAGCCCTTGACGTCATCTCACCTGATGGTTAGTGATGATGATACCGAAGATAAAAGCGGGCTCACCAAGATACCCCAACGTATTGAGAATGGCTATCATCTTCATGCCGAAACACATGGCGGCAAGACTTATATATGACTATGGTAGCTAGCCAGGCGGGCTTAGAAATGCCATACCACCAACTAAACCAAGTCTTACAAAGTGAGACGCCGGGATTCGAACCCGCGACCTCCTGGTGAGAACGTCACCACGACACGTCACGGAGACGGTATTAATTACTAATTCCTTAGTTTAATCCTCAGCCAGATTTGTTTATTACAATCTTTTATTTAACTTGCAATGTTATGAATGATTGTTCGAGTGGAATCTTGCAAGTTAAATTTGACCCACTTCCCGGTTTCCAATTGAGCTGAAATTTTGTATGCATATGTATATAGCGTGACAATGCAATATTAAAAGCTTGTACCTAAAAGTTTTTAGGTTTTAAGAAAATTATTAGTTTTACTTATTTAGAACTAAGTACGTAGGTAGTAGTTTCAATGACAGATTGATATGCATTGACATGTTATTATTATGGTTCTCACCATCTCAGTTGATAAGTGATAAAAGTACTGCAGTCTCTACAGAATGTTACAAAATTGGTATAAGTCACGTTAACTGGGGCTGCTACTCATCATACTGAACACCTTTTTTTTCTATGACAGTTGAAATCTAAAAAAATACCTCTTTATACAAGTCGATCATCTGAATGACTAATTTTGTGCATTTTTGAATGGAGGGTCGAAAATTTTTTTTGAGTATATCTTATGGGTACGTGCCTTTTCGAAAGCTGTTCAGTGTGATGAGTAGAATCCCACGTTAACGAGTCCTACATAGATATTGAGTTTCATACTAGAATCATAACAAAAAGTGGGGTAATGCTTGTTTTATTGTATACGTATGCATCTTTATTACCTTAAGTGGTAACCTCGAATAATGTTTCGACACGTTATAGGTCCTATTCTTCACTGCAATTGAGACAGGTGCATTTGAGACATGTCACAGCACATTACGGCATGTTGACGGTAAGTCTGCCAGCGCGTGACTCTAAGCAAAAGTCTGCTCCGTCGTGATTGGATCAGAGTTTTTTATACCCCGTTTTAAAAGTGCAAATACTACATCTACCTTTTATTATTGATCTCAGGTCTTACACCATTTTTTTACACCCTATATACTGAACCAACTAAACCAAAGAAATATGTATATCAGGTAACGTTCAACGTAGCACATTTGTGAGTCTCCAATAATGAATAAATATTATAAAAGAAAGTGTATGATGCGCGTGCATCTAAAACTCAGAAGTGAGTCCCGGTACGATCAAGGAATTTATATGGTGTGGTAGCCCTCTATCCTTTATCCACGAAGAAAGTTCCCGTTCTTACCTGAAAGGCGTGCTTTTGAAGATTTAATGACTGGAAGTTTCGCCCTCTATAATTTTCTAGAAAAGCCCAGAACATTTGAAAGTATTCGAGAGCATTCTCCAACAACATCCCAGATCATTGTGGGTGGAACATTCCAGAACACTCTCGAATGTTGTGGAGTGTTCTGGAATAGTTTGGACCATTCGAAGCCTTTTTGTGTGGATGGGGCTACTCCCTGAGCGAAGCCGGGTACCCCAGCTAGTAGACTAGTTCTTCAGAAACTATAACCTATGATGAGTTTGTGAGTTAAAAAATGTGTCCACTAACTTGGGCGAACGTCTGTATAGACATAGAGGCAATACCGCCGGCGCTCATCTCGAGAGGCTTCTGCGCCACCCTGATGACTGTAAGCAGGTCCTTCTGAAGGTCCAGCGGCCAGGAGATCCACGGCGACTCGTACGCAGCAAGAGCTACGCCTTGGCTCTGCCAGAATAATTTACAGAACATGTGTTTAAATATTAGCCGAAAGGCGTCCACTGCTGGACAAAGGCCTCCCTCAAGGATTTTCACGACGACCGATCCAGCGGCTTCCCACGACCTTCACCAGGTCGTCGGTCTACAGAGTGGGAAGCCTGCCCACGTGTACATCTTCTGGTGCGCAGTCGCCTCTCGATAACTTTACTACCCCAACGGCCGTCTGTTCTACGAGCTACTCGTATATGTCCGTTACCTTGGTTCTCCTACGGATCTCCTCATTTCTGATTCGATCGCATATTCGATTTGATTCGAGCATAGCTCGCTCCGTCGCCTTTTGGGTGACCTGGACTAATATATACTGTGCCTGGAGCCAAATTAATTACCCTAGATATATTCTAACCTAATATTATCAAGGTAGGTAGGTACACACTCCACATAAGTAGGGATATACACTGAATAGAAGCGCCTTCACAATCGGAGCGCGCGTGCTACAAGGGGTAATGACTTATACAGGGTGTAAAAAAATTGGAGTATGTCTCGTTAACTGGGGCTTCTCCTCATCAAACTGAACAACTTTTGTTCTACAAGTTTGCTAAAATCGCAAAAAAAAAACTCTTCATACAATACCATCAGATGATCGACCAATTTTGTGGATTTTTGTATGGAACGTCGTTTTTTTTTTTGCGAATTGATTATAATTTTCTTGGAAAAAGTTGTATGTATAATGGGTAGAAGCCCCAGTTAACGGTTCCTACATCAATATTTTTACAGCCTGTATAATTATATTTTGCTCAGTAAGTACATCATTTTGTCCGTAGTAGGCATGCACATCATATCACAAATCACGGTCATTATAGGATCACTTGTGTATCTTCTTGTCTGTCAGTCACAGCCAATTTGCTCAGAAACTACTAGACCGATTGAGTTGAAATTTGGCACACATATGTAAGTCGGTGACCCAAAGACAGACATGTCCCGTAAATAAATTAATTTGCACATGTAGGCCACCTTTGGGGGGTTAATTAAAAAAAAGTCTTGCAATATGTCACGTATAAAATAAAAGGGCGTGTTGCGAGAATCTCAATTTTTTTTTCTAATTTTAACAGAAATAGTTTCAAAGTTATTTAAGAAAATAGGTGAAAGTTGATATCTCCTAAACTACTCGGCCTAATATCTTGAAAAAATATCAGTCTATGTGGTTGAATGCATATATTACAGGATGATCTATGAGAAAATCTAAAATCCTTCTTGTCCCACAAAAAAAATAACATTTCCAAAGTTCAGACTTTATAGACCCTATTTACCTAGAGCATAGTATGTACTGAGAGGTCTTGGTTTTGTTGTTAGTGCGGAACCCTGTTTTTCTGACTCGCACTTGGCCGGTTTTATTTTATTGATTTTTTTGCTCCGATTGTATAGTTTCCTTGGGGAAAGTTAATCAGTTTCATGAGTATTAGAATCTACTATTTGTTTGTCGTTTCCGCTCCTCATAAATATTCACTCTGTAAATGCAACGCGTGGTGCTAAACTTTAGCTAATTGCTAAGAGGTACTTACTGTACTGTAGTGCGTCGGTAGCATAACGGCTAGGCCCTCTACCTCCTGTCCGGGAGAACGTGGTTCGAATCCTGCCACGTACCAATGTGTTTTCAAATTTCGATTTCATATGTACGTTTATCCGACGCTCTTACGGTGAAGGAAACATCGTGAGGAAACCTGCACACGCCTGCGAAGAAACTCGAAAGTTGTGTGAAGTCGATCAACCCGCACTGGGCCCGCGTGGTTGACTGAGGCCCGATCGCCCTAATCCAAGGTAGACTCAAGCCTCTCGGTGGGGACGTATATGAGCTGATATGATGATCATTCATCATGGTTGGCATACCTTTATCCTTTAGCTGATTTTTTTTTTTTTTTTTCACTCGTGGGTAGTTCACCAGCGGTTAAATTCCTAATTTCAACATTTCGTTGCGACATATTGACAAAAGCAGTTCAGTTAATCTTGGAATTTATTAGCTTACTTGTACAATCATCTCGTTGCCCATATAGCAGAAGATGTAAGCATTGAGTAAGGTAAAGGCAAGCATGGCCAAAAAATTAAACAACAAGGTTATGTCGTGAGAGCCCACCTGAAAAAATGATATAAACATGACAGGTATGAATATAATAACAACATTACCTCTTTGAAAATTTGAATGCTGCATTTGTAATATTTAGAAGGTCGGCAAAGTAAGGTTATATGAACTTTCCTTTCAAGTCATCTCGGAAAGTAGGATTATCAGTATGACCTCTTGAATACAAATAATATGAGATGACAAGCACGCAGACTGTGGGCAAAGTATATATGTACTTATATTAGTACTAACATACAGTATGGACACTCCCTGTCGCTCTCTAGATTCCGACCTCACCCCCTCGTCACCCAGATTGATACAGATTGGTTACAGTTTGGTTGTCGAACGTATAGGATTTCGCCACTATTTTGTTTGTTCCGTCATTCCCTTTTTGATATGCAGTGACTTATATATTACTATTCAAATCTGTGTTGATATGTCATTTCTGGCCCGTTGTATGAAGTGTCCAGGGTGTGCTGCGGAGGTAGAAACTATAACGTCATAAGAATGGCCATACAAATTTTAAAAAAAATATCGAAACATATAAGTATTATGTGGGGTATCCAATAAAATGGCTTTGTAAGTAGATTACAAAATATATACAACATACTGTAACAAAAATGTTAAGGGGTAGTAAAAACCACCTTGGTCAAAAAATAAATAACGAGAACGTCCAAAAAAACCGGTAAAGTGCGAGTCAGAACCGCGCACAAAGAGTTCTGTACCATCATACTAGATGGCACTAGTTTCTTCACGTTTAAAAAGACACGTTTTTTGTATGGAGAATTTTACTTTTTCTAATTTTTTGTATTTTTTGTTATAGCGGCAACGGAAATACATCATGAAATACAAGCTGGTGACAGACGGACAGACAGACAGAGGGACGGACAGCGTAGTCTTAGTAATAGGGTTCCATTTTTACCCTGTGGGTACGGGACCCTAAAAATGACACAATTTAGAGTTGACTTGACTATAGGTTAATAACCACTGAATGGATTTTTGTAAAATGTATATAAAACTAGCTTTTACCCACCGCCGCTGAACCCCCGTGGACATCGTTTTTATTAATTTCTTTGAGGATAAGTGGTGCGCGAGCCGCAAGCGGCTTGCGAGCGTGGACATGGGTTTTCTCCAGATCCCTCAGGAGCTATATCGGGCTATTCTGATTAGCAGTCTATGTCACTTCACACCCCCTTAACCAATTATATACAAATAATCACTTCATTCCGCTGCTTCGTTGCGACGCCGACGTGCGCGAGCGTGGAGATGAGTTTTCCCCAGATCCCTCGGGAACTATGTCAGAATATGCTAATTAGTAGGTAATTTATGTCATTTCCTACCTCCTCAACCAACTCTGTGCAAAAAACACAACAATCCATTGTTCCATAAGAGTATTGTTTCAGTTCCCTTAGTAACTGCATCGGATTATGCTATTTTCACGGGATAAAAATGAGCCTATATCCTTCCCAATGACACAGGTACCTGCGTGCTAAATTTCATCAAGATTGGTCGAATGTAGAAGCGTGAAAAGGTAACAAACAAACAAATTTTCACAGGCTATTCTGATTAGCAGTCTATGTCACTTCCCACCCCTCAGCTAATTCTGAAAAAAAAATCCGTTGCTAAGTTGTGACGCCAACGTGCACGAGCGTGGAAATGAGCTTTTCCCAGATCTCTCGGGAACTATGTCAGCATATGCTAATTAGTAAATGTTATTTCCCACCTCCTATACCATCCCTGTGCAAAAATCACAACAATCCATTGTTCCATAAGAGTATTTTTACAGTTCCCTCAGAAAGTGCATCGGACTATGCTATTTTCAAGAGAAAAAAAGTAGCCTATGTCCTTCCCAGTGACAAAGGCTATCTGTATACCAAATTTCATCAATATTGGTGGAGGTGTTGAAGCGTGAAAAGGTAACAAACAAACACATCGTCACATTTATAACTAGCTTTTGCCATCGGCTTCGCTGACGTGAACATAGTTTCCATGACGATCTCCGAGGGTTAGCAGTGCGCGAGCCGCACAAGCGGCTCGCGAGCGTGGAAAAAAGTAGCCTATATGATAATCCAGGTCTTTCTACCTGCTAAATTTTAGCCAGATATCAGTAGTTTTTGCGTGAATGAGTAACAAACATCCATACATACAAACTTTCGCGTTTATAATATTAGTAAGGATGACTCAAGATTTCCTCTATAGGAACCGGGTGTAAGCAACAGGTTTACGAAAAATGATTGTGTCTATCAGTCATTGAGTCTATCATACTAAGATAATCGGCATAAACAAAAAGTTCAGGAAGGTAATGTAAACCAAGAAACCGTGTTTCTTTATATTTCTAGTACGCAATGTTACGCGAAGTCGCGCCAATGCGACGCACACGCACAGTGAGTTAGTGATTGCTGGCCAGCCAAGTTTTGCATGCATTGCTGTTTTAAAAAAAATAGAGAAAAAGAAACAAATTTTTTGAAAGGAATTCCAGTGAAATAAGACTCAGAATCAGGAACAAATTGAACTCTAATACCCCATTTCCACTCAGCCCTATTGGGCAGGACAGTGAGCAGGGAAGTGGACAGCGCGAGAGTGTAAACAGGTCACTCGCGCTGACACTGCTCCTGCCGCTGCCATTGCCCGGCGCTCCCTCGATTGTCGGTTTTTCGTGCGGAAGTCAAAGGACTGCCAGCGCGAGCGCGAGTGAGGTATTTACATTCAGCCCTCTTGCTCACTTGTCGCCGGCCTTTCGAGCAGGAATGTTTTCGGAAACCTGTCCTATACACTCTGTATATTGTCAAATAATAATTAACCAAAAACATTTTTTTTAAATGTTTAAATCAATTAGAAAAACATTCACCATTGAAAATGTAAAAAATCGGTAGTTAGAAATAATGAAATAATCTATAAATTGCTTATGTGTTTTGATGAACATCTTTTGTTTTTTATATTTTGTCGTAGTTGTGTTTATGTTTTTGTTTGTAATATGGGGCCAGTTCGTGAACAGGAGCTTATATGGTCCCACGTGAGTTGCCTTCAACTAGCTCGTATAGGGCAATCTCGTTGAAATTCCCTGCTTCGATATTCAAAAACCAATAAACCAAACCAACCAAAAATAACCAAACCAATTCGAATAGCCTCTTGTACAAAGACATATCCACGTAAAACTTACGACTGTATCAAGAGTACAGCCATGAAGGAATATTTTTGTTAATTATTTTCGCCAAACAAGGATTTTTGTTTCATTATTATTTGACAATATAAGAGGATATCGTTAGTCATTTGATACATATTTTACAAAAATCCATTCAGTTATTTTCAATCTAAAGCAGTTCAAACTCAACTATTAGGTATGGCATTTTTGGACGTATTCTAATATTTTTGTAGTAAGTAGTAAAAATGTTACAGTATGTTATATATTTGTAATCTAGCCTTTTATTTAATACCTCACAATATGTGTTTCAATGATAATTATTTTTATTTGCATGGCCATCTTTATGACGTCATAGTTTCCACAGATAAGAAAAAAAATTTGGTGATAGTTTCTATCCCCACGGTCTGCGCGCTTATTGTCTACTCTATTTGTGTTCAGGAGCTCCTAATGCATTGATACCACATTGGTAAACCTACTTTCGAGACGACTTGTGCCAAAATTGTATTTTTTGTAGTTTCGTCGTCCTACATATAAATCCCAGCAAAACATAAATGTGAAAGGGAGTCAAGTTCGATACATTAAATGTATAAAGATCTCTATGGTACATATGGTTTCCTAAATCATAGCTACTGCACTTCAAATTAAGTGTTTTTCTTAAACTTCTCTAAATAATAGAAAATTTATAACGGTTACAGTTGCTAAAAAGAAAATTTGTTATGTTCCGTGTTACTAATGGTGTATCTTGGCAAGTTTTCATTATCCAATCATATGCTAAATTGGCGTTTATTTTATATTTTCAGGACGTCAGCCTGTACGAGATTAGAATGGCTGTCAAACATCTCAAGAACATCAAGACACTGGGTGATGATGGAATTACGGCTGAACTTCTAAAAGCAGGTACTAAAAGCTACACCCCGGTACTAAAAGCTCTTTTGAAGTTATTGAATTCCGTTATACTCGAGCGACAAACGCCTAAGGCATGCCAGAAGTGTGGCCGTGCTCTCCTTCAAAAGGGGCGGCAACACACTGCTGAAGAACTACAGACCCATCTTTTTTCTGAGCCATGTTTACAAGCTGTTTTAGAGAGTCATTACGAATTGTCTCGCACCCAGGTTTGACGACTTCCAGTCTTCCGAACAAGCCGGCTTCCGAAGAGGCTTTGGTACCATAGACCACATACATACGCTGCGGGAGATAATACAAAAGATTGAAGAGTACAATCAGCCAAGCATAGTCGTTTGTGGACTATGAGAAAGCCTTTGATTCAGTCGAAACCTGGGCTGTGCTATACAGTCTCTCCAGCGGTGCCGAATTGACTATCGATACATCGAGTGTTGAAGTGTTCATATGAAAACGCCATCATATGGGTTAGCCTCCAGGATCAGAACTCAAAACCTATCCAGCTGCAGCAAGGGGTGAGACAGGGAAACGTTATATCTCCGAAACTGTTCACGGACGTCCTGGTAGATGTTTTCAAACTTCTAGACTGGGGTGGACTCGGCATCAATATCAACAGCGAGTACATCACCCACCTCCGATTCGCCTTCGATATCGTGGTCATGGCTGAGACTTTGAAAGACCTTAGCACAATGCTCAATGATCTCAATAAAGACTCTCAATGAGTGGGTCTTAAAATAAACATGGACAAGACGAAAATAACATTAAATTTCCTTGTCGCACCCACTCCTCTAAAGGTTGTAGACCCTACACTCGAACTTGTTGACGAATATGTATTCCTGGGACAAACAGTCTAGTTAGGTTGGTCCATCTTCATGAAAGAGATCAATCGACGGATCCAATTCGGCTGGGCAGCGTTCGGGAAGCTTTGCAATATCTTCACGTCCCAAATAGAGTGTCTCAAGACTAAAGTCTTTGACCTATGTGTGTTACCAGTAATGACATACTTAACTGAGACATGGTCGCTTACTATGGGCCTCCTAAGAAGGCTCAAGGTCACCCAAAGTGCAATGGAGCGATCTATGCTCGGAATTTCCCTACGCGATCAAATCAGAAATAAGGAGATCTGTATGAGAACAAAAGTAACTGATTTAGCTCACAAATCGCTTAACTGAAGTGGCAGTGGGCACATAGCTCGTAGAACAGATAACCGTTGGGGCAGTAAAGTTCTCGAGTGGCGACTGAGCACCGGAAGACGTAGCGTAGGCGGCCGCCCACGCTGTAGACCAACGACCTGGCGAAGGTCGCGGGAGTCCACTGGATGCTTGAAATCCTTGGGGAAGGCCTTTGTCCAGCAGAGGACGTCTTTCAGCTGATATGATGATGATTTTTATATCGCTTGGTGGCTTGATTATTTAAACTTGCACAAATTGTTACACAATTTAGTAGCAGAGAACATAACAAATTTTCTTCTAAGTAACTGACAACTGTTTGTAAATTCTAAGAAAAATATTTCGATTTGAAGTGCAGTAGCTATGATTTAGGATACCACTATAGAACTTCGTACCTACCCATTTATATCTCTGTATTTTTTATATCGAACTTGGCTATGTTTTGATGGGATATCATTATTTTTTGTAAAGTAATGATATTTATTTCATCTCTTTATCCAAATAATAGACGTATAATGTATAATTGAGGCACAGAATCCTCGCTGCGCGAGCCCTACTCACACTTGGACGTTTTTTTTCAGTTTTTCCTTTATACGCCGAATAACCTATTTTGATCACAAATCTCAAGTTAAAAAGTTACCTGGAAATGGTCTACAATTTTGATGAATAGTCAGTCATAAAAATAGTGCTTTTCGGACATCATACCTATAAAAACGTAAAAGATATATTTATGAAAATTGTGATTCAAGGTGATCGAGGGGGTCTTACTATACATACAAAATTGCAAGTGTGTAGGTCAAACAGATTTTAGGTTACGAATAAGTCAAAAGCGGCCCGAAATGGTCTGTGTAGGGTCGCCCTTTTCTTTTCGAACTCGGCGGACACACTGCCGTCTAGATGCGGAATAGTTTGGATCCGGAAGGTTTTTAATTACTGCTTACCACTGTGACCATCATAACGTTCAAGCAAAGTTCCAATGTAACAACCAAGTTTTGTATCAAGAAAAATTCCTTGAATGCCATAGACATTGATTTAGAATATCTGAAATTGAATTAACAATTAGCGTCCTACCTGACAATCAATTTGTACCAATACTAGAACAAATAAACATTTTGTGCATTATGATTTCATCAGTGCTTAATACCTCATCAATCGGATATGCTTCTTCACAATCGCTTTAAACTCCTTTCGAATCGCCTTATCAATTTCAGCTGTGTGCTCCAAAGCTCTAAGCCGGACCTGCAGATCCTTTAGTTGATCGCACACATACATAATCAAACTGCACACCAACCCTTGCAGAGAAGCAGACCTGTAAAGGCACGGAACCAAGAAAGTAATGACTATGATCAGAGCTGCTAGATGTAGATTCAATCTGTTTTTCATCGGGTCAAATGGCATCCAAGCCTCCATAGTCATATCTCCTTTCAATAGCGCTAACCCTGAGAATGCGGATAATATCGTAGTTGTTAACCCAGCTACAACAAGGACGAAATTACGCATCAACTTCTTTCGTTCCTTAGTGATTACATCGCCAGACACCTCAATTTCTTCAATCAGTTGTTTGAGTTGGTCACGCTTGGATACGAAGGCGGCCACTTTGAGAGCATAGTTGTAACCCACCAAGCTCTTTTCTACATTTGACAGTAGCAAATGCACGTCATCCTTCTTCTGGAACGTTCCAATAGCCGTTATTACCAGGAAAATAATCGTCAAAATATGCAAAGTTACTTCATAGATTTTGTATAAAAACCGGTGCATTTTTGGCCAGTTTTCATTCGGCCATAAACCCACGTAGAAGAGATATTGTATATTGCTCTCAAACATTTCCGAAGTATAAAAATGTCGAATGAAATTCATTTTGCAAATGATTTAGGCGCCGAAGCTAACAATACTTAATGCGGTCTTGAAAATTACTCTTTAACAACGTAATCAACATAGAAAAGGTTAACTTTCAAAACTTCTGAAGAAAATTGATCAAAATAACTGATTGAAAGTTTTGATTACTTTAAAGGTACGCTAGCTAAAGTTAGGTTTCAATTATATATTATTTCGAGAATTAAACTCAGAGCGTTTCGTTAAATGCCTTTAATAAAATTTATTTAAAAAAATTACAAAATTACAAACTATTAAAAATTATGCGAAGCCCTCGTGTACAAATGTGAACTTAGTTTTGGTACTTCTAGAAGTTTCACTGCACTTTCTTCTTAACAATTTCACTAATTTCTTTGGTCCACAGCAATAGAGGTTTAGACGAGCTCTGAAATAAAATTTTCGATTTCCTTTATCTGCTAAAATGCTTCTGTTATTGGTAGACTATCAAAAAACCCATCATACTACGCTACTTACCCTGGGTACAAATGAACCCAATATCCAAAAACGCGATCCCAGTGCGGCCGACCTCTCCTAACTCTACATCCTAATATAGGATATTCTTTACTTAAATCATAATTATTGTCATTTTTTTCATTTAAATTCTCTCTTCTCTTCCTACCAGCATTACTTCTGCCTATATTAGGAGTCAGAAGAGTTTGTCTCTCATCATTTATATATTTTTCTCTTTCTACTACGTGTCTAACATCACCTCTTTCATTGACTACAACCATATGACTGAGAGCGCCATCATTTATCAATACTTCTTTAATATTTCTTGAAGCAGTAACGTATAGCTCTAACTGGACTCTATCAAGTCGATTGTGGTTCCTCAGTTGCAGAATACATTTAGTAGCCAAGTCTGCCAGCCAAGTGATTTCTCTTTCATGCCTGACTATCCATAGGAGGTGGATGCGGCCAGGGAAACGCCCTCTTGGATTGCTGAAATAAAGTAAGAAATGGTAAGGTTTTCCTTCGTTTTCTTAGCTAATTATCTGATGAACCTGCCTTAAATTCTTATATCTCTCCTGCCCAGCATTAGAAAAATTTCTACCATTAAAAAAACTGCGTATTCGCGGTGTCCGTTAGCTACTCTCGAGTGCAGGATTTAGTGAAATGATGATGACTCTTTTGTTTCAGTTTTCTTTCACGTTTTTTAGGGTTCCGTAAATTAGTTAAGATAGTTATACAAGTTGTGGCGCCTTTGATCATGCTCATATTCAAAATCTATAAAAAAATATTAAGGGTGTCTCCCCTGAATTCAAAGTGGGAGGGGGGAAGTAAATTTCTTTTCATTAACGCACCACATCAAGTGATATTCTTTCAAAACTAAGTATTAAGGGTTTGCGGAAACCATTTCTTCAATTTATGATTTGTTTACGAAATATTAATGTTGCATTTTTGTTAATGTTTTATAATCCCCTTCCAGCTAAACCGCTTTTTCAGTAAAAATGATATAAAAGGTCCTCTACATATTTAAAAGAAAAAATATAAGGACTAAGTAGAATTTCTTAGTTTACAAGTAATAGACCATCAACTAAGATGTGCAGTTGGATTTGTAAAGTTCATAGATTTTCCATACAAAATTTTCTATGCACGTGTTCCGACACGCACGATGGCCCACTTTTTCAAGTCAAAGACTATGACAAAGTCTTACTTTTTTTAGTTTCTTTTAGATCTGTTTTGATATTATCTTACTTTTTTATTAGTTTTTTGTTTTTTTATGTTTTTCAAAAGTTCTTTCTTCGTATTCCAACTCTGATCTTCACCCGTGCATGATACTGTCTTTTTTTACTTTTTTTTCTACTATATAAGTTATCAAACAAGTGCAGTATAACAATAATTTCTTATCAAATTCAATAAATTATTTATGAGCTAATAAATCTTACTTGGTAGTGATACCTGTTTCTCATATACTAAAGACCTTGTTCCCTTGCTCTCCAAGCCTGCTTATAACCCTCGTGCAAGCTTATATGCGGAAGGGAGAACGCGTCGAGGCTGCAAGATTAGTTATCTATTCACTTACCTCAACATATCGCGAAGCAAAGCAACAAATGGCGTGATTCCAACCCCAGCAGCAACACATATAGCAACCTCGCTTTTGACCACTCTTTCCATTGGACTTGAAAATGGACCGTCTACAAGGATGCTGAAAATATTTATTTTTTGATTAGCATAGTAACTAAATTCCTTATGATGGGGCAGATGACTTCAATGATTCGCCATTGCATTATGTCTTGGACTTGGCACTTCCATTAGGATCATGATATCTTAGTATATTCTGGCAGAGTCGCCATTAGGAGCGCGGCCTAGACGCTCTGATGTTTGAGATACGTATATGGTCGAATAAAGGAAAAGACGCATGTTAATCAGACGTCGCGTCGGTCGTATATTGAACGCCATAAAATTCACAATTCCTTTATGCTACAAAAAAATCATCATATCAGCCGAAAGATGTCCACTGCTGGACAAAAGCCTTCCCCAAGGATTTCCAAAATGACAGGTCCTGCGCTACCCGCATCCAGCGGCTTCCCTCGACCTTCACTAAGTCGTCTCCACCAAGTGGAAGGCCTGCTTACGCTATGTCTTCCGGTGTGCGATCGCCACTCAAATACTTTGCCGTTTGTTCTCGGAGCTTATGTGCCCCGGCTTTGCTTAACTTTAGCGATTCTAAAAGTTATGTCGGAACGTTGGTTCTATTACGGATCTCTTTATTTCTGACTCGATCTCGTAGGGAAACTCCGAGCTTAGCTTGCTCCATCGCCCTTTAGTACGCAGTTCAGTCATGACTGAAATACAGTTAAAATTTGTGTTTTGTGTTTTTTTTAACTCGTCTATACATACAAACCTTAATCCATTTGATCCTCTTTCCAAAAACAGTTTCTCTAGAGATTCAGTCCAGTCTCCAGTAACCCTTATCCATACTACAAAATGTTGTTCTTTGTGTGTTGGTACCTAAAACACATTTTATGCAAAATAAATAAATATCACCAAAAATCAAAATTTCATAAGATTTGGATATATTTTTATTTCTCGTTTATGTCTGTGACGAAGTCATCCTTTTTAGTATACAGGATCTTAACAAAGGAGCTTGTATACTCATGAAACTGACCAACTGTCCCCAAGAAACCCATGGTCAATTCGCAAACCTTTGTAGGACCCTATATTTTATCGATCTGTCTGTACTCCATATTGTATAATATGATAATTTACAAATTTTTACTGACACGGTTAATTAAACGTAGTAAAATCATTGACACTTATACAATAATCAAAAATCCCGCCCCGAATCGCATCAGACTCAAAGGTACCCATCACACCTGCAGCGTTACCGCGTTAGAATGCCATGGATACACGTTGAATCAGGTACGAACCGGAACGGGGATCATGGCCCCTCTGACGTGAATGAGGCCAAGTCATTAATAAAAGCCCTGGCTTCCGATCTGTTTTGTATTATCTTCTTTTTTTATTTGTTTTTGTCACTATTTTTTTTCTTTTTTTACATCTGTCATTATCATTATCGTTACTATTATTATCATTACCGATTAATTTTTATGTCTAACATTTACTGCATCATCAAAATTTAATAATACATTCAGTTTTGGTGGTTATTTTTGTATAATTTTATGAAGCCTTCTCCCTTGCCCCCAAATGTTTGTTTTTTTTACCGTGCGGGCTTAGACGCGGTTGGAAGGCGCGTCGAGGTTGCGTGTCTTTTCTTTTAATTTGCGATGTGCATCCAATGATATACTGTGTGTGCATCCCACTTTGAAATCTTTTATTTGAAGGTGTCATTACGCAGACTCCCGGGGGAGCCGTTAACCCCTATGGGAACGCGTCCCCAAGGTGGCGGATAGGGGAGTGCTCGCCTGGTTCTGCGTAGTAGAACCAGGAGGGTAGGAGCGAAATAAAATAGCTCCCGCATTTGAAGGTGTCATTACGCAGACTCCCGGGGGAGCCTTTAACCCCTATGGGAACGCGTCCCCAAGGTGGCGGATAGGGGAGTGCTCGCCTGGTTCTGCGTAAATAGAACCAGGAGGGTAGGAGCGAAATAAAATAGCTCCCGCGGACCAAAAGGCCGCAGAAGGACACTGCGATATAAAACCCCTGGTGCGGGCTTCTTCAACACCTTCGGAGCAGAGGCCGCAGAAGTGCTGTGAGTCTGGGCTGGGGCTCACAGAAGAGATGCCGGTGGAAGAACCCTTCGGGGCCAACGGCGGCACTCACACTCCGCAGCGGGTGATAGTCTTGGCGTCAGGTGGCAACCGGCCGTAAAAATAAAGCCAATCATCAAACTCCAAATCATGAAAAGCACAGATAATAAAAGGGCAAACAATGCTAAGGCGTCCCCCTCAAGCGACGATAACAGTGATGGAAATGCAACAAATGCTAGGGCGTACCCCCAAAGCGACGCAAATGTCATCAGAGCACCCGGGATATCACCCACAATGCGCATAGCGAGCTGGAACGTGGGCTCGATGACAGGACGCAGCTCAGAACTCAGCGAAGTATTACATCGAAGACGCATCAACATTTGTTGCATCCAGGAGACGAAGTGGAAGGGGTCCAAATCACGTAATATCGGGTAGAACTACAAGCTGATTTATCATGGAACAAGGGCGCAGAATGGAGTCGGCATTGTAGTAGACAAACACTTTCAAGATCGCGTAATTGAAGTAAACAGAGTAAGTGAAAGACTAATGTCAATCAAGATTGCCCTGGACAATCAACCGTGCATGAACATCATAAGCGCATACGCCCCCCAGTCTGGAACCCGAAGCGCGGAAAAGGAATCTTTCTGGGAAGAAATTTGATCTGCTGCAATCTATACCAAACTGTGAGCCGAAGTTCATCGGCGGCGACTTGAACGGTCACGTTGGTGAGAAAACTACCACTTACCAGAGAATACATGGCAACTTCGGATATGGTAAAATCAACCCGGAGGGAGAGAGCATCCTTTAAATGGCACTGGCACACGATCTTGCAATTATTAATACCTTCTTCACAAAACCTGCAGAACATCTAGTAACCTATAAAAGCGGCGGGGCATGCACTCAGATAGACTACATTCTAACTGATAGAAAACAACTAAAGACATGCAAAGACTGCAAAGTCATATCCGGGGAACCTCTTACCTCTCTGCATAGAATACTAGTGGCAGAGTTCAAAATACCAAAAACATACAAAGTCAAGAAGGAGAAAATCACAAGAACACGGTGGCATAAATTAGAGGGTGAGGAAGGTCTCAGTCTATGTGAAGACATCGCACAACACCTTCAGGAGCAGCAGGATGATACAGCCGATGCAATGTGGAGAGATTTTTAACTATACTGCAATGAAAAAGCAAAACAATATTTAGGAGTATCTAAAGGTGCCATCAATAATAACAAGGATACTAGCTGGTGGAATGAAGAAGTGAAAGAAAAAATAGAAACTAAGAAAACACTCTTCAAACTATGGCAACAGACTAAAGACGATGCTGACCACCAGGCTTATAAAATTGCTAAGAAAATCGCAAAACGAGCCGTCGCACAGGCCAAGGCAACCGCCAGGGATGATTTCTACGCTAAACTTGAAACTGTCTCAAACGATAAAGAAATCTTTAAACTGGCAAAACGCAAACACCAAATTAGTAGGGATACTGCCACAAACAAATTTATCAAAAATGAACAAGGAAAACTACTAACATCAAATGAAGACATCAGAGACCGCTGGAAAGAATACTACACAGAATTGCTTAATGAGGTATTTCCCCATTTATAAGGCCAGAAGAGATAACTTTAGCAATCAAACGAATTGCAAATAACAAAGCCTCTGGCCCTGACGATATCCCTGCTGAATTCTGGAAGCGAATAGGAGATACCGGCGTACTGTTCCTGACGAAACTTTGCAACAAGTTCCTGGCTGATGGAATTTCCGACGAATGGCAAAATAGCTTTCTCATCCCTTTCTATAAAAATAAAGGTGATATAAGACTCTGCGGCAACTACAGAGCTATAAAGCTAATCTCACATTCCTTCAAAATATGGGAAAGAGTCATCAACAAAAGGCTGCTTGAAGTAACTAGCGTCACTGACAACCAATGCGGATTCGTCGCTGGTAGATCCACAACTGATGCTATACATTCGGTCAGAACACTTATGGAAATGTACAGAGACAACAAAACAGACCTGCACATGATATTCATCGACCTAGAAAAAGCTTTCGACCGGGTACCGAGAGAATTAATTTGGCACTCTCTAAGGACCCAGAGTGTCCCCGAGCATTACATAATGACTGTCAAAGATATGTATATATAGATACTTGGTGTATCAACCAAAGTGCGAAGTCCGGCCGGAACAAGCGATGAATTTGATGTAAAGGTTGGTTGGTTGGAAGACCGAGTACATTCATTGCAATTTTAGTGACGTCAACAGCAAACACACCATCTATCTACAGAACACCCAGCTAAAAGAAGTGGACCATTTCAAGTACCTAGGGTTAATCATTAGCAAAGATGGGTCAATAGACACTGATGTCACCCATCGCATAAACACCGGGTGGATGAAATGGAGAGAACTATCTGGCGTGCTATGCGACGAATGCCTGTGCGCATAAAGGGAAGAGTATACAGAGCAGCCGTACGACCGGCCATGACATACGGAGCCGAATGCTGGCCACTCAAAAAGCAGCACGAAAATCAATTACACTGCACAGAGATGAAGATGCTCAGATGGGCAGGTGGTGTAACTAGGCTGGATCATGTCAGAAACACATACATAAGAGGCACCTTTAAAGTGAGACCTATCCCAGATAAACTACAGAAGAGCCGTCTGCGGTGGTACGGAAACGTTATGAGGCGACCATCCGACCACATGACCAGGAAAGTGCTAGATATCGAAATAAAACCCCGAGAACGAGGAAGACCCCGAATCACATGGATGTCCGTAGTAAATAAGAACCTCAAAGAAGCCCAAGTTAACAAAGAGACGGCCCAGCACCGAGCTGCCTGGAGACGCATGATACGGAGGGCCGACCCCAAATAAAATGGGAAAGGGCCAGGCAAAGAAGAAGATTACGCAGACTTATATTTACTTAGCATTTCTCGTTGATATCTTATGTTTCAAGTGGCAACTTGCGTTTCATATTGATGTCTTTTTATGAAGCTGTAACTTTTTAGTTTATATGTATTGTGACTCCGAACTATAGACAGCGTAAAGGGACCCCTACTAGTGTCTTGCAAGGAAAACAAACGTTTGCGTTACTGCAAGTCCTAGCTCAAAGTTACAATTTACGGAGGGCGCACTTTACTCCTGATGTTGAAAGATTTATTTTCTCAGATATTTTAGTATATTGATTAACCATTTTTAACCACCTCCGTAGCTCAGAGGCAAAGTTCACTGGCTTTACACAGGAGGTCGCGGGTTCGATTCCCGGCGGGGTCAATTGTAAGACTCGGTTTGGTTGGTGGTAGGGCATTTTCTAAGCCCGCCTGGCTAGCTACCACCATCTTATCTAAGTCTTGCCGCCAAATATCAATGTTGATATCATTGGTGTGTTCCGGCATGAAGATAAGATAGCCAGTTCCCCATTGCGTTGGGGAATCTTGGTAAGCCCGCTTCCATCTTCGGCAACATCGTCACTTACCATCAGGTGAGATGATGCCAAGGGCTTACCAATTGTGAATAAAAAAAAAAAAAAAAAAAACTGAACAATTCCCAGTTCAGCCTAGCTAGTTCCCAAGACATATTTCCGCATAGTCCTAGAAACCACTTCAAAACTTTTTTTGCTTTAGCGGGACGTCCGCAAAGTTTTCAGGCTAGGGAAAACTTTGAGGGATAGTTAACGTTAAAATATATCTATCACAGATCTACTACAAATGGATAAGATCTGTTATATCTATAATTTTCTGATCTGTGTCAAATTAAACCATACTATGAGTGTGTATATAAAGACTTACCTTAACGACAGTGTAAGGATGCCACTCCAGCAAGGATATATCAGCACACTGCAGGAGTACGTATTGACCCATGCGGCAGTGGAACAGTTCGTCTGGACAGCTGAGAGTTAAGCTAATAGTTCTTCCAGGCATGTGAATCACCTAAAATGTCAACTTTGATATCTTGAAAACTGTATGAATCTACTTTTTAAAGTAGTTTGAAACCAACAGAAAATCGTTCCAAGATAAGTATTATTAAAAAAGCGGTCAAGTGCGTGTCGGACCATGCGCAAAGTAGGATTCCGTAGTCTTTTCAATAAATAAATGTATATTTTAAAGAAAAACAAATTTATTATTTTTACAGTTAGTATGGAACATACTGTATGGAAAATCCATGAACTTCTTACAAATCCAACTGCACATCTTAAGATGGTCTACTATAAGTCCTAAACTAAGAAGTAGGCTCAAGTAGTCTTACTTGACCGTGATACCTAATTTTTCTTTTTTTATTACGTGTCCTACTATCTATTTAAATAAAAATGAACCCCTATTTCTTCTGATCATCGCATCACGCGTGAACGGCTGGACCGATTTCGATAATTCTTTTTTTGTTGAGTTCGTTATTATCAGGAGAAGGTTCGTATGTAGAGTAGGGTAGGGTAATGTAGGGTTGTGTAAGGTACGGTAGGGTAGTGTAATGTAGTGTAGTTTAGTGTAGGGTAGAATAGAGTAATGTAGTGGAGTGTGAGGTGGAACGGAGTTCGCCGGGACAGCTAATTTCCAATATTTTTAAGATTTTCTGTAATAGCGATTTAGCTGGTACGGGGTGGAGACATGAAACTAACAAAAATCACCAATTTAATACATGTTTAGTAAACAAATCATTTTTTTGGAGAAAATATCTTAGCAAACCCTTACCCGTTTTAAAAGACCTATTCAACGATACTCCACGCGATAGGATAAGTGAACAAATAAATTCACCCGTACGTTACATGTTGGAGGGTACACTAGAAAAAGTTTTTAACAGATTTTATTTCATAACTTTATAATAGTCACAGTTTTGTATAAGCACTTTCATCTTCATAGCTGTAATAGTCATTAAGAAAAACGGCTGTGACATACCGACGGACATGACTAAACTATGAGAGTTCCTAGTTTGACTGCGGAACCCTAAAAAACAGTTTAGATCTTATTCTACTCCCATTTAGATTTTCCATTTACCTGCAGAATGTCGATTCTAGTGCGATTTCTCCTTAAAATTCTCCATAACAGATCGAAGGAGAAACAAATCAGCGGCAAAGCCATCCACTGCCAGGTCTGGAACATAATTTACCTTTTTTGTACAGCTTGGCAAAAAAAATATCACTTTATTATTATCACCACATAGATGGAACTAATTGATTTTTTAATGGCAACACTACTTTGCTTTCAACGGACTTGTCATTGTAGTGTTTGTCGTTTTCAACGTGTGTATATGTGTATCAGTGTATCTGGTCTGCGGCATCGTAGTTCGAAAACGAATAGACCGATTGTAATGCGGTTTTTTGTTTGAAAGCTGACGTGATCGATATGGTTCTTAGCTATAATTTATGAAGATCTATCTGTTCAGCCATTTGAAGATCATCAGTTCTTTTTAGGTGATGAAGGGATGTCAGCAACTTCTACTGGTCTGATCAATTCTATATTTGGTGTCCTGTTAGTGTGACAATATTGCAAAACCATGGTAACCTTGACCTGTTGCTGCAGCATCTCCTGGAATCTGCAGAATATCCAACTCCTCACCAACTTACAATAGAGGCGCCGTGTTTGGGCCGATTGGAATAGTCTCAATGAATAGGTGTTAGATAGAACATAGTAACCTTAACCTGATGCTGCAGCATCTCCTGGAATCTGCAGGATACGTCCTCGCCAACTTACAGCAGAGGTATCGTGTTTCGGCTCATTGGAATAGTCTCAATGAATAGGTGTTAGATAGAACATGGTAACCTTGACCTGATGCTGCAGCATCTACTGGAACTCCTCGCCAACTTACAACAGAGGTATCGTATTTAGGTTTATTGGAATAGTCTCACTGAATGAGTTTTAGATAGAACATTTATTTTTGACATGATGGTGCCAACTCCTCATCAACTAACAGCAAATGAATCGTGTTTGGGCTTATTAGAATAATCTCAATGAATAGGTTTTAGATAGAAAATGATAACCTTGACCTGATGCTGCAGCATCTCCTGGTATCTCCAGGATACCCAACTCCTTACCAACTTACAGCAAATTTATCGTGTTTGGGATACGTAAAGTTTAAAAATAAAATTTTAAAGAACCTAAAAACCGACTTCAAAAAGAAATTCACTCAAAAGTATGAATCATTTTTTATATGTAAATACACGACATTGATCAACAATAACGAAATCAAAGGTAGGTACGAATCAAATTACGGACCTACTATTTTTTTAGGTCGGTCCCAGCACACAGCTACTTACCTGTTGTAAATATTTAGGTCCCTAATTTGATTCGTACCTACCTTTGATTTCGTTATTGTTGGTTAATGTCGTGTATTTATATAAAAAAATATTATTTCATACTTTTAAATGAATTTCTTTTTGAAGTCGGTTTTCAGTTTTTTAAACTATTTATTTAATTATTTTTAGTGATAATGCTATCTATTTCACAACGTTAAACCCAATAATCTACTCGCTAATAGGAATCATCAAATCATAATGCATGTGATTCATTAACCGATACAGAGTCCTGTGGCTTCGATCATCATCTCAGCAGCATGAAAGTTAAGGAGTCAAACCTTCCATCATCAGTTCACCTGAATAACCTGAAAGAATACAACTATCGGTCTATACGTACCTACGTATAATATTTAAAGGATTATCGTCCAACTCCTAACCGTTACGAAGTTGTACTTCCCATCATCAGCTCATCAACATGAGATGATGACTACCAGACGCAAATACTTAAATAACTACAACATACATGAAACACGTAATACGTGCTTGTAAAGTTTGAGGGTTGCCTTCGATTTCACTGGGATCCCATCATCAGATCCTAACATAGTGACAATGGGACCACCTCAGAAATACACTCTTTCGAATAAAAAAATGTACTTTGAAAATCGGTTCACAATCTGCAAAGATATCGCGTAACACACATAAAAAAACATACAGTCGAATTGAGAACCTCTTCCTTCTTTACGGTCGGTTAAAAATGTCGCTAAAAACCTAAACTTGGAGAAAGCACACTAGGTAATTTTTATGAGTGAAATATTTGCCTCATTATCTACGAGGTAAGCTTTCTTGCAAACTTTTTATTCAACTATACCCAATCAGTTTGCCGCAGTTACTGCAATGCAACTATTACATAACTAAGTCATTTAGGTAATAGTCACTGCTGAGTCATGACTAAGCCCGGATTATACGGTCACACAGGTGTCCGGTTCACAGGAGGCAGTTAAGCCGAGTGTATAACTCAATGGTGCAACTGGCTATAGGATAGTAAGTGGGGTGTAATAAATACGTGTAAAGCAGCTGATCATATTTGCATTAACATTATAAACAAACAATAGACAATGGATTGTTTTAATCACAATTTTTCTTATCTGTGGTTTCAATTAAGTCCAATTATAATATGTTCTTACATGTATGGTATGTATGTTGCTAACGATGTATGTGCAAAATGTGAAAAAAAATCTCGGCTGTAATTTGTCAGGGGCGACAAAAAACCTCTAAAAAGTAGAAAATATATGTTTTGGCCAGTTCTATTTTGATCTAAGAGTCGTCGCGTAGGGGGACCGCTAAGTAGTGAAATTATTAGTAATAGTTGTACTCGTAGTAAAGTAAAACAGTTGTATTCTGTTACTATTTTATTTACTTAGCGGTCCGCCTACGCGACGACTCTTAGATCAAAATGAAAACTAGTTATATTAAACTTAAAGGGAAAACATATTATTTTCTACTTTTTAGAGGCTTTTTTAATCGGGGATTTTTTAAATTTTCAATTAAAGTTTTATTTCATGCTTTTTAAACTTTACGTATCCCAAACACGTTACCTCTGCTGTAAGTTGTTAAGCAGTTGGATATCCTGCAGATACCAGGAAATACTGCAGCATCAAGTCAAGGTTACCATGTTCCATCTAAAACCTATTCATTGAGGCTATTCCAATGAGCCCAAACACGTTTCATCTGCTGTAAGTTGGTGAGGAGTTGGGTATCCTGCAGATTACAGTAGATGCTGCAGCATCAGGTCAAGGTTACTATATTCTTGTAATATTATTAAAGTAACAGGACACCAAATTTTAAATCGATCAGACCGGTGGAAGTTGCCCACATCCCCTCACCACCTACAAAAGAGCTGATGATCTTTAAACGGCTGAACAGATCTTCATAAATTATAGCTAAGAAACACCTCGATCACGTCAGCTTTCAAGCAAAAAACTCGCATCAAAATTGGACCATTCGTTTAAGAACTACGATGCCACAGATAAACTTATAACACCCTTTATTTGGCGTCGGGGGTTAAAAATAGAGATCATCAGGTTCTTCGTGTTTACAGTTATAAATGATTTTTTTCAGGTTTTCACATAGCTCGTATGCAGGGAAATACCTAATAATTTTATTTTTAAGTTCAGGAAATAAATAGTATCTCATCTGTGCTTCAGGTAGGTATCTAGTTAGATTTTATTTCATTATTACGTCTATTTGTGTCGTTTTAGTAAGAAGTAACGTTGAAATAATTCATGTGTGTGTCGGTATAATACAAATTAAATAAATTCTTTTGCCAGGTCTAAACGCTAATCCAGAGTATACGCATTTTGATAACACGTACACAAAGGTTTTTAACCGCCTCCGTGGTGTAATGGTTAATTTTATTAGCTTCATATCAGGAGGTCGTGAGTTCGATTGCCGCCAGAGTCTAACTTTGTATGACTCGTTTGGCTGGTGGACGGGCTTTTTTAATCCCGCCTGGCTAAATCATCTTATCTAAGTCTTGCAACCAATCATCAATGTTAACAGCATTGATGTGTTCCGGGTCGAAGATAAAATAAGCAGTTCTCCATTGCGTTGGGAAATCATGGTAAGCCCGCTTCCATCTTCGGCATCATCTTCACTTACCATCATGATGTTAGGGGCTCACCAATTGTAAATAAAAAAAATAAAAAGGCTACTTATGGTTTATGCTCATCGTATAGTTTAACGTGAACGTATAGCTCGCGCCAAACTTTATTACGGCACTGAAGATAAAAAATGAAGACGCGTCTCAGTAGCAAACATTGGATATTATCGCATCACTTCAGATCAATAACAAAGGCGCGAGCTGCACTAACTATTAAGCATGGTACCTTAGATTTGATGGCGGCGAACTTTGGGTGTGTACTCGAAGAATTTGTGCTCCAACTTCTACTCTGACTAGGATAAGGACTAGATTCCGTTTCAATTAATACTTCTTCTTTCAGCGCTCCACTGAAACGAATTTAATCATTGCCAATAGTTTTGATATGTACCTACTAACTCTAATAATTTCAATTGACTAAGCTCCAGGCCTTAGCTCAGTGTGATTTGGTTTAAATGGGTTTGATTGTTAGTTACATTTTTCTCGACCATTTCCGCGCTTCGCAAGGCACGTTCTGCCATTGGTTCCGGTTATCATCACTAGATGGCGATGCATTGGGAACTTTGCTTGCAGGGATCTCGATTTTTCTCAGCAATTATAAAACACATGAAAGTGATATTTTGTAACCTGCTTTTTCATTTCATTCAATGATTTCATTTTGTCAGTTGCCGAAACACTATTCGTTTTCTTTTATCACAGAAAAAAATAATCAAAGAAACCTCTTTTAAAACAGAGATTTGCATTCTACAGGAAACCAGATCGATTTATACCTCAAAATTTTTTTAATCGATTAGTCTATTATTATGCCAGTTGGATTTTAAAAAAATTATTTTATTTTTTAAATTGAACGAAAAAACGTTGAAAAAGTGCAAAACTGTGGTTATATTCTCTTTACACGGCAAGAAAAAACATACACAACTGTTCCAAGCAATGCCTTGCCATAAACCGTGTCAGATGCCTTAAAGGCGACTTAAAAAAACTTCTGACAGTGGGTTTCGCCACTAGCCCTACAACCTCCACCAACCTGGACTTGGCTGGCCCCCTTCTGTTGAGTATTCCTTCCCGAGTTTTGGATGAGACCCGTGTCAAAGAATAAAGACTCTTCCGTGCCCCAGCAGTGGGGACGTTATGACTTATTGACAAAGGTCCAGATTGGACGCTAATTTAACTAAATTTACTGCAACACCATGTATCAAGATAGTGTCTATCTGTGGTTTCCGTATACCATAATGGGATAAGCCGTAAGTTAATGTATTAACTCAGTTGTCTTTATAAGATCAAGTAACTCTCTTTTTTTTATTATTAAAAATTTGAGTGGGTTTGACTGCAACTCACTTAAGTGATGATGCAGTCAAGGATGGTACACGCACACTTAAATAACGCCTATTCACTCTTGTCTTAAAGATCTCCAATCTTATAAACTAAAACTGTCATAATATTTTATGTGGACACGCCTCTTACAATCAGTCTTACCTCAAAGGATGTACAATGAGCAGCATCATAAACAACAGATAGAGCTGGTGGGTATACCAGAAGGCGTTGTAGACCTTCCTTCGAACCACCCTGAGGGAGGTCAGCCCCATGGCAACGGTGATCGCCAGCATGGACACGCCAGTCAGGCCGGCTTGACTCATGAGGAGGCGAGCGGGATTCTGGAATAGAAAGAACAATCTTAAGTTAATTTATAATTACACACTATAGTGATGACATGAAGTAAGTACTGTTCTACACTTGCGTATCGCACCTCCTTTGTAGTTGTTCTAACCGCGAATCAATTTAAACGTTTAAATTTTAAATTTAATTTTGCGAATATTATCAGTCAGGAACCTTCTGGAGACACTCTGCGTTCGATCTTCGCCT
The DNA here is from genome assembly GCA_947284805.1 of Coleophora flavipennella. Taxonomy (NCBI): domain Eukaryota; kingdom Metazoa; phylum Arthropoda; class Insecta; order Lepidoptera; family Coleophoridae; genus Coleophora; species Coleophora flavipennella. Next base: position 3,376,686 of record OX369285.1, on the reverse strand, counting down.
AGGACAATTTAGTGAAAATGTGCTTGTTTGTTACCTTTTTACGCTTCAACGCCTTGCCAATCTTATTTAAATTTGGCATGCAGGTAGCCTGTGTCACGAGGAAGGACATAGGCTACTTTTTAACCCGTAAAAATATCATATCGGCACAGATTACTAAATAGTAACTTATATCGGGCTATGCTAAGGAACTGAAAAAATACTCTTGTTTTGGTTAATTTCTTTAACATCGCAACGGAACAATGGATTTTTGTGATTTTTTGCACAGAGATGGTTGAGGGGGTGGGAAATGACATAAGTTACTAATAAGCATATCCTGACATAATTCCCGAGGGGTCTGCAAAAAAATCATGTCCACTGAGACAGTCATTACAACGATGTCCACGCGGGCGAAGCCGCGGGCAAAAGCTAGTACTTTTTATATAGATACACAAACTAGAAACGTCCAGGAAAATAAAGGCGCGCCGCTATATTTAGTCATACTAACTGGTTATAAAAAAATTAAAATTATTTGTAAACTGCAACTTCAAATGTCTACATGATTTTGTATGAGACTCGTTCTATCTACTTGTTGTATGTTTATTTTAAATTAGTGTGTGCAATAAGGAGTATTTATCTTATCTTATAAACACATCAAGCAAATCGTTGCGTTAATCTCAGTAACGGTAATGACGTTACAACTACAAGCGTTTAATTTGATTAAGATGACGAGTTTCCCAACACCTAAAATATTTGTTCTACTTATTCTGTGTCTGTGTCACTACAAAACAATAAAACAGTAACTGCTACACTTGTGCGTACCTAATTTGATTCTCTTAGCGAGGGCCGGAGCTAGGCCATTGTTTTAAAACACAAGTTGTCCCTATCTAGATAGATACGGAGGAATAAAGTCATTAAATGCTTCCAAAGTTAATGTATCTTTGCAACTTCGCTCGCCATTAATCTTTGCGCCATTATTTACCATTATTGCATATTTGCGGTGTAAATAACACGTTACAGTATCGACTACAAACAACAAATTTACAGTCAGGTCGTAAATTTCCAACTATCCGCCACTACATCACTACGGAACACTTCCCCACTGCTTTCTAGATAGTTACGGCGTTAGTAACAATGTAGTGCTCGAACATCTCGAACAGCTCGAACAGCTGGAATAGATCAGTATTATGTAGGTTAAAAAAAATAAGAACAAAACTGGAAATAACTAAATAGAATACATTTTTGACGAAAGTTTTGCTTTCTCTATGCTAGGTTTAGTATTAACCAGACACATTTTTAAGTAGCATAATTGAGGCTCGGTGGTTTAACGGACGGTAACGCCTCGGTCTTCCTACCCAGAGGTGCCGGGTTCGAATCCGACTGTCAATGTCCCAATGAGTTTTTCGAACATTTACTTTGTTTGTAAACTTTTTATTAAAAACAAATATGAATAACATGTGCAAAAGCGGACTTATCTCAAACAGGGGAATCTCCCATACAACCCTTAATTACTAAAAGGACTTAATTACTTTTTGTCCACAACTGATAAGTCATTCTCTCCCCTGATTGCTTTAATGGTAGAGAAAAATTCAGCGTGAAGAAACCTGCACATTTGATTACAGTGTTGTAATGAAGGTCGCGCTGGTAGCTGTAAATGTAAAATTCCCTACACGTGACCGCGAATGATGCTAAGTGCAACACCAGGCAACCACCGTCTATTCCTAGGATAGCACGGTTAATTTTGCCACACGATAAGATAGAGAACCAGAAACACAGTTAGTTTTTAATGGCGGATGCAACTAACCTGTAGACTTATACTTACGTATTATAAAATTTAGTTCTATTTAACTGTAGGTACGTAATCCAGATCACATTTTTTTTCAAAATATACCAATAGCACTTGAAATTTCTGAAATATCTATTAAAATTATCGCAGAAGCTATTCCTCGAAATGGTTTTCGAATTAAGTGGGGCTCATAAAAACTGAACGATGCCAATTGTCACAAATACGTACTTCTAAATATGTATGTTCATTCATACTGATTACGAATCCAATGAAACTATCGGCCGATAGAAAACCTGCAGTCTGCGGTGTCTCTAAGTGTGGTGTTATTGTTCATCGTTTTTTAAATTGTGTTTTGTTTGATATGTAAATATTTTTGACCCTTTTTTACATACTTTAACTTTTTTAATCAACACTATTATTCTTTTTCCTCGCAGCCAAATAAAAGAACTAGTAAGTACATACACCTAAGTTACTTGCCTCATCCCTGTAGGAAGCGAAGTTAATCTCCGGCAGAGTCGCGTCGTAGCCCCGGGAGAAATTCCACAAGTTCGCCAGGTGCGATATGGAGTGTACCACTGGGGACAAACGATCTAGTACTTTACTAGAAACAAAGACTTGCATATGTAATCATCGGCTTGCATTAGCCCATCACTGTTGTTGAACTAAGGACTCAAATATTCTACTTAAGGCACGTCAAACTTAGGTATTTTCCTAAAATTCGCTTTGGACTCTCATCAGATACAATTTTGTATGATAAGCAAGACTGAGAAGACCAAATTGTATTAGAACCATTAATAGGAAGATGCCTTACTAACCTATACAGACATAACCAGAGTTGTTGTCCAAACTCTATTCGTAATTCGTATAGCTAGTTTTATATTTACAAACGAATTCAACTCAGTCCATTTCAATAGCCCCATCAGAATTAAATGTTCCATTGTAAATGTTGTAGCATTTGACTGATATCTAGCATCTTTACGAACACAGTACACACTCTAACTGGCTAAAAGTTGATTCAATCCAGATAATACAAATAATACATATGTATATTATATTATGTACTAAGGTTCTGACTTGGTCCTAGTCATTTTCTACCCCAACTGAGAGTAGCCTTTGCTGTACTGTAATAGGTTCATGTATGTTGAGAAGTGTTAAAGCTTTCGTCTCAAGAACTTAATAGCGCTTTGCGTCTGAGGGGGGCTTTTAGGTCATTTGCATTTGTAAGAGACCTACGAGTAAGTAGAGGCTGGTTAAGTAGGTTGTAAAGTGCCTACTACAGAATTACATAACTTACTGATTTATATCAAATAGGTTAGGCTATATTTACGTTAGCTATTGTAAACGAGGTATAATTTTATATAGGTAGGTATAATAGGTACCTTTTTTAGTATTGTAAGTTACCAAACTAAAGTCTGCCAAACAAAAATGAAGGAAAAATATAGGGGGCAATTAACTGCCAGTGGCTGGCTGTTTAAGGTCTGAAATTGAGCATAGGTTTCGTCCGGCAAAAATAGCCTATCAGGATTTTTGTGAAAATTGTAGACAGACGGCACGTAGGTAATATAAATAGTCTATTATTATATATTGTACTATCAGTTAAACCAAAACTTATTCATAAATAGCATAACTCACCAGCAAATACAACCAACGTGACAGCCACGGTCATGTGTAAGCTCTTCGTGCTTTCTAGCCAAAGGAAGAAGACCTTTGGCACCAGCTGCCCCAGAACTGCATACATCACCTGGTTTAGCTTCTTACACAGAGGTAGTAAAACTAGGGCGCAGCATATATTCAGCACGGCCGCCGTGCCGCGGGAAATGCATAGCCCTAACTGGAACAGGCAGTAAAAAAGGTTTATGGAGGTAAAGCTGTGTCTGTGTTTCGGGGCAGCGGAGAACGTTGTCGTTGCCTAATGTTAGAAAACATATTCTTAAGTTATACATCACAAGTTCATACTATGAACCCTATAGGGAATAAAAAAAAATATCGGGATTGGAGTAGTCCGGACATAGCATTAGAATAAAATCTTTTTGTTAAGAAAATCGATTTAAAAACCATTTGCAGAAAAGAAAACAATTGATCGAAAACATAACTGTGTAACTGTGACTAGTCAAGAATCATGAAGCTCACGCGAGAAAATTATCGTGCTATTATTTTTACGACTTACTGCGAGGATTATCTTAGGCACATGTGTCTGGCTGAGCTTGTTTCTTTATAAAGTAGTTTATCACATAACAAAATCACAATATATCACTGGTATTCTGAATTCAAACATGATCGTGCCTCTCTTAGTACCGTGTCTTGTACAGGCGGGCCACGCCCGAAAACGTTGCTGCTTTGTGCCTACTAATACAGAAGGAAGACCGATGTGTGACATATGAGCAAATTCGGTCAACTATAGGTGTTTTATCCAAACTATACTACATCATAAACTGGGTGTCAGGAAGCTAGTTTCCCGCTGGATAGTTAATTTACTGGAGAAGCAAAAGACGGCTGCTGGTCTACATTGCAACACGTCGACGGAGGAAAGTCAAATGCTGTTTTTCGGGTTCCGTAATCAAAATTATCCTTTTTCCCCACCGCTTTACTATAATGATCAACTCTGTTTATAATAAATTGTTAATTGAACTAATTTGTACTTCCATGATCTTAATTAAGAGACTACTAGAATATCTGACCGCGGTTATTGATTCAAATATTTTTTGACTTTGACTATAAACTAATTGATAGGTTTAATAATCGGTGTATCTTCCTAATCTTAAGTATGCACTTATCTAAAACTAAAACAATTTTACCAAACTTACCCCTAATATTCTCCTTAAATGATAAAATTGACGTCCATTCTTGTAATAAATAAAAGTGTCGTAAAAAACATACAAGACTAATGAGATCCATGTTATCTGTAAAAAAAAACAAGTGAGTTAGAAGATTTTTAGTTTCGAGCGACTGAGGAGAGGAGCGAAATTGAGGTTTTGATAGGGATCAATTGTCATAACAGTAAAAGAGTCCAAAAAATGTCTGTGTTCCTGTGTGTTCAGGCTCCAGCTCCTAAAATACCAATCAGATTTGGATGAAATTTTGGTTAGGTGAATATTGTTTTGATTTTTTTTAGGGTTGCCACCACCGTAGGGAAAAAATACACTTTTTTTCTCAAAAATGTAATTTTATTTATATTTTTGTTTATAAAAATCTGTACTGTTTAATGTTCATTATACCAGGAAAAATCGGAATAAGGTACTTTTCATACTAACCCATGGTCTTTTGTTATTTTTTCTCAAAAATTGCTCTAACGATTTTGATAACTTTGTGAATGTTTAGAACTTAATAAAGCCTATTACACTGGGTAGTTCATTATTCCATAAAAAATCGTAATTAGTTACCTCCCATACAAACCCACATTATTTGTCTGACACATCTCTTTTCTTGGTTACTATGTAAGTGTATTATTATTATTAATGCTGATTTATGTATGAAGACTGCGCGAGAAAGTATGCACAGCAAGGCTGTACAATCTAAATATATATAGGGTGACTTTTAATTAGTTCTTGATAGCAAAGGATATAAATGTACTCGTGATTACTAACAATTTTCCCAAAGAAACTATATGTCAAATCAGAAAAAAAAAATTGGTCCTCGATACATATATAATAAGTTATCAAAGCGGCCAAAATGTATGAAGGACCAGATTTTTTTTCCATATTTCTCTTTGGGACATATAGTCTATTTGGGAAAGTTGTTTGTAATCACGAGTACATTCATATCCTTTATTATCAAGAACTAATTAAATGTCACCCTATATAACTCAAAGGTGACTGACTGACTGACTGACATAGTGATCTATCAACGCACAGCCCAAACCACTGGACGGATCGGGCTGAAATTTGGCATGCAGGTAGATGCTATGACATAGGCATCCGCTAAGAAAGGATTTTGGGAAATTCCCACGGGAACCGCAAAAATCGGGATCTGCGCGGGCGAAGCTGCGGCATCCACTAGTTAACTATAGAGGTTGTTGAGTGTAGGTTATCTAGCTATATTGAACCAGAGATAACTGTATTTTTCTGTCATGTGATTGATCTACAGTAGGCACTCATAATCCGGCACCCGATTTTTCCCCTATTCATGGACCTATTGATTTTATAACGTCACACATAAATTCTATCGTAGAATTCACAGTACTTTCGCTCGGCAGTCGGCAGTGTACACCTGCCGGATTATCGAGCGGGACAGCTGAGTAGAAAATACCGGACTAGTGGACTTGCCGGATTGGCGAGCGCTGTATTAACAATCAAGTCTTTTTTTTTCTTTTTTTTATTAAAAAAATTGAGTGCGTTTTATTACAGCTCACCCGATGAAAAGTGACGATGTATTCGAACCTCCTTCCGTACTTTCAAATCGACATTATTTAAACCTTAACTCTTCACACTCTACTGAAAAAAATGATATAAATAGAGTAACTTACATCTGAGAACTGAAAGAATCATTAAAATATACGGGGTGTGAATTTGGGGCTTTTACTCATAATACTAAACAACTTCCTACATCAACATTTCTCAAGAGACCCACATCAATTCCCGAACAAAAATTTATATTCATACAAATCGATCAGCTGAGTCACCATTTCAAAATCCAAAAACATTTTTAAGAATCGATTATTGGTTTTGTTGGGAAAAGTTTTTGAGTTTTATAAGTGGAAACCCCATTTTACGTGTCCGACACCAATTTCGTTACAGCCTGTCATCATCATCATCATCATCATATCAGCCAAAAGTCGTCTACTGCTGGATAAAGACCTCCCCCAAGGATTTCCACGACGACCGGTCCTTTGCTGCCCGCATCCAGCGGCTTCCCGCGACCTTCACCAGGTCGTAGGTCCACCGAGTGGAAGGCCTGCCAACGCTGCGTCTTCGGTGCGCGGTCGACTAGAGAACTTTACAGCCTGTATTTGTATAATATTTTGTAAGACTATTATCAACCCACCCACATAAACCATCCATAGTTCAATTTCTTTACGTAAAAGTATTGGTTATGTGTTGTAATAATTTTATGTCTAAACAATCCACCCACGACGTCTATTTACGACGAGCTAGCGAGATTGGTATGAGTAAAAGCATTTGTTCGACGTTTACTTTGTATCAAAGAAATCCCACATAAAATATTACACTAATAAATATTTTTAAAGTTTTATGGATTCCTTCTGTATCTAATAAAATAAAAGTAACAAATCATGAAAATAAGGTGGATTGATTTACTTATATTACGGCTTTTGAACTTGTTTTATGCATTTCCCAACTACCCACCAAAGACAAATAAAATATTGCGACCGTTTTACTCATTTTCATTTCCAGTAAGTTTGGCATAGACAAATAGTAGAAAAGGGTACCTAGTTTCCCATGTGTTACATATCTATGTATGGAACTAGCTTACAAACATAGGTACCTTCGTTAGCAAACAAGTTAGGTAGCCTTTAAACACCTCGGTTATGAACAGGCCTTTACAAAAGTTAGGTAGGTACGAAGCAGCGACATAGGAAGTTTACGTAGTGCCGTATAGCTAGGAACTTCACTCTATTCATTCATGTTCTATACTTTGTATGGTCTATTCTATGCAATATGCGTTACAATGCGAATATAGACTCCTTTGAGCTAGGCTCCATGGTGGCTGAGTGCTGGTTGAATGGTTCATAGCGATGACAGGGAGTGGGCTTGCATTAATTATGCCCGCCGATCGACCAGCAGTTATCAAAGGATGAAATTGATTTGAGGGGTGCAATGTAATGAGCATCTGCATTTGCCTATTTAAATACAACCTACCTATAGAATATCCTTGGTGTAGAGTAAAATTGGTGTAAGTCCCGTTAACTGGGGCTTCTATTCATCATACTGAACAACTTTTGTTTTACGACTTTGCTAAAATCGCAAAAAAGTTTAACTCTTCATAGAAATCTATCAGATGATCGACTTATTATGTGCATTTTTTAGAGGGTCCAATTTATATATATATTTAGTTGTTTAGTATGGTGTACAGAACGGGTGCCACAACCTTTTTTACACCCTGTACAATGATTGATTTTACTGTAGACTCTAAATTAAGTAATTATAAGGGTAGAACGTAGTGTTTCAAATAAATAAAGTGTACAGCAGAACTTCACATACTTTCTCGCAAATAAGTACAGTGAACAGCACGTGTATTACCACAGATTACTAAATAGTTACTTCGTAAGTATTACGTAGATTTCTTTAAAAGTGTACTATGTAAGTGTAAAATGGCGAACATAAATTGCCGTTGTTGCCAATTTTGTCAGAATATAACCAATACAGTTATTTGAAATCACATTAAAAAAGTTACTACTTGCAAATTTTCATTAATACTACGGTATCACTAACAAGAGCCGACTTTGAAATTTTTGTATTTACCCGACTGCGCCAGAAGGAGGGTTATGTTTTTCGAGAGTATGTATGTATGTATGTATGTATGTATGTTTGTATGTATAATTGTTTGGCACGCTCTGCAGCCTGAACGGCTGGATGGATTTTAGCTTGAGACGTGTCGTTAGATTCGTATTTACTGTGAGAGTGACACTGGGTATATCAAAATAAAAAAAACAAAATGGCGGATTTTTGGCGCCAAATTCAAATGAACTCATTCAATAATAAAACTAAAAAAATGAATAAAATAAAAAACGGTAATTTAAAAAACTAAAAAACCCGCCTGCGTTTCTGTGTAATTTGGAAATGAAAAACCCTAAAACAAGAAAGTCGTCATACCCGATTGCACTTAACTTAAGAAAAATTGTAGCAGTCGGGACCCATTCACGCAGGCGGGTTTTTTAGTTTTTTAAATTATTTTCTTTTTTTGTTGTATGACAGCACCGTTTAACTAGGTACCTTTTAACTATTTTTTTTCCGAAAATAATTAATACTGTTAGTTAATAGTACATTATTAATAGTTTCTTTAATTGCAAAGTGTCATTAAATTCGTTCATTTTTGAGATATTTGCATTTTTTGACATGATAACGTCTTAAATTGATGACACTGGCTGCATACACGAAAAAGTGTGACATCATTGTTACGTTACGCCAGTGTGACGTCATTGTCACGTTACGCTTGAGCCGAGCGTGCAAGCGAGAATTGTACTTGTACAAGTACTTGTACTAGTAGGTACTTGGACTTGGACAGACGGACGAACCGTCTAACAAGTATGTCAATGGATTAAAAGTACTAGGCGTCCAGGGCATATGGACGGGGACTCGAACGGGGAATCGGACGGGTACTTGGACGGGGACTTGGACGGGTACTTGTTATCACGTACAATTATCCTCAATAAACCGACTTTACTTTTCGGTTTTTTTTGTTTCCATGGCAGCCACCCATAAATGGCAACTCAGCCATAAGCTGCTCAGAGTCGTTTGAAAAATTATCATCATACAACTATTAATTTCAAGATTGGATCTCGCTAGGTAAACCGATCGGACGGACGGACGGCGGACGTTGGTGGCAATTATATTTTTGTAATTGAAAACATTTTGGATAAAAGGAGTAATGGCTAAGTCCATTGGCTTCACATCCGGAGGTCACAGGTTCGATTCCCGGCGGAGTCTAACTTTGTAAGACTCGGTTTGGTTGGTGGTAGGGCATTTTCTAAGCCCACCTGGGTAGCTAACACCATCTTAAGGTGAAATATTGGATACTTGAATTTTTTTTTTGTTTATTGTATTCTGTGAAAATATCAACCGGCTAGGAAGCTGTAACGGTTTCCTGTAAATTAGGTGTTTAATTTTTTAGGTTTCGTACTTTTCACTTTTAGGACCTTATTACTATATTACTTAGTCTACGCCGTTTGTCTGTCTGTCCATCTGTTCGACCTTTGAAGGGCTGCATCTTTTGTACCTAATAGGTAGCTGGCAGTTAACTTTACAGAATAGGTATGTGTTACAGTGTCGGTGGTGCAACGGCAAGGGCCGCTACCTCCTATCTGGGAAGTCGTGGTTCGACTCCTGCCACGTACCAATGTTTTTCGAATTTTGATCTCATATCCGACGCTCTTACGGTAAAGGAAAACATCGTGAGGAAACCTGCACACATCTGCGAAGAAACTTGAAGGTTGTGTGTGAAGTTGACCAACCCGCACTGGGCCCGCGTGGTCGACTAAGGCCCAATCGCCCTAATTCAGGGTAGGCTCGTTGGGGACGTATATGTATGAGCTGATGTGATGAGGTATGTGTTATTATAGGGGATTCACTAACAAATAATAAAAAATAGAAAAGTAAACAATTTGCGGAGGTCCCCATACATACAAGAAACACGTTTTTTAAAGATTTAATCTATCTTAAAAATTGTTAAACATACTAGCGTGAACCTTGATGTGAAGTCTAATCATAATGTAAATCAAGAAATAATAAAAACTAGCCAAGTCCGAGTTGTGTTCGCGCTAAGGATCCCGAACTGAATAAAAAAAAACATTTTGTGTCGCTCTCGTTGATATATTTTGATTGAAATAAATAGGTGGAAAGGTGTGGTGGATCGGTTTTTTGCCAAGTGTAGACTTTTGGTCAACTTTGGTGCACTATACCGAGTGTATGAGACATGTTTCCGAAAACTATTAGGGTGCATTCAGTGTATCATACTAAGATAATTGGAATAAACAAATAATTCGGGCATGCAATGTAAACCAAGAAATCGAGTTGCTTAATTATTTTTCTTCTACGCAATGTAAAACGAAGTCGCGCCAATGCGACGCACACGAAGTCACGAACAGAGAGTTAGATTTTTTGCATCCATTGCTGTTTTTTTTAAAGTGGGAAAAATAACAAACTGAGAGATATTCTAGCGTAATATGACTCAGAATTATGAGATGATTGAACCCTATCAGTTTTCGGAAACCTGTTCCTTACATCCTGTATAGCTTGAAAACTATAACTCGTAGGAATTTTAGTAGTTATGTGTGTGTAGGAAATTTGGTGACAATTAGGGATTGCAATCCGGTCCGGCGGATCCGGTAATCCGGCGGATCCGGCGTGTTTTGGACCTACCGGATCCGGTGAGCCGGCGCCGGATCCGGTGGCGGATCCGGTAAAGCAAAAAATACGCGAAAAATTGTACTGTATGCAATGAAGTGCGCGCGCCCGACAGTGCCGCGGCACTGCCGCCGCCGACACCGGCTCTGCCTGCACTTGTTTGTCAGTCGCCACTTTACCTTTGACATCGAAAGTATCGAACGAAACTAATCGAAAAGTGTGTGAGTGATTGATTAGATTATTCTGTCGAGATAAACCGTAAGTTCACAAACACTTTGTTTACCTAATTAGTGGTTATGGTTATATGAGGAAAAAACATTGAATAATCTATGTTGTATTTGAATTTTTAAATAGGTTAGGTTAGCTAGGTATTTATTGTATTCTTTGTCATGCAATGCAATGCGTCTTTTACCTATAATAATTTCAATCACTGGTTCATTCTTTTTACACGACTACAGCAAAGCTAATATGAAGTGTTATGATCTTGAAACTATGTAAATTAAATACTTAGTACTTACTTTATTATTTAGAATAGTTTCAGAATTTCATTTAGTACAAATAGTACCAAAAAATTACAATTAATACCAAAAAATATAATTAAAAGTGATTTTATTTTCCATAAATACGTATTTTATTTTTCTTTTTATGTATTATTATCAAAACTAAAAATCACTAAATACTAGGCCCTAAGTAACTTTTAAATCCGGCCGGATCCGTCCGGATCCGGTCGGATTGGCGTCAATCCGGTGAAATCCGGCCGGATTGAAAATGATACCGGATTACAATCCCTAGTGACAATCATTCTGTCCTAGCTTGTACAGTTTTTGTAAAAATTAAGTATCTGTACTAACTCCAATCACACTTTAGATCTTAAAAGGAGTCACATAACAAAACGTAAGACGAATCTAACGTCACCTCGCACTTCAAAATCCATCAAGCCATTTGAGCTACAGGCTCAGCCTCCATAAAAAAACCACCTAGAAACATTACCCTCCTTATTAGGCAGCCATATAAATATACACATTTTTATAAAGGTAAGAGTGCAGCGCTTTGCAGGAAGGGGGGAGGGTTGTGTTTTTAGGGTTCCGAAGCTAAAATGGGAAATACGGAACCCTTATTACACTCTTATACGTCCCCACCAAGGGGCTCGAGCCTACCCTGAATTAGGGCGATCGGGCCTTAGACTACCACGCGGGCCCAGTGCGGGTTGATCGACTTCACACACAACCCTCGAGTTTTATCGCAGGCGAGTGTAACAAAATTGGTGTAGGACCCGTTAACTGGGGGTTCTACTCATCATACTGAATAACATTCCCCAAGAAACTTATAGACAATTCTCAAAAAAAATTTGAACCTCCATACAAAAATGCACAAAATTGGTCGTTCAGCTGACCAATTTGTATGACGAGTTTTTTTGTCTTGTTTTGCGATTTCAGCAAAGGTCATTTAATAAAAGTTGTTCAGTGTGATGAATGAGTAGAAGAGGACCTACACCAATTTTGTTACAGCCATTATATGTATACTACATAAGTAGATATTGCTAAAATGAGCAAACGAAAATTTTAACAAATCTAAAAGTTGTTTTTGACTGCATCTCCACATCTAGATCTACAGTTACTTATAAAATTTTGTTAAACTTACATTTAAAATTATATTTAAAAAAAGAAATTATTTGGTCAAACAAAATAATTGAGGTTCCTCCATACAAAATAAATGTGGCACGAAAAAAAACTTTTTTTAAACCTCCTCGTGTGGGTCAACATTAAATGATGGTCTTTTTAATGAGGTTGTATTCTTTCTAAGAACATTTTTTGTCAGGTGTGCCTTTCCCAATATATGTAACATAAAGGTGCAGTAATAGTTTAAGGTGGGCTTGTACTCATTAAACTGAACAACTTTTGTTCTACAACTTTGATGAATTCGCGAATTGTTTAATGGATTTTCCAATCAGCTAACCTATTTGTATGAAAAATCCCAAAAAAAATCGGGATTCAAGCAAATTTGTAGAACAAAAGTTGTTCAGTTTGTCAGCCCATCTTAAAATATCACTGCAACTTTATGTTACACCCTGTAAGTGCTTCCAGATTTACTGTAATTACAGCAGACTTGCTGTATTTTAATGTCATACTGTAATGAATTTTCTTAATCCTTATACAAACACTGTAATTTTGACACGAGGATTTCATACAATTCGGTACTTGCCTTCTAGTCATCTGACTTACTTTTTATGAACTGTCAAAAACGAGGTTATGTTCTAAAAAATGTTTGAAATATTGAACTATGACGTCATATTTTTCATTGCCGTTGACGTACTTATTATGTGTTATTGATTAATGAGAAAATGAATATGACGTGACAAACCAAACGAGTACCTAAGTTTTTCTGAAATTTGAGAAAGAGAGCTATTTAGTGAATTTTATTTTATAATTTAATTATGATGCTGTCAAGTACCCAGGGACACTGTAATTTTCAAGTTGAGCTACTGTATTTGCATCTGGAAGCACTGCACCCTGTATAACTTGTCAAACTCGTAAAAAAGTTATGTTTGCCGCGAAAACTGTCTATAAAGTAACACGACTAGTAATATTCGTTATATTTCAATCTCATAAAATGGGGACTGTTAGACTAGACGTGTGGGTAAACAAAGCTTAAATGAAAACGCGAATGTTTAGTTAATAAAAATAACGAATGATGGATGGATGACAAGACGTTTAGTCTCGTACGGAAATAACCTAAGACTACGCTTAGTACTAATATATATATATATATACTGTGCTAAGACTGAGCTTGTAAAATGGTACTATAAAATAAAACGAAAGATCAATCACCTCGAAGAATCTAGACTAATTTTTTTTATTTTTTTTTACGTTACAAAATTACAGGTTAACAAAACATTATGCAGTATTGTTAAACCTTAAAGGTAACATGTTAGAGAATCTTTAATAGAATTAAGTTTACATATAAGCGCGCTGAATAGAATAGATTTACGATAAGTTAACATTCTTATAAGAATTTCTAGAATTCGTACCTGCATAGGTAAGTACATGGTTTTATTTTTCTCAACCAGCGCTTCGTTACCTTGTGAATGACACCCGAACTCCACAGTTTGGGGCCTTATCATTGGGCTAACTGGATATTAAAGTGATTTGATCTACAGATATTCTTGCTAAGTGTAGGTACGTATGTATTTTAAATTTCCTAGATTGGAGTGCACTTATCAGGGCTGCTAAACTTAAAAAAATCCAGACCTCAAAAAAAAACGAGCGAGTCTTACTTACAGTAGTCGCATATGATTTGTAACATCTGATATACATAAGTAAAAACCTACCGGACTTCCAGCCTCCATTCGCATTAGGCGGCATGGCCATGCGTTCTTAGCCTTCGTGACTGAAAAAATAATATGGCGACACGGCTACGTTTTTAAAAAAAAACGCATTTCTTTTCGCCTTTACACTATATCCCACCCAAAGATTGCAGGAATGCGAGAGGAAAGATATTACACATTAAAAACTTTTATTTTTTTACTCAGAGATTATTTAGTATGGCTGCTCTGTTATATGCACCCCAACCCAGGGATTCACTTTTATACATCTTTTTATTTACTTTTTCAATATTCTTTTCACTTTACTTTATATTTGCACTGCCGGCTGGCTAATTTTTATATCCAAGATTTTTGTATCTAGACTTCTGTCACAAGCAAAGATCGAAAGCAGAATGCTTGCCAGGTTTCATGACAGCATTATTTTCACGAAAAATATTCCAAATTAAAATTCACGTTGCTATAACTGACACGCGGTTAAAATAACTGTGTACCTACAAAGAAGTTGCTATAAGTAAGTGCAGAAAGATCAGATCTCTACAATACTATGACTAAATTATCGGGGGCACGGAAGTACCCCCGTCAAGTCGAGCACGGCCGTAGGTACCGATTGAATTACTAGTATAGTAGTAATGGCCGTACCATACTTTTCTCGAAGCAACTCACGATACTTTTAAGCCCCCTGTACCTGCTCGTATCTTCGTTTTGGATGTAGGTAGAAATCGGAAATTTATATTATTTACTGAACGTACCTACTAAATTACAATTTTGTAATATCACGGAAGTGCCCTCGCCAAGACAAGCACGGCCGTCCCATACTTTTCTCGAACGGTACAAGTCACGGTACTTTTAAGCCGCCTGTATATTGCGTTTGGATATACGTAGGTAGTCTGAAATTTTATTTACTTACCAATATTACTTGCTGGTCCTACGTATACCCCTAAATAATAAAAATTTGTACCTAAAACAGTTAGCGATATATCTCAAGTTATTTGTTACTGACTGACTCACCGATAATCAAACATCTAAAGTACTTCTAGCTTACCTAAAAACTTGAAATTTAGTACACAAATAGGTTTAACTACCCTACCCATACAAAGGTAAAACTTTCTAATTGATTTTTTTAAATGAGCTGTAGAAAATAGTAAAGTTTGTATGTACAAAAAGAAGTGAAATCCCAAGAAATCATTTTGTAAAAATGCCCAATAACAGTGCCCCCGCCAAGACCAGCGCTAAGCAAGCACTGCCGAAATACCTTTTCTAGATCGGCAGATTTTTGAGCCCCTTATCTTGGCACTAGGTTCGTAAAAAATAATTGAAATCCTAACAAAAGCAATTTGTAAAAACGTGGCAAGTCTCGTTTAAAATAAATACTTGGCAATAAAAATTAATGAGATGAATTAAAGAGCCAAGTCTAAGTGAATAAACGGAAACGATTGACTTTGTCGTTAGACATTTAATAAGAGAGTTAAATCTAGGTAGATATTTCAGAAAAAGTTAATCTCATTGATTGTTACAATTATAAGCATAAGAAAATAAAGCATCTAGATATCTACCCAGATTTTCTACTGTTACAAAATTTTGAACGGCTAAGTCACTCGTTTTCTTTTATTAATTTAGACTATTGGCTCTTTAATTTATCTCACAACTTTTTATGGCCAAGTAATCTTAATCGAAACTGGGCACGTTTTTAGAGAATGTATTGTTGAGATTATTTTATATCTCATGACCTGAGTCATTCACCGAAACTGTTCATTCTCGTCTCGCAGCAGAGGTCCCTGTTCCCGAATCAAGTGCAAGAGAACAAAATCTGAGAATCTCGTACACGCATAAAACCGGCTGTTTGACCTTGCCAACTCCAAATCCAATGTAACATGCGTTTTCCATCGATGTTTAACAATATGAACGACCGACGAATTGTTAAAGAGACAGAGTAATGTACTTGAAATATTTATAATGCAAGGGAGGTTGACATCATCGCGTGTTCTTGGAATTAACTGAGCTGGCCCTTCAGATTGCAGACAGTCGGGCAATTCAAGGAAATTTTAAATAAAATTATGCAAGCTTTGTAACTAAAATGAGAGCTTTGCTAGAGTGTAGGGAATTTAATGTAGAGATTTAATATTATATGTAATTGTAAAAGTGCTTACCAAAAAGAACCGCCTTTTTATATAGTCAAAAATTAAAAGTACTGCCATGGTAAAAACTTTCACGTCCTCTTCTGAAGTTCGCTTGATTTAAATTTGGAAATTGGAAAGAACTTTTTTTATTTACATTTTCAGACTTTGCATACAGAACCACGGAGATCGTATCGTACTGACTGAACTGACTGAACTGAAAGCAGCACCGCACCGCGGCGGACCGCTAGGTACTAGCTAGCCGGCGGCGGCGGGTGTGGCGTTTGCTAGCCCGCCTCTGACTCGATCTGACCGGACAGAGTGAGCCCACGCTTCACAAAATCACTTAATTTGTGCACTGAAATTCAGGTCATAATCAGGTACAATACAGAAAAAAAAATGTACTCGTAGTCTATAATAATATTATAAATATTACTATTGTAAAGTCGGTATGTTTGTAGTAGGAACTACTCACTCGATTGTAAAAAAAATCATTCACTAATAGTTAGAATAAAAATTCAGGATGGACATGGTCTATAAAATCCCCGCCGTTCTCGATATCCATGGGGGCGGTAGCAAGCTAGTAGGTACTTACGAGGTCAGTTTGACAACTCAATGACTTTAAGGTTAAATAAAAACTTTTTTAATATTTTTTTTTGTCTCATATTTGGAAACTCACTACGAAGCGCATGCCGTTCTTTTTTCAAATTTGGCGCGAAAACAAGCTTTTTAGGAACAAAAAAGTTAGGCGACTTCTAAGTATTCTTTGAAATTGGAGAAAAGCGAGTTTCGAGTGCTAATTAAACACTATTTTTACGTGGTAAAACTATTAAGCAGACCGAAGAAAAATTTAAAAAGTATTATGGTGATTCTGCGCCTTCTCATGGGATGGTACATAAGTGGTTCACTGAATTTCGTTAGGGACGTACTACTACTAATGACGCGGAGCGCCCAGGAAAGCCGATTGAGGTCACTACGGAGGGCATGGTTAATAAAATACATGATATTGTTTTGGCAGACCGTCGAGTGAAGATACGCGAAATAAGTGATGCTGTGCACATCTTGACTGAACGAGTTTTTTATATTTCGCATGATATTCTGGGCATGAAAAAGCTTTCTGCAAGATGGGTGCCGCGTTTACTAACAGTCGACCAGAAACGAAGTCGTGTAACAGCTTCTGAGGAATGCCTAGCCATGTTTAATCGCAATCCGAGTGACTTTATGCATCGGTACATAACAGTTGACGAAACGTGGGCCCATCATTATACACCAGAGACTAAGCAACAGTCGAAGCAATGGACTTCTACCGGGGAACGTGCCCCAATGAAGGCAAAACTGTTTGCTCGGCTGGTAAAGTGATGGCCACAGTCTTTTGGGAAAGCCAAGGCGTTATTTACATCGATTTTTTGGATAAAGGCAAGACAATAACCGGAGCTTACTATGCTGCATTGTTAGATAGATTCAATGAAAAGTTGATCAAGAAACGACCGCATCTAGCAAAGAAAATAATTCTATTTCATCAGGATAATGCACCGGCCCACTCGTCTGCAATCGCGACATCAAAAATTGTCGAATTAGGATACGAATTATTGCCACACCCTCCGTATTCGCCAGATTTAGCCCCCTGTGACTTTTTCCTCTTCCCAAACATGAATAAATGGCTTGGCGGGCAAAGATTTTCGTCAAACGAAGAGGTGGTAGCCGAAACTGAGGCCTATTTTTCAGGAATTGACAAAAAATATTTTTTTGATAGGTGTAAGAGGTTGGAACATCGCTGGAAGTGCGTAGAGTTGAAAGGAGATTATGTAGAAAAATAAAAATATATATATGTAAAAATGACTGTTTCTTCTTTCCAAAGTCATGGACTTATCAAACCGCCCTCGTATTTTAAAATTGAAAATCATAAACGTGAACAGGTGGTAGCTGTGAACCAAAGGCAGCTTTTAAAAATAAGTTTTTCAGTCAGTTCAAATGCATTTTTTTATTTTACCAAATTTATTACGTACTATTATATTTATTATGTGATTGCTATTCGGGTCTATAATACTACTTACGAG
This sequence comes from Coleophora flavipennella, assembly GCA_947284805.1. Taxonomy (NCBI): domain Eukaryota; kingdom Metazoa; phylum Arthropoda; class Insecta; order Lepidoptera; family Coleophoridae; genus Coleophora; species Coleophora flavipennella. The sequence continues at coordinate 3,358,414 of OX369285.1, read as the reverse complement.
TAGATACCTGTAGATAATTGTAAGTAGGTAAGGTAGCTTCACAAAAAATATTCATACTGACTGATTAGTTAAAACCAAGAGTAAAAAAATATTACTTTAGTTAGATATACTCCGGTTTCTTCAAAGCTGCCTTCGGTTCATAGCTTTCCACTATGTACACAAATCGTTCAAAGGTTATGAGCTGTATATTTCAGCATGCAAAGTTGTAAGAAAAAAGTTGTTCAGTTTCATGAGTAGAATCTATTAAACACCAGTCACTCGTTTAAGTATGTAAAGAAAGTTATGTACTTAAAAAAACTGGGTAAAAGTTGAATTATTGCTAGTAAACCAGAGATATCTACCTATGCTATATACCAAGGTTGTTTCGAAAATTGTTAGCCACAGAATAAATACAGTCTCTTTTTTCCTGAAACTAATGAATTGACTGCTTTCAATACAAATTCCCGTGGTGAAAATCATGTATGTGTTGTTCTTTTTTAAATATTTTTAAAGATTATCTGTCCCTCTTCTTTTGTTTGCAACAATGGACGTCCCGCGGGAAGCTTTTCGTGCTATTATTTTCTATGATTACAATACAATGCAATAATTTTATTGACAACTTTCGTGTTGCAATAAACGAGGGTTTTCGAAATTTCAAAAACGAGGCTTCAAGAAATGTCGTGAAAATTTACAGGGTGATTTTGGGGAGTCTACTCCTGCGTTAGCAACAGTAACCTGTTGGTTTCGTGAATTATTACGTGGTCGAGAGAACCTAAACGTTGACCCCAGACCCGGGCGACCATCAACTGCAGTAATTCACGAAAATGTCATCAGGGTAGTGGCTATTGCGAGAGAATAGACACATCACACATCGCGAGATTGAGGCTGAACTGAAGATTGGATCACAGAAATTTTCCGCCATCCTGCATGAAAACTTTAAAGTTGGGAAGCTTGCTTCGCGATGGTACCTCATTCTCTCACCGAAGAGCAAAAATCCCGCCGTGTTGATTGGTACAAATTTATGCTGGAATAGTTCAAAAAGTATCCTACATCCTTACAACTGTCGTATCTTGGATCTACAGCTACGATCCTCTTACGAAGCAGAAATGCACGCAATGGGTGTTTGAAGAGGACCAGTTGCCCACAAAAGTTGTTGGCGGTCGGACAGAGCGTTAATAAAAAAAATGATGACGTAGAACCGTTACTAGTGAATGACCATGGAATTGAATTGAATGATACTGCGAAGTTTGCCTGCCCCAAGCTTTCGGGGAGATGAATAGCGAGTGCCCAAGGAGCGGAGTACATGCCATTCTTTTTCACCAAGATAACGCGCCCGCTCACACAGCTGTTAGAACGATGGACCATTTGACAACTTCGGGGGTACAAATTTTACCATATCCTCCGTACAGTCCAGATTTAGCTCCATTCGATTTTTTTTCCCACGGTAATAAAATGCTTCTTGGGCGAAAATTCAACACTGCAGACGAGGCCGAGATACGTTTTACGTACGTTATTACGTTTTTTTTAATGTTTTGAAAACTGGTTTTAAATGTTTTGAAATTCACCCTAATGCATTAGTGCATAGGGGTTAGAGGAGAATATTTTGAAAAGCTCTAAATGAACTTTTTTCGTATTCTATTTTTCTTAACTAACTATTTTTGGAACAGCCCACGTATTAGTAGTAAGTAAGTTTCGCGCCTTACAAACCTAAACTTTGATTATAGGACGAAGTAACTATTTAGTAATCTGTGTTGTAGGTTCTTGGTGGAACATTAAATCACTCATTTTAACTTTTTTTTTTTTGGTATATATTTACACTAGTCACTTGAGTCTGCCTGAAGATGGTGTTCGAAACCGGTCGCTGACAAATTTTATAACGTGTAGTTTTATTTAATTTCTGTGGAATTAGTGTACGTATACCAAAATGAGCTAAACATTATTGTTTTAAACAGGTGTAAAAAATTGGTGTGACCCGATAACTGGGGCTTCTACTCATCATACTGAAGAACCCATAGAAAATTCGCAAAATAAAATTTGGCGCAATGCACAAAATTGGTCAATCAGCGATCGTTTTGTGAGAAGTTAATTTTTTTTTTGCAATTCAGCTAACTTAAAGAATAAAAGTTGTTCAGTTTGGTGAGTACAAGCCCTAAGTAATGGGACCTACACCAATTTTGTTATATCCTGCCATCGACGAACAAGGATACTCGTATCACGCACGGGCCAGATATTTGTTGTACCAATTCAAACACAAGCCGGCCGGACCGTGTCTATATGTATTATTATGTTGTCAGCACTGACTGAACAGCTGCTGCTTGACAATAGACAGCTTAAATTGCTCGGTCGTGAAATCATTGAGTACGTTAGATAAAGACAAACAGATACTTCTGTATAGCGCTATCTCTTTTTATATACCACTTTTAACTCTGTGACAAAAAAAAACAATCCAAAGTTTGGTTTTATCAGTTTGTTTGTTTGGCTTGTGTATTACAAATTTTCGACAAAAAATCAAAACCAAAGTTATATATTATACTGCAAATTTACTGCACATAATTGTATTTAAATAAATATAGCGTTAAATATCATGTGTATTTAGATTTCTGTACAATAATGGAGCCACCATCACCATGGAAAAAGCCGAACGAAGTAATGCAGCTTCACAAGCTGAAAAAACGAAAAAAAGCATTGCAGGTTTGTTAACGATTTCTCATGTAAAACATAAATTTGCCTATACAAGGTTTCTTTCCTATTTTCATTACTACTAAAGTTATTTCAGGATATTATTATTATTTTATAACCAATTAACCAACCCAATCAAGCCACACTATACTTGTTTCACTTTCTGCGTTGCATAAGCCAAAGTAGAATTTTTACATTAAATGGTCTGCCAAAGTCCCAAAAATTTCAAAAATAGAGGCACTAAAGACCTTGTGATAAATGCAACTTTAAAATTATTTGTAATGGAACCTGCTTAACCCTTACAACCTAACCTAAACAATTAATATATTTGGTATCAGGCGCGCATGAGACAACCTTCAGCACCTACATATGAGGAACCAAGCTCTCAAAACACGGTTGAGTTAGATTTCTCAAGGATTCTCGAAGGAGACAAAAGGAAGAACCCATTTTCCAAGTAAGTGAAATTTGCGGCGTATAAGTTGAACACAAATCGTCGTTCGCGCAGGTAGAGAGTGCACGGGTGTAGCGGGGGTTATATGGGGGGCTGGTGTCCCTTGGTGTGCGCAACCCTGCATCCCACACTTGGATTGAGACCTGACAATAAGACACTGTGCACTGTTCAACTTAGATGTCGTGATCTATACCAAATCTACAGCTTCTAATAATTCTTTCTCATGGCTCTTTACTCCTCTTGAATAAAGGCTGTTTGGCTTAAAATGATTCATAATCATAAACTGCTTGGATGTTGTTATATTTTTTCCTTACTCAGTGGCCATAGTATATAAGGTCTAACAAAATTAGCTGAAACTATTTTAAGGGCAAGTTCAGCAAACGAAACTGAACAACTTTTTCTTCAGCGACCATACCGAATTCTAAAAAAAAATCGCCACATTCCATTACTGCCTACTTAAATAAATAATATTCTCGTAGTACGGTCACAGATTACTAAATAGTTACTGTACGGTCCTGGTTTTTGTTTACATCGCTGGACTCGTGACGTGTCGCAACAAAACTGTGCACTGTGCCCGGCCGTTGACCTTTGCTAGTTCTCTCAATCAATTCTTATTTAAAATACTTAAAACCTTACAGTTCCTTTTAGCTGTAGGTAGTAAAATACAATCTAACAGGTATTTACACTTTAGGAAAAAGAAGAAATTGAAATTGAAGGCAGTTGCTCTTTTCTTAGGCGCTTGAGGTCGTTGAACGAACCACGCGAAATGTACCTACGAGCAAGCGCCTGCAAGCAACTGTGAAGTAAATAAATATCCCAGTTACTCTCGCGCACTCATTGAGTTACGTTGCTCAAAGCCTAACCTATGACATTTTGTGACCTAAGTGCCTAAGTCACAATACAATTTTTGTATTGTGACTAAGTTAAGTGTTTCGTAGTGAAAATGCCGTACAAAAGTATTTGGACATGGCGGTGTGCTATGAAGTTTGTAACCACAGGTTTGGGATGTAAGAAGGAAGGCTCAAAGGGTCGGAATGATCGGAGCGGAGGCACAGATTACTAAATAGGCGGAGGCTTGTGCTACTATTATCATCTGTGGCGGAGGCACGTGGGCTGCGGCTGCTACGAGTTACGGTACGATGGCCAGTGCTGCATTTATTAAGATTTCTTATTTTTTTATTGAAGATTTTTTTTCTTAGATTTCAGTATGGTCGCTGAAGAAAAAGTTGTTCAGTTTCGTTTACTGAACTTGCCCTTAAAATAGTTTCAGCTAATTTTGTTAGACCTTATATATATTATATAGTCCTAGCCTGAGGTCAAAAGATGTCCAAGACATGTTCACATGCAGCCAGGGGTCATATAAGCAGCAAAATTAACAATATATTGAAAATTTTTGTATATTGTCTTGACATGTACAATTTTGGAGGGGTTGCAACCCCTACATTCCTCCCCCCCCTGGAGCGCCACTGTTATACATAGTTTATGTGTGTGTGTATAATTATACATGTTTTTTCCTAGGAACTCGCAAAACAAAAAGCCAAAAATAGATGCAGACTTACAACTGGATGAGTCCAGTGACAAGACATTGTTTGCGTTGCTCAAGTTGCCTGCAAAAGTAGCACAGAAAGCTCCTCAAGAAATTGACACATCAAAATTATCAACCTTTTCCAATTTATTACAAAAGTTCACAGCTGATCATACTGTGGAAACGGTGAGATTAATTCTAAAGGTTTTTTATTTATTTTAGTATTCTGTACAACAGGGTAATGATAAGGGTATGGAGGGTAGTGATAAGGGAATATGCAAATTCTAATGAAATCCTATTTATTGTACACCTTTGCCTTGAAGTAAAAGATGGAATATACAACCTCAAAGCCTATCCATACTAATATTCATCATATCGGCTGAAGGACGTCCACTGCTGGACATAAGCCTCCCCCAAGGATTTCCACAATGACTGGTTCAATTAATTAATAATTAATTAATTATTTTGGTCTCAAACTGTATTAATGTTAACTGGTGTTAATGAGATGTTACCAACTGTGGATTTACAACAAAACTTTATAAAATTGCTAACTGATTCCTTTTGACAGGTTGTAGAGAAGAAATACAAACACCTGCCTATAGACTGGGCACTGAAGACCAAGCTCCGGCTGATGTCACCCAAACCCTTTGCATGGAGCGCCAAGCTGAAGGCCAGTGAAGAGGCTTCAGGAATCACAGGGTAATTGATAATGCTGTATTACTAATACATATCGGGTCCGGCAGATGGGTCTCATTAGGATTGGTCTGCAACATCTAAAAGAAGAAAAACTAACATTTAACAGGGTTTCTGTTAGGTGCAGGTAGGGTTCAACCTGATAATGCGGCAGTTGACCTGGTTTCGCACGTATCGACTGCGGATTCAGCCAGTTATGCCGTGAGGCCACCCTCCGTGTTCTTAATTGTGCCTCAGGCGGCACAGTGTCTGTAGAGGGGACAATCAATCCTTCTGCGATATGGACTAAATCGTTTGTTAACGACGCAAAAGAGCTGAGTATAAACACATTCTGTTCAACTCAACCTTCATAAAGAAATCCATATCAATCACAAAAAAAGTTGCAACTCCTTGTACTGTAAATCAGCTGAATACATGGTCTTCGGAGCAGTAATGTTATTATAAAGACATGGTCTTTAGTTCGAATTGGTAGTTGTTAGTTAGGAGAAAGTATATTTCTGCTCTTTAAAACAAAACTGATTGAAGTTGCTCTTCTGTCAAATACGTACTGGTACCTATTTTAAAAGATGCCAAAATTAGAGGACTTTTAAAAGTTTGTTTTAGCTACTAGGTTGGTATATTGTATTAAGTAGGTACTGCACTGCACTATAATTTTACAATAAGTATCTAATTTTACTAATCATTATCATTTTCACTGTGATTTTTTTTTGACAATAGAAGGCCATTAAAAAGAAACCTTCTTACACAGTTTCGTCCGCTGCATCGACACGACCGCGTCCCCCACGCTCGACACCTCTCCTCGAGCGCGCTTCCACCAGACCTGCCTGTACTGGCAGCACCCGCACTTACCCTGGCTGGAGATGTTCCCCAGGTCTTCAGGGAAAGTGGCTGCAACTAGCTTCATGGCACAGAATGAGGATGTCAAGCAGGCGCTCCTCAATGAGTGGACGGAGAGCTTTAGATCGCTGTTCCAGGTTTCTTTTTTTTTTATATATATATTTTTTCTTTTTTTCGTTCATACCCGGCGGGTAGTTTGGAAAGCCTAACTTTGGATAGAAATTAAATTATTAATTTAATCATTATTCACATAATAAACAAAAGATTAATTCAACATTAATTAAACAAAATAAATTAAAGCAATAATGTCATTAAAATTTTGCATATTGCAAAGAAAAGGGGGGTGCCGGGTTTTGACGCTCGCGAGCGTATATGGGTTGTGTATGCTGGCAAAGGCAGCTAGAAGAGGCAGCGTCTGCACTCTGCATTGACCCTGTCTGGAGATGTTCCCTGAGTTTGGGCAAGGTTCATAGCACAGAACAAGGATGTCAAACAGGCACTCCTCACTGAGTAACCATAAAGTTAAGTCGCTATTTCAGCTAAATTACGTAACCGTTTTTTTATTGCAATATTAGCAAAGAAGAAATATAGGCTGAAGTATAAAAGAGGGTAAGCATACAAAAAGCGACCCATACATACGTTTTACACTACTTCTTACTTACTTACTATATACTAATTTATTGTTCAGAAACCTATTATTTCCTAGCTGTATCCGTGATTGTATCGAAAAATAGTCAGGGCTTTGTATAGGTCAATCAATTGGTGTTTCATAGGTCTAGACCCTTTTTACACATAAGGTTCACTTCGCAACTATCAAAATCCCATATTATCTCAAAAATCTTAACATCTGAACAAAAAATTAAGTGTATTATTTATTCAATATTTGACAAACTTCCAGCTCCTGCGAGCGCTCCACTGTCCGTACTTCTACGTGTGCGCGAACACATTCACGGTACTGTTCCGCGCGGCTGGCCTCTGTGGCATCTCCGAGCCTTGCGCGCTCATCGCACCCACCACGAGAGGGTTCCGACAAACTTTGCGACAGGAAGGTATGTCACCATAAAAATACTTATCGTCATCGTTTTTGCTTCTTCTTATTTTCGAGTGGACAGCAAACTCATACCTCTCCCAAAACCCAGCCACGCCAATAGAATTGTCAATGGCCTGCATCAAGTCCTCCCGCGTGCAGATGACAGGGCAAGGACACGATATGAGGAGGTCCATCCTTTGGGGGACCGCACCCAACCTACATTCCAAGTTGGTATCTCCAATTAATCCCCACCTGAACAAGTTTTCTTTGCTTCGGCCAACCTAATTTTGGAGTGTGTTTACGAGACTTTCCATGATTTTATGTTTGCGGCCGGCCTCTGTAGCGTTTCGAGCTCTGCACGCTGGTAACACCCCACCACGAGAGGGTTCTGGCAAACGCTGCACGTCAAGAAGTTATGGGATTGACGTAATTTATCCCTACTTGTCACTGAATATTTATGTATTTATACGATACTAGCTGTTGCCCACGGCTTCGCCCGCGCAGATCCCATTTTTTGCCGTTCCCGTAAGAATTTCTCAAAACCCCTTCTTAGTGGATGCCTACGCCATAATTGCTATCTGTGTGCCAAATTTCAGTCCAATCCGTCCAGTCGTTTGAGCTGTGCGTTGATAGATCAGTCTGTCAGTCAGTCACGGTTTCCTTTTTAACCCGACTGAGTTAAGTGTACCCAAACCCCTTCATTAGCTTTGCCAGCAAATCTAGCCGACCCCATTAAGCACCCTCCGTGCGTCACTAGCTGATTTGCTGACTTGGTAATAAATTAGTACATAAGTTTGTTGTTTGCCTAAAACCATTGTATTACTACCTCATTCTTAGAACAAACTGTTATGCTGTCCATTTGTTTATGTAAATAAATAGTTTTTTTTAAACAATACCTGGCGTCTAATACTTGATTACTGCTCTAGAAGGAGGGTTATGTTTTTCGAGTGTATGTATTGTAGCAAAAATAATTTAAATTTAGGGGAATCTACCGGAAAAATCATCAGCTACATAATACGTAGAAGTTGGAATGTTTGCCTAAAAATTTTAAAGTGGGAAAAAAGAAAAAATTAGTGAGTTGAATATTGAAATATAATCAAATAGTTGATTGAAAGCTACACAGAGGTAATATAAAATAACATTGTCATTGCCTGGGAACAGTTGTATACAATTTTACCAGTTGGGAATTTTTGTCCCATTGGGATAAAATGGCCCAGTAGGAATTAACAAGTTATGTATTATATGATATAGGTTGCTACCACGTTATTACGAAGCAGCATAAACTGATCTTAATTAAATTTTAAATATCACTTTAGACACTGTTAAAAAAATTAAAAGTCCACTTGGTCCAATAGTGGATTTGAAATCGAAGAAAATAAAGAAAAGATAGTACTTGTAGTCCGGTGGTGTTAATTGAAGATTAAATAATGTTGGAATGTTGCCCACAACGAAGTATACTCGAAGACCCCGTAGCTCTGATGAAGAAGACCAACTCTGGTACGAGGTTTCGCCGGTCTCCGCGATGCAACAGAATACTTTCTATGCGGTGGTATAAATTAGTCATGGGTTGGGTGAACCCTAAAACGTAAAAAAAACTACATGTTCATAACCACACGGCTCAAAGGAAAAACGATATAAGGAGTATTAAAAAACGGGGACGGAAACGATCACAAAAACTGTAAAAGCATATTATGGCTTTACGCTGAACAAAATAAATTTATAAATCGATTTTTCGGAAGATAGCGTAAACACAGGGGCGATGACAATTTTCTGTCATAAAAATCTCAGTCAACAAAACATTTAAATTTTCTAAACGTAAATTTGATAAAGAGTAACTAATTATAAATTAAAAAATAAGGTAATTTAAAAAACTAAAAAACCCGACTGCGTTTCTGTGTAATTTGGAAATGAAAAACCCTAAAACAAGAAACTCGTCATACCCGATTGCATTTAACTTAAGAAAAATTGTAGCAGTCGGGACCCATTCTAGAAATGGAGGCATAGTGAATTGAGAGCACATACCTATATTACGTTGCAGATTACTCCAATATACTGACTAGACGGCTGACTTTCTAGAATGGGTCCCGACTGCTACAATTTTTCTTAAGTTAAATGCAATCGGGTATGACGAGTTTCTTGTTTTAGGGTTTTTCATTTCCAAATTACACAGAAACGCAGTCGGGTTTTTTAGTTTTTTAAATTACCTTATTTTATTTTAATATTTTTTAGTTTTATTATTGAATGAGTTTGTATACACACATATATACACATATATATATATACACATGTATATACACATGACACACATTAAGATTATGCAGATTATTAACTTATCAGTTGATATAATAATATTCTCGTAAACGTTGAAGCTCTATAAAATAATTCTGATCGTGTGGCCGATTCAAAAGTTTTTTAGGATCAAGCGTACAGATGACCAGTCCAGCTAATGTTTTAACTCGACTAAGAGCTACATATGCTTGACTTTTAGCAAATATATGTGAGCCGAGATCCACAAGTGTCAAATCGAGTGTAGCATCCTAAAGTTTGTGGACAGTTATAGCCCACCTTGGGATTAAGGGCAACATCCTGCGATCAATTTTTCAGTGTCCTCGAAGTGCGTCAAAATCAATCGTACATGGTTCAATCCGTATACGAGCTCCTAGTTGATAATTTTTTATTGTGCGATCGTCGACAAATAACGCTTGCTGAAATTCTCCGGAAAATCTGCTATTTTGTTTCTTTATATTTTGATATACCTACCCAGTGTGACTCTCACAGTAAATACGTATCTAACGAAACCCCTTAAGCTAAAATTTATCGAGCCGTTCTGGCTGCAGTGCGTGCCTAATATTGGAATTTGGCACCAAAAATCCGCCATTTTGTTTTTTTTATTTTCATATACCCAGTGTCATTCTCACAGTAAAAACGTATCTAACGAAAACCCTCAAGCTATAATTCATCGAGCCATTCAGGCTGCAGAGCGTGTCAAACATTTGAATTTGGCGCCAAAAATCCGCCATTATGTTTTTTTTATTTTCATTTACCCAGTGTCATTCTCACAGTAAAAACGTATCTAACGAAAACCCTCAAGCTATAATTCATCGAGCCGTTCAGGCTGCAGAGCGTGTCAAACATTTGAATTTGGCGCCAAAAATCCGCCATTTTGTTTTTTTTATTTTGATATACCCAGTGTCACTCTCACAGTAAATACAAATCTAACGACACCTCTCAAGCCAAAATCCATCCAGCCGTTCAGGCTGCAGAGCGTGCCAAACAATTATACATACAAACATACATACATACATACTCTCGAAAAACATAACCCTCCTTCTGGCGCAGTCGGGTAAAAAGACCGAATAGCGAAAAGGTAACAAAGTGTTTTGTTACAGTATGTATGATGGCTTTATGAATTTTGGAGTGCGAGGTGTCGTTAGATTTGTCTTGATACCGTGAGTGACATAGGATACATTTTGTTTTTTATCCGACTTGCCAAAAAAAAGGTTATTTATTTCTTTGGCACGCTCTGTAGCCTAAACGGCTATATGGGTTTTGGAGTGCGAGGTGTCGTTAGATTTGTCTTGATACCGTGAGTGACATAGGATACATTTTATTTTTTATCCGACTTGCCAAAAAAAGGTTATTTATTTCTTTGGCACGCTTTGTAGCCTAAACGGCTATATGGGTTTTGGAGTGCGAGGTGTCGTTAGATTCGTCTTAATCCCATGAGTAACATAGGATACATTTTTACCTGACTGGCCAAAAAATAGGGGTGAAGTTTTTATGCAGTTGGGTTTTTAACACAGATTTGGACAGAAGGATCGGCCCGTCTCCATATTTTATTCAGTTTTTTTTTCATACAAGCAAAAAGTAGCGCCATTTGACATAACTGGTACGAACCAGCGTGGGCGAGAGTTGACGTCAGTGCCGCGTTAACCCGTGGAGCGTAATTCGATTTTTTTCGCAAAAGTGCCTTGAGCGTGATGAGTCATCGGATGACGTAATTCAGACTCGATGAGGACCTATTTTTTTTAAAGTTTTTGGTAAATATATAATTAAGTTATATACTAATGTTATATACTGTTTTAAAGCTTAATAAATTTCCTATCTATTAATATTAAAAAAAACTACTAAAACCTCACCTGATGAAGATATTTTGTGGTTTTCATCATCAATGCAAAAAAATTCTTCATCCTTGCACTTTTAGACACTGATTGCACCCACTTATCACTAAATTATTACACTTTTTCACAAAAACTAACACTATCATAGCGTAATACTCTTTCATAGGTGTATATAAACGATTTTTTTCACTTTGAAACACAATAGTTTTAGTACAAAATTTCTTCCAAAACCAACGAACGGCTTGATTTGAGAGTACAGCGGCTGCCTTTTGTTGCACATAGCGTCAACCGCAGTCAAGCATAAAAACCTTCAATTGTCTTACCATCCGACGTATAATTCACGATGCAGCATCATCCTCATCATCATATCAGCTGAAAGACGTCCTCTGCTGGACAAAGGCCTCCCTCAAGGATTTCCACGACGACCGGCCCCTGCGCTGGCCTCACCCTCAGTGGCACTAAAACTTTCAATTCTTTTATCATAAGATGTAGATTTAACGCTCATTCACACACTAAAACATTCAATTATTTTATAATAAGACGTAGATTTAACGCTCATTCACACACTAAAACTTTCAATTATTTTACCATCAGATGTAGACTTCACGATGCCTCTCCGACCCGAGCACAAGAAGAAGCTGAACACCTCCAACGAAGATGCGCCTCGGAACTCCTCGTTCGACAGCTGCTACGACACGATGGACGACGCGAAGTCCCAGGAGTGCGAGAAAGATGGCTCAGGGGACGAGGATCCTGACACGTTTCTTTCTGAGCTGGGGCTGGAGACCGATGTTATAAAGAAAATTAACAACAATCAGGTGATTAGTCGCACGCAAACCTACCAGCCATCCCGCCGGCCGGCCGACGTGGTGGTACCGACAACTTCCAAAAAACTACCAACTAAATACAAAATCTAAACCAACAAAACACAAATTGTATTAAAGTAGCGCAAATCGCGAGTTGGTGACTTGGAGATCTGTCTATTTAGTTGCCGCTTCTGAGGAGCCTAGTACACACGGCGCCACATCAAGCTATACAAAACAAGTATACGCGGGCCTCGCGTATGTTGAAACGCAAAGGCGTCGCGCGACTCACGCGGCCAGCTTATACTGGTTTTGTATAGCTTGATGTGTCGCTGTCTGTACACTTGTATAGGCAGGTAGATAACCCTTGCGCTGCGCTTGTAGTTGCCTTTGCCCAAGCCCACCTCTGACTCTGTATTGGGTTGATTATAGTGCCCATCTTTTCACGTCCATCTACAAGTTTTTTTTATTTATAGTTGAACATATATTTATTATTATTTCCTATAATACTGATACATTTTTTTGTTTACGTAGGGTAAGTACCTACTTTAATGTAGCATAAGAGGGTTGTGTCAGCAAAGATTTAATTAGTGCACGAATGAACCTGTAAAGGTTTCTGATATACAGTCACCATCAGATATATCGTAACGGGCGAGGTGGTTAAAGGGCGATATTTCTGAGTAGTATTGAATTTCAATAAATTATGAACACTATAAATTTATATTAATATCTGAACATCTGTCAAAAATATCTGAGCAGTAGATTTTCCAATATGCTCTTCACATGCTCATTGCATGTGTAAGGTGTGGTACTTTTTCGTAAAGTGCTACATATTGAAAAATCTGCTGCTCAGATATTTATGACAAATCCGATTTTATTAAAAGAAACTCCCGGTGTACATTATTTATTGAATTTTAACAGTGCTCAGAAATATTTGAACACCTCGCCCGCTACGATATATCTGATGGCGACTGTACTACTACTATCATAATGTTAGTAACTTACATGTTATCAAATAAAAAAGGTAAAAGATATTATGGAGTGCTCTACACTATTGGTACTCACAAACAACGTTGCAGCTTTGCAAAGTTTACCACGCACATGCCCTTACAATAATTCAATGAGCTTGTGCTGGTTTGTCTATCTTAAGCTTCAACAAATGTTATGATAGGTACTTTAGTTTAAAAAAAATTAAATCCTTGCAGTGCAATGTACATTCATAGGTCAATTTATGAGTGTTAACGATTTGTCCATAAAAAAATATTTCCTGATTGAGTATCATTGATAAATGTAGTTTTGGCCAAAATTGTTTTTTTTTATCCACAATTGGAGCCCTTGGCATCAAATCACCTGATGGTAAGTGACAATGATGCCGAAGATGGAAGCGGGCTTACCAAGATTCCCCAACGCAATGGGCAACGCAATCTTATCTTTAATCCGGAACACATCCCTGCTGTTAACATGTTTGGCGGCACGACTTAGATAATATGGTGGTAGATGGACAGACGGGCTTAGAAAATGTCCTTCCAACAACCAAACCGAGTCTTACAAAGTTAGATTCCGCCGGGAATCGAACCCGCGGCCTCCTGATGTGAAGCTAACCATACGCCAGGGAGGCGGTTGTGTTTATGTACATAAGTTTTATCAGCTTCGAAAATTGAGACCACAAAGACAGATAAGTTCAAACCATTCCTTTTGTTTAGGTACTTGCCAAGTCAAGGTCGCACAAACGATGCAAGGTCTTGGTTGGGAACGTAAGAGAGATTTTGTAAGTTCGTCGTTGTCTGATCTGTACCTCTCGTTTGCCGACCAAGTCCGAGTGTATGTTGAGGCCTTTACTTTTTCAACCAGTCTATGAATTATCAACCGTAGATCGGGAATCAGATCCCTATACGCTGACAATGTTTCACAGACGCGCATCGCACACCAAGCTGAAAGCAGCGTGGACAGCGCGGCGGAATCGCTAGTCTTAGTCCGCGGCGCGGACGCTCAGGCGCTATTCAACTTCTTGCTGAATTGCAAGTCGCTAGTCAGCCCTACCGGCCCTTTTGCTGGAGTTCCTCCTACATTACTGTCGCCGACGGCTTTCCACGGAGGGACGCTTCAGTCGTTGAAGGTAACTAGGATAGTTAGCTAATTAATGTGAGCCCTATTCAAGTTCGTATTAAAATATAAATCGCTAGTCAGCTCTACCGGCCCTTTTGCTGGAGTTGAGTTACTGTCGCCGACGGCTTTCCACGGAGGGACGCTTCAGTCGTTGAAGGTAACTAGGATAGTTAGCTAATTAATGTGAGCCCTATTCAAGAATATAAATCGCTAGTCAGCTCTACCGGCCCTTTTGCTGGAGTTCTCCCTACGTTACTGTCGCCGACGGCTTTCCACGAAGGGGATGCTTCAGTAGTTAAAGGTAACTAGGATAGTTAATTAATTAGTGTGAACCCTATTTAAGTTCCTATTACAATATAAATCGTTTGTCAGCCCTACCGGCCCGTTTGCTGGAGTTCTCCCTACGTTACTGTCGCCGACGGCTTCCCACGGAGACGCTTCAGTCGTTGAAGGTAACTAGGATAGTTAATTAATTAGTTTGAGCCCTATTCAAGTTCCTATTGAAATGCAAATCGCTAGTAAGCCCTAATGGCCCTTTGTTTGCTCGAGTTCTCCTTACGTTACTTTCGCCGACGGCTTTCCACGGAGAGACGGTTCAGTCGTTGAAGGTAACTAGGATAGTTAATTAATAAGTTTGAACCCTATTTAAGTTCCTATTAAAATGCAAATCGCTAGTCAGCCCTACCGGTCCTTTTGCTGGAGTTCTCCCAACGTTACTGTCGCCGTCGGCTTTACATAATAAAGCGATGCTCCAGACGTTGGAGGTAACTTGCGAATTTTGTTCAAGTACGTCAAGTATCTCTTGAGTTGCAATTCCTTAGTCCTACTAGACCCCTGCGGAGATTCCCCACGTTGCTGATACCAACGTCTTTCCATGAAGGCATGCTGCAGGCCTTGAAGGTAACAAGTTCATAGGTTTCCGCTCAACTGCGAGTTTGCGGGGCTCCTCCTACGTCATTGTAGCCGGCGACGCCTTTTTATGAAGAGATACTATAGTCACGCATTTATGCAGAGTGAGTCACTAGCCAGCACTTCGAATTTATAGCTGCAGCTAGCACATCCAACTGCAGCTATAAATTCGAAGGTCGTTGGTCTTATATACAGGCAATTTGTAGTCAAGATGGGAGTGTTCTCTTCTTAACAGCTGTAAATGTAATTTTACCATGGCACTATTGGTAAAGTTCAATCGCTGAATTAGCTGCACCTTTGATAAATGCCCTCGCCGCTACCAGCTCACGTCAAAAGGTAGCGACAAAGGGGCCGCCCTGAGTTCGATAGCGGCGCCGCCGACATTACACCCGCACGAGGTCGCGCGTATCTTGTTCAGTCTTTAATTATTAATGTAGGCGGCGATTCTGAAGATACTTCGTCCAGCAGTGAAAATTAAAATTAGTGATGAATTCTAAATAGAAAATACCCATTTAATTTATTTTTTTTGTAAAATTGTTTTGTCCTTGAACACATTTTCAGAACGCCGTTCCTAATTCCCCGAACGTACTATAGTTCTACTGGCAGTGCCACGGGAAACGCGCGGGTATAAATTCGAATGTTACAACAAGAACTTATGATCCTATTGAAAGGCCTATTAATCGATATCCCACACGATAGGGTAAGCGAACAATAAAACACTCACTCCCACTTTACATGTAGGGGAGATATGAATATATTTTTTTGCAGATTTTCTTCCATAACTTTATAGATGTCACAAATTTGTTTAACCATACTAAATGTCAGGTTTATAGCTGTAATAGTCTAAGAGAAAAATGGCTGTGACATACCGACAGATAGACAAGACAGCCGGACATGACGAAACTGTAAGTGTTCCTAGTTTGACTGCTGAACCCTAAAAATATATTTTTTACAGTTTCGAGAGAACGTGATCCACTCAGACAGCAAGAAATACTACTCAATAGAGCTCCGCGGGCCGATTCTGCCTACCACCGTTCATTCGCTGTTCGGAGTGCTGAAGAGGAGCTCCGCGGCGCAATGCAGCGCCACTTTCGCACACCACCAGCCCACGCTGGCCTTTCCGTGGGCCGCCGCGAGTATAGCGGCAGGTATTTACTTATGTTGGCTGCAGATCATTGAAACAGGGATGAAATTATTGAAACCTTTGGCAATATTTTTAACTAGGGATCTGCTAACTGTGAAACTGCGACTTTTCATACAAACGGCGTTATCGATTGTCACCTTTTAAATGTTAACCGATTTTGACCAATTTTTTATAGGTTGTCAGTCAGAACAAAAGCTAGGTTTATATTTTTTCCATTTATAACTTTGTTTACAATCCTCTTAAACTGAACTACTTTTCCCAAGGAACTTTACAATTGCAGAAAAATTAATTGTACAGCCACGCTGTGCATACTTTCTCGCGAAGCGTCATCGTTATAAGAAATAGGAGATGAGTATCTCAGGCTAACCTCATTCAATAATACTCACCTCATTACTAGTAAACGGTTAAAGCTAAGACCTTGGTTTATACTTCAAAAAATATACAGTAAGTCGATGCTACATAACAAATCTCAGAATCCGGCACTCAAGGGAACAATTAGATATTAACATGGCCTGAGGAGTATAGGAATGAAGTTCAGCCTGAGATACTCTTCTGCTATTTCTCATAAATGCCCGTAGCTTTGATCTGCATTATGTCTCAAAAATTTACGTGAAATAGTCGACTTCATTCGGCCTTTGTCCAGCAGTTGACGTTTTTCGGCTGATATGATGATTATGATAATATGATGAGTCGACTTCATTGATGTAAGTTTAAACCTGGTTAATAGCCTAGTGTCCTAGGCTAAAATGCTCGAGGAACATGCTCGATGTCGAAAGTGATTAAGATAAAATGATATTTTTTTTTTAATTTTTGGACATTTCCAATCAAATAGATTTTATAGGGTGACATTTGAAAACGTTAGCAATAGTTTAGCAACTTTCACAAGGAACCTATGCAATTGGAGCAAAAACATTGTTGATCTTTCTATACAATGTTAGAGATGAATCCATTGAACCGTACTAGCATAGTAAAAGGTAGTTGGTTGTAATTTTCAACATTATTTTGTCACCGAGTACATTTTTTTACGCTGCTGATAAAGGACACATCATTCAGCCGAAAAATGTTCACTGCTGAACAAAGGCCTCCTCCCCCAAGGATTTCCATGACAACCGGTCCTGCGCTGCCCGCATCCAGCGGCTTCCCGCGACCTTCACCAAGTCGTCGTTACACCGCATGGGAGGTCTGCCTACGCTACGTCTTCAAGTGCGCGGTCGCCACTCGATAACTTTACTGCCCCAACGGCGATCTGTTTGTCACTATTTGAGTACATTTTTACGCTACCATAACATCGTTCAGCCGAAAGACGTCCACTGCTGAACAAAGACCTCCCCCAAGCATTTCCACGACGGCGCTGCCGCATCCAGCGGTTTCTCGTCTTTACCATGTCGTCGATCCAGCGGCTTGCTCACCTCCGGTGCGTGGTCGCCATTCAAGAACTTACTGCTCCAACGGCCATCTGTTCTAGAAGCTATGTGCCCTGCACACTGCCACTTAAATTTAACGATTCCTTGTAAGGTATATCGGTTACCCAAGTCCTCCTACAGATCTCATTTCCGATACGATCGCGTAGTGAAACTCCGAGCATTGTTTTTAAGAATTTTGTGCTAATGCTAAACTTATTTTTGTTTTAGACGAATCAACTAAAGAAAACGAACCAAACCATTTTACCAAAGCGTTCAACAAGGAAAACCTATCGGATTGTGGGATCAGCGAGGATATGCTCCAACTTTTTTGTTCCCCAGACCCAAGTGTTATAAAACCTCTGGAGAGTGTGAAATACAATACTGAAGATGACACGTATACATGGTGATACTAATGAATTCTTTTTCTGTTTGTTTTTGTTGTGGTTTTTTATCGTGAATAAATGTTTATGTATAAGTCCATTTTTTTTCTTGTAATACATATGCAAGCTGCCACCTCTGGAGATCATTGAAGGTTTTAAGTTCTGATAGTAAATAAATAACACAGTGAAAGTCACTTAAAATCTTAAGTTTTATTCAGTTTTCATTTTTGGTAAATTAAAAAATTGAAATTTCATAATTCCACAGTCACTTATTGTAAAATACAAAGATTCATACAGATCGGGATGAAATAAATAAAATTGTGAGAGTCGGCTTTAAAATGACAATAATAATATTTTATGTTATACCTAACATAATGCTCTACCATTATACTATAATTATCACTTTAAACCCAAGTCAAACAGGAATCTTGGAAAGCTTAACTTCTAAAATATTTATCTATGTGACCATAAATTAGACGCTCACTGAAACAACAGACACAAATGTTAGCTTAATTTTTATTTTTTTTGCTAATTGCTATATTCATTGCTAATTCAAGCGTGCTTTTACTACCTGTCGGTCGCTGTGTCAACATCCTATGTTACGTGTCCGTGATGCCAGCTTATGATTTCTGTAAACATAGAGAACGTATGATCAGCTCAGAATTTTATTACAAAGTTACTACATAGTTTGGAAAATAAAGGAGTACAACTTTGTTAAAAAAAAACTATTTTACCAAGTCAGTCTGAGGTCTCGGTTTATGACTATTCATGAAGACTATGGACATGTTTTAAATTGCTTGTTGGGTATGCTACGCACGAAATTAAGAATTCCGCGGCCTAGATGTAGTGTTGTAAGACGGCGTGTAACCTAGTCAAAGCTCTTTGTCGGGTTCGACGCCAGAAAAGAGTTTAGTTGTCCCATTCATTAGCTGGGCGTTAAAAGGGAACAAATGCTTTATCTCTCGCGCGCGCGAGACACGCTACACTCTCGACACTCTCATGTACCTACTTGACAGGACCACAAACCCCTCCTGTCCCAACTGCAGGAAACTAGAGACCAGTCAATACTACTTGGCCGAGTGTTTTCTCTACAGCAGCCTCAGGTGGGAGACATTTGGCACAGCCAGGATAAAGAAAGATAAACTATGCGACTTATTGGGAATAGGGAGATGGAGTCCACATAGAATTTAAACACCCGCCTGTACCCCGCAGGCGTTGGCACCGGTGGCAATCACTAGATGGCAGTCGTTACGCCGTGTCAGAGGGCTTCATAGTCTGCTTGAAATCTTCCGACAATGGGATTCGCCACTAGCCCTACAACACAGACCACCCATACGAGACCGGTAATCAAGCAATTAACGATTTTGACAAGGTTAGAATCGGAAAGGTGTCCTACAACCTCCAGCGATTCGGAGTTGCCCTAACCAAGTGTGTGGAGTATGGTCTGCTATTTTGTGAAAGAGGTACGTACACCCACGGACGTTATGGCTTGTTAACAAGGACTCTTAAATGATATAGATACTAGACACCAAGACACAGAGCAAACAAACCTTTACGGCACACGAATGTTTTCCCTGAGTGGAAATCGAACCCAAGACCCTCAGCCCAGCAGACAGGAGCGCTGAACACTGGACTATTCCCCTTTCGTATATCCACCAGATACGCTGAACTACCAGGTTTATGATATAGCGTCCCCACTCACCGACAGCTAGGTCATATAATGAGGGCCGCACCATAAGGCGAAGGCAAGGACCAGTTGCGGTAGGTCTTGCCGCCAAGACGCTTGTCCTGGTACTCTGCAAGGCGACCATTGGACCGTCGAGTCAGTCACTTACACTGGTGGCCGGCTGCGCGGGCTGGCCAGGCACGGCGTACTGCGGGCGGAAGTTGCTGAAGTTAGCCGCCGTGGCCGCCGGCGGCGCGAACCCAGGCAGCGACCCGCCGGCCGCGAACCCGCCCGGGAACTGCGCCAGTTGCGCTGCAAACACGACACACACGTTAATATAGGTGGAATGTACGTAAATGCGCAGAAAAATAACTGAGGTATGCTAAAAAGGTGCGTCTTTAGTACAGAAAACATTGGCCATGTGCGTCGTTACATAAACACTCTCATATACACATAAAACTGGTCTCGCTAAAAATCAGCGCTGCACCATATCACCGCAGTCGCAGCTCTTGTCAAGATGAGGGCCAACGTTGGCACATAGGTTTGTTAGGTTTCACGATGATACTGTCGAGGAACCTCCCCTTGAGTGGCAGATCTGACAGTTACGTAAAAAGTAGCTACTTGGTCAGTTGCTCACTTAGTCAGGCGTCCGTCACTTGCTCAAGGCCACGCGTTATATGCCTACCGCTAAGCGTATCGGAGACGATACAACGGACAGTAGGATGACACACGCTCGCCTGAGTGCTCGCACGTCACATTTACCGCTCTGACTATCGAAATGCCGAAACCACGCAATTATTGTACAGTGGATGGGTGTCACAGTCATAAGACACAAAGCATGTGTGTGACATGCTTTTTACTTTGCCACTTTTTTTATATTTGTAGATCTGAGAAACAAGACATTTCTAGCGAATAAAAAAATATAATAACCAAAGATAAAGAATTTTGTAAGGAGAATTTTAAAAAAGATAGGTTGTTCCTCCGTGAGGTTAGTACATAGCACCAGCTGATTAGGTTCTCTTTGGGTTACATCTTTGTGAAGAAAGGACAATAAATATGAATGAAGCGCATAGATAATTTTCAAGGTTTTAATGTTAACAATAATAATATCCCAAGTCTTATTGTAATCTAGTTATGGTAATATTAAAAAAACACGCATGCGTACGTGTCCCTATCCAAATTAAATATGGCGCAATAAAACGTGAGTTGTTTTAGTTGTGAATATGAATAAATAAATGGTTAATATACGTGTAAAAATATACTTATATGTATGTATAGGATAAAATAAAGTGAGATGACTCCCCGGACATTTAAAATGAGCCACAAGTCGCCTCGAATAACTTAGCCGAAACCTTGATAGGTATGTACCCATGTATTTTGTTTTTATGTCATGGTCGATTTTTATTTTGTTTTCTCACAACTGCTTTGAAAAATGTCGTATGATACATGGGTGTAAAAGGAAATGACAAACTCGTGACGATGGTAAACCATCGCCTGTGTTATTTACCTTTTCACCACCTTTGTATTATAAATAACTATTATAGTCACTCGTTTAAATACGGGTAGTATTTTCAATTATAGATATGAGAAAAGTGGCACTCAAATTAGGTAAACTTCCGTGGTCTAGTTGTATACATGTCTTGTAGTGTAAGTACTGACCGGTGGGCGGCGGGTTGCCGGCAGTGGCGGCGAGGCGCGACAGGATGGACCGCTCCGACATCTGCAGGCGCTGCGCCACAGGTGGGATGCGCGCAAGTGTCGCCGGCAGCCGCGACACGTCAGACTTCATGTCTGACAGCAACTCTTCAAGTTGATTCAGTACCTGCCGCACGCAAAATAGACACGATTAATGGCTTGTTTTATTCACCTATAAGTCGTATTCAGATTTAAGTTAGATCATCATAAGCAACAAGTGTGGGCGACACGTACAGGCAAATTTACTTGACTCGATGCTAACTTAAATTTGCCTGTACGTACACTTAGTGTAAAAGCGTCGGTGGCTCAACCGGTAACGACTCGGTCCATCTAACCAGAGGTACCGGGTTCAAATCTGGACGGCCAATGTACCAATGAGTTTTTCAAAAAAACTTACGTACATATACACTTACCGATTGCTTTAACGGTGAAGGAAAACATCGTGAGGAAACCTGCACACGCCTGCGAAGAAACTCGAAGGTTGTGTGTGAAGTCGACCAACCCGCACTGGGCCCGCGTGGTCGACTAAGACCTAATCGCCCTGATTCAGGGTAGGCTCGAGCCCCTCGGTGGGGACGTATATGAGCTGATATAATAATAATAATAAAACACTTAGTGTGACCGGTCGTATGAACTGTACTAAACTCGCCCGTCTACACGCGCGGCGAGTTGGCGAGTTATGTTGTTGGGGAGCGGTAGATGCACAGGCGAGTTCACTTGCATTTGACTGTCCGAAAAAATAGAACATAATTCTATTATCTGTACTTAATCGTCAATTTACTGCTTAACGAGCCAACCCCCGTCCGAAAGATGATAACTTTCCAAAACCGCAAGTGAACTCGCTACTTAACTAAACTGCGTGTAAATGAGCCTTTAGCGTGTCATAGAACCTTCATACCTTATGCAAGACAGCATTCGCCGGCTTGTTCCCAGCGAGGGACTCCTTGCTGAGGTGCTGGTGGCTCTCGGCGAGGCACTCCACCTCGGCGAAGCGCGCGTTAAGTGACATGGCGGGGTGGTTTGGATCCTGCGTCAGGTTGAGATACGCCGCGCGACGGAGTTGCTCCTCGATTACCAGAGCTTGTTCCAGCAGCTAAGGAAGGGAGGAAAAGATAAGTGGTCTGAAATGTTTTCTTATCATGATGCTTGAGGCTTGTTTATACCGATACACAAACGAAAACTTCAAAATATTTCCTTTGGAAAATTTACCAAGCTTTCGGAATCTTTGCCGAGTATTCAAATTGGAAAATGAGGATTTAGGACTAAGCTGCATTTTTTGCCTTTGCCTATTCCTTACTACGAAGTAACAAAGAATAAGTTTTCGAACGAAATTGAAGTATTCCTAAAATCGGCCTTAATGTAATCCCAATATTTACGAAGTTTTGTAACTGTAGGCCTGTTGATATGTAGCAAAATATTGGGTCAGTTTTTCATCGTCGGAACAAGACGTATAAGCAAATTAATGAGGAAGATAACTAAGAACAGTCTTTGTCTTTTGTTAATAAAGCTTTTGCACACGCAAAATAAAAATCACGGAAGTAAAATATATTTGTTTTACCTGGCGGGCACACACATATAAGTACGTTAAATATATGAAAAATATCGACGTAATTCTGGTTTTAAGTACATCTTGCCTTCGGGAGTACTACTCTACCTCTTGCAACAGTTAGAAGTATCAAAATAGGATGACCGCTTTTTAGGGCAATTATCATACTGTGAAGCTAAAAGCATTTCCAAATAGCTTCCAACTAGTCATCATCATCAGTCAGTATAAGTCCGTTATTGGAAATTGGCCTCCTCCAAAGCACGCCACATTTACCAATCTTCGATCTTACTCTAACTTAGTAGCTCACACTATTTTGGTTCCGCTGACTACTTAAAAAATACGATAAATTATATTCTCACCTTGAAACGCCTGGCTAAGAACTTATTCTTGATCTCTAGGAAGTTGCCCTTGCCTATGTCCATCTTAAACGGCTCGTTGATGATAGCGAACCTCAGGTCGTTCTGGATATCTTGCCAGCGACCGTAGCCGTGCGTCACGATACCCGCCAGAAGCCAGTAATCGTGCCTTCTGTGCCAGATCTCATACTCTCTGCCTGGAGCAGCAGCCCTCTCCTCGTTTAGCCATAATGTGTGAAGCTCTGTGAAACCTCCGTCAGCGATGTTAAACATAAACTTGCGCCGCTCAACCTTGAGATCTTCCTCCTCTTTAACAATAACCACGTCATCGTCCTCGTCATCTTTTTTCTCTGTCTTAGGCTTCTCAGTGCCATCAGATTCTGGCTTTTCGCTCTTAGTATCTTCTTTTTTAACAGTTTCTGGTTCCTCCTTGATTTCTTCTTTAACTTTAGGCTTTTCTTCCTCCTTTTCATCTGCTTTAATTTCTTCTTTCTCAGATTTCTCGTCGTCTTTGGGAGGCTCCTCATCAACAGACATGCGTCGTTCCGGCTCTTTATTTATCTCTGTTTCTTCTTCTTTCTCGTCCTTATCTTTAGGTGCTTCTTTGTCTTCCATAGTCTCTTTGTCGTCTTTAGTTTCGCTAACGTCCATAGGTTCTTCTTTATCTTCTTTTTCCTTTTCTTTAGTAGTCTCTTTGTTTTCGGATTTTTCTTTGTCTTCTTTCGCCTCTTCTTTGTCGTCTTTCTCTAAGCCGCTGGGTTCTGGCGCTTGTCCAGGTGTTTGTGCTACTTGTGTGGGTGCGGGGGACGGGGCGGCGGAGGGTATAGGCGTGGCCGTGGAGGGGGCGGGGCTAGCTGCAGCACTCTCGCCAGCCCCAGGTGTCTTTGCGGGCTCCACTGGCTTTCGAATCAACTCTGGCATGCTGTAATACCCATTAATATGTTCGAATTCTTGTACTTTCTTCCTAATTAAACTCATAACACCGATTCGCGTTAGCACATGCTGTCTAGATAAACCTTCTCTTGGCACACCGTCGGCGAACGTCTCAGCGTTATCGGCGCCGGGTTCGCAGAGATGTCTCATAAAAAGAGATACATAGGCTTTAAAGTTGCGCTCGGACTTTCCTCTCAAATCTCTCACTAACCATTGCGAGTTAAACGCGTCTTGTGGCGGCATGCCGTACCGCATGATAGCGTTTAGGAACGATTTCCTCTGTCTGGCGTTAAAGCCAAGGACTTCCATATTACCGCCAACCCTAGCCAATAACGGCGGTAGTGGCCTGTCGCGTTCCTCGCGCCTCTCAAGACGCCTCTTACTGCGGCGACTGAGAAGATCTCCGTTGTCATTCTTCTCATCGAAGTCGTCGTCTTCTTTGTCGTCCTCGCTGCCTTGAGAGAAGTCGGAGTTGTAATCTGATCCATTCTCTTGCCACGGCGTGTCCTCCCTATTTTCTGGTTGTGCGACGCTACCGTCGTTGTAGTTGACCTGTTTCCGTACTCGTTTACCTTTGCCGAGAGTTCTGGCTTGATCTTCCTGGTGCTGTTCGTAATGATGCCTGAGGAGTTTGATCCAGTATGCTGGATCGGTGTTTTCAGCTTCTTGTTTGATTATTTCAGTGTCAACCTCCTCTTCACCTTCGCCTTCCTTTGTCGAGTAGCTGGCCACTTTGAACGAGCTAAGATACTCATTAGCCCAAGATTCCTTTGACTCGATACCTTCCTTGGAACGGTCGAGTAACTCAGAGACAGCTTTATCGTCATAGTGAATGGCTTCTTCTTTCCCATCATCTTCCTTGAATAATTCTTCAGTACCGAAACGTAAAATGTCGTCCAACTCTTGTTTAGTGAAATTTGCTCCTTTACCGCCCATTCCGGGTCGTACCACCAAGTGAGTCAACATCATCTTCCTCTTAGCAACCTGTGTGACTCTCTCCTCAACACTGTTGCGGGTTACGAAACGGTAGATCATGACCTTGTTTGCTTGACCAATACGATGAGCGCGGGAGAAAGCTTGAATGTCGTTGTGGGGGTTCCAATCTGAGTCATAGATGATGACAGTATCAGCGGTAGCCAAGTTGATACCGAGACCACCAGCCCTGGTCGATAGCAGAAAGACGAACTGTGCAGCACCTGGAGCGTTGAATCTGTCAATAGCTTCCTGACGAAGAGAACCAGTGATACCACCGTCAATCCTCTCATACTTGTATCCTTCACCTTCCAAGAAATCTTCAAGGATATCCAACATTTTTGTCATCTGCGAGAATATTAGTACTCTGTGACCTTGTTCTTTCAGTAGTTTCAACATTTTAGCCAGAAGGACAAGTTTTCCTGCAGCTTTGATCAGAGCTTGAGTGTCGTAGTTTCCGTGAGGCCCTAAAGGAGCTTCCTCTGCAGCTGCTGGGAAGAGATACGGATGGTTACAACATTTCTTTAGATCCATCATCACGTTAAGGAGCGACACACTTTGACCTCCACTCTTGGAGTTCAAGGCCTCGTAATTTCTGGTTAGAATGTACTTATAGTATTTCTTCTGCATGGGAGATAGCTCGACACGAACGATGAACTCTGATTTTGTCGGCATGTTCTTGAGTACGTCAGCTTTGAGACGCCGCAGCATGTGCGGTCCCAACATCTCGTGGAGTCGTTTCACTTGTTCTTCCTTTGAAACATCAGCGAATTCATTTTGGAATGCTGCTAAATCGTTAAACTTGTCTTTGTTTAAGAAGTTTAGTAGATGGAACAATTCTTCTAAATTGTTCTGTAGAGGAGTACCAGTAAGCAATAGCTTGTAGTTGATACTGTATCCAGCTAAAAGTCGGAAGAATTTAGACTGGTTGGACTTCAATCTGTGAGCTTCGTCGACGACTAACACGGCCCATTCGATCGAGCCGAGACAAGTAGCGTCAATGGAGACCAATTCGTATGATGTTAGCAGCACATTGAATTTGACCTGGGATTTGATCTTGGAAGGTCTGCCGCCTCTGTTGGCTCCATCGTCGAAGGTCAGCTCATTCTCTCTAATGATCGCTCTCGAATCCTTATCACCAACATAAGTGATCACATATAGATCTGGAGCCCACAACTCGAACTCTCTCTCCCAGTTGATGATTGTGGATAGCGGGACCGAGACCAAGAATGGTCCCTTGCAGTGTCCTTCCCTGAACAGCGAGTACAAGAACGTAACAGTTTGGATGGTCTTTCCGAGACCCATCTCATCGGCCAAGATAGTATCGATGCCGTTTCCCCAGGAGTACCGCAGCCAGTTGAGACCCTCTAACTGGTATGGATGAAGTTGCATGCCAGTCTCATACACAAACGCTGGCTGATCATCGTATTTCTTGTTGAGATTGGATGTGGGGCGATCAGGGGGAGGGTTGTATTTGCGCGGTCTCATCATCTGCCCGCTGTTACTTTCGTCTTCATCCAAAATGTCTCTGTTCTTGCTCTTGCGGCCAGGTTTTTTGCCCTTGCTTCCCTTTGATTTGCCCTCAGATGTGATGTATGCGCGCATATCCTGAAGCAAAAAGAAAAATCACACATGTTGTAAACATTAGTTTAAAAAAAATGTGACAGTCAATTTCAATTAAAGATGCCAAAAGCATATAAGTTCCTAATGCATTTGGCAACTGAAATAACACCTTACTTTCAGTAAATGTCTAACATGTGGTTTACACACGAACTTTTATCTGCTGCTAATATGTTATTTGGTTTACAAGTTTGGAGAATTCAAGTGAAGCCATTTAAAAAGGCCACATTTGACACGTTAAAATAACATTAGTTACACAATATATACGTATCCCATAAACCAACGTCAACCCGGCGAGTGCTGATGGGCTAGGTCATGACTAGCCAGAATATGTAAATTTCACTTAGTAAAAGTGTAGTAGGGACACATTGTATTATGAATGCTAATATGCAAAATGGATATCCATTAATGTCTTGCCAGTCGTTTCCCGTCGCGCGTCCCGAGTGTGCTCTGTAACCATTTATGTCAAATAAATCCACTGGTAAATCTTTCTAATGTATATTTAATCAATCACCATAACCCTAAACAAACCCTAAAGTGGTGACCCGAAAAAAGAACTTTGCAGGAATCAGTGATTTGTGAAGTTTAGTTGAGCTTTAAAATTATTTTTTTTTGGAAACGACTCCTACTTGCCTTTACTTGCCTCGGGATGCCTCAGTTCATTTAACAACTGAGTAAAAATATTTTTTTAAGTAACTTTTCATGTGACTGTGTAAAAGTAAATAGCTGCGAAAATTGATCCTAATCTAGCTTTGATTCCACCAACCGGTACGCAGACTAACCTTGCCGCGCACCATTTACCGAACAAAAAGTGAAAACATTTTTAGCTGAAAATATGGATAATTTAGCAGAAATAGCCGTAATTTCAGTAAATTCAAGAATTCCAGTGTTCTGGTGCGATCATATGCGATTGTGGTTTCTACAGTTTGAAGCTGTAGTTGCGCCTTAGAAAATGGGACATGAGGCCAAATATCATCTGCTGTTGTCTAAACTAGATAAAGAAGTAATAAGACAAGTGAGTGATATCCTACTATTACTTACCGAAACCGGAAAAAGCGAAAAACTGAAAAAGCGATTAATTACCATTTATGAGGAATCGGAAAATCGGCACATTTATAGACTTCTTAGCGAGATGGAATTGGGTGACCAGCGCCCATCTTTACTACTTACTCAGAAAAATGAGAGAATTAGCGAAAGAAAAAATGATGGACGACACCCTCAGAATATCTGGCAAGGAAACTTACCAGGAACGGTACGAGGAATATTATCTATCAGTGTACGAGTTTAAGGATTTGTAACAACTTGGAAAACTTACAAAAAAATGCACTTCTGTATTGCGCAAAAGCTTACATTAATAACAGGAAAAATGTGCACAAAGGCGGAATTGATTAATCCTTTAAAGGGATCTCTTCCAGTCAACATTTGATAAGTTGAACGAGTTGAAGGTGTTTAATTAAAGTGCTTTTAAAAAAATATAAGGTTTTTATTATTAAGTCACGGATTTAAATCTAAAACAAACAAACAAAAACCCTAATCAATAGGTTAATTTTAAATGAGCTCATTTTGCAGTTAAAGTGCATTTTTTTAAATGTAAATTGAATATTAATAAATCTTTTAATATTTTGAAAACTATACTTGATGGTCATACTTTTTAGAAAACATGCCAGTATAGCCTAGTCGCTTCGAATGCCTAGGAGACCGCGAGAATGTGGACGATTATAACGACAGGTTCGTGGAAATTGTCCAAACGGTCGGGTCTAAGATTTTCAAAACTCGCCGTTCAAACAGAACCAAAAAAATCTCTGACTTCACCAGCAACCTCATGGAAGAAAGACGCAGATTGGTTTTGCAGTCCTCTGAAGACGCTACTCAGTATCGGCAACTAAACAGGCAGATCTCTAAGTCTCTAACTCGCGATTTGCGCCACTATAATACAAATTATATTAAAGAGGCGATTGAGAACAACAAAGGCTCAAAAGTGTTCGCGAGAGATCTGTCTGTTGGTCAAAGCCAACTGACCAAGCTGAAGACTGAGGACGGCAGGATCATATCGTCTAAGACTGAGTTGCTGGAAGAAGTTGAGAAGTTCTACGGACAATTGTACACGACCACACGTCTGCCTGTTAGCGATCTGGCTAAAGACCCAAGAGCTAGACTTACCCGACACTATACCGAAGATATCCCTGACGTCAGCCTGTACGAGATTAGAATGGCTCTTAAACAGCTTAAAAACAATAAGGCACCGGGTGATGATGGAATTACGGCTGAACTTCTGAAAGCAGGTGGAACACCGGTACTTAAAGCTCTTCAGAAATTATTTAATTCCGTTATACTTGAGGGACAAACGCCTAAGGCATGGCACAGAAGTGTGGTCGTGCTTTTCTTCAAAAAGGGCGACAATACCCTGCTGAAGAACTACAGACCCATCTCACTTCTGAGCCATGTCTACAAACTGCTTTCGAGGGTCATTACGAATCGTCTCGCACGCAGGTTTGACGACTTCCAGCCTCCCGAACAAGCCGGTTTCAGAAAAGGATTTAGTACCATAGACCACATACATACGCTGCGGCAGATTATACAGAAGACCGAAGAGTACAATCAGCCACTATGCTTGGCGTTCGTGGACTATGAGAAAGCCTTCGATTCGGTCGAAACTTGGGCTGTGTTACAGTCTCTCCAGAGGTGCCAAATTGACTATCGATATATCGAAGTGCTGAAGTGTTTGTATGAAAACGCCACCATGTCGGTTCGCCTCCAGGATCAAAACTCGAAACCTATCCAGCTGCAGCGAGGGGTGAGACAGGGAGACGTTATATCTCCGAAACTGTTCACCGCCGCCCTGGAAGATGTTTTTAAGCTTTTGGACTGGGGTGGACTAGGCATCAATATCAACGGCGAGTACATCACCCACCTTCGATTCGCTGACGATATCGTGGTCATGGCTGAGACTATGGACGACTTAGGCACAATGCTCGATGGCCTCAGTAGAGCCTCCCAACAAGTGGGTCTTAGAATGAACTTGGACAAGACGAAAATTATGTCAAACGTCCGTGTCATACCTACTCCTCTGAAGGTTGGAGGCTCTACACTCGAAGTTGTTACCGAATATGTATACCTGGGACAAACAGTCCAGTTAGGTAGGTCCAACTTCAAGAAAGAGATCAATCGTCGAATCCAACTCGGCTGGGCAGCGTTCGGGAAGCTTCGCAATATCTTTACGTCCCAGATACCGCAGTGTCTTAAGACCAAGGTCTTCGACCAATGTGTGTTGCCAGTGATGACGTACGGAACTGAGACATGGTCGCTTACTATGGGCCTCATAAGAAGGCTCAAGGTCACCCAAAGGGCAATGGAGCGTGCTATGCTCGGAGTTTCTCTGCGTGATCGAATCAGAAACGAGGAGATCCGTAAGAGAACCAAAGTAACCGACATTGCTCTCAGAATTGCTAAACTTAAGTGGCAGTGGGCGGGGCACATTGCTCGTAGAACAGATGGCCGTTGGGGCAGTAAAGTTCTCGAGTGGCGACCACGCACCGGAAAGCGTAGTGTAGGCAGGCCTCCCACTCGGTGGACCGATGACCTGGTGAAGGTCGCGGGAAGCCGCTGGATGCGGGCAGCGCAGAACCGGTCGTCGTGGAGATCCTTGGGGGAGGCCTATGTCCAGCAGTGGACTTCCTTCGGCTGATATGATGATGATAGCCTAGTACACTTTTTTAGCATAAGGATTCAAAGTTTGGTGATTAACATTTGTTAATCTCAACAAAAAAAAAAATATTTTTTTGTATGATGCCAAGCCAAGGGCTTACCAATTGTGAAAAAAAAAAAAGTAAACCGTAGCCATATTAAACAAATCTTTGGTTTCATTTGATAGCCTTATTCTTCTGTAGTACTGAGAAAAAAACAGAAAAACATTATACCTAAATTTGTAGATATGGCATCCATTATATTGACCCAAGGTAGACATATTCAAGAATTTTATAGAAGTGCCAATATCTCGAAAACTGACACTTTTACAATAGTAAAATTTACGTATTCTGGCTAGTCATGACCTAGCCCATCAGCACTTGCCAGGTTGACGTTAATTTATGGGACAACCTGTTTTTTTTTTTTTCAAAGGTTTTTTTCACTTACTAAATACATATTTATTTTAATAATGAAAAGAGTAATTAAAATGTTAACTTTACGATTTACCTTAACTAAACTTACAAAACATAAACAATTTTTTATTATAAAAAAATGAACGTCGTTACAAGGTTACGTCGGTGTACCCGTTTTTTTTTATTTTTACCCAAAAAATCAAACCATCGTTCAGATTTTTGGCGGGAGTTGTAGACAACGCGTTTGAAGGGTTATTTTAGTGTTTTGTATTGTTTTCTATTAGTATTTTGCTTCAAAAGTGATGCGTTTTGGAGAAAAAATTCCGGTGCACATGAGCAATATAGAGAACCAGAAAAAAAAGTAAGGAGTAATAATAATAATAGATCAGGGATTCCAATAAATTAGACATAAATCAGACAAGCAAAACAAGTTGCCAGTCAGTATACCTGGTAGAACTCGACGGCCTGCTTAAGCCCGGCTATGTCTTCATGCTCGGACTCCCAGGTGGCCTGGTCGTACGAGAGGTCGCGCCACTTCACCAGGTAGTAGGTGGTGCCATCACGCGACGTGCGGTGGTTGATCACGCGGTGTACAATCAGCCATTCTGGTTTCACACCGTATCTGCATAATGGATGGTATGTTGAAAGCAAAGTTGGTGGTAAGGATATTGAATTATACTCTGATTGCTACAAATTCAATGAAAAAACTAAATAAACACGCTCGTATAAATGAATAGTTTGACCTCGAAAGAAAGCTGCTACGACCAATATAAGTTATTTTAATTGCATTACTCCCTCCAATGCTTCTCTCGCTGTCTTCAATCCCTTTTTATTTCAGACCCGCGCCTGTAAGTTTTCCAAACAAGGCCAGGTATATGCACCGAGCAGTCGACTTGAACTAGGACCACATCCAGTGTGGAAGATCATATGTGGTCACGATACTCAGCAGTCACAGTGAGGGAAAGACGAAGAAGAAATAAAGCCACTAAAGAACATATTTCTGTGTAAGGGTACAAACCTAGACTAGCATTACCCATCTCTTCCCAAGAGTGTCGTAAGAAGCGGCTAAGGGACATGTTGTTCTTTCTTTCTGGAGGATGAGCAACAGCGTCTTCTCCGCGTACTGTGCCACCACACTGCACACTGAGATCGCGAACTGGCCAGTCATGCGTGGCGATTACGGCAAACCCCCCAGAGCTCGAGGAAGGCCTATGTCCAGCGGTCATCGTCATATGCCAGAGCAGGCTGATTAGTAGTATATACCTAATTGCATTTATTTAGCGTTATGTAATTGCTCCCATAGGTTTTGACCAAGTGGTAGCTTTATTTAGCTGGATATTTTTCCTAGTCTCGTCAGCTGCATTCTCTCTGCAACGATTCCTACAACTCAAAGACAGAGACCTACCCCTTCTGATTCACTGATAGTATAGTACCTTTGCCTGTTGTAAAGTCAGTCGCACTGGGCCCGCGTGGTCGACAAGGCCTGATCGCCCTAATTCAGAGTAGGTTCGAGCCCCTCGGTGGGGACGTATATGAGCT
This sequence comes from Coleophora flavipennella, assembly GCA_947284805.1. Lineage (NCBI taxonomy): Eukaryota > Metazoa > Arthropoda > Insecta > Lepidoptera > Coleophoridae > Coleophora > Coleophora flavipennella. The sequence continues at coordinate 3,325,930 of OX369285.1, read as the reverse complement.
GATATGATGAAAGTCAGTCTCACCTGTAGAATTTCTCCTCGAGGACCTTCTCATCGTGCTCCTGTTCGGCGCGGCTGCGTTCTTTCTGGAGGCGCTTGTAGCGGCCATCGTTCTCGTCCAAGGGCTCCTCTAGCTTGGGCGGCTCTTCTGTGTCGTATTTGCGCATATAGTACCGATACATGAGCGGGTGGAATACGTCAAGCTGGAACAGAAGATTAGTTGGTACTAAAACAGTTGGCTGGCTAAAATAAAATCATATTTTTCACAAGCAGTCAAAGATTTCATATGTCAGTTTAGTACTTATAGAAAAATATAAGTGACGCCAAGTGAAATGCATGTTGAGTTGATCTGATCAGTTAATATCGCGGTCAACCGTGGTCCCTCTAGTTATAGATAAAAAAGAAAAGAAAAATCTGAAAACGTTGCGCAAATGTCGTTTTAACCAAAGGCTGGGGGGTAGTCTGTAAAGACTTTGCTTTAAAACATGATAAGTTACTCGATAGATAAAAGTAATTTTGCATTATTGGAAAGAGTCGTAGTGGGTTAGCGGTAAGATTTGTGGAAGTATTGACTGAGGAACCCTATATTGTCCGACACGTACTTGGTTGGATCTAAGGAATCGTATAGCGCGTTCGTTGTACACACCTGCAACTCGGAGATCCAGCTACAATGCCAGTAAGAGCGGTCATGCCACTTGACGAAGAACTCGCGAGCGCGCGGCGCCTTTGATTTGGCGGTCGGCTCTATCCACCGCCACGTGAGAATCTTCGCCACCTTGCCATCTAGCGGCGGACACTGTAAACAAGAGTAAGTATTGTAAGTACTGGCCTGTTTTTATCACTGGTAAAAATAAATGTTGAAATTTGAATGCTGCTTCCAACACATACTCGTACATTCAACTGCTGAATAAAGCCTTGTGTGGAATGCACTTTAAGACAGTATTTAATAAAGACAGGCACATCTCTATAGGTACATACCTTCCGGCACATTTTTAAAAACACTTTCCGAAGGACTTTGCAATGCTCTTTATTCAAAAGTTGAACGTAGCTGTGGGAGCACATGAAACATGTATGCTATTGCGGTGATACACAGATTCGAATAATCATGGTTGTACAACGGCAGTTGAAGGATCATCTCCACAACCCGTTTTTATGACTGGTGATCTTTTTTATGACTGAATTAAGTATTATCGTCATTGCTCCTGTTTATGACCTCGAGACTAGTCAAATCTATCGTGGAACCCAAAAATAACGAAGCTTATCCTAGAGTGTTTGTGCAAATAACAATCCTCAGTAACTAAACATTGATGTAAGTAACGCGTGTTATAAGCCCTTTCTTACTCTATGAGTATAGTGAGAGTCGCTATACCTGGCAACATCGTGAGGCAAAAGCAGGGACCACCTGCGGTAAGTCTAGCCGCAAAGACGATTTTGACGCTAATCTACAATGGACTAAAACAGTCCCAGGATATTATTATTTAGAAAATAGTATCTCTCTTCGCTACACGACACGATTCGAAATAGAAAAGTAGCGCGGCGGCAGACATTTCAGTACATCATCATATCAGCCGAAAAACGTCCACTGCTGGACAAAAGCCTCCCCCAAGGATTTCCACGACGACCGGTCCTGCGCTACCTGCATCCAGCGGCTTCGCGCGACCTTCACCAAGTCGTCGGTCCACCGTGTGGGAGGCCTGCCTACGCTACGTTTAAGTACATATAAACTAAATTATTAGGAACACTGAGCACTTTAATAAATCCTTTCGTACTCTAGGTGAGTACGCTTGAATTACCAGTTTTTAATTTAGTGTCTCCACTCACAAACCTGCCGCTATACCTACCAGCATCGTATAGGCACAGTGAACTACAGTATGTGCATATAAAATGGACTGATACAGGCTGATAATGAGTAATACAATTAACACGTGTGTGTACTCACGCCGCAGCGCGGACAGCGCCACTCGCCGTCGGGCACCTCCTCTAGCGGCGGGTTGAGGCAGAAGCGGTGGTACGCGCTGGGGCAGGAGTCGCAGCACAGCAGCTCGCCGCCGTCCTTGCAGATCCTGCACCGAAACAACAGTAAAGTTACCACAATTCACCCAATAGTGCGTAAAAGTTTACGGCTCTACTGAGACGTCCCCATAAGTACATATAGGTGCTTCATGCGAGGAAAGATAGCGCAACAGTGTATTACAAGCTTTTATTTAGTTTAACCTTCCCGGGGTCTGTAATCAAATTTTGCAAGTTGAATTTGACCCTCTTCCCGGTTTCCGATTGAGCTGAAATTTTGTATACACGTTTAGTTCGTATGACATTTTTTAATTTTTTTTTATTCACAATTGGTAAGCCCTTGGCATTAGCTCACCTGTTGGTGAATGACGATTACGCCGAAGATGGAAGCGGGCTTACCAAGTTCCCCCAACGCAATGGGGATCTGACTATCTTATCTTCAAGCCGGAACAAATCAATGCTGTTAACACTGATGTTTGGCGGCAAGACTTAGATAAGATGTTGGTAGCTAGCCGGGCGGGATATGACAATGCCCTACCACCAACCAAACCGAGTCTTACAAAGTTACCCCGTCGTTAATAGAAACCCGCGAGCTCCTGGTGTGAAGCGAATGAACTAACCATTACGCCACGGAGGCGGTTACAACGTCTTTCTAAGCCCAATATAGCGGACTCCCAAAGGTGGCGGACCAGTTATTTTTTATGTAACCCCATGATATAGGTACCAAATCCACAACTAATGGTAAGTGACGATGATGCCGAAGAAATAAATAAAAATCTCTTAAAATAAAAGCCTAAGTTTTTGTTCTCTTAAAATAAAAGCCTACGTTTTTAGGTTTTTCGAAAAATTTCTATCCGCTTAGGGCCTGACCATGACTCGGACTGAGCGGCAATGGCGCGCAGTGTCCATAATACCTGCTCGAGCGACGGCGGCAGCGATAAAGTCGTGACATCCTAACATTCTACGAACATTTGTTTTGTCGTTGTCGCTCGCACTCAAGGTTTTGTTCAGACCCTAAGACGACGCCTCACTGAATTGAGCGGCAGACCTACACAATAATAAAGAAACTTAGCTACGGCCAGAGCTGTTCCTAATGGTTGCCCTCGGCCTCGCAGAGCGGGCACGATCAGCGGCCCTCTGGCGTCTCCTGCAGCTCAGGTTCAAGACAACCAGCTGTAGCTACGTCGCCTGCAAAACTGACACACCAGCAGTAGCTATGTCACCTGCAGAACTCCTGGTGCTCATCATCGTCCTCCTGGTCCTGGTTGCCCTCGGCCTCGCAGTGTGGGCACGACCAGCGGCCCTCGGGCGTATCCTCCAGCTCAGGCTCGAGACACACCAGGTGGTAGGCCCGCGGACATGTGTCGCAAAGGATGATCTCGCCGCCTTGTTGGCACACCTGGAATAGAAGTACGTCAAGGAAAGATATTAAGCAAGAAAATAAATAATGCAAATTCAAAGCAAGAAGAAACAAAAGGTGGCCAAGTGCGTGTCGAACACAAGCAAAGTAGGGTTACACAGCCTTTAAAAAAAAATCTCACACTTGGTTTTGTATGGAAAATCTATGAACTTTATACAAATCCAACTGCACATTTTAACTAGCTTTTTCCCGCGGCTTTGCTCACGTTGCTATCGTTTTTATGACTGTCTGTGAGGGTTAGTGGTAGCTGCATCCCTCAAAAACTTCTATTCTGATTAGCAGTCTTTAACACTTCCCACCCCCTCAAAATATAACACTAGCCCATTTTGAAAGTTTTTATACCTGTAGTAAACCGTGTTTTGCATGAAAATTTTTTAAATATCCCTAGGCATATCTCGGCTAATATTTCTTAGGAAAAGTCACCCACCCACACAGAGCTTTATTAATTTGAAACTGACCTTAACCGCCTTTGTGGCGTAGTGGTTAAGTACATTAATGTCACACCAGGAGGTCGCGTGTTCGATTCCCGGTGGGGTTCACTAAGCCCGCCTGACTAGCTACCACTATCTTATCAAGCTTGCCCCAAAAATCAACTGTTAACAGCATTTATGTGTTCCGGTATAAAGATAAGATAGCAATTCCCCATTACTTACCATCAGGTGAGATGATGCCAAGGGCCAATCAAATATGGATTTAAAGAAAGGAACAAAAAAGTATTTGCGGCGGTTTTTTACCTTGTTACTTAGTGCTGGAAAGAAGTAACAAACTAACCTCGCAGTAGTCCTGATGCTCCTGCTCCCCTTCAGCGCCGTCTGGGAACTTGTTCGTCGTCTTCAACTTCTTCTTTCTCCTGCTCTTGTTACCGATCTTAGTCTTCGCCTTCTTCTTTGGCTGAGCCTGTGGAATGACGATAGTGGACAAGTTCAATTTTGACAAGAGCAACTGTACTACTTGCGTGCGCGCGTCGATCACGCAGGTTATCTGACTACAAACACGGTCATAAAGTGGCATTATCTTGACCGTTTCCGCGTTTTGCACGGCACATTTAGGCGCTAGATGGCAGTTGTCAATGCCGTGTCAGAGTCATACAGCCCCTTTCAATCTAGACTTGGTGACCGCGTGTGGATTAAGGCGTAATCTTTAGATGTAAAAAGAGACCTGTGCCCCAGAACTGGGGACACTACGGGTTATTAACGCATGGAATTATAAGGTGATAGTGTGTGTTCCATTCCGACCAACTAAACACTATTTTCACCGATTGGACCTCATTTGAGGTATTTGTTCCAATCCTACCAAGTAATATTAGGCCATTCTATGATGGATGACTGCTAAGACATAACACTATTTCACTATTTTAGTACACTCTAGTTTGTTTTTTACTTTATCGGCCACGTAGCACAGTACGTACGTAGGATAGAGGAAGTATTGTCTTCTCAAAAAAAGTGTTTCTAATTTTCGTGAAAATGTGTTCTGTATCATTAACATATACCGAAAAACCGAACATCTCAATTCCGTCCGTCCGTCCGTCACACTTGGCTCTGGAGGCTAAATCTTTATCTGGTTGGGACCAAATTTGAAACATGAAGTAAGAGTTTTAAATTATTAAAAGTCAAACGAAAGAGTGGCTGTCATATAACAAAAAATGTTTTTTTTTAAAAACAGCTCTAAAGATTTTGATGAAACTTTGCACCTCGTAGTTGCTTTATGTTTGTCTATTACATAGTAATACCAAAGATAATTATAGTTCCTAAAGGGTAATACCCATTGATCTAGGAAAAACCGTGTTTGTGTGTTTACTCACAAATGGTGGAGCTATTGAATTGTCATGTATCACGAATAAGTATACAGGTGTAACAAAATTGGTGTAGGACCCGTTAATTGGGGGTTCTACTCATTATACTAAACAACTTTTCCCAATGAACCCATAGTCAGTTCTAAAAAAAATGAGCCACTAATTAACATACTGCTCTGTCCTCATATTTTACCAAATCTTTGGTGAGTTTGGACGGCTTATCTTCGGCAGCGGGTAACATTTGTTCCATCCAACACAAACAACAGCCATAAAATTATTCTTATCAAATATTATTACTATTCTTATCTTACCGAAGCATTAGAGTTATCGTCTACGGAACCGTGTCCTCGGAAGCCGCCGCGGCTGTGGACGGCTTGGGGTCTTCGGCAGCGGTTAACATTTATTCCATCCGTGCCACACAAACAACAGCCACAAATTATTCTTACCAAACGTATTATTACTGTTGTTATCTTACCGAAGCATTAGGGTCATCGTCCTTCGGAACCGCGTCCTCGGAAGCCAGCGCGGCTGTGGAGGGCTTGGGATCTTCCGCAGCGGCTAACATTTGTTCAAACTCTGCGTCTGAATCAGAGTTGGCGCCAACGCTGCCTTCTTGCTCCTCCTCCTATACAATAGAAGTAACATCATTAATTTCTACAATACGTCGATACTAATAGAAAAGGGAGCTCAATTATATCGCTGTTGTTATACAATGTGTCCGCGATCAAGTGAACAAACGTTGTGGAGAGCTTCTACTCATGAAACTGAACAACTTTTGTTCTATACATATTTATACAAAATTTGGACTTCCCATAGAAGACGTAATTACCATATCACACCCCGGACACTCCATACAAACGAGCGAGAAATGATATACATAATTATAACTGATGTATCTATAGGCAAGAATGGAGGTAGGGTTGAATCACACCGGCGGTAACAAAATGTTTGTTAGTTATTTACTGAATGCTGTGTGAATACTAAACTCTTTATTTTCATACTTTTCGTTGTAAACGAACACAGTTCGAAAAAAAACACCACTTTCCGAATGACGTACGAATTAACACTGAAACCTGCTACCATTTTGTACATCTTTAAACACTTTTTCCTTGACCGACAAATCGCTACCGCTTATTAAAAAAAGGTCATCTACTTCTATGACGCCGAAAATCGCTGCCGCTTATTAAAAAAAGGTCCTTCACTTCTCTGACGGGCGAAAATCGCTAACGCTTATTCCAAAAAAAGGTGAAGTCAATTTGATCACCACAGATTCATGATATGGGGTCCAAGGGGCCCAGCCCCCTCCACCCATTTCCAACCCCCAAATTTTATGGAAAAAGTGTTAGACCGTATAAAATAATAGCAGTTTTCAGTGTTAATTCATACGTCCACGTCGCAGTTACCATTTACAATGTTTTATAGTCTCATACTGTGTATGGTGTATTCGGAAAGTGGTGTTTTTTGTTCGAGCGGTGGTTGTTAAGTAAGATTTCAGTTAGGCCTTTACGTTCGGTAACTGGTTGGTTTTTATGCTTGTGAACGAAATCACAGCGGCGCGCAAAGTGAATATAGTGAATAAAAGTGCTTGCGTAGCTCGTCCTTTACGTTTGGTACCCAATCTACACCCAATCTGAGTGACGGGGGGGTGGGGTCGAATTTAGAGAGGGGCAGGGAGTGTCCATACTGTACGTTAGTACTAATATATATACTGTGACCATATTCTGTTTTACAGATTTTATTCCATAACTTTATAGGGGTCACAGTTTTATATAAATATAGTAATAGTGTTGCTCAGACTATTGTGACATACCGACGGACAGACAGACGGACGGACATAGCGAAACTATAAGTGTTTCTATTTTGACTATGGAACCCTAAAAAGACGTGCCGTTGAATAACACTCACCTATGTAAACTTTTAGTTGAAATTCTTACCTTCATTCGGTCATTTTGGGTCCTCACAATACAAAAACTGGAGACAAGCCTTTTACCCGAACTGCCTAAGAAAGAGGGTAATGTTTTTCAGGTGTATGTATGTATGCAAATATGTATATATGTCTGTTTCTTAGGTGAGCCTGTAGCCCAAATGGATTGACGGATTTTCGAATGCGAGGTGTAGTTAGATTCTTGATCCGTGAGTGACTTAAAATACCTTAGTTTTTGATAAACGTAAAGATAGAAAAACATTTGAATTTAAAACGACACATAATCCAATATATTTTAACATTATTATCAAGTTGTTTTGAAAAAACTTTAAACCTGCTGCCTTCCCAAGACAATAACGTCGTGACCCATCTCCGAAACACAATAGATCAATGCTTGCTCAGGGCTGGTTGTGTACTGCCTGTTAACCCGCTAATGGACACTCAGCGCAGTAATAAGGATAAACATAGCTTGGCTAAACTAATTAAATCATAAAGGGAACCTCTGCAAAATTTCAGCTTTCAGCTTTCTGTGTCGAGTCAGTGAGTGAGTCAAGACTTTACTTTTTTTATATATTCATGTGTAAACTCACACTGCTGGTGCGTTTCCGCTTGCTGAACTTGATCTTCAATGTGGGCACTTTGGGCTTGCGACCGGGCTTGCCTCGCGGCGTGGACCCAGCGTGCTTGGCTTTGCGCCCGCGTTTTTTCGGCGCGGGAGTGCCTTCATCGCTTATTTCCTCCTCTTCTTCCTCTTCCGGTTCCTCGGCCTCGTCATTCTAAGGTGAGTTGGAAATACATTAATGCCCAAAATACAGGAAGGCCTCCCACTCGGTGTACCGACGAGCTGGTGAAGCCCACGGGAAGCCACTGGATGCGGGCAGCGACGAACCGGTCGTTGTGAAAATCCTTGGGGAGTCTAGCATTCCCTCTCGTATATCTACCAGATACGCTAGACTACCAGGTTTATGATATAGCGTCCCCACTTACCTACCCTAGGGCATAACAGTGGGGGCCGCTATTCCTGCCAACACATGTAGTCTAGCAGTTGACATCTTTCGACTGATATGATGATAGTTTGATACCAAGCCACAGATAAGAGCTTTAATAAATATGCAAAAGTCCTATTTCCGCCGAGATATAGTGCTTATTTAAAAAAAACGCCGTAAAATTTATTTATCGAAGAATTTGTGTAAAAATAGGTTACATTGCATTGTACATATAATCAGACATCCAAAAAAAGTTGGAGCCAATCCAAGACTACCAGAAATTGCCAATGTATTTTATGCAGATTTTCTCAAATACAAAGTAATGTGAAGCTAAATCTCGACGAAGATGGAAAGTTTTCACATACCTTAGATTCCTTAGGCGGGCGTCCAGGCCTGCCTTTACTAGGCGCATAGTCCGACGCTGTGGACGTATTGGTATTCTCCTCTGAGCCCATGTTCTGCCCGCTGTTGAGGTGTGGGTTCGAGTCGTAGAATAGCCGCCATTTGGCTGCCACCAGCATCATTAGTTTTGAAACTGGCACCTGCAAGTTAATAAGATGAAATGAGCTCCTCTCCGAAGTTTATCTCGTGGACAAGTATATATTTATATGAATACTAACGTGCAGTATGGCCACTCCCAGCTGCTCTCTAGATTCCAGCATTTCCCCCCCCCCCCCCCCCCTCGCCCCTTCACCCAGATGGATACTGAACGTAAAAGATTTCGCTGTGATTTCGTTTGTTCCGTCATTTATTTAAAACAATGTCATATCGCGCCCGTTGTATGAAGTGTCCGTGAGTGTGGGACTCGTCAAGAATAGCTTAAAATGATTTTAAAGAACGTTGAGTATACATACTCCGCATGGTAGAAACTTACTAAACTACCTACATGGAATGGGCGACCAGCTTGCTCGTTGTCTAGTCAATAAAACCCTCTGTTTGACACAGACTTGGAATCTACTAGGATTTTTTCAGGGATGACACCTATATAGATAAACTTGGAGAGAAAAATTCCCTTAAGTCAATAGAGACATTTCCGACAAACGAAAAAAATTGCTCACTTAAAGCAATGAGATACGATCATTTGACTTTGAAGTGTTCTAAATGCTAATAGGCGGCCTGAACTACCATCAGGTGGGCCATCATTCACCTTTTATTTAAAAAAAGTTTTAAAAGTCTAAAGTGATGCAAGTGTTATTGCTAGATTTTAATTCGTTATGTAATAAATTGTATTCCCCAGGGAGAACATACATTCCCGCAGGAGCAACTAACATTATTCATTTTGTATGGGACATACAAGCCTAGGCACGCCTCCTACATGGTTGATCGACGACCTGGTGAAGGTGGATCGAAGTCGGTTTTTCGGAAGAACACATAGGTAACCTTCTATTTGCTGCTCTGTCACTCAAAGATAAAAAACCACAGGTATAGAAGCTATCTTTGGACCCAACTAATTCTGGGTTCTAGAAACTAATTATTGAGAATTTAGGACAATTTATTTTATACCACTCTTTGTCGGCATATTATATCTCGTCTATGGCCATCATAGACGAATGAACTGTTATTATTTACCTGTAAACTTTCCTAAAATTATATATATATAACGGTATATATCATTAGAATGTTACTTAATTCTATATGTACAAAAAACTTAAAAAAGTAGGTCTTAGCCAGTCTGGAAATACGTCATCCATGACTCGATACGCTCAAGGCACTTTTACAGAAAAAATCGGATTACTCTTCACGGGTTAAAATATCTTCAAACTATCTCGCTAACTCAGTACTGGTTTTCCTGAACTTTGGCTGGCTGAGACAGTGTAAAAATTAAAATATCTTTAAACTATCTCGCTAACTCAGTACTGGTTTTCCTGTACTTTGGCTGGCTGAGACAGTGTAAAAATTAAAATATCTTTAAACTATCTCGCTAACTCAGTACTGGTTTTCCTGTACTTCGGCTGGCTGAGACAGTGAAATAATTAAAATATCTCCACTCGCTAATTTAATGGGTATTCTTGTACTGTGGTTGGCTGAAACAGCAAAATAAGTAAAACATTTAACTACATATCTCCTTAACTCAATACGGGTTTTCCTGTACATTTTGAGACTGTATTTGAAGCCATCTAGAGTACTCACTCCAGTGATATTTTTTTTCTAATTTGTAACAATAACTCACCTTAGGGTTTTCCTTTACTAGCAGCGGACGAACATGCTGCTGGAAGAGCTTGTACGAGGTCAAGTTTTCGAGATCCGCGTCGCTGTACTGAATGTCCACATCCGTGAGCCCGAAGGACGCGCACACCTCCTCCACTGTAGGCATGCCTAAGGAAAATAAAATGACGATGGATAATTTTTAGATTTTACGAGCTTGGGAAGGACTCGTGCCCCAGCAGTGGGGACGTTATGAGTTGTTAACGAAATAAGTTTTAACAGTATCGTGACGTGGGCAGATTTGTTTCAAGGACGGCGGACAACTCGCACGGGTGAGGTATAGACAAAGATGTGGAGGTATAGACAAAGCTGTTTGCGGCGCGCGCGACGCGAGAAAACAGTTTGCTTGCTGTCTTTTTCATTAGCTAGTTAGATAAACGGAAGGAATGCTTTATCTATGACGTCGCCATGCTACTGGCTATTAGAATCATCTGTGCTACTTGTACTGGTATGATATTTAGGAGATGCACATAAATTTGTTTGTCGCGTTTGTAAAGTTTCCCAAATAAATTATCATAACAAGCAAAAGAGAAATATTGGATGTTTAATTCATCAACTCCCAGATTGTTTATCATATGGGGAAGGGGGGAGATTAGTAAGAATCGCAAATTACACGAAAATAAAATGTTATGAACGGCCTTTTTATTTATAAACCCGCCAAGTGCGAGACGAACTCGCGCAATGTATGGCTCCGTAGTCTTTTGAAAAAAAAATGGATCTTCACTAATACTATAAAGAGGAAAGTTTATATGTATTTTTGTATGTTTGTAATGAATAAACTCAAATACTACTGTACCGATGTTAAAAATTCTTTCACTTTCATTATCCCTGAGTAACATAGGCTATATTTATTAAGTAGGTACTAAAAAAAATTAGGGAATAATATACCCAAGGTGTAAAAAAATGACAAAATGTTTTTCATGACATGCGCGCGGAAACTATTGATGATAGAACATTTTTTTTACAATATTAAAGAACTTATCAATATCTACAAAAAACTTCACGAAACCACATGTCCAAATATTGTAGTTATGTCACTATAACTACTTTTTTACATATTAAAGTTGATAGAAATGCGCCCAAAATCAGACCATGTTTTCCATACCTTTGTTTGTATTAATCCTTATGAAAAAAATCATTTCGAATTCAAGACTGTTTCAATACCTGTAGAATACTTTTTGAATTAAACAAATCGGACAAAAGATATTACGAATTTAAAAATGACAATTTTGTTTACAAAACACAAAAAATTAATAACGCCGCCGCGCCCAACGCAGCGCAGCGGGCAACGCGGCCAGGGAGAGGGGCGTGCATATCTATAAAATATTTAGCCGCGCGGGGCTCAGAGCTTTTCGCCCCCCCCCCCCCTCTCTAGGGGGGGACGCTCCGATTAGCTCTTAAGGTGGCTTAGCTGCCAAAGCTTCGGGGGAGTTTAGTGGGTAGTGTGGTCTTGGGCCTGTGCATGTTTATTTATATATACGGCGTTACGGCGTTGTAAGGAATAGCGGCCCTCACTATATTATGACCTAGCTGAGTGGGGACGCTATATCATAAACCTGGTAGTTTAGCGTATCTGGAAGATATACGAAAGGGAATGCACGTCTCAAGTAGGTCGAATTTTACTCCTAAACTAAAAAAGTCTACTTAGCCGTGATAGTTTTCTTTTGACTCTAATAAAAAAATAGCACTTTAAAAGCTTAATATTTCACAAACGGAAACCTGAATTGGTTTTATAGAACCCTCAGTAGTTTTGAAAGACTTATTCAACGTTAGCCCACACGATAGGGTACGTCAACAAAGAAACACCCCCCCTTTAGGTGTAGGTGAGATACCCTAAAAAATGTTTTTCTAAATTTAATTTACCACTTTGTTGACGTGATTAGTATGTATACATGCCAAATTACAGCTTTCTAATACTAAGTCTCCGAGCTAGGCCGCGGACAGACAGACATGGCGAAACTATAAAGGCTTCCTATTCCTTGTTGACTACGGAATCCTAAGTCAGTGTGTGGAATTGTTTGATAGTAATTCTTTGTAAGATCTTTCATTGTTTAATATAAACATCGTTTTAAACTGTTTTAGCAAAAGAAAGCTGTATCTTAGATCTTAGAGCATCAGTTACATAAAACGCGAATGAAAATCAACCCACCAGTTTAATAAGGTAGCAAAAAATTGTAATTCACTCGACGAAAGCAGTAAATCAGTGCTTTCGCCTCGTTCTCATGGCGTCTACCATTCCATAGCGCCTCTAGTCACGACAGGTCATTGCACTCTTGACCTTGAAACTTGAAACCATAGCAAAATTTTTTGTGATAAAAGAAAGTTATGTTTTTTGTTTTCGTAGATGAAGAATACGATAAGAAGAGTTGAACAAATAGGTACCTACTTACTACTTTGTCTTCTCATTTCTGTTAGTTTCAAACCGAGCACTTACAGTTGATTTGCAAATCAAAACATTTTAAATAAAATTTTCAAATCTTGTAAAAAAATTATGGTTTTATGGACAGACGCCGAAATACTGATGTCGAATGGACGAATAAGCAAGGTTCGATACTCTAGTTCGATCTAGGCATCTGGGCTGTGTTTCATATTGTTCGTTAGCCGCAGACTGGGGTTTAGAATTTTATAATATGGTTGAAGATGCGATCTTACGACAAAGCAACGACGAGACTTTCGATTCTTTAATAATGTTATAAAGGCAGAGACCAATGTAAGGCTTTTCAGAACCACATCCAAAAAAAACATAAATATACAGGGTTACAGGGAAAGTAGTAGAGAATATTAAAGGACGTTATTAATAAGTTAATTTCTGATGGATTTCATTCTGTCATATTACAGAAACTAAGTCCGAAACTTCCGCCTCCATGTGCGTTGGTAGTATAGGATTTCCTTTGTGCTATCGTTGGCGGCGAAATTGACCGGCCCGGCCCGGCCCGCCACGCCCCGTCGTGTGCAAAGCGCCTAACTGTTATTTGGTCAATGTTTTTCCTGCAAAATATTTTTGAATAGCTAAAGAAACGTATAGGTTTTTAAATTTTTTTGCATAATAAGTTCCATACACTTTTTTTTATGAAAGCGCGTCAAAGTTAAAAACACTTAGTAAAAAATCTTTAATTCTAACCGTTATCGAGCAATATTTTTAAGCTGTTAGTAGTAGGTTCAGTATTAGAGAGTATGGCCTTCTCTAAACGCCATGTTAATTTGGAGTCCCTAAAGCAATCCATAAGATTGGCAGTTAAGATTTTTCCCATGGAAAGAGTGCGTGCTTCTATTGATAACTGGACGTTTAAAGGACTGTATTGCAGCCAATGGAGATCGTTTCGAATAAGCTTCATATATTTTTAATGTTTTTGTATTAATGTATAAACTAACACACATTACAGTAATAAATGTTATATGCAAAAGAAAAAAAATAATTCCTTGTACTTAACAATATGCCAAAACTAAGGAAAATAAAGATTTGTGAATAGGCATTTTGACTATGTTTAACCCTTAATTCACCACCTGAGTCCCAGGGACTCACATTCAACTTTGAAAACTCCATATTTCGTTTGTTTTCGCGACTTATTTGCCCCCTACCACGGTACCTTCCTGCAGTGGCGCAGGCGACGCGGAGTGAAGCGGCCGTGCGCGTGCGGCCCATATACGGTGAGTTATTATGCCGAGTGAGTCTCAGGGACTCATGGTGGTATTTTGTGTTATAATTTTTATTTATTACTTATGTTTATACTGCTTTTATTTCTTGCAATTATTGCTTGATTTTAATATTTTTTTATTTATTATAATTATTTATTCGTATGTTATTATTTATTATTGTTTGTTATTATGTTTTTTTTTATTATTGGTGTATTTTTTGTTTGTGTTTTATTGTTTTATTTGTTAGTTCAGTTCAGTTCATTTATCTATAAAAATACATTTTATACGTTAAAGTTTTGTAAATTTAAATAATGTCAATTTATAGGTAAATATAATAGGTACAATACAAAATGCAAAATTATCAAAAAAATAAAATAAAAAATAAATATACATTTAAAAGTCAATTAAATTGTCACTTAAATAAATCACTTACTTTATAAAGCGTCTGCTCGACAAGCCAGTCTTTTATTTAATTTTGTCTTGAATACGTTCTCGTTTGAGGCCGATGTTATGTTCTCGGGCAGTTTATTAAATATCTTAAGACCCATTATATGTGTCAATTTAGAGATTTATGTATTAGCTTCCCGTGTCTATGCGGTACAGGTATTAGCTTCCCGGCGCCCCTGGTATTTAGTTTATGGATATCCCTATATCTTGGGTAGTTACTAAGGTTCTTCCACACACTTATAGCTATTTGAAAAATAACTATAGAGGGCAGAGTAAGGATACCCAGGGACTTAAAGTGGGGTCTCGCAGATTCGTCTTGAGCGATGCGCACGATGGCGCGAACAGCACGCTTCTGCAAGACAAAGGCGCGCTCTGACTCGGCAGCGCATCCCCACAGCTCGGCGCCGTACTGCAGTACCGAGTGGACTGTAGCGAAATAGCAGGCGCGCACCGTCTCTCGCGGCACCACCCGCGAAAACACGCTCCAGACAGTTTTCCGCACACTTTGCCTACTTGGGAAGCCCATTTTAGACTTCGATCAATTTCAAAACCCAAAAAAGTTGTGGTCTGAACTTGATTGATCTGTATCCCATTTGCTATCACCACCAGGGTTTTTGTGGTTTCCCTGACAGATCCAAGTTCATGATATGTTATTGTTGAAGTATCAAAAAATTCCACACAAACAAAAAAGTACTTCATCGGTGAATGTCAATGACGAGAACGCTAACTCCGTTTTGGATTCCTGGCTCCAATATGAAATTGAAGATGAAATTGGGAGCGAAAATGTATGAAGCCAATATGTTTGTCTTGCTCAAAGATGATTTGCCAACACTGTGTTTAGATAGTATCAAAACCCGTTGCACGTTTGTTATTTTTATATAGAAGCATATATTTTGGTTATTTTTTTTATTTTATGGTTTATTCTTTTTTTATTATTATTTTATGCTTTCACTATTACAGCAGTTTGTTGTTTACTTATTTGTGACGTCATCTGTCAGAGCAACCAGGCGCCATAGCGAAAATTGGCGTATTTTTTTGAATTCAAACTTTCGACAGGTCTTCAGGAAATATTAAAATGGTTTGCATTTTATGTAACAAATAACAAATAATACAAAACTATTTTCCAGTAGTAGTCAAATAGCCTATTTCCGACACAATTGTAAAATATTGTATAAAATAAATTTTAAAAATGCTATCTTGGGGTCCACTCCAGACCTTTCTTTGCCCAGCGCTTATCAACTCTGCGACGGATGTTTCCGGTACATTACCACTTCAGCCTGTTTCTTCTCTCTATAGTAGTCTCTACTCATCTCTAAACAGGGCCGGAGACAAAGGTAGCCGTCGTTGCGTGTGTGCTTGCTGGCGCGACCCTTGCATTGCGAGACTTCTTAGCTTAGACGAAACTATTCTTATACTACTTATGCTTATACCTTCATATCTTTAACGACTATCACTCACCAGAGCCGGAGTCAGGGCGGATGGCGCTGTATGATTACTGCCGCGGCCCTTGCGAGATTTCTAAGCTTAGACGAAACTATTCGAGTGGAAGTCACTTTTACCTTCATAAGATATCTAATAGGAGCTTGATAGAGTGATAACACTCACCAGAGTCAGAGTCAGAGGCAGGCGGTTTGGATGGCGCTGTGTGCTTGCTATCATTTATCAGACAGGAGTCAGGCGTCCGGCGTGGATGACGCTGTGTGCTTGCTACCACGCCCAATGCGAGACTTTTTAGTTAAAACTTGGCAATCGCTTAAACCTTCATAAGGCCTTAATGTAAGCTGCTATCACTCACCAGAGCCGGAGTCAGAGGCAGCTGGAGTAGATGGCGCTGTGTGCTTGCTGCCGCGGCCTTTGCGAGACTTTTTAGATGAAACAGCGCTTAGTGCATAGTCACTGTCACCTTCTCCCTCCATCTCTTGGCCGAACTCCTCATCCTGAAAAAGTTGATTTTTAATACAAGATGTCCCAAAACATGTCATGCATAACTCCAGACATAGAGCACCTCTAGGGGTATTCGAATCACCCCTATGTATGTTGTTCCGCGAACGTCCACGGTTTTCAAGATATTCGCATTTTCAGGTCTTGTATGAAACATCTTTGTTGGACTTTGACATCAGTTTGTAAAAAAAAAAATCCAATTAAGCCAGCCAACAAAAACTTTCCTTATCAACTTTCAAAGGTAACAAAAGAAAATACAAATAAATTATACCAAAATCAATGATTTACATCAGATCCCATACAATTTTGTAAAAAAAATATTTTTTATGATTTTTTTATTTCCAGACATAATTATGTGACACTTTCATCATATCAGCTCATATACGTCCCCACCGAGGGGCTCGAGCCTACGAGCCTCGAGACCACGCGGGACCAGTGCGGGTTGGTCGACTTACACTTTAGCGTCATTTTATTATCCTTGATTCGCACGTTAATCGAAAAATAAGAAGGAATCATTTTTTTCATACCACTTTGTTGGAGAAAATGTATGAGACTCAATACATATATGGATAATTTTTATTATGAATTTTTAGTGTTTGTTTAACGTTTATACATTTTTAAAAAGCTAATAAAATGAATTTTTTTCTTGTATTTATCTGGCTTAATTTTATGACGATTTTTCGTTACAACCTGAAGTCAAAGTCCAGCAAAGATTCTTTTCACACAAAATCTTAAAATGAAAATGTGAATACTTCGAAAATCGTAGACTTCCACAAAACATGCTACAGGGTGATTCCGATACTCTTAGAATCTTTGGACTTCCACTTGAAGCTATTTTTAAGAACATAGAGTATAAGTCTAACTGGCAAACATATTTTAGTAAAAGCCTACTGGCAAAAATATTGTTACTGCATTTATACATATATTCCACAGCATTAACAATCAGTTACACAGTTGCGTCCATTAAGTACCATCTTTGATGTGAAGAAAACTAGACTCAAATTACACTACACACATATATTTTTAGAGTCTTCTTAGACAGTCTACAATTTCTCGAAATAATATTTTTGCTATGTCATACATAACTCATAAAGTTATTTTGAATACCTATTAGGGTTTTTTACCCGGGTACCCGGACCCGGGTATACCCGGGTATTAGATACTTCGGGTACCCGGGTACAAACAACGGACGTACCCGGGTCCCGGGTAATTTTGATATGGACGTTGTTTTGCGTAAACGTTCCATTCCACACCGAGTTCAAATTGAGATAAACGCAAATTTGTGTATTATTGGTATACTTTTTTGTGTTATTTATTTTGACAAAGTTGTACGGATTATTAAATAGAAATATAAATTTCCTATGTCTACATGTATTGGATTTTTGTATACTGATAGTTTTTGATAATATTTTTTTATAAAAAAACCTTTTTGGAACATTTTTACAAAAAGCCAATTTGAATGGCCAATAAATTCAGATGATTCTGCTAAAACGATCCAATCACATTATTTTTATACCCTAATAATACTATATTTTAGGAAACTCTTATAAATTACTACAGAAAAAATAAACTTTTATTTAAATAATAAACCAGTGATAGTTAAAAAGTTTAACTAAAATGTAAAAAAAATATTATAAAGATATTGTACTTCTGCGTCATCCTCGTCAAAATCAGGTACTTCACCAAATCCATCAAAGTCGTAAATAATGTCGTCTGAGCTCTACAATCTTTATAAAATTGGAGACTATCCCCAGGAATTAACTTGTACATCGATTGCAAATCAGCAAGTTTTGCTGGTTCAATCGGTTTTTTTTTAGGACACAATAGCAGCCGATCTGTTTTGTCAATATTTTTAGTTTAACCTTTCTGTCTTTTTTCTATATTCCTTGAATTCTTCGTCCAGTGATTTTCTCATAAAACTTAAATAAAAAAATAAAAAATCCCCGACAAAAAAAACCTTTAAAAACTAGAAAATAATATGGTTTGGTCCTTTAAGTTTAATTTATGTTGTTATATTTTGATCAAACAGTTATAAGCGTAGGGGGGCCGCTAAGTTGTGAAGCATTTTTTAGTAACTTATTGTAGTAAAAGAGTTTTATTCTGTTTTTATTTTATTGTTTTTTATTATTTTATTTACTTATCTTTTCTAATTTGTCAGGGTCTTTTTAAATTTTTAATTAAAGTTTTATTTCATGCTTTTTAAACTACATGTTTCTCAAATACGATAACTCAGCTGTAAGTTGGTGAGTCGGATATCATGCAGATACTAGGAGATGCTGCAGCTTCCGGTCAAGGTTACCAAGTTCTATCTAAAACCCATTTATTGAGACTATTCCAATGAGCCCAAACACGATTTATCTGTTGTAAGTTAGTGAGGAGTTAGGTATCCTGCTAATTCCAGAAGGTGCTGCAGCATCAGGTCAAAATTACCATGGTCTATCTAACACCTATTCCAATGAGCCCAAACACGAAACCTTTGCTGTAATTAGGCTAGGAGTTGGGTATCCTGTAGATTCCAAAAGATGATACAGCATCAGGTCAAAGTTAATATATTCTATCTAACACTTATTCATTGAGACTATTCTAATGAGCCCAATATGATTTCTCTGCTGTAAGTTGATAGAGTTGGGTATCCTGCAGATTTCAGGAGATGCTGCAGGTCAAGGTTATGATGTACCTAGTTGGCTGGTTATATTATCTGAGTGGTAATTATCGTAATAAGAATTGATTTTTGATGTTATTGTAGTTTTTTTCCCAGTTTCACAAAAAATACAAGAATACCCGGGTACCCGGGTATACCCGGGTATTTGAACAAAATTTACCCGAGACCCGGGTATCCAAAATTGTCGGGTATTTGAAAACCCTAATACCTATGATAAACATGACGTTAAACAAAAAGATTTCTAGAAATCAATACTTTCCTATTTTCTAGGTAGAATAATGTAAACAGTGTATATGTATAGTTGTCCAAGAAATTGGTTTTCCTAAGGTTAAATGTCAGATGTGATAAGAGTTTTTGTTAATTTCCTTGCAAGTGTAAGAGTTAGTCTCAGCCTAATAAATTAGATAACTAGTCTGACTGAACCTGTACAAATAAGTTAAAATTATATAGGAAAATTTAAATTTATTTTTGTAAAACCTTAAAAAGTACTTGGTAATTAATTACCTATAGTAATAGATGCAGTTAAATAAACCAGGGGCCAAGGGCTCCATTACATAAATTCTGTGATTAGACAACCTTGCAGTTGAGTGAATAGTGTTGATCTCAAAACAGTGATAAAAACATTAAACACCTATTGTTTAGCTGAAGTTTAATAACCATAGAATTAAAGATTGTCACTTTTCCTATCTTTGCTAAGTGAAAACTGTTTTTTTAAGCAAATATATTTTATAGTATAAAATACCATATTATAAAATTGACTGGTGAAAATATCTTTGTCAATGAGCTTCCTAAGAAACTAGAGGGGCCGCGGTGCGCGCGGGGAAAGATACACCTAATGCTCCTCACGACTCACTCTGTCCTTTGGTGAAAACCATATGAAAATCTGTTTGGTAGTTTGTGAATACCATATGAAAATCTGTTTGGTAGTTTTTGAGTTTATCACTTTCTGACAGATGCAGCATCTGACTTTGTATCATGATATGTATAGATAAAAGAACATGTAAGTTCCTATTATGTAACTAAATTCAAAGTGCAATTAAAATACAGAGACAGATTATAATAAAAAATCTATCATAGCTATACCTAATTAATTTCTTTAAAGGAGAAGTAAATAACATATTGAAAGAAATAAACCACTAATATTGTAACAAATAACAAAATTGTTAGAATATAACATAACTTGCTAATAGTAGATTTCAAAGTATAATTGCATCAAGTTTCCTATCAAGTACTTTAATAATAACAATTATCACCCTGTTTGTGTAAAGTCTAAGTATAAGACTTGTGGCACTTAAATAATGAATAAGCAAATATTTGCACTCACCTCTTCACTCTCATTTCTCCGTTTCTTCTTTTTCTTTCTGCCCTTCTTCTCCTCCCCTCTAGCCTTCCTTTTTTTGCCCTTTTTCTTTTTCCTTCCATCTTCTGGTGAATAATCATCATCCTCCTAATGAACAATAAGGAAATTATATAAAAAAGGTAAGTCGATGGATAAACTGACTGTGAGTTTTTTTATCCACAATAGATAAGCCCTTGGCATCACCTCACCTGATGGTAAGTGACAATGAGGTTGAAGATGTAAGCAGGCTTACCAAATTACAAATGACAAATTAGTTTACAAATGAC
The DNA here is from genome assembly GCA_947284805.1 of Coleophora flavipennella. Classification (NCBI taxonomy): domain Eukaryota; kingdom Metazoa; phylum Arthropoda; class Insecta; order Lepidoptera; family Coleophoridae; genus Coleophora; species Coleophora flavipennella. The sequence continues at coordinate 3,305,282 of OX369285.1, read as the reverse complement.
ATCACAACATTATTTCAGACAACATTCTTATGATTATTTCTCATAATAATTGTAGACATCCTTAATTTTTAGGGTTATGTTAAGAGGATATCACTAGAACACTTAGACAGAGGCAAGTAGAGTAGTAGGTATCTAAACAATACATTAATGCAGATAGCTGTAAGAGCAACAAAAACAGTGCACTTTCACCTTTGGCGGCGCCTCGTCGCTGTCGGCGGAGTTGTCGTTGTGAGCCTCGCCTTCTTCAACCTCCTCATCACCTGCAACCACAAACTGGTCAGACCGGTTCTGGGACCCTCGCGCCTCCGGACACCACTCTGCCTGGTGGTTTCCTCCAAAACACCACCACCCCTCCTCGCCAACCCACTAATCCCTTTGTTTAGCGGCGTCCATTTTGTAAGTAGTAATGAGTGGAGACTGCATGTTCTTTTCTGTCACTAACTGCCACTCAAAAATGTTTACAATCGAGCCAAAACAAATATGTCATTCTAAAACCGTTAAACACCCTCCATCATAACCTAACAACTGGATTATCGATTACTACTGGGCACTGTAGTTGAAAATCCGAAATTTTCAAAATTTTTAATTGCACATACCGCAAGTAAACACATGATACCGCTATTCGCGGCTTTACCTATGACATGCTAGCTAAAATGAACTTTTACCTGCAAACGAGCCATCAACTTCTTCTTCTGATGCCATTTGTTTTTAGTTTAAAACACAACCACTCACGAGATTAAAGATATTAGCCTAGAAAAGATAAAGGACGCGCAGTTTTTTGCGACAAATGGTAATTAATTCAGAAATTGATGCCGCCGTCACTACCACAGAGTACTTTATATATAACTACGGACGGCAGTGAACTCAGTGTTGCCAGGTACAATAAACGTAATATTTCCAAATTTTTAAAAAAAACCTAATTTTTTATGATTGATTCAATAGCCTAGTTTCGCAACCGGATAACCTACTTCGCTTCCCTGTCCGGTGAAGTTGTAAAGGCCACGGCCAACAACACGCTTGTCCTTTCGAAAAAAAAGAACAAGCAAGCTAGAGAGAGATAACTACTCAACAGTAAGTACCTAATTTGTTATTTGATGATAAAACAATAATAAAACACGTAAATCTATAAACAGTCGCTAGAAGTTTGTCGACAAGGGGGTGCCGACATATATGTCTTCAATCAAACGTCAAAATAAGCCTATTTCGGTGCGTTCATGCTCGGCACGAGATAAAAATCTCTACAAATGACAGATGAGAGCGAGACCAGTCTTATCTCGCGAGGGCCATGCTCAGTGTCGAGATACAACCGTTTTGTCCCGTTTCGAAGTCTATATTTGATATTAGTGGGTACACAAAATGGACCTCATGCTACGTCTGCTGGTCACGCTGAAGGTCCATGTTATAATTACATATCTACCGGTAAAGTAAGGAGGTAGTGGTGTTGGACTTTTCGCGAAATTATATAGTGTAGCCACTTTCAAATAACTGTTATTTTTCCGTTATAACTGTTCTTTCTGCGAGTTGTTGACATTTTTTTATCTGGCGTCAAAGTTAGTCTAGTGTCGAGCGTTGAACGTGTTCTTGTGTTCGCCTGGATTTTAATCCAAGAAAAACGCAGTAAGTATATATTTCTACTACTGTTATATACTAAAATGATCATAGCATAAACTCATCTAATTATGTAAAAAAACATTATTATCCCAATTGTGTTTGTAGCGTAAAAATTTACGGCGCGTTTTTCTGCTATGGTCTTCCTTTTATCTGCTTTCCTTCATAGTTACAGTAAAAACACCGCGAAATAAAGTGAATAAGCCTTGTGTTATTCAATAGAAACAAGTAGAATTGTATTTCAAAGTGAAATATTTTTTAAATTACAGATGACCAGTATTTTCATTTTATATGCCTCGCAAATTTCATCAAAATTTTAACCTGGTAGAAATAACTGACTTGGACTTTTGCGGGATCAAGGGTTTGTACGATAGCTGTCGGGACCTTTGAGAGATAACTAAATTAGTTTATTAGGGATGTAACTCTTAATATATTATCTCTCTCCAGTCACCAGACAAAACTGATTTGATATGACTTTTAGAATGGAATTGACTCACCAGATTTATACTTGTGTGGTGTTCATAAGGACGCCTGTGTAAGTCCGCTCAATCAGACCAGGTATCTCCGTCTGTTAATATAAAATATAACACTGATTTTACTTGTTTCATATCTAAGTACGGAGCGTAGAAACAATGATCTTTTATCTTGATAATCGTAACATTTAATAAAGGACAGACATAAAAAATAAGTCAGTCTCTCTTAATTGGCCACTACTAGCTGGCCACATAGTTTGCCATACAGGCTTCTTTATAGACCTTTTAACACTAACACTGACATTTTAATATTAACACTGGACACACAGTTGTCTATTAATATACACTTGTTCATGGATCACAGAAGACCCTTGCCATACAGGCTTTACACTGGCCACACGGTTGTCCATTTATATGGACTTGTTCATGGATCACAAAAGACCCTTGCCATACAGGCTTTACACTGGCCACACAGTTGCCCGTTTATATGGACTTTTCATGGATCCTTTATAGGCCTTTAATGGGCCATCATCACGCCATACAGGCTTCAAACTGGCCACACAGATGTCCATTGATACGGACTTTTCATGGATCCTTTATAGGCCTTTAATGGGCCATCATCACGCCATACAGGCTTCAAACTGGCCACACAGATGTCCATTGATACGGACTTTTCATGGATCCTTTACAGGCCTTTAATGGGCCATCATCACATCATACAGGCTTCAAACTGGCCACACAGTTCATGGATCACGATGATCCTTTAATTGGCCATCGTCACACAACACACATTACACAACACACAATCATTCAACAATTTATTGTGTGTTCACAAATCATTTGCAAGTATAAAGGCTTTCAAACATGAGTAGACATTTAGGCATGGAACATTTAGGTTTTATGTTGTTATAAATGCAACACCCACAATAGGGCAGGTCACTTTAATAGCAGGTATGTAGAAATAAGTTATTTGTACAAGGACCGTCCTCAGACATGGAACACGTTAAAACCTCCAAGCACCTACTCGTGGTAAGTACTTAGCTTTCGTTCTGATGATCCAATGAGACGCAAATTCCCGCAGACACGTGGTGTCAGGCCACGCCATCATCTCGTGCATCTCCAACTTCGATGTGCACACAAATTCACAGTCTTGAGTCTAATGACACTTACAGAAAGAAGCGGTAATTTTTCTTACCATAGCCAAATCAATGTACTTTTTATTTCCACAGATATTATTCTGAACATAAACAATTAAATTGCTTAAGCAGTGTTACCATATGCGCTTTATACACGTACCTCGCGACGTGTGTGTTCACTCGTCGCGACAATAGCGTTCAATCGGTTCATTAGTTTTAGCGTGAAATAGTAACAAACAAACAAACTTTCACATTCATTATATTAGTGTGATGTATGTATACATATTTACATATGATTTTATACATACAAAATAAACCAAACATTTTTATACCACATTCAATTTCTGCACAAACACCAAAAGCAAGTGTGAACGAAAACTTAAGTGAGGCGGCCATCTCGCCGAAATTCTAAAGTTGCGCTGATCGCCAAAATGGGGGTCGCCTGGGTGTTACGTTTTGGCTTTAATTCTTTTTATTAAATCTGATGAGTGTATAATTTTGGTATGAACGGAAAGAAGAATAAATACCCAATTAGTCGTAAGTATTTTAATCATTCCACAATAAATACCACTTTCTAAGCATCAAGCGAGTAAAATACAAGAGACCATTTTATCGATTGTTACTTGAGTCTTGTGGTTTTTTTGTGTATTCATAGAAGATCTATAGGTAATAAGAATATTTGCAGTATTGGCTTGCCAAACGTATTTTTTTTCTCTTATTTTCAGTAGTTTCAGAGTTCCAATCATTTTTTTTCACGCGGCGAGTGGCATTAGAAAAATCGGCTCGCTGCCACGATCCCTTGGACGTACGTAGTGAAAGTGTGTTTATCGCGTGGATTGTTAAGTCAGATGTTGAGATGTTGTCAAGGGTTTACCAATTGTGAATAAAAAATTAAAAAAAATAAAGCAAATATCACCTTCTCACCCCTTCGCACGCATCTAGTAGAAAAAAGGAAATGTTCTCATAGCAGTAAATTTAACTAATTATTCTAACTAATTATATAATAGGTAAATCTAGGAATTAGGAGGACTTAGTATACCGGTACCATATCTTTTACTTGTGAGTTTAGATTAGAAATATCATTTTCCAAATGTATTATAAAATATTTTTTTGTGCTAGCAATACTAAAGACAAAAGTGCTGAAAAAGGGCCTCATCCTCTGCTGTATCAACTCTAATAAGTTAATCAATTAGTAAGAATCCAAACTCACCTCCACCTACAACTGTTAGTTTTAACACCCTGAATAAATTCACTTTGGAACTGCAGAAGAATGTGCAGATTTTTACAATACAACTTGATGAACTTGGTGAAAAAATAGATATGTTACGATTACAATCAATGAACAAAAGTACTCTAGATTTACCCACAATTGAAACAGCCAAAGTAATTCATCAAACAAAATCACGCGAACCAACAAAAAAGATGCTGATATATGGATCTCAACAATGCGTAGGCCTTGCATCAGTTTTACGTTATATAAGAGCTCCATGTACGAAAAATATACAGTTAGCGCTGAACAGTGGCGGCGTAGAGGGGGGGCGGCGGGGGCGGTCCGCCCCGGGTGCCAAGCACCAAGGGGTGCCAACTTACCCATTCGTACAGTTTAGTTAGTAGCCAATTTTATAAAGTGAACAAACATACTCGTATTAGCAAAAGAGACCCTTCAAGACCAGACACAAACGAAAATTTTCAGGCTCGCTTCGCTCGCCCTAGAGTCACCCTTTGCGGCGTCCAGTTAACTTAGAGCACCGCTCTCCACTTACCGTTTGCATCATGATATTGGTTGACACGTTGTCAAGTAGTTTATGCCCGATAGTTAATTTCGTGAGCACCAGTGTAGATTTATATCAACTCAACCATAAAAAGCGGTACGTATCTAGTGAAAAAAATTCGGGCTCGCTACGCTTGCCATGGGCACCCAATGGGCTTTCGGACATTAAATAGGAGCAAAGAGCCATTCAATATAGTCGCAAAACACCTTAAAATTTCTTTTTAGTCAGCTCCTGTTGTCTATTTGGTCCAGAGTTGAAACAACCAAGGACGTAGCCAGGAATTTTCTTCTTTGCCCCTCGATAATTTCTGACCACGACCTTGGTTGTTTTTTATTTATTTTGGGAGTGCTTGATAGAAAACCGCCCCGGATGCCAACCCATGCTACGCCGCCACTAGCGCTGAAATAAAACCTAATGCGACTCGTGCGGAAACATTAAAAAAAACTGTAAAAATCTGAATTTGCATACCGAAGACAAACTTGTTATATGTGTAGGAGAAAACGTTACGTAGGTATTTAAAAATAATCCTGCAAGAGCTACAGTCATGGTAAGAGAGCTACAGAATGTTACGTCACAGTCGTTTTAATCAGACTATAACAGTTATAAAGCTGAAATTTTGTATAGTTTAGTAGGGCATGATACAATTAATTTAAAAAAATATCAAGTTAGGATTTCTTAGTTTAGGGGTAATACCTATTCAATATACTTAAGATGTGCAGCCAGATTCGTAAAAAGTTTTTAGATATTCCATACAAAATGTTCTGTGCAACTGCAAAAATATCAGTTTTTAAAATATAAAATCATTTTTTAAAGACTACGGAACCCTACTTTGCGCGTGGTCTAACACGCACTTGCCCACTTTTTTGAGGACTTCTTTTTAGGGTTCCGTGCTCCTAAAGGCTGACTAACGGATCTATATTACTAAGCCTCCACTCTCCGTATGTCTTCCTTGTCTTCACCTTATGGGGTTGGCAGGAATAGCGGCCCTCACTATATGACCTTGCTGTCGGTGAGTGTGGACGCTATATCATAAACCTGGCAGTTTAGCGTATCTGGTAGATATACGAGAGGGAATGTCCGTATGTCTGTGTATATGTCCATCTGTTAGCGGGCTGTATTTTATGAACCGTTCGCTTTGCACATGACGGGGCGGGGCGGACCGGTTACTTTCGCTGCCAACAAAAGCACAAAGGCAATCCTATATACTACCAACGCACACGGAGGCGGTGCGGTCTTTTTGTCCTCCATGTGCGTTGGTAGTACAGTGAAACCTAGATAACGCACCTCCAGTACGAAAACGACTCAATTCAAAAAAATTGAAAAATGAGTTATATTCGTGAAAAGACCTAAAACAATCACATCCAACTACCTGTAATTAATAAAAAGCCACATTCGAGCGGGAACAAGACAAAACCGCTGTGTTGGTCTCTTTCCCACTCGGAGAATTTCGGGCCGTGGCCAGTTCTAAAACGACGCTTTTAGTGTTGTGTTGACATTGCTGTGGAAAGGACTTCACGCACACGGAAAGATAGTGACCTAACGCAGATTAAGTCGTTTTTATACCGATACTATCAGTAAGTTCACCTTAGTTTATTTAGTATTAAAACGACCGATTTAGATATGTGATTGTTTTCTTCCGACATTACCAAAAAATCCGAAGACTTATTTAAGTTTACATCATTTTAGTTGTGAATTTACTATTCGTTTTAGTGACCGATTTATATTAAAGTCATTTCCATAACGAATAATAACTTATGTATGGTGGTCTGATTTGACCTATTCAAAATTTTGTCATTATCGTATTTAACACAGTGTAATTGTATATGTCTCATTGATTATAAGGTCTGTTTTTGAGTAAGCTGAAATAAGAAGTCGGAGGTTCATTAGTAAATGTGTCGTTTTAACAACAAAATAATATACGAAATTGAAAAAAAGTTCACTGACAATGTCGAAAGGAAGAAGAGGCAACATAATGAAAACAACCTAAGAGTGTAATAAAATATTGTTATTATTGTATATTAATCTTAATTTATTTATTTTATTAGATTTATTTGGACAGATAAATTTTATAAATAAAAAAAATACTTTTCCTTTAAAAAACGAATTAAAAATTATTTAGTTATTACCCCATAACTTCTGGGGTACCTCCCGAGAAGGTTAACCCTTGATTCAAAAACGAATTAATACCTTATCTGCCCAGAACTATTTTAGAGTCTCGATTCTTGTAAATTTTGAGTATGTTTGTGCTACATGTCTTTATTAACGTTTTAACTAGTTTCAAGACTGTAGGTATTGGATAAGTATGTTTTTTTAAGTGTTCGAAAATGAAACATGAGGCAGATATCATACTAACTGTTAGTAAATAAATAACACTAGTTTATTCTACTTATGGTGCTCCGCAACATGAGCCTGCGGACATGCGTACCTAGCAGCGCATCCACCCACCATGGAACTTCAAACTCTAGATCCGCGAGTTCTCTAGAACTACCTGTGATCAGCTCTCGCACAACTTTGCCACTTGCCACCACATTGCCCGACACTGCTGATATCGTATGACAACGCATGCCTGGAACAGCTCTAGCGCCGTCAAGCTCAAAGATTATGTCAACCTGACCCCTTAGAGGGGCAACCTGTCCTCCAATGCCTATGGCATTTTGCCTCTAAACGTAAGCCTAGCCTGCTCACCAGTTCACTTAAGACGATACACCCTTGAGCTTCTGTATCTGGCAGAGCTCGTACCGACATTCTCTTGCCATTTGATCCCCTAGCGCAATTCCTAGTAGTGGGCAAGAGTATTGTAACTAGCTGGGCGGCAAGGACGGTAAGTCCGGCAGACTTGGAACGATGATAGGGGTTCCAGGCCGGGTTCCATGCTGAAAAGAAGAGCCCCGTACTTACCTGAGCCACCTCGGGGTAATATGTTATCGGAATACGGCGAAATGGTGGGGGAGCGTGGACAGATGAGGGGATGCTCCGCTAGTTGTGAAAAGATGCACGGGTTCAGATGAGGCGGCATGGTGTTAACTAACTCCGAATACTCTTGAGTAAGGCCCCTAGTTTGCGTGTATGGCCCCTGACCCTGTGTACAAATGTGGCACCCGCCAGTAGGGTCCTGTGCTTCAGCTTCATGAAGCTCCGATGGGGGGGATCTGTGATAACGTACGTACCTACGCTCATCCTGCGCGTGCGAGAGGAACGTACGTTGGCGAGGGTACGTTCCTCCCCTATCCAGAAGCTTATTGTCTTGGTGAAGGAGGTGAACGCTGTCCCCTGCGTTTCAATACGAGAGAATGTCTCCGCTCTTGAGTGGCCACTTTAATCCGTTTCATGCCTAGGAGCTGGTGGTAAAGCCATTGGCAGAACAGAAAGTTCCCAGACGTAGGGCAGTCTCGCACCATATGCGGCCCTAGGCAGCTGAAGCACCACCTGCGTTGCTGGCGACTCCACGGCGCTTCTCCCCCTGCCTGGAAATCAGCACACGCCGTCACTCCATGACCTGTATACTTACAGTAGGCACATGCTGGATGTATATGCGGTGTAACGCCTGTCCAACCGACGCACCTCGACTGACCTCTTACCATTCGAGAGTTCCGGGCGGCCAAATAGCATGAGCAAACTTGGCAGACCCGCAAGGCTGTCAATCAGTCCGCTTACACACGGCCTCCTAGAAGCGCTGTTTCTCGTACGAGGGCAGATGTCAGTAAAAAAACGAAATTTGTATGTTAGAATCTCCACTCTAGGCGTCAGATACTCTGTCTATCCCATAAGAGAAAAAGAAAATTACTAGATTAGAATAGTATAATGCGTGCCACATATTTTCTCAATGTATATATTATTATTTTTTTAAATTTTATTTCTTGTTGCTTATTCTAATAAACCGTAAAAATTCTATTACTATAATTATAATATTAAACAAAAACCTTAATTATGTTCAACGACCCCGTTTAAGGTTTTATTTCTTGTGGTTAATGCCTATTAAACATCAGAATATTGTTACGGTTTACAATTTATAAATAATAATTTATGGAAAAAAGTAGTGGTTAAAGACCATGGTTTCATCAAATGAAACATTAAAATTCAAGAGTTGATTTTTTTACAAGTACTTAAAATCTGGGGTGGACTCAGCATCAATATCAACGGCGAGTACATCACCCACCTTCGATTCGCTGACGATATTGTGGTCATGGCTGAGACTATGGACGAATTAGGCACAATGCTCGATGGCCTCAGTAGAGCCTCTCAACAATTAGGTCTTAGAATGAACATGGTCAAGACGAAAATTATATCAAAAACGTCCGTGTCACACGCTTGGAGGCTTTGCATTCGAAGTTGTTGCCGAATATGTGTACCTGGGACAAACAGTCCAATTAGGTAGGTCTAACTTCGAGAAAGAGGTCAATCGTCGAATCCAACTAAGTTGGGCAGCGTTCGGGAAGCTTCGCAATATCTTCACGTCCCAGATACCGCAGTGTCTTTAGACAAAGGTCTTCGACCAGTGTGTGTTGCTAGTGATGACATACGGAACTGCGACATGGTCGCTTACTATGGGCCTCATAAGAAGGCTCAAGGTCACCCAAAGGGCAACGGAGCGTGCTGTGATCGGAGTTTCTCTGCGTGATCGAATCAGAAACTATGAGATTCGTAGGAGAACCAAAGTAACCGACATAGCGGGGCACATAACTCGTAGAACAGATGGCCGTTGGGGTAGTAAAGTTCTCGAGTAATGGTCACCGGAAACCTTGGCGTAGGAAGGCCTCCCACTTGGTGGACTGATGGCCTGGTGAAGGTCGCGGGAAGCCGCTGGATGCGGGCAGTGCAGAACCGGTCGTCGTAGAAATCCATTGGGGAGGCCTATGTCCAGCAGTGGACGTCCTTCAGGTGACATGATATGAACTTAAAATGCCTAAGATTTTATCTAGCAGTAAGGACAACAATGCTCCAAAAGTGTTTGTTATTAATATTTTTGATTGAAAACTTTAACAGTAATTACTTACATTATTTTTCTAATGACTTGTTATGTTTTACATGTACTGTACAATACTGTACTTTTTTCATTTTTCATGACCCAATTTTCACAAAGTTAATAGAAATCTATGATTTTTTTAGAATAATAGAGACTCCATCATGAAAATGTCAAAAACTTACTACAACGTATGTCGTCTCATAAATATTAAAAAGACATAACTCGTAAACAGTCTGAGCATTAGTCATTGTTTTCAATCAAAAAAGGACATAACTTCTAATCAGTCAAAATTTTTGTTGTATTTTTCGGTTTAATAAAGACTGAATAACAAAAAAACTTTTTTTTCCTATCATACTCGCTTTTAAATAACTTTTTTTTCAACAGATTCATAGCTAAATCTTTTCTTTTAAATTTTCAGTTTAAACTTATATGCTAGCTTAAATATTTATAAAATAATCGACGAAAGAATTTATAGGTGCATAAATTTACAATCTTTTTTAGCGATTTCCCGAGAGGTTGCTTTTTTGAATTGAGTCGTTTTCATACTGGAGGTGCGATAAGTGGAATACCTGTTTTAGTGGAATGGAACAGAATCGCCGGTCCCGGCACCTTCGAACGTAATTACCTGTATTATTTGTTTTATTTTTATTGGGACAACCGTTATTCTATAATTCCAAATATTTTATAATTGTATTCTCAGATAAAACGCCATTGTCTTCCGTGGATCCAGTGAATCGGAGGCAAATAAGCTTTTCGATTTTTGGCCTCCGTGGCGTCTTGCGAGGCGTTCTTTCTATGAAACTTCGTGCTTATTTACTTATAAACAATACCTACCTATGAATAATAAATATTTGCGTAGAAAAACTACGCAGTAGCCCAGGTTATAGTGCAGTCGGTGTGAGCTGCAGGTTCAAATCAAGTCGAATTTTTAGAGTAGGTAGTTTTTGCATTTACCTTGTAGTTTGGACAGTTGACACGAGATGTCGCTTACATTTCAATCTCACTAGATCTGTGATCTGATCTCACTGAAAACTCTATGGCATGTACTATGTTGCTCTACTATGGTTGAATGAAACTAAATGAAACGTTGACTGAAATAGTGTAATGTGAATGAATTATATTTTTTTTGGTTGAATTGAAACCTGTGGTTGAGGGTTTTCTTAGGCGAGTGCGTAATTTTATTTTATTGTTTTTTTCATTGTTTCAACTAGTTTTTTGTTTCAAAAAATTGTGCATTTTGGAGAAAATCGTCTGGTGCACGTGAGCAATGTACAAGAAAATAAAATGAAGGAGGACGTGAAGACCCGACTTGCACTGGGTACAGTTTTATAGACGCCCTACTAGGACTGGATGTTTCATCTCAGAATGAGGTTGCTGCAAATACTGTCAAGAACTCCAGAGAAGATTTGTATGTAATGCACTGGCACTAGCATTTCAAATCTAGAAAGAAATGAAGACGAAAAATTAAGACTGTATCAATAGGGCTAGTACCCAGAGACGTTAATATATTCTAATCAACAACAACTGCAATCAATCACAGAAGTGCAATGGTTGATTGAAACCAAAGAAATATATATATAATATATATGTCATTATAAGTTGAATGTAATCGTTTGTGTATGTATTGATTTTCGTTTTATTTTGTGGTCTTTTCAGCTACAAACCCTGTTAAATATCAAAAAATGAATGCTCTTCTAGACTATGGATCGTCGTCATCAACTAGTGAATCTGATGATGGAAATCAAGAAGAAAAAGAGAAGTAAACACAATGTAACCTTTGTGTGCATGTTTTCGTAAAATTTTCAGCATTTAACGAGAATATTCCCTTTCAGGCCCACTGCCGATGCCGATAGTTTCAAACCTAAATTACCGAAGCCATCCTTGGGAGAAAGTTCACTGCAGACCTCAGTGTTTTCAAATCCATTTGTACAGGCGGAACTGGCGAAGGCCGCTATTCTAGAGAAACACGTCAAAATGGTATATGTTGACTTTCGTTTACTACTTATTGATAGTATTTTGTTTAAAAAGCAAATGAGGGTAGTTTTTTTTTGTAATCTGGTTACGATCATTGTGTATACAAGCTTAGGGTTTAGTACCTATGTGCCATTTCTAGTAATTTGAATACTTTGAAAAAACTAGGAAAACTTAATTTCCAATTTATCTTGTAATCGTCAAGTACATAGGCACTGACTGTAAGGTTCCAGGTAAAAGCGAGGCGATGATGATCAACGGCAAGAAAATATGTTGGAACTACAGGAAAGGCCGCTGTCGGTTCGGCCACAACTGCAAGTATGCGCACGACTCTGATATACAAAAATTACCAGAAGAATTGGAAGCTGAAAAAGAGGTTTGTTTGATGAGATTGTACTTAAAATAGACTATTATCTGACAACTCCATCCCTATTAATTATTAAGATCTAGGAGGAATTGATAATTGCAGGATATAGGTATCTTTAAAGGTCCTGTTTGAAATCACAGGAAGCCACTAAGCAGGCAGCGCAGGTCTTGTTGTTGTGGAACTCTTTAGAGGAGACCTCTGCTTTGCATTTCATAATGAGGGATCCTAATGAACTGCAAAGTTCACTTTCAATACTGGTGGACCCAGTCAGGGAGCTTTCTATATGTAGTTGTTGCTGTTATTAGATCTCTACTTTTTCATACATACATACACAACTAGTGTAGATTTAGAAACAATCTGTAAATGGTGGCCGGTGTCATGCTATCTCATCATCATATCAGCCACAAATCGTCCACTGCTGGACAAAGGCTTCCCCCAAAAATTCATCAGTCCACCGATTGGGAGGCCTGCCTATGCTACGTTTTCCGGTGCGTGATCGCCACTCGAGAACTTTACTGCCCCGGTGGCCAATGAGCTATGTGCTTTCTATAGCCCACTGCCACTTAAGTTTAGCTATCTGAAAGCTATGTCGGTTACTTTGGTTGAAACTCTGAGCATAGTATGCATAGATAATATTTAGTGACTTTTTGGAAACAAGCAAATATCAAAGTTGCATTATAAATTCATACATACCATAGGAAAACTTAATATACTTTTGACTCACTAATCTTTAGTTGCATTTGGCAGGGCACAAGCTCATAGAACAGATGACTGTTGGGTCAGTAAAGTTACACACCTTTTCTGCATGGTAACATAGGTACTTACCACTTTCCAGAAACAAAAAACAGTAGTATGCGAGGGATCCGGCACTATGACATCAGCTCCTCCGCCATTGGTACATGTCCCTGATCCAGGAGATGATGAGGAGTGGGGAGACGAACCACAGAAGAAGCAGCGTAAACGGCCGGGCCTGTCCCAGGGTATAATACCAAGCAAGCAAGTCATCAAGATGTACAAGAATCAAAAGAATAAAGAATTTTATAAGAATAAATTTAAGTAAGTAAGTACATATTACCGTGTTTTAATTAAACTCTTTTTCAAAAAATCATATACATGTGAAATCATGAAAAAACTACTGTTCCCAAGGAATACAATCGGAGCAACATTTTAAGTTGACCATTCTGCAGTTGACCAAATGCATTTTGCCATGATTCCTGATTTTACGATTCCGATTATTGATAATCGCCAATTACGATTACTAAGAAAAGTGAAATTTGATCAACTAAAACCACCACAATTAATTATTTCAAGCCATTTATTATTAATCAAAAATCAATGAGAGACAAGTTTTTATTCAAAAAACAACATTTGTTGATTGTTGGGCCATAGCGTAATCCTTTAGCTTGTTTGCAACAATGCAGCAGTTGAAAATAGACATTCTGATGAAACTGTGGATGCTTTCAGTGAGAAGTATGATTGTACAGAGCATAGCAGATGTGTTTTTATTTACTATTGTCATCATTGATCATTGGTTCCTTGGAGAAAATAGTTTAGTTCCGTTTTTCATTGCCCTACCTGAAATGCATCCGTCGTTGTTAAAGTGTCACCTTGTAACATTTCCGTCCATGAGCAAATATCTGTGTAAGCCTAGTGAGCATAAAAGATATTTTATTTAATATTTTAGATATGTATGAGGATATGCCATAAGTCTTCTGGCTCTAAGAACATCTACAATTTATTTTTCAGTTTTAAATGTGATATGACCCCCCACCCAACACTTACTTTTTTTCTTCTTTTCACTATACCTGCTGTTGCAGCAAGGGCAATATCAATTTTATGATAATTTGAAAGCGGGGGTGCCATGGTCAACATTTGTTCTCTGTCTGAATTAGTGAGCCGATCTAGTGCAGTGTAAAAAGAACGCCCTGACATGCTGACTAGGGTACCCTGACTTTATACAAAAGTATTTATTTTATTTAGTCTAATCACTCAGCTGCTATAACATACCATATACTACAACCAAACAGTGACCAAAACAAACGACGACGGGGAATCCCCCATTCCATAGCGCGTACTTACTGTTATTTTTGACGGGTACCCAACTTTTTTTTTACCTACCCGGCACTGGGCCAGCGTGGACTAAGGCCCAATCGCCTAGATCGGTAGGCTCGAAACCTACGCACATGAGAAAATAGTTTTTTTTAATTCGCATACTGTCCATTGTCTTCTGGGCTGAGGGCCCTTTGTATCCACGGGGCCCTGGACTGCAGCTCAAAAAGCCCTATAAGCTCTACGTTTACTGTAGCTATGTCACCAAAAAGTGAGACTTAAGGTTACACCAGGGCGAGCGAATGGAGCCTGAAATTATTTTGTACCTGGTCTTGAAGAGGATCTCTTAGATACTGGATGTGACTCATATCCACTGACATTGATAAGAAGTAAAGCGTTTTTGCTTAGCTTGGTAACCCTCATTTCAAGTAAATGATCGTCTGGAACGTCCAGGAGCAGCCGGCAGCCGGAGGTTCATTCAGTTACTTGACAGACTTCCTTACAGATTACCGGACCTCCCAGTGTGCAGTAACACTTTTAGGTCTCACCCGATCATATAGAGGTATCCTACAGGACAGATAGAAATAGAATGGCAAAATTCGTTGCCGCACATCGGGCAGTCCGCAACCGGTAATATAGACGGTCAAAAACGAAATCCCCTTTTCTCCTATTCAATCTGATAGAGGTCAGATTATATACAGAAAAGACAGTCTTGCATTTTGACCAGACGAACCTCCGGCACTCAGGGTCTAATCATATCAGCAGAGGAAAAGCAGTGAGACTTGGAAACAGTAGGTTGTGCCTTTGATAATGTTTTATGATTTATTCTACATCATCATGTTAGCTTTCAAATAGCGAAACCACCACGTTCCTAGCCCATTTACATTAAAATTGATATTTTTTTACATTTAAAAGCTCATTTTTCATTTACTACGACTTTTTTAAAGTAAATCTTTATATCAAGGGCACGGCCAACTTTTTCCAAGTCTCACTGCGTTTTAACTTTCTAGAGCCCTTAATTAAAAGTAACGATGCTTTGTTTACTTATTAAGTTAAAAGAATAATAAAAAAAAACACCCACAAAACTAAGATTATTATTTTTGTCGATAAAATTGAGTCTTTAAAAGGGTTTCTAGTTGACTTCGGAACCCTAAAAATAAAGTTTTCGTTTTTTTCCCTAAAAATAACGCTAAGGAACGCATTCTATTTATACTACCCACAAAGTTTTTTTTTCCTAAAAATAACGCTAAGGAACGCATTCTGTATACTATACCCACCAGGCCCGGACTGGGACCCGAAATAGGCCCGGGCATTTTAGAGACGGTCGGCCCTCCAATCTCAAGAAAAAGGGAAACTACTACTGTAAATTTTGAATCATATATTTTCAATTTTAAGAATTAAATAGTTATTAGTCAATGACTTCCGAAGAAACTCGCTACTCTCGGCTACTTTATCAATTATATTATGTCGTCGCTATCTAAGTTCATCAATAGATCCTCTTCTACCGCCATTACCATAAAATAATTTAAATTATCAGAGGATAAGGTGCTCTCATGCGATTTTTGATAAAATTTAGTGTAGAAATGGATCTTTCACAGGCACTTTGACTCGGTGATAAAGTTAGAAGATATTTGAACGCTAGAACAACTAAATTGTAGGCTTTGGTCGATAGATTGTATCAATTTGTATCTATGCAAAAAAAATTAAACAGCAAATGGCGCAATTTTTGCATGTACGGCGTGTCATACATGGTACAGATCTTTCTTCTTCTGGTTTTCTATTTGTAAAGGCATTTTACCGTTACCTTCTTGACCTTCTTTACTTTCATTCCGTTCCATGAATATTTTAAAATCTTCATAATCAGTGGTTTTAAGTTTATCTCAATGCAATGCCAAATTTTTCAATTTAATCCGCAAATTTGCACCTGTAGCTGTCTTATCAAATTTCAATAAACCGGATTGAAGTTTGTTATAACGTATGTCAGGTAAACGTTTAGGATGTAGACACGAGAAATCAGCGTATAGTATTCCATTTGTTAGAAAGCGGCGATCCATTTTGCGTAACTGTGTCAAAAATAATGTTATGAACATTGAATTTGTATGCATGGAGTACATCAGAGACAACTTCATCCTGTGCCATCTCAACTGACATTAATTTCCTTTTCCTAAGCCCTCTTTCAGGCAATTTGGATTGGACTTTTTTTTGGATAACTAAATCATCTGTAGCTTACTGTACTGCATCAAAATCTCTAGTTAAATAGTTATTTTTTTCAGTTCCGAACAAGATTCTGCCACCATATGATAAGCGTTTAATATAATATCTAAACCCGAGGTTTGCTGTAGATACTTTGAGAGAAGTGTAGTAACTTCAAATATTCTTAAAAGGTTTTGGCTGTGATCACTTTTTCGTATTTGCACAATGATTCTAAGTATGCTTTCACATTCACACAGCCATCTGATTTAAATTTTGCTGTATTTTGGCTATTTAGTTATTAATATCGTTATTTAGGAAGCCGAATTAAAGTTTGAAAATGAACCAAAAATTTTCTTCAATGCTTTGTCTTTAGACCACCAACGTATGTTTCTCCAATAGTTGAGAGCCTTTTGCATTTCCTTCTTATAGTATTTCTGTTCCTGCGTGTGTGTGTATGTAAGTCTTGCCCAGCCCATGTGGCAGTGAAAGCCGGTAGTGGCAGGCACCACCTCTTAGAAAAAGCAAGTACTATTATTACTAGAGATAGAGCCAAACAAAATAACGTAAATTGAATTAGGTACTCGACTTGACGATAGAATACGTTATTCTAATCGATGTATTGCGATCTTTTTTTTAAATACCAAAAAAGTAGACCGCCAATCGGCCACACCGGCCCATCGGGCATTTGCCCGATTTGCCCATATGGCCAATCCGGGCTTGCTACCCACTTCTAAACTATTCATCATACTTCTGATTAAATTGCTATGGGAAGGGGTAGGTGCTAGCGGAACTTCCATAGTAAGCGAATCCAACAGTTCTCTTGAACATTTGGCCCCTAAGCAACTTGAAAAAGTATTAAGCCAGTGTTATATGGGACGGGGGTAATTGCCATCTCAACATTCTGTAGCATTCTTTAACTAGCACCTAGCCCCTTTCCGTAGCCATTTAATCAAAAGCATGAATAGTTTCATTATGCAGTTTAACTGACCTGAATCACGGACATTACCTGGATGGGTTCGACTCTTAGTGACATTTGTCTCGACCGTTTTCGTGCTTCGCAAGTCACGTTTAAGCCGCTGGTGCCGGTTTCTATTACTAGATGGCAGTCGTTAAGCCTTGTCAGATGCCTAATAAGCGGCTTGAAAAACTTATCGCTACCATCCCTACAACCTCTACCAACCCCGATTTGGGCCCCGTGTGTGTGTGCGTTTGTGGGTTAACCTGGGTTAAGGATGAATAGTTTGGAGCCTGAGGTATCCCTGAAAATTTATCAAATCAAACAACATATTGCATACCTATGCATTTTTCTTTATTCGAAACAATGCAAAAGATAAACATGCGTTTTCGATCACAATATCATGTTAGCTGTTGCACCATTATTCATTTGTATTTAATTCAAATTGTGTTTAAAAAAAATAAGTCATAAATAAATTAAAAAGGTATCTTGGCCAATATTATAAAATTGGGATATGATTACTTGTTTAAAACTTTTGAAGATCCAAGGTTGGTAAGTTTTTTTTAACCAGCAGTCGTTCAGCAAATAAATAACAAAAATAATAGTTGATTTTTATAGCACAGCCATACAAATGCTAACATGGACTCTTGCCAAACAGAACAGCTTTATATTATTACACAATAGCAATCTGTTGTATAGTAAGTAGCTCTCCTTATAATTAGAACTAACGATGACCTATTTTAAATACTTTTGTAAATTAATTTATAGGTTTTTACGATCATTTAAAGTAAACAGTAAGTAATATAAGTACATATATTTTACGATCATTTAAAGTGACCAGTAAGTACTCTAAGTACATAACATTTTATAGAAACCACATTAAATAACGAGGCAATGTCAAAACAAAAAATCTAATTTTACCTCACATTATTTTATAAGAAAACAATGCATTTGAAGCTGTAATATTAGGGGACCAAATACGATAATTTTTACAGTTTCTAAAATCTGATCAGATATTTTGCATTTATTGGACACCAAAATAATAAAAAGAAACACAAATAAAATCTATAATGACGAAAAATACGACATTCAGACATCTAAAATTTTATTCTACACAATATTGATTGAAACTTTCAAAATTGATTTTAGTTTAAAATCTTACTTCTATTCGAGTTCCGTTGAACAATAAATATTTTTCTCATTCTAGTATAACAAAAATGCTATGTGAAGTTAATTAAAAATGTATTTTGATCTATGGCATACATAGTAATACCTACTTAATTATTTCTGGGCATTATACATGTCGGCGTCAGATCGTAAGAATCCGGCAAACCGTGAAAGGCTCAGGCATATCACCGCGGGGCTCCGAAAAATACTAAGGTTAACTTCGTTTAGCATGTCTGGTGTTACCGTACAAAGGAGCCCTGCGATGATCTGTCACCGACATACATAGTATGTATGTACATCAAAATAAGTAGGTACATATTCAAATATACAGTTACATTGGAAGGCACAAACCAATTACAATAAAATACATTATTCTTGAATTATCAAGATTATAAAGACTGCAGTGACTTATTTATATAGTGTATGAATACATGTTTTAATCAAATAATGCTATAAAAATAGATTTCATTTGGCATTTTATACATTTTTATCTTGATAGATCGGTAATATAATATGTGTTTACGTAGCATTTTCAGTGCCATTTTCCATAATTTTTAAATATAATATTGTACTCTAGCAACCGCCCGCGGCCCTATAAGGTGAGGATAGAATTAATCCCAAAATAAAAGGTACATCTAGTCTAGACAATAAAGTACATCGAAATATGATCACAAGATCCAAATTTTCACAATACAAAATAAAATAGCGCAGTGGTATTGTTTAATATTTTAAAATCTGAACTCTAAATAGAACTTATAAGATTTTTCTCAAATAGCTGAAAAACATTTTACTGGTGTTTCTACTCCTATAACAACAGTATTACGGAAGGAACGTTTTTAGCCTTAACTTAGATACAAAGTTGGTGATCAATTAAATAAAAGTCCAAAACTATTTTGCCGAGTTTATTACAAGTTAAGTTTTACCTTGGAAAAAGTTGTTCAGTCTCATGAGCAGAAAGAAACCCCAGTAACATATTTTTTAGCTAATTTCAAAAGTGCCCTATATTATTAGATGTAACAAACAATGTCGTATGTATGACGCGGCATCTAAGCTGAACAGTGCGCAGTGTTTTATTTTCAGGTCTCAATCGAAATGCGGGACGCGTAACATGCGCGGACGACCGCCAGACCGCCATTTGTGTTCAACTTATACGCCGCGAATTGTACAAACATGTAAAGAAAGTACGTTACAAAGTGGAATTTGATAAAATCGTTAAACCTAATTTAATAGTGATTACGAATAATAAATTAAACGTTTACTATTTATGTCTTAATAGCAAGCTTCTTAGGAATCTTTGGTGATCTGAGATCCGCACTGTGGCCCTGTTTGAGGTGCTCAATGTCTGCGAGCACGCTCACGTGGGCATGGCTTCGCTGCTTATCATGTCCATGACCGTTAACCCTCCCCTCGTGCTCGTTACCCTTTTCCCCGAAGCCGTTCACTTTATCTCCATCGTGACCGTTCATTTTCCGGTGCCCGTTGACTTTATCGTGGCCGTGACCGTGGCCGTTCAGTTTTTCGTGACCATTGGCCTTTCCTAATAAAACCAAAAAAAAATACATTCAGCCCTACATGTATTAAAATAAAACAACTCAACATATTGGCGTAATTGTGTTAGCTCACTGTAACTAAATAACACTAAGTATTATTGTCCGTATAGGTGTCATTCGATGATCCCGTTGAGGAGAAACAGTCGCTAGTAAATCCCAGTATAATATGAGGCCTGGAATTCTTATAATCTTGTGATGCCAGATTGGATGGAAAGTCATATGTGCGCAAACGATTTGGAGGAAACGAATCTGCAAAATTATGGCCGGCCTTCAACACTTTTGTAGGGGATTCAATAATTTATAAAAAAGAATATCTAATTTTAAGATAGCATTCAGTGAACAGGATATAGTAAATGCCACTGATAAAAATTAAGCATCACTGCAGCTTTTCACTTATACTTTTATCAATTGTTTTGTATAGAACAAACCATCGAGAAATTCTGCAATGTGATCTTGTAATAAATTAAAAGTAAAACGAAACTAAAAGTGATGTGATGTGAAATGGTAAAAAGCTATGTGTTGCTACTCAAAAAACTAGAGCTACCGCAATTTTAATTATAAAACGACGATTTAAAAAATAAATCTTATATAAATAAAAAATCAAGATATATAATAATACACATGCAACAAGGGTGGGATGGAGGATAGATTAAAAAATACCCAATGCGTATCGGACCACGCGCAAAGTAGGGATCAGAAATTGTATTTATAATTTATTTACGTTTGTCCAGCCACAATAAATGCGAAGCAACATCAGTGATTTTTTAATGAAGAATCTACGTAAAGTTGCTAAACCAATGTAAATACGATTGTATAACACCAGATTATCTTTGGTATAAACACAACCCAGAAACTGGGCTGTTTAATTATTTTGTTTTGGTTAGTTTTAGCTCTAAATATTCAAAATAATATATGTGTGTAATTTCCCTCATATAACTTGACCTCGTTCCCTCACAAGTTCGACACGATTGGATGCACGTAAGAACGTGCGTCTAAAGACACCCACCCTACATAATGGAAACAATCAATCGCATTTAATCAAAATAAACGAGTGAGGGCATGTCGCCAACGATTCTCATAGCGAATTAAGAAAAATATCAAATTACAACTTTATAGCTCTAATAGTCTAATAATTTAAAGCAGCTGTGACATACTGACGGACATGGCAAATTTATAAGTTTCTAGTTTGACCCCGGAACCTATAAGGATTTGTTAGATATCAAAAAAAAGCCACAAGTAATACAGAGTATTATGTAATAGTGTGCAACTTGTTAAAGGTAGACTCTAACTATGAAACTGAACAATTTTTCCCAAGTAATCCAGGTATATTTTTTAAAATTTTATACAAATCGTACAGCTCGGCGGCGCGCCGCGGTGGTGCGATGGACCAACTTTGTAACTTTTTTCTAAATTGCAGATTTAGTACAGGTTCCTAGAGATAAGTTGTTCAGTCACATGAAGAGAGCCTACCCTTAACAATCGGCGCGGCTCGGCGCCCCCCAAAAGTGAGTTTGGTGTTCCGTGAAAAGAAAATACAACAAACATTTATGTTTCTAAATAACATTGGTACCATGGTAGTAAAAGAGAGAAAGTGTGTGCGGTTAAAATTTATGAGGACATCGGTGTTTTACAGGATTCATTTTGGAGAGTGTGTGTGTGCCCTGGAGCTTCACGACCTCATTCCCCCCTCTCCATTTCATCATAAGACGCGGAGGGCGATTCCACCCCTTTGTCGTTCATGTTCTACCTTTACGCACGAAGCGTTTTGCTTCTTCGTTCGTTATGCGAACGGCCAAGGAGTGGAATTCCCTGCGGGCGTCTGTATTCCCCGATTAGTTTCATTTAGGAATCTTCAAGACGAGAGTGAATAGGCACTATTTGAGCTTGCGCGTTACATCCTCGGCTGCAGGTAAGGTGCAGCCAAACGCATTCAAATTTTTATTTTTAAAACAAAAAAAACAGCAATAACTTGATGAATTCATTAAAAATAAAAAAACCGACAGCGTAAAAACTTAACTTCTCTTTTTGACCAGCCAGGTAAAAATTTATCTTATGTCACTTTCGAGATAAGACGAATCTTATGATACCTCATACGTTAAAATCCTTGAAGCCGTTCTGGCTGAAGCAAGGAACATAGAAATCTACATACATACACTGGAAAAACACAACCCTTCTTCTGATCTGAGGCATTCGGGTAAAAAATGCTAGAGAAATACAAGAAAAATGACCGAATAGCAATGTACAGGATATGATCTTGTACAGGATATGCAATGTCAATGTCGATGAGTGTCCTAGAGGTGGTCCCAAATGAAATGCAATGGTCTTGTCAGATTGAACACTAATTAAAAAAAAATAATCGTAATGTGAGCCCGAAGGCAAAGATGACCTACAACGCGAAGGCCCTGCCCGTAAATGTACAACCCGATAATTCATTATATTTTGTCACATGTTACACATCATATGCGACTACTGTAAGGCTCGCTCGTTTTTAGGGTTCCGTACCCAAAGGGAAAATAACGGGACCATATTACTAAGACTTCGTTGTCCGTCCGTCTGTCACCAGGCTGTATTTCATAACCCGTGATATCTAGACAATTTAAATTTTCACAGATGATGTATTTCGGTTGCCGCTAAAACAACAAATACTAAAAATTAGAAAAAGTGAAAGTCTTCATACAAAATTTTTTTTTTCACGGAACGCCGAAACCAATAAGGGGTGCCGATCCTTAACGCCTTGCACACTAATAGCACAGCTAATAGGGAAAAACACCAAGTTTAACTACTTACCACCACAACTTTTGTTACTGACACCATTCTACACAGAAGACGAATTTAGAAACTGAACTTACTACTGCCAGAGATCTAATTCTAGACTAGAGCTAAACTAACAGTGTACTAACACAGTTACGCCACTGACATAATAACATGCATAGTTTGTGTGTATTTACATTCAAGATCAATTCGTATTACATGAATTTATTACAGTTTACAACAGGTACAGTCGGCTTCAGATATATTGAGCGGGCAGCGTTTTTCAATATTTCTGAGCTGCGTTGAATTTCACTAAGTTACATACACTAGAAGTTTCTTTTAATATCTGAACATCCAATTTGTTATAAATATTGTATGTGAAGAACATATTGAAAAATTTGCTGCTGAGTTATTTATGACAAATTAGCAACTTCTAGTATAAGTACATAATTTATTGATATTCAAAACTGCTCAGAAATATTTTAACACGTCGCCCGCTACTATATATCTGATGGCGACTGTACAATCGAGAGCATATCAAGCTAGACACTTGTAGTGTGACTCTGACCCATACGCGCACGGAATAACAACGGTACATAGTTCAGTGTCTAGCTTGATCTGCTTTTGAATGTACAACTATCTAAGTAATTTTGTTAAAAATTTACATTAGGGCTTGCGCAGATGGGAGGCAGGGATAGTAGCGGTAATCTTAAGCTCTATTCACATTGAAAAAAAAACTAGTTCTTGCGTCTTAACTAGATGGCGTTGACATCAGTTTGTAAATCGAAAATTGTGAGATATCTTTGTTAATTTAATATAATTATTAATCATTTATTTACGTTTGTCCAGCTACAGAAAATGCGTACTAATATCAGTGATTAAAAAATCTACGTCAAAATTAAATACGATTGTATAATATTTATTTATTCTATTTATTTATTTATTTGCCAGGAAAAAAATACAATACAAGTAAATTTATAGAACGGTGGTCCCTACACTAGGCTAAGCCTGTATCGTAGGGGCCGTGAGTGTAAACAATTTCCATGCTTATTATCTTATAATACTATATTATCTTTGCTGCATTAAAGCAAAATAAATGAGTGGGAGCCCTACGCTACCAACTCTCATTGCGAATGGAACCTTTGGTCCTAATTAAGGGAAATAATTACGAGAAAAAAATATCAGTGTAATCTTTTATGTTCATCTTTCTACAACTTAAATCAACTATCATCTGCGCAAACTCTAATACCTACGCTACTGGAAAATAATGCGGTGTTATGTCTTAAAACAACAAAGCGCGAAACGTGAAGTTCACTTCACCAAAGGGATTATACTAAAAATGACAGTATCAACTCACCAAGTTCAGAGCCGGCGTAATACTTTTTAGAGCCCTTCCAATCTTCTTTCAGGGAAAGATTGTACATTGAGTATGCATGGTCTCCGGTCACCTCCTTCTCAATCTGGAGGAATGGCGGGAGCGAGGCCAGCAAAGCATCCTGGTCATACGCTGCACTGTAAGTTTCTAGCAGCACTAGACCACGACACCTGAAATGTTTACACACATTTATTTAAAGTCCAATGTCTTGTAGAAACATATCAAAGATCTAGATACTAATCTACTGTCTAACATAATGCTTGAAATCACATGCGAAATTTACCTTAACAAGCCGACTCTGGGTTAAACATCTTACGGAACAGAAAAATAAATTATAACAATAAAAAACAAAACAACACTGGTTTTATTATTTCAAAAGAATTGTGTATAGATAATAAATAAAAAAATAGTACAAGCTATAAAAGAAAACAAAACCAGCCAAGTGCGAGTCGGACACCAACGGTTCTGTACCAGAGGTGTCTCCACACAAGTACAACGATGACATCTATTTATTTCGTACAAAAGTTTCTAAGACAACGTACAAAAGACATCAACGCGAGAATGCAAAAACCCAACAACGAAATACTTTTTTCTCATTCAGTTCGGATTCCTTAGCGCGAGTACGACTTTACGAGTACACTTGGCTGGTCTTCATTACTTTTTGTTTTACTTCAGCATTAGTACTATAATCAAACTAAGTTTCCCGCTTGTATGTATTACCGTTTTTATAATAGAGCAAAAACAATAAACCATTAAAAAACTTATTTACTTTTCTTA
The DNA here is from genome assembly GCA_947284805.1 of Coleophora flavipennella. Lineage (NCBI taxonomy): Eukaryota > Metazoa > Arthropoda > Insecta > Lepidoptera > Coleophoridae > Coleophora > Coleophora flavipennella. The sequence goes on along the minus strand of OX369285.1, from coordinate 3,280,175 downwards.
TTTTTCATTGTTTGTTAGTAAATTCCCCATATTAACACATATTCTGTGTAAAATTTCAGCTGGTTACCTATTATGGTTCAAAAGATACAGCTTTCTAAAATTTGGATGGACAGACAGACAGACAGCATAGGCTAGCAGTAGGGTCCTGTTACCTAGTACAGAACCCAGGAATAGGAGTAGAAATTCACCTGGGATGTGTTGGCTGCCTGTAAATGTCCAACTGGTAGTACTGATTGTTGTATATGAAACAGCGCCGCTTCTTGAATATAGTGAAGTGTGCGTCGTCGCGTTGCGGCAGCAAATTCAAGTAATCCCGATGCGTGAGTTGCGTGCGCACTTCCACAGACTGCCCTGTCGGCAGGTGGAATTTTCGCAACGTGTGGATATACGACCAGTGGCCCTTCTGCCCGCGCTTCCTCAGTCTGACTTGCGCTTTCTTCACGTCGCTTTGCAGGTAGTTGTGCACGACGTCGAAGTCTTGGAACGGCGGGAACTCTGAATCAGCCGGCAGGGGCGTTTTGACGAGGAACTTGCGTTTCTTCGCGTTGACGTTGAGTCGGTCGCCGGTTTCGATGCCGATGCGTTGACACACGCACGCGATGAGACGGTTAATCTTATTGTCGAAGTTTGTGGAGTTGTCAATGACATCGAAGTATGGGTGGCCGATCCACGCGGCAGCTGCGTTGTAATCCAGCTCGCGAGCCAGCTCCACGCCTTCCGACCGGCACGCGTGATCCTGCAGACAACATTTATCAACACATAATATAATATAAAATTGTAAGAAAAAACAGAATTTAAATAAACTACATTGTGCCATTTTGAAGATAAACATATTTTTTTGTATGACAGGTACCTTTTTTAGTTTTCCCGGATATTCAACTTATGCCATATTTTATATTTTTATGAGTCTTTTTTGTATAGGAGGTAATATTTTGAAAATCTAAAAGGGTGGCCCTGACAAACCCCTAACATCTATGTTCAAAATTTTATCAAAATAGATTTTGTCGTTTCTCCGCATATCAGGCGGGGATTTTTCTACGATAGCACCAGACAATCAGACATGCTAAACGAACCTAACCTTTAGTATTTTTGGAGCACCGCGACGAAATGTCGGGACCTTTCGCAATCTGCCTGAAATATCTATAGGCAGATGCGATTTGCGGGATTCTTATGATCTGCCGCCGACAGAGTTAATATTTCCACTAGTACCAGTTTAAGTCATTAGCAGACAATTTATGGCAAATAAATTAAGCCCTGCCTAGCTAGGTGTAGGTTAAGCGTAGCCAAATTACTTTTGTTTGCCAGAAATCTAATTTGGCATCCTTTATCAAAACCACTTAGTATAGGACTTATCGCAAGATTTATTCATCACAAGATTTTGCCCGCAGCTTCGCCCGCGTGGACATCGTTTTTATGACTGTCTTTGAGGGTGAGTGGTGCGTGAGCCACAAGCGGCTCGCTAGCGTGGACATGAGTTTTCTCCAGATCCCTCAGGAACTAAATCGGGCTATTCTGATTAGCAATTTCACTTCCCACCCCCTCAACCAATTCTATACAAAAAATCACTTCAATCCACGCCGCCATGCCGACGTGCGCGAGCGTGGAAATAAGTTTTCCCCAGATCCCTCGGGAAGTATGTCAGGATATGCTAATTAGTAAATAATGTCTTTACCACCCCCTCAACCATCTCTGTGCCAAAAATCACAAAAATCCATTGTTCCGTTGCGATAAAAAAGAACCAGCCAACACAGATTTACTCCAGTAATATATGTCACTGCCAGCCAAGTGCGAGTCGGACTCGCGCAAAGTAGGGTTCCGTGGTTTTCTCAAAAAAATTATGTATACTTTAAAAAACAAATTATATTTACTGTTCGTATAATGGAACATCTTGTATGGAAAATCTATGAACTTTTTACAAATTCAACTGCACATCTAAAGTTTGTCGACTATTACCACAGATTATTAAATAGTTACTTCTATTACTCCGAAACTAAGAAAGTCTACTGAGCCGTTTTCCTTTTGAATTGATAAGTCCTAACTATTAACATTTTTTTCAGATGTCCTTAAATAGCGGTTTAGCTGACACTTGACTAACTAAAATTAGCACTTTATTGAATAACTATTTTTACATTTCGAAATCCACACCTATAAATTATCTTATTTAATTCTTTATAACGTATTTTTTTAATCAACCAATGCAGACCGATGTCGGCCTCGGCGATTGCAATCATGGATTAGATCGACGTTCGTGCGCTCTTACGTGACTGACGTAGCCAATTTTTGCTAAGAATCTGCGGCCACACATACACAGCACATCATCACAATATGTAAACAAAAAGACAAGTCCTAACCGACTGACTCAAATCAAATTATCAACCCTTGGACTTATAAAGCTGAAATTTTGCATAGAGGTTCCCTATATGATGTTAAAAACCACGGCTGCATCGGCACTTACCTACCATCATCAGGTAAGGTGCAACCAAACGCACACAAATTTTAAATAAAAAAAACAATAAAAATAGGGCTGATTTTTGAAATTACCACTGGATAGGGAATAAAAACGGAGGTGGAGCCTAGTAAAAAATATATAGTAAATATTCCATCTGCCAATCGCGAAAAAACCCCATCCAACCTGGATTCCATAGTGATTTAGATCGATGAGACGGTTTTAGTTATATCATCGTGGTTCTATGAGCCAAGATATCGATGACGCAGACAATAGAAAACCAGTGTATCTCTTTTTTCGAAATGAAATTTCATCAATCCGAAATATGTCTTGAATGCACGGAAGCCTTTTTCGTCGCATCATTGATTTTTATTATAAACCGACTGAAACTTCATTTTCCGCCAAAACCGAAACAGATATGTTGAATTTCGAAAAAAGACATTGGATGGATTTATACGACTCCCGCCACTAATATAAATGTTATTTACGTTTAATGTTATAATCATTAAGAAATTAAAGGCTTGGATACTTTTAATTGTAGGTTGGTGGAACATTATATCACTCTTTTTTGGTACATTTTTTCACAAATTTCACATAACACAAATAAAAGTACATTTATAATTTGTCAGCGACTGGTCTCGAACACCATCTTCAGGCAGACTATTTATTTACACAATGTGTTGGTACAATTGAAAATTAATTTTAAGAAAACGATTGTCCCCACACATTGTGTAAATAAATAGTCTGCCTAAAGACGATGTTCGAAACCAGTCGCAGACTTGTAATAAATTCAGTTTTATTTGTGGTATGTGAAATTAGTCGGTCGGAAGACGTAGCATAGGCAGGCCTCCCACACGGTGGACCGACAACCTAGTGAAGGTCGCGGGAAGCCGCTGGATGCGGGCAGCGCAGGACCGATCGTCGTGGAAACCTTTGGGAGAGGCCTTTGTCCAGCAGTAGACATCTTTCGGCTGATATGATGATGTGAAATTAGTGAAAATATGTACCAAAAATGACCTGGTGAAGATCGCGGGAAGCCGATGGATGCGGGCAGCGCAGGACCGGTCGTCGTGGAAATCCTTGGGGGAGGCCTTTGTCCAGAAGTGGACGATTTTTGGCTATAATGATGATGATGATGATGATGTGCCAAAAATGAGCGAATTAAAATCCTACCTCCTACCTGGTTTTATGGAAAGAAAACCCGAATTCTTATTATTTTATTTTACCAAATAAAACAAATTTAAATTTTACGTCTGAAGACCAAGCTCTTCGACCAGTGTGTGTTGCCAGTGATGACATATAGAAATTGAGACATGGTCGCTTACTGTGGGCCTCATAAGAAGGCTCAAGTTCACCCAAAGGGCAATGGAGCGTGCTATGCTCGGAGTTTCTCTGCGTGATCGAATCAGAAACGAGGAGAACCAAAGAAATCGACATAGCTCTCAGAATTGCTAAACTTAAGTGGCAATGGGCCGGGCACATTACTCTTAGAACAGATGGCCGTTGGGACAGTAAAGTTCTCGAGTGGCGACCACGCACCGGAAAACGTAGTGTAGTTCATACCTCCCCACTCGGTGGACCGATGACCTGGTGAAGGTCGCGGAAAGCCGCTGGATGTAGGCAGCGCAGAACCGGTCGTCGTGGAAATCCTTGGGGGAGGCCTGTGTCTCCTGCAGTGGACGTCCTTAGGCTGATATGATGATGAAATTTCACAGCACTTTTAACTTTTGAATAATGTCTAATTTACTTTTTATCAATCCGATTAAGTAATTCAGTAGAAGAATTACACAATCAAATGCCATTACATTATAAATAAAAACAAAAAAGAATTATATTTTATACTCGTGTGAAAAGACACCTACTTTTAACTACCGTCTGTCAATAAATCATTAAAGCTGATCGAACTAAAATAATTTATGATTGCAACCTTGACATCAATGAACACGCTGTTTATTTTCAGGACTTTCTTGACATATTGTAAGTGTACTCTTTGCCGGCCGGCGAACTGAAGGTTGACCACGCGAAGCTATGTTTTACGCGCCAGAAGTAAGCCGAACGTGAAGTTACTGTTTTTAGCGCTAACCGAATCCATGGCCTAAACAGACTTTGGGCCGGAACTGGACGAATCTGAAACTTAAGTCAGTCACTCTTCTTCTTCTTCTTATCGTGTGGTACAATTAACCGAGCTATCCAAGGAATAGACGGCGGGCGGTTGCCTGGTGTTGCACTTAGCATCACCCGCTGTCACGTGTAGGGCATTAATAGTCATTTATACTTCAGTCAGTCGCTAATTTATATAAAAGTTTTCAAGCCGCATGAAAGACAATGGCGTTCTACGTTAAGAATATGAGAAGCGTCCGCTGACGCGTGCCTCGCTTTTTTATAATGACATTTCAGACTTTCAGACCTTATATGAAGATAGAAATTAAAACTATACCGACGCGGGTTAAGCCGCGGGCAAGAGCTAGTGATTAAATATTATAAGACTTCATACCTACATGTATGTAACAAGATAACTTGTTTTAAAAACTAATACATATATTTCAGCCTTGCAGTTCTTTCACGAATCATCAAAAGTTTTGAAAGAAATGTCAAATTATTGAATTTATAACGTTGCCATAGTTACATGTTTTCAGACTTCTGTAAGAATCATCACCTAATAACTTATGTTGTACCTAGTACTCAAATGACATGCCTTGAATAGTGTTCATATCATAACAAATATAGGTATGTGTAACTGTTTATCACGTTTTTATGCATTGCGCATTTACATAATGATATTATGAGAAGCATGTGTACTATCACGTGTGTGTAAAGTACCTTGTGTACCTACTTTGTACGTGTGTACACAAATTAGAGTGGTATAGTGTGTGTAAAGTACAGTTAGCCATATTATCATTTAATACAGTATATATAGTTAATAGGGACCAACCCGGACATAGCCCCTGTGTGTGGAGTATGGCCTAACCTTCCCGTGTTTGGAAACAACCCCGTGCCCCAACAGTGGGGACGTTTATGGGTTGTTACGTTAAGGCGAGGCATTGACTGGAACAGTTGTCTCTGTCTTTTTCTTTACGTGTAAAGAGTAAAGAAAATTTAATACAGTATTTATAGTTAATAGGGACCAACCCGGACTTAGCCCCCGTGTATGGAGTATGGTCAAACCTTCCCGTGTTTAAAAACAGCTTAGTGTCCCAACAGTGGGGACGTTTATGGGTTGTTACGTTAAGGCGAGGCATTGACTGGAACAGTTGTCTCTGTCTTTTTCTTTACGTGTAAAGAGTAAAGAAAATTTAATACAGTATTTATAGTTAATAGGGACCAACCCGGGCTTAGCCCCCGTGTATGGAGTATGGTCAAACCTTCCCGTGTTTAAAAACAGCTTAGTGTCCCAACAGTGGGGACGTTTAAGGGTTGTTACGTTAAGGCGAGGCATTGACTGGAACAGTTGTCTCTGTCTTTTTCTTTACGTGTAAAGAGTAAAGAAAATTTAATACAGTATTTATAGTTAATAGGGACCAACCCGGACTTAGCCCCCGTATATGGAGTATGGTCTAACCTTCCCGTGTTTAAAAACAGCTTAGTGTCCCAACAGTGGGGACGTTTATGGGTTGTTACGTTAAGGCAAGGGCTTGACTGGAACAGTTGTCTCTGACTTTTTCTTTACGTATAAAGAGTAAAGAAAATAAACACACCTTTGCACTTTTTCAATGTTTTTTTTTCATTTCAATTAAACATATAATTAATTTTTAAAAATCCAACTGGCACATTGAAGCGTGTGTTTAGACTAAGAAAATTTAGAGGTACTAAATCGGCCTGGTTTGCCTGTAGAATGCAAATCTCTGTTTAAAAAGAGGTTTCTTTGATATATATTTTTCTAGGTTATCTTCATACGTCAGTAGGCACTCACGCAAACTACAATAATAACAATGATTTAAGACTACTGCAATGTTATTATTGTAGTGTGTGTGCGTGCGTACTGAGATGTCCACACATACAAACCGTGCGTGCGATGTACCATTGTATGAAGATAACCTACTAATTATTGTTTAATTTTACTATAGTTATTAAAGTTAACGAACAGTGTTTCTGTACCTGATAAAATGAAATCATTGAAATGAAGAATCCGGTTACAAAATATCACTCATATATTTTGTAATTGCTGAGGAAAATCGAGAACCCTGCGACCAAAGTGTCTAATGCGTCGCCTAGCACTTTATTACAGTGTAGCAGGTAGTTCAGTAGCGAAAGATTTATATTACAAATATCGAATGTGCCGACTGTGCCTATGGTACGCTTCTCAAAAGTGTAACACTGTAGTGGGGTGAAATACTACTTTTTTTCAGCCTAGAAAAGTCGCAATTGCGTTTTGTCGTAGTGAACCCTAATGTCCATAGCAATAAAAAAAACGGCCAAGTGCGAGTCGGATTCGCGCAAAGTAGGGTTTCGTAGTCTATTCAAAAAATAAATATGATAAAAATAAATATATAATATTTAATAAATAAAATAAATGTAATAAACATTTTAAAAAAGTTGGTATGGACATTTTGTAAAGAAAATCTACGAACTTTTTACAAATCCAACTACACATCTTAAGGTATTACTCACTGTTATATTACTGACTATTACTCCTAAACTAAGAGAGCCTACTTAGCCGTGATAGTTTTTCTTTTGAATTGATTATATGTATTCTGCTATTTACATTTTTTTTCAGATGTCATGAAATAGCGGTTTAGCTGGTAGAGACTGACTTGACTGTAACAAAAATTTGCATTTTAAACCTTAATATTTCGCAAACAGATCCCTAAATCGAAAAATGATTTTAGCAAACCCTCAGTAGTTTTGAAAGACCTATTCAACGATACCCCACGCGATAGAGTACGCCATCGAAAAAAAAAACCCTCTTCTCAAGTGACCTAAAAAAGTTTTTTCATGCTTTAGTTGTAGTACTTTCTCAGCGTTATTAACCCATGCCAAATTACTGCATTCTAGTACTATTAACCTCCGAGCTAAGCCGCGGACAGACAGACAGACGGAGAGACACGAAACTATAAGGGTTCCTTGTTGACTACGAAACCTTAACAACGGAATGTAAACAAACCATATCACTTAACGACTTGTTTTCTAGGAATCTCAATGCCTATTATTTACTAAGTATTTACAAAAAAAAAAGTTTCGTAGCACAGCATGACATCACACTGAGTGAGAAAACAATGAAAATATGTAAATAATTTGTTTAAATCATTTTTTATTGGTATGGGTATTCCATCACTAACCAATCGTTTTATTAGACGACGCTCAAAGCAATAAAGCAAATTATCGCCGAGGTCTTTCAAAAAGCCAAGAACGCAAAAAGAAGGTAGCCAGCAGCAAGATAACGTCGCAGGATGAAATATTTATGCAAGGGCTGCAAAAGAGCCATTTGTCATACTGTTTATATGTGCAATAACTGTACCGTATAAGTTATTTTAAAAATTCATTTAACTATTGATAAGGAAGGATAACCCAGTTTCCCACCGTTGAGTGCCACTTTTAAGAACCGCAGTCAATGCCGCTAGAGCAATCCGCTACTTTATGAAATAGCTATTTAATCACGTTCTGTATTTGTTGGGCTTCTGAAGTTATTCACGTGTTGCTACTCTATTGATTTCCTTATCTCTCATTGGAAACATTGAAGTGTGGTTTTCCTTGAAGGGCATCAGTAATTTAAAACGATCGTTCTGTTTAGTCTTCACTTCAGACCAAACATTATTATCATCGTTTTCCAACGGTGTTTCTTATTTTAAGAAGATAATAAGTAACTAACAATGTTTTTCAGAAAAGGAATGGAGTAGTTTTAAATTCGTTTTAATGAACAGGGCTTTGACAAATGAAAGCTTTGACGAATCCCCTTTGGCGACAGTACGGTTGCACGAGTCTTTTCGAAGTGAGTGTTTTATTTTTGCCAAATCTACTTATATAAAACCAGCGGGTTACATTCGCGCACGAAGGGTTCCGTACCGTAGAACTAAAAAAAGAAACACGTTTATTTCTATTACTTTTATTATTTTTTGTTTCTACACTGTCAAAATTTTAAATGTCTATTTATTACGGTTCATGAAATACTGACCGCCGACACAGACGGAGAGCGGAGGCTCAGTAATAGGGTCCCGTTGGACAAACTTTGGGTGTACATAACCCTAAAAGATGGGTGAAATGTCAATTCGAATCCATTATTCGTGAACTATCGTTCCCTTCCCGAAAGAGCCAACGCCCAGCTACAAATCGAGTATACTAGCTGTTTCAGTAATGCTGTATCTTTGAATATTTACTCTTTAATCAAACAACTGTATGCTCACCTCAGTTGAATAGAAGTCCTCGGCACCGTTAGCAGCTGATACCAAATGAACTATGTGGTTGTATCTGTTGTCTCTCAGTTCCACGCTGTTCCATCCGTTGGCACCAAGCATTGCCTCCCACTTCTCCTTAGATATAACTGGAAATAATAACATAGGTTCAATTGTAATATGACACAAATGACCTGTTGTTGACTGTGATAGTGGAATGCATAATTATAATACAATGAAGGACGGCGTTTAACATTGACACAAAACACCTCCAAAATGGGCAGGGCACATAGCCCGGAGAACAGATGGCGGTTGGGGCAGTAAAGTTCTCGAGTGGCGACCGCGCACCGGAAGACGTAGCGTAAGCAGGACTCCCACACGGTGGACCGATGACGTGAAAGTCCGGGAGGCCGCTGGATGCGGGCAGCGCAGGACCGGTCGTCGTGGAAATCCTTGGTATTCCGTTTGGGTGTACCAACACTATTTACTTATTCACTAAGTGTCATAAACTCATAAGTTTAAATTTTACTTTAAATCTGTCAGGTTTCTTAGTTTTCTATAAATTACTAGCTGTCCCGGCGAACTTCGTACCGCCTTACATTACATTACACTGTCCTGCCCTACCCTACACTACACTACCCTACCCTACACTACCCTACATACACTACACTACACTACCCTACCCTACACTACTCTACACTACACTACCCTACCCTACCCTACACTACCCTACCCTACACTACCCTACCCTACCCTATCCTATCTCTCAAGTTGGATCGAACTGCACATGGTGTGCGAATTTTATTATAATCGGTTAAGTGGTTTAGGAGTCCATTGAGGACAAACATTGTGACACGAGATTTATATATATTAAGATATGAAATGTAATGTAATGACCTGATCAATTTAATTAAAACTTCAAACCCGACGGCTACAAATTAAAATGTATTCTATGACTTTTAAGCGATTAAATAAGACTAATCGAATGATACCCGCACTCCAACACCAAAAAAATAATTACTAAGCCGTTTATACTACAGGTGTAGTCAAAAAAATAGGCGTATATGGACCTACTTACCAGAAAATCATACCCTCATCATGAACCGACTTCAAAAAAGGAGGGGGTTTTCAATTCGACTGTGTTTCTTTTGTATGTAGCTACGCGATTTCTTTGCTAATTGAGAACTGATTTTCAGAGCAAGCTGCCCGCGCAGCACTGGCGAATAACCTTGATATTTAATCTTATTAAATCAGCTTTACAGTTGAATTTCGCGTGAGTGTCTTAACGCGACCTAAATTGGCGTAAATGCATTTACTTTACTTTAGTATAGTCATTAAAAAATAAATAAATCTTAAATGTAATTACAACTAAAACACGACATCGAATATTAGTTAGTTACATATTATAATTGTTTTCCCTGGAATTTCCAGCGTAGATAAAACAATAAATAGAAGTAAACATGCTAATGCCACTATTTTGCTGTCAGTCACGTAGGCTACGTCACGTATGTATCTGCAACATAGGATAAGAAGCCAAACCAATTCGTAAATCTCTCAGATTAGAAGCGATAATCCAGTTAAACCAATTTAAATTTATTTTAATGTATAGCTTATGAGCAGCTTCATAATTGGTATAATCAGTATTTCATCAATTAGACTAATCCTATTAAAATTAAGTAGGTATTTCATAGGTATTAGGTATATCATATTTAACCTTATCAAAGATAACATTGTTATGAAAACAAAATTATTTTCATTATTTCTTACACGGTTTTATCATGGTTTTTATACCTTAAAAATTTCGTATGTTTACATCGAGCTACAAAGGACTAATGATGTGAAAATTTGCAAAGTAAACATCGTTCTCACTAGGGTTTTGTACCCGGGTACCCGGACCCGGGTATACCCGGGTATTTGATACTTCGGGTACCCGGGTACAAACAACGGACGTACCCGGGTCTCGGGTAATTTTGATATAGACGTCGTTTTGCGTAAACGTTCCATTCCACACCGAGTTCAAATTGAGATAAACGCAAATTTGTGTATTATTGGTATACTTTTTTGTGTTATTTATTTTGACAAAGTTGTACGGATTATTTAATCGAAATTTAAATTTCCTATGTTTACATGTATTGGATTTTTGTAAAGTGATAGTTTTTGATAATATTTTTATAAAAAAAACTTTTTGGAACATTTTTCAAAAAGTTAATTTGTATGGCCAATAAATTGAGATGATTCTGCTAAAACGATCCAGTCACATTATATTATTTTTATACCCTAATAATACTATATTTTAAGAAATTCTTATAAATTACTACAGAAAAAATAACCTTTTATTTAAATAATAAACCAGTGATAGTTAAAAAGTTTAACTAAAATGTAAAAAAAATATTATAAAGTTATTGTTCTTCTGCGTCATCCACGTCAAAATCTGGTACTTCACCAAATCCATCAAAGTCGTAAATAATGTCCTAAATCTGGTACTTCACCAAATCCATCAAAGTCGTAAATAATGTCCTCTGAACTCTTTAAGCTTAATATAATTGGAGACTATTCTCAGGAATTAACTTGTACATCGATTGCAAATGAGCAAGTTTTGCTGGTTCAATCGGTTTTTTATTAGGACACAATAGCAGCAGATCTGTTTTGTCAATATTTTTAGTTTTAAAATTTTTAATTAAAGTTTTATTTCATGCTTTTTAAACTACATGTTTCTCAAACACGATAACTTAGCTGTAAGTTGGTGAGTCGGATATCATGCAGATACTAGAAGATGCTGCAGCTTCAGGTCAAGGTTACCATGTTCTATCTAAAACCTATTCATTGAGACTATTCCAATGAGCGATATAAAAAAGCGTCGGTGGCTCAACCGGTAACGACTCGGTCCAACTAACCAGAGGTACCGGGTTCAAATCGGACGGCCAATGTACCAATGAGTTTTTCAAAAACTTACGTACATACTTACCGATTGCTTTAACGGTGAAGGAAAACATCGTGAGGAAACCTACACACGCCTGCGAAGAAACTCGAAGGTTGTGTGTGAAGTCGACCAACCCGCACTGGGCCCGCGTGGTCGACTAAGGCCTAATCGCCCTAGTTCAGGGTAGGCTCGAGCCCCTCGGTGGGGACGTATATGAGCTGTAATGATGATGATGATTCCAATGAGCCCAAACACGATTTATCTGTTGTAAGTTAGTGAGGAGTTAGGTATCCCGCTAATTCCATAAGGTGGTGCAGCATCAGGTCAAAATTACCATGTTCTATCTAACACCTACATCGATTGCAAATGAGCAAGTTTTGCTGGTTCAATCGGTTTTTTATTAGGACACGATAGCAGCAGATCTGTTTTGTCAATATTTTTAGTTTTAAATTTTTTAATTAAAGTTTTATTTCATGCTTTTTAAACTACATGTTTCTCAAACACTCCAATGAGCGCAAACACGATACCTTTGCTGTAAGTTGGCTAGGAGTTGGGTATCCTGTAGATTCCAAAAGATGATGCAGCATCAGGTCAAGGTTACTATATTCTATCTAACACTTATTCATTGAGACTATTCTAATGAGCCCAATATGATTTCTCTGCTGAAAGTTGATAGAGTTGGGTATCCTGCAGATTTCAGGAGATGCTGCAGGTCAAGGTTATGATGTACCTGGTTGGCTGGTTATATTATCTGAGTGGTAATTATCGTAATAAAAGTTGATTTTTGATATCTTTGTAGTTTTTTTTCCAGTTTCACAAAAAATACAAGAATACCCGGGTACCCGGGTATACCCGGGTATTTTAAAAAAATGTACCCGAGACCCGGGTATCCAAAATTGTCGGGTATTTGAAAACCCTAGTTCTCACTGTATCATTTGCTTATGAAGACACCAAGATGTTACAAAATCGAATTAGCGCCATTCATGCAATTTACCAAAGAGAACAAAGCTCTTTGGTAAATTGCATGAATGGCGCTAATTCATTGATTTGATGAATACCATAATAACATGAAAGACGTATGGGAAGTAATAAAAAAGCAAAGAACGCCTGCTCCTTAACGTTAACAAAAACAACTTCAATCGCTACAACTTGGTACCTAATTTTTTTTTTATATTAATTATCTACAAAAGTACTACATTTAAAAAAAGTACTTAACCGATTTTTTAAGATTTCTAAAATCTATTCACAATCTGCGAAGATATTGCGTAACAAACATACAAATAACATACAGTCGAATTAAGAACCTCCTGTTTGGAAGTCGGTTGAAAAGTACTTCGACCCTATAGTATAGTCAATTTATTTTTAATTTCAAACACGGTGGAGGGAAAGTGTCCGACCAATTGATAACCACAGGACGAATCTCTCTTCGAAGATCGGTCTAAGCAACAAGGTGGACTAAAACGAGTTGTGGAGCTCATGCATTAGCCTCACTTGCGAGATGACACACACGACTAAAGTACACGAAAGGGACACAGCTATAGGCCAAAAAGGGATGCACTTAAAACCATCGATTTCTTGTCTAACCTAGAGCTGACCCTTTGTCACGTTTCGTACGACGATTGTAGTACGAATGGAGGGATCAAATCAAGCTTTTGAGTGAAAGCAGCCAAAGAAAAAGAGAAAAAGCAGAAAAAGATACGGCCATTTTTGTAACGTATTTTAATATTCGCAAGTAAATCAAAACCTATAGGGTACTTCCAGTTGACCTAGAATCATGAAATTTGGCAAAAAGCAAGGTAGCAGCACATGTAAAGGAAAAAATCCGAAATTGTAAATTTGTAGTAATATCTAAAAAACTTACATTTGCCGGTGGATAATTGACTGTGACGTATATCGATGTATGAGAGAAAGTTTTATTTCAACTACAAAGTTAAGTTTGTCCTTCAATCAGATTGCTGTACTCGTTTAAGTTTGAATTGAAGGGTTTCGTACCAAAATGTGTTTTGGTACGAAACACTCAGTGCGTGAGTCCACCTCGCACTTGGCCGGTTTTTATGAAGTAATGGTGTCGATTCGGTGTTGCACGACTTAACTTAATTGACAGGATTAAACTAAATTTACACATTCTGTCTTTTACTTTCTGTACCGAAAAGACAAGGATAGAATGCTTAAATTTAGTTTAGTCCTGTCAAATAAGTTAAATCGTGTTAAACCGAATCGACACCACTGTCAAAGATTTTTACTGTAGGTTCTCCCATACATATGACAAAAGTAGTCGACCAAAGATTTTGGCAGACTGGCAAATATTTCGGCAAAATATTACTTCAGGAAAGTGGCTCTGGCAAAGGTTATGACAAATATTTTGTCAAATGTCTGCGAAAATATTCGTGTATAATATGTCGGCAAATATTTTTGCGGAAAGTGGCTCCCACACAGAGCTTTAACAGACATTGAAATATCTGTGGCGACAAAATATGTATATTAGCGACAAGATATATACAATGGTTTTTAAGCTTACATGCACTAGCGTCCATAGCACCCCTGTCGCAGATGATCAGACAGTTCCTGTTGCACGTCCGGCCCAGCTCGAAAAATGTGTTCTCGATCTGGATCATCGTCTTCAGCAGGTTCTCCTGGAACTTTATAGCTGCAACAAAGAAGATAGTAATTTGTTATTCGACTTTTAGATAGGTACCTACAGGTTTGGATAGTCAACCTCTGTGATTTTCGGTAAAAGGTTTCAAAATGAAATTGGTTTGTACAGGATGGGACAACGAGAGATGGAAAATATGGCCTCTGCACGTATGAATTAGAAACCGAGAGTCCGCGGTGCGCAAGCCGCTCGCGCGGAATTTTACACCTAAACTTCCCTGATGACTGATGAATCACTCCGTCCATTGGTGAAAAAAATCCGTAAAAAAATCCGTTCGGTAGTTTTTGAGTTTATCGCGATTAGACAGACGGGCGGGAGACTTTGTTTTGTAATATGTATAGATGTAAATGTTCTATGCTAATAAAATATCGGTTACCGATATATAGCGAATGGCGATACCGATATTATAACGGCGCATGTAATACACCACATTTCATCGACGAAAAACCCCCCATTAGGGTGTCGCATCCTTCTCTCCTCTTAATGGCAGCCATTTTTATTTTTAATTTAATTTTTTGTACCTTTCATGAAAAATATGTTTCTCTTGAATTAGCAGCAGTAGACTTCAAAATGGTCTCATTTGAAAAGTAATTTAATTTTTCTGGTGATCCACATATAAATTAACCGAAACATAAAAAAAAAGTTAAAAAAAATATATTAAAAAATGAATATTTTTTTACTTTTGATGAACCTACTGCAAAAAAGAGGTCGTTAACGTGTTGTTTATTTTTTATTTTTAATGGATACTCGATAGATTTTAAGCTAAGCTACAAAAAGACACTAAATTATCTACTATTAGTTACTTACACAATGATGCAAATTGATGGTTAAGAGACCCTTGTGCGGGGTTGTGATGATACTTTAAATGTTATGTTACATCTATTTAACATTTTCACATGTTTTTAACTCAAACACTACTTAAAAGTGACTGCCTCCATTCTGCAGACACGCTGTAGCTCTCACTACACAACCTGCTGTGTGGCCCATCTGACCATTTCCAAAGCAAGAAACCGCGAGGGTCGCGTATTAACCATAAATTTGGATGCCGTTTTACAGCTTAGCTCAAAATCAATCGATTAAGAAGAAAAAAACAAGACGTTAATGACCTCTTTTTTGCAGTAGGTTCAAAAAAAGATGAATAAAGTTAGTTTTATAGTGGATCACCAGATAAATTAAATTACCTTTTAAATGAGACCATTTTGAAGCCTGTACTGCTGTTAATTCAAGAAAACACATATTTTTCATAAACAGCCACAAATAAAATTGCTGCCATTTAGAGGAGAGAGGGATGCGGCCCCCTAAAAAGGGGTTTTTTCATTGATGAAATGTGGTTACATGCCCTTAAAATCCGATACACACTGTATAATTTAAGAAAATGTTTTGGCTGGTATTAAATTCACGCGGCATTTTATTGCCCAAATACATAGTACTGATGCACTTAATTCTGACGCAAGCAGTTCTAACTTTGTAATTTATTAACATCTACCAACATTGTGAGAATACTAACTGGCACACACAAAACTAGGTATAGAAGGGTATAGAATATAGATGTGAGTTATATACAGTTAGTACTGTTTTAACGACAACATGGTGTTTATTATTTAGCATTAATTACAGCCGTTTGCTACACGAAAAGTATTGGACGCATAAAAATGACCTTTAATTCACACTCATAGAACAATAACCTTACTATCTTGATCTATCTTGAAGTTGAATTAGTGCCAAAAGTGCACGTGAATTTAAAAGGCGTTTCACCATGACATCATACGTTTGGTTGGCCATCAGGTAAATACTTAGATGGTTAATCAATACATTTAGTGGACCAAAATGTTATTAATAGAAGCCGAAGCATTTGTTTTTGATGCTAGGTAAATTAGTTCTAGCGATAGCGTGATATATGTGTTTACTCGAGCTCAAGAGATGATCGCATACGTAGAAAATTGATTTTTTTTTGCAGCGTCTGTCCGTGACATCCGTCAAGGACGATCAAAGAGAATTATTGTTTCTAACTTTTTCGAGAATATCGAATTCATTTCCGTTTTTCTATACCAACAAATTTAACCAAATGGCAGTGAAATTGTTGCAGGTTTTATGAAAACCCATTCGAGTGATTTTGATCTCGAGGAGTTCTTCAATAGGTTTTTTTGCGTGATGGGGATGTTTTTAAATATTATAGTCCTTTTCATATTTCACATGATACTCGTAGTAACTCAATACAAAATAACTTACACTTGGGCACTTTTTTAGCTTTTTAGCATATTTTCAATCAATAAATTCTTTGAACAACGGACTACCGCGTACTGTAGGCCACATATCGAGTTTCATCCAAATATTTAGAGCCATTTTTAATTTAAAACAAAGTGATTTTTTACTATGGTGGCAACCCTAACTGTACGAAGTAACTAGTATCTCATCTGTGGTACGGCAGCCCGTACTAACTCGACATTTCATTTATTTATTTTTTGTGCAAAAAATTGAATAAAAAAATGGAATAATTATGTTAAATGCATGTTGCATGACCAAATTTAAATACTTATTCGTCATACATGACAATTCAATAGCTCCAACCATTTGTGAGTAAATCGTAAGTTTCAATTTCATTTGTTGGAGAACCATACAAACACGATTTTTCCCAGACCAATGGGTATTACTATGTAAGATAAACATAAGCAAGCAACTCACGCTATGTTTCATCAAAATTGTTAAGAGCTGTTATTGAGAAAAAAAAACCGTTTTTGTTGTATGACAGCTACTCTTCGGTTTGACGATGACGGTATGAAGAAACTTTCGATAATATTTCGATGTAATAATTTGAAACTCTTAAGTTCTGGAGGTTATTATCTTCAGTCCGATTGGGACCAAATTTGGTCCCAATCGGACTGAAGAAATAGCCTCCAGAGCCAAGCGTGACGGACAGACGCACGAAAATTGGAAAACTTTTTTTTGCGATAACAATACTTCCTCTACCCTACGTACGTACGTACCAAACTACGGGTTCGAGAAAGCAAAAAAAAATAACCTCCACTATACATGTAGGTACCCTAATTTTTTTTACAGATTTTATTCCGTAACTTTATAGGGGGTCACAAATTTGTATACTCATTCCAAACGTTAGCTATATAGCTGTAATAGTATTTGAGAAAAACGGCTGTGACATACCGACAGACATACAAACATGAAACATGTCTGTCTAGCCTACCTACAATGTCAAACATTTTGATTTATTTTGGCGGGACGCCTGTTCATACATTCCAGAAATAATGCATGACAAGAAGGTCGAGAAGTTATTTTGAAATTTGATATATATTAGGTGTTTAAGTATGAAATTTTCGATTGGATAAAAAAGTTTAAAAAAGAAAATTAATAATAGGAATAATAGTTATTAACTAAGTTTATTATCATAATAGCATTAGACTATGAGAAATTAATAGCTGGTAAATGTGTGCCTATTGTTTAGATATTTTGAGAGCAAGGTGGTTAAACCCATTAAGACGGTTATTTTTAAACTCAATAAATCGCCATTTTTGAAGACAAAAAATACACATTTTTTATTTCATAGCTCTAGAGTTACTGCAGCAGTTTCTTCGTTAGACCGATCTCACTTCTAGTTTTAAGTCATGTCTACAAGCCGTTTTCGAGAGTCAATAATAGTAGACCACATACATAGGCTTCGGCAGATTATACAGAAGACGGAAGAGTATTATCTATCAGCCACTATGCTTGGCGTTTGTGGGCTATAAGAAAGACTTTGATTCGGTCGAAACCTGGGCTGTACGTAACTATTTAGTAATCTGTGGCTGTACTGCAGTCTGTCCAGCGGTGCCAAATTGACTATTGATTCGAGGTATTGAAGTGTTTGTATGAAAACGCCACCTTGTCGGTTCGCCTCCAGGACAAGAATTCGAAACTTATCAGGCGGCAGCGGGGGAACTGTTCACCACCCGCCGCCCTGTAATAATATGTTTCCAAGCGATAAATTTACTTGTATTATCAACCGACTTCAAAAAGGAGGAGGTTCTCAATTCGACTGGATGTTTTTTTTTATGTTTCAAAGTTTGTTAACTTGGTCGTGGGACACATTGTATAATAAATAATACCAGCGGCCCGCCCATTTTTTTTTCGATCTCTACCAAACTTCACACGATCACTTGCTGGGTTAATCTGAAGATTCCCGGAAAGTTACTACATAATCGCTCTAGCCGTTGCAGAGTCTATATAGGGAACATACACACATCATGTTTTATATATGCAGGGTATAACACAATTGATGTAGGTCGCCGTCAACTGGGGCTTCTACTCATCATACTGAACAACTTTTGTTCTGACTTTGTTGAAATCGCAAAAAAAAACTTTATAAAATCGATCAGTTGATCGATCAATTTTGTGCATTTAGAATTGACTAAGGGTTCCTTAGGGAAAGATGTTCGCTATTATGAGTAGAACCCCCAGTTAACGGTAACAGTTAACACCAATTTTTTACCTGTAGAGAGAAAGAAATATGCAAGAAAACATCAAAATCAATGATAAACAAAACTGTTCTCATAAATTATCTAAGAGATATCGTAGTGAACAGACGAGAAATGATAGCGGCTGACTAAAAATAGAAGACTCCAGTTTCTTTTATAGGTATCGATGTTTCAGAATAAAAGGTTTGCAATTTGGTGCATTTCGCAATTCAGAATACAACGTTCTCAAATTTAAGTTTTCTAAAGCCTTCTCTAATTTTCATCTTAATTTATGTGCAATTTTAACAGACTTCAAAAAAGGAGGAGGTTTATATTTTATTTTTTTATGTGTGTTCGCGGATAACTTCGTCGTTTATGAACCGATTTTGATTATTCTTTTTTTGTTGGAAAGGAGATATCCTAAGGGTGGTACTATGATAAGGAAACCAGGATCTGATGATGGCATTCCAGAGAAATCGAGGGGAATTTTAGTTTCCTGTTTGAAGTCGGTTTTGTTTTGTTCAAAATTATAAGGCGCCATGATATGAAAGAAGTAAGAGCTGCAGGAGAAATGTATCGCGGATTTATCAATAAATCATGTAAAAGCAGTAAATAGCGATAGTTATGTCAATTTTTAGGGTTCCACCCACCCAAAGGGTGACTTTGTCGGGAAAAACGGTAATATATGTACAATCGTGGAATTTGGTGTGTTATATATAGTATACTAATTATAAAGTAAAAAATCGCGGTGGACCGACGACCTGGTGAAGATCGCGGGAAGCCGATGGTATGCGGGCAGCGCAGGACCGGTCGTCGTGGAAATCCTTGGGGGAGGCCTTTGTCCAGCAGTGGACGATTTCCGGCTGATATGATGATGATGAAAGTAAAAAATAAATAATGAAAACTGGCCAAGTGTGAGTCATACTCGCGTTAAAGAGTCCGAACCGAATGAAAAAAATATTTTTTCTGTCGCTCGCGTTGATGTCACGTTTGTAATGTGAATAGGTATCCTTGTCATAGTTGTGTTATGCTCATGTGTAATGTAATGTTAGACCCCTCGGTTTAACATTACACATGAGCCTAAGTAATTTATTAGAATTAATGGATATTAAAATATGTGCTGCTATCAGGGTTCGAATTAACAAGATCATTATTTTCTTTGATAATTATCGGCGTTGATTATTTTTGGCTCAAAAATGACATATGACATAATAACGTTTAATTTAATCACGGTTATAAATCAATAATATAGTTTTTGAGACTTTTTTTCTGAGTTCAAGGTTTGACGCGACACGTCACGAAACGTCAAATCGTGTTTAGATAAACATGGCAGAACATAGCGCGTTTTGTCAAAGATAGATCTAATATTATTTATTTATTTATTTATTTACGCTTATAGTACACCAAAACAATTTCGTAAAGCTAATACATATAGTTATTATAATGAAGTGTACAGTAGGCGGTCTTATTGCTAAAAGCAATATTAATGATTTGTTTTTGCAATACTTTTATAAATATCAAGATAATTATCAAACGCTATAAATATCGATAATTATTTATTCACTTCGAACCCTGTCTACTATTATCTAATAATCTTCATAGATCTCAGATTTCAATCTAATAGGCTTTGACACGTCTGAGTGTCAGTGTCACGTTCACCAATCGCCTCTAGTTTATGGCAACGACTGAACCTTACTGAACGACGACGATCTATCAACACGACACCGTATGTTGGCATTGCAAAATACAAGATCTATTATTACATTAGCCAATGATCTGTGTTTTAATTTATAATTATGATGTCGAGCAAGCGCTCGGTAGAGCGTAGGGTCGGCTCCTATTTAATGTAGCGCTGCACTTGCCCACCCGTGCGCAACTAGATACTTACCTACCCACATACTAATTCAAGATTAACTAGACATATTAGATTAATTAGCCATAATGATCTGTGTTCTAATATATAATTATAATAGACGAGCAAGCGCTAGGTAGGGTCGGCTCCTATTCAATGTAGCGCTGCACTTGTCCACACCCACCCACCCGTACGCAACTAGATACCTACCCACCTACTTATTCAAGAAGTTTTAGTACGCAATCAGTTAATATATAACTGAACTTCACAAAGTAGTGATTTCATTTCGCCTTATATTTCTAGAAGCTAATATTTCAATGTGATTCGGCCGCGTGTCAAATCGTAGTTTTCAAATTCAAATTCAAATAACTCTTTATTGTACATCAAAAATAAATACATAACATGCAAAATTTAAATTAATTAAATTAATTTAAATTTTATTAATTCAGTCATTCAAATTAATGCTCGTAAAGCCACGGAATTTAATTGTTTAGCAGATTCACGAAACTTAAATTAACTTCAATTTTGCCGGATTATAAGTAGGTACCTAAATTTTTAAAATAATAGTTGACACACAGAATGTATTTTAACAATTTATCAGATTTATGAATCGTTTTTTATACTTACCAAGATGAAACTACAACTTTTTCTTTGACTTCCGATCTTCTTTGACGTTACTTATGTCTATCAGATAGAAAGTTGATGAAACAGGGAAAACTAATTTCGTAACCCGGTAAAATGAAAGGGACTTGAATCTGCTAAACATATAAATTCCGCGACTGTACAAATGAGTTGTGAGTATGTAAATGAATGACATAACAAGTGTTCCAGAGAGCGAATTTTATAGACACACCGGCACCAATCGACAGCGTTTAATGTAACGAAGATGAAGTACAATTAAATTGACGAATATTTTTAAGTTTTACAAAACTATTCAATGAACCCTGTAACGTATTTTTTTGGGATACTACGATATCAGTCAGATGTCTACGTTTACGACCCCGTATCCATACTTTTTAATATTATGCATCCAGTATTTGCAGCAACTGATTGATATACAAGGTGTGTAGCCAATTACTTAATACAATTTCACCCTAATTAAAATTACTCAATACAATTTCACCCTGATTAATCAACTATTAAATATTCGCAGCTTAAAAGGATTGTGAAGCTGCGATTTTATACAAACGGCGTTAATGATTTTCACCTCTTAAATGTTAACCGATTTGGACCAATTATTGATAGGTTGTCAGTCAGAATTCGTTCACAATCCTCTTAACGTTGGGATACAAGATAGAAGCGTGCGAGATAGTGTAATTTTAATCAAAATACAATGGGCACATTTTATTTTTGCATCGAGCCGACGCGCTACGTACGAAGAGTAGTTATCTGGGTGTGACAATACAGTCAGGAAAGTTTTATTTTCAGCTTCTTGCCAATGAACCCAACGCAAGTAATGTTGCGAATAGAACAATTTGTTGGTTAGCCTCTGGCACTACACACACGTAAGATGTCTTCGCCTTTGAGAAAAAAAAAGCATAAAAAATTGGTCTATGTGACTCGAGCCGTGACAGCTGCGTCAGCGACCTCGATTTCTGACTTTTACGATTTTACTCGCCAATAAAAAATATCTCTGAAACAATTTACTTACAAATCACAAGGAACAATCGCAATAAATTGCGCCTAATACCCATAATCGTTTTCTTGATTTTAATAGTCGAATTCATTCGCAATTCCTCTCTTCAACGACGCGATGACCATTTCATTAGGATTGGCAAAACCCGCGCTTTTTCAAAAATTATCTACCCACTGCACTGGGCTTTTTCAAATTTCATCGGATAATTAAGTTTTTCCGATCATTTCACTCAATATAATTTCGGATTCAATTAGAATTTTCTACCCCAACAACAACAACACTATCTGACAGGAAAAACCATGAAGGAAATTTTCCTGCAAATCGTTATTATTGTCGGTTGTCGCTCCAAAAAATCCCCTTCATGTATTGTTTTCACAGAGATAATAGGTCTGTGTTTAGTGCTATTGTTAATAAAAGAAGCCTTTTTACTAAAAAAAGGGGCAAAATTTTGTATTTGAAACGTATACGCTACTAAAAATATAATGGCAATAAAAAAATCTAATAAAAATTTTTTATGGTTTGAAAAAATTTTGTTTTAAAACGACAGTAGTAACAAGAGGGTTAATACTAGAATAAAAACACTTGACGAAACCCTCAGGTTATTTTTCCGGTGGGTTTTTCCGGGTTGGGGAAAAATCAAGCCAACCCTGCCATTTCACGAGCATAGAAACATTATCATCCAAAACGTAGAAGACTTGACGGGCCGCCGATAAGCAGACGCGTTTCGCCATGAACTTGATAAAACTGCTTCACGGCCAATGCTGCTGGATTCGTGCGAGGCTTTGCACTCATACATAATATTGGTTTATATTTTTCAACTCAGTATAGGTAGTCCAGCGACCATTTATTTTGGCCTGTTTCCTTTAGAGGATCCATGAGGAGATACAAATATGTTTATGACCTCAGCTGATAATGCTAGCTTGGATTTTATAAGCGTAGCAGAGGATGCGCGTGGAAGAAATTAGATATTTTCTCGGAATATAAAGTAGGAGTTACTTACAGTCTTTCAACATTTTATTTTCTCAGGGTATAAAATAACCGTTATTTTCCATCCTTTCAACATCTCCATGTAAATAATCAGTTTGTTTGCTTCGTTACAACGTGGGGAGATAGAGAGAGAATGAGAAAAGACAAACAAACTAACAAATTCGCTCAGGGTTTGGCAGGAGATAAGAGTTGCAATGCAATTTTATTTGTAGTTGTTCTATTGATCATGACAGGTTTGGCCAGCAATCTCGGTCTAAACATGAACCTATTCAACGTTTCGCGCATTATAATTGCTCATATTTAGTACTTCATCATCATTTTATCAACCTGCTGCTGGACAAAGGCCCCGCCAAGGATTTTGGCAAACGACGGGTCTTGCGCTGCCCACATCCAGCGGCTTCCCATGACCTTAACCAGTTCGTCGGTCCACCGCGTGGGAGTCCTTCCTACGCTACGTCTTCCGGTGCGCGGTACTCGAGAACTAAACTGCCCAAATGGCCATCTCGTTTACGAACTTTGTTCCTTGCACACATCCACTTAAGTTTAGCAATTCTTAGAGCTACCTCGTTTTTGATTCGATCACGTAGGGAAACACCGACCATAGCAAGCTCCATTGTCCTTTGTGTGACCTTGAGCCTTAATTACGTATCCCAAATACTTAATAGCCCCAGTATTTGTTGAAAGTGAAAGTACTTAAAGTAATTGAATATTTTAGGTCAATGACACGACACATTTTGGTACTCTACAAGGTCAAAAAGACGTAAAACTTTTACGGCCTACTATGCCATTGTTACAACCGTAATCAATAATGAAATTACACGAAAACTTGAATGCGTTTGCCAAAGCAAACGACAACTTAATCGTCTCTTAAAGAAAACAACATTGTATCCAGTTAGAGAAAACGTAAAACATTTCTGGATTTGACCGGTTTTACTGGGGGGGGGGGGGGGGGGGTATCCGTGGGAGGTCACTTCGATGATAACTGCTGATAAAATGTATGTTTAGATGAGCAGGCCAGACTGCCGGCACGTGAGGTGCACTGTTATGTTTGAATAATTATATTGTAATTGACATCATCAAAATGCTCAAACGGAATCGGTTATACACAAGTTACAGGGCAACGACCAAACACGATACAATAGTTATTTGTGTAACAAGGGGATAAAGTAATATTTTGTTCCGAAGGCGTTTGTTCGAATTCTGAGCTTAGCGACGAATTCAATATACGTCGCCCGAGAATAAAATATTTAGGCCCCGAGTGGCGCACACAATTTTTCATCACAACCTATGAGAAAGAGAAATGAAAAGAAAGAAGAATGCACATGACCGTTGTTTTTTTTTCAGCGCGCATTTTCGCCAAAACCTAACCGACTAGTAAGTTCTTCATACATTATGCGTTCGAACTCTTTGGTTAATTTCACGTAGTAAGTAACCAACAAAGAGTTAGGTAGTATTTTATTACGAACTCCTTTCTAACCAATCACAAAAGTGAGTTTATCACCATATATAATTTCGGTTTGTGATATTTACATATTTTTTTACAATCAGAAGAGAGAAACAAACGCCCTACAGGGAGCAAAGTAGAATTTTGTTCGCACTTATCGACGAACCAATCATCGTTTTTCGAATAGCTGTGATGAAAAGAGTATTTCGTAGTCATTGCACTCGTTTCATTATTGGATCTAAAATAAGAACAAGTAGGTTAACTACAAATTTAACAGTTAAAGTTAAAATGTAAGAAAAAATGTCAAATGTCCGATAAAAGAAATTCAACGCCGACAAAACCTTCGCATGCGAAGATAGAGGAAGTAGGACCCCAATATCGCGTGTTTTATCAACAAAAATTACAATCGTAATAAAATAATGTCAACGTTCGTACACCGATATGCAAATTCCGTTTTTTGTGCCAAGACAAGAATTATCGACCTACTGAAAATCTGCTTTTGTTGCACGAAATTCTCTGATGATTCTGAAAATTCAATTACATTGCGCTTCTTTACAATAGCAAGAACCATTCAATATCAAATACTCGTTGAAAGTTTATAAATTCACATAATTTTAACGTATTTGAAATGTTTCTGGAACTCAGAGATGTCTATTGAAATGTAGATTTAATGTAGATACAACAGAGGATTTACAAGCAGCGAACAAAGCGCAAGCGATCTCAAAGAGTCTTTGAGAACTTAGCCATTGTACTCATTTCGATGAGAAAAGATGTTTTGAAAAATAAAATATTCTGTGGCGCATAGTTACAGAGATGTAGAAGTGGACTATAGTAAATAATCATTTAACGCCTCGTACATCACGGTGTCACGTGCGCAATGTGAACACCTTTGCCATTGTTAAAAACTAATGATCACATCACACCGGTTCAACTATGAAATGTTGCCAAGTCACACGACGGGTTAATTTCGTTTTCGTGAAGGTGAATAACTTGACTCCGATGACCTGGTGAAGGTCGCGGGAAGCCGCTGGATGCGGGCAGCGCAGAACCGGTTGTCGTGGAGATCCTAGGGGAGGCCTATGTCCAGCAGTGGACGTCCTTCGGCTGATATGATAAATAACTTGACACATCTTGTCTAGCTAGGCCGTTTAATATGGGAAACGTCATCGCATTGACATAAATACTATCGATAAAATAATTACATAGAACCTCCTTCTTTTTGAAGTCGGTAAAAATCGGCCAAGTGCAAGCCGGAGTCGCGCTCCGAGGGTCCCGTACCACCACACAACTACGACTCTTCCTATTCACATTACAAAAAAAAGACATCATTGCGAGCGACAGAAAATAAAATCTAACCACTCCGGGAGTGCCGACAGAAATGAAAACTTTTTAGTTTTTTTAATTTTTGACCCTCCTTGTGTTCCTGGTGAACGACTCAGTTAACTAAGTTTCGACCCTGCTAGTGTTCCTGGTACGGTGTCGGTGACAGTGCCGCGAGTTCAATGGTTTTTTCCCATCTCAAAATTTCCCAACGCACCGTTTTCATTTCAAAAATTTTTTTTCATTCGGTTAGGACTCCTTAGCGGCGCGAGTACGACTCACACTTGGCCAGTTTTTATTATTTGTTGTTTTACTTCAGGCTTAGTACTATAATCACACGTTTAATTCAAGCTTGCATGTATTACCGTTTTTACGATAGAGCTAAATCAAAAATAATTTTTTAATTTTTTCTTACTATACTTTTGATGCGGCAATAACATAATCTGTGAAAATTTCAACAGTCACCTGTTACGGTTCATACAGCTCGCTGACAGACAGACGGAGAGCGGAGGCGTAGTAATAAATAGGGTCCCGTTGGTAACCTTTTGGGTGTACGGAACCCAAAAAAAAATAACAGAACGGATATTTATCGCGAAAATGAGAAATGACGCAGGATTTACCAAACTACGTCCAGCCAGCCTACATCAATGACTAAATAATTATAAGGTCCCAAAAATTTAAATGTTTTTGGGTAACATTCTAGAGCAATAATGTTAACACGACAACAATTAATTTGGTAATTATCCAGGAATAATTACAACATACATAGCTACAGGATGTTACCATGAAATTGAAACATGAATGCGACATCTAAGGTAGTGTAATGACGATGGAATGGTCGATTGAGCGGCGATACCGCGTTCATGGGATCGAATCCGATGCCAAATCGATTACAGTAACTGGCCATTGTGAAATTGTAGGTAGCTTAGAAATAACTCTGCCTGGCGGTACACTTGGTGTCTTGGTACCACTCACCACAGGAGCCATGGTCTGCTTTGGCGACAGCGGCGGCTGTGCATCGTTTACAACCATCCTGACACATGCCTGTAACACTCGACTGATATATTTACAAAGTATTGTTGTTCTACAAACACAAATTGTCAAAAAGATTGGTCAAAGAAAGAGATCGTAGGACTCACTATCTAGCTATATTCACGAGCAAAAATGTAGTGTTTCATTTTAACTTCTTTCCATTGTCATTACGGCTTTAATCAATGGCACCAAAATGGCACTAAATCAATATTTTAGAGGTTGTTTTAAAACGGGTGCGAGGTCGCACTGTAAATTAAGTTTCACAACAAATGGTCGAAGTTGAAAGACGTCGATAATAGATAGCAAAAACTATCGGTTTCAATTCAATGTTTAATAAATATGCACCCTAGGTAGGTACGTCACGAAACCAATTTCAATTGTGTTGTAAGTGACGAGAAAAAAATATTTATCCAACCTTGACTGGAATGATGTCATGTCATACAATACAATCTTCGGAAAGAAAACTCATTATACTGTTAACCTTTGAAGTTAAACATGAGCTGAGCTCTCTTATACCTATTAATGTAATAATGAAACAAGGCAATGGATAAAGTGACCTACAAAATATCGGTATCTCTCAAATGAAGTAGTGATTTTAAACAGCTTACAAACGTAAGACAAGGCTAATTCTAATATAAACATTCAAGGCTACGGCTGTCTATCAACATGAAAAGAAAGAATTGACTTAGAAGATATGACAATAATATCTGATAATAACAGAGATTAGAGATGAAATAGGAAAAAACAATGGGGTATTTTACGATCGAAAATAAAAATAAACGCCAACAAAGGAATCCAAATTGTGAAGCAATATACGTCACTGCACGTGATCTGAGCGAGAAATATTGGAATACTAAACATAAGTACTGAAAATTAAACACAACAATTGAGGCGAGGTTATTATTGGAAAGTTGTCTCTTCTTTTTCTTTATGTGTAAAAAGTGACGAAAATTACCACACTTTTTCAATAGTTTTTCGTTTCAATCAAAAACTGCAATAACATTACTCAGTTTGTATTATCATAACAAATATTGTTGTATATTTTTTAAAATTTATACTTCTAAATATTAGTCACAACTAGAGTTAAAAGTAAAGGTGTAAATCTATCGTTGGGTTTTTTTTTCTATCGAGCCAAAACTGCTTAATCGTGTTTCTAATAGCTTTTGACTTTAGGGAACATCATCATCAATAAGAGTACTTTTTTCAACCTTAGGTTTTCTATCGTTTAGGAGAGGAGTAATTGACGCCAAAAAAACGAAAGTCTGCAATATTACCGCCTTAAGATGGAAAGAAACGCAAATTGCGATATCGAATAAATTATTTATAGACCATTGAAAGTTTTTGAAGCAAATGATTCTGTATGATTTTGATCATTTTGTTTATGTTTTGCAAGTTTTTTAAATGAAAAGATATGGGTATACTAAAAGAAATGGGTTAGACTGGCAAAGGACCTAAAAGGGTGGCGTGAACAAAATAAGGGTCTAACTACTCTTTTAACCCTCCCCAGGAGTACGTAGTACTCATTATTATACTGTGCCAGGAGGCTCGAGTTTCCATACAAACGTACTTCCGCTTTAATACAAAATCTACATGCCGGATTGAGTCCAAACTTTGTAAATTTGCAAAGTTTAAATTCAATCCGGCATGAAGCATGTAACAAAAAGGGAACCATTATGGGATTACTCGTGTGTCTGTCTGTCTGTCCGTCCGTATGTCGCAGGCAATTTGCTCTGAAACTATTGGACCGATTGAGTTAAAATTTGATACACATATGTAAGTCGGTGACCTAAAAACGGACGTGTAACGTAAATAAATGAACTTTAAATATGCTGTATCGTGTGACATATCAAATGAAAAGTCTTGTTGTGAGAATCTCAAATATTTTTTTTGTAAATGTCCAGAATAAGTAGACCCCTATTAACCTAGAGCAAAGTATGTACTGAGAGGTCTTGTTCTGTTGGTAAATCTAGTTTAAGTGCGGAGCCCTGTTTGTGTGACCCTGAGTCGCACTTGGCCGGGAGATCCTTAGGCTGAAAATTATGATCGATAATGATAATAAGCGATCGGTTAAACAAAAAATCTGTTTTTTTTTGTTCCATACAATATTTTACAATTGTGTCGGAAATTTACAAAATAAAAAAGGTTATTGAAAACGAGAAAAAAATAGTACAATTACACTAACATCAATTATTACTTACACTTCGTTAAAATTCATAAAAGTCTAAATCAAATGCATTCTTCAAAATTTATTTATGATTCTTAAAAAATATATAATTGCGTCTACTTAGCCATCCAGTAAATAAACTCGTCTATACTATAGAAACACCTCTCCAACAAAAAAGCCTTAGGCCGAGTCCTGCATTGTTTATGATCATGTATCACTTTAAATTCGTTTGACAGGACTATTAAATAACCTAACTGCTTTATACCTTACACTGTGCGCTGCCACATTTAATTTTGGATTAATCGCTTAAGGTAAGTCGGTCCTAGCGGTTTTTTCTCTTTCGTTTCTTTCATTAGGTATTTCGTATCTTTCAGGTCTCTTTACAAGATCCGTCAATATAACCAGTATATAAAGAGCTGGTACTGTTAAGATACCTAGTTCTTGAAAATGACATCTACAAGATTTCCACTGCGGTATTCGTACCATAGTCTAATATCTGTGCCATAGTTCGTATGGCCCGTTTTTGCATAATGAACGCTATGTTTACGTTATATGCGTAACTATTACCCCAACATTTAATACTATACCGCAAGTGTGATTGGACTAGAGCGTAGTAAATAATTTTGAGATGTTCAATATTTAACTCATCGCGTAAGCTTTGTAGTGCGTAACATGCTGAAGTGACTTTTGCTTCTATTCTGTCTAGTACACCTTTCCAATTTAAGTAACAGTCAATGATTACTCCCAAAAATTTAACACTTTCCACAGTTTAAACTTTTGTGTTGCCAAAAAATACATTTATGGTTTCTTTCTTTTTGGATGTGGTTCTGAAAAGCATAAAATTTGTCTTCGCTACGTTCACAATAAGGTTATTTGCACAAAATCAACGGTGAAAAATAGAATCACTATTATTTGTGTCAGTTTCCAGCTCTTGGCAGGTTCTTGCCGAGATAATAGCATTAGTGTCATCCGCTTATCTAACCATTTTCACTTTTGTCAAATTGCGTTGTATATAGCAATTCAAATCATTTGTAAATATATTAAATAAAATGGGACCCGAAACAGAGCCTTGCGGAACACCCCTTTTTATGGCAGTTAAAGTTGTTTGTGATCAAATATCCTTTCGTGTGGTTGTTGTCTCCAAAATGAATCGTCTTCACCTGCACTAAGTAGCATAACGCAAGTTGGATTATAACTATAAGTTATAACAATTGCTTAATATACAATAATAATCAAGAAATCGGTTTATTCAAGTGAGACTGATGTGCAATCATTAATCAATAAAGAGCAATGAATCTTATTTTAATGGGTCTATAGTAAGCGAGCGGTGCTATTTACGTTTAATGCTTAACTACCATAAATAGGAGTAATAAAGGCGTAAGCATGTAATCAGCATCACAAAATAATTGAAAACGCTAAACACGTTAAAAAACCGACTTCCATCGCAACAAATTAGTACATTTTTGCATTATTATTTTTGGTCTTTGTTAATTTTCTACTAAAGTACTACACCGATTTTGATAAAATTTATATGGGACCACACGGGAAGCACTAGATTTCAAATAAAAAAAGAATCATAAAAATCGGTTCACCCAGTCAAAAGTTCTGAGGTAACAAACATAAAAAAAACAGACGAATTGAGAACCTCCTCTTTTTTGGTAGTCGCTTGAAAATAGATTTAATATGATATTAACAACAAATTTACAATCTTCGAATTTTTTATTTACTCGTGCAGTGAGACCCTGCTTTTTACTAAATTTCATGATTCTAGGTCAACGAGAACCCTAAATGGCCGAATTTTTATTGCTTTTAACTTAGAAGCTGGGTTTTTAAGGGACCGTAGACCGAATACTTATTCGATATTAATTTTAACTTGATACCTCCACGCGTTCCCGAGAAAAATGGCCTTGACGGATAGTGATCCTATAAGGGTTCCTTTGGTTTGATATCTCAAAAAAATAAAGATATATTTTTTTATCACTGGTTATTTATTTTTCGTGGTTTTTGTTATTTTTCATGTTACAGGCCAAACACTATGAAAAAAAAGGCAAAGTGCAAGTCGGACTAGTGCAAAGTAGAGTTCCGCAGTCTTTCCAAAAAATAAATGTATATTTAAAAAACTAAATTATAATTTTAGTTAGTAATAGAATATTTTGTACGAAAAATCTATTAACTTTTGAAAAATCGAACAGCACCCTTAAGTTTGTCGAATATTACTCCCAAACTAAGAAAGACTACTTACAGTTTTCCTTTCAAATTGATTATATTATATGTCCTGCTATTTACAATTTCTCAGATGTCCTAAAATAGCTGTTTATGGAGGGCCGCGTGGACACTCGTCTTAACAAAATTTGTACTTTAAAGCTTAATATTTCGGAAACCGATCCCTCGATTTGAAAATGGTTTTAGCAAACCCTCAGAAGTTTTAAAAGACCTATTTAACGATACCCCACACGACAGGATACGTCAACAACAAAAAAAACAACCCCGGAGGTACACTAAAATTATTTTTTTAAATATTTTGTACCACTTTGTCGGCGTGATTAATATGTACACCCATGCTAAATTAAAGCTTTTTAGTACTAAAAGTCTCTGAGTAAAGCCACTGACAGACATGGCGAAATTATCCCTATCCCTTGTTGACTTCGGAACCCTAAAATATGGCCTACAAATTTCAATTGACGATTAATTATACATTGATATTAGTTATTTAGTGCTACTAAATTATATTTGCAGTATAAAATCGGTATATCTCCAAATGATTTTTAGGGTTCCGTACCTCAAAAGGAAAAAAACAAACCCTTATAGGATCACATACGTGTCTGTCCGTCCATCTGTCACAGCCGATTTGCTCAGAAATTACTGGACCGTGAAACTTGGTACACATATGTAAGTCTGTGACCCAAAGTCGGACATGTAAAGTAAATTTATTAATTTTAAACATGGGGGCCACTTCTGGGGGGTAAATTAGAAAATATAAAAACGCCTATATCGTGTGACAAATTAAATGAAAGGGCTTAATGTGAGAAGAATTAAAATATATTTTTTTTATAATTTTAAGATAAATAGTTTTGACATTATTTAAGAAAATAGGATAAAATTGATCATTCCCCCGACCCGTCATCTCCGAAACTAAGGGTCCTATTTTTTTTTAATCACAGTATATGAGGTTAAAGGCATAGATATATTAAATAAAATCTATGAGAAAATCTAAATAATTTTACCATTTGGCAGCGATAAATTTAAGAGTCAAGTTTGCGTTCAAGAGAAACGATGTACTTGTATTTGCCATTGCTATCCTAAATCGCAGCAAATGACAATTTTCCATAGAAAATAACAGAAAAGGACTTCGAGAACTTTGCGACACCTAAAACGATCTATGGATAATGATTATAGTCTCTAAACAACTACTCTACAAGATATATAAATGAACGGTAAACGTTGCCGTCTCGAAATATCTAGATAGAGTCAGTAATCAGTATCTTTCAATAGAGCTTATTAAAATTCATTGAAGTGCATTGCTGAATTTCACATCAACATCTACTTTAGGTACTGTGAGATTTTGCAATAAAAAGAGTGTAAGATTTTTATCTACAACTAGCTGTCCCGGTGAACTTCGTACCACCTTACACTACATTACCCTACCTTACCCTACATAAGAACCTTCTTTCTCCTGACAATAACGGCCTCAACAAAAAAATAATTAGCGAAATCGGTTCAGCCGTTCTCGAGTTTTGCGCTTAGCAACACATTTAGCGATTAATTTTAATTTATACAGATGTCAAAGATTCAAGCGGGCGCTAATAAGAGTCCCCAACGCAATGGGGAACTGGCTATCTTATCTTCAAGCCGGAACACATAATGTTGTTAACATTGATGTTGAGCGGCAAGATTTAGATAAGATGTTGGTAGTTATCCAGGCGGACAAAGAAGATGCCCTACCACCAACCAAACCGAATCATACAAAGTAAGACTCCGCCGGGATATGAAACGGGGACCTCCTGATGTGAAGCTTATATCACGTCACGGGGCAGTTAAAAATAGATAAGAATAGATTTATAGAAAATAATCATTTATCACATTAAAAGAACTAGATCCCCGGTTTCATACAAAACACACTTAAAAAACGTACAGTTATTTATTTGACAGGACACAAGAATAGAAATGTTCAAGTAGCTACGTTAGACGGAGAGGGAGAACCGCGAAAGTACTCCACACCGTGAACAAACAGGTTGACTTGACATTTTTGACCGCTTAACCGTGAATCTAGTTCTTTTATATGAGATCTAAGAATATAATGGAAATAAACATTCGAATATAAGTCACTAGAACTTCACCCATTGTTGTAATCAAAATGATTCATGCTTTGGAACTCTTATTTTTTACTTATTACCTTTGTGCTATGTTTACAAATTACAGTGTGGCTGCCAATAAATAAACAGATACGAAATATCTACGTCACATTTGCCTATCGCATTTACCCATCGGCCGTAGATATGTGGCAGGCAAATTGTATGATTCGTCCGTATGTAAACGGTCTGGCAAAATGTAAAATGCTGTACGCCGATTCAGGCAATTTGTAACAATTCGTCCGTATGTAAGTGGTCAGGTAAAATGTAAAATTCTGTACGCAGATTGTAAAATGCCGACCCAGGCAAATTGTAATATTTCGTCCGTATATAAACGGTCAATGCCGAGTTGGGCAAATAGTCAAAATGCCGTACGGCAGATCGTAAATGAGCACGCGTAACGAGCGATGTTAGGTTCGGTCAGGTTTGATTGATTTAACTGTCAAAGAGCGCTCTCCGCCCTCGGCATTATATAATTTGCCTGACCGTATGTATATAATGATTAATGACGAATTATACAGTATGCTTGCGACAGATAGATAACATTATAGCTTCGCTAGAGTTGTCTCTCATGCATAAGATTCGATAATTATATTTTTACATACTAGCCTTTGCCAGTGGCTTCGCCTCCGTGGACATCGAGAGTGCGGGGTGCGCGAGCCTGTAGTTTAATTTTTCATGAGGACCGAGTATCTAAGAAGTAAACTACAAAAAATATCAAAATCTATCCAGTAGTTTTCGTGATACACGCACAACGGTAGACCTCTGACATTTTATTTATACAGGTTGTAACAAAATTGGTGTAGGTCCCGTGAACTGAGGCTTCTAATCATGATGCTGAACAACTTATCTCTTTTTAACTCTTCATGCTGATCGACCAATTTTGTGTATTTTTGTATGAAGAGCCCAATTTTATTTATTGAGAATTCAATATGGGTTATTTGGAGAAAGTTGTTCAGTATAATGAGTAGAATCCCCCCCCCCCCCCCCCGTCATTTCACGAACGTTGAATGCAGTGTCCGTGGAGTGCTTCCGTACTTTAATGTGATATGTATCAGCGATTTAGTTATTGGTTATTGCGCATAATTTAGGGATCATACCTACATACAGACAACATAAATAAAATACAAGAAAATGTAAAAACATAGTGCGTAGATTTCTTCATCCATTGCACAACCGAAGTGATCCGACTATACCATAATAATAGTAATGAAACTAAATAACTTTGAAGTATCTCAGAGACTCTCAACAAAAAGCTGTAATGGGCTCATGAAAAATTTGATCAGTTTATAAACGTGACGTTTGTTGAATGTCATTCAAGTCACGCCTCACGCCTAGACACAACTGACTCAAGTCAACTATCACCTTGTGGGGCACCACGAACGTGACGTCGAGACGCTTGTCACACGAACAGCCGCGTGAGATAACGGTCGGTGGAGAAGCCCCATAACCGCGCATATTGCAAATCTTGCGCTATTACCATTTTAAGGGTTACGTACCGTTTCCAAAGGATGCGAATAAGACCCTCGGCACAGTATTACGATATTGCCTACAGTAGCGCAACGCCTTTGATGTCGCACGATGCCGCCACCGGCGTAGGTACTAGCGCTGACATACGAAATAAAGGAAGGGTTGTCACAAACTTTAAAATAAATCATTTCAATGGCGGCGCAACGCCATCCAGATCCCGTAACCGACCCGAAAAAAAAAATTGTATTATTGGCTCTTAAAAAGAAGATTAAAATACCTACCTAGGAACTTACCTATGTACATACAAACACATTTTTTTTAAATAAGTAAAAATCCATATCAATATCCTATATCAACTGCAAAAATAACTTCGTGTTTAAAATATACATTTTTATTTTTTTTAAAGACTACGAAGCCCTATTTTGCGCGTGAGACGACTCGCACTTGGCCACTTTTTTTTGTTATACAACGACATAATAAAATCCGGCCAAGTGTGAGTCGGACTCGCGCTTACAATCCCGAACTGAATAAAAGAAAAAATCAAACAAACACACAACTCGGTGGACCTATGACCTGGTGAAGGTCGCGGCAAGCCGCTGGATGCGGGTAGCGCAGAACCGGTCGTCGTGGAAGTCATTGGGGGAGGCCTATGTCCAGCAGTGGACGTCCTTCGGCTGATATGATGAAATACACAACACAAGTATTATGTGGTGGTGACGGTACGGAACTACGGAACCCTCGGTGAGCGAGTCCAACTTGTACTTGGCTGGTTTTTATAACATGATTACAAGAAAATCTATCACGAGCGCTGCAGAAAGACGGCCTTGCCTTTAATGGATTAAAGATTTTTTTCTCGGATATGAAGTGAATGTTTCAAGCGACAGACACCCCATTTTCTTTGAAACGTTCGTTTCTTGATGGCCTTGACAACAACGTCGACGTGATTACCGATACAATGTGATCGAGGACGGAGGAAACGCGCTCGGAATACTTTTCCGCAAAGGGCATTGCAGCGAATTGTATCACTTTAACATAATATGAAACATATAAAGCTTTTGTTTTGAACCTTGAAACGAAGAATCAGAATCTAATGGTGACAATACAACGAGCTGGCAAGTGGCAAGGGGTCTTCGCTAGAGCTTTTGAAACAAAAATAAACCGCTCGTTCGCACGTGACTCGCGCCGGGCCGAAATATCATAAACGTCACATTTTAATTCAACATTCATACACTTTATGTATCAAGATCCAAGATTTTTGCAGGCCGGACTTTGGCCATCCCGCGATCATGTGTTGGCACCTGCGTCATCTCTCAACTCCATTAAAATTCTCGTCCCAGATAGCTTAGCTACGTGCAAACAATAATAATCAATGGCCGCACGTGGCATAAAATGGTGCAACACGTCATTTGGTGTCAGAGGCAAGATCCTCTTCGAGTCGCTGAGCCAGGAAGCGAAGTAAGTATAATGGGATATGAAAGAAAGATATAGATGTGGGTTTTTCTATTACTCGACAACCCAAAAAGGAGGATAATTTTTTTCGATGTATTATGTGTCTGTTTATTTGGCTGATTTTGGAGTGCGAGATGTCTTCAGATTCGTCTTGATTCCCTAAGTGTCTTACGATAAATTTTTAAGCAGTGGTTTTTTTTTCAACTTTTATTTTGGATAGTGAGTTAGTTTATTTCCTTTTTTGACACGAGTATTTGCGAATTTTGGAGTTGACTGTATTATTGAAAAACATAAGCAGTTCGGTCCGCAACGCTGATAAATATTTTTATTTGGTTTGATTGTTGTCCATATCTACCGTTTGTATTTTAGGTAAATTAGATAGAAGTATGTTAGGCATTTGATAGTTATCTGTGCCACAACAAGCCAGAGACGAAAAAAAATAAAGAGGTTATCAACATTATCAATGAAATAAAAAAATAAATTATTGCGGTCACGCACGATACACGATTGGAGGTTTATAAAAAAGATAGCAACCAATTTCGGAAACAGTAGAGATGTATTTCGGAATTGAACTTAGCATCGCTCTCTGCTATGACAAGTATGATTTAGTCTTTAAAATCCCGCACGTCAACATTTTAGATTTCGCAATACTACTTCGCCATCATCTTGGCAGACGTCCTGGAGACCAACCTACTTCGTCTCATCGCCTTGTTTTATTTTGTGACATCATAGACATGCCTCTTAAACCAATATCATCACTAGAGGGTCTGTTAAAAAAAGCAATAATAAATAATGTAATAGGAGTGACTAAAATTTAAGAACTATTTTTTACAGAATAGCCCAACGCATCATCTGATAAATTTTCTCGAGATAGGAAAATCACAAATGGCATTGTACAGTTTTTTGGAAGGTAAGTATGTAATTTTATTTTTTAAACCCGGCTAAGTTCAAGTCTGACTCGCTTATCGAGGGTTCCATACCACCATATCTCTGGATAAGGAACCTCAAAAATAATAAATCGAAAACTATAATTCATAAAAATTATTAAATAAAAGTGTGTGTGTGTGTCAGCTCCGACGCACGACTGGAGTTTACTCGTTACGAACGATTATACTTATAAATGTGCTGGGGGATGCGCAAGATGAAAATGAAAATTGTTTATTGGTTACCAAAAAATTATCGGCTTTTTAAGGCTGAGACCTCCTTTTAGGTAAAAAAATACCTGTGTTAGGAAATCTCACTCTTCCATCGCTTAGTCTATGGTATATATAATTATTGGCAAAGATATGTTGCAGACAAAATTAATAACTATACTATAATAGACGTTAACCATAACACATGTACACACATGGGCATACATGTACACACAACACACACGAACATATATTCATACATACTAAAATCATCCTCTTTTCGGCGGAGACGGGTATTAATAACTATACTATCATCATAAAAAATATCCAGTGATTAAATAAGAAAAATATTCAAATTAGTTTATTAAGTCTTATTTTCATCAAAAAAATGAAAAAAGATTTTTTTAACAATTACGTAACAAAAGTATTGCATTGTAACAATAAAAAACATACCTACCTACCTAGGTATCAATTGCCAAACAATCGATCAAGGTAAAATGAAAATTAAATTGCTTTGTATTTCGTACGCTTCGCACGCAAAGCTGTTAGAGTTTTGAATGTCAAGACATAATCCAAGGAAGCAACTATCGAGGGTAGGTGTACTTCTAAATAAGTCAGACCATGAACATTAAAAATCGTGAAACACGAAAATACTCAGATACCAGACTACGATCTCTATTTTAGTGTCACAATGGCGGAAAAAACTCGTGATTTCTGCGTGAGTTTTGGCAACACACAGACATTTGTAAACATACAACTGGCACGTAAAATTTCCGGCCGATTCAAGACTTTTTTTAGCTTCGTCTATTGAAAAATAAAATCGTCAACTCATTCAGGTGTATTTTTTACATTTTATACAATGAACATATTATACAGGTTCTCCAGGTTCCTCCGTGGCGTATTGGTTAGTCCATTCGCTTCAAACTAAGGAGGTCGCGGATTTGATTTCTGGCGGGGTCTAATTATAAAAGACTCGGTTTGGTTGATGGTAGGGCATTATCTAAGCCCGCCTGGCTTGCTACTACCATCTAAGTCTTGCCGCCAAACATCAATGCTAACAGCATTTATGTGTTCCGGCTAGGTTTCGGCATGATTGTGTCTTGGTAATGCTAGCTTCCATCTTCGGCAGCATCGTCTATCCGGTGAGATGATGCCAAGGGCTTAACCAATTGTGGATAAAAAGCCATACCTATATATCTTGTCTTACACTAATCTTTGGAACTGCGCATCTGGTTGTTTCTGACACACTATACAGGTACTCCCGTTTCGTAGTTTCGTATACATATAATGGGGCCAAGTTTGGAAAACGATGAAAAATAATTTAAGTTGTAAAACATGTTTCTTATTAAATTAAACAAGTTTTTATACCATAAAAATATATGGTGTACTCAAAAACATACTTGATGTTATGGTTTAATGAAAAATTGTCTTAATCTGTCATAGTAAACTACAAAAAATACCAAAGCTCCACGATTTTACCCTCAACTGAACAATAAGAACTGAATCGCTCGGAAACTAAAGCTCGAATCGACTTTTTTTTTATTTTTTTATTCACAATTGGTAAACCCTTGACTTATTTTTACAAGCTTTTTCGTTAAATTTGAACCACTTCGCCCATTTCCCGGTTTCCGATAGAGCTGATACACGTTTAGTTTGGATGAAAAAGCATGGTCATAGTAAAAATGCATGGTAGTTAAGTGACGTCATTCTAAATCAAATATGGCTCGCAAAGTTGGCGGACCAGTTATTTTTATGCACCCCCAAGATAAGGGTATCAAATGAAAGGGCTTGCTGAGAAAAATACGAAATAATTAATATTATTTTGAATTAAAATCTTGTACCTAAAAGCTTTTAGGTTTTTCGAAATGAGCTTATAATTAACAAATATGTAAGAGATGGTAATAATAAGATGTGTTTTTGTTTTCGCGCTGCTCAGACGGAGCGGGCGTCGTAACAGCCACATTGCAGCGCGCGCCAATAAAAGCTTTATTTTATGTAACTTTAGTCGATATTTGTCGATACAAATGCGCATTAAGTAACTAATTTTACGTTATATAGCACCTCGAGTCCAATAAAGACATAGATGAAGGGCGGTGCCACCGGTGCCCAGGCACAGGGCGTAGACTCTGGGGGGCGCAAGAATGGCCAGACCAGGCCGGACTATTATTTTTTCGGTTTACTCCTGATAGGTTCCCGCTGCGCCCCTAGAGCTCGATTCCAACACTTACCTACCTACATGCCAGTATGATCAAAAACGTCTATTAAATTGGACAAAACATCGCATCGTCATTTTAATGAAAATTTGCAGGGTGTTATTTTATTATAGACTAGCAGCTTCCCGCGGCTTCACCCGCGTGGACGTTTCTATGATTTTACGAGGGCGCGCAGTGCGCGAGCCGCTGCGGCTCGCGAGCGTGTAAAAAAGTAGCCTATGTGTTAATCCAGGTACTGATCTGTCTACCTACCAAATTTCAGCCAGATTTAAGTAGTTTTTGCTTGAAGAAGTAACAAACATACACACTCACAAACTTTCACCTTTATAATATTAGTGTGATGAAGACCATAGTGGCCCAAAACTTAAATTTTAAGCATCAAGGTGGGCAACCTATTTGCACTAGTGAACTTGCGTTGAGTTTTAGTGAATGAGATACAGTGGGTGATACAATAGGCGAAGGGTCCACATAACATCAGATGGCTCGTCTGCTTGTTTGCCCACATTAGTTCTTTAAAAAATAGATTTTTCCTCCAAAATATTAGATAATTGGTCCACCAACGCCAAGTTCCTTGTGCTTTATTTTATCACCCTGAACGAAATAAAGTAGGCCTATACATAGCATTGCTCTAGAGTACCTATAATATGTTTAAAAAACAAGGGCGCAGTTATAGAAGCTCGCACAGGGCGCAGAAAAGGCTATTTACGGCACTGAGATGAATAACTGATTTGATGCTAGAAAAGCACAAAATTCCTGTTTCAGCACATAACAAAGTATTGTACGTAAATAACAAGACATTTAACAGGAAAGCGACGATCTCTGTTTTACAATTCCTATCAATCAACCTAATCATTTACACGACGACGACGACGTAAAGATTGGCAACAATGGAGAGAGTAAGTAAACAGACACAATTACTAACTACACTGTAACAATAGATAGGTTCGTTTTAGGAATTTACTAATATTGCAGGGTTAACTAACTTTTTGGGAACAAACAAATAAAATCAGTGATAATTAAGTCTTTTATGAAGTATTTTTAAGTCGTTTAAGAAGTATTGACTTTACCTAGTTTACTTGGTATCATCGACGCAAAGTTTCCTTTGGTCACCCGAAGCAGTAGTTTTAAAATTGAGTCATTGACAAAATATAATATAAATAATATGATAAGACACACTTACTTTTGTCATAGGTACATCAAAGCATCTACCTATGTACATTTACATAACATAATAAATAACCTTACCAATTATTTGATATCATCGACGCAAAAGTTCACTTTAGTCACTCAAAGTAGTAGCACAGTATATATATTAGTACTAGCGTAGTAGTAGTTTTAAAATTGAGTCATCAACAAATTATAATATAAATGATATGAAATGATAAGACACACTTATTTTTGTCATAAGCACATCTCACCTATGTGCATTTCATCATTATCATCATATCAGCCCAAAGACGTCCACTGCTGGACAAAGGCCTCCCCCAAGGATTTCCACGACGACCGGTCCTGCGCTGCCCGCATCCAGCGGCTTCCCGCGATCCCTCACTAGGTCGTCGGTCCACCGCGTGGGAGGCCTGTGTACGCTACGTCTTCCGGTGCGCAGTCGCCATTTACATAACATAATAACCTAACCAATTTAATAAAAAATTAAAAACCTGACTGCATAAAAACTTTACTCTTCTTTTATGGGCAGTGGGTAAAAAATTATCTTATGTCTATCAAAGGATCAAGACGAATCTAACAATCAAGCCATTTAGGCTACAGGCTCAGCACAAGAACAGATATACACATAGTACACCTGAAAAAAATTACCCTCCTGTTTTTGGCAATCAGGTAAAAAGAACTGAATTATGT
Organism: Coleophora flavipennella; assembly: GCA_947284805.1. Taxonomy (NCBI): domain Eukaryota; kingdom Metazoa; phylum Arthropoda; class Insecta; order Lepidoptera; family Coleophoridae; genus Coleophora; species Coleophora flavipennella. The sequence goes on along the minus strand of OX369285.1, from coordinate 3,238,479 downwards.
TTGATGATGATTCTTTAGTGGTCAGCAGCCATGTGTAATTCTCTAAATGGTATGGTATGGTAAAGTGAACTAAAATGTAGTTTATAGAAGAGCAATTTTTAAAATTAAACAATAGCGAATGACTTGTAAAGGCTACAATCTTAAGAATTGGAATTCTAAAGTCAAAAAAGACAATAAATAAAAAAAATGTGTGCGTGTGTGTATTAGACATTATTGTAGGTGTTCAAAAAATAGATTGGACTTACCTTCATCTGGGCTGAGATCTCCAAACTTCACACCACCACTGCAAATAAAAGAAAATAGATTCATTGTAGATAACAAACAAAAATTTTTCGTTTTTACTATTCAATCATTTTCATGAAAAATTAGTTATGCCTGATCATTAGATGGCCCAGGTCATATTTCTCTGAGCTAGATTATTATTTTTTATATTACATATTTTTGAAGTATCAAGATTGATTGGATAATTAAGAAAGAACAGAAATAAAGTGAAAAAGGTAACATTAAAAAAAATCTAAAACTGGCACAACAAAGAACCAACGAATTGACAAAAAAACTACAGTAGTAAATATTTTCAGTACAATTCATTCACAGTGCAAGTATTGTCAGATTTCAATTTCACATTAAAATGAATTTAAACACCACAGAAATGCTATGAAGTCAATACCCTATATACAATTAAAAACTATATCATGATATTGCTAAACTAAGTAGAAAATAAGTAAATTAAAATAATTTATGAAATAGGCTTAAAAGCTTGGTAAGCCTCAAGATATCAATGGCTGCATTACAGTCTCACTACAGGTTTAGCATTTAGTAGGTTCCTGCAGCGCAGTGAAGTGCTGCGGGAGGGGTGTGTTGATGTCACATGATTGGTGCGAGACTTCAGCTGGGTGCCCACATCCTAGTGCTGTTATGTAAATTGTCACACCCCCCCGCCCCTCAACACTCTCTACTGGAATGAAGCGCTAGAAGTGTAGTGACTAGTGACATGTATTTTAAAGTAACAATTAATGTAATTTTATAAAAAATATCTGCTCAAAGTAAGTGTATTTATGTGGAGAAGATGTAACAATACTAATGATGTACCAATTCAAATTTTAACAATTAAATTTGAAATACTGAAATATCATGCTTTCATGTGAATGTGTGAAGATTGTACTTCGTACCTGAGGAGGACGGTAGCCGTTTCCGGCACCCGGAACACCTGGAAATAAACACAACGTGGAACGATGTTTCATTGGATCTCCGAATGGAGAAACCATAACCATGAGAATGTGTGACATCCCCTTTTTTCAAGCCCATGCAGGTAGCTTTGATTCGCCCACGAAAAAGTTTAAAATGGTTCAGACTTATAAACCTGAGTGAAGTTACTTTTACAGGAAAAAAATGAATCTATTTCCTCTGGTTTTTTGTGAAATTTATGTTAAAAAAGTTGAGTCAAACCAATTCTACAATTGTAGGTATTTGATAAAAAGGTTCTAAAAAATCTAATGAACCCCAAAATACGCAAGCAAGGCAATAAATTTTATTAAACAAAATATTGTAGTAACATTGTATCGTAATTCCATCAATAACATTGGTAGGTACATAAAATACAACTCACCTTCCATCCCAAGTTTTCGAAGAACGTGCTAAGACGAGATTGCCCCGTGGTTTTGCCGCCGCAAGGCCCTGGTTAGGTTAAAAAAAATACAGAATGGGATGAGCTAAATGTGGATAAAATCCCACGTGTTGCATATGTGGTTTAGCAAACCTGTACCTGCATAAAATACAATAAAACATCTTAATCAAAACCACACATTTATATGTGCCACTTTCATTGATGCTTCTAATACTACCTAATGCAAATCCAGTATCGTTTTCACAAAATGTGTGGCTTTACCCAACAATAATTCGTGAAAAATCATAGAATGTTTTGAGCTCTTACCTCCGGTCAGCACAAGTCTGTACACTGTTTTCTGGGACTGATTCGCCATTTTAATGAAAGGGGATAAATAAAGGTTAAAATTAAATTACACTATGAAGAATACTAAACACATAAATATCATAAAAAGGTTAAATTTACAAAAGTGATAAAAGGAGCCATCACAGTACAACACTACGCATCGCCCGACAGGCGTGCGATCAAAAGTGACAATGAATGATGAATGAATAACTTTTCATTTCAACCTTTTTGAACGAATGACCATAGACAAATTATGATAAGGTCTACCACATACTGAGCGTGCCAAAGAGAATATAATAAACTATGGAGCGTGCTACGGCCGACGGCCAAACCTGCTGCGCGACAACGCGCTACGACGCGACAGCGACAGTCGTGTCGCGCGGCAGTCGCGGCCCACATAAATGCCGCCGTGCACACCTGCGTGCGAGCGGGACAAGAGCGTGACCCAGGCGACTAGTGGTTAGACGTGTCGTACGTGTATTATTTATAATTTTACGATGACTACAGCAGAATATAGTACAGAGATGGGTTGAGGTGCACTTAAAGGGCTTCTATACAAAAAATCTTTGCGTAAAAATGAAAAAAAAAAACTCTTTCCGCTCCGCTGGCAAGAAGTGACGACGTTCCTGCTGTCAAAAGATCCGTCAACTGCCAAGCGGTGACGCTGTACCTTGCCAGCTGTCGTCACGTATTTCATTGTTTTGCTACAAAGAAACGGAACGTGGTCGTTGAAATAGAATATAAAACGCTCTGATAGACAAAGACAGCCTACCGCTACACTGGCAAGAAGTGACGACGTTCCTGCTATCAAAACGAACGTGATTTCCTAGTACCGTTCCCGAGCGACGGCAGTGCTTTTGAGTTCGTGGTCGCTGTAGTCCCGCAGCAAGTGTGCACGAAAAGTTTAGGGTCGCTGACTCGCAGGTTTGTGGTTTGGCCGTAGCTTTAGTGTTGTCGTTCGATAGTGGACTATGAATGAACTATCGGTAGGAATATCGATAGCTTAGAACATGCTAATACAATTGACGAGTTGTAATACTATATCGATAGTAATAATAAATATCCTTTATTGCATACAAAAAAAAACTTTACAGAAAAAGTATTGTTGCCCTGAAATAATAAACTATCGATACAACCGATATTGGGTACGTTCCACTTATCGCCCGCAACGCCATCGACCGCGACCGCTGAAACTGCCGTTCCACTAACGGAAAAAGGCCGCGGGCGTTGTAGGCGAATGTTTTAGGTGGAACGCACATCTTGAGCGCTTTGTGCTCGCAATATAGCGGCATGGTGAAAGTTTTCTGTTTTCTCGTTTAAATAGTTCAATAAATAATCGATATTAAATCTGAATACTATAGATTTTTTTTAACTGCGTATGAAAACTTACACTATTACACTTACTTTCTAGTTTTTCGAAAATGATCATATAATCTCTCTTAACACGTAAAAAACAGAACTTAATCGATAAAACTAATTACTTTTTTTTAACTAATTTAGAAAGTAACGCGAGCATTTTTTCGTCCATTTCCAAGCGCTCTTTATGTCGTTTGGCACGCGCTTCCTCCTCTTCTGATTTTTTCCGGAGTCTCTTCTTCAATAGGGAGGCCACATTCTCTTTGGTGAAAGCCCACTCTGACCCACCAATATTTTGTGGGCGAAGTGGGCGCGATGTGGTCGCGAACAGTGACGTCATCTATGACGTAGAGCGATCGCTCGCGACGACCACGGGCCTTAGGTGGAACGATACAGAGGGTGTTACAATCGTTGCGGGCGTTTAGTGGAACGTACCCATTATGCAAAACAATACTGTCGATAGTATTGGACTATCGATAGTTTAACAAATTGCAATAGTATTGTTTACAGTTACAATGTTTAAATGGTCAATCAATTAAATTCACACCTATTGCATTTCAGTAAACTAGGTATCGACTGTCTAAAACAATCTAAAGAATCGATAGTTTAACATTCATGAGCACCAATACTATCAATAGTATATAATTTACTAGCACCAATACTATCGATAATATATTATTTAATACTAGTGGGTGTTACGGCTTGGCCCGCGCAGATCCCGTTTTTTGCCGTTCTCGTGAGAATTATAAAATCCTTTCTTAGCGGATGCCCACTTCCTAATTGCTATCTGTAATCCAAATTTCAGCAAAATCCGTTTAGTAGTCAGTCAACTTTTTCTTTTATTTATACCCACACCTAACTATTAATACTATGGATAGCATGGCTCTTTTGGAATGAACACTACCTTGACTCAGCAATTCAGGCAGGCCTCTGTCCAAAGAAACCATTCATATAAGACGCTCACAGGCTCTAACCTGATTTGATCATGATCACCATTGAGCTCTAAACCCGTCTGTCACTCCTTAGTTATTAGTACGCAATAGTTAAACTTAGTCTGGTTACTCCTTAGCCATTGATGTGATGATCACACATTTTGTTCTTTCAACGGCGCAGCCCATACCAAGCGATACTTATGCAACATTCCATTCGCCAGCCCTAGGAAATTATAGCATCATCAGTCTCTGTTTCTCTTTTTTTAAAACTCGCCGTTCAAACAGAACTAAAAATTGACGATGATTGGAAAGAGGCGATTGAGCACATCAAAGGCTCAAAAGTGTTCGCGAGCGAGAGCTCTACTCGTATCTGTTGGACAAAGCCAACTGACCAAGCTGAAGACTGAGGATGGCAGGATCATATGAAATTTACACAAACAAAACATCTTTATAATAAAGTAATGCAAAATACATAGGTACCTACTTACTGTATATGTCGAAACATAAAAATGGCAAAACATTTATCTTTTTTTTTAAATATGTCAATTAATAATAAACTTTCAGGAATTACACTAGATAGATTTAGATTTGTTGAATCAGCCTGTATATGTGACTGCGGAGTTCGCACTCACACTACTACAATAATAGAAGTGTGTCGTTTGTTACGCCGGTGACCTGTGTTTACGAAGTAACTAGTATCTCACTGAGCCTGTATATGCATTGCAGTATGGTTAAGTATATATTATGTAGGTATGCATTACTTAACTTATTATTTTTATATATATGTATATTTTTTCTTTTGTTTTTATAAGTATATAGCTCGTAGACGACTGTTGAGCACCTACACAAACCATTCAGGTTTAATGGTGCTAGATGATAAAAAAAATTGTATTTTGTTTTAAAATTGGTAAATAAATAAAAATAAAAAAAATATCGTCTGAGTTGTTGTAAGAAGTTGAGAAGTTCTAAGGACAATTGTACACGACCACACTTTGCCTGTCAGCGATCTGGCCAAAGACCCAAGAGCCAGACTAACTCAACACTATACCGGACGTCAGCCTGTACGAGATTAGAATGGCTCTCAAACAGCTCAAGAACAACAAGGCACCGGGTGATAATGGAATTACGGCTGAACTTCTGAAAGCAGGTGGATCACCGGTACTAAAAGCTCTTCAGAAGTTATTAATTCCGTTACTGAGGGACAAACGCCTAAGGCATGGCACAGAAGTGTGGTCGTGCTTTTCTTCAAAAAGGGTGACAACACCCTGCCGAAGAACTACAGACCCTTCTTACTTCTGAGTCATGTCTACAAGCTGTTTTCGAGAGTCATTACGAATCGTCTCGCACGCAGGTTTGACGACTTCCAGCCTCCCGAACAAGCCGGTTTCCGAAATGTCTTTTGTACCATAGACTACATATATACGCTGGGGCAGTTATAAAGAAGACTGAAGAGTACAATCAGCCGCTATGCTTGGCGTTTGTGGACTCTGAGAAAGCCTTTGATTCAGTCGAAACCCGGGCTGTGCTACAGTCTCTCCAGCGATGCCAAATTGGCCATCGATACATGGAGGCGTTGAAGGGTCTGTATGAAAACGCCACATGTCGTTTCGCCTCCAGGACCAGAACTCGAAAACTATTCAGTTGCAGCGAGGGGTGAGACAGGGAGACGTTATATCTCCGAAACTGTTCACCGCCGCCCTGGAAGATGTTTTTAAGCTTTAGGACTGGGGTGGACTCGGCATCAAGTCAGACTGCGGTATATATTAGTACTAACGCAAGTAAGGTCTTTGACCGGTGTGTGTTGCCAATGATGACTTACGGAACTGAGATATGGTCGCTTACTATGGGCTTCTTAAGAAGGCTCAAGGTCACCCAAAGGGCAATGGAGCGTGCTATGCTCGGAGTTTCTCTGCGTGATCGAATCAGAAACGAGGAGATCTGCAGGAGAACCAAAGTAACCGACATAACTCACAGAATCGCTAAACTGAAGTAGCAGTGGGCAGGGTACATAGCTCGTAGAACAGATGGCCGTTGGATCAGTAAACTTCTCGAGTGGCGACCTCGCACCGGAAAACGCAGCGTAGGCAGGCCTCCCACACGGTGGACCGACGACCTGGTAAAGATCGCGGGAATCCGATGGATGCGGACAGCGCAGGACCGGTCGGTCGTCGTGGAAATCCTTGGGGGAGGCCTTCGTCCAGCAGTGGACGTTTTTCGGCTGATTATCATCATCATCATATCAGCCGAAGGAAGTCCACTGCTGGACATAGGCCTCCCCCAAGGATCTCCACGACGACCGGTTCTGCGCTGCCCGCATCCAGCGGCTTCCCGCGACCTTCACCAGGTCATCGGTCCACCGAGTGGGAGGCCTGCCTACACTACGCTTTCCGGTGCGTGGTCGCCACTCGAGAACTTTACTACCCCAACGGCCATCTGTTCTACGAGCAATGTGCCCCGCCTACTGCCACTTAAGTTTAGCAATTCTGAGAGCTATGTCGGTTACTTTGGTTCTCTTACGGATCTCCTCGTTTCTGATTCGATCACGCAGAGAAACTCCGAACATAGCACGCTCCATTGCCCTTTGGGTGACCTTGAGCCTTCTTATGAGGCCCATAGTAAGCAACCATGTCTCAGTTCCGTACGTCATCACTGGCAACACACATTGGTCGAAGACCTTGGTCTTAAGACACTGCGGTATCTGGGACGTAAATATATTGCGAAACTTCCCGAACGCTGAGCAGCCGAGTTAGATTCGACGATTGATCTCTTTCTCGAAGTTGGACCTACCTAACTGGACTGTTTGTCCCAGGTATACATATTCGGTAACAACTTCGAGTGCAGAGCCTCCAACCTTCAGAGGAGTAGGTATGACACGGACGTTTGACATAATTTTCGTCTTGTCCATGTTCATTCTAAGACCCACTTGTTGAGAGGCTCTACTGAGGCCATCGAGCATTGTGCCTAAGTCGTCCATAGTCTCAGCCATGACCACTATAGCGTCTGCGAATCGAAGGTGGGTGATGTACTCGCCGTTGATATTGATGCCGAGTCCACCCTAGTCCAAAAGCTTCAAAAAATCTTCCAGGGTGGCGGTGAACAGTTTCGGAGATATAAAGTCTCCTCCCTGTCTCACCCCTCGCTGCAGCTGGATAGCTTTCGAGTTTTGATCCTGGAGGCGAACTGACATGGTGGCGTTTTCATACAAACACTTCAGTACTTCGATATATCGATAGTCAATTTGGCACCTCTGGAGAGACTGTAACACAGCCCAAGTTTCAACCAAATCGAAGGCTTTCTCGTAGTCCACGAACGCCAAGCATAGTGGCTGATTGTGGTACTAAATCCTTTTCGGAAACCGGCTTGTTCGGGAGGCTGGAAGTCGTCAAACATGCGTGCGAAAAGATTCGTAATGACTCTCGAAAACAGTTTGTAGACATGGCTCTCAGAAGTGAAATGGGTCTGTAGTTCTTCAGCAGGGTATTGTCGCCCTTTTTGAAGAAAAGCAGGACCACACTTATGTGCTATGCCTTAGGCGTTTGTCCCTCAAGTATAACGGAATTAAATAATCTCTGAAGAGCTTTAAGTACCGGTGTTCCACCTGCTTTCAGAAGTTCAGCCGTAATTCCATCATCACCCGGTGCCTTATTGTTTTTAAGCTGTTTAAGAGCCATTCTAATCTCGTACAGGCTGACGTCCGGGATATCTTCGGTATAGTATCGGGTAAGTCTAGCTCTTGGGTCTATAGCCAGATCGCTGACAGGCAGACGTGTGGTCGTGTATAATTGTCCGTAGAACTTCTCAACTTCTTCCAGCAACTCAGTCTTAGACGATATGATCCTGCCGTCCTCAGTCTTCAGCTTGGTCAGTTGGCTTTGACCAACAGACAGATCTCTCGCGAACACTTTTGAGGCCTTTTTGGCTGATATGATGTATAAAAAGTAATTAAAAGGACTTATCAAACAGCCCTCTTAAGTAAGAGGCGGAAGCACAGATGAGTTAATAGTTACCCACTTCGTAAGCGGAAGTTCTGAACTGAAGCCTGACTGGCTAGCTAGCTACCACCATCTCATTTGAGTCTTGCCACCAAACGTTAATGCCAACAACATTGATGTGTTGCGGCTTGAAGATAAGATAGCCAGTTCCCCGTTGCGTTGGGGAATCTTGGTAAGCCCGCTTCCATCTTCGGCATCATCGTCACTTACCATCAGGTGAGATGATTCCAAGCGCTTACCAATTGTGAATAAAAAAAACGAGCAATAAACATCTGGAACAAGTTGCCTCATGATGTGGTTAATGCCTCCTTAGTAAATAGTTTTAAAAACAGACTGGACAAAGACAATCCAATTTAGTACTGCAGACTTACTTTTTTAAATATTTATTAAAAATTTGAGTGCGTTTGGCTGCATCTCACCTGATGGCAAGTACCGATGTTGCCGAGGATGTAACATGTAAGCTCAAATATTGCCTATTCACTCTCGTCTTGAAGATTCCTAAATTATACGATCGGGGAATACTGACGCCGGCAGGGAATTCCACTCTTTGGCCAATCGCATAATGAACTAAGAAGCAAAACGCTTCAGGCGTAAAGGTGGAACTTAAGGACACTCCGAAATGAATCCTGTAGAACACAGACAGACAGGCGACTTTGCGACAATGCTCGAGACTTTGGAGCCTGTTTGATCCAAGTTACTCGTCGCCAATGAGTCTCCTAGCGCGTCAGTTGATAGAATCCAAGGCATCCAGCTAGCTGGTAACGAGCCAATCTGTGAGAGCCAGCTGGTGAGAGCAGTACTCCATACATGACCGAACTTTAGCTTGGTATAACATTTGAAGCTGCTCTGGTGTGAAGTAAAGTCTTTAGTGTGGATTTGGATTATTTATGAAACACCAACAAAGAACATCAGCTATAAAAATGCTTGCCTATTACACAATAATAATTAGTGTCCAACCGAAACAGGATTTGCAGCCAATACTGAAACCAAACCTTCCGCCTCTGTCTCAGTTTCAGTCGAAACCTATTAAGAGTCCCCAGGTGGCTTGAGTTTCCATACAAACATAGTTCCGCTTTAATACAAAAACTACATGCCGTATTGAATACAAACTTTGCAAATATAATGAGTAGACACATATTGATGTTTTAATTAGTTTTCGATGTACTAATATAAAACAAAAAATAATAAGAGCAGTTTCAAACTTCAGTTAAGCAGCAATGTACTAGATCTAGGATCATACATATGATATAATATCTCCGTTAGTCTAGCGTACTTGTACAATGGAGGTCAGTGGCTCCATTCTTTCAAACATAAATTATAGCTACCATAAAAATCTGAATATATTTTATAAGATCATTTTTTCTCTATAAGAGTTGCGTGAGGCTGAATTAAGTATGTAAGTTCTTATATAAAACATATTTTTATGAGAGATACCTATTGCATTAATTAGGTAGGTACCTACATATTCCATGAAGTGACACCAATAGAACCTACTTTTATAACACAACATGCACTGCACTTTCTTCTCGTTGTTTTTGTAACAGTAACATTTATTAGGAAGCTATCGTCACTATCGTATTTTTGCGACTTTTCTAGCACTAATACAGTCACAGGAATATTTTGCCAGTATTTCCCTAGGCAGCGGTGTTTCGTCTCCGTATAAAAATCCTTTGCTGTTATGGAATGATCTCCATCTCCTGAAATTATGCAATTAGGTTTTTTTTAAATAAATCATAAAATTTCAAACATTTTTGGGATGTGTTTTACTATTTAAATTACCATCAATATCATTAGTGTCTTGATCCACCCATCTTGTCTGTATGTTCACACAAACAATAGATAAATTGAATTCCTTGCATAAAAATCTGTTGTAATTCACAAAAGTATTTAGCAATGTTAACCCTACAAAAAATATTTTAGAATTAAAGATAATAAAAGTCAACACATAGTAGGGTAATACTACTAGTAATATGTAGTTATGTAGCATTCTTTGGTACTATAATGTAGTAAATGAAATTGAAAACTAATGAAAGTATATTCTTACCAAGTTTATTCTCATCACCAAGGTATTGCAACAATAAACATGGCAATGAGTCTATTACAATTAATATCAAATTTTCAAACTGTAGAACTTTATTTTTAATTTTCCTCATCAATTCAATCATCTCATCCATAGTCCATATGAAGACAACTCTTATTTTGAACATTATCATTGCCATATCCTGAAATATTATGTTCTTTAATATTATTATAATTGAAAACTCATGGGTCTAAATAAAACCGAGACAAATTGAAATTCTACCTTGTGAGAATACCCACAAGCATCCAAAACTTTTTGAATTCTAATAGCGGAAAAGTCTCCTTTAGTGTCGACATATAAAACTGTATTTTCTGTATTTTTCACACAGTTAATAGCAAGCTGCATACATAACTGCGTCTTCCCCGAGCCAGCCAGTCCACATAACTCAGTAATGTAGCCTACTGGGATACCACCTTTTAAAGCTATGTCCAAGCTGAAAAAATAGCAGAAGGGAAAGGATAAGGCAGTTAGGCATGTCAAATCAATGACTTAATGCCATTGCTATTACAGAAAGATGCATTATTCTCCAAATATTTATATTGTTTAGAGGACCTTGTTCAATAACTTTTTTTATACCAGATAATGAGAAAAAGGAATATATATGTCAAAGAAGATGCTTGGCGGGTGTCAGTGAAGAGGAAATAAAATGCCAAGGGAAGAAGGGATGGGATGAGATACTTATACTTACTTGGCACAAGACCGTACAAAACGTATGAAATCATAAATAAACTTGCCAATTCACTTACTTTTGTATTCCAGTGCTAATGATTTTCTGTTTAGTAATATTATTGATGAGTAAAGAAGCACCGTTTACTAGAGGAGCACAATATTTCTTCAAAATATCTTCTCTTACTGCTAAAACTTGAGGTAAAGTTAGTTTTGTGAGGGCCGTCAACTTTTCTGTGTCTTCTTCGAGAAACTCTATTATCGTTGTAATGCGATTCTGTCCAAGTGTCTTCAAAACATTGTCTGTTAGTAGACAATGTTTTTCAGCGTTTAATTTCTGCATTTTTGGTTTATATTCGACGAAATAATTATACCTAAGAACAAAGCGAATATAATAAACTACGTTTTTACCTAAGAATTCGAATTCAAACCACATTCAAACAGTGAATAAACTTGCATAGTGTATGTATATACTCTTCGTTTCTTCTCTCCGGCTTTCAAAAGCGCGGAGAAGGCAAAGGCAACTAAGACCATACAGCCAGGTCTTACGTATTTATGCTTCCTTTAGTTTTTTGATTTGTAATGCTAGTGCCGGTGCATTACAAATCTTCTCTGAAGTTCTTGACAGCATTTGCAGCAGCTACATTCTTAGGTGGAACACCCAGTTGCTGTAGGGCGTCTATAAAACTGCACCCAGAGCAAGTTGGGTTCTCACGTCCTCCTTCGTTTTATTTTCTTGTACTCCACGTTGCTCACGTGCACTAGACGATTTTCTCCAAAATGCACCACTTCTTGAACAAAATCCTAGCCGAAAACAATGAAAAAACAACAAAATAAAACTACGAATGCGACTACCACAAATCTCGCCAAAAAACTCGATAATATACTGTATACTATAGTTGTGCTATAGTTTTAGTGTGTTATAGTCTCTTAACGTCTCACGGGTACAAAAGCCCTTCCGAGACAATCCCTATTTAAATAATCTATTTTAGTTTTTTGATTTGTAATGCTAGTGCCAGTGCATTACAAATCTTCTCTGAAGTTCTTGACAGCATTTGCAGCAGCTTCATTCTGAGGTGGAACACCAAGTTGCTGTTGGGCGTCTATAAAACTACACCCAGAGCTAGTTGGGTTCTCACGTCCTCCTTCGTTTTATTTTATTGTTCTCCACATTGCTCACGTGCACTAGACGATTTCTCCAAAATGCAACACTTCTTGTACAAAATCCCAGCAGGAAACAATGCAAAAACAACAAAATAAAACTACGAATGCGTCCACCACAAATCCCGCCAAAAAAAACTCTTTAGTTTTAGGTGTATAACCTATTAACTTTGACATTGGTGTCGATTCGGTGTAACACGATTTAACTTATTTGACAGGACTAAACTAAATTTAAGCATTCTATCCTTGTCTTTTCGATACAGAATGTAAAAGACTAGATTGCGTAAATTTAGTTTAATCCTGTCAAATAAGTTAAGTCGTGTAACACCGAATCGACACCATTGACAGTGAAGAGCACAGATCTACTAGTAGATCTGTGGTGAAGAGTAAAACATATGAATAAATGCTCTTTGGTGAAGAGTGTGCAAAGCACAGATCTAATAAGTGTGAAGGTGTGAAGCACAGATCTACTACAAATATAATAGTTACAGTGCCTTTCGCTTTAACCGTTTTAAGCGTTTGTGTTGCCACCTTAATATTATTTCCATTAAGTCAGGATAAATTTCAATAATATCAGCGCGACCTAGCGCATTTGTAGTAGATCCGATGAAATATAAGTAATGCTTTCGAAAAGCATTTGTACAGCTTTAATTTTCAATATACCTCTCCAAAATCAGGGGTTACATAGAAACCTACAAACATATATTATTTTTATTAGGTAAGATTTAAATTTATTTGGCAACATTGAAAGAAGCATTGTTTGCCTAAGCACTGTCAGATTTTGACAATTAGCCAGCAAAAAAGTGGTGACGCCGTTAAGGACAAAAAAATATGTCTGCCTCTCGTTCTTTCTTGCGAATTAATTAATAAACCTTTCTTGTCTAGCAGGCCGTGACGTCATATTATATACTACTTCTAGTCGTAGTAGTTCTGTGGTGTGAAGTGAAGAATGTTGCACTTTTGCACTACACACGACTATAGACAAAAAGTGGCCAAGTGCGTGTCGGAAAACATGTATACTCAAAGTTACTAACGTAGAAGTTTCACTCCGCAAAATCATTCAAATAAATGGCGATTTTTGCTATGACACAATGAAGTGCTATTTAGATTCGCACAGTGCTATTTAACTAAAATTATATTCACCTACAAGTTGCCTCCCTATCTATCGCGTAACTCTTATCTCTTCTAGTATTGCAACGCCTTTGATGTGATGTCTCACGATGCCGCCACCGGCGTAGGCACTAGCGCTGACATACGGAATACGGGAGGAGTGGCACAAAATTGAAAATAATCAATTATGATTTATTATTGATATAATATGGTGATCATTAATTGATTAAGATTGAAATATACATATTTATAAGTGTTGCACTGCCAAATACTTACGCGACACTTTAATTTTAGTCGTTTTAAGATTGTGCATATGAAATTTTATTGTTTAATGGATTAGCATTCGGATGAATCTGTGATACCTACCTAAGTATCCTACTGTTGACCTATACGGCGCAGTGAGTGCGGTGGTACCTACATAATATTTCGATGACGGCGGACGCCATCCAGATCCCGTGACCGACCCGAAATAAAAAATATTATGATATTATTGGCTCTTAAAAACCTATGTACATACACATTGTTTAAAACAAGTAAGTACCTCGACAAATTGAAAACGGGACTTGAGTGATTTTGTTTAATTGATGTTGTTTTAATAATAATTGACGGTGACCCTAACCCTTCACAAAAGGAAGTGAGGGTAGATGGAGGTGTTCCTGCGACGCGCCGGCGGCGATGACATCGCGGCTTCAGTCTACTGGCGACCACGGCTATCGAAGCATAGTCGAAACGTTGAGGTAAAAACAACATCAATTATACGAAATCACGTCAAGTCCCGTTTTCAATTTGTCAGTATGAATAATCGTGAAAGTTTAAAGTGTTATAAGTAAGTACCTTAACAAACATCACGATGAGAATTCAAGCCCAGAGCCCAGATCAAACCAGTGCCAAAGTATATATATATATATATATATATATATATATATATATATATATATATATATAGGATGACTTTTAATTAGTTCTTGATAGCAAAGGATATGAATGTACTCGTGATTACAAACAACTTTCCCTAAGAAACTATATGTCAAATATGAAAAAAAAAATTTGGTCCTTCATACATTTTTGTCGATTTGATAACTTGTTATGTACCGAGGACCTAAAATTTTTTTCAGATTCGACATATAGTTTCTTTGGGAAAGTTGTTTGTAATCACGAGTACATTCATATCCTTTGCTATCAAGAACTAATTTAAGGTCACCCTATATATATATATATATATAAATCAATATTTTTCTTCCTTATTCCGTTTTGCTAGTGGCTGAGAGTGGAGCTGCATATTGCGTGAATTCACACTTCAAAAAATATAGCTACGCACTGGCATAGAGTCGGGCCTTAAGTCCTGGTACCGCACCTACCTCAAAACAATTTTCAGGCACTTAATTTATTTTTCAATACAGTTGCTCGAAAAGTGGCCCTTTATGTGCCAGTCAAGTGTGCGCAAAATTGATTTTACCGCACACGTGCTTTTACTTTACCACTTTTTTTATTTCTAGCTTGGAGGAACAAAACATTTCTAGCAAATAAAAAATATATTAAACAAAGATACAGAATCTACTTTAAGACTTTTGCTGTTTAGATTCTCTTTGGGTTATGTGTTTGTGAAGAAAAGTGAAAAATATGAATGAAGTGGAACCGGTTACCACAAGGAATAGGTCATCTTTTCCAAAGAGGCTTAGAATCCCAAGATGCGTACGTGTGCTAGCTAAAATATGGCGCACTTTTCGTAAAACTGAATTGAGATGTTTTCGTTGTGAAAACTAAAAAAATATGAATAGTTAATATATATGTAATAAAAAATATACTTATGTGTACGTATAAGAAAAAAAAGTGAGATTACTCCCCGGACATTTAAAATAAGCCACAAGTCGCGTAAATTGAACTTTGGTAGATTGTTTTTCTGTCACGGTCGTTTTTTTATTTTATCTATTTTCTCACAACTGTATTGAAAAACTTCGTATGCTACATGGGTGTAAAAGAAAATAACAAACTCGTGACGATGGTAAACCCTCGTCTGCGGCTCGGGCTCATAAATGTCACTCGTTTGTTATTGAAATTTTTACTACCCTTGTATCATAAATAACTATTGTACCTACTTTTGATTTCGTTTTTACTGGTTAATTTCGTGTAGTAATATTGGTTCATAATTTTGAGTTAATTTTATTCTGAAGTTGGTTTTTAAATAATTTTTTTACATTAATATTTATTTAGTAACTATTTATGTTGATAACATATGAATACATGATTACATAAGTAAACATTACACAAAAATATTCACATTGACAAAAAGTTTGCTTTTAATACTTTTGTATCAAGATTATTTAGTGCGGCTAGTAAGCGCTCTCGGTGTGTGCGTACTCAAATCTATAGCTGTATTAGTAAATTTTATAACACTCTTAACGAGTGCGGTACGATTGATATGAAGCAAGAATTTCTCAACTATTTTTTCGTCACTCTAGCTTAATAAACCTCATTAGTCACTAACTGCAGTAATTATGGGTGGTCCCGAGAGAGGTGGTACGGTCCAGCTATTTTGCGACAGCACAGTCGCTCTTGCAATACGGGGTAGAGCTGTGGGGGTGCGCTGCCGAATGGGAGCGCGCCTTCCGCATGCAGAAAAAAGCTGTACGAGCGATTATGCAAGCATCGCGCCGTACATCCGCGAGGCCGTTGTTTAAAAGCCTGGGCATACTTACACTACCATCCTTAGTAATCCTTCAGCTGGCTACCTATGTATATATCCATCGTGAAGAGTACCAGACGCCTAAAGATGTACATAATCGCAACCACCCCAATATGGACAGACTCCTGCCTGTGCGATGCAGACTCGCCAAGTCAAGCAAGCTGACGCATATGCTTGGACCGGCAATTTTTAACAAACTCCCGGTAGAAATTACTGAAGCTCCCTCATCAACAAGTTTTAAGACAAAACTCAGACGCTGGCTCATTGAGCACACGTTTTATTCATTACAAGACTTTTTAAATTTACACAATGTGTAAACTGTTTTTTAGTTGTTAGTTCTTTCAAGTACCTAAATAGAAATATTTTTTATTAAGTATTATATTATTTAAATATGTGTGTTATTGACAATTTAATTGATATTATTTTGAAACAATTTATAAAATGACCTGTAAAATATTTTTTACCAATAAATTATTATGATTATGAAGAAAATCGGTGAAATTATATCGGAGAAATTGTACGTAGATCATGAAATAGAGTGACAATGCTTTCATTTTATTGGATGGATATCTAAATTCAGACAATTAAATGGTAGATAGTTAAGGCAGGTAACGAATAAATGGGTAGTTACTAAGTTCTATAGTGGTTTCTTAAGTTATAGCTACGGGACTTCAAATTAAAATATTTATCTTGAATTTATATCATTCAGGGTAGCCCTAATTCAGGGTAGGCTCGAGCCCCTCGGTGGGGACGTATATGAGCTGATATGATGATGATGATATCATAAGTACCTATAATTATGGCTTGCGACTGTGGCTATACCCCAGATGAAGGAAAAATAAAGGCTAATTATATATGGAAACTCTTATATTATACTTTTCAGTACAGACTTTTCGTAGTCGGGTTTTAGTTTTTTTTACTTTTATTTTCATTCTTACTAATATCCTTACTAATATTATAAATGTGAAAATGTGTTTGTTACCTTTTCACGCTTCAACACTTCAACCAATCTTGACGAAATTTAGAAGGAAGTAATCTGTGTCATGGGAAAGGACATAGGCTACTTTTTATCCGGTAAAAATAGCATAGTCCCATACAGTTCCAAAGGGAACTGAAAAAAAAAACCTCTTTTTGGTTGATTTCCTTAACAACGCTACGGGGCAACGGATTGTGATTTTTTGCAAAGAGATGTTTAAGGGGATGGGAAATTATATAAGCCTAGCCAGAGGCAATTCCCGAGGGATTTAGGAAAAACTCATTTCCAGGTTCGCGCACGCGTAAGAAGTGGCATAGACTGCTAATCAGGAAAGCCCGATACAGTTCCCGAGAGATCTGTACTAAACTCCTGTTTACGATCGCAAGCCGCTTGTGGATCGCGCACCACTCTGCCTCAAAGATAATCATAAAAACGATGCCCAAGCAAGCGAAGCCGCGGGAAAAAACAAGTATACAATAAAAATCGCACACAAAAAGGATTAGTATTCTTTGTTACATAGACTTCGACAAGGAAAGATAAATGATAGCGGCGCGAAAGAGACAAAATAGTGACAACCATACCATATTCCTATGTGAGAGAGGAGGTGTATGGATGGCTGACAGAACTGTTCTGTTTGTATTGTAGTCATTTGTGTAAAATTAAGTAGGTATATATTTTAAGCCTCAGATAATTTTTTTGATTCGAGAGTTTCAGCCCCATCTAATAATATGTGGCGGACTCCTTACTTGCGTCACTGGAACTTGTAGAGTAAATACTTTTTAATGTTCATAATTTTTATTTTAACTAGGTACTAGTTCGAATATTTTTATTCTGTGCGTCACTTTGCAACCTTGTCTGTTGACTTTGTGATTTTGTTGAGCTGAATTTTCTGTTCTGATGTGGCGACTCCTTACTCGCGCTACTAACATGAAATGATGGTCACCTTGTTTCACTTACGTATATTTTTTTAAATCGAATTTCTCCATAATTACTGCAGTTAGTGACTAAAGAGGTTTGCTAAGCTAGAGTAACGGAAAAATCGTTGAGAAATACTTGCTTCATATCAATTGTACCGCACCCGATATGGAGTCCTTGACGAAAGAAGATGGGCCAGATGACGAAAGACCTAAAAACTGTATTTAGTTTTTCATTCGTTTTGCTTTTTCCAGAGCAGATTTGAAGGTTCAACAAAGGTCACGTTTCAAACGAGGCGGTGCAGGTGTTGGCATACTTATTTTGTTTGTAGAGAGTCTACTTTTTCTGTAAATTGCCCTCAAAAATAGAACTGGATAGTCACTTTACAGCTATGAACAAAAAATCGACCATCTTGCCTATTTGTGTATTTTCGGCTTTGAAGTTTTGAGGTGTTTCATCGTCTGGCCCAAGTTCAATAGTCAATCATTCCTTACTGAATGCGTCATGAATATTGTGAGTGTTAAAATAAGAAATTATTTTTAGTTACTGAAAGATTTTTCTGCCTTCAAGCCTCTTGGAATTACGGATCAGGGCACGAAACGTTCATCACAGGTTGCTGCAACCACGCTGCAACTTCGAAGAAAAAAAAATTGTATGAAGTTTAGTAGAGTTTCCATCGCGTATACAGAAAGAGAGTGTGTATGAAAGTCGCGGCGACATAGCAGTTTGATAGGCGAAAAATCTGTTTATGATTTTTGTTTTGTTGTTCGCAACTTGCTTGGTTTGTATTTCCAAAAAGAGACCGAGATATGAAAATTTGCTTGATTAAGTAATAATTTGACATAAAACAACTGTTATCGTTTTGTGAGGTGGGCAAACGTAGTGATTATATGCTTTTTGGAGGTGAGGGGACTGTCTGGCTCCGTTAGTTTTCGTGCAAGTTTCTGAGACTAAAGCAAAGGAAAAAGTAAGGACCTAATTTGTTATTTGATGATAAAACAATAATAAAACACAAAAAGTCTATAAACAGTCGCTAGAAGTTTGTCGACACCTCAAGGGGGTGCCGACATAAATGTCTTCAATCAAACGTCAAAATAAGCCTATTCCGGTGCGTTCATGCTCGCCACGAGATAAAAATCTCTACACCACACTCTCTACAAATGACAGATGAGAGCGAGACCATTCATAACTCGCGAAGGCCATGCTCAGTGTCGAGATACAACCGTTTTGTCGCACTTCGAAGCCTACATTTGACAATAGTGGGTTGACAAAATGGATCTCATGCTACGCCTGCATGGCGTACTTTGTTTCTGTCACTTACTCTTTTGGCTTTTCTCTATTGGGACCCAAACTTTGTCACTTTGTCAGTAAAACTTGCTGTATGAAGTCCCTTCTCATAAAGCTATGTAAAAGCGATGATATACTCTTTCGTGGAACACTATATTTTACTGTTGCGATTAATGGATTATTTGAGCTAAATTATCTCAAATTCCTTTGATAAAGTGATAGCATATTTTTGTCATTTAGTTGAGTCGATTTTAGCAGATTTTTGCCAGCGTCGGGCAGATTCACCATTTTTGTGATGGTCACACTAAATTCAACACCCGCCATTTGTATGTTTGCTGTCAAAATTGCTAAATGTCGTGAAATTGTGATTATTTTCCGTTTCTTGAGGCGTAATTCGTATAATAACAGTATAGTTAGATCTTAAAAGATTGTTCACGATGGCTAATATATCTCTTGATAAAGACACGTTTTATCGTCGCATGAAAAAATTGTACGCAGCATGGAAGGTTGGTGTTCGTTTACTGTACCTAGTTGATTTTTGCTTTTGGGGCACCTGTAGACTTATGAGTACGGTTTGCAGGCTGCGGCAGCTGATCCAAAAAGCGAGGATGCCCTAGCCAAGGTCGATAGCCTGGTCTCGTGCGTTGGAGTCGACGAGGACACACTTTACAGCAAGTCGACAGCTCTGCAGGTTTGTTTTTTTTTGTTTGCAACGTGCTTCTAAAGAGAACATTACAATGCCGAGTAAGACGCTTAAATTAAAACTGCGTAATTCTTTCCTGTACAGTTTATTTTTTTGGTAGGTATTTCTGGTTCTATTACCTATAATATCATGGAACTTGTAATACCTACATACTTTGTTAATTCAGTAAATGTACTATGTTACAGTACTTGTACTGTTCAGTTGGAGTGCACTTGAAAGGGCTGCCATACCAAAACCAAAAATAGGTTTGTTAGGTCTGATGATTATACTGTCGAAGAGCCTTGCGAAGCGAGACTCTCTCCCTATGGCAGTCCTTTTAAGTGCACCCCAACCTATTTCTCAATCGATTGTTGTGAAATTTTGTGAGCAGGTTTATTATAATATGGATTTTTTTGTCGATTTAGTTTTTGTATTTTTTCTAATACGACAGAGCCATAGGGTTGAAAATTTAAAAAAATCATATTTCAGCCATTTCAAAAAAATTGCGATGGATCAAGAGATAACCAGAGCATCAAATCAATAAGATCTTTGTTCACAGCTACAAGTTTTTTCTATTATTATTATTATGTTGTAAAATAGGTGAGTAGCTTATAGCTGATGTGCCTATATCTGTGTTAAGTGTTTTAAACAAAAAATTGTCTTAAGTCCACACTAAAGTACACTGCACTAAATTGGATTGTCTTTGCACCATTTGTCCAGTCTGTTTTTAAAACTATTTATGGATGGGGCATAAACCACATTATGAGGCAACTTGTTCCAGATGTTTATCACTCTGTTATTTAGTGTGTGATGACTGATGATCCACATTAGTGTTTGAGCGGTTATGAGTCAGTGTCATATCATTGGCATGTCTAGTGCGGTGGATACTGCTCTCTGCAGTTGTATTTGTTAGTAAGAATTTTGTAGGTCTCGATAAGGTCTCTTCTTATGTGGCAGGTTTTCAGCATCGTTAGGTTCAATATTTTTAATCTTTCTTCATATAACAGTCAAAAGTGCTTGAACAGTCAACAGTTTTAAAAACAGACTTGATAAACATTTTGAAACTAGGGATTGCAATCCGGTCCGGCGGATCCGGCGTGTTTTTGGACCTACCTATTTGGTAAAGCAAAAAATACGCGAAAAACTGTACTGTATGCAACGAAGCGCACGCGCGCGACGTTGCCAGATCGCTAGACGCGCCGCGGCACTGCCGCCGCCGACACCGGCTCTGCCTGCACTTGTTTGTCAGTCGCCACTTTACCTTTGACATCGAAAGTATCTAGATTATTCTGTCGATATAAACCATAAGTTGACAAACACTTTGTTTACCTAATTAGTGGTTATGATTATATAACGAAAAAACATTGAATAATCTATGTTGTATTTGAATTTTTAAATAGGTTAGGTTAGCTAGGTATTTATTGTATTGTTTGTCATGCAATGCAATGCGTCTTTTACCTATAATAATTTCAATCACTGGTTCATTCTTTTTACACGACTACAGCAAAGCCAATAGGAAGAGTTATGATCTTGAGACTATGTAAATTAAATACTTAGTACTTACTTTATTATTTAAAATAGTTTCATAATTTCATTTAGTACAAATAGTACCAAAAATTACAATTAATACCAAAAAATATAATTAAAAGTGATTTTATTTTCCATGAATACATATTTTATTTTTCTTTTTAATTATTATTATCAAAACTAAAAATCACTAAATACTAGAACCTAAGTAACTTTAAAATCTGGCCGGATTGAAAATGATACCGGATTGCAATCCCTATTTGAAACACAAGTGCAATGATATACATGCATCAGCTCTTAGAGCTGCTTAATGTATTAACCAAATAATAATAATAATATGGCTTATTATGCAGAATGGAATTTTCATAGCTTTTCTTTGTACACTCTCGAAAAGATTTATATGTTTGGCAAAATAAGGCTTCCAGATTTGGAATCCATACTCAGTCAGGGGTCGGATGTAGGATTTATAGACCTTCAACAGTGTCTCTGGAGTCAGGCCTTCTTAACAATGCCATCAATGAAAGCAGCCCACTTGAGATCTGATAATATTAGGACACCCAAATCCTTTTGCGAGTTTACTGCTTGTACTGCTGAGTTCCCATGTTGTACACTTCTCTGGGATTGCTTCAACCAAGATGTCATCATCATCATATCAGCCGAAAAATGCCCACTGCTGGATAAAGGCCTCCCCTAAATAACAGAGCGATAAACATCTGGCACAAGCTGCCTCAGGATGTGGTTGATGCCCCTCGTAAATAGTTTTAAAAACAGACTGGCTGGACAAATGGTGCAGACAATTTGATTTAGTGCAGTAACACTAACACAAATATGGGCACATCAGCTATAAGCTGCTCGCCTATTACAACATAATAATTATAACATTTTTATGTAATTCCCAAAAACATGAACACAATTTTTCAAATCGCAAAATTTTTGTTTATGGCCTCAGAGGGTCCCTAGAATTTCTTAACTTGTAAATGGGTTGCATACTCAAAAAGATTGAAAAACACTGTGCATTAAAGTATTGCTTTAAGAAAATTTTTTTTTTGAGTTGGTACCTATCCAGGCAGGCTTAATAAATGCCTTACCACCAACCAAACCAAGTTGATTAACTTGTTCCCCCATACTATTAGTCTGAAATTGACTGATATGGGTTTGAGACAATAAAAAAATCTTTATTTCAGTGCAGTAATCATTTGAATAATATCATCAGTATGGAAAAATCAAATCCTGCTGTTGTCTTAAAGCCCTTTAGACTGGCTTTTCAAATTTGTATTAGTCTGCTCAAAGATGGAATTGATAAATTAAAAATAATAATAAAGCCATTTTGTTTATTCTTACTAAATGTATAATAAATACTGTTTATGAAACCCAATTCTTGTCTCATATCAACCTCAAAGTTATCTTGAATTTTAGTTTTATTTCCTTTATAAATAGACTTGGCTCTTTGGATATGAGCTACCAGACACAATCACAGTCCTCACGGAACAGAGCATGTGTTTCCTGGCCAGCAAGAAGAAGATAGAATTTCTGCGACAGATTGAAAATGGAAAAGAAGACACTGAACTACCCCCAGTCAAGCTCCTTGTCAGAGACCGAGTAAGTGAATTGTTGAATGTATTTAAATTTTTTTATTTGCATGAATAGGGTAAGTACATAGGTGATGTTTTAAAAGCAGTAGGGTAAAACATTAGCTATACTCAACCTGCCTTTTCTTTGTGGCCTGAAGTGTAGCCAATTAGTATTAAAAAAAAGCCTATAGAAAAAACATAAGGCATGCATTCCTACCGTCCGAAGTAAAGTCACTCAGTTTTAGGGCTTGTTTTCATGCAAAATCAAACACTTACATCTCTTATATGATGATAAAATGCAATATTACCTGGGCATGTTTTCCTCTCGAAAATACACAATACAAATCACTTGAAATATTTTCTTCAAAAAGACCGCTAATACTGCATACCGTAACTTGAATATTTTGACTGATTTATGAGAGAATTTTTCTTACTTGAATCTCTGAAGCGCTTTTTTTTGATACTTACATTCCTAAATGTTTTTTCATGGGAAAGAAAAGACACGCTACAATAAAATCCTATAAATTAAGCGGTGAAACACAGTGGTGATGATGCTAATAGTGATGAGCCGGGTGATGGTCAGATGGACTTCGAAACAATTTACCTTTATGCCGGGTGATGGGCCGACAAGGGGTTATCCTTAATTAACAGCATGATCTGATTTAAATATTCAAAATACATTATTGCCTTTAATTATTATTTTATGATCATATTTTTGAAGCTCAAATAATTTAACATATTTGGACTATTTTACTTGCTATTATTTTGATATTTATTACATTCTCTTCATTACGTTTAACAAATCTTACAGTTAGATGAATTTACTAATTCAATTTTCTAATATTGTATTCATCGCGTAAAACGTAATAACTACCGGAATGTATTTCTGTAAAAATGGAATGATTTTAGGTTTTCTCATAGATTTTTCTGTAATCTATGCATTTAACCTCATATACTGTGATTTTTCAAAATTTTAGGCCCATTAGTTTTGGAGATAAGGGGGAGGAATGGTCAATTTTTTTCTTAAATGACTTCAAAACTATTTCTCAAATTAAATTCTAAAAAATTAGATTCTCCAAGCCCTTTAATTTGTTATGTCACACGTTTTCAAAAGTTTTTTTCATATCTAATTTACCCTCTAAAAGTGGACCCCATGATTCAAACATGTTTTATTTACGTTACACTTTGGGTCACCAAGTGACATACATATGTGTACCAAATTTCAACTCAATTGGTCCAGTAGTTTCGGAATAAATTGGATATGAAAGACGGACGGACAGACACAGGAGTGATCCTATAATGGTTCCGTTTTACCTTTTGAGGTAAGGAACCCTAAAAATGGTTAAGTAAGGCTGGTCCATAGCATGCAAAATTAAAATTCTAAGTAATCTAATTATAAAATACCTACACTGTTATAAAAATAATGAAATTCAACTAATTTAAATAAAATCTATTTAATAAAAATACAAATAAATTTGTTGATTTGTCATTTGATATTGCATAATTTAACTTATTGCAGAATGACAACATAATTCTCGGTTATAATCTAAATTAATAAGATGTACAGTACATACTGTATGTAGGTGGCCTTAGAGAAAATAATGAGAAATTCCCCTTGTGCACCTATTTTCTGAGCTTTGAGCACGAACACATTCCAATATTGCACAACATTACATCATTATTAGCCTAGCCAGCCATGGATATATTAGCCACAGACAAATCCAATGATCGTATGTTATTTTTTGCATGTGCGTGTGAGTGGACAGTACAATAATCAAATGGAGGTAAAATCTAAGTGGGGACATGCGGAGCCTCAAACTTTTTAATGTTTTCTTGTACTAACACTTGATGGTAATGTTGTCCGAGATAAATGTTTTGAATTGAATTAAATCTACCAAGGAACGCGCAACGCGTGTCATCATCATGACAGCCGACAGGCGTCCACTGCTGGACAAAGGCCTCCCTAAGGATTTCCACAATGACGCTGCCCTCATCCAATGGCTTCCCACAACCTTATCTAGGTTGTCAGTCCACTAAATAAGAGGCCTGCCTACGATACATTTTCCGGTGCGCACTCGGGAACTTTACTGTCCCATCGTGCTCCCACAAATGCAAAAACTAAGTCTCGATCATTCGCCTGTACACTTCAATCTCATTCTAGAACGACAAAGACAAAGAAAACTTCAACAAACTCATACAAGAGATCAAAAAGTCCAAATCGGGGAAGACACTTGGCGTATTTGCCAAAGACAACTACCCCGGCGAGTTCTGTGAGAGCTGGAAGGCCGCGATGAAAGCAGAGAAGTTCGAAAACGTTGATGTCAGCTCGTCAATAGCCCTCCTTACGGCTCCCAAGGAAGACCCCGAAGTTATCACGATAAAGAAAGCATGTTTGGTCACAGTGGACGTCTTCACGAAGTACTTAAAAGATCAAATTATGGAGATTATAGATTCTGATAAGGTAAAGTTTTTTTGTTTCCCAAGATTAGTATTGTATAGTGTTAAGCTTTTTGGTATAATTGAACCTCTGAAGAAACAAATATATTTTTTTTTGCCTAAACCTTTCAACTGACCTGGGTGGTACAGTGGTCAATGCTCCTGCCTGCTGGGTCGATGACAGTGTGTCATTTGTCCCTGAATATTATTGAATATCAAAACATTATTACAATATTTATTGGTTTGCAGAAAGTGAAACATTCAAAGCTAGCAGAGGGAGTCGAAGCTGCTATTTCGGACAAAAAATACGTCACAGGTGTTGACACAAGCCAAGTAGACATGTGCTACCCTCCAATCATCCAATCTGGAGGAAATTACAGCCTCAAATTCAGCGCGGTGTCCGACAAGAATCACGTGCATTTCGGCGCCATAGTTTGCTCTCTAGGTGCCAGATACAAGTCATACTGCTCAAACATCGTTCGCACATTGCTGGTCAATCCCACGGACGAAATTCAGAGCAACTACAACTTTCTTTTGAACCTGGAAGAAGAGATAATGAAGCATTTGGTAGCTGGTGCGAAGTTGTCGGCCGTTTATGAAGCAGGCTTAGCTTTCGCTAAGAAAGAGAAGCCAGATTTGGTTGACAACTTAACAAAGACATTCGGGTAAGTTTAGTTTTATCAAAGATAACTAAGAGCATATTTAAAGGTATAAAGTCGACTTAGATCCGTTAAGGGCGTGTAGTACCCATCTTTTCTGACTGGTTTCACTATGAAACGAAATGTTCCCAGATGCCACCCCTTCTTTGCTGCAGGGGTGGCATCGGCTACTAATGCAGTCAACAGATGCCACCACCTGCTTGACTCCCAAAGTGGCATCTGCTACTCATGCAGTCGCAGTTACCACCAGCATTTCCAATCCCAGCCCAGTGACTGATTCTAAAGTGTACAATGAATAACTTCAAGACTCTTTTAGTG
The DNA here is from genome assembly GCA_947284805.1 of Coleophora flavipennella. NCBI lineage: Eukaryota > Metazoa > Arthropoda > Insecta > Lepidoptera > Coleophoridae > Coleophora > Coleophora flavipennella. The sequence goes on along the minus strand of OX369285.1, from coordinate 3,212,180 downwards.
GGTATATTATTTTTTATATTTAAAATTACTAAGCCAAAATAAAGGAAATAATGTTTTTTTTTTATTTTGACTTTTATTGATTGTATTTTTATCTCGGTTTTGTTCTCGGTAATTTTACTGAACAGTTCTACCGTAGAACTAGTGGGAGTTTTTTTCTATTTTCTTTTTCTATTCTCACTAGTCGTATTATTCAAGAGCTTTTTAGATATATACTAAAAAAACAATACAATACCACATACTGTGACAATACTATTAACAATACTTTTTGAGTAAAATATGTACTTTGTGAGTGATTACATGTTGACTTATTTTTTATAATTATTGGCATTCCTGATTGGCAACCAGTGAACATCAAGGCGGATTTTGAGCGTGCCCCTGCAAAAGCTGACAAACGAGTCTTCCCTGATGCTGCAATCTCCCGATGATTTTATCACTATAATAAAAGCATATGGAAAAAAGCATGTGAACTACAATTACAAAAAAAGGAAACTGCAACTCTTGTTTCATTTCAAAATAAAAATAAAAATATTTCCCTTATTTTGGCTTAGTAATTTTAAATATAAAAAATAATATACTCACTAAAAAGAGTCTTGAAGTGTTTCATTGTACACTTTAGAATCCGTCACTGGGCTGGGATTGGAAATGCTGGTGGTAACTGCGACGTGCATGAGTAGCGGATGCCACTTCGGGAGTCAAGCAGGTGGTGGCAACTGTTGACTGCATTAGTAGCCGATGCCACCCCTGCGGTGGCATCTGCTACTGCGTCGTAGCGGATGCCATCCCGGTGGCAAAGCAGGGGGTGACATCTGGGAACATTTCCTATGAAACACCTTACCCCAAACCTAACCATTTTCGAGATAATCAACTTTTAATATTTTTTTAATAAAAATTGCCGATTTTTTTGCCATTAAATATCGGTTAATTCGTGTGCCTTATTATTATTATTATTTATTTTTTACATGCAGATTAAGATGCTCTATGAACTTGTAACCAAACTCCTACGTAAGTTAACTAAATACATTGTTCTGAACGATTGAAAGTTTAAAAATTTAATTAAAAATTTACAATTTACCTTTCTTTAAGGAATATCTGAAAAAATTTTTTTATGTCAGACGTTTGGCAGATGTGCCTAAAAATATCTACGTTTCGTCAGCTATCCAACAAGGTATAACAATCTAGGGTTTTATTTAATTACATACACGAACGAGGAATATGCCGATATGTTGATTTGCTATGGATACTGCAATTGTGTGTCTGCGCAAGCTCGCAACAAATACATTGCACGCTACCCCGGCCATCGAGTGCCGGATGTGAGCGTTTTTGACGGAGTTTATCGAAGACTTCGGTAAACTGGATCCGTTTCAAGACGACGCAGACTTGGGAAGACCACGTGTAATTGATGACGACGAAGAAGTTGACAATGAGATGATAGTGCAACGATTTCGTTTGGATCCAACCATTTCCACTAATGTTGTTGCCCGTGATCTGGGACTCTCGCAGTGGAAAGTGTGGTTTACCGTACACACTGCGGCCCTTTACCCATACTTTAACACGCCGGTACATGTTATCGAAGAAGGAGACCCCGCGAGAAGATTAGATTTCTGCAGATTCATACTCAATGCGGATTTGGAAAACCCGACATTCCTAAGAAATATCTTGTGGACAGATGAGTCCAAATTTGATAAAGATGGGATTACCAATTACCACAACGCTCATTACTGGGCCCCAAAACAACTAAGAAAAAAGACGTGTGGCACTCGGGGACTGCCGCGGTAAAGCTATTGCATAGCATTTTTTATCAACTTCATCATATCAGCCGAAGGAAGTCCACTGCTGGACATAGGCCTCCCCCAAGGATCTCCACGACTACCGGTTCTGCGCTGCCCGCATCCAGCGGCTTCCCGCGACCTTCACCAGGTCATCGGTCCACCGAGGGGGAGGCCTGCCTAATTACGCTTTCCGGTGCGTGGTCGCCACTCGAGAACTTTACTGCCCCAACGGCCATCTGTTCTACGAGCAATGTGCCCCGCCCACTGCCACATAAGTTTAGCAATTCTGAGAGCTATGTCCGTTACTTTGGTTCTCTTACGGATCTCTTCGTTTCTGATTCGAACACGCAGAGAAACTCCGAGCATAGCACGCTCCATTGCCCTTTGGGTGACCTTGAGCCTTCTTATGAGGCCCAAAGTAAGCGACCATGACCGAGTTGGATTCGACGATTGATCTCTTTCTCGAAGTTGGACCTACCTAACTGGACTGTTTGTCCCAGGTATACATATTCGGTAACAACTTCGAGTGTAGAGCCTCCAACCTTCAGAGGAGTAGGTATGACACGGACGTTTGACATAATTTTCGTCTTGTCCATGTTCATTCTGAGATCCACTTGTTGAGAGGCTCTACTGAGGCCATCGATCATTGTGCCTAAGTCGCCCATAGTCTCAGCCATGACCACGATATCGTCAGCGAATCGAAGGTGAGTGATGTACTCGCCGTTGATATTGATGCCGAGTCTACCCCAGTCCAAAAGCTTAAAAACATCTTCCAGGGCGGCGGTGAACAGTTTCGGAGATATAACGTCTCCCTGTCTCACCCCTCGCTGCAGCTGGATAGGTTCCGAGTTTTGATCCTGGAGGCGAACCGACATGGTGGCGTTTTCATACAAACACTTCAGTACTTCGATATATCGATAGTCAATTTGGCACCTCTGGAGAGACTGTAACACAGCCCAAGTTTCGACCGAATCGAAGGCTTTCTCGTAGTCCACGAACGCCAAGCATAGTGGCTGATTGTACTCTTCGGTCTTCTGTATAATCTGCCGCAGCGTATGTATGTGGTCTATGGTACTAAATCCTTTTCGGAAACCGGCTTGTTCGGGAGGCTGGAAGTCGTCAAACCTGCGTGCGAAACGATTCGTAATGACTCTCGAAAACAGTTTGTAGACATGGCTCAGAAGTGAAATGGGTCTGTAGTTCTTCAGCAGGGTATTGTCGCCCTTTTTGAAGAAAAGCACGACCACACTTCTGTGCCATGCCTTGAGCGTTTGTCCCTCAAGTATAACGGAATTAAATAATCTCTGAAGAGCTTTAAGTACCGGTGTTCCACCTGCTTTCAGAAGTTCAGCCGTAATTCCATCATCACCCGGTGCCTTATTGTTTTTAAGCTGTTTAAGAGCCATTCTAATCTCGTACAGGCTGACGTCCGGGATATCTTCGGTATAGTGTCGGGTAAGTCTAGCTCTTGGGTCTTTAGCCAGATCGCTGACAGGCAGACGTGTGGTCGTGTACAATTGTCCGTAGAACTTCTCAACTTCTTCCAGCAACTCAGTCTTAGACGATATGATCCTGCCGTCCTCAGTCTTCAGCTTGGTCAGTTGGCTTTGACCAACAGACAGATCTCTCGCGAACACTTTTGAGCCTTTGTTGTTCTCCATCGCCTCTTTAATACAATTTGTATTATAGTGGCGCAAATCGCTAGTTGAGACTTAGAGATCTGCCTGTTTAGTTGCCGATACTGAGTAGCGTCTTCAGAGGACTGCAAAACCAATCTGCGTCTTTCTTCCATGAGGTTGCTGGTGAAGTCCGAGATTTTTTTGGTTCTGTTTGAACGGCGAGTTTTAAAAATCTTAGACCCGACCGTTTGGACAATTTCCACGAACCTGTCGTTATAATCGTCCACATTCTTGCATTCTCCTAGGCATTCGAAGCGATTGTGCAACTCGAGCTGAAAGTTTACGGGGTTTAGGAGCTGGATTGGGCGCTGGTCGGAGTGGGTTTAGGAGCTGGATTGGGCGCTGGTCGGAGTGTGGACTTCATCAGTCGACATCTTTCTAGCTTGGTCTTTAGATTCAATGTGCCTCTTACCATTCGGTGTTCGCTTCCTGTTTGACTGAGTTGATCACAGAGACATCATTGAATATTTGCCTTCTCGTCGACAAGATGAAGTCGATCTCGTTCTTCGTTACGCCATTGGGATGCAACCATGTCCACTTTCGCTGTTTAGGCTTTTTGAAGAAGGAGTTCATTATAAAGAGGCCCTCCTTCTCCATAAAGTCGGCCAGCAGCTGGCCACGTGCATTTCTCTCTCCATATCCAAATTACCCCACTCTCAGCTCACCATCACTTCGTTTGCCCAGTTTCGCATTAAAGTCCCCCATAACAATTTCATAAAATCATAATTTATCAACTTATGCAATTATAATTATTTATTTATTTTTTATTTACGCAGTACCATATAGTCCTTGGGGCGCGGGATGTTTATGTAATAAATTAACACTGAGAAAGTTAATCATCATCCACCATCATCATCATCATCATATTTCTATTCAGGTTTTATTTTCGTTACGAAATTTCTTGACTCGGTCCCCTCAAAGCCCGCGATAAAAGCTATACAATAACTTAAAATCCGAATAAGAAGAGGGTCAAGGGTTCCCAACGAAGATTTAGCGGAAACGTGTGGATGGGCATTATTTCCAATTATTTAATTGGACCTTACTTTCTACCCGATAATTTAAATGGGGAGAACTTTGTAAACTTCCTGAGAGGGAGACCTCAACGATTTGATGGATGATTTGCCACGGAACCTAATTAGGGTCATGTGGTTCCAGCATGATGGCTGCCCCGCACGTTTCCGAAGAAGTGTCAGAGAATGGCTGGACACAAATTATCCCCATAAATGGATAGGACGAGGTGGACCTTTACCCTGGCCAGCCAGAAGTCCGGTGTTTCAAAGTGAAATCAGTCAGAAAAGATGGGTACTACACGCCCTTCACAGATCTAGGTCGACTTAACCTGTAACCCTGTATATAAAATCTACAAATACAATGAAAGTATGATAGTTTTTTACGTATTTTTACCTATTTCTATTATTACAAATAATATTATCTTAGGTTTTATTGTCTCAACATTTTGAAAATCAGTACTCAACAATATTTTAATACAGACACTATAATAATAATGGTTAGAACAGAATCATGTTTTAAAAGCTTTTATTTAGCTTGAAATGTTTGTATGTATGTATGTAGGTTTACTTCAAATTTGCGATCGATTTTGGAGCGACTTCCAGAGGTCCGATTGTGCTGAAATTTAGGATAAACCATCCCGGAAGTATTCCCGGTGACAATAGATCCTTGTAGTATTTTGAAGTTAATCTGATGATGAACTTTGGGGGTGGAATTAAGGCCCCAGAATCGTCTTTTATTTTTCAGTAGCGTCGTAGGAAATACAGTCTCTTTGTTTAGAAATGGCCAAATGCGTAAATAAATCCTAGTGTTTTCTTAGAATAAACGATATTCAGTTCTATTTATGTCATAAATAATTGTATAAATAAAATGCTCACGAGAACATGCTCGATGTACAAAATGTAATGTGATAAAGATAAAATGTAATAAATGATAAAATGTTTTGTTTACGTATTTGACCATTTCCAAACAACTAAAGTTTACTGAACTCAACTTTTTTGAATTTGGAACCGTCCGTGTTATTTCTATATAAATTTGAGTATTTGGCTTTTTGAGCATAAAAAATCTTTTCATATAAAAGCTTGTAACCTAAACGCTTTTAGGTTTTTCGAAAATTATTATCCCATAAACCTTTAAACTGGTAATAAACTGTTTATTAATAAAAACCGGGCAAAATGCAAGTTTCTTTTATTTATTTAAAATCTGACAGAGATAGCGTTTCAAATATTGATAACAATGAGAGGAGTTCTCTGTCAGATTACATAGGAATGAAAGACTTGAGGACTGTAGCCCCAAATATTGTCTTTAGATGGCACCAGGTAGTTTATGGTATATTAAAAATATATGGCGCTAGTGATTACACTTTTTCCCTTCTATATCAGATTTATTACATTGGTTATGTTTTTAGGTTTGCAATGGGCATAGAATTCAGGGAGAGCTCTATAGTGATTGGACCCAAAACATCTATTATTGCTAAAAAGGGTATGGTCTTCAACATCAATGTTGGCTTGGCTAATCTGACGAACAAAGCTGCAACGGAAAAAGAAGGAAAGGTATACATACACATCATCATCATCATATCAATCGAAGGACGTCCTGTGCTGGACAAAGGCCTCCTCCAAGGATTTCCACGACGACTGGTCTTGCACACACACTCACACACACACTACTTTTTGTTTTATTTTCGTAAATGCACAGTCCCGACGCTCTCTCCAACTTCCGTAGGTGCTTTCACGATGAAATAATTAAGTCTTGGAGGGCAGAGGCACCAAATAAATAAAATGAAGGGATACCACCAACACTAAGTTAAATAAAACATAACGCGCAAAAAAATATATGAAAATCAGACGACAGGTCTCAGATCCAAAATAAAAGGTAGATGTAGTATTAGCGCTTTGAAAACGGGGTATAAAAACTCTGCCTGCTCCAATTACGACGGAGGAGAGTTTTGCTTACAGTCACGTGTTAGCAGACTTACCGTCAACATGCCAAAACATGCTGTGGCGTGTCTCAAATGCACCTGTCTCATTTACAGTGAAGGATAGGACTTCACCGATCACATGTCGAAACATAATTCGAGGTTACCACTTAAGGTAAATACAAATGTATATAATAGGACAAGTGTATCCCACTTTTTGTTATGATTGTTGTATGAAACTCAATATTATTATTATTTTTATCTGAGCGGGTTTTTTTAAAAACCAAAAAGTATGATATGACGTTAAAATTCTTAAGTACACATAGCAAAGCGAGACGCCCTGGAAACCGAGGTCTGATGACTTTATTTACTTTTGACTTTATTTTAATAATAATAATGATTGTAAAATAATAATATTTTATTGAAGGCTGGTATTGCTTCGTAGTTTTGGATCTTATTTCATCGTTATCTCAGCTACTGTTCTGCTACCCTTAAGCTGGCTACACACGATGGCAAGACGGCCTGTTAAGGCCGCAGACCCGGCCGGTGCATGTGTAGCGTCCGGCGATCCGGTTCGACAGGTTGCGCGCAGATAATTGTTTGGATGAACTGCGTCTGCGTCCGTCCGATGAACAGAGTGTACTGCTCAAAATAAAAGCATCGACCGACGCCCTAAACACACACACAGGCCGGATTTGGCCTTCAGTCTTAAACCTCTCAGGCCGCTACTCTCCCGACTCTCCGTGTGTAGCCAGCATTACAAGATCATCAGTTCACCTTGCGGGGGGGCGTCCAATACTGCGCCTTCCGCCCGTGGTCGCCAATTGATGTCTACAATTAGTTTGTTACCTTTTTAATCCACCCTTTGATAATAATAATAACTTATTTTCAAACTAGCGTTAAGGTAATGCCGTGCATTTCATTATTTTGAAGGTTTTACATGAATAAAATTATGACTCCATGTATAGTTTTTCAAGAAGTTTAACTTGTTTCTCGACCAACTCACATTACGTTCTACCAATTTTAATGTAATTTATCTGGTGTAAGTACCTGATTTATTAAATTTTCTATGCTAACTTGAAAAATATGATATTTTGTGACTATACAGCTTACTATCGGTATGCAATAAAGAATATTTATCTTATCTTTATCTTATCTTAAATTTATTGAAATTGTTAGAAAATAGTGTAAAATGGGCGCACTTTCAAGTTAAACTTGTAAAAAAACTAAACAACAAATTTGAAATTCGCGCCATGACCTTAACATTCTACCTTAATAAAAATATTGACTGAACAATCTTATTCCAGACATACGCTCTATTCATCGGAGACACGGTTATCGTGAATGAGGAACAACCAGCCTCGCTACTCACACAGTCCAAGAAGAAGATCAAAAACATCGGCATCTTCTTGAAGGACGACGATGAGGAGGAAGAAGAAGAGGAAAAGGAGAACAAGACTGAAATACTTGGTGAGTTTCAAACTTCCCTTTACTTTGTGTTTATCAATCTCAAAGGTTTTGTTAAAAATAACTTTATTATAGAAGGTCTTTAGAGTAAAGAGAGGTAGGTGGCGTAACGGCTAGGGCCGCTACCTCCTGTCCGGGAGGTCGTGGTTCGAATCCTGCCACGTACCAATGTGTTTTTGAATTTCCATTTCATATGTACGTTTATCCGACGCTCTTACGGTGAAGAAAAACATCGCGAGGAAACCTGCACACGCCTGCGAAGAAACTCGAAGTTTGTGTGTGAAGTCGGCCGCGTGGTCGACTGAGGCCCGATCGCCCTAATTCAGAATAGGCTCGAGCCCCTCGGTGTGGGCGGGCGTATTTGAGCTGATATGATGAATAGTTCTTTACCTATGAAATTGCCAAGTGGGTGAATGTTTAAAGAAGAAAATTAATGTGAAAAAATTAGTTACTAAAACAAAATTTATTCTCAAAAGAGCATTAGACTATTAAAAATTGGTGTATGTATGCCTATTAATAGATATTCTGAGAGCACAGTGGCTTTAAACCAATTGCCATTTTTTTAGCCAAAAAATACGATTTTTATTTTGAAGCTTCAGAGTTATCGCAACAGTTTCTTCATTACTAATGTCATATTTGGGAATACCCCGCATAAGATTTCGTCACTTTCAAGAAAATTTACTTATTGACTTTTAAAACTAGGGCGACATTACTACTTCTTAGGTGAGAGACGTTTCGATGAAATTAGTCTTGAAGAATAAACCTTCTTTCTTGAAAACTTTTCCTCTAGTGTTTCTTCTTAATTCTTTTTGAACAACTCGCTTTATTAACACAAGAAGTGTGTTCTTTTGTAAATAAAATATTCTCAATAAAAATGTACAGGCGTATTATCAAGACTTGTTGCATTTGTGTGAGTGCACTCCATAGTGGTAGGGGAACAGAAGGGAAATGCGAGTGCGGGGCAGGATGGGGATGGGCTGCGCTATAACCCGGTTGCTCAAAAAGGGGTCTAAGGGGAGACTGAACGACAGACGCATTACAGGAGGTAACGGAGAAGACGAAACTAAAAAAAAATTTGGTCTTCTCATACACATTTGTCTAGGCACTATCTCTTATCGTGTGGCACAATTAACCGTGCTATCGCAGGGATAGACAGCGGTTGCCTGGTGTTGTACTTAGCATCACCGGGGCATTTAGATTTACACCTACGGACGTGTGCAACGCGACCTTCATACTCATCTGAAATCATATGTACAGATTTCCTCACGTTGCTTTCCTTCATCGTTAAAGCAATCGGTCGTTATACCTAGTAAGGTCATATGTTCTGTCACATGTTTATTGTGAAATAATTGAGACATGTTTGTTTTCACAGTAACCATTTATATACCAAAAGGAACTTACTAAAACAGATTCTAACTCTAATTAAACTTATTCAAAATTACCCCCGTGATTTTGAATACACAACCTGCGCGGCCAGTCGTCTATAGCAGCACGAACGAGGTCCATATCAATATCGGCGGCTGCTTTGATTAAGGATGCCTTAAGTGACTCCAAATAAGGATGAGACTTTGCTATATTTTATAATCCATCGGATTTAAGTCTAGACTGAAGCAGGGCCAGTCTTCGTGCCGGATGAAGTCAATTTCACGCGCCGCCAGCCAGTTTTGCGTGCTTTTCGCTCTATGAGCTGGCACAGAATCTTGCTGGAATACCCAGGGTCTGTTTTTGAACATGGTATGAGAAAGGGTTCCCCACTAGGTTTGTGAGGACTGTATTTTGACACACAACTGCTTTTGTTTTTACGCCTTTCTCACAAAAATGTACCTCATTTAAGCCCGAATATGACACTCCCAGCTAAACCATGAGTGACGAGGTAAAATGGCCTCGCTGGACACGCGGAATGCGGCTGCTCGCTTCTTTACTATTGTGGCCGTACACATCATTTTGTTTATTGTAGCTCTCCTACACGGTAAAATGTTTTTCATCCGAAAAAAGAAGTTAACGGTGCTTTTTTCCTGCGCATCGCTTCAACAAATCGCGGGATCTCTTTAGTCTCAGGTCTATGAAACGCGCATCTAAGGGATGTCCTGTTTTTTCGATAAGTTCGGAGCCTTAAATTTTAATTTAACACCCTTTTCACCGTGTTTCTCTTTAACCCCATCTGAAGGTCCAACAGTTTCTGCTTACACATGGGATTTCTTTGGATTCGCGCACATCTCTTATTACTGCTGGAGTCCTAACAGCGCGAGGGCGACCACATCCTTTTCTGTCTTCTACTCTTTAATCCTCATTATATCGTTTGATGGAGCGATAAACGAATCTTTTGGTTATATTAAAATTTTTCAGTACTTCGAAAATCTGATTTGGCGCGTAACCGCAACGATGCAACGCGATAGCCGCAACTCGCTCTTCTTTAAGCGTCCACTCCATATTTAAAAATAAAAGAAAATCGAAATAGTGCACATTTTTATGTTCATAAAAGATTCCAAAATCGAATTTCATAAGTAAATATTTTTGTGACCAGCATGCAAAATTAAAAAGTTTTAATTATGTAACAGAACTTATGACCTGACAAAGTATGTACCTACCTAAGTTTCGAAAAACTCATTGGTACATTGGCCGTCTGGATTTGAACCCGGGAACCTCTGGTTCGCACCCACTCCTCTAAAGGTTGGAGACTCTACACTGGAAGTTGTTGACGAATATGTATACCTGGGACAAACAGTCCAGCTAGGTAGTTCCAACTTCAAGAAAGAGATCAATCGACGAATCCAACTCGGCTGGGCAGCGTTCGGGAAGCTTCGCAATATCTTCACGTCCCAAATACCGCAGTATCTCAAAACTAAGGTCTTTGACCAGTGTGTGTTGCCAGTGATGACTTACGGAACTGAGACATGGTCGCTTACTATGGGCCTCATAAGAAGGCTCAAGGTCACCCAAAGGGCAATGGAGCGTGCTATGCTCGGAGTTTCTCTGCGTGATCGAATCAGAAACGAGGAGATCCGCAGGAGAACTAAAGTAACCGACATAGCTCACAGAATCGCTAAACTGAAGTGGCAGTGGGAAGGGCACATAGCTCGTAGAACAGATGGCCGATGGGGCAGTAAAGTTCTCGAGTGGCGACCGCGCACCTGAAAACGTAGCGTAGGCAGGCCTCCCACGCGGTGGACCGATGACCTGGTGAAGATCGTGGGAAGCCGATGGATGCGGGCAGCGCAGGACCGGTCGTCGTGGAAATCCTTGGGGGAGGCCTTTGTCCAGCAGTGGACGATTTATGGCTGATGTGATGATGATGAACCTCTGGTTAGGAGGACCGAGTCGTTACCGGTTGAGCCACAGACGCTATTTTACGCCGGTGTATGAAGAGTATTTTTTTTGCGAATTGACTATAGATATCTCGGGGAAAGTGGTTATTTTTGTCTTCTTATTCACCTCGTGAAATGCGTCCGCCGTTCAACCGGTCACCTGTATGTATACTGGCCCGGAGTCACGGGCCGATTGCCACTTCCCACCGGTGTGCATAAACACAAACGCAAAAAAACCATATCTCGATGATTGGCCTGCTGTTCTTATTTCTGTGACTCTTCCAATTTCGAAGTGTTGATGAAAATTGTCTAACAATGAAATGTATTTTTATTTAATTACATGAAATCGTGGATGGATAGAAAACGGAGGTGAGTGAACACTTAGCACTAATTGCATGTCTTTAGCGCTTTTGTAGCAAGCATGTGCTGGCCATTATTATAATCATATTTTATCAAGTACATAATAAACTATAAAACCAATTTGAACTCAAGACTTGCAAGTTGGCAAAACGTTAAATAATAATTGGGTGTGCAATGTGTATGCTGTTTGTTGATAAGAGAAAATATTTTGTGCATATTAGGTGCCTGACTAGTTTTTTGGTCATTATCAGTAAGAAATCAGTTTTTTTTTTGGTATATGAACAAAGTTAGTTGAAATCGATACCTACAGTTTAGTTTTTTGTCAACCTGTAGCTTAGTTAACGGAAAACAGTCATGTGCTATTGAAAGCTAATTAGTGAACGAATTGTACCCAAAACCAGTCATTTCGTTAAACTTGAAACGTGCAGTCTGTAGTTTTTGTCAAACTGTAACTTTGTTAACGCAAAACAGTCATGTGCTATCAAGTAGAAGCTGATTAGTAAACTACTTGTACCTAAAACCAACCATTTGTTGAACTTGAAACCTGCGCTTAGTTAACGCAAAACAGTCATGTGCTATCAAATAAAAGCTAATTAGTAAACTACTTGTACCCCAAAACCAGGCATTTCGTTAAAATGGAAACATGCAGTCTGTAGTTTTTTGTCAACCTGTAACTTAGTTAATGCAAAACAGTCATGTGCTATCAAATAAAAGCTAATTAGTAAACTACTTGTACACAGAACCAGCTTTTTTGTTGAACTTGAAACCTGCAGTCTGTAGTTTTTTGTCAACCTGTAAGTTAGTTAAAGCAATACAGTCATGTTCTATTAAATAAAAGCTAATTAGTACACTAGTTGTACCCAAAACCAGCCATTTTGTTGAATTTTGAACCGTTCTTTGTCAACCCGTACCTTAGTTAACGCAAAACGGTCATCCATTTGCTATTAAATAAAAGCTAACTACTAATCAGTAAACTTGTTGAACCCAAAACTAGCTAAGTCTACACATAAATATATTTCAGGCAGAGGCAAACGAACGGCAGTAATAGAATCCAAGCTTCGCACTGAGCATTCTTCCGAGGAAAAGCGTAAGGAGCATCAGAGGGAGCTCGCTATAGCCTTGAACGAGAAGGCGAAAGAACGACTCGCCAAGCAGTCCGGTGGGAAGGACGCCGAGAAGATACGAAAGAGCACAGTGTCGTACAAGAGCGTCAGTCAGATGCCGAGAGAGAATGAAGTCAAGGAGCTTAAGTTGTATGTCGGTGGGTACCATAATCAAGGTTTCTTTTTTCAGTAACAAAAAGAAGACGCTGGGTGCGGACAGCTCAGCACCGGCCGTTATGGAAAAATTTGGTGTAAGGCCTGTGGTCAGAATGGCTGATGTGATTTTTCTTTTATCGTGTCGACGGTCCTTACTAATATTATAAATATGTTCGTTTGTTTGTTACCATTTCAAACTTCAACACCTTGACCAATCTTGATTACATTTGGCATGCAGGTAGCCTGTGTCACTGGGAAGGACATAGGCTATTTTTTGTCCCGGGAAAATAGCATAGTCCAATGCCTTTAATTAGGGAACTGAAAAAAAGACTTTTTTGGTTAATTTATTTAACATTACAATGGAACAATGAATTGTTGTGATTTTTGCACAGAGATTGTTGAGGGGGTGGGTAATGAATGACATAATTTACTAATTAGCATATCCTGATATAGTTACCGAGGGATTTGGCGAAAACTCATTTCCACGCTCGCGCAAGTCGGCGTCGCAACGGAGCAACGGATTGAAGTGATTTTTGGTACAGAATTGGTTTAGGGGGTGGGAAGTGAAATAGACTGCTAATCAGAATAGCCCGAGATAGTCGCTGAGGGATCTGGAGAAAACTGATGTCCTCGCTCGCGCACCACTCACCTTCAAAGACAGTCATAAAAACGACCGCGGGCAAAAGATAGTAATTCATATCTCCTGCCACCTTTGACGGCGCTATCGGCGGTATCCATTAGCTCCTCCTGATTGCAGGTACTAGAGCACACACTTGTTTTCGTGAAGATGTGATATATTGTCGCTTCTTAAAGCGGGAGCCAGGCTGGCCAGACTAGACATTGGTATTCTCTGGGTAATGGGTACGGTCCCTAAACGATATTTTTTTCCAGATCGCAAATACGAGACTGTAATCCTGCCGATATTCGGCATCCCCGTACCATTTCACATCTCCACTATTAAGAACATATCTCAGTCCGTTGAAGGCGACTACACGTACCTCAGGATAAATTTCTTCCACCCCGGTGCTACTATGGGGAGAAACGAGGGAGGGAACTACCCGCAACCTGATGCCACGTTTGTTAAAGAAGTGTGAGTACCCTACACCTGTGCTAAACCCAAGTGAATCGTATGATTATTCGAATGACAGCTATTAAATCCATAGAATTGGTGACTGAAAGATTTAAATAAATCGAAATATCACAATTAAAATTACGTTTTTTTCGTGGATACTTCTGATTAAATACTACATTTCCTAATTTACATCATTTTGAGATTCATACTAATCCATCTTAATACCCATTGCCAAGTTTTTCGCAGCATTTATGCTACTCAGCATAGGTACGTTATCGTATAGTTCCCGTCACGTAAAAAGACCGCTGCGCGACAGTGGAAGAGATCCGAAAGTATAATAATAAGTATGATGCTTTATAATAATAATAGGTACTTCTTAGTACTTTGAAACCGGCTGGCGCGACCGTCCCCGTGCGCAAACACATCTACTCCACTGTCGCTCAGCGATCTTTTTATGTTACGTGACCGGGACATAGGTATAGACGTGACGCGAGACGATAAAGCAATCTTCTCGTTCTAAAGCCAAGTATGTGAAAGAGACAGCAGCGCTACTTTCTACCGGCAGGCGCTACAAACAGCGTTCATTGTACCCGGTGGTGTCATTAGGTTGGTAGTGGTAGGATCTTTTATCCCTTCCAGCGACTAACGGACATATTGGGATGTTTAACGAACATCGCTCCTACGACCAACAACCCATTTGGGTTGTTTTTTACGTACTTTAAGGCGCCCCGATCGCATGGTTGAAAATGGTATACAAAGGTTGGTAAACTTTGGCGAAATGTACGCGAACTATAGGTCCGACCATTAGTGCACTATTATCAGGCCTTAAACCCAGAGCTAGTAAAATAATTGTGGTATATAAAAAAAAAATAAGCCGGCCATATTTATTGATTATTTACGCGATTGTTGTGTAATTGTGTCTCAATTTTGATGAAATTAGCACGGAATTCTCAGTAAATTGAATTTATTCATATAGTAAGGTGTTATTGCGTTACTGTGAAGTGATTTTTACATAGTTTCCTTTTCGAAAAAACTCTTGTGAAAAAGTTCTGTGTTTTATCAACAAATTAGGGTTCCGTGACCAGTTCGAATCAATTCTGTGGGATTATAAGATGGAATGGTAAGTAAATTGCATGTATTTCTATTCTAAGGTATTACTGCTTTACTGTGTAGTGATTTTATCACCGTATCTTGTTCGAAAAAACTCTTAGAAAAATTATAAAAAACATTGTTTGCATCGGCAAGGAAAACAAATGAAAATCACATTGTAGCAATTTTTTTTTTATTGTTTTTCCACTAGGCTATCTCTTTTTTGTTTTGTATCATGTAGATACACTACCGAGCCATTATAAAAACATCATTAGCATAGAAAAAGAAATAGTAAAACAAAACAAAAAAAATCAAAGCTTTCAAATTAATCATGTTGTATTTAATTTTTCTGTGATAGAAGAAATCTAAAAAAAATATGATCAAAAAGGAAATTTAATCAGCTTACTAGATCAGTAACTAGTTTTTATAGGTTTTATACAAAAATACTGAGAAAACCTCGGAAATCCGCAGCGCGGCCGACCCCCGCTAGGCTAGACCGGATGTACCTATCATATAGCAATTTTTTTTTTATTTTTTTTTGCACTAGGCTATCTCTTTTTTGTTTTGTATCATGTAGTTACATTATCTAGCCATTAGAAAACAATCATTTTGAACTGTATTTATGTAGAATATAAATACAAATAAAAAAACAAAACAAAAAAAACAAAGAAAAATCAAAACTCTTAAATTAATCATGTTGTATTTAATTTTTTTGTGATAGAAGAAATCTAAAAAAATATAATCAAAAAGGAAATTTAATCAGCTTACTAGATCAGTAATTAGTTTTTATAAGTTTCATACAAAAATACTGAGAAAACCTCGGAAAGCCGCAGCGCGGCCGACCCCCGCAAAACCAGACCGGAAGTACTTGTCGCGTGGGCGGCGTCGGGGCGTTTGATATGCTCACGGGAAGGGGCTAGTTTCTACAGTACAGAAAGCAGTGGTAACTCTGTACTGATTTCCCTGAATTGATATATTTAATTCCAAGATCCATACAGTACGGTAAAAGCTCAGCTTTCTAAACATTACCTTGATATGGTTCCCTAATTGTTGTGTTTCATGTTTATGTTTTAATATTTTCTTAGTTTTTGTTTATTTTATTTTTTTAAGTTTAGCTAGCGTATACATTTATACACATCTTATCTTATCTTTGTAAGTGGGGGCTGCAGTTACAGCGACACTTCGACCCAATGGGATCTTTTGTGTCTACCCCTATAACCTTTGCACCCCAACCTAATCGAAGATGTGCTGCATTAATGCAGCAATTCCGCTGATTGGAAGGTGCTTGTAGTCCTCCGGTTTTGGGTAGCCATCACCTAGGAGGTACATACGCTTGCTAGCCAGGACATCGCAGTGACACAGTAAGTGTTCCATTGATTCTATATCTTCACCACAGACCCTGCAGGTCGGGTCATGCGTCAGGCCGATTTTTTGCAGGTGTGCGTTTGTGGCAAAGTGGCCCGTCAACGCTCCTGTTATCGCCCTGACTCGCGTCCTGCTGTTATTCCAAATGTACTTGGTTGCCCCTGTGGTGACCTCACCGATGAAGAGCTTAGAGTGTTTATGTCCATCTCTGGATAGCCATGTCAATCTGTGTCTTCCCTCGGCCTGTTCCTTTAATGCCCTTATAATAGTGCTCCTTGGTAGACCTATCCTCGGTTCTGGACCACACATTGTTGTTTGTGATCCCATTCTAGCCAGTTTGTCTGCTTCTTCATTGCCTTCCACTCCTACGTGTCCAGGGACCCAGACCAGTTGCAGTTTGTTGTGTCGGCCCACCTTATTAAGGACCTTTACACAATTTAGCACTAGCCCGGAGTCAACCTTGAAGGAGTCAAGAGCTTTAAGAACAGCTTGGCTATCGCTGAGAATATAGATGGTTTTGTCTTTGACTTCCTTGTCTATAATCTCATGTGCACATGCAATGATAGCATAAGTCTCCGCCTGGAAGACTGTTGCATATTGCCCTAGACTAATACTCGCTGAGTAATCCTTAGCATAAACGCCTGCACCAGCACCAGACTCCATTTTCGATCCGTCTGTATACCATGTAAGAGTGTTTGGTCCTTGTTGTTTAAGTCCTTTACTCCATTCTTCCCTCGTAGGAACATAGATTTTATATTCTTTTTTGAATATGTGCACAGTCTGTATTTTGTCACATCCCATGCGCATAAGCCTTTCCATACCTGTGTCTAGTTGTAGATTGGTATGTCTGGTTTTGGGCATGTCAAAATTCCACATGCCATTTAACGATAACCTGTGTAGGGCCTTGGCCGCCTCTGTCTGAATGTGTATTTGTAGCGGCTTTAGATTTAGCAGCATTTCCATAGATGCAGTAGGTGTTGTACGAAATGCTCCGGTAATTGCCAGGCAGGCCAACCGCTGAAGTTTTGTCAGTGTTTGCCCGCACGTGCCTAACTCCGTTCTAGGCCACCACACAATGCTGCCATAAGTAATAATGGGTCTTACTATCATTGTGTATAGCCAATAAATGACTCTGGGTTTCAGGCCCCAGGTCTTTCCGTACGCAGATCTTAGCATACCAAAGATTTTTGTGGCCTTGACCATGATCCTTTCTGTGTGCAGACTCCACGTTAGTTCTTTATCCAAGGTCATGCCTAGATATTTGACGCTCGTGGACCAGTTTAGTTCTGTACCATACAGTTTGAGAGTTTGTAAACCTTGTAGGTTTCTTTTCCTTGTAAATGGTACAACCGTTGTCTTGCTAGGGTTAATCGACAGGTGATTTTCACCACACCACCTTTCAACTTTTTGCAAGGCCTTTTGCATTATTTGCGATACTATGTTCGGAAATTTGCCGCTGATTAGTATAGCTAGATCGTCAGCATAACCAATCGTGTAAAGAGGTCCGGTGTTCAGCTCCTGTAGGAGCGAGTTGACCACTAGGCTCCAAAGTGTTGGTGACAAAACACCACCTTGTGGGCATCCTTTTGTAGTGGTCGCAGTAACCTCGTCCCCCATTAGTGAAGATGTTATAATTATCTTCCTAAGCATCATATCTATCCATTTGCATAACGTTTGGTCTATGCCATGGGAGCTAGCTGCATTCTTGATTGCCTCGAAAGTAGTGCGATCAAAGGCTCCTTCTATGTCAAGGAAGGCAGCAGCACATACTTCCTGGTTCTCCAACGCTCTTTCAGCACGTGATACTACAAGGTGAAGTGCTGTTTCAGTCGACTTGCCAGACTGATATGCACATTGTAGTCCATGAAGTGGTTTTTTCCGCAAAGGACCCTCCTTTATATGTTTGTCGACCAGCTTTTCCAAAGCCTTTAGCAGAAATGACGAAAGGCTTATGGGTCTGTAAGACCTCGGTTCATCATATCTGTCTCTTCCTGGCTTTGGCAAGTAGACAACCTTCACACGTCTCCAGATTTTAGGAATATATCCGAAGGCGATACACGCTTTGTATAGCCTGCATAATGGCTTAACTAGCGCCTTTGATCCTTTTTGTAGTAGGATGGGGTAGATCCCATCTGGTCCTGGCGATTTCAATGGTTGAAAGCTACCTATAGACCATAGTAGCTTTTGCTCATTTACTACCTTCTTAGCTACGTCCCAGTCTTTTTTCCTCGTTTGAGTATTCAGCTCATTCCGAGTTACTGGGTCATCCTTTTCGCTATCTGTTATTTCACAGCCCGGGAAGTGGGTTTTAAACATCACTTCCAATGTTTCCTTCCCAGATTCAGTTAGTTTTCCCTCTTCGGTTCTAATAGATTTTAGCTGATCTGATTTTGTAACAGAGAGCGCCTTTGAGAGTCTCATTCCTTCAGGAATATTGTCAATACTTTGACAGTGTTCTCTCCACTTTTTCCTTTTTCTCTTACGAACTTCTAGGTTAAATTTAGTAAGAGCTCTTGAGTACTCAGTGAAGTCATTTTTCTTCTTGGCTTCATTGAATGCCCGTCTTGTGTCTCTCCTAATTTTTTCAAGATCAGAGCTCCACCACAAATCCTTTTTGACCATGACAGCTTTTTCAGGACAGTTTTTAATCCAGGCAGTTCGTATCGCGTTAACAATCCTATCCGCCTCGATCTCTATGTCAAGTACAGAGTTTAGTTTACCTCGCACTTCACCTAATTCATCCTTTAGATCCGTCACGTAAGATTCCCATTCAGTGTTCCGTGGGTTTCTCCTTCGTACAGTCTGTATCTGGTTATCAGTTCTGTACCTGAAGCATATGTACCTATGATCAGCACCACTAATTTCGTTAGATACATGCCAATTAATTATGTCCTTACTTGCCCTGTTTGAGGCAACCGTGATGTCAATGACCTCGGCCCTTCTAGAATTGACGAACGTTGGTTCATTGCCTCTATTTAGAATTTGTAGCGGAGAACTTACTATGTATTCTAATAGGTCCTCCCCCCTTTTATTGATATCTGTGCTTCCCCAGACCGTGTGATGGGAATTAGCATCACATCCTATAATAAGATCAAAATGATTCTTACCGCAGTGCTCGACTAGCTCCCTCACAGCAGGTGAAGGTGGCTCCGTCTCCTCATAGGGCATGTAGGCAGAGGCCATGATGATCTCACTCCTGCCCCCTTTAAGGATCCTAACTGTTGTAAGATCCCTGGAACAGAATTCGTATAAGGGCATTGCATCTACGCCATTTCTGATATAGATGCAAGTCCTCATATCATTAGCAAGACAGTTGTAGACTATGGATCCACCCGCCCTACCCAAACCCGATACTAGTCCCTTTCTAATGTAAGGTTCCT
Organism: Coleophora flavipennella; assembly: GCA_947284805.1. NCBI lineage: Eukaryota > Metazoa > Arthropoda > Insecta > Lepidoptera > Coleophoridae > Coleophora > Coleophora flavipennella. Next base: position 3,192,509 of record OX369285.1, on the reverse strand, counting down.
GTATGAGGGCAATATCAAATTTATTACTTTGCAGCTGTCTGGCTAAAAGTGCCGTTGCTGCCTTACAGTGCTGTAGGTTTACTTGTACACACCTTAGACCCGCGAATTTGAGTGTTCGCCGGGGTGTGGCGGCCAGTTATTGGCCACCACTGGGTGCCTCACTCTCCGTCACATCGCCGACAGCCAGAGGAGATGATGCCAACCCTAGGTTGCCAATCTCCTCCAGAAGATCATCCGTCTTCTGTGACGTCGCCGGTGATGGAGGCTGTCCCTGCTCTACTACCTCCATTGTGTTCGGCTGCGGTTCGGGTTCCGCTACCGTCTCCACTGGACTCGATCGTGGGACTACCGCCCCCACGACAGCACCGACAGGCTCCTCCACCCTCCCTTCGGTGTCCTCCAGGAGTTTGAAGGTGCTCTTGTCCATGCCCGACTGGAGGCAATAGCCCTTCGCCACATTATACACATGAGAACATATAGTACTTAGTTATTAATTCGATTCTAAGCATTAATAATTACTGTTTGTTTACAAATTAATAATAAAATACTAAGCATTCCATCTCAGTGCTCGAGTGTCGGTATACTCGAGTACGAATTGCAAACTACACATATATATTGACACTTTTGATTGTAGGTTCTTGGTGGAACATTATATCACACATTTTGATACCTATATAACACTAATTCCACATAAAACTTAACTTATAGTTTGTCTGAAGATGGTGTTCGAAACCGGTCGCTGGCAACTTATAAGTGAAGTTTTATATGGAATTAGTATAATTATATTAGTGTAAATGTAGCCATGTATTTTTCCAGAACCTACCGAAGTACAAACACAAAGGAACCAGGCGAGATATCACCACCTTCTTCAAACCTCAACACTGGCTTCAGATTAATCAAAGAGGTTCAGAAGAAGTACAAGACAAGAGAAGCAGAAGAGAGGGAAAAGGAGGACTTAGTTAAGCAAGACACATTAGTTGTATCACAGAGCAAAGGAAACCCGAAGCTAAAAGACTTGTACATCAGACCCAACATTGTTACGAAGCGAATGAGTGGCTCGCTGGAAGCGCATACAAATGGTTTCAGATTCACTTCGGTTAGAGGCGATAAAGTAGATATACTATACAATAATATAAAGAATGCGTTCTTCCAGCCGTGTGATGGAGAAATGATTATACTGCTACATTTTCATTTGAAACATGCTATTATGTTTGGTGAGTATTTATTTTAATAATGGAGACAATTTTCAACTTAGGGCGAGCGCATACTGCCGTAGTTTTTCTAATCGCATCATCTGTGAAATATGGATTGTCATAGATGGTCGCGCATTGTGGTACATTAAAAAAAGCATGAAGTTGGCCTCCTGCTGCGAAAAACATTTTTGTATTGATTTTCCATCGTGCAGGCAACACTATACGTGGGCTGCTCCAAAAATAGTTAAATGAAAAATATTTAGAATTTAAAAAGTTTATTTAGAGCTTTTCAAAATATTCCTTTTTTTTTTGCTTAATTGAGAGGTTGTAACTCAAACAAATTCCTATGTATATTCATAATTTTAACTCAATAATTGTTTAATTAATGAATGCTCGTCAAGGCGCCGCACACCACAAACATCTTCTGAGTCCAACATAACTCACCTGGTCTGGATCCGATAGGATAGCATTAGTCTCTTTTGGTTGCGAAAGTATTTACTTAGCAACACGTGCGTTCCACGTAACTGAGAAACGGTCCCTGGAAGGCGAGGCGTAAGCTCGCCGCTGGATTCACTGTCTAATTAATGGGTGAAAGTTCAAGTTCCACAAGCTATATCGTTACCCCTAAATTACCTTGACTTTTGCATTAGTCAATACGTATTTAACATACACACTTATTATACAAGATATAAAAAGAATAAAACGTACAGAAACAAGAAAATAAAATACATTTACTAAAATTTATCTTAGTACATAGGGAACAGAGGGTGAAGTGCGGTGAGTGTTTTGCGGTTTGACCGCCTCACATCAAGAGGTCGCGGGTTCGATTCCCGGCGGAGTCTACCTTTGATTGTTCGTAGGGAATTTTTAAAGTCCGCCTCGCTAGCTGCCACCATCTTATTTTTAAGTCTTGCCGCAAACATCAATGTTAACAACATGTTTGTTAACAGCATTGATGTGTTTCGGCTTGAAGATAAAATAGTCAGTTCCCCATTGCGTTGGGGAATCTTGGTAAGCCCGCTTACATCTTCGGCATCATCGTCACTAACCATCAGGTGAGATGATGCCAAGGGCTTACCAAATTTGGATAAAAAAAATCGGGCCAAGTGCCAGAGATAAGATGGTGCTATGGAGCGCGCGGCAAAACGGTAACCGCTTTACACTCTATCTGCACTCGCACATACAAAAACCAGATGATTGGGTGATTTGCAAACCTTATCCCTCGCCTCGGCTTTACAAAAATCAGATGATTGGGTGATTTGCAAACCTCACCCCTCGCCTCGGCTTTGCAGGTAAAAAGAAACATGTCGATGTTCAATTCTACACGGAAGTAGGTGAGATCACCACCGACTTAGGGAAACATCAACACATGCACGACCGCGACGATCTTGCCGCCGAGCAGAGCGAAAGGGAGCTACGTCACAAGCTGAAGGTGGCCTTCAAGAGCTTCTGCGAACGGGTTGAGAACATGACTAAGCAGGAGGTGGAGTTTGATACACCTTTCAGGTGAGTACAAGAGAAGAAATACTTAATGTAGATTAAAAATAATCTAAAAACCACGTTTTTATGTGCCTTAAAAAGAATAAAATAACGCATCTAGAAAGATACAAAAGTAAAATTAAAGAAACTAAGATATTAAAACCTAAGCTTTCATGCTCATTCATTAAGTTTCATGCGCCCCACTTTTTCAAGTTTATCTTTAAGCATGTATATGTGGCGGTGGTGTGTGTTTTATGTAGTGGTGTGTGTTGTATGAGGTGGGGGTTTTGTGTTTGTTTATGTGTGTATGTCCTCTTGGGTCATCAAGAACCCCGGATGGTTATTGTATTATTTTTAAGGCACATAAAAACGTGGTTTTTACATTATTTTTGATCTGCTATAAATATTTTCTTCTTTTTAGTTTTCCTCCGGAAATGACAGACAGACGGACTAATTAAATACATATGCTATATTGTGTTGTCATCGAAACCGAGGCTGTGTGCAAAATTTCAGCATGATCCGATCACAGACAAACAGACAGACAGATGGGACAAATTGAATACACTATATTGTGTTGTCATTAGAACTGAGGCTGCAAAATTTCAGCATGATCGGATAACAGGAAGGATTTAAAAAATCCGTTGCATCAATCCACCCAGAACGATAGACAGACAGACAGACAAACAATAAAGTGACTTAATAAAAACGTATTAGAATGATCTTAGTGGTGAAATGAATGCCGCAAACGGGTTGGAGGGAGCAACGTCGCAAGCTAAATTTGGCTTTTAACAGATTCTATGAAAGTGTTGAAAACATAGCAGAAGGTGAAGTTTGCCGCGCCTTTCAAGGTGCTCATCTGAAAGGTGAAATACTCTTAGGTACATGATCTTCTTGTAGTGAGGTAACAGCCTTAAAAGAGTGAGAGGGAGCTACGTCACAAACTGAACGTGAATAATAGATTATTTGTAAGTTAGGATATGACATATCAACAAGTGGAGTTTACTTAGTGCGCTGTGCTGGCTGATGTATTAGTATTGAGAGGGAGTTACTTCATAAGCTAAGGAAGTAGCAGTTTTTCTGAATTGAAGCCTTTTGTGTGAGTTAGTTGGACAAACGTTGTATAAAATGTTATCACCTTCCGGAGTAACGTTGAAAAAAGGAACCTTAACCAAAAATGTGACAAGTGTTCTTGAAGTAAGAATAGCACACACGCTCACACACAAAGCGTTCCATAAAGTTAAGCTTCCCTCACATCTCAAAAGAGATCTCGATTTGTCAATTCTAATCTCCTTTCCCCACAGAGAACTTGGATTCCCCGGTGCGCCATACCGCAGCACAGTCCTGCTACAACCCACCTCTGGAGCTCTCGTAAACCTCACCGAATGGCCGCCATTCGTGATCGCGCTCGAAGACGTGGAATTGGTACATTTTGAGCGAGTGCAGTTTCATCTCAAGAATTTCGACATGGTATTCGTGTTTAAGGACTACTCGAAGAAGACTGCTATGGTGAATGCTGTGCCGATGAATATGCTCGATCATGTGAAGGAGTGGCTCAAGTAAGTAGTGTCATAATGATGTGTTTTTAATAACATATTTATGTCTGATTGGCTACAAATGAGAGATTGGAACAAAGCTATTGGTAATCAATGAACTTTGTTAATTTATAAAACTCAACTGTTTTAAACAAAGAACTCCCAAGTTCTTTGAATTTAAAATAGTTTAATTTCTCTTGAAAGGTTTTTCATATCCATTTCTTAAAAGTTTTTAATCTCAAATATCAATTTTATTATGTATTTCAATTTTATTTGAATTATCATCACATCAGCTCATATACGTGCTCACCGAGGGGCTCGAGCCTGCCCTGAATTAAGGCGATCGGGCCTTAGTCTAAGATTATTTTCTCACACATTTTTATTTCCAAATTAGGAATTTATATTTTAATAGGAAAACTCTTCAATATTTCTGCTTAAAATTATCAGCTCGTGCGACATCCGTTACTCGGAAGGTATACAATCGCTGAACTGGACCAAGGTGATGAAGACTATCACGGACGATATCGAGGGCTTCTTCGACAACGGTGGCTGGACCTTCCTGGACCCGGAGTCTGACGCTGAAGGCGCTGCTGCGGTAAGTCGTGTACACGATATCGAGAGCTTCTTTGACAACGGCAGCTGAATATTCCTGGACCCGGAGCCTGACGCTGTTACGCCACCGATGCTCAGATTTTGGTGTTAACTTACATATAATTTAAAAAAAAAAATAGTGCAAAATTATTTTTTTTAGGATTTTGCAATTTATGGCTCCATCTGATATTATATTCGTAACTTGTCATGGCGAGTGACTACTTCATTTATTGTCAATTGAAATTTAAATATGTTCAAATGAATGTCTCAAATCTAATATTTCTAGATTATGACGGTTTTGAAAAATCCATATCGTATCCGCAATGGTTTTTCGACATATTTATAATGTAATTTAAGGGAAATTATGTATTCATATGATTTAAAAGACACGCAAAGAAAGAATACAAGATGGAGCCATAGAAGCAAAAAAATAATCTTGAAATCTGTGGCATGTTCGAGAGACAAACATAGCCTTAAGAGGGAGTATGAAGCAAAATATTTGTCTTTGTCGCTTCACGCGATTTTATTAGGAAACACAGCGGGCTCCGCAAGAATATGTCGAAAATAAGAAACTAAAACAAAAAACTGTAGGAGTAGCCCTCGATCAAAGGCATTCAATTTTTTTGGCGGTACGTGTTGTACCTCTGATGTGAGTACGCAAAGAAATAAGTGTAATTTTGGAGGTAACTTTGCGATTTATTTACGTAATTGAAATAATTGTAATTTTGGAGGTAACTGCGATTTATTTTTATATAGGAAATTGTGAACAACTGTATTTTTGGCTAGCCGTTAGTCAGATAGTGTTATTTCACGTCTTTTTCAAGAATTTTAAGACTAAAAATGATTCAGATTATTCATTGCAAAGCAGGAAGGCCTCTCCCACACGGTAGACCGACGACCTGGTGAAAGGACGCGGGAAGCCGCGCTGGATGCGGGCAGCGCAGGACCGGTCGTCGTGGAAATCCTTGGGGAGGCCTTTGTCCAGCAGTGGAGGTCTTTCTGCTGATATGATGATGATGAAATCATTTCAATCAATTTAGATTAGATTTCCTAGTGTGTACAAGAGGCTACGTTGTCTCTGCCTCCTTTTTTGACTATTTTTATATTTTCAGCCTGTTGGATTCTAAATACTTCTCTTTTACATACAGGACGAGGAATCGGAAGAAGAGGATGACGCGTATGAGCCCACCGACGCCGAGTCTGAGGAGGATTCAGAAGACGACTCCGAGTACGACTCCGAAGCGTCTGACGTGTCAGATGGCTCCGGCGATAGTGAGGGTACGTGTTTAGCAAATTGCAACGTTGCTACCTTGTTTTACCATCAGTCAATCAATAGCCAAAGCAACGCAGTCTCGACGCGCCCTCCGTTCCGCGTCTAAGCTGGCACGTGTGGTGGAAAGTCTTAGAGGGCAGGGTTATTTAAATAAAAAGAAGCTTTTGCACCAGCAATAAAATATAACAAAAAAATAGGTATCTGTTTGAACCGCCGGACCGAGTGGACGGCTACCTGCGACCCCAAATGCCGGCTGAAATACCACCCGCCCGGCCCGCCGCGTTGCTTGCTTGCGCAAGCGCACTACTTGTTGATGTACAAATCTTGTAAATTTCCTTAGATTTCACTAATGTTAATGCAAAGTTTTAGTGTGTCCGATACCTAGATATTGTTAGTGCTCAGTGTGTGTAGTGATGTGCTTGGTGATGTCATGATCTGTTGGGGCCATCGTTGGCTGGGTCCACAGCGTTACCCATATAAATCCGGTGAGATTGTTTCAATTGAAATAAAAAAACAAATGAATAGCGGCAACAAGCGTGTTCTTCGACTTAGACACCCTATTCTTTTAGATATTTCTAGATTGGCACGCGGACAGTGATGATTTATCACAAATCGGATAAATGAAGACGTAGAGCGATTGAAAACACATTTATGTATCGCTGCAGCCACGCGCTAGTACCTACATTGTAGTTCAAAAAAAGCTTTACAAATGGTACGTAGGAACTTTTAACTATCGATCAACGAATTTTTTAAGGTTTAAAATGATTTGTGAGTTTACATGATTTTCTCAACGTATAAAGTTGATAGGTGCCTGTCGTATGCACGTACCCTTTGATTGGTTTTTAGCAATGTCTGAGTGTACATTTATTTTCGTATTTGTATTACATGCATACCAGGTCGTGTTTCTGAGTGGGTGTGTAGATATGTTAGTGGAGTGATGCTGTGCTCAAATCAAGCGTGAATTGAAATTGATTTTCTGGATGTCAAAGTATGTGCTTTTGATTCGATTAGTGCAGTCCTCACTTGTGATTTATTTTAAAAGTTTGGGGAAAACTATTTGCAAAATGTACAAGTGACAGATTACTTCATAGTGAAATCAACTGCCGCTAAGCTAAGCAGATGTCGCTAAAACAATGTTTTTTTTGCGTTATGTATCTGGTGGGCTCACGAGAAACACAATACCATGAACGCGCCACCTGCGCGCAAGAACGCGCAAGTCATAAAACAAAAAAGTTGACTTGCCTAGCCGAGCCCAGTCACCAGTCCTTATTATGGCCAAACAATACTCGCCTAACTTTGAGGCCTTTGGGACCCAACCTTAGAGTATACCTAGGCTGTTCCTACCGAAAAGAGGCATGGTCAAGCAGTCATCATGAATTCTCTAGACTAGTAAGTGTGACAAAATAACTATGGATTTAACAACAAAAATAATAATTAAAACTCCTAAAAACTCCCTGCAACAAAACAACATTTTTAAACGAAATGGTTTTATGACGAACGCTTTTTGATGAGCGAACAAAGCATGTACATTGTACACCATAAAGGTTAAAATACAGAAACCCAGCTCAGTTTTGTAAAGTTTGTAGATACCAATTGAAGCGCAATATTCCCCCGGAAACAAAAGAAAACTATAACAATAGTTTACCCATGGTTAAAAGAAATAATAGACTTGTTCACGCCACTTGCGTCGTTGGGCTCATAACAATAAAAAACTAATGGCAAACAGCCAAACTTATTTACAAAATGGTTATCGAACCTACAATGACATACGGGCTGAAAGAGGCAGCCTTAACAAAATCAAATAGTCGAAAACTTCGGAAATATTAACGCCTCATCCTACAGGATATGATAAACAATTCGGGCACCAAACCTGATAAAAGCAAGACACACGACATCCTTGATCGAAAAACAATAAACAAGCGTATTGTGTGCCTCAGGATATGCTACATGGGGTACATGGGTCACCTATACAGACGTCAGCACCCTCACCTACTCACCGCAGCTCTCAATCACAAAGCAAAAAAAACTAAAAGTTGGCCGACTAATGGCACAACGGCGCCTATGTTCATGTTCATGTTCACTTATGTGATATGATGAAATCAGAAAGCAGGAAATGAAGACAACCACAAAAACAGATCGAAAATAATATAAAAAAGGTTGACTTCGTCACAGCAATTCTCCTATTTTGAGAAAATGGTAGTTGACTGCTACGTCATTTGAGTTACTTTTTATCATCTGTCTAGAACTAAATACTGTTCTAAAAAATTGTAATAGCAAGGCCTGACGTCATAGTTTTTTTTACCATCACTAATGTACTGTAATTTTGTGATTGTAATCATTTAAAAATAGGGTTGTTGACTGCATCGATATAATGAATTAAGAACTATTGTTTACTAAATCACCCTTCTTCTGAAATACTTTACTCGCTTTGTTTGGTACAAATATTTCAATATTTAATTAGTCAAAAACAAGATTAGTCCATCAATGGTGCTGAAAAACTATGACGTCACTTCTTGTTATTTCTAATATTTTTTGATAGATTATAAAAAGTTATTTCCAATATTTTTTGATAGATTATAAAAAGTAACCCTAAAAACATCAACAAGTACAATTTTTTTTATATCATTCCCGAGTTTTGGAAGAGACCTGTGCCCCAACAGTGGGGACGTTTATGGGTTGTTAACACACAGGTACCGTGTATATAACAAACAAGCGGAGTGTAGGTATCTCCTTTCTTGCTCTTCCTTGTTACAAGTCCTTACATGTCTTTTTGTATCACAGAGGAGGACGAAGAATCGGGCAAGGACTGGTCCGACTTAGAGCGCGAGGCCGCCGAGGAGGACAAGAAAGAACGTAACTTCGACCGCGGCGGTGACTACGACACCAAACGCAAGGCCCCGCGCCCCCGCTCCTACGACTCTGACGAGGGACGCAGCAAAAAGTCCAAACACGACAAATCGAAGTCCAGTCATAAAGGGTCCAGCTCCAGTCATAAGAGCTCGAGCAATCACAAAAGTTCTAGCAGTCATAAGAGTTCCAGCCATAAGAGTCCGTCTAAGCATAGTAGCAGCAGGTATGTGATTGGTTGTTTTTAGTGTCATTAAAGGTCCCAAATGGAGGATTCTGCCAAAAATCCAAACACGAAAAGTCGTAGTCCAGTCATACAAACATCCAGCACCAATCATAAGAGCTCGAGTAACCACAAAAGTTTGAGCAGTCTCGAGAGTCTGTCTAGGCATAGTAGCAGCAGATTTGTTGTCTGTACTTGTATTGTTCATTCAAATTTATATGATCTGCAAGTAACTTCATTCATTAACCCGCCGGCACTAGCGCCTCATTTTGTGATATAAGTCTAAAGGACCCAAAAGTGAAATGTGTTTTTTTATATAAATAAAGAGTATAAAAGATTTTTAATAAATTTAATAGAATGAGGGTAATAAAAACAATATTGAGATCACAGATATTTATGTATTTAGGTAACAATTTCGATCTATATCACAATAGAAAATAGATATGTGCTAAATGCGTCTCATTTAGGGACATGGACAGTTGCATGAGGGTCTAAAAGACCCAAAACTTAAATGTGTTGTTTTTCTATAAATAAATAAAAATATATATTTTATAAATTTAATAGAGAGTATAAACAAATATTGAGATCATAAATATTTATGTATTTAGGTAAAATTTTAATCTATATCACAAAAGAAAAGAGTATGTGCTAAAACGCGTAAGGGTCGAAACAAATTATACTTACTTTATGCGTCCGTGATGTCCAAGCGCCGCGCGCGAACTCGGTGAGGCGAGGTGTGCGGGTAGCCTATACAGTAGCTGAGCTTGCGTAGTAACCAATATTTCAAAAGTTATAGAAGAAGAAATAAGGCTCTGGGTCCTTTCGACCTTTGCGCGATTACCCGCGGGTCAACTAACCATAAGCAACTGCTATTACCTGGATGGGTTTGACTGTTAGTGTAGAGGCATTTTATTTCGAGAGTTTTCGTGCTCATCATGTCACGTTAGGTCGTTGGTGCCGGTTGCTATTCACTAGATGGCAGTCGTCAAGCTGTCTCATAGGCCTTATAGGCAGCTGGACAGTGGGGTCGCCACTAGACCTACAACCTCCAGACTTGGCCGCCGTGGCCTATCCTTCCCGAGTTGAAGAGACCTATGCCCCAGCTGTGGGGACATTATTAACGACTTGTTTATGCATCTTTTTGTTCTGTGCAGTTCATATTCAGCTATCAAAAACTTAGTGAATCACTACGAGTTTTCTTCGCAGCCCGTCAAAGAACCGCGATAAGCATCACAAGTCCGATAGCAAGTCGTCGCACAGTAAATCAAATGGGGAACACAAGTCGTCAAAACACGACCACAAGTCTAGCAACAAGCGTTCCCGCGATGACAGCCGTGAGCGCGACCGCTCGTCCAAGAAGGCCAAGTGAGTGTGCTGATGTAGACTTATGTTACAAGCAGACTGTGATTACAAGTGTCCATGGTTCTACAACCCCTCCACAGTGCAAGGAGGGACCTGGCCCTGGGAAAAACCTGCCTAAAACCTTAACCTATATTTTTTCCAGTCTGGTAAAAATGTATCCTATGTCACTCACGGGATAAAGACCTTAGATTGGTCACTTGCACCTCGCACTACAAAATCGTTTAGGCTACAGAGCGTGCCAAAGAAATAAATAACATCTTTTTGGCTAGTTGGGTAAAAATGTATACTATGTCACTCAAGGGATAAAGACGAATCTAAAACTCTAAAATCCATCAAGCCGTGCTACAGGGCGTGCCAGAGAAATAATCTTACATACACTTGAAAAACATAACCCTCCTTCTAGCGCAGTCGGGTAAAAAGTTGAATGGTCTATCCATAATCACAGACAGACTACCAAACGTCGAACAATAAGTTAAGTCAACATCGTCATCTATTGCTTATCGTGATATAGGCTAGTCGACAGCTCGTAAAAAGTGGGATTAGGTGGAAAAATAGGAAGTTAATGAAACTTTGGGATGTTGTTCAGGGATAGTTAATTAACATTTTCTCAAGATTTGTACCTTGAGGACCCTGTGCAAAAAGAGGGGGTCCTTAATAACTTAACAATAACAATTTTTCCTTACATCCTGCAGCAAAAACATTTCTATAGATTTTAGTAGAACGTTAAATTTCCTACAATTTTGAGTCTTCAAACATGTTTGTACTTATGTCGATTGGTTACCGAGATATGGTGCTTCGTAAAAAAAATATTTTTTTTAAATTTGCAATAAAATTACCAGAAATGAAGAATGCTACCCTTATTCTTCTGTTATACCTGAATCATGATATGTTGTTTTAATTATGGTTCCTCATGGTTCCTGGTTACTATCACCAACTTTGGAGCTGGGGCCTAACCACGCGAGGGGTACTACCAATCCCCACAACCAGAAATGCTGCACCGGATAACATCCTCCAGATTATTTCCTGCAAGTGCAGTAAAGGCTGTAGCACCGGAGCATGCAGCTGCAAAAGCAGGTCTCAAGATGATCAGCAATGTGCAAACACTGCACATGCCACTCCTGCGATAACGCCCCCGCAACTGATTTGAACGAGGAGGACTCACCAGACATAGCCGAAGAATACGACGACGGCGAGGTCGTCATTAATAGCCTGATCGTTCAGGAGGACGAGCTGTTAGAAGCAGAAGCAATAGCTAATAAATCCCGAAAGGAACTGAAAAGAGTACTCACTCATCACTATATGTGTACTTGCTTCGGCAGTACATATACTAAAATTGGAACGATACAGAGAAGATTAGCATGGCCCCTGCGCAAGGATGACACGCAAAATCGTGAAGCGTTCCACATTTTTAATTAACGCCCCTCCCCAAAAACCACTTACCCTACTCCACCACTCGGCAGTGGAGGGTTTCTGGAGTAATCCATTAGCTCCGTGCCCTTCATGAGCCCAAAGTCCCAAAAACTATTTAAAAAAAAACACACTATATGTACTATTCTATATAATGTATGACTTGTGAATATTATTATTTTTTTCCACAAAAGAACCACGTCTTTTTGTTGCTGCCCCGGGATAACTACATAGAGAGATAAGGGAGGGGGGATACTGATCCGCAAAGTAACTATTATCAACTCCTTTTTTCGCACAGGGTCCTCGAGGTCTTGAAAACTTGAGAAAATGTTAATTAACCATCCCTGAACAACATCCCAAGTTTCATTAACTTCCGACCTTTTTCTACCTGAAACTACCTGTCGACTGAACTAATATGTAAATGTGTATGCATAAACGTGGGGTCTTCTGGGCATGTTAATAAATATTAACTTAAACTTGTCACCTTAAAAACTAAGTAAGTTCCCCCCGTTTTTGTTACAGGAAGTAAATCGCGCAGAGAAGAACAGAAAGTGATTCTCCATGAAGTGTTTGTAAGGAAATTGAATATTGAATCAAAACGGGTTTTAGCTGGCGCACAGATCGTACGCGTCGACATACAATACTTAATTTTCGTTTACGTTTTTAAACCAGTGTTCCGTCTGTTATGTTCAAATCAGGTCTGAAGTGAATGTTTACGTGTATAGTTATTATGTAGATTACTCTCGATTCCAGCGATAGTGTAATTAATTTATAATAAATAAATGTAAGATTTTTAATAGTCGAATATTTCATTTATTCCTGCGTCATACATTAATAAATTAAGAGGAACTGCATTGATTGAACTAAACAAAAACAGTGATGGCACACAGCAATGATTTTAAACTTTGGACGCTGCCATGCGATAATCTCTTACTGATTTACTTAAAAGCACTCTACTTGAAGCACATAATTCATTGTACATTATATACAATTCAACAATACATTTATCTACATTCTACATCCATGTAGAGATAACCCTTACCACTATAATAGTAGATGCCACTGTCAAAAATTAAAATGTAATATCCGCAAAACGAAGAAGAATTTTGGTGGACTAATTACTAGAGCTTTACTAGCTTGAGCGCTGTTTTTCGCGCCTGCTTCGGCAAAGTAGTGTTGCCGTCTCTTTCAAGTGCTTAGCTTTAGAACGAGATGACTGCTTCGTCGTCTCCATGCTACTAATGCTGGTTAATGGTGTCATTCAGTGTAACACGATTTAACTTTTTTGACAGGACAACTAAATTTAATCATTCTGACCTTGTCTTTTCGATACAAAGAGAAAAAGACAGGACGCGTAAATTTTGTATGTCCTGTCAAATAAGTTAAAATCATGTTACATCGAATCGACACCAGTATCAGACGAACCCTAAAATTTATTTTGCATTCGGCTTGTAATACTTTGATATAAAATCTCCACTTTTGACAGTAACATCTCTCTAATTATAATAGTGGGTTTATAAGCAAGTAGTAGGAATTTACGTATCCTTTATGATGGAGAGGTTTCTTCTGTTTCTTGGGCGGCTACAACCGGCCCTCGGGGCAATACTGATATTCTTTTATCAGGCAATTTGTTTACGTCTGCAGTCTTCAACGTCTGTTCGTGCGTGTCGGAGGCGCTCCAGTATTTCTTATTGACTAGCATAAGTAGCATTAGTGCGGGCAGGTGTATTAGAGAAAACCTGAATAGTTTCCTTGAGCTACCACTGTCTGATTTCTTGTAGAATTCCCAGGCTGTAACAAATAATATGATTTAAGTAAAAAAAAAAGTGGTTTCAAAGAAATGAGATATTACTACACAAAATCAGCTGTGACATAGGCCACCCCCTGCGCTGCCAGCACCCAGCGGCTTCTCGCGACCTTCACCAGGTCGTCGGTAGGCCTACGTAAGCTACGTCTTCAGGTGCGCGGTCGCCACTCGAGAACTTTACTGCCCCAAAGAGCTATGTGGCCCGCCCACTGCCACAAGTTTAGCGATTCTATGAGCTACGACGACGGTTACCTTAGTTCTCCTACGGATCTCCTGATTTCTGAATCGATCGCGTAGGGAAACTCCGAGCATAGCATACAAAACACAATAATGCTGACTTAGAGAGAATGCTGATTTGACACTTCTAGTCTGCGATAGAATGTGAATCTATTAATCTTCGAAATAGTAAACAAATTAATGTTTAGTTTCCAAGCTTAAAAAACATTTCTTTTTATTAAATAATAGTAAGAGAACACATGTTTTGAATGAATAATAGTCAGAGAACACGTGGTAATCCACGCAAACAATTCTTTCTTGTGGTCAAATGAACCAATCATAAAAGATTCAGACATAAAAGAGATATGTCTAAGTAATAACAATAATAGATTGTAAAACAAGTGCTTAAAAAATTTATTTTACCCGAGACTAATCATTTAGCCCGGTACCCGGCTCGGGTGGATAGTCACGTGACGGTTAAAATGGGTTTCATGCTCGAGTTTTACACTCTACTTTTTACTTCGATTGCAAGGAAATAATAAATATTTCAACCCCAATACAAAAAAATTGCCCAGTTTTGACGAATAATTAGTTTCCCGCCAAACAAACTTTTCTTATTTTCCACCCCTTCACCCATTACCACCCCTAAAATCGACGATCCACATAGTACACTTTAGCCTCGGGTTTGGCATGGCAACACCATTTTGGCAATGGCTATTTTATTTCCATGATAGATACATAGTATTTATATGGATATTTATATGGGCACATAACTAGTTACGTCAAATTAGCATAATATGTCAAATCAGCATTCTCTCGCACTATAGCTTCCAGTGAAAACTGTGTTTCATTGTTATAAGAATCATAATAACATGAAGTTAGAAAAATGTAATAAAGGCATTTGCCAATCCGCTTTGTGACTGCAAATTGCTATGCTTTCATATACTGCTAAAGTAATATGTTTTTGAAAGTTTTTCTTGTAATTACCTAAGTACATAAAGTAGATATTCAGCGGCAGTGACTCCAACGCGAACCACATATTGGTGACGTCGAGGTACGAAGACCCTAGGCAGGTCGCCGTGATGATGCCCGTATGCCGGAGCGCCACCCGTCTGCATAAAGCTGAGGAGAATTGAAGAAATTAGTTTATTACTAACAGTTTGGCTCCAACATCGCCTCAATAAAAACATGAATCTCCCTGACATGAGTTCCCGCTCCATCTTGGACAAAAAATAGACCAATCAGGAAGAAACAACGGGGCGTTCCGAACCAATATTTTTTTTTGTCGCTGGTAGGTGTGACCGTTACTCGGTGTAACGGGCACACCTACCAACGACAAAAAAAAAATTGGTTCGGGAAAGGGAAAGAACAATAAAATGGGCAAAATTTATTAGTTCGGGCGCCAAATATGTAGGAAAAGTAAAGAGATATATTAAATAAAGTGGTAGAATAAGAAAAAGTGAAATTACACATTATATTTAAAAAAATATTGTCATCGTACAATATAAAAGTGCCCAAGTGGGAATGATCGGGAACTTGGGAAAAAAGGAGGCCAGGCGGGTATTTTTAAATTTGTAAAAAAGGTGGCCAGGCGGGATTTTGTAAATTTGTAATAACGTCAAACTAAATTTCTAAAAACTCCGTACGAACGTGGCCGCAAGTCCCTAATGTGCTTAAAATTTAAATAAATTTAATTACCATTATTGTAATAAAACTAAATATTAAAATTTAAAAGATGGGCTTTTACGCGTAAAGGTATTCCGAAAAAATATAAAAAAGATGGTACTTGAAGATGGTGGCATAATAAAAATAAGAATAGTAAGTTATCTTCACACAATGTAACATCGTGTGGTTTGGTATTTGTGCGCTTTTTTTTTTATAAAAATTTGAGTGCGTTTGGCTGCACCTCACCTGATGGTAAGTGCCGATGCAGCCGAGGATGTAACACGCAAGCTCAAATAGTGCCTATTCACTCTCGTCTTGAAGATTCCTAAATTATACGAATCGGGGAATACAGACGCCGGAAGGGAATTCCACTCCTTGGCCGTTAGCATGATGAAGGAAGAAGCAAAACGCTTCGTGCGAAAAGGTGGAACATTGACGACAAAGGGGTGGAACCGCTCTCCGCGCCAGGTCGTCCGATGATGAAATGGAGAGGGGAATGAGGTCGTGAAGTTCCAGGGCACACTCTCCGAAATGAATCCTGTAGAACACTGATAGACAGGCGACTTTGCGGCGATACTCGAGGCTTTGGAGCCTGTTTGATACAAGTTCCTCGTCGCCAATGAGTCTCCTAGCGCGTTGGTCGATAGAATCCAAGGCATCTAGCTGGTAACGAGCCGATCCGTCCCATAAGTGAGAGCAGTACTCCATACATGACCGAACTTGAACTCAGTAGGCACGCACGCACACTATAACTACAATATAAAAACTATTAAGACTACTGCAACGAGGCCGGCCGCGCCAATGGAGTACAGATGCTTGTAGTACTGATTATATAACAGACGCCCGACTAAAAAAAACATGTCACAAAGACGTGCTTATTGTCGTGTTTACGGTTGCTTGAATAACAGCTTTGCAAATCCATAGATGTAATTTTTCAACATACCTACAGATCATAAAAGGTAACCTATTTTTTACTAAGTACTAATTAACTCGCGAAAAGTCATAAAATTTACACCGTAAACCTTATTTTGTGACTTTTACATTTAAGTACCTCTTATCGTTATATCAATAAATAAATAAATACTATTTGAATTGCCATCAAATTAAAACATGTCAATAATGTTATTAACGTATATTAGTATATAGGCCTGGAGTCGATATTTATTTATTCACGAACATTGCCAATCTACATCTCAACTGATATTATAAAAAAGATTTGTATTTTTGTTTGGAACGAAAAAACTCAAAAGCTACTGTACCGATTCACCAGTAGAATGCTATACCTATCATCACTAACAGCTCTTTTGCAACGAAAAAAAATGTGTTACTAAGGGACGAAACTCAACGGCTTTCGAGTTATAGCCAATTAAATGTTTGAATTTTGTATGAAAAACTCATTTGAATTATTCGTCGTGATTTTGTAAAAAACGTAATTACTTTTTTTTATTTTTTTTATTCACAATTGGTAAACCCTTGACAACATGTAATCACGCAAAGTAAGTGAAAAACTTTCTTATTTTGTCAGCTTTCCAACTAGGTATTAAAGTTCAAACAATGAACAGAAAATGACTCCTGTTAAAGAGGTGCATCAAGCAAGTTCCATAAAATTTTTTACATAATTTTTTTAAAGTATTTTTTAAAAGGCCTATTCCAAATAAATTTTATTCGAATGATGTTCGAGGGTCACTGACGCCTGGTTATGTTAAAAATATGGTAAATTTCAGAAACTTTTAGAAGCATTCATTTTTTTGTGTTATTTTGTATGGGACTGCACCTTCTTAACAGAAATCAATTATTTATAACTTGTTAGAAATCTGGTAAAATAAGGAAATTGTCAAATTTAACGTATTTCTCATGATCACAGTATCTAGTATATTTTTTTTTACAACATGACGATGAATTGTAGCAATTGAGTTTTTTGTACAAAATTCAAACTCGAAAACCGTTAAATTGCGACCCCTAGTTATTATGACTTTTTTTGTTGTAAACGGCTGTAGTATGCCTCTTTAAAATTTCTGTAACCCTGTATTTTAAAAAGCACTAAACGAATTTCAATACTGTTTTCTTTAATAGCTTCAGGAGAAAAACGGGAAGGTGTAAGGTATATAATTTACCCAACTGCGAAAAAATAGAGTAATTTGTTTTTAGGATTTACTTATGCACGGGGAAGAACGGATTTTTCCACTAATGCCTATAAAAAGAGAATACCGGAAAGATTTTGTATGTTGTAAAATTTAATATTGAAAAAAATAATTTAATGGTATAGATTTTCAATACAAAATATTACATACCAATATCGCATCGTATCGTATCGTACTGTACCATATCTTATCGTCGTACCGTATCGTATCGTTTTATAAAGGTAAGAAAAAAATTAAAAGTTTCGGTAACAGTGAACATGTAACAGTAAGGTGTCTCGAGTTTTATGGTTTTTTCCCATCTCAAATACAGTTTTAGACGTTTTGTTTCTAGTGCCCAACGCGCTTAAAGAAGTTTTCACTTAAAATATATAATATATATTATTGTTGCTTGCGTTGTTGTCTTTTGTTGGTAATGTGAACAGGTATCATTGTCATAGTTCTGTGTAGAGGTGTAGTGATACGGAACCCTCTTAGCGCGAGGCTGACTCGTAATAGGCCTGTTTTTTAAAATTTACATTTATTTTTTGGAAAAACTACGAAACCCTATTTTGTTCGTGGTGCGCACTTAGCCGGTTTTTTATATAACATGTTCAATATCATGAAAATACTGATGAGGGTGAAAAAGGGCAAAGGACTCCTGGTCTACGCATAATTTTGAAATACGCTGCCAAAAATGGCGGCGTCATCATCTCACTCCATAATTGTGAAGTTGTAATGTCTTACTTAGATGTTTTAGGTAACAATTATTTTACTAGGTACTGGATTAGATTTAAGGTTTTGATATCCGTAGCCAAAGACAAGAAACTATAATTATCTTTGCCGTAGCGAACATTCTAGAAACGCATTCACAACTACACTAAATAACATTTTACTTAGTAGCTGTTACAAGTCTGTGCGCTGTCGCATGGTGCGGGTGACAGTTATCAGTATGACGTTGATATCTGACAAGTACAACATGACAGGGATGTAACGTTATGCAATTCATTTTTATCGCTAACGGTCGGTACTCGCAGCATAAATCTCGTTCTCTTTAGTGATGTTTTAAAAAGAAAATACAATTCAGATGTTCCTGTCTTTGATATGAGTTAAGACAAATCAAATGTACGTCTCTATGAATGCCGGTTAAAAGGTAAATAAATAGAGATTCCATCTAAGCTGATTTTTTTGTATAGTTTCAATTGCACTAAATAATACATTAATATTTCCTTAAGGGGTGCGATTTAAACAACCTTGTTCTGTTGTTTCATTTATATAAATATAGGCTTTTAAACAATAAAAATTATAATTAAGCACAATATACGTTTTTTATTATAAAAAATATCGACTATCCATCGTAGCAGTATATCCCATCACTAAATACATCTTGGCGTTACGTTATACGCATAACACTTTGCTTAATTTTTCTTTCAATTCGATTTTATTTGTAGACTAGAACATTCTGGTTGGGTTTAATTTAATTTACTATATTAATGATTTAATATATTACGAATGTGGTTCCACTGAAATACTAAGTCATAATTGTAAATCGCGGCAACTTTCAAGAGTGAAACGAAACGCTACTGAAAGCTGTCACCCGCACCAACCATGCTACAGCGCACAGAGCTGTAATAGCTGGGAAGAAAAATGTATCCTTAAGTATTTTTTGTATAACATATTACTAAGTATGGAAATGAGTTGTACTTCCGTGTAGAGAATCCAATGAGTGGGTAAAACCCTAAAAAAAAAACGTGAGGGTTCCGTCCGAAGTTGAAACAATTAAATCATCCAAAAGGTGTAGTTCACAATTTTTAATTTATAAAATTACTTTCATGATTTCAATAAGTAACTGATGCAGTGACAATCTCAGGAAAAAACGAAACACCCATCTGTCTAGCAAAATATATAAAGGCAATTTTGGACAAGGAGAATGTGACCTAATAACTGTGAAGAGAGAAGCGCATAAAAAGATCAAATAGGTAGCAAGAAATGCTACAGAACGTACAGTGAGTAGTATCAATGTTGCCGTACTTGAGTCAGTGACAGCCATCATGCTGTACCCGGCGCACGAGTAGTCTGGGCACAGGATCCACGAGAGTGCGTTGAAGTGCGGGAACTGCCATAAGTAAGGTACAGCACTGTGCCTAGTACTAGCGCCAGTGTGTATGAACAGTGAGTAATAATCACTATTGATTAGGGTTCGAAAATATCCGATATTTATAATAAATATCAAAATATCGGATATTTATGATACATATATCTAATATATATAAAATTTGATAAATATTTTTTTTCTTTTTTACTGTTTTTAATCTATTTATTGTTACTTTTATTACATTTCTATTGAAAAAAAAACAAGGTTGCATTTTTTTCTTTTATTAGGTTTTCGTATAGTTTGACTAAAGGACACACTTGTATCTCAGTATTTTTAAAATCTATAATAATCATAAACTATTAATTAACAAGTAGGCACACTAGTAACTTTAAATAAATTAAATCAGCCTAGTAATAATTCTTTCAATTATTAATTATTACCAGTAATAATCAGTCTCACAGAAATTGATATTATTAATTGATATATATCCTCGAACCCTATATTGATTGACCGGGCACATCCACGAGAACAGCACTGCGCCCAGTACTAGCGCCAGTTTGGACGCACAGTGAGTAGTATCGATGTTGACAGTACCTGGGTCAGTGACGGCCATCATGCGGTACCCGGCACGCGAGTAGTCGGGACGAAGGTTCCACGAGAGCGCGTTGAAGTGCGGGAACTGCCACGAGTACAGCACTGCGCCCAGTACTAGCGCCCCCGCATCAAGTGTTCCGGTACAACCTGCCCACCCCATTAGCGGAGGAATTGCACCCACTGCAGGAAAAATGGTTAAATTAGAACCAAACAGAATTGATATCAAGTAGACTATCGTCTCAGCGAGAAGACGTCTATACTGGAAACATGAATAACCTAACCAATTTAATTAAAACCTGACTGCATAAAAACTTTACCCCTTTTTTTAAGAAGTCTGGTAAAAATTATCCTATGTCACTTTCGGGATCAAGACGATTCTGAGAACACCTCTAAATTCAAAATATAGGGATATATATTCATCATTTTTAGGCTACAGGCTCAGCCAAAGAAACAAACATACATGTTTAGCGTCCTGGGGTGTGTGCGGATGGTCCATAGTACCATCAGAGGGCAGGGAAACGAGAATTCCAAGAAAATAATTAAATTCCCAACGTGCAGTTCAAGGCACGGCACAAGTGACACGAGTATTTTTGTTTTCTCTAGATACCAAAACTGATAAAAAAATATATAAATAAACATTCTGGGACAAATCACACATGGCATGGTCAATGGTCATCTGGCCCCAAAGTAGGATTCCTGTGTTATGGGAACCAGAGAATGATATACATACTTATATATGTTTAAATTTAAAAACATGTAATACCTACCTACAAAACCTACTGTTTGTAAATTCCATCAAATTAAAACTCGAAACTTAATATAACCTATATTATGTGTATCGTAGTATCCGTAATAAAAATAACTACCTAACGTAAATCTATCAGATAAGCAAGTTCATACTATCAGTGGTCTAACTTTCCTATTGTGTAAATCATGGTATAGAAGTTGTTACACTCACGATGACGCTAAGACTGTGCCACAGAATGAGGGTATGCGTGAAATTTTTGATTTGTTCGCAACGTCACGGGAAGTAACTAGCGTCTAAGATACAGGCTCGGCCTAGTTTAGATGCTAGTGGTCATTGAATATATACAGTGAAAATATATGTTATCTACCATAAAAAATTCAAAATTAGGATGTAAGTTATATTTAACTACCTTTATATTAATTCCTAGCCTTATTAAGTTCTAGTTATTCACAAAGTTTTTATTATTATTATTAATAAATTCAGATCGGATTCATAAGACGCATGGACTTGTATTTATACTTACAAAAACTGTGTTATGTACTTATAATTAATCTAAGTTATCAACTTATATACTAAACTAAAGTTATGTACTTACTGACTAAACTAAAATACACACTTACTTAAACTAAATTACTTACATACTGAAACTGAGTTATGTACCTATAAATATACTAACATTAAGTTAGATACTTACTTATGTACTAAAATTAAGTTACGTACTTACATGTATATGTTACTGTTTGTTTTTTACAATAAATTCTATTCTATTCTATACATATATAGATATTTAACACCCAGACACAGAGCAAGCAGATCTGCTCATCACACAAATGTTTGCCCTGGGTGGGGATCGATGATCGATTAGCAAAGAAGTTTGGTTGGTTGCCTACACATACATACACTTGAAAAACATTACTCTCCTTTTCGGGCAGTCGGGTTTAAAACTAAGAAATTATTTTATAAAGTGTTCTCGGAAGGGAATTGTATAGAATAAATACATACAGTATACTATGCAACTAGTGAATAAAGGACGGATTTAAAGCGAGGGCCATAGATGAATCACGAGCAAGTGAAGGATTCTAACGACTGAATCACGATCGATTCATGATGATTTAAGTATTAGAATCCTGAGCAACGCGAGTGATTCATGGCCCTCGATATAAATCCGTTTAATTCAAGAGTTGCATACAATACTTTATACCATGCACTCCGAGAAAAAGATACATTTAAACGAAAATAGACGGGCAGTGGGCAGGGCACATAGCACGTAGAACAGATGGCCGTTGGGGCAGTAAAGGCAGCCGACCGCGCACCGGAAAACGTAGCGTGGGCAGGCCTCCCACGCGGTGGACCGATGACCTGGTGAATATCGCGGGAAGCCGCTGGATGCGGGCAGCGCAGGACCGATCGTCGTGGAATCGTTGGGGGAGGCCTTTGTCTAGCAGTGGACGTTTTTCGGCTGATATGATGATGATGAAGAAAGAAGGAAAGTTAAATTAATTAAAATGCTTTTCAGTAAATTAAATAAGCTTTTTAGAGGAGAAAAATGTATTTATACCATTGCCACTCTAAAAGGCTTATTTCATTCACTGAAAACAGTGAATAAAAAGCTATTTTAATCACTGTTATGGTGTTTGAATTTAGAACACATTAATATATTCGACATCCATCTCAGTGCTATACAACCTCCTTGCGCAAAAAATACTCGATACAAATTCCTTATCCAACGAATATTTGACATACAACCTCCTTGCGCAAAAAATACTCCATAAAACTTCTAATATAAAGAATATTTTACATACATACTACTTGTGCAAATTACTCCTAGAGATTTGATTGTTCGATATTTTTGGAAAAGGAGTTTAGCATTAGAATAAAAACTGTTTTTTGTTTTTTTGGTGTCATTTCATTAATAAATTGGCGCTACGCTCAAAATCACTAATACGTCCCTACGGTCGTGATTCAGTTATTAGAACCCTTCACTTACTCGTGGTTCATCTATGGCCCTCGCTTTAAATTCGTCCTTTATTCACTAGTTGCATAATATACTATTGTCACTGTTCATAATATCAATAATGTGAAAAATAACAGGTCTTTACCTATGAAATTGCCGATTCAGTTTTTGAAGTTCAATGACAATTTTTATTGAAAATAATAAAGTTATTGTTTTTTATTATTAACCTTATGGTGACACTACTTATGGTCTTTTATTAGTAACTAGTGGCATGTCTTTCATGTACCATTTAAGGTGGTTCGATTATCATACAAAAAACAATTGCAATAATCTGGTTCAGGATACAGAATAAAGCGTAAATTATGTGTGCTACAAACTTTTTTCAAGTATTTGTTTGCGCAAGATTAATAAAAAAACATACTTTCATTTAAAATTATGGAATAAACCAACGCTCAATCTTCATTAAATTTACGAATGTGTGCGAGATAAAATGTCGTGTAAATACACAAGATGCGCGACGTTGCCGCTCCATGCAACCGACCGACGCGCGTGCATGTTGCCGCTCTTACGTTCTGTCACTGCATCAAGTCAATCGTTTGCAAAGAGAATATAACAAACTGTCTTTTGTTTGTTTTTCATTTTCATGCATTGAAGAATTATTACTAATATACATAATTTGAAACGCCATTTTTCCCATCTCATAAAAGTTTTTACTTCAAGGTGTCGGTAACGGTGTCGGTATCGGTGTCGGTGACGGTGTCGGTGTCGGTAACGGTGACGCTAGTTTTATGGTTTTTTTTCCCATGTCAAAAGTTTTCACCTAGGTGTCGGTGACGGTGTCGCGGTTTCAATGGTTTTTTCTCATCTTAATTTTTTTTTACTTCAAGCTGTCGGTAACGGTGCCGTTGACGGTGTCGGTAACAGTGTCGGTGACGGTGTCGGTGACGGTGTCGGTAACGGTGACGCTAGTTTAATGGTTTTTTCCCATGTCAAAAGTTTTCACCTCGGTGTCCGTGACGGTGTCGCGGTTTCAATGGTTTTTTCCCATCTTAAAAATTTATCACTTCAAGATGTCGGTGACGGTGTCGTTGACGGTGACGGTAATGGTGTCGGTGACAGTGTCGCGCGTTCAATGTTATTTTCCCATCTCAAAAAGTTTTCACTTCCAGGTGTTGATGACGGTGTCGGTAACGGTGTCGGTGACGGTGTCGCGCGTTCTATGGTTTTTCTCATTTCAAAAAGTCTTCAATTCAAGGTGTCGGTGACGGTTTCGGTGACGGTGTTGCACGTTCAATGGTTTTTCCGATCTTAAAAATTTTCACTTTAAGGTGACGGTGACGGTGTCGCAAGTTCAATAGTTTTTCAGTCTCAAAAAAGTTTTCACTTCAAGGTATCGGTGACTGGTTTTTTCCCATCTCAAAATTTCCCAACGCGCCTAGAGAAATTTTCAGTTCAAAAAAGTAAATATGTTAATCGATATATATAAAGAGTTGTTAAAACCCCAAATTTAAAATTGAACGAATTTAAAGTTTTCAGATGATATCTATAAAAAAGGGAAACTTTTACAATGCCAGTCACGCGAAATTATCTTCAATGTTTATAAATATTATGTAACCGAAGCCAACAGATTTAAAAAAAATTGTATGTTAATGAAAGTAATTATTTTAAGAAGGTTTAAGAGAGTTGCTAATGCCACTGGAATTTCAAGAAGAACTATGAGCAATATCCTAAATGAAGTTAGGACTGAAACACATTCCAGTGTAATTACTAATTAAGGTCAGCACTCCGAAAAAAAGGAAACCAAAAAAACAATACCCTATTGTCGAACATTTAACCTTCCCTTTATTGGAAGTCGGTTGAAGAATTTATTTTGTTTTTTTATATTTTTAATATTTTGTTAGTATATTATACATAATGATAATTTTAGAGCTCTATATAGTTCGTGCGGGAATCTAAACAAAACAACAATAAAGTACTTAGTTCTGAATTCAAATTCTGTTATACGATAAATCTTGTAATTGATGAACATGGAATTAGACTTCGTTTGTATTCGGAAATGCGATGATTGCCGATTGCAATATTCAATGGATGTGTGAGTGTCGAGTTCAAAACTGCGTGAAGGAACACATAATCGAGATTTTTGGATACTACAATGCAATTAATTGTGCAATTTGTTTTTCGACAGTTAAATATTTATGTAAAGAGTGCGCTTAACGTTTTTAAGGTAAAAATGTGGAACCACGACTTCAAAAAAAATTAAAACTAAAAATTTGTGGAGCAGGCGCCATCTAGCGAGAATTGAGCATTGAGGAGCTTCATCGAACCCCCTTAATGGAAAAAAGGCGTTTTGTTAGTGGTCAGATGGGGCCATTTTTAAGACTAATTAATTTTCTTGAATTTCCCTGAACGTGATGAAATATTATGCGAGGTATTCCCAAATATGACATTAGTAACGAAGAAACTGCTGCGATAACTCTAGAGCTTTAAAATTAAAAATGTGTATTTTTTGCCTCAAGAAAAGCCGTTTTTGTAGGTGAAAAAACCCGACTTCATGGGGTTAAAGCCACCGTGCTCTCAAAATATCTAAACAATGGGCATGTGTTTACCACCATTTAATTTCTAATATTCTAATGCTATTTGAAGAATAAATTTTGTTTTAACAACTATTGCTCTTAACATTAATTTTCATATTTTTTTTATCGGCAATTTCATAGGTACCTAATACAAGGCGATCTTTGTTTCCATGCAGACGAAAACATTTAAGTTCATTTTCACAGCCCTATGCAGAAACAATATATATTCTGTGTAAAACATTAATCTCACACATCAAAACTTGGAATACCTTCTATAGGGACATTTTTCAGTACTATCGGAGATGTACAGATTTGCAATAAAAATGGTGTAGGACCCATCAACTGGGGCATCATACTGAACAAATTTCCCCTAATCAATTCTCAAAAAAAATATACTGGAAAAATGCCCAAAAAATTGTCAATCAGATGATCGATTTGCATATTTTTGCGAATTTGCTATGGGAAATTTGTTCAGTAGTATAGATAGAAGCCCCAGTTAAAGTGTCCTACACCAATTTTGTTACACCTGTATAAGACTGAAATAACTTACGATTGCAAGATTATTTCCACGGCACTCACCCACAGAGCCGAGCCACGTGTTTAAGATGGACATCCTCTTCATCGGTGTATAGACAGAGGTGTAGAGTATGAGGTTCCCAGCGCCCAGAGCGGCCGTCAGAGGGTTAACTCCAAAATAAAGAATACCAAGCCCGGTCGCGCTGGTCACTGTCGCGAAGCATAGCGCGTGAACTGGCCTGTGGTAGGAGGAAATTGGAGCTTGAATATTAGGAAGTTGGATTATTATAGGATATTGAGATTAATTCCAGCCTTTTTTTGAGGATTATTTAGGGGTGTTTTTAGTTTTCTCTAGTAGTGACCGCGCACCGGAAGACGTAGCACAGGCAGGCCTCCCACTCAGTGAACTGATGCGCTGGTGGTCGTCGCTGGAAGCAGCTGGATGCGGGTAGCAAAGGGCTGATCGTTGTGGAAATCCTTGGAGGAGGCCTTTGTCCACAGGTGGATGTCTTTCGGCTGATATGATGATGATGATGATTGGCTTGATTTCCAGCTAGTAAAAATTATCAAATATTTTTAGACTCACATATCCCTTGAATACGTACTGGAGATTCCAAGTATTAAATTGACTGTTATTTACAACTGTAGCAGGATTTCTAAAATTATAAATACATACTTTATTTTTCTTTATCCATCATTTTCAAGATAACTTGGTCTAGTTGACACACACAAAATCACATAGTGGATAATATTTAATTTGGTTCCAGTATTAAAATCACAGCATAACATGGTGAAGAGATACGTGATGAAATAAGCTAGCGAAGTATGAACTGTAATCTGTACAGACATTTACACCAGTAGCCTCTTCACCTCACCAACACCCTATTATTTATTCCCGACATTTGCGCATCAAATGGCACCTCGTGGCATACTGCTTAGTTAAGTTTGCAGCTGCGGAGATGAGACCTGTGTCCCGGCGCAGGACATACACAATTAACAAACATCAACTTACTGCAATAGCCCCTTCACCAGCACCCTGTTCTTGGTCCTAGACATCTGCGCATCAAACGGGACTTCATGGTACTGGTTTATGGAGTTGGCAGCCGCCGAGACAAGGCCCGTACCAGCGGCGCACAGTGCAAACGTCGTTAGATGGAAGGGAGCGGGCGCGAGTGCATAGCCAGCCATGGAAGTCATCACCACTAGGGCTGGAGAAAAAAGGTTTTATGTAAATCGAGAAACACACTGACATGCTATTGGATTACCAGGCGATAAGTAGGAAGCATGGTTCTTTAACGTTCTTACCTATTATTCTTGGATGTGATTTGACTGACTCGGTGGCTCAGTGGTTAGTGCCCTTGACTACTGATCCGAGGGTTGTGGGTTCGATCTCCACCCAGGGCAAGCATTTGTGTGATGAGCAGACTTGTTTGCTCTGTGTCTGGGTGTTAAATATATCTATATATGTATGTATTTAAACGTATATAAGTATGTATATCAGTCTCTGGTAACCCATAACACAGGGAATCCTACTTTGGGGCTAGATGACCATGTGTGATTTGTCTGAGAATATTTTATTTTATATTTATGATTTAAGGACGTGACGATTTAGGTTGTTATATGCTACCACAACTATATGCATACATAATCTACTCCTCGTATGGCCAGTTACATTTTTTATTTATTTCTAACATACCCACCAAATTATTTATTTACTAACTTTTGCCCGCAGCTTCGTCTACGACTTCGTCCCAGCTTTATTCCTTATTCTTCGGGCATGTCCACAAACTTGCTTACATCGTTAAGGGAACCTCTGTGCAAAATTTCAGCTTTCTAGGTCCAAGGGTTTGGGCTGGGCGTTGACGAGCCAGTCAGTCAGTGAGTAAGTCTGGACTTTTCTTGCAGATTGCAGATTCTGTAGCACTTTCAAGTGTTGCAATCTTTACTAATGTTATAAAGAAGTAACGGTTGTTTGTTTGTATGTAAGAGGTAATCTTCGAGACTCTCATTCGATTTAAAAGAATCTTTCACCAATAGTAAAGTTAGAATGGAAATTCAGAATGGACATAGACTAAAAAACCCCGCTCACTCTCGATATCCACGGGGGGGAAGCCGCGGGCAACAGCTAGTATTTTGTAATTTGACGAAATGATATGACATTTAATATTTCCCATCTGTAAATTGTCACTTTTTAGCACTATCTGATCAGAAAATGGTTTTTTTTAAAGATTTTGTTACACCATCTATAACTCAAGAACGGCTGGACGGCTTTTCATGATTTCTAGTTTGTTGGATTTGTCTCGACCCCAAATAGCAGAATAACTATTAAAACATCGAAAAAATTAACAGAAAAAAACTCTTTTTTTTCTGTTAATTTTTTCGATGTTTTAATAGTATATAATTTAATAGAAAATTCATCTTTTCTTTACATTTTCCATACATGTGTAGTGTAGTGTATGTAGTGTAGTATAGAGTAGAGTTTGTGCGGTCGTACGAAGTTCGCGGGGACAGCTAGTGAATAAATATAATATATCTGTTCACTTAACAATTTTATTTTTTTGTCCAACTCATAAACTAAAAACCAGCCAAGTGCGAATCGGACTTGTGCAAAGAAGGGTTCCGTAGTCTTTTAAAAAAATAAATCTATATTTTATGAAACGAAATATATATAAACAAATATATGGGTACGAATTAAATTAGAGGCTTAAATTTTTTTTTGAGGTCGGTGTCAGCAAACCATCAAATCTAAACCATTTAATACGTAAGTAACTGTGTGCTGGTACCGACCTCAAAAAAAATTTCTTATTTTTAGTGGTAATGCTATCTATCTAGCAACGTTAAATCTAATCACCTATACTCACCAATAGGAATATCAAATCATAATACATGTGTTTCATTAACAGATACAGAGTCCTGTGGCTTCCATCATCATCTCAGCAGCATGAAAGTTAAGGAGTTAAATCGTCTATCATCAGCTCATCTGAATAACCTGAAGGAATGCAACTATCGGTCTATGCATACCTACGTATATATATATATATATATATATATATATATATATATATATATATATATCTATCTATGTATAACATTAAAAAGAATTTTCCTACAACTCCTAAACGTTAAGGAGTTGTACCTGTACCTTCCTACATCAGCTTATCAACATGAGAATATGACTAACAGACGCAAGTATTTTAATAGCTTTAGAAAACATATGAATCACGTAATTAATTAGTGCCTTTAAAATTCAAATTTTTCATTATTTTTGAAGGGTTGCCCTCGATTTCCCTGGGATCCCATCATCATATCCTGACTTGGTGATAATGGGACCCCCTTTTTGAGAATTTTCAAAATCGGTCCACAATTGACGGAAAAATCGGTGTACATAAGTTAAAAAAAATATATATATATATATATATAAGGTCTAACAAAATTAGCTGAAACTATTTTAACTGGTGCTTCTAACCATGAAACTGAACAACTTTCCCCATTGAACCCATAGTCAAATCTCAAAAAAAATATTGGCCCTCCCATACTAACTCGATCAGCTGATCAGCCAACTTAGTATGGGAAGTTAATTTTTTTTTGAGATTTGACTATGGGTTCTATGGGGGAAGTTGTTCAGTTTCATGGGTATAAGCACCAGTTAAAATAGTTTCAGCTAATTTTGTTACACCTTATATATACAGTCGAACTTAGTAACTTCTTTTTGAAGTCGGTAAAAATAGTTTTAGTAAACCCTAAGTAGTTTTGAAAGACCTATTCAACGATACGCCACACGATAGGGTACGTCAACCAAAAAAATATCACAATACAAATACCCTAAAATATTTTTTTTTGCGTTAGTTAGTTAGCGACAGATGAACAACATAAAAAAACCAGATAAGTGCTAGTCGGACTCGCCTACCGAGGGTTCCGTACAAATTTGTAGGTACATATTATAAATCATAACAATGCAAACTGTTAGGCACAGTCGAGTACATTAATATATGAGCATAACCAAGGCTTCAAATATAAATGTACATGGAAGGGTACTCATACTTGTTCACATAAAATTGGAATTCTTTAGTACAGATATTTTTGTGCCACTACATGTTTATAAATATTTAAAAACGGGGGCGTGGCGGCCACCTCCCCGTGGTGCCCCCTGGAAACGCGCTCTTAACGAGCGTGGCCAACGGCCGCCCTCCTCTGCCGCGCATCGTGGGCGCGGCCGGCAGAGTATTTGCGCCCACCTGCGTTAGCCCTGCGCAGTTGATCGTCGTACGCGGGGAGAACGGGATCCTGGTCGGTTGAGCCGAACGTGGGTCGGAGCGAGTTACCCACGGTCGGCAACACGCCTTCTTTGGCCCGGGATTCTCGCTAAACGGCACCCACGTGAATAGCCAGCACGTGGGAACGGGCATGTGTCCCCCTTCAGGGGTCACCGGCGAGATGTGGGGAGGTGGGACTCGGCCATGCTGACGGGGCAAGGCTGTGCGGGAACACCCGGGAGGACTGGATCTTCCTACCCGGCCCTACAGTTCGAGTCTTCGATGTCGCGCAGTGAGTTCGATCTCCTTCACATCTATATCCTCCTGATAGCCCTGGTGATACTAGTTCTGTACGCTAGTACTCCCCCAAATGTGCGGGCTCCGTGGAGGGTGGGGAGTCAGGAGGATGAATCACTAAACAAGCTACTATGGACAACTTAGATCCCGATAGCTCGCACGCGCCTGACGGCGCACCCTGTGCAGGGGGGCAACCCCCTGCGCCACCCCCCGTCCCTCTGGGACAACCCGTGGAGGCCCCAACCTCTCAACCGTCCTCCGCAAGGAAGGCCCAGGAGCAATCCCAGGCCCCCTTGGGTGAAGAGTCGGGGAGGACTGAGACCCCACAACTGGCCACTGGCCAAAAGTCCAAGCGCCAGGCAAAGCGCAGTGCGAGGAGAGCTCGAAAGGCTCTGCTCCGTGCTGATGCTTCAGCCGCGCGTCCCGAGGCAGCCGCGGCCTCCTCGGGTGTTCGAAGCGTGATTGCAGAGAAATCTGCACCACCTTCGAGCACCCCTATGGAGGTAACCACTGCCGCTGATAGCGAGAACGCGATGTTAGGCCAGATTAATGCTGGCTGGACACTCGTGGACCGCAAGGGCAAAAGCCAGAGGAGGCCTCACCAACCGCCGTCACAAAGTGATGGTGCTGCTTCCTCCCGGCCCAAGCCCCGACCGAACGGCAGGCAGAGGGCAGCTCGTAGAGCTGCAAAGCGCGCCGAGGCCCGAGCCAAGGATCGCGCCATCACTGCCTCCACCACGTCATCCGCGCCGCCTACCGCTGCGCTCACGGGCGGGAGCACCACTGTGGAGGAGACTCCTAGTGCAGTGCGCCGGACCCCCGGGAAGCAGCGGAAGAGCGGAGCGGGTACGACGAGTACCGCCGGGACGAGCTCGGCGACCGCACAGTCGGCGAAGAGGGCTCGACTAGACGAGACTCTGTCTCCGCGGGGAGAGCCCAAAAAGCCGAGGGTGGGGTCGGCGAGTAAACCCCTACGCGCCACTTACGCGGAGTCCGCATCCGCTGACCTTGCGGTTGCTGTTACGGCAGCATCTGGCAATCTTAGTCAGCAGGACGCGGACTATATCCTGAGCGCCTTTACCGATCGGGTACTGGAACAGTCGCTCACGCAGCTAGGCACCGCCGCCGGCCCAGTCTTCAAGGGCAAACCCGTCTACACGGACGGTGTCCTGAAGATCTGGTGTGGCGACTCAGCAGCACTGGAGTGGCTCCGGGCTGCTGTAACTAGCATTAAGCTGCCCCGAGGTGAGGCGCTCGCCGTCAAGCGCCAGAACGAGCTGCCTCGTATGGTGCTTGGTGGCATATTGCTTCCCGGCGTCTGGGAAGCAGTAAAAGCCGGACGGGCCTTGGGCTTCCAAAACCCGTGGGCTCAGGTCCACAGATGGAGGCTGCTCAAGGTCGTGCCACAGGACGCCGGCACTTTTATCGTTGTTGGCTTGCCAGAGGACCTGGTCGGGGTCCTGATGGAACATGGACGCGAGCTCGCCCTAGTGGTAGGCTC
This sequence comes from Coleophora flavipennella, assembly GCA_947284805.1. Classification (NCBI taxonomy): domain Eukaryota; kingdom Metazoa; phylum Arthropoda; class Insecta; order Lepidoptera; family Coleophoridae; genus Coleophora; species Coleophora flavipennella. The sequence continues at coordinate 3,160,266 of OX369285.1, read as the reverse complement.
GGTCTACATTAAGTTCCAGGGACCCAGGGGAAGGTTCACAGCAACCTCCCTGGATAAGCCAGATACCACTCGCGCGTCCCCTACAGATTCGGAGCCCATGGACGTGACTGCCGCGCCACTAACTTCCACGGAAGACGTGCGGCCTTCCACGACGGTGGCTGGTTGCGGCTCCTCGGACAACCCTGGGTTGGACGAGAGCGGCGACGAGTACATCGAAGGGTTGGGTGGTCTCACCATTACCTCCGAAGAGAAAGAGGCACTGCTGTCGCAAGACAGCGTGCCCTTTCTCACTCTGTAGGGCCCTCCAAGCGAACCTCCAGCATAGTCAAACCGCTACGGCTCAATTGCGTAAGTGGCTGGAGGTTCACAGCACAGCGATAGCTCTGATCCAAGAGCCGTGGGTCAGAGGAAACAGGATATGCGGACTCTCCAACTTAGGTGGTAAGTTAATTAGCTACAATGGGCCGGAGAGCCCAAGAACTGCGATTTATGTAACTAAAAACGTTCCTGTGCAACCTTTAACAGAATTCTGTTATAGGGACTTGAGCGCCTTAAAGTTGCTCAAAGGAGGAACAAACTCCAGCCTGCCGGAGATGGTCGTCGCCTCGGTGTACATGCCTGACGGCGACGACCCACCACCACAAGAACTGGCAAGGCTGGTTACGCACTGCGAGGAGAATGGACTGGAGCTGCTCATTGCAGCAGACAGCAACGCACACCATTCCCTCTGGGGCATGAAGAACTGCAATGAAAGAGGTAAGACTCTGGTGGAATACCTGTTTACAACTGGCCTCCACCTACTGAACGTCGGCTCAGCACCTACCTTCGTCACTAGACGGGGAAGGTCCATAATCGACATAACACTAATCACTGAGGGCATCTCGAGCCTTGTGTCCAACTGGCATGTGTCCGAGGAAGCCTCATGCTCGGATCACAGATGGGTAAGGTTCGATTTACAAGTGAATACTCAGGAGGCGCCACCACGCAGGAACCCACGTAAGACCAACAGACCTGCCTATTGTAAATTATTGCAATGCGCACTAAATAGGCTTAAGGTTCCTGATAGAATGATAGGCGCAGACCTGATAGAAGCACAACTAGAAGTCCTGACAGGTTGCATCAGAGACTGCTATCAAGAAACTTGTCCTCTGACCAGCCCACCATCAGCCAGCAGTCCAAAGGTAAACTGGTGGGGACCAGAACTGGAGAGGCTCAGGAAAAAGGTCAGAAAGCTATTCAACAGAGCTATGAACACAAATGATGAACAGGACTGGGATAACTATAAAGTTGCCAAGTCCAAGTACAAGAAAAGGATACGATACCGCAGCACTGCATCGTGGAGAAGCTTCTGCGATGGGGTTGAATCGTGTCAACAAGCAAACAGGGTAAGAAAAGTCCTCTCCAACGGGCCCAACCAAGGCTTGGGTTCGCTTAAAAAACCCGACGACACTCTCACCAGCACGCCAGATGAGGCGGAAGATGTTCTACTGCGGACACACTTCCCCGATTGTCGTATTGTATCGACGTTAAGCTGGAATGATGACCCAACAGAAGCAACTGAGGAGGACTGGCTTGTTGCAGACAGGGTGGTCTCCACAGACAAGGTAAAATGGGCGCTAAACAGCTTTCAACCCTTTAAGTCAGCGGGCTGCGATGGCGTTTTCCCAGCACTATTACAGTGGGGGGGAGATGCAATGGTAGTACCCGTGGCCAGGGTCCTCAGGGCGTGCCTAGCCCACAAGTATGTGCCACACGCTTGGAGAGAGGTGAAAGTGGTATTCATACCTAAACCAGGTAAGTCCGACTATACGGACCCAAAATCCTTCAGGCCCATAAGTCTAACCTCCTTCCTACTGAAGACGTTGGAGAGACTGTGTGACAGGGAACTGAGGGAAAACGCGCTGAGGGACGTACCGCTGCACCGCAACCAGCATGCGTACAGCCAGGGTAAGTCCACGGAATCGGCTTTGCATGCTGTTGTTAGCAAAATCGAAGCAGCAATACAGAACAAGTCTATGTGCCTAGGCACCTTCATAGATATCGAGGGCGCATTTGATAAAACCAATTTCAGCAGCATGAGGGCGGCACTCCTGAAACATGGAGCTAACGTCACCATGACTGACTGGATTGAAAACATGCTCCGACAACGGGTCGTCAGACTGGCGAGAGAGGAGACTAGAGCTGCAATAGTAGCAAAGGGATGCCCTCAAGGAGGAGTCCTATCACCGCTACTATGGAACTTGGTGGTAAATGACCTGATTACCACCCTAAACGGTAAGCACTTCTATACGATCGGATATGCGGACGACTTGGTTATTCTTGTATCAGGTAACTTAACCAATATTGTCTGCGACGCAACCCGGGCTGCACTGCGGATCGTGGAACGCTGGTGCACCGAGTACGAACTATCCGTGAACCCGAAGAAAACTGAACTAGTTTTGTTCACCAATAAACGAAACTTAGGTAACTACCTACTACCTAAACTTTTCAAAACAGAACTTCATCTGTCAACGGAGGTCAAGTACCTAGGTGTTACACTCGACAGTAAACTAAACTGGAGTTGCCATCTCAACAAGAAAATAGACAAAGCAACTATTGCCCTGTGGCAGTGCCGTAGAATGGTAGGTAGGAAATGGGGTCTTACCCCAAAAATAATGCTATGGCTCTACACAGCGGTGATACGTTCAATGGTAAGCTACGGCGCGGTAGTCTGGTGGCCACGAACCAAGCTATCTACGGTCGTGAGTAAACTACAACGCTTCCAAAGAATGGCATGCATGGCTGTGACGGGCTGCATGCGGACAACTCCCACTGCAGCCCTCGAGACCCTTCTGGACCTGCCGCCTCTGCACCTGTTTATCCAACAGGAAGCAGCAAGTGCGGCAGCCCGTCTAAAACTGCTATCCCTTTGGAGCACTAACAGGATCCCGCACACTGAGCTCCTGTACGATATCATCGCAGAGGAGCCTTTTTTCGCAGCTACTAACGATAGAATCCCCAAACGGTATGTTTTTGAGAAAAAATACATGGTGCAACTGTATGAAGAGCCCTGGGAGGGCCAGAACCTGAAAGAGCTTCGAGTATTCACTGATGGCTCCAAAACAGGCTCTGGCACTGGGTATGGTGTCTTCTCCGAGGATCTAAACATTAGGATAGCCAATCCTCTTGGTGCACATAACACGGTCTTTCAGGCTGAGTGTATGGGCATCATCAAGGCAGCTGAAGTGATTGCTGCAAGGGAGGTGCGCGATTACGCCATCCGCATCCTGTCTGACAGCAGAGCTGTACTACAGGCCCTGCAGAGCAACACGATTACATCGGGGCTTATACTGGAGTGCCAACAAAAATTGACAGAGGTATGTAACCACGGCGCCGTAACTCTGCAATGGATTAAAGGGCACAGCAACTCGCGCGGCAACGATGCGGCGGACGAGCTTGCCAGGAGAGGGTCAGAGCATATGGCCGTGGGACCGGAACCTATAATACCCCTCCCATCTGGCTGGCTGCGGTCCACCCTGAGGCAACGCACAAGAAACGAACACAATTTGTACTGGTCCGGTTTGGAAACCTGCAGGCAAGCGAGGTTGGTACTGCCGACAACCAATCCTGGCCTATCTAGGAAGCTCCTGAGACTTGGGAGAGCTCAGCTCCGCAAGGTAACAGCCGCTATTACTGGACATGGCCATTTCAATAAACACCTATTCGCTCTAGGTATCACCGACAGCCCACTATGCAGAGCTTGTATGGAGGCTGAGGAGACTGCTGCCCACATCCTACTGGATTGCAAGGAGCTAGCACAGTACAGGGTCGTGCACCTCGGTGAGCCGAGGTCGCTTCAGGAAGTCGTCAGCAACCTTCGGGGGCTACTGGGCTTCTTGGAGGAGCTGGGCTGGCAGTGATGCCGGCCAAACACGCAAAATGGGCGCAGTGGTCGCCTGGTTGCGGAAACCAGCCCGCCCCTAACAATAACAATAACAATAACAATATTTAAAAACCTTTGCGTAGATATTTATGTACTTTCACTTGGTTATATATTTTTGAAAATTATTAGTACAGATATTTATTAGTTTTCAGTTGTTTAGATATTACTGTAAGACTTGCTCAGATTAATATGACAGGTTATATGTGTATATATATTTGATTGATGAATCTGCTCAGATATATAAGTACCCTTCCATGTACATTTATATTTGAAGCCTTGGTTATGCTCATATATTAATTAACTCGAAATTAGATACCTACCTATACAGTCATATAAAAAAGAAAAAAAAAATGTGCCAATGAAGCCCTTTTATACGATGCCCCACATGACATGGTTAACTCAATTCAAAATTTGGACCGCCGCTCCTTGCATCATTGATTACGTACTTTAAGAAAAGACCATGTATAGTTTTTCGATTTTTCCCTATACCTACTTGTAGCATAAGACGGTATTACTTACCAAATTTTATAGGTCTAAAATACCCTATAAATTCCCTTGAGAGTGTCGAAATATAGTGTTTTTGCAGCATAAAAGGCCGTACCTTTTTTAACGTAAACTAAGACGTTTGATATTTTTACAGCTTCTATAGACTGAAGTATATGGTTTTAATTTCAACTCGATATCGTTACGCGTTCCCAAGATAAAGTAAAGTGTTTTAACAGACAGAAAGACGGACAGACAGATGGACAACAAAATGATCCTATAAGGGTTCCGTTTTTTCCTTTTAAGTCACAGAACCCTAAAAACACTTAAATAACAGACAAGAAAGTTATGCAGATTCGCGGTTTATCGCTAAAAAGCGATCTCTTCCAGCCAACCTTTCTAATAAGAATAATTACTCACAAGTCAATCTAAATTTAGACAGCATCATACAGTACTGTCCCAAGTTGGCTTTCCGATCATGCGATGGAGTCTCCTTCCACACTCGCGGGTCCTGCGGCGGCTTGGGCTTTACCGGCGCGGCCGCCGACTGGGTGGTGAGGGGCAGCTTGCTCCGCCAGCAGTGCGACACGGATATCCTGGCCAGTTGCTGCGAGACTGGTGATATCTGAGGGAAATAATAATGGATTTACAATTTAATGTCTTTTAATTTGGTTTCAAGATTTGTAATTATTTTTTTGTGACTTTGAGGGTGTAAAGCATGCCAGCAGTAGGTAATACAAAATACCTATTAGGAATTTTCATCGAATTTTTAAAAATCCTTACTAAGTTTTTACATATGTTATTTGGAACTCCTGTGCAGTGCTTCAGTTAGTTCATAGCCTAGCTTTTACCCGTGGCTTCGCCTGCGTGGACATCGTTTTGAACCGACGAAAAAACGGAGGAGGTAATCAAGTCGACGGTTCTCTCTCTTTCTAATCCCTCGCTTGACTATCTGACAACTATTTTAATCCGCCGTTTTTTACAATACAAAATTGGTCTTATTCCGCCGTTTATGCGTACGACACACACAGTTCTATACTTCCCTTCACAGTCATAACAAAAATCTTTAATCGGCCTATGAAAACCAAGGTGACAAGTCTAAATGGATAGAATCTGGCAAAATAAGACTGTTTTTTCGAAATACGAGTACTAATTAAAGTTGCATTCTTGTTGATTTTCAAATACTATAACATTATAATCTTAAATTCCATGCTTTATTATTTTTTTGTTCCTGTACATTATAATCTGCAATCTTCAGTAATTCGCCAATGCTTGGGATTTTGTGTATGATGGCGGATTAGCGAGAGAATATATCGCCGCACTTTCCACTGCCATCATTTCACTTTACGTAATAATTAATTTGCTTACATGTTTGATTGGTGCTGACTCAAAAGTGTCTAGATATTTACATTAGTGTAGGAGCTTTAGGTTCTTTTTATTTTTCGCTTTTCAGCTCCTTTACTTTTTTGTTAAAAAGTTGCCAGGTGTGCCAGGCCAGCCGCAAGCGGCACTGTAACTATAGGAAGCCAGTTGAAATTTTCTTTGAATACGCGTTACATATTGGCCGTATAAGCTGAAAAATTACGCCTCTGTTGAGTAATAATAAAAACAGGAGCACAGTGCCGAAACCGCTACATGTCAATGGGGTGTGAATGTGCAAGAACAACTCGTACTCTAGCCCGGTTCGTTTCTTTGTAAATGAAACAAAAATTAATAACCCTGCATTGCAAAACCTTGATTTTTAGTTATAAACAGCCGCATGCGGCTCCCGAATGTAGTGCATAGACATGACTTCTCCAGATCCCTCGGGAACTATACCAGGCTATTCTATTAGCAGTCTTTGTCACTTCCCACCCCGTCAAACATTTGTAGGAAAAAAAATCATAAGAGTTGAAATTAGTTTTCTCCAGAACCCACCCCTTCAGTTATTTCCATGCAAAAATTACGTCAATCCGTCTCGACTCCGACGTGAGTTCGCGTGGAAATGAGTTTTTACCATATACCTCGGAAACCATTCAGGCTATGCTACTTAGTATTCTGTCACTTCTACCCACCCGTTTAACCATGTCTGTACAAAAATTACAAAAAAGACACTACAATACCCTTAGGAGACTTGGAGAGGAGTTTGTCCAGCAGTGGATGTTTTTTGGCTGATATACTACTATTTTCACGGGATAAAAACTAGCCTTTATCCTTCTGACACAGGCTAAGCGCACGCCAAATTTCGTCAAGATTGGTTGAGGTGTTGAAGAGTGAAGAGGACTTTTTCAGATTTATAATATTAGCAAGGATGTCATGCAATTCATTACATCACATCAGCTCATATATACGTCCCCACCGAGGGGCTCGAGCCTACCCTGAATTAGGGCGATCAGGCCTTAGTTGGGGTTGGTCAACACACAACCTTTGAGTTTTTTCGCAGATGTGTGCAGGTTTCCTCACGATGTTTTCCTTCACCATAAGAGCGTCAGATAAATGAGATCAAAGTTCGAAAACACATTAGCCACATAGCAGGACTCGAATCACAACCTCCCAGATAGGAGGTAGCGGCCCTTGCAGTTGCGCCACCGATACTCTATTTCTATGTCATGCAATTAATGCCAATTAATTTGTTGTTAAATATAGAAATTTTGGAATTGAAATGATTAAATAGGTTACATTACATGCTCAACATAAAATTGTTTTATCTATTGAGTTGATTTCACAGCATGCAAATTATTGCAAATGTGTAAAGAAGCATGTGTAATACAATAGTAAATACTAAATGACTATTCATTGACTGTATAAAATTATATGCAACAAAATTCAATAAAACTAGCATAAAGCAATAACTTCCTTCACAAACAATGACTGTTTAAGTTGAATAGATTTATTTTCAACTATCATAAAGTTTTTTCAATCAAAGCCAGCGCGACTTGCATAGTTACATTAATAACATGAGTTTACCGATCTGAAGCATGTTCATTACTTTGATGGTTTTGACTATCAGTGCCATTTTTCTCAACTGTTTCCATGCTTTGCAAGCCACTTAACCCTTTCCGGTGTGACCTTGAAGGGAATGTACTTTTCAAATGAACCCTATTGTCACGGTATAGGTGTACATAACAGTCATTTAATAAACATACAAAATCTTTGAAAAAATTAAATTAAGAAAAACATATTTTTTAAAATTTCTTAAAAAAATTACAGGTTTTTCTAATGTAAAACAAGTTATTACAAGTAAAAATAATAGATTCATTTTAATGAAAAACACTAAGTGAATATTAAGGTTCAAACTTGTTTGTTTTTTTAACGCACGATTGTTTAAGGCCGGCCAGAAAGGGCTAAGCCTTTGGTGCTAGATGGCAGTTGTTTACCCACATCTGATGCTTATAGTAGGCTTAAAAATCTTGTGACAGTTGGGTCACCACTAGCACTACAATCTCAACTAATCCAGACTTGGCCCCCGTGTATGCAGTATGGCCTAACCTTCCTGAATTTGGGTATATACCCATGGCCTAGCGGTGTCGAGGTTAATGGATTGTTAACAAAGTTTTATTTTAATCAAACTTACTCCAATTTTGAGCAGCACATTGTTGGAGCCGGCAGCGCCATATCTCAGGCAGTAACTACAGTGCATCACCTTCACATAGGACATGTTGGTTTACAGCTCAGGTCTCAAGTCAACATTCTGAAATGTTTACATAACAATCTGTAAACAATCAACAATGTAACATCAACCCACAGGACAGGACACATAGGATAATTTGAATTACGTAGATATGTAAAACGTTATCTAAAACTAGTGTCAGGGTTAATATCACGAAATAGTGGCTATTCAAGTAGGCACTGCAATTTTATTCATTTTATTCCATTAAAATGAAAGCTATTGTATGTTACTACTTTCTAGTAGTTTTAAGATATTTTAAAGGGCGTATAAGTTTGCTAATATATCGGAGGACACTACAATTCATCACCTACCTTACAAGTAAATACCTAGGATTTACCGCAATGCCATCTGCTAGGTGTAATAGATGAGATAAAAATCGTACTAACCTAGCAATAACAGCATTTTATAGTAAAATATGTTTTTAAACACTATTATTCCAAATGATTATTTAATATTTATTAGTAAAATCCAATTCAAAACATGTGAGGTTATTTAGGTAATCAAGGAAAGACGTCAGAGGTAGAGTAGAGGTGAGGTGTATATACTAGAACAGGTACGGGGAACAGGTATTTTACGATACTAGACAGCACCTGTTCCAAAGCAACTAATACTCGATGCACCTAGTATTAAAAAATACCACGTTTTTTTCACATCTCGCTCACGAAATAAGTCATCGCGTATTTCGCGGAAGATCAGCGCTCGCGCGCTCCATTCTTTGCCGCCGGTGTCTCGCCGTCTCGCTCACACGTCGCATCGAGTTCCAGAGATCAAGTACCGACAAGTATTGTATAGTATCGATCGAGTATTGAGCTATATACAATACTAGTCTATGGTATTGAGTATGGGCGTGCGGCGTGAGGGTATCGTACGGAATGAAAGAAAGTTCGCGTTGTACCACAGTGACAGAAAAACTTATTAAATACCTACTGTGGCCGAACTTTACTTAGCTACTTAAATTATGGCTCCAAAAAGAAGTAGTGTGGCTTGGGACCTTCTTATAGACCTCGGCCTGTGTAAAGTAAAGTATGTAAAAATCAATTCAGTTTAAGTTTTAGATATTTCCATAAGGTGACAGTCCTAAGCCTGTGAAAGTATGAAGGAAAGATAATCATTCTTTATTGTACAAATTACAAACAAACAAATGGGTCGTTTTGACAAAAAATTCAATAGTACCGTATTGTGTTGCGATTGAGAGTGAACGTGAACCCGTACTTTATTACGCTACGCAGCCGGAAAGTATGAACTCATACAATACTAGATGGAACAGGTATTTGGATCAAGTATTTAAACGGTCTAGGAACAGGTGCACCTAGTATCAAATTTACCTAGTACGACCCATCTCTAGTCAGAGGCGCAGTCAGTATGTAAGAGGTACCGTTCGTTTCAAGCAATTTACAATCAGAAAAAGAGTAAAACGTAGTGTCAAAGATGACCTATTATTAATTTTCATTTGAATAATATACAGTCTGTAGGTAATTTTGACAATCAGTTTACCTTGTACTAAAGATCAAATAACAATTAAAAAAAAACACAATCTTTGTACAACCGAATCCAAGAGAAAAGACAGGCCAAGTGCGAGTCGGACTCGTGCAAAGTAAGGTTCCGTAGTCTTTTCAAAAACTAGATGTACATGACGCAGGGTCCTCCTCCATGATCGGAAAAACTCGGGAATTGAAAGAAATAAAATCACGATCTGGTGCTTGATTTTATAATGTACTTTCACAAAAGTTGAGAACAATAGTTACCGAGCTTAAGTGACGACTTTACTGTTCAGCAGTGCAAGACCAACTGGCCGAGTGACCAACTGTCCAACAGGGCTGCCATTTTATTTTTGGTGGAGATCGTACAAAAGGAGCAAAAAACCGCACATCCATACAAAACAGCAATAAAAGTCGTACGCCTATACAAAACATAGAAAAATATTTTATTTGAAAAATCGTAATCCCATAAAAATCAACCAAAATTTTAATAGTAAGGACTGCTAGGTAATCATACGAATACGATTTAAATCGTACATCTGGCAGCCCTGTGTCCGAGTTAGCACTGAAGTTAGCGACATGACATGTAGCCACAATCGAGTAAAGTTAGCAAGGACGGATACTCGAATAAAAAAAAACTTGGATTTTAATATTTTGCAAACCGATCGCTGAATCGAAAAATGGTTTTAGTAAACCCTCAGTAGTTTTAAGACCTATTCAACAATACCCCCAGACGACAGGATACGTCAAGGGAAAAAAATATCCGTTCTTTTCATGTATTTTTTTTTTCAAGATTTTATTACTTATAATACTTTGTGACGTGGTTTTTATGTGTTTTTATGCAAAATTACATCTTTCTAGTATTAACAGTCTCTGATCTAAACAGCGGATAGATGGATAGACATGGCGAAACTACTCGTATATTGTATATTGTTAACTTTGTAACCCTCAAAAATCCAGTCTTCTACTTTTTATATCAACTTGTTTTCTTCGATTGTGCAACAAGTCAACGACTGCCACTGCCAAAAAGTTCTGCACAGACTATAAGGGATTCTGAAGTTCAGAGACTGACAAAGAAAAGATGATACAGCCAAATTGCCACTATGAAATTGCAAATAAAGCAATTGAATTACTAGTTACTTCGGACCAAATAATTTTTACATATTAGTACCTAATATAACAACTACGGAAGTGCTCCTTCACTCACATATACCTACCGCAAAATATACCTACGCTTAGCGGCCCACTCGGACGGGCTCTTGCCGGGCCGCCACCGACCGCTCAAGCAAACCGCGCGCAACGTTGCCAGTTTTATGCGCCGCCCCGCCGCCCAGCCGGTTAGAGATCCGTCGCATAAAATTGACAACAATTTCGTTTTCGTATGTCTTCTGTAGGTATATATACCTAATAATCTAAGATCGAGATAGGTAGGTAGGTAATCGTTATTATCGTGTGTCAGAACCGTGCTAAGTAAGTGAAAGCCTAAGTTTGTGCTGGTTGTATATTGTAGGCAAAAAGGATAGGTAAATAAAATCTAGGGTAATTTTAGGTAGGTAGGTAAAAAAAATATAGATATAATAAAACTGGCAAAGTGCGTGTCGGATCATGAACAAAGTAGGGTTCCGTAGTGATAAAAATAATGGAAATAAAAAAAACAAGTTAATTTTGCAGTTTAGATTTAGGCATTTTGTAGGAAGTTGAACTTTTTAGTCCACTATCACTCTTATACTAAGCAAAGTCTACTTAGTTAATTCATTATGTGTCCTACTATTCCAAATACTATTCAGATTTCCTAAAATAGCGGTTTTGAAATTGTAAAAAAAATCAGCACTCAAAAACTTAATATTTCGACTAAGGCGTGGTCGACTAAGGCCCCATCGCCCTAATTCAGGGTAGGCTCGAGCCCCTCGGTGGGGACGTTAATGAGCTGATATGATGAATCATTAATCATTTATTGACGGATATGGCGAAAGTATAAAGGATCTTAGTTTGACTAAAAAACCTTAAAAATCACCGAGGTACCGATAAAAACAGCTAAGTTAAGTAATTTTTAATCGCCTCCGTGGCGTAATAGTTAGTCCATTCGCTTCACACCAGGAGGTCGCGGGTTCGATTCCCGGCGGGGTCAACTTTGTAAGACTCGGTTTGGTTGGTGGTAGGGCATTTCATAGCCCGCCTGGCTAGCTACTACCACCTTATCGAATTCTTGCCGCCAAACATGAGTGTTAACAGCATTGATGTGTTTCGGCTCGAAGATAAGATAGCCAGATCCCCATCGCGTTGGGGAATCTTGGTAAGCCCGCTTTCATCTTCAGCTTGATCAGTACTTGCCATCAGGTGAGATGATGCCAAGTAAGGGCTTATTATTGTGGATTAAAAAAACTATCGGGTCGCAATCAGAACGCGTCAATCAGGATTTACCTAGTAATAGCTTAAGGTACCGCGCATATTTTTTTACCAAACAAAAATTTAAGATAACTTATAATGCGGTGCAAGCTCGCATACCTTCTAAGTGCGATCAACTAGTACGACTATCACTTAAATTAATTAAATAAATGAAAAACCATCACTTGTAAAACTTTTAAATTCATTTTCATGAGTCAACCTTATCGCTATAACGTCGTATAGTCGCCGCCAGCAAATCGCGCGCCACCTGTGTACGCAGTTATAACCGCTTAGTGAAGCGCCTTAATACCCATGTTTCCGTGTATTGTCTGACAGTGGGAAGGAGTAGGTAAATAAATACGTCAGTATTTTCGATTTATATGGAAGTGCAGTACGGAGTAACTAGTATCTCATCTGTGACTACGGGAAGAACTCAGTGATGTAGTCGTAATAAGAGTGGGACAGAGAAAACTAGGTACTACTTTGTCTCTTTCTTGTAATATAGTTACATATGTAAGGAATAACTGGTAAAATATTTATTCATGCCGCCGACACATACTTAAATGCATGAACTTTGTATATTATTCAAAGAACACCTAGTATTCTGTCAAAACTGACATGTTTTTTGCATATGTGTGGAGTGCACACCGATAGTAGTGAGCGGAGCACATAGCTCGTAGAACTTATGGTCGATGGGGTAATAAAGTTCTCGAGTGGCGATCGCGCACCTGAAAACGTAGCGAAGGAAGGCCTCCCACTCGGTAGACCGATGACCTGGTGAAGGTCGCGGGAAGCCGCTGGATGCGGGCAGCGAACAACTGGTAGTCATGGAAATCGTTGGGGGAGGCCTATGTCCAGCAGTGGACGTCCTTCGGCTGATGTGATGCACACTGATAGTGTAAAGTGCAATGGCGACCGTTTTACTGTGCTTGCCATAGTAGTTTTACTATAGTATCAGTGGACCCTACTATGGCGAATGCTACACGCTCGATATTTATCGCGATACTTGCAGGATCACGATATTTATCAAGCGTGTAGTATAGCGTATCACGGATCGTGATATGGATCGTCGTATTTCTAGAAATCAAAATCCACGATCTGGATCAAGTATCGCGCGATAATATTGAGCGTGTAGTCTCTAGTCGATATTTATCGTGTGATAGTGTTAGTATCATCCTATCAGCGATGGAGGAGGACGCGCCAAACGAGAGCGCAAGCGCACCCGACGCATCTGAAACTAACGACGAGATTTATTTTTCTTTATTTTTCCTGTGGAAATGGAAGAACTTTAGATTTTCTCAAAGATTTTCCTGTAATCTATTTATTGAACACTTTAATATACTGTGATGTTTTTCAAGATTTAAAGAAGCCTAGTACTTTCGAAGATAAGGAGGAGGGGCGGGGGGATGGTCAATTTTCGTCTATTTTCTTAATTAAACTTAAAACTATTTATCTTAAAATTATAAAAATATGTTTTATATTATCACAAAAGCCCTTTCATTTGACTTGTCACGCAATATATTTTGAAAAAACTAAAATGAAAATTCAAAAGTTGCCCCATGTTTAAAATTCATTTATTTACGCTATACGTCCGCCTTTTGGGTCACCGACTTTCATATGTGTACCAAATTTTGACTCAATCGGTCCAGTAGTTTCTGAGAAAATTGGCCATGACAGACGGACGGACAGACAGACACACGAGTGATCCTATGATGAAAACGCACAGAAGCTTTAGAAAAGTTATTAGCGATTTGTAAATAATAAAAGATAATGCTTCAATAGATGACGCAAGAAACAAATAAATTCGTTAAAATCAAATTTAGGAAAGGATTTAAAACATTTTTGGAATCAAAACGCTCTGGGGCTGGAAGCGACCAAATCTATAAGCCGAAGTCATGGGTATCTATTCTGTTTTTCCGAAGAATATAGAACAACCTATAAATCCGGTGAGTATATAAGTTTTTTATTTATATTATTGACATAAGTATATTATAGAGTTCTCTCTCTTATCATGTGGCTCAATTAACCGTGCTATTCAAGGGATAGACGGCGGTTGCCTGATGTTGCACTTAACATCACCCGCGGTCACGTGTAGGGCATTTAGATTTACAACTATGGACGTGTGCAACGCGACCTTCATACACATCTGGAATAAGATGTGCAGGCAAAGTATATATATTAGTACTAACATACAGTATGGACACTCCCTGCCGCTCTCTAGATTGAGACCTCACCCCCTCGTCACCCGCACTGATACAGATTGGTTGTCGAACGTATAGGATTACGCCGCCATTTTGTTTGTTCCGTCATTCCTTTTTTGAAATTTAATTTCTGGCCCGTTGTATGAAGTGCCCAGGGTGTGGTGCAGGTGTCCTCACAATGTTTTCCTGCACTGTTAAACCAATCGGTAAGTATGTAGTAAGTACATAAGTTTAAAAAAACTTATTGGTATATTGGCCTTCCGGATTTGAACCCGGGACCCTTTTCTTTATTAAAGGGTTGAAGTGCAATCAAAGGGGCTGCATATAGCCGATCGTGCTTTTTATAAATAAATAAACAAATGTATTTCTTTACCAAAAACACAGTTGAACGATAATACAGTAAGTAGTGGTCCCCACACTAGTCTAGGCCTTTTCCAGTTCTTCAGTGTTCGAAAATAAATTGCGATCCGTTTTTGCAGATCGTGTTCCAAATCGTGATAAATATTGAACGTGTAGCGTGCGCCTTATTTGAGCTCTTCTTCTTCTAGTTATGTTAGGTACTATTACTATAATATGTTAAGTTCTTTGCTTGAGACTGACCTCAAATTTAGTTCACCATAAAACTATTTTTGTTGATTTTTTTTTCTTCGCCCTTTTAGGGCAGGCTAAGGCTCATTGGCCATACCGCCTAGTCTTCAGTATATGTTTTTCAGTAGTATTCACTTGTAGAATTCACGTCTTCAGTAATTTTCAGTAGTTTCTTCACGTTCACATCATATAATTGTCTATAAACTAACCTAACCTACATACTCTAGCAAAATGATAGCACTTTTGCTAAAGCTTGCTCGGACTTCTTGTGGGAACTCGAAACACAGTATACACACTTTTATTTCATTATCCTACACTAGAAACACTTATATGATCCTTCGCTGATAAATACACTATCAATATTATACATCAAAAACCACTAAATGTAATTTTTCGGAAAATAAAAGAAAAATGACAAACTGAATGCTACAAATTCCCGCCAAAAAGTCCCGATTTTTGTTGATATTCTGTTGACATGTATATGACGTTGAATCCGAAAACCAAAGAGAATATAATAAACTACGTTTTTCCGAAAACAAAATCAATAATGAAATTGCCATTATTGATTTTTTTACAATATTAGTGGGTATTCTTTTTTTAAATTCCTTTTCTAAAATATGTATTATTATGTTTTTTATGTATGGTCGAATAAGTCAATACCTATATGTAGCTCGCACGATAGTACATCAGACACGCAGGTGTTTCTTTTTATTTTTAAGCACTACGTTGGAACAAACGTAAATAATACAAACATATACGTTAATTTGTTACTAATAAATAATTTACATACCAAAAAAACACACTTAATAATCATAACCCTTCCTCTTGGCTTTGCCGCAGCCGGGTAAAGAGGGTCAATTGATGCGGGGTAAAAATTTTTGGATAATGGAGATAGACTGTATTTATATGGCAACATTGATTTTTTTGTTTTATTTTGTTTTGATTCGATCGAGATTCGAACACGGAAGTGGTTTCGTTTTTCTTTTACGATCGTTTTGTACTGTGAAACAATGACTTTCAGCAATACAATAGATTATAAATATGTAACTAAATTATGGTAAAGATCTTGTCAGCCCCATAAAAAGGCCCGCTATAGCAAAATATGGCCTCGCGAGGCGATAAAGTAAATGGAAATGGCGAGGAGCAGATTGTTGAGGTAAATCGATATGGCCTACATTTTTTGACAGCCTAACTTGTCCTTAGTTTTTGCTGAGTTTTTTTGTGGATGTTTATTGATGATGTTTCCTCGGCGTGTAGACGCTGGCGGAGGTGTTCCGCTGCTTCATCTGTATGGAGAAGCTGGTGGACGCGCACCTGTGCCCTCACTGCTCAAAGCTGTGCTGCTACTCGTGCGTGCGGCGATGGCTGACGGAACAGCGATCGCAATGCCCGCACTGTCGCGCCTCGCTGCACCTGCACGAGCTGGTGAACTGCCGCTGGGTGGAGGAGGTGACGCAGCAGATCGAGACGATGCAGCAGAGCAACACGGCCAGCCAGCGGGAGAGCTATAGGGACAGGTAAACCATCAATCTCGGTTTCTTTATATGGGGTTTAAAAAAATGGTGTAGAACCCGTTAAGATGTTGTGACCAGTTTTATAACCAGTTTTTATCATTCAGCCAACCGTAATCCATTCCAAAAGTATAATTTCATGAACGATGCAGGCAGCTATTTTTCTGATTGTCGATTGTGTTGTGGTGTTGACAAACAATTGAAAAATGAATTTCAAACATAAATTTCAATTCCATTAGATGGAATTGCACATATCACAATGCTTGTGATGCTAAGCAAGTCGACGGTCTCTTATGATGAAATGACCAACTGACCTACTTTGGATTTGCAAAGTAAAAGCATTGCTTGCTTGCTGTCATGTCTGCGGTCTGACAATTACGGAACCTTGTGCAATTTGTTGCACTTTGAGTGTTTTCAGGTACATAAATCGTGATTTAGCATGTAAATTGTTGTCATTTAGTGAAATTCCTCCAATTACTGTTTAATTCTTGTGAAAAGTCACAACAGGAGTGAAATTTATTGTAAATTGGCTGTGATTGGTCACTTGCTAATTTTCCACACTATTCCTCATGGAACTTGGAGTGGAGTCTGGCATGGGCCTTCGACACTAACCTGTTACCTGTGTAGTGAAACCAGAAACTTTGTGGAAGAACAAATACGCTTGGGATAATCTTCATACACACACATATGCACACTTCACACTAGGTTAGGTACACCAAGGTATCCCAAACCCCTCCAAGAATGCTCCAAGGACCTGCTGCAGGCTGAACTTGGGTAAATGGCAACCTAGATTTATTGAGATGATAGAGCATTGGTGGCCCTTAATCTTGTCACAGTTGCATGGCAAAGGTTGTGTGCCGTTCTGGACCCAGCTAGCACTTTTAGGCATTTTGTTCGCTTTCCAGCTTGGGATGGGAGTGTTACATAATCCTACTTTTAGTTGTCTGGAGGAACAATCAGGGCGGCTGTTTAGGTTTGACTGTCGATCCATTCCTTGCAAGCTCGTGCTGTTCTTTTGGAATGGTAGCAGAGAATATTAGGGACTGGTAGATTAAGTATTAACTTGCGCGGTGAATTGCTTGCGCTTCAATAACCCTTCCTCTGTCCCGGGGACGTAAATTAAACAATTTTTGGTAGCAGAGCATGGTTTTTTGCAGCTAGCTCCAGCACCTTAGAACTACTCGCTAGAAATTTGATAATATATAAAATTAAATAGTTAATTTTTCATATTTTTTGTATGATAGTATTCTATGGTAGCTTACTAGGAAGCTTGCAACGGCTAAGTAAGGTTTGTAAAATTGTGTAGGAAAATAATTATTAAAATAAGTAAAAATTAGCTCATCTGTGAAGTGTGATTCAGTCTAAGGTTTATTCCTACAATTAAAAATTAGCTCATCTTTGATCGATTTAAAATTTTCATTTGGATATAATTTAAAATTAGCTCATCTTTGACTCAATTCGGTTGAGATGTTTTTTTGCAATTGGTACCATGGCTCCGAAACTGACAATGTTAAAGTCGAAGTTGAGGACGGAGCTGAGATGGTTTACAGGTGCTTCCAGCTTGATCGATCACAATGACATTATTATTATTACTGTTGGGTGGGACGCCTGCCGGGTACAGGCAGGTATTCAAGTCTCTAAGTGGACTAACAAATCGAAATGGCGGCGAAATCCTACATGGTGACAAGGGGGCGAGGTCGCAATCTAGAGAGCGGCAGGGAGTGTCCTTATTGTATTTTAGTACTAATTTATATACTATGACCCAGTAGTACGGTATGTACATACGTAGGGTAGAAGGAATGTGTATAAACAGAATATATCAATTCCGTCCGTGCGTCTATCCGTCATGCTTGGCTCTGGAGGCTATATCTTTAGTCTGATTGGGACCAAATGTGGAACTTAATTATTTCATCAAGGGATTATCAAAAAAAGTAGCTGTCATACAACAAAAAACTTACTTTTTTCTCTCTTAAAAACGGCTCTAACAATTTTGATGATTTGCATGTCAGTATTACTTTTATGTTTATCTATTAGGTACATAGTGATACCCATTGGTCTGTGAAAAATCGTGTTTTTATGGTTTTCCTACAAATGAAATTGAAACTTACAATTTACTCATAAATGGTTGGTAGTAATGAATTGACAGGTATCACAAATAAGTTTAAAGTGGTGATTTTTGTTAGAGTTACATGTCCAGGGTATATATTTAATTTAAAAGGGAAATCATCACAGCCAAGTAGACTTTCTTAGTTTAGGAGTATAATCATTGTAAGTCGACCAATTTAAGATGTGCAGGCAGTTGGATTTATAAAAAGTTCAATAAATGAAAAATGTTTACCCCAACTGTAAAAATAACTTTTTTTTAAAATATTGTCTGAAAACCCTACTTTGCGCGTAATTTGCCTATAACTGTGTTAGTGTTTAAAAAAGTAGACCAAGTCTACAATTCTTCAACTGTAATCTTAAGTTTGTCCTTCAACTAGATTTACTTCATGTTTCGTTAAAGCAATGTTTGATACATACCTTACCTATCTATAATTTTTAAGTAAGTTAATTATTTTGGTGCAAGTGCGTAAGTGCTTAATCGATGAAGTGTAAGTCGGACTTGCGCTAAGGATTCCGAAGTAACTGTTTTTTTTTCTTTAAGGCTTGTTCATGTCTTTTATATTAAAATTAATGTTATTATTGCTACCCAAGTGTGGTGTTACGGAACCCTCAGTGTGCGAGTCTGACTTGCACTTGGCCAGTTTTTTGTTACTACTGTGGCGGCACTGCAGTAACCCGGCATATAGAAAAGTGAACAATAACACAAGCGATGAGAGATCAAACTATGCACAACATCTAAAACGCGCTATTAACATTTCTTCGCTACTGAAATTGAATATATATATACAAGAGCCTATCATCCAAGGTTAGTCCACGGCCGGACCCTCAGGCATACCCCTCGCCTGGCGGGGATATCTCCCTTTGCTCTCGAAGAGTAAGAACACACCTTTCCTACAATACTAATAAATACCTCCTCTTGAAAAAAAATCTAGCAAAAGCAGCTAACAAATTTACAACAAAATAATAAAACTGACCTAACCATTCCACATTGAAGCAGATGCCCAACTCACCAAGAGAAGCTGACAGTCTACTGCTGGACGTGTCGCCGCTGCATCTGCCACCAGTGCGCGCTGTGGGGCGGAACCCACTCTGGGCACACTTTCAAGCCTCTCGAGGAGGTGTACGACCAGCATGTGACCCAGATACGGGACGAGGTGTCGCAGTTGAGGCGTCGGCTAATGGAGCTCATCAGTTTAGTGCAGGATGTGGTGAGCCTATCTTTTCTTTTTTATTTATTATTTCATATCGAGGATATGTGCGACCAGCATGTAACCACCTCCTGGTGTGGACCAACCATTACGCCACAGGGACTGTTAAAATAGTGTTAATAACAATAACAAGTGAAAAAGCTTTTCAGGTGAAAAGCCCGACTTCTTGGGGTTAAAGCCACCGTGCTCTCAAAATATCTAAACAAGAGGCATGTGTTTACCACCATTTAATTTCTAATAGTCTAATGCTATTTTGAGAATAAATTTTGTTTTAATAACTATTCTTCTTAATATTAATTTTCATCTTTAAACTTTTTTATACAATCGGCAATTTCATAGGTAAACACCTAATAAGAAGAGATCCGGGGAAGTGAGCCCTCTTTGGTGCACACCGCATTCCAACCTATAACTGTTGGAGGTCGTGTCCCCCATTTCACATAGTTGGTTTGGTTTCCGTACCAGTACCACAGCAGATTCACAACATTTTTGGAAGCCCCTGAGCCTAGCAATTTGTTCCACAGAATTTCATAATTTACTAGATCAAATGCCCGGCTCAGGTCCAAAAAGCATGGGTATATCGTGGTCATACGTCTCCTATAATACTTAGGCTAAGTATAGCAGTCCATTGAAAGACTAGCACGGAAACCAAACTGAGCGTCATCTAACTTGATATACTTCAGCAGTTCATTGAAAATGGCATAATATGTGGATTCCTGTGGTACTCCTTTATAAAGGGTGTCTCAGCGCCGATTTTAAACTTTGAATAATATATTTAAAAAACAAATTGTATTTATAATATTTTGATTGCAGTAAATTATAGTATATTAGTGCGGATTTTATGTACGGAATATTACACCGTCAAGATGTCTTCCATCGCGGCGAATGCACTCTTCAAAGCGGACTAACGAATTTGCAAAAACACGCCGCAGAACGTCAACTGATATGGCCCTCACTTCTGTCGTTATTTTCATCTTCAGCTGCTCCAAATTCATAAGAGAGTTATGAAAAACTCTTAAAAAAAAGAAAAAAAGGGGTACAAAAAAAAGTCAGCTTGGTTTAAGTCGGGAGATCGGGGTGGCCACAATACATCTCCAAAGCGGCTTATGATTTTTCCCGAAAACAACGCGTTTAGTGTGTCCATGGAGGCCCTAGCTGTGTGGGCTGTGGCCCCATCTTCCTGAAACCATACATCGGACTCGTCAACATCCTCTTCTTGCAGCTGCGGTACAAAAAAAAATATTAATCATGTCGATATACTGCTCACTCGTCACTGTGACCGTTGCACCTCGGTCATTCTCGAAGAAAAATGGCCCGATGATTTTTTTCGCCGATATTACGCACCATACAGTAACTTTGGGGCTGTGCAATGCTTTCTGATGTTTTTCTTTTGGATTGCTGGATGACCAGTAACGGCAATTTTGGCGATTGACGTACCCTTCGAGGTGAAAATGTGACTCATCGCTGAAATAAACATTGTCCATCCCATTTTCCTCTGTAAAAACTCGTTGCAAAAGTACGCCTCTCCTGCGTATGCGCGGTGCGCGCCAGACAACTGCGACATGGCGAATAAAAAATCCGCACTCATCACCTACCGAACGCTACCGCTCCCCTCCCGCTAACCCCACGGATTGCCGAGAAATTCGTGTTTAAAGTTTAAAATTGGTGCTGAGACACCCTTTATTTCCATTTCCTAGAATTTAGCAATCTCAAGAGTTTTAGCTATCAATCGCCCAGCATGAGAATACCCCTCTAAAGAACAGTACTCACAAAAAACCATTCTAGGAGCGAAATGTGGAATCGGTTCGTGCGGCCAAGGATGAGCGCGTCCGCGAGATCCGTAATGCTGTGGAGCTGATGATATCGCGTCTCGACTCCGCTCTAAAAGCCAAGCTCCTGACATTGATGGGCCAGAAAAACAGCCTCACCCAAGAAACTGAGCAATTGGAGCATTTGCTGCAAGAGATCGAGCATCAACTACATTCCAGTACCAGGTTTGATATTATAACTTTCTGAAATCGGTGGTCAATTGCCTAAAATTAACTCTTATTTTTTTTTAAGATGGGTCATGAGAACAGTATCACACAAGAGAACTAAAAGCTGCAAGAAGCATCAGCTCATGTCATGATGTGAAATTGGTTCTCAAAACTAAGCTCTTGAATTAGACTTAGGGAAGGAGGAGGGGGTCAGGTAGGAACCTGGATTGGGAGTAAGGTTTACTGGGCAAAGAGGGTAAGATAGGATGAGGTTGATAGTTTACATTCTGTATCTGTGTTTGGAATAAAACTTTAACTACTTATCGTAAATACTAAACAGGTCTAAATAATGGTATTTTTTTCAGATCAGAGCTAATAGCGAAGAGCAGTGATCTTTCCAAAATGATCCACCAAGTGCGCAAGAAGCCGATGGCCAGCTTTGTTACCGCTCCAGTTCCGGCTGATTTTCACAGGTAATTTGTGGCATGTTGTATGTGAACCAATTAATTGTATTGTGTTTGCATTGCAGCAGTCCGTGTTATTATTCAAATCCTTTTACGACTCTAAGCTGCCGTGCCGTATAACAAGGCTTGTTGATTTTATTTTGATGTCGCCACCATTGATAAGTACGTATATATTCATGATTTGCGTCACACCTAAAAAAGTTCATTTAATTTTTGGCTGGCTACTCAGCCTGCTACTAATTCCGATAACTTATGTAAAACTAGCTTATGCCCGCGGCTTCGGCCGCGTGGATATAGGTTTTTTTTAGTTTACAATTGGTTTGCCCTTGGCATCATCTCATCTGATGGTAAGTGACAATGATGCCGAAGATGGAAGCGGTAGTTTTTATAACTATCAAGGAGTGTAGCGGCTCGCGACCCTGGAATTAACTTTTTCCCAGATCCCTTTAGGATAAAAAGTATCCTATTTTCTCTGCCCTTTAGCTCTATGACAAATTTTACAGAGTTGTTTCAGTAATTTAAACGTGAAAGAATAACAAACACACCGAAAGACACTTTTGTGTTTATAATATTAGTAAGGATAGGCAAAAGTTGCTTTTTCGCGGAAATCAGCCTGCCACTCTTCAAAATTTTCGGATTTTATTATAGGAGTCTATATACCGGCGCTTTGCATAGTAAAGACGTAAAGACTTAACTAGACAAAAAAAAACATTATTAACAACAACCGATTAACGTTCCCATTGATGGGGCATGGGTCCTTCTCAAACTCGGGAAGGTTAGGCCATACTTTGTGAAGTACATGGGGCCAAGTCCGGGTTGGTATTTTGGCTTATGATCTCTCTATTCTCAACTCTAAAAAGTCCCAAGTGTTTAGTATGAAATAAGAGACTGTTATAACACGTATTGTGGACACCTACTCTTTTTGAACAGCGAGATCGTGCCAAGTTACGACAGCAGTACATTCCCCCTATCCAACTTCACACAACTGCAACACGCGGGGGCGCCGGTCTATTCCGCCCCGCTCCACGTGAACGGACTTTGCTGGCGGCTCAAAGTGTACCCGGATGGCAATGGGGTGGTCAGAGGAAACTATCTGTCGGTGTTCTTGGAGTTAAGCGCTGGACTGCCAGAGACTTCGAAGTGAGTATTAGTTATAACAGGCTAAACTATGTTTGGAAGTACAGGCTGGACCGTTTAAATATAAGTACATTTTATTGCCTTTCAGTCATAGATTTATTATTATTATTATATTTATTCTTTTTATTCACCTTAATGGGATTTTTTCAGTAGTATGGGCCTATCCGGCAACACACTACCCTACTATGTTAGGTTTAAGTGACGTCGAACTATTGCTGTTGTGCGGAGTATAACAGCCTTTTGCATTTTATTCCGCAGAGTCGCCGGAAGGTCCAGTTTGACTATTATTATTATTATTATTATTCATTTATTTTCAGGCAACTTAGTACTAAAGTACAGAAAACTTATAAAAATAACATGAAATAGATACTATAAATAAAATACATTATTAAGCATGTTAGTATCTACCTTATATTATGCTCTCCCCTGATTTCCTATTGGTGCTATCAAGAATGGAGCATGTAAACTCAATAAATGGAATATTTTTTTTATAAGAGTCGGCCTAACCAAAGCTGAACCCAGTCGTTATTTCATTGGCAACATTATTACAAATGTCATTTAGACATTGGCGTTCATTTCGTTGTTGGAGCGCCATTCGATGGCAACCCGTATCGATGTACCTGCTGGATTTCTCCGACCCGTGAGTATGTATTGTATGGAGACAGACTAAGTAAAAGTACGCTATTTTGTTTTCAACCTACTCCCAAAAGAGAGGAGGTTCTCAATTCGATTGTATGTTTTTTTGTGTGCGTTTTACCCTATATCTTCGCAGATTATGAACCGATTTTCTTGATTCTTTTTTATTCGATATCTAGTGTATGAGTTGGTATTTGTCAAGGATCACATATGGGCCTATTACTTTTTAATGTTTATGTTTTTGATATAGGAGCTTGTTTTCGGAGTTCACTTTACTTGATGTATGCAGATGACATGAAGGTATTTTTACCCTTGACTGACATTCAGGATTGTATTAAGTTGCAGGAAGACCTAGACAGATTGAGTTCATATTGGGATACCAACATGTTACGAGGGCTGTTTGATAAGTCCTTTTAAAAATAAAATATTTTTTTCAATACAATTTACAAGTATTTTTCAACATAGTCTCCTCTAAGGGCCAAACAATTATTCCAGCGAGTTTCCCGTTTTTCATCTCCTCAAAAAAATACGATTTGTCGAGGTCTACAAAATAGCCGTTTGCAACTGCGATGCAGTCCTTATTTGTCAAAATTTTTTGTCCTCCAAGCCATCTTTTCAAATTTCAAGATAGGCAGTAATCACACGGGGCTAGGTCCGGTGAATACGGAGCATGCAGAACCAGCTCGAAGCCCAACTCATGTATTTTAGCTATTGGAATGGTTGAACTGTGCACTGGGGCATTGTCTTGATGAAAGAGGAATTTCTTGGGGGACAATTTTGGTCGTTTTCCAACAATTCGGCGTTAATACGGTTTAATGACTGTGCGTAATAACGGCCAGTAATTCCTTTTTCCAAGTAGTCAATCATGATGATTCCTTCGCAATCCCAGAAAACTGTCGCCATCACTTTCCCAGTCGACAAAACAGTCTTATCCTTCTTTGGGGCACGTTCACCAGTAGCCATCCATTGTTTGGATTGCTGTTTTGACTCGGGTGTATAATGGTGGACCCATGTTTCGTCCACAGTGGCAAATCCGCTCAAAAATCCACCTATCAACACTACTAATCACGTTTAATAGTAATAAAATGATAAACAACTTAAGAATTGACATGGAAGCGACAAGACATGATAAGTCTAGTAATTAATATTTTTATCTTAGTATTGACATGAGTGGTGCATGCTCGCTTAAATGTTTGTGCGGATGGTGGCGCATCGGGAGCCGGGTCGTTCCTTTCCCTCTAATATGGTTGATGGGAGCGATGGCTGACTCTCGCGTTATACTCGTGACCGGGTGCTGTCCGTGTGAACTGGTCTACTCTTGTCAAAGGTTTCAATGACATTCAATAATTGTGTATATAACTTTTCGTGTCATATTGTTTTCATGTTTTAATGACATAATCTGGTTTATTTCTAGGATTGAATTTTGACATTATTAACTAATTAATGATTGTTTATTTCTTCATTTTTCACAAATGAAATTGTTATTATTAATTTATGACTATCAGAAAGTGTGTAATTTGCACCTATTTTGAATAAAACCTTGAATCTTGAATCTTGAAACATTCCGAGGATTATGCTTCATCATATCCAAACACAGCTTTGAAATTCGCAAACAAACAGCTTTATCATAGCCTAATCTTCGTGAAGTATTTTATGTACTCGCTCAGTGGAGATGCCTAGGATCTCAGCTATTTTACGCACCTTCACCAACAACATCCTCAGTAGTGACTTCGATTGGGCGACCAGAGCGCGGAGCATCAGATGTGCTTGACCGACCAAGTTTAAAATCATTATAAAGTTATCAGTCTGCAACGTTGGTGCGTTAGTGCCATGAACAGAATCAAGTTCAGTTTTTATTGTGGCAGCACTGCAACCCTTCATAAAAACATGTTTTATAACTGCACGAAATTTCGATTTTTCCATTGTTATGGAAAATGTCCCAACAGCTTAGAGTACCAAATCATGACGGGAAAGGTAGAGGGCAAAAGAGCTCGAGGAAGACCTCCTGCCAAGTGGTGCACCCAAGTCACCAGCACCACTGCTCTGCAGCTACACGAAGCAGTGCACGCAGTGAGTGACAGAGCCCGGTGGAGAGCAATCTGCGCCCCCTCGATGACATGACGGTCACGATCCCCAGCATTGGGGGAACGACTGATTGGATTGGATGGAAAATTTAGAAGTGATCACATTCAAGCAATGGTTAAAGTGTCAATTTCTTGGTTTTTTTTTACTAAATTTTTGACAGTTTTTATTTGAAAGAAGGTGCCTGCCAGTGTTTATGCCGTTTACCAAAAAAAAAAGGTTTTACAAATAGTTTTTAAAAGGACTTATCAAACAGCCCTCGTAGATCTTAAAGTATCAAAATGCAGAAAAAAGTCGTGAAAAATTTTGACTATGCTCTGAAAGGCACGTAACTTGAAAGAGTAATCTCGATTAGGGATTTAGATTACGTTGTACAAACGTCGTACAAGATGAGATTTATAATAAGAATAACAAAAACCTTTTACCTATTACAAAGAAATTCATTATTCATTTAAATTTTCTGTTGTTGTTGCTCGCGTACTACCTGTCTCCTTGCTTTTTCTCCGAGCACTGGGCTGTCTGGTAGAAATCACTCTCGGCGATAAGCCCGCCTAAATTGTACGTCTCTCAGTTTTTACCCGCGACGGAACGGAGACGGTATATGCGTTTGGGGTAAGAGGGTGTTTGTGCAAAAGAATGTTGCCATTTTCTCCTAAACTACCAGTCCGATTTTGATGCGGTTTTCTCTGATGGGTTCTGATTTGATTGGTGCATGTTCTGAGGGTGTTACAGTGACAACTCACCAGGGGGCGCTGCAGTAAAAATTTGTTTGTACAAACCAATGTTGCTATTTATCTCCAAGGATGCGGTTTTCAGTGATGAGTTTTTGATTTGATTGGTGCATCATCATCATCATATCAGCCGAAGGACGTCCACTGCTGGACATACGCCTCCCCCAAGGATTTCCACGACGACCGGTTCTGCGCTGCCCGCATCCAGTGGCTTCCCGCGACCTTCACCAGGTCATCGGTCCACCGAGTGGGAAGCCTGCCTACACTTCGTTTTCCGGTGCGTGGTCGCCACTCGAGAACTTGATTGGTGCATGTTCTCATAAATGATTTACGATGAAAACTCACCAGGGGGCGCTGCAGTTAACATTATTTGTAAAAACCAATGTCACCATTTATCTCCAAACACCATTTATCTCCAAAACTACTAGTCCGATTTTGATGCGGTTTTCAGTGATGGGTTCTGGTTTGATTGGTGCATGTTCCTAGATAGGTGTTACAGTGACAACATATGTGCATCAGGGGGTGCTGCAGTAAACATTTGTTTGTACGGAACGGAAACGGCATATGCGTTTGGGGTGAGAGGGTGTTTGTGAAAAATAATGTTGCCATTTTCTTCTAACTAGTCCGATTTTGATGCAGGCTTTAGTGTCGGGTTTGTATTTGATTGGTACATGTTCTTAGATAGGTGTTACAGTGACAACTCACCAGTGGGCGCTGCAGTAAACATTTTTTCTACAAACAAATGTTGCCATTTATCTTTACAACAACTAGTCCGATTTCGATGCAGTTTTCAATAATGGGTTTGGATTTAATTGGTGCTTGTTCTTAGATAGGTGTTACGATGACAACTTACCAGGGGGCGCTGCAGTAACCAGTTTTTGTACAAATCAATGTTGCCATTAATCTCCAAATTGCTACTCTAATTTCGATACGGTTTTCAGTAATGGGTTCGGGTTTGATTGGTGCATGTTCTTATATATGTGTTACGACGAAAACTCACCAGGAGGTGCTGCAGTTAACATTTTTTGTGCAAAACCAAAACTACTAGTCCGATTTGGATCCGGTTTTCAATAATGGGTTTGTGGTTGATTAGTGAGGATTGTTAAATAGGTGTTACGGTAGTAGGTGTTACTGTAGTAGGTGTTACGGTAGTAGGTGGCGCTGCAGTAATATCTAGTCCGATTTTGATGCGGTATTCAGTATAGGCTTTGTGGTTGATTGTGAAAGTTCTTAAAAACTTTTTTTTGTTTTGTAAACAAGTTAGCATTGTGTAGTGGGGAAAGTATTTTCCTACATTGCCCAATGTGGAGTATGCACAGTGGTTGTCGATATCAAAAAAACCTTTTTATACCGGCAAAGTTTAGTTGTAAATACTTATTAAAATTATATAGTTATATATTAAAATAAACTTTATCAATTTTTTATAATGTATGTACCTATGCTCTTTGAAAACTTTTAAATACAGAGCAAAATTAAAATTTTGAAAAAACTCACGACGGTTAAAACGCAAAGTTTAGTTATTAATACTTATTATAATTTTATATTAATATATTAAAATTAAATATCAATATTGTATAGTGTATGTACCTTTACTCTATAAAAAAATTGAACAAAAAAGCGAAATTAAAATTTTTGAAAAAACCCACGACGGTTAAAACGCAAAGTTTAGTTTTTAATACTTATTATAATTTTATATTAATATATTAAAATAAAGTATCAATATTTTATAGTGTATGTACCTTTGCTCTTTAAAAAGTTTGAAATAAAAAGCAAAATTAAAAATTTTAAAAAACCCACGACGTTAAAAATGAAATTGAAAAAGGATAAAATAATTGAAAACCCCGACTTAAAGAATTTATGAAACTAGTGATAATAAACGTAAAAAGCTTTTATAAGAAGATTTGATCTCTCGCAGATTCGGATATATGAACAACAGAGTATCAGTTTTCATAGCACTTCCCTACGTACCTATTTGGTTCCCGAAGATATAGATGTGGCAATCAAATATTCAACTTCCTAATAACTTAATAAAAAACCTAAGAAAATCCATCGGAGGCTGCCATCACTATTTTAAATTTTAACATAAATATAAATAAGTAGAGCAATAAAATATCTCCAAATTATTCACATTGCTATAAAACTACAAAACCATTTCATTTAAAAGCAGGGAGGGCGCTCTCAGTGTGTTCGGGCTGAAGAGTCTTCTTCAGACTGGTGCACATTTTTTGCGGGTGTCCCTCAAGTTGGAGTGCTCTCATCTCTCCTATTTTCTTTGTTTATTAACACCATAACTCAGGTTATCTCATCGAACTACCATCTTTACGCCAACGACTTGCAAATTTACAAACACTTCCCGGCGTCTGATCTCTTAGGTGCTGTTCAGGATATTAACAGAGACATGCAGGAGATATCGTCTTGAGCAAAGGCTTTTGATCTGTTGGTCAATCCTATAAATATCACAGGCTGTAGTCATTGGGAGTAGGTACATGCTAAACCAAATTAAATTCTCGCCAGAAACATCTGTTATATACGATGGTAGTTATTCCCTATGCAAATACAGCTAAAAACCTAGACATTATTTTGAACTCAAGTTTGTCTTCGGTTGCTCAAGTCAACGAAGTCAGCCATAAGATGCACTTCTCCTTCTATGCGCTGAAAAGAAATATTTCCTGCCACTAAAAACCAAAATATCCTTATCGCAGACTCTTGTTTTTACTATTCTGGATTACGCTGACACTTATTACTTCTCCAGAATCTCTGTCTTAGTTTATTTGTTGGCCTACGTAAGTTTGACCATGTCTCCCAATACCTTCAGCAACTCGAGTGGCTTTCGATTCGTCTTCGCAGGAACACTCATATCCTCTGTCTCCTTTTCAAAATACTTTACAATCCTTCTTCTCCAGCCTACAAACGGGAACGCTTTAACCTTCAGCGTCCTCCCGACCATCAATCCTGTGCTCATCTCAAATCCCTCCTTTCTTTTCCTCCCTCGTTCCACTGACTTCTATTCTTATTCCTTCTCCGTGCATGCGGTTAGGTTGTGGAAATCACTTCCACACGAGATTTGCGATAGTCAGAGTCGTCTGTATTCTTTTAAATCTAAATTAAAAGAACACTTCTTGTCTTTTCCTCCTCAAAGTTAGCCATATTTAAATATTTTATAGTTTATTTATTTTATTTTAAGCATATTATTATATTTATTTTATTACATTTATTTTTATTATTATTAACTTACATATGTAGTATATTATGTACTATTTTGTAATAAATATTTATTTGTATACTATGTATTTAGGAATAAGTTATCAAAATTTCTGTTTTTCAACAATGTTATCTTTGTTATGTACACGTCTTCTGCCATTCTTTTGTAACTGTCTCTTTCCAAGGTCTGCTGGAAGAAATTTCTTATAGAAATAAGCTGTACCTTTTGTATGTTCTTATCTAGTTTGACTGACTCGGTGGCTCAGTGGTTAGTGCCCTTGACTACTGATCCGAGGGTTGTGGGTTCGATCCCCACCCAGGGCAAGCATTTGTGTGATGAGCAGATTTGTTTGCTCTGTGTCTGGGTGTTAAATATCTATATATGTATGTATTTAAACGTATATAAGTATGTATATCAGTCTCTGGTAACCCATAACACAGGGAATCCTACTTTGGGGCCAGATGACCATGTTTGATTTGTCCCAGAATATTTATTATTTATTTATTTATTTAATATTTGTCCCTACTTCCGTGTACAATAAATTGTGTAATAAATAAATAAATAATGCAAAATTGTACCAAGTTGTTACGATAAAAGTCTGTTTTTTAAATTTTTTTATCGTTTCCAATTATTATTTAGATAATTTGATCTAAAAGTGTAGAATGACTAGAAATATTTTTATTTTTATTCTTTATGTCCAATTATTTCCGTAACGTGATGTTTTAGGACATAATGCTACATGACATTATTTGATCGTCTCTGTCCCCCCAACCCAATTATACAGGTTTTGTTCATCAAACATTGTACATATACAGTGGGGACATGGACTACGCCCTGCAAACTAATCAACGTCAATGGTACTCCGGACATCATTCGTTCCAACTGCAATCGGTTTTGTCGCATTACGGTTTTTTGAATTAACTCTCCTTTATGTAGGTTCAGCTTTCGTTAGACTGACTCTTTGTTGTAGTATTCTTAATAAATTAAATTAATGAAGAAGCGAGTTGACATCCAGTTTTTTTTTATTTATATAGAGTACGAAGTAGATATATTATTCTTATGATTTTAAAACAATGTGAAAAAGAGAATAGAGTCGATATTTGTAGAGAATTTTCGTAGAGTATTTTTGTAGAGAAGTACGGTTGGGTTGTCCGGCCAACCGGACCATGGATTTTTTTCCCGTGTTACATTGGATCACGGGTATTTTTTTTCCGATTACACCTGAAGTAAAAACTTAAAAATCAAACAAGTGATGTCTCTATAAAAACCTGTGAAAGCAATTGGTAACCAAAACTGTTTCATTATTTCCAGCATTTCAAAACTAAAGTTAGGCAAGAGGTGAGTCAGTGTAGATCTCTTATAGAATGGGCAAAAATTGTCTGTGTTTACAAATTCAATGTGCTTCACGATATTCAAATAGCAGCTTCATTCTTAACATTTGTTGTATTTCAAATCAATGTTTCTTCAAAAAATTTGGTAAACTTTATTAATAAATGGGGATAAAGATAGATAATAAATAATTTTAAGTCTTTCCATGTCAAATCTAATATAATCGTCGTCATAGCGAATTCTATTATAATCTGTAAAAATTTTTTTTTTACTGGTTTGCTGTAAATACACAATTTTTCTACTTTGTGCCCTGCTACGCTTATCATATACCTCATTATTATCACGGCTTCACTTTTCTCTCTAAATATATTCTCTCAGTGTTACACATAAACAGTTTTAATCTAACCATTTTTAATGTTCTCTGCTAGGTCTCCAATATCGGCTGTTAGTAATTGACAATTAAGCCAGTATAAGATCGAATAGGAAAACCTTAGCTAATGCCTTTTCACTGTCATTTAAAAAGTATTCTCAATATAAAACTTGTCAAAGAATGATTATTGATTTCCATTCTATTCGCTTTGCAGCGCATAGCTTCGGCACTTTCCATCTTATTAAGAACAAAATATTTTGATTAGGTATGAATATCGTGTGGAAATGCTGCACCAAGTCTCGCGGGACCCCTCCAAGAACATAGTCCGAGAGTTCGCTTCCGATTTTGAAGTGGGCGAGTGCTGGGGCTACAACCGCTTCTTCAGACTGGATCTGCTGGCCAGCGAGGGTTATCTCAACCCGGAGACGGATACCCTGATATTGAGGTCAGTAGAACAAGAGAATTATGGTATATTGAGTTGTAGACGTTATGAAGTTTGTGTCCGATTTGGAAGTGGTCGATTATTGGGGCTACAACCGCTTCTTTAAACTGGAATTGTTAGCCAGCAAGGTGTATCTTAACCTAGGGACTAACACCCTGATATAGAGGTAAGTATTAGCAATACTCATACTCATTAGCTCATAAGTTCGTATCCGATTTATATCGGATTTATTATTTTTTATCGTCCGGGATATCTCAATCCGGAGACCCTGTGAAATCAGTTAAGCAAGGGAATGACGAAATATTGAGGTGTAAGATTTTATGTGTACTGATTCCCATTTTTTTTTGTTTTCGATTTTATGTGTTCTGGGGCTAAAATCGCCTTTTCAGATCTGCTTGCCGGTACGGGATATTTTAACCCGGAGACGAACCTCGTGTTAATAAATCGTAGGCGAACCGTATGTTTCTTTCCTTATAACAACAGGCAAATCATAAAGCTTCAGTTGATTATTTGAAAAACTGATCAAAAAAGCTGCTAAAACTTTAATACAGGTATGGAATTTTATTTTGCTCAGTTCTCGACTTGTATGGCTTAGACCATACCATATAATAAATTGTACAGCCACGCTGTGCATACTTTCTCACAAAGCCTTCACCGTCTATCATAGTAGGGAATACGCAAACCAACAATAAACATTGCTCTTACTTACATTAGTAGTAAATAATTATGAAAATGAAATTATGACTTGATGAAAAATTTACAATAATTTGGGTTGATATGAGAGGTTAATTACTCTGATAAGTACCCAGTGCAGTAGGCCTTATTAAGTTCTACTTATTCATAAAGTTTCAATAAAATCGTTAAAGCCATTTTTGAGAAAAAATAATAAACAACTTGGATTTCCTTGGAACCTCCCAGGTACTTTATTCCGATTTTTGCTGGAACAACCGAATACCGCGTACTGTAGGCCATATACAATTATAGTAATACACCGAGTTTCATTCTGAGTAAAAAAAAAAGTGGTTTTTTCTATAGTGGCAACCATAAAAAAAAACAAGATGGGGGAAATTTAAAAAGAACGGCTGGAGATATAAAACTAATATTGCCCTAACCCGAAATTAACCTATTTCCGTCCAGTTGTTTGGGAACTAAAGCACCGGACGGACGTACAGACACACACTCACACATACGCTTTTTCCATTTTTTTGTTTTTTAGACTATTAGTGTAAGACAATCGATCCCCATCCAAATCTCAACTTCGGTTTTTTTGCTATCACAATACTTTCTTCACTCCTTCCAGTAAAAATAAATAGACTCGCAGAATTGTAAATGTGTAGTAAATTCGTCGTAGTAAATAGAAATTTTATCAACATTACATTACAGTATATTTTTTTCCCATCTACATTGTCCTACTCCGTTTACCCTAAATAGTAAAAAAGCGAACGGGGTACGATATTAATAAGTTGAGCATAACATAAGAACTTGATACCACTCTGTACCCAACAGATATCCCGCAATATAAGACTTGTTGTGTTTAGGTTCCAAGTGCGCCCGCCGACGTTCTACCAGCGCTGCCGCGACCAGCAGTGGTACATCAACCAGCTCATCAACTTGCAGAACCAGCACATTCTGCAGATCAATGATCTCAAAGAGGTATAGTAGTGGATCTGTAGTGAACATGGCTCGCAACGCGCTTTGTTAGTGCTGATGAATGAATTGACATGTTAGTTCACAGAAACCTACATCCATAATATTTTATCTACTTGTGATAAATGAGGTGAAACTTTACAAGAATGATTACTGGTCAATTGAATCGAATCTCGCCTGAAGATTGATTTCCTTATTAGTTTTAGTACCCTTAAGGTGGTTGCAGAGGCGTCATTTTCATACAAAACGTTTGACTAATACACTCATCGAGTGTTAGAATATTAGGTTATCAAACAATGTCAAAAAAATGTTTAAAAAATCTTGTTTTCGCGAATGAAATCAGATTTGTGATAAATCGAACAATTGAAAAGTTATTAAGGTTTTAAATCTTGTTCAAAAGTGTCGATTTTACGTATGTGTGCGTTACATTTACACAACATAGACACTTATGCGTCCCGTAAAGCTATGTATGAACAGCGCGTTCTGAAACTCTACTTGTGTTATAGGAATCTAAATATAAAATGTTTTTTCAGAGTGAATACAAATCGATTTATTTTTTATTAATAACACCCATAATTAATAGTGTAAAAAACTAATACAAAGATTTAGTTTTTCAAAGATGTTCTTATATTTTTGTTAAAAAAATTAAAACAACACACTTTTCGAACGCACTTATCCCCGTAACACTCTGTGGCTGAATATGAATGAATCAGTGTTGCTATATATACGGATTTATCTGCACTCGTATGGATTTTTGAGGTCCAATGCGGATAATTCATGATTATGGATTTACGCGACACAAATATCATATTCCTACATCCAAAGGTATTGTTTACAGGTTGAACTTATGTATATTCCTTTCGTTTTCTTTAAAATTTGACTTGTACTCATGTAACTGAAAAACTTTCCCCAAGGTACCGGCTGCTGTGTCATATTCATACAAATTTAGCTTTGTTGGACTTCTCAAACTTTGTATGGAGAGTCCAAACATGTGGATAAGATAACAAAAAAATATGTATTACACTTTAGACTTCTGTACATATTTTTACGAGAAAGTTTATGCGACTTGTGGCGTATCATTTTTGTCATACGGTATAGGGTATTTAACAGTGTTTAAAATAAATTAAAAAATACTATTCACTAAATAGCATTTCTCCTACAAAAGCATAAAAACATTCATTTAACATTTTATTCTAAATTCAATTTTATATTATCAAAATCACTAAATCAGTTCGTCAAAGACAATGACGTCACAACTTTGTAACACGAACAATTTCAGAACAAAATTTCGTTTTTGACCGTTGATAAAAAGTAACTCAAATGACTAGCAGTCAAATACCGGATTGTATTAACAATTTTAACTGACAATTATTTACTGT
Organism: Coleophora flavipennella; assembly: GCA_947284805.1. Classification (NCBI taxonomy): domain Eukaryota; kingdom Metazoa; phylum Arthropoda; class Insecta; order Lepidoptera; family Coleophoridae; genus Coleophora; species Coleophora flavipennella. The sequence continues at coordinate 3,125,343 of OX369285.1, read as the reverse complement.
TGCACGAATTTTGTCCAGATTTTGGACTGAAGATAGATTTCTTGATTCCTCCATATGGCAACACTGTTTTGTGAATTTTTGTGAATTTGGTAAACAAATGGCTTTTGTAACAAAATGAATTAACGCTTTTACAATAAATACGTATACTCAGGACGCAAAGTAAACCCAAAACGATCGCGAGCCGGTTTGTTACGGTATCATGCACTAGAATAGAAATGGCTTCGTAAGTACTACCTATCATACAGGCAATCCTCTTCGGTGTTTGTGAACATTACTTACACTGTTGGTGTGTCGCTATCAACCGTTCAGAGTGCTCCAGCGATTTGAAGAGACTGGATTCAATATGCACAGACCAGGAACAGGCCGAACAAGGTGCACGACAGCGCGGGACGATCGATATATGGTGTCAACAATATTGAGAAATCGATTTCAAACGGCTGTTGAATTCAAAAATCACCTTCTACGTGCTGAAGAGAGCTATCCGGGCACGTGTACAGTGAGGCCGCGTCTTGTTGAAGCGAACATGAAGCCATTTAGACCCACCAATGGTCCAAAACTCGGAAGGCAGGATCGAAATTCAAGGCTGAGTTATGCTAGAGAACACATGAATTGGACTTTCAATGACTGGTCAACAGTTATGTTTTCGGACGAGTCGAGATACATGCTATACAAGCACGATGGGAGACAAACTTTAACTGCAGAGAGATACGTGAATGAAACCTTAAATGAGTATGTTGGCCCACTTTTAATAAACATGCGCAAGAATGCCATCCTTATGCAAGATAATGCTCATCCCCACACAGTCTCTATCACACGCATGCAGTGGCCAGCACGCAGCCCAAACTTGAACTTCATCGAGCATGCTCGGATGAAGCAGTGATAGAGGAATGGGAGAATAATCCTCAGCATCAACTCAGAAATCGAATGTGGAAAGCATGCTAAACCGTGTAACAGCTGTTTTAATAGATCTCAGTGGTAATAAAAAATACTAAAATGTGTGAAAATTGCAATTTAGAAATCTAGTGAAAAATTTACATTTTTTCTTAACTTACTTTTATGACTTATTTTTATTATTATACTAGCTGTCCCGGCGAACTTCGTTCCACCTTACACTACACTACACTATCCTACCCTACACTACCCTACCCTACCCTACACTACACTACCCCACACTACACTACACTACACTACCCTACCCTTCCCTACACTACACAACACTACCCTACCCTTCCCTACACTACCCTACCCTACCGTAACTACACTACACCTACACTAACTACACTACCCTACCCTAAAACCAATTATTTTTCACTGATATTTTTTTTATTGATGAATATCATATTTTTATACTTATTATCCTATTCCAGACAAAGACAAATGCAAAAACACAAAAATCATAAAAATTGGCCCAGCCGTTCTTGAGTTATAATGGTGTAACTAACACAACTTTCTTTTATATATATAGATGCACTATAAAATTGTTTATAATACAGTCTTTATTTCATAAACCAACATACTTAAGCACTTACCAGTGTCCCGTGCTCTAAACCTTGTAAATAGTATCTCAATTAATGATTCATATCAGCCGAAGGAAGTCCACTGCTGGACATAGGCCTCCCCCAAGGATCTCCACGACGATTATAAGATTGAAATATTTTCTTGTTCGGAGCCGCTATTTATGAGATCCGCAAGCCAATAGCTCGAATCTATTGTTACTCCGAGTTGTTGTTAGACACTAATATTATATAATGTTATTTTTAAAATATTCGAATTGTTTTTATCCTACATTCCTACTGCTGTTTTTATTCATTTTTAATATGCAAATAATATTTTTTGTTTTGTAACATTCACGTTTGGCTAGACTGTAAGTGTTTGTTTATCAAATAAATAAATAAACAATATTTTGGAAGTTATTGAGGTTTTTGTTACAGACCCATTTCCTTTGCTGTCGAGTGTATTTACACAATAATTAGTAAATTGTATATCATAATGTGCTATTTTTAGGCCGAACACAGGCAACAACAGCAATCACTAAAATATACAAGCTATATTATAAATATATAAGTAAGTAAATCATAGATATTCCATTTGATAAGTTTAAAAAAAAAGGAAAAAATGGAACCCTTATAGGATCACTTTGTTGTCTGTCCGTATGTCTGTCAAGACCCTTTATTTCGGAAACGCGTGGAGGTATCGAGTTGAAATTACAACCGTATAGTCCGGTCGACTTTCCCTTGAGGCTGTGAAAAAATCAAGCTTCTAGGTTAACGTAATAAAAGATACGGCCGTTTATGCTGCAAAAAACGTATATTTCGACACTCTCAAGGGAATCAAAATTCATAGGGTATTTTCCGTTGACCTAGAACTATGAAATTTGGCATGTAATACCGTCTTGTACTACAAGTAAAGGGATAAATCTGAAAACTATACATTTGTAAAAATATAATCTTTATATAAAGTATGTAATCAATTATGCAAGGAACGGCGGTCCAAATTTTGAATTGAGTTATAAGCGTGTCATATGAGGTAATGGTAAGGACGGGCTGGTTTCCGCAACCAGGCGCCCGAGCGCCCATTTTGCGTGGTTAGCTGGCATCACTGCCAGCTCAGCTCCTCCAGGAAGTCCAGTAGCCCCCGCAGGGTGCCAACGACTTCCGGGAGTGAGGGATATAAGGTACCTATGAAAGGGCTTCATTGTCAGAAGCTTAAACAGACTTTTAATTATTTTTTTGATGTATAGTTTTCGATTTATGACAAGAATGTAAAAAAAAACTTTCCCCTTTTTTATATGTGTAGGTAGGTACCTAATAATTTTGAAGTATGTAGTAACTAACAGTCTGCACTGTTATGATTTATAATATGGATCTACAATTTTGTACGGAACCCTCGGTGGGCGAGTCTGACTCGCACTTGTCCAGTTTTTTGTAATGACAAAAATTATCGAGAGCCATTTTTGAGAAACCTATGTTTTACCCTTTTATCATGGCAGGTCGTTAGAGTTTTACCAGATAAAGTACCACTTGTAGCATATTATAGATATTATATTACATTTGAAAAACATCTTGAAGAATTTTTTGGGGATCAAACAAAGATTTGTTACCATAGATGAGTTATGCACTAACAACATTAGAAAATCAAACCCCTTTACACACAGTATTAAAGGTAGTTCACTTCCATTGCACCGAATGCTACTACGAATGCTTTTATTTGCTTCACTTTTTGTATGCATGTAACCTATCTATATCTCTGGGATTAAATGATTAAAATTGAAAAAACATGATATTGAATATGATTATTTTATTTTATGTATGTCCCTTGTGCCAACTTTTAACCGCCTCCGTGGTGTGATGGTTAGTCCATTTGCTTCACACCATGAGGTCGTGGGTTCGAATCCCGGTGGGGTCAACTTGTAAGACTCCGTTTGGTTGGTGGTAGGGCATTTTCTAAGCCCGCCTGGCTAGCTACCACCATCTTATCTAAGTCTTGCCGCCAAACATCAGTGTTAACAATGTTGATGTGTTCCGGCTTGAGGATAAGATAGCCAGTTCTCCATTGCATTGGGGAATCTTGGTAAGCTTGCTTCCATCTTCGGCATCAGCGTCACTTATCATCAGGTGAGATGATGCCAAGGGCTTACCAATGGTGAATTAAAAAATAATAATAAGGCTTCAGCAGCGCCCATGAAAATAGTTATTATGTGTAAAGGTGGTGATCATCATCATATCAGCCAAAAGACGTCCACTGGTGGATAAAGACGTCTCACATTCAGCGATAATTTCTATATATTTTTGCTGATCAACTGTATTTACATTCCTTTCTCGATCTACATTGATATTCATTTCTAGATATCATCTCACAGGACCTAGGTTTTCATATCTTAAACCACGATCTGCTATATTAAATGATTAAAACAAAAGTTTATTTGGGCTGGAAGTACTTATATTTTTACAATGAGAAACAAATCAATCACAACAATAAAGTCTGTGTCACACCATACAAGAGACAGAACATAAAGACTTAATGGAAGATATGCAAACTTCACGTCTAACTACCAGAGAGAAGGTGTCCTCATAATCTATTCCAGGTTGCTGCGTGAAACCTTTTGTCACTAGTCTCCTATGATAACGCACTTTGTTGTTCACATGAAACTGTTTATTTAGCACCCACTTGCACTTATCAACTATTGTTGCACCACCTGACATATCAATAAGCTCCCGAGCATTGTTTTCCCTGAACGACTGCTATGGCTCAGCAGCTGGATATGTACACACGGAGAAACCATATCTATTGAGGTAGGTAGTTTCCTCTCTCTGTTTTCGTTCTCTATAGCACATGGAGTAGACATGGGCTTTCTTTCAATTCCCCCACTGAATCTGTCCTCCTGGCTGTCTTCAGGTGACATTTCTTCTCCATGAAACCAGATAACACTATTCTTCAGTTTCCTCATTTCCATTTTGTCTTCCATTACAATCACGTCTCTGCTAATTATCTGCATTTTTACAAGGATTCTACACTGTATCCAAAAAGATAATCGTAAAAACGATTTCTGAAAATCCGATGTGCTCTATGTTTTGCTTTTTTGTCCCAGGAATATAATGTAATTTTGTTTAGGTAGGTATTTATTTCGTAGTGATTTCTATTCTCTTTGTATACCGCTATTGTAAACTGACAGATATTACGCGAATTTTTATTGAATGAATTGCACCCACACACTTACAATTCGTGCCTGCAGTGTGCGTGACTGCTATCAGCTGCTGATTGTGGGATAACACGGGAGAATAAAACAATAAATGAAGTTAAACACTTACTCTATCATCGAAACATCAATAAAAGGGCTCGCGAATAAACAAATTTTGCTTCAAACTTATCTAATTTACGAAATATTTGTCAAAAACAACAATATTTGCTCGCCAGCGCCATCTAGGTTGCGATGTCTATTTTTGTTTCCTCTGCAACCGCCTTAATGAGTCCTTTATTTAATCCCTGTTCCAGTCTCTTGGTCTGACTGTCTAGTTATGTGCTATCTTTTGTGCTTAAATTTGGATATCTTTATTTAATGTTCTATTCTTTATTACAGCGTCTTTCCCTGGAAATGTCTCGCAACTCGATAGCGGCAACCCGCGCCGCCGCGCCCAGTTCCTCCAGCACACAGTCCAATGCTGGTGGCAATGAAGCTGATAACCCAGCCCAGAACAATCCTGTCGATGGAAACAGTCTGAGCGATTCCATCGTCTTCGGCAACCAGTGGAAGTTCAACGCGCCACAGAATATAATTAGCAACCAGAGATTGACTAGTCCAAGTAAGAATTCGCTTTGGTCTCGTTGTTTTTCCAAGGTAAGTAAGTACTTACCGGTAATTAAACTAATAGGTAACTCAGCTCAGAACAAGCCCGTTTACGGAAACAGTCTTTTTTGGCAACTAGTGGATATTTAAACCAGATATTCACCAGTCTAATATTATAACTAAAATTATAACGCCACCAGAAACTATTAAATCGATGTGATTACAAGTTCTAAGATAGTGTCAAAGCTATTAATTCAGTTCAGAACAATCAAGATATCAACAGACCCACGAATTAGTATTGCGCATCGCAAGTGAAATAGTATATTGTATCACGAGGGAGAATTTACGGAACCCTAATAACACAGCGTGTTATTTCGTTGCTTACCGAAAAGGGCCAATTGACGTATTCTTTTTTAATAAAGAAGCAATTTCCGAGCAAGTGGTAGATTTTTTTTTTAAAAGCTCCAGACCTTTCTTTACGACATTTTGATTGCGATTTTACGTTAACCAGGAGGAATTCTCCACAAAACAGTTTTCACTAGTCTGTTTTGAGTGACTTATTTCATCAGATCAAGTAAGATATTTTTTCAGCAAATTCCATCTTGTTCGGAACTGAAATCTACTCGTATTTCTTTATCGTACATCTAGAATAAGGGACTATTCAACTTCAAGGGTCATTTTAGGTGTCCACTTATTGCAAAACCATTTTGTTCTCCCAGGTATACTGAACACGGCGATGTTCGTGGAAGACACCCGCAACAATGACGTTTGTGCGCAGCCTGCCTGCGCGTACGGCGACTACGCGCAACGGGAGCGAAGACTGATCCCGCCAGCTTATAACCTGCCCTCTACTTCTCGGTAAGCGTTGAACCACAGCTTTTTTCTAAGGCTCTTTCATACTTGGCTTCAAATGTTTGGCAAAGATTTTGGATACTTTGGATATTACTATTTTATGACCATCAGAAAGAGTGTAATATGCATCTATTTTTGAATTGAGTTTGACAATAGGAAAGTGGCTACTTGCCAAGATATTGACAAATGTCACTTTGCCAAATGTTCCCGCAAATATTTGAGAACATATGTTTAAATTTTTTTATAAGAAAGTTGCTCACACCAAAGATTTCTATATAGAACGAGGTAGACGTGGTGTACTGTACCAAATGACATTTTAAAGGCAATCCTCAAACTACAACATCGATAACATTATACAAACAAACACAATAAAGTATCGACGTGAACGAGCGTGAGACCACAATATTCATTGTCAACGTGAGTGACAAGGAAGGTCTTCTGTGGTTTCGCGCTAGAACCGAACGTAAAGGAATTTGACGAAATGAGCCGCCGAGTATTTAGCAATGGTGTTAATTAGCTCCTTTTAAGCGATTCACGATTTGGTGTGAGTGCCACGTCTACCTCGTTTTATATAGAAGTCTTTGGCTCACACACGGCATATTTTTACGGCAAGATTTTGCGTTGGAAATTGGTCTAGATTATTTGATAGAACAGCTTAATCACGTGTCGCTTTCAATTTTTTTTCGGCCATAACCTGAAATTCACTGCGCGATAGAGACATAGTTTATGGGTATGATTTTATCGATTGTCAATTAAATAGATTCGATTACTAAATAAAAAAAATGAAATTCCCTAAATAGTATAGTTTGTACTCAAAATAGTAGATCTGTCGCCAAAGTAAAGTCATCAAACAACACCAAAACAATACTCAAAAGGAAAAGATTTATCACCAGAAAAGTCTTTTATCGATTGTCAATTAAATAGCTTCGATCACTAAAAAAAAATTGAAATTTCATAAATAATATAGTTTGTACTCAAAATAGTAGATCTGTCACCAAATAAATGCCTAAAATTACTAACAAAGGTGACCTACAGATACTCCCACATCCTCTTCGGATCCCGAAAGTTTGTTGATGTTCGAAACAGGCGGCGGGGGCTACGCCCCCGTTAGGGGTCATCTTCCGATGATTTCTTCTGCTGCGAAGTAATTTTGTACCCAGGGTGGGGAGCCTCGCTTCGCGAGGCTCTTTGACTGTTAAATCAATCAAACCTGACCGAATCTAACATCGCTCGCTTCGCTCGCTCATTTATTTATTGTTTTTGACCGATTACCCCCCAGTTTTCGATTTGTTACCATGCAATAGCTTTACCGCGGCAGTCCCCTAGTGCCACACGTATTTTTAATGACAGATCTATCAATTTGATGACAGATCTATCAATTTGGCGACAGATCTATCAATTTGAGAACGAAAATATTGAATAGAGATGAATCTATTTAACTGGGGACGAAAAATATAATTCCCATAGTTTATAAACATAAGTTTAAGGAATTCAAAGTGGCCCTTACTCGCGCAACTGAAGTCGTGGCAAGGTGATAAAACTATTCGGCTAAATTGTTATTTTTCCTACAGCCACAAGACCTTCGTTTATTTTTCAACAGGTCAACGAACTCGATCCACGTTTCGGGTGCGGACAACATGGCGTTGGTTAGCCTTCACACACTGTTGAGCGCCGCCAGCACGCCGCACCGCGCCGCCAGCAAGCTGCAGGCCAGCAAGCCGCGCGTGACGAGTGACAAGCAGCCGCCGCGTTGCAAGCACGCGCAGCTCACAGGTGCGTCACTAGCGAGCTGCAGTCATCGTCATTTTAACATGTAGATATCTACTGATGAACATAGGCACAACGCCTGCATCACTATTTATTGGGCATGTGTTTCTGCGCTACAGCGAGAATGTAGTGATTTTAATGAGTGTCCCCATCCTCTGAACAACGGTGACTCTGAAACCTGGGGCTCAACCTTCCCCGTCTCGCCCCTCACACCCCGGATGCCCTGTCTAGACGTCTCCGTTGGACGACTGTAAGGATACTTTAGAGTGCGACATAGGTGTCCGTCTCGACCTGCGTCTAGTATCTGTACGGGTTGTATGATCGCTCAGATCAAAAAAAAAGTTGAGATAGAATGCTGCGAACTGTCAAGTTGAAGTCACTTTTTGAAACATGTTGCGGTATCGGTGTGTTATGTGTGTGTGCGTGTATTAGCACATACTATAGAGTATTTTGGAGTGGTTTTGATGTCTTATGTATGCTTATACAGTGTAAGTACAGGTTTTAAGTGGTTTTGATTAGCTTCACATTTCTTTCGCGACCTAGCGTTATCTTCTCGCATGGTGCGCGGAATTATGTCGCCGTGCGAGTGCTGCAAGGTTCACTAGATCATCGGTCCACCTGGTGGGCGTCCCAGACTTCCGGCCCGAGGGGGTTCTAACAGTATCAAAATATTCTCATAAGTTTACAACGACGGCAACGAAGCAAAATATACACGTTCTAAATACTTTTGACCAGGAGAACCAAAGTAACCGACATAGCTCTCAACTGGCCGTGGGCGGGGCACGTACCTCGTAGAACACATGGCCGTTGGAGCAGTAAAGTTCTCGAGTGGTGACCGCGCACTCGGTGAACTGAAGACTTGGCGAAGGTCGCGGAAAGCCGCTGGATGCGGGCAACGCAGGACCGGTCGTTGTGGAAATCCTTGAGGAGGTCTTTGTCTAGCAGTGGACGTCTTTCGACTGCATGATGTAGATGAAATGCGAAGATAAATTGTCCACGAACGCAATAGGGATGACTAATGCTAGTCATCCGAGTTACTTTTTATCATCTGTCTAATACATTTTAGTCAAAAAATGTAAGAAATACCTAGGCGTGACGTCATAGTTTATCAGCGACATATACGTACTCATTTTGTGATATTGGTGAATTAAAATCGAAGACTTGATGGAAAACAAAACGAGTAAAGTTTTCCGAACTTTAAGTAGGAGGCCAATTTAGTGATCAAGAGTTCATAATTTATTTCTGATGCTGTCGTCAGCCCTATTACCGTCCGACATGCAAACTTAAATTTCGATCAATATGCGCTTCCTCATCGCGACACCTAATTTTGCTCATTGCTTATGGAATCGGTAAATAAAAGAAATAATATTGCTGTCTACTGTTTCTTTTCAACTTAACTCTTCTTTTCCTTCACAGCAGTAGTAAGCACCCCAGTGACGGAAGTGACGCCCGCTGTCAACAATGCCCTGTTATGCTCGTCCATATCGTCGCCAGAACTGAACGGCGCTGAGGGCAAGGCGGCGCCGCAAGAGGCCAACGAAACAAATCCCGCTAATATAACACAAGCTGCCTCGGAGACTAGCAGTGATACCGGGGTAAGTGCCATAGCTTTCTCCAACGACTTCGTAATACTGGGTACATCTGTGAACGGAATTCTAAAAAATATTATAAGGCAGCGCTGCAAGAAGCCAAAAGAAACAAATCCCGCTAATATTAGTTAAACTGCCTCGGAGACTACCAGTGATACCATTAAGTACCATATATTCCCCCAAAGTCTTCCAAAACCGAGGTACGGCTGTAAACTGAACTTTAAAATGTATTTTTTTTATGAGGAAAAAACAGTGGGAAGTCCCGGTTGTATGCCAACTATTAGCTCGTTCTACAAACTCGCGCGTTTCGCCAACTTAACAAGTAAAGTTTTTATTGTTTTTTTCATTTACCTCCGAACAATAAAGCATTCACTGAACAGTCCCAGTAGATTTATAGTAAAGAGTATTTATTCGAATGGCGGTGATGTTCTAAATTTCCATACAGAAAAAATATAAGTAATCTTGCCCTTGTCATTCATATTCCTTGTCAAGTTGCGTATGCGAATAACTCAAGTTGCCGAAAACTGCCTGCGTGGCGTAATGGCTAATCCATTCGATTCACACTAGGAAGTCGTGGGTTCGATTCCCAACGGGGTCAACTTTGTAAGGCTCGGTTTGGTTGGTGGTAGGGCATTTTCATAGCTCGCCTGGCTAGCTACCACCATCTTATCTAAGTCTTGCCGCCAAACAGCACTGATGTGTTCCGGCTTGAAGATAAGATAGCCAGATCCCCATTGCGTTGGGGAATCTTGGAATGCCCGCTTCCATCTTCGGCATCATCTTCACTTATCATCAGGTGATATGATGCTAAGGGTTTATCAATAGTGAATAAAAAAATTAAAAAAACGCGCCAATTTGCAAAACGAGCTAGTTGGCCTACAACTGGGAGTCTAACGGCACTGCCTCGGAGACTAGTAACACCGACCTGGTTGAGTGATGTATTGTTTTATTCTTATAGGATAGGTTTGAACGCAAGTGCCTTGATCCATTTGGTTCCTGCGATTTTTTCTTACATTTACATACATATATACCGTACCGATAGGTATATATATCGAGATATCTTAAACAAAATTGGCGTAGTGGGGGTAATTTTTCGCATGTACATTTGGTTGCAAATCGACTACTGTGCGTTCACGTTCAATCTATATGGGTATTAAAAAAATATTGTAGGAGCCGTTAACTTCATACAAATCGATCAGCTCTTTGACCAATTTTGTGCATTTTTGTATAGAGCTCCGTTTTTTTTTGGAGAACTGACTATGGCTTTCTTGCGGAAAGTTGTGCAGAATTTTTACACCTGTTTAATAAAAATGAAATGCTGTTCGTTGGTAGGTTTAGGTGTGTGATGCGCTACCACTTGAGAACGGTCTTTGCTATTTTTTAATGTTCGTAATAATCCGAATAAGGTTGTTAGGGAAAGAAAAAATGAAGTATCTTGGAAAATTTAATTTATGAAAATCGAAATTGGTTTTTTAAGGTCAGGACAGGACAATGTCTGTCCGGTCAGGTAGTCTATAAATAAAATATATATATGCTGTTCGTTGTCAAGCGCATCAGCTGGAGTCTATAAATAAAAATTATACTCTGTACGTTGGCAAGCGCATCAGCTGGAACAATTTAGCATTTTTTTTTATTTCTGTCATAGTCATAATAAGGGTTTTTAGGGAAAATAAACAAAGTTGCCCGGAGAGTCCGACTTGCACTTGGCCGGTTTTTTTTCTATGAGATTTTTGTATTAACTCAAGACTCAGACTCGCGATTCGAACGGTGCGCCCTCGATTACAGACATAATAAATTGTACTATTGCATACTTTCCCGCGAAGCCTTCACCGTCTGTCGTAGTCGGGCATACGCAAATCAACAATAAACGTTATACTTACTTAGTAGCAAAGAATAAAGTTAGGTATAACAGACTTGATGAAAAAATTACAAATGATTTTGGTTTGTCTGGGAGGTACGTTACTCCGATTGTTCCTCGAATAATTAACTACCCAGTGCAATAAGCCTTATTAAGGCCTAATTATTTACAAAGTTTCATTAAAATCGTAACAGGTATTTTTGAGAAAAAGTAACAAACAATCTAATCTGTATTTGTATGTGAAGTACCTTAATCAGATTTTTCTTAGAATAACGAACACACACACATACATAGACTGTATTAGTGACAATCGATCCCAATCAAAATACCTTCTTCACTCCTTCTTCGAAAGTAATAATGATATCAACGCGAGCGAAGCCGCGGGCAAAAGCTAGTGTTCAATATAATATATGCCGGGTCCCTGTCACTGAATTCTAAATTAAACGGAACTAAAAAAAATGCACAAATTCCCTGCATAGCACGAACTACTAGGACATTGAAAATGAAATTCAGGCATAAGGAAATTAACGAAATGAACACACAAGTTTTATTACAATAAGTAATTTATGTATCACACTATCCACCAACAATTAGTTTTTTTACATAACTCCCCATACCCCGTACTCATTAATTAAAAATTTAAATATTTTACAAAATCCAAAAATTTAAAAAAAAATTGGAAAAATGTTCAAAATATTCCAAAAATCCTCCATTCAGCACATACAACAATATAAACTCTCATACACACCCAACTTCCATACCACAGTATTGTATAACCATGACGCGCTACAACTCACTCGCCGAGGTACTTTTTTGAGGGCGTACCTACAGCCCGTAATTTTTTTTTGATTTTAAAAATGTTGATCTCATTCGACAGCCAACTAAATACCCTAGGACCGTTTTTTTCAATTTTTTAAATTTCGACTTAGTTCTTGAGACATCCGGGCCCAAAGTCAAAAATTGAAAAATTTTCGACCTAAAAAACCGGTTTTTTGAACATAACTGTTTTGGATTTATTTTTTTTTAAATTCCTTAACCATTTGATAGATCTCGTCAATCAGCGTCATTTGACATCCTATTTATCTATGAACTACCAATAGCTTCCATACAATCGCCGTGTCGCACTAAACTCCCAAATGGGACCTAGTACCCAGCGATCTATCAATGACAAAATCACGCATGTCACTGACACTTCGACACAGAAATCAGATTACGCTTGTTTTGTTGCGTCTTGTAGGGTCTTGTACTTGTAAGCTCCTTTCTTATCATCCATCATTGTTTTCAGTTCCTGCACATAAATAAATTACAAATTAAAATAAATTTTTGATATGTTTTCGGCATCCGCGCTAAGTTTTTTTAGCTTGGGGAGTTATTATTAGTATGTATTAATACCACCCCCTTTACGGCGAAGGAAAACATCGTGAGGCACACCTGAGCACGCCTGCGAAGAAACTCGGAAGGTTGTGTGTGAAGTCGACCAACCCGCACTGGGCCCGCGTGATCCACTGAGGCCCAACCGCCCTGAATCAGGGTAGGCTCGAGCCCCTCGATGGGGACGTATCTGAGCTGATATGATGAATACCCCCTTTGTACAGTTGGTACTTGCACCGGGCTTGGCCAATTCTTATGCGGTTTAGAGCGGCGCAAACCTAGTGCAAACCTCCACAGCGCATATGATTGGTTACATTCGTAAAACTTAGCTTCTTAATGACGCTGCTTTGATCCACCTTCCATCTCATTCATTCCTCCGTTCGTCTTTTCTCTCCAATCGGCTCTGCTCCTAAAATGTGGTGTGTGTTTCAGGAGCTGATGTTTAGCGAACTAGAAGTTTTTGCCGATGAAAACAACACAAATCATCCCGAAGAGAACTCAAACGAGGAGAATGACGTCGACGATGAAACTATGTCAGGTGGGCTTTGTATAAAATTTTCTGAAGCCTCATTTTCCTTCCTGCATCCTTCCTTGCTTTTATATAAAAAAATCTGAAGCGTTTGTGCACTCCAATACAAATTCGAAAAAATCGCGCGAGCCACTTCATTATTTATTATTCCTAAAAGATTAACGACTACAAAATGTTGTTACAACATGCATGTTTGTCCGGCAGGGCTGTCTTTAAACTACTTATAGCACCGAGGTTCGTCAATAAAGAACTATTAGTCCCTATTCGTATTGGATGCTGCGCTGCATAAACGCTCTTTCATCCTCTATGAATGAACCCATCCCGCCCGACACCTTCTCCTATCCAGCTCCCTCTCCGTGCAGAGAACTCATCGGGCAGCGAGTGTGAGTGGTGCGGCGTGGGTGACTCGCCGGCGTCGCTGTGCTCGGAGGAGTCTCACGCGCACCGCGGCTATTGCGCGTATCGCCGCGCGCGCCGACTACAGCCCTATCCGCGCGCACCCCGCACCCCCCGCACGCCGCGCTCCGAGCGCTCGCAGCACAGTTGCGCCGACATGTGATGCACACATACACTTACACAGCAGTATACTGCGCGTAATGCCTGCAGCCAAATCCGCGCGCGCCCCGCACTTCCCGCACGCCGCGCTCTGAGCGCTCGCATCGCAGTTGCGCTTAGATGTGATGCACACACACACAAACACTGCAGTAATGCCTGCAGCCCTACCTGACCGCGCCCTGCACACACACAATACACACACTACCGTAAACTGGCAGTTACCGAAGATAATATGCGTCAGCAGGACAATACCATCTGTGTTTTCTCAGCCAGTACTGTTGCTATGACATGATATGATTTACACACAACACACATAATGTAATACGTATGCTAATAGTTGTTTATGATTTCGGAATAGGATACGTCAATAAAATAATAATATATACTGCTTTATAATAACCGTGTAATATTGTACCAGCCAGTATAGCTGATCATGATGTCCAGTATCATATGTTTCTAACCATACTGAACATCATAAACAACTAGTTTCAAGCCAAGAGATTGTTGCCACGAACAATTTCCTATAAAAGCAAATAAATCAAATAGGTACTCAAATCAGTTGCGAAATTGTTGTAATAAACGCGTTTAATTATACCCATCACATCATCATATCAGCTCATATTCGTCCCCACCGAGGGGCCCGAGCCTACCCTGAATAAGGGCGACCCTGTAATTATACTCAAACATACAAAAAAAACTACATAAACAGTTCATTGCAAAATGTGATGCTCTTTTGAGAAATTCCACTTAATAGTTTGTTAAAATACTTTATGATCAATCCCACTATACACTATTTTTTTTTATGAATAACTTTTATTTAGCAAAATGTGCCAGGAGTAGGGTGTGGTCTATTAAAAAACTTATTGTTTTATTATCTAATAATTTGTTTAGGTACTTTAAAAAAATATCTTTCACGTTTAATTATTTAGTAATTTAGGCAAATAAATATAACGTTACTGCTTAAAATTACCCATAGGTAACTTTAATTATTATTTGGCCTTTTTAAAAAATTGTTAATGTTGATTATTATATTAAAATATAGAAAAAGGAAAATACATTGTTGTAATTTTTAACAACCTCAAAACACACTAAGTGTACAAAGTACATCTCATTTTACTCAAATGTGTACACAGTAAGTAGTGTGATAATACTACTCGATCATTTCGAGTTTCAAATTGAACCATATTATTATTCTTAGCGAGTCAATCCTTTTGCTTAACTTATTTTTTGCAATGTCAATACTCTGCCACAAGGTTGTCCCTCTCCTTGTACATTTTTGACTACTATTTATTTGGTTCAGTAAGAAATGTGTAGTGATCGTATATTACGAACAAACTATTTTCTGTCAACATTCTGTAGTAACTAGTCAACAACTCGAAACGATTGAGTAGTCTTAACAAGTTCAACAATACGATACAACATTAACTTCTCTGACGTTTGCAGGTGAAAACGACATTGAGGGCGCTTGCGGGGGCGCTCTACCACAAAACGAGGACACCGACATAATCAGTCGGTTACTGTGCGCCGTTCACGGGAGGGGCGCAAATTCTGGGGGCGCTAATGTGACTCCCGCTGGAACAGACGGGTCTGGACCGCCGCCATCTTGTCTTCGCCATGATACAGATCCGCAGCTTTCTACTGCAGCGCATACGGATATTTTGCTGATGAATCTTATGCGAATGAACGGATTGACCCCTAAACATTCCAGGCATGGTGAGTTTTAGCCGTTTCATATTGCTTAAGTAAGTTTCTACGTACTTGAGTTAGTTAGTTTTACAAGGGTAGGACATTTTTGGTGGATCGCTTTGTCCAGTTATCGGGTGGATCGCAAATTCTGGGGGCGCTAAGGTGACGACAGCAGGATCGCGGGTCTGGACCGCCGCCATCTTGCGTTCGCCATGACATCCCTTACTGCTTTGTTGCTGATGAATCTTAAGCGAATGAAGTCTATACATTCGAAGCATGATATAAAATATTATAACTAAAAAGAAAATAGCTACTAAATATTTTCAAAATTGCTTTCATAATCTTAGAAATAAAAATATTACGTGACATTCGGCGTATATTTAGAAAAAAATGTGCAGTTTTTTACCTGGAGGCGTCCAAACTTGGTATGTTTTCAAAATGCTTTTCTCTTTTTTTTTTGAAGACTAGTAGCTGAAATGTAATAATACGGTATATTTTTTGAAGCGGCTAATGAAGCCTTTTATTGAAATGATGACGCCATAAACCCTCACCCGCATCAATAATCAAAATGACTTTCTTAAAAGATGTTCTAAGTGTTAAAGGATGAACCTTGACAAATGAAGCTATTTGATCATCAAACGCCGTACGTTGCACATTTGTGATGAATATCAATGACTGAAGCTGAAAGACGTCCGAGCGACCGTGTACGCTCAGGCACACAAACATAAAAACATAATGTGTGTAAATACATTAGCTTACGTGTAAAGTAATCTGTGTATAAATACTGTAAAGTTGATATGAACGGTATTTCACTAGGTCCAAAACGCAATTGGGCGATGAGTGCTGGTGCTTGTTCCCCACACGCAGACACTCGCAGTCGCGCGCGCCGATCGCCCGCACAGCGACTGCCGCCTCGGAGGTCGCCCCGAGCCCATCTGTCGCCGGGCCAGCTACGTACCAGCGACTCACCAGGTACCTATATCCTTACTGTCTGCCAATATTGTTTGAGGGCAAAAAGTAAAAAAAGAGAAAATATTAAAGAGATCAAAACAGCTGTGGTTAAATATTTTGAGGTTTATCGTTTGTTGCGGTTAAAATACTGCCTCTATCTATCTTAAACTCGCAGAGTTAAAAAGATTTCGTTCCTTACTCTTATCTCGGCAATCTAACATTATTTTATACGATTTCTAATATGTGTATTTACCGAATTGAAGTTTTTAGTTTAAGATTTTATCCCAACAAAACATATAATATGTAAAGGAAGCCAAGTTCGATACAAAAAAAATAACGGCGATCTAAGTGGGTAGGTAGGTACCAAGTTCTATAGTGGTCCCTAAATCATAGCAATGGAACGTCACGTAGAAATATTTATTTTAGACTTTGACAAATAATAGAGAATGTAGAACGGTTTTCAGTTGCTTAAAAGAAAATTTGTTATGTTCTGTGTTTATTTAAACTTGC
Organism: Coleophora flavipennella; assembly: GCA_947284805.1. Taxonomy (NCBI): domain Eukaryota; kingdom Metazoa; phylum Arthropoda; class Insecta; order Lepidoptera; family Coleophoridae; genus Coleophora; species Coleophora flavipennella. The sequence goes on along the minus strand of OX369285.1, from coordinate 3,108,391 downwards.
CAAGTTACATCATTTAGTGGCCAGCAGTCATAATGAAATGAAATGAAAATTTATTTGCATCAAACATGGTAGTAGGATGTTTAATATAATTTTTAGTGCAATCATGTTTCGCCTGTGCAAGGCATGCAAATGTTTAACATAGATTATAATTATTTTGTCACGTAAACTTTAAAAATTCAAATGTCAATAAGTTTATTTTTGTCACAGAGGTATTCATTAACGCTATAATAATTTTTGTCAATAAGCCATTTCAACAATTTTGTCTTAAAGGTTTTCGATTCAAGCTTTCGCAGTTCAATTGGCAGGTTATTATATATTCTAACGCTCATACACACACAATTTCGGCTATACATTTCAGTCAATGGGATTTCGTTAAAAACTAGCCTGTATGGATCTCTAAGGGTTCTTGTGGTTTTGTCACTGGCTTTTTTAAATAATTGCAGATGTTGCTTTACAAACAGACAGAGCTCAAATATATATAGCGCGGGTAGTGGCAACAGACCAAGCTCCTTAAATAGTGGCTTGCAGGAGTCTCGTGATGACTTGCCAGCTATAGCTCTTACACATTTTTTTTTGTGCTATAAAGCTATAACATAAATAAAAAGCGTCGGTGGCTCAAGCGATAACGACTCGGTCCTTCTAACCAGAGGTACCGGGTTCAAATCTGGACGGCCAATGTACCAATAAGTTTTTCAAAAACTTACGTACATATACTTACCGATTGCTTTAACGGTGAAAGAAAACATCGTGAGGAAACCTGCACATGCCTACGAAGAAACTCGAAGGTTGTGTGTGAAGTCGACCAACCCGCACTGGGCCCGCGTGGTAGACTATGGCCCGATCGCCCTAATTCAGGGTAGGCTCGAGCCCCTCGGTGGGGACGTATATGAGCTGATGTGACAGTCATAAAAATAGTGATTTTCGGACGTCAATATCTCAGAAATCGTACAAGATATATTTATGAAAAATAGGATTCTCGGTGATCGAGGTCGTCTTACTAGACACACAAAATCGCAAGTGCGTAGGTCAAATACATTTAAAGTAACAGGTACGTCGAAAGTGGCCCAAAATTGTTCGTGTAATGTAACCCACGGCTAGTGTCGCCTTTTTCTTTTCGAACTTGGCGTACACACTGCCGTGTGTCTAGATGTTGAAAAAATCGGAATTTTTGTTTCAGATTTTCACCATAATATCGTAAATTAGCAACTCGGTTGACTATATTAAAATGTAGAAAATAAAGCTATGCTGCCGAAAAAAAAATCAGATGAAAAGAGGCAGACTTGAAGCTCTGCAAATGAAGAAAAACTTAAAAAAAATCCATCTTGTCACATTTGTCATCATAAGCAGAAAATCTGAATTTATAAAAAAACAAATAAATGGAGTACTAGTTTTAATATGGTGCATACTTTCGACGATTTTGTTTTATTGGCGGTTCTTGTGATTATATATTCTTCGGATTAGAAGCCAGAAGTCTTGCTTTAGTGTTAGATATTCCTATCTATATAGCGAATTTAAGTTTGTTTAACTGTTTCTCTTGTTGCAGGACAAATGCCAGTGCTAGGAGTGACCCCGCCCGGTACGCCGGAGCGACAGGCGCTTTCTCCAGTGTCCAACTACTGGTACTCCGTTTCCCCCGTCAGCGACGTCGACGACCTCACACCCGACTACAACGTAATTTTATCCCTTTGCACACAACTATAGTATTAAGGTCGAACCGCACTTGCGAGGCGCGGCGCTGCACTACAGCGGAGAGGCGTAGCTCCTGCTAACCGCACTATACCCGTAGCGGCGCGGCGCTACACTGGCACACTGCAGTGGAGCAGCGTGGCCCTTTCTTTGCATTAGCAATGCAACGCTCAGACAGACAACACGGTTTTTGGCCTTGCTTGGTCGTCGGTAGAACGTGAACTGATTGGGGAAATAACCGCGCTGCTGCGCCTTCGCTCCGCCAAGGTGAACGCACTGGCGACAGCGGAGGCGTGCCGCGCCTCGCAAGTGCGGTTTGACCTTTATGTCCATGTCTTACCCGCCTCCGTGGCGTAATGGCTAGTCCATTAGCTTCACATCTGAAGGTCGCGGGTTCGATTCCTGGCGGGGTCTAACTTTATAAGACTGTTTTGTTGGTGGAAGGGCATTTTCTTAGCCCGCCTCGCTAGCTATCACCTTCTTATGTTGATGTGTTCCGGCTTGAAGATAAGATGATAGCCAGTTGTCCATTGCGTTTGGGAATCTTGGTAAGCTCGCTTCCATCTTCGGCATCATTGTCAGTTACCATCAGGTGAAACGATCTCAAGGGCTTACCAAATGTGGATAAAAAAGTGGCCAAGTGCGTGTCGGACTAAGCGCAAAGTATTGGTTCCATAGTCTTTTCAATAAATAAACGTATATTTTAAAAACAAAGCTATTTTTACAATTGTTATACAGAACATTTTCTATGGAAAAACTATGAACTTTATACACATACTTTTGTCCTAGTAAAGTATCGCTCAACTTAAGTGGCAGTGGGCAGGGAATATAGCTCGTAGAACAGATAGCCGTTGGGGAAGTAAAGTTCTCGAGTGGCGACCGCGTACTGGAAGACGTTGCGTAGGCAGGCCCCCCAACGGTGGACCGATGACCTGGTGAAGGTTGCGGGAAGCCGTTGGATGCGGGCAGCGCCGAACCGGTCGTCGTGGAAACCCTTGAGGGAGGCCTTTGTCCAGCAGTGGACGTATTTCGGTTGATATGATGAAGGTCGCGGGCAGTGCACGACCTGTGTATATATCATTGTGGGGCCTGAGGTTAGCAATGGACGTCTTTCTGATGATATGATGATGATAAAAAATAGCATTAAATTTACATGCTCAATAAATACTTACTCCACAGGACACCCTCTTCGACATGCTGCTAAGCAGCCTGTCCATCGAGGGCGCCTCAAACAATGAAAGCAACGAAGAGAGCCGTGTTCCGACACCTCCCGTGCAGCCTTGGAGCCCCCCTTCGCACCCCCATCCCGAGTCCCCGCACCTGGATTGACACAACTGCGACCTAGCTTGGGTAGACATCCACAGGTATAGGAAAGAATATTATCATTAATGCTCCAAAAATTATCGTCAACGTACTTTTTATAAAATAAAAGCTTAGGAGTTTGCTTACATTCACCTCCGAGTAAGCTAAAATAAGTTAAAATAAACAGTATAATTCACGGCGTATAAGTTGAACACAAATGGCACATAGCTCTTAGAACAGATGGCCGATGGGACAGTAAAGTTCTCGAGTGGCGACCGCGCACCGGAAAACGTAGCGTAGGCAGGCCTCCCACGCGGTGGACCGATGACTTGGTGAAGATCGCGGGAAGCCGATGAATGGCAGCGCAGGACCGGTCGTCGTGGAAATCCTTGGGGGAGGCCTTTGTCCAGCAGTGGACGATTTGTGGCTGATATGATGAAGGAGCGCGCAGGTTACACGGGGGGCTGGCGTCCCTTGGTGCGCGCGACCACCGCGTCCCGCACTTCGATTGAGAACTGAAAATAAGACACTGAGCACTGTTCTATTTAGATGCCGCCATCTATACTTTGATTCACACTATGCGAGTTTCGACATGTTCTTTGTATCATTAGAGCAATCAGCGCACACTCGCTTACTACAAGTGCAATGTGCATTACACCGACCTATAGAGGATTGAAAAGTCTAATTCTAATACGTAAGTTTTAATATAATACGTGTTAAAGAAATTGAATTGCCAATACAAGTTGGCTAGTTAATAGAGAGTAAGATCTGGGTGAACGCGAGTGTGGTTCGGGCTAACCCTTTTTTGTGTATGAAAAGTTATTACAAGATAGCAATACATTAAAAAGCTCTCTTACGATGTGGAAGACGAGGCCAGTGTTTAGATACTCGTAGCTTCCAAAACGATGCCAGCAATTCAGCAGGGGGTCAAAATAAATAAAATTCACTTATATAAGTTTGTGAATATGTGCGAACACAATTATTTTATATAATTGAAAACTGCCATAATATAATGTAGTAATTTTGTATGGCGACGTTAGTATAATCGACAGTTGTAATCCATAAGGCGGTTCGATTAGCACACTAGCGCCGCCAATAGAAATATAAAAAATACTCATTCTTATGGACTTAAGTCGAAATCATAGAGTGTTTTGCGCGTATAGGGGGGCAACAACTATTGTTTAATTGTTATACAAAAGTAACCACATTTAGCAGCTTTGCAATTAATAACTCGTGACAATATTTACAGTTATAAAATAACAATTAAAGAATAGTTGTTGCCCCCTATATGCGCAAAACACTCAATGATTTCAATTAAAAACCATCAGAATGAGTAAATTATTTATTTGTACTGGCGTCCTAATCGAACCACCTTTACCATCTTTATCTGATTGTAATAAAAATACTATATTTCTTTTTTAATTTCAGCTTTGTAAGCATCAAAATATCCTAATTATGCTGCTTACTTTTTGCAAATTAGTTAGTTTTAATTTAATTAAAAGTAATCTTGATTTATTTTTATTATACAGATGTAACAAAATTGGTGTAGACCCCGTTAACTGGGGCTTCTACTCGTTATACTGAACAACTTTTGTTCTATGATATTGCTGAAATCTCAAAAAAAATATTTGAAAATTGATCAGCTGATCGTTCAATTTTGTGCATTTTATGGAGGGTCCTATTTTTGAGAATTGACTATGGGTTCCTTGGAGAAAGTTGTTCAATATGATGAGTAAACCATTTTTTTACCACTGTATGATTATAATGGCTGAATGAAACAAATATGTATGGGATGAAGAGGAATTAAGTTAAAATTAGGTAGAATTACTCAAAATTTTAAACGATCTCTTATAATGATAATTATTTTTATATAAAATTAACAATTTATTTGCCTATAATTAATGCCAATATGTATTTATAAATACAGTGAGAACTTTTATTCAATATCTTGAATAACATTATGGAAAATTATGTTATCATCGCGGCTTTAATAAAGTTTACTTACTCGTGTTCGAGTTGTGTGATTTGTCCCGCGTTTTAGTGAAACGTTAGTAAGGGCACAGATCTTTGTAAAATTGCTGATTTCTCATTAACAAGACCATAACCCAAACCAGCACTCAGCAGATTTGTCAAATCCCTTTGATTATCTAGGGATTGAGTTGTATTTGTCCGCATGTAAACGAAATTCCCGTCGTTATGCCTTTCTGTTAGTTAAAACGGTCACTCGCTAGAGCGAGAAGACTGGATCCGATTACGCATGATCGATCTTTTAGGTCCAAAGTCTATTTCACGTAGGAATTAAATTGTACAGCCACGCTGTGCATTGTATCTTGCAAAGTCTTCACCGTCTGTCGTAGTCGGGCATACCCAAATCAACAATAAACATTACACTTACTCAGTAGCAAAGAATACAAAAAAAAAATTTACAAATAATTTTAGTTTGTATGCCTTGCTGGGATTTTTCCTGGAATAATTAAGTACCCAGTGCAGAACGCTTTATTAGGTCCTAATTACTCACAAAGTTTCATTAAAATCGTTAGTGTCGTTTTTGAGAAAAAGTAACAAAAACCTGGATTTGTATGGGAGGTACCTTGTTCCGACTTTTCTTGGAATATCAAACTACCGCGTGCTGTAGGCCATTTAATAGATATATAAATAAATATAAACTTACCGAAGTTCATGAAAATCGTTAAAATCCGTTTTTTGAGTAAAAAAATAATAAGTGATTTTTTACTATATTGGCAACCCTAAAAAATCAAGATATGAAAAAAAAACGGCCGGAGATACAAAAACAATATTGCCTTAGATAAATGAAATAAAATTGCCTTAAATCCGTCCAGTAGTTTGGGAACTAGAGCACCGGACGGACGCACAGACACACACACGCACATTTCTATTTTTTGTTTTTTAGATTATTACACTTAGACAATCGATCCTCATCAAAATCTCAACTTCGATTTTTTGCCATCACAATACCTTCTTCACTCCTTCGTCGCTCGAAAGTAAAAAAGAGACACACATACCTGTCACGTACGTTCCTACTACGTAGTAATATTCTCTATTCTTTGGTGAAACAGACTACAGTGAGTGACCATCCTTAGTGACAGAAAGGGACGGATGGAGTGACGGGAAAAAATAATCTTTGCGTACCTACAAGTCGCGCTTTTGATTATATCTATCGACAAATGATGATTAAAATGACAAGTGGCAAATCTATAGAACTGGTTACAGGAAGATTGTTATAATAGTACATAAATTATGAAAATGAGAAAGCATACAAGTTCATAAGTTCTATTTGATATTACGAAAGTTCAAATTGTTGTTGTTAAATTATATGTGACTGACTGTACTACTAAAAGATATTATTTAATTTCGGATGCAAAGCTTTCCATGTCAAAATATGAGTATACCATATTTTTATCATATTTGGCGCAATGGATTGATTCGACTGAAGAGTTCAAAAGAGTGTGATATGGTTATTGCAGTGATTTATATACATTGATTGATGCAAAAAATGTAATCTGTGACACTAAGAAAATAATAAATATTTGAAGTGATTCAGTTTTTTTAATTACAAAGCTTCTAATCAAATAAAAAATATTTATTTTAAATATGTGGTTGCTTACACACTTTTAAATAGTAAAAAAAAACATTTTGTCTATTACAAATCATGTCATGATTCATATTATAGAATTAAACAAAACAAGTCTTAAAACCTGCTCTGAAATGACACCTAATATTGAAAACAAACCGCATCGGAGTCGGCTGAATAGTTTCTAAGAAGCCCTCAAGCGCCAACCTTCCTGGCTGCTGCAGCACTCCCTGGTAGTCTACCGCCATAAAACATGTCTAAAAATATGACCTGAAATGATACCTTTAAAATGAAAGAAACCGCAAGGGAATCGGCCCAGTAGTTTTCGAGATAAATGGAAACAAATGCGCCAACCATACTAGCTGGTGGAGCGCTCCCTGGTGATCTATCAGCATAAAACATGTTTAAAGACATTCCCTGAAATGATACCTTTTAAATGAAAAAAAAAAACCGCAAAGAAATCGGCCCAGTAGTTTTCGAGATAAATGGGTAAAAAAAGTCCTACTGGAACCCCAAAAACAGCTGCAAATGGTGTTAACAGCATGAAAATCTGAACGATTGATCTTAGGCCATATGAATCAATCTGACCCGTAGCACCAAAAAAGGAGAGAAGTCATGACGTAATCTTTTTTCTCAAAAGGAAAAAACGGAACCCTTATAGGATCACTTGGTTGTCCGTCCGCCCGTATGTCTGTCAAGACCCTTAATTCGGTAACGCGTGGTGGTATCGGGTTGAAATAAAAACCATATACCTACTGCGGTCTAGAGTCCCTTGAAGCTGTGAAAAAATAAAACTTCTAACTTAACGTAAAAAAAAGATACGGCCGTTTATGTCGCAAAAACGTATATTTCGACTCTCTCAAGGGAATCAAAATTTATAGGGTATTTTCCTTTGACCTAGAACTATTAAATTTGACAAGTAATAACGTCCTATACTACCAGTATAGGGAAAAATCTGAAAACTATACATTTGTTATTAAATCATAAAAATATAGTCTTTATTTAAAGTATGTACGTAATCAATTATGCAAGGAGCGGCGGTCTAAATTTTGAATTGAATTAACCGTGTCATGTGGGGTATCGTATGAAAGGGCTTCATTGGCACAAGCTTAGAGATTTTTAATTGTTTTTAAGATGTATAGTTTTCAATTTCTTATTATTTCGGTTCCTTATCCAGAGATGTGGTGGTACGGAACCATCGGTGAGCGAGTCCGACTCGCACTTCGCCGTTTTTTATTGGAACAAAATTGTTCGTGTGTGGTATCACATGACAGGACTTTTTAAGCCAATTCTAAAAATATATCACATCATGACTTTTCAGTCACACCTATTCCAGTACCAGTTCTCACCTATGGGATGGATCAGGATCAGGATCAGCTGGATACCTTGGACGCTATCGACCGGCGCGCTCGGAAACTCTGAGCTTGTCAAAAACAAGCTTCAAAGCCTTGAGCATCGCCGCAAAGTTGCCTGTCTTTCGGTTTTCTATCGAATTCATTTAGGAGAGTGTGCTCAAGAACTTCACCAACTCATTCCCCCAGCTCCATTCCACCTTCGGTCAACACGACGCAGGAGGAAGTTCCATCCCTTTGTTGTTGATATTCAGCCTATACGCACGAAGCATTACGCTTCCTCATTTATAGCGATGTAGTGGGACTCCTTGCCTGCGTCTGTGTTTCCCGACTTACAATTTGGGGATCTTCAAGGCGAGAGTGAATAGGCATTATTTGAGTATGCGTGTATCATCCTCGACTACATCGTCACTTACCATCAGTCAAACGCACTCAAATAAAATAAAAAAGTGGTTTTATAATAAAATTATTTTCAAAACATACCAAGTTTGGGCTCCTCCTGATACGATACGGTTGAATAATTTTTGTAAAATATACCTCAAATATCTCGTTATATCCTCATATTTAACTCCAAGAAATTTTGAAATCATGTACATTGTGTATTTTTTTATTTATTTTTTGTTATTTAATTCTTTAAATTAAATTTTTGTATGGAGGTTCCTAACTTTTTGAGTTCTTTAGGAAAAGTTATTCATTGTGATGAATAGAAGCCCCAGTTAACGCCTCTCATACCAATTTTGTTACAAGAATTTGGACCTCCAATACAGTAAGTACAATAACTTTTACATAGCTAAATAGCCCCTTTTTAACCTTTTCAAATATATAAATGCATGTTGTTGTTTCAAGTTTTGAAATATTCAAGTTCTCTTAAAATAATTTCACGGCGGGGCGGCATCTAATTTTGAGAGGTCACTTGCACGGTCTACGACGTCCTTGGCGGCTGATCAGGTGGGTTTAACTGTATGTTTGAAGCCCCCGAAAGTACAAGTTTTACTTAAAGCTATTTTTCTGGAACGCCCGTTGAGATTTTGAGGATGGAATAAAAGACCTTCATCGAATTCACGTCAAAAATTCTCCAAAAGGACATTTTGTTAAACTTACAAAACTAACTCAGCGTCTTATAAATAGTATGTCTAGGAAAACTAACTACCTCTCATACAAATTGAATAATGTTATGCTCCACTTCTTCTGCCGCCGTATGTTCTCTTATTTTTTTTATTCTAATACACGGGGAGTTATTTTTTTTGACTGATTGGCTGACGTAGTGCTTAGAGCTCCTGTGGGCCGTTGGTCTGGTGGATTCGATTTCCACTCCGGGCGTCAGTATTTTTATGCTGACGAGCAGATTTGTTTGCCCTGTGTCTTAAAGTAGTCGCGTAGTTACACAAGTAACCAGTATCTCATCTGTGGTTACGCCCAGTGCGGTCGGACCATAAAGGAGTAAACCAAACACATTTTAATTGTTTCAATATTTTTTATTTCATTGCTCCAAAATATACACAATGACAAATATTGTAAATCTGGCATATGAACCATATTTGCAAAAAATGTCTTTAAACGTGTTATTTGAATTTTTATAGTTGATTACACGAAGAACATGAATATTTACTTGATTACATTATCTGTGGCGGGCGGGACACGCGTCTTTTGTAAACCCGCCCGCGCTCGCCTACTCTACCTAATACGATGCAGTAAAATTAGTAAAAACACTGTTCCTACATCAAATGAATATTTACAAATAAAACTTTAAAAGGAACGCTTTGCAAATATTCAACAAACTTGAGATCGTCTTAACATAAAAAGATGGTAGTTATAAAATTTAAAAAAAAGTTAAAGAATGACATTTTAGAACATATTTTCCTTTTTTTAGTCTAAGAAAGATTATTTACAAGAATAATTCATACAATAAAAAAAAGATACTGTGCCAAATCACATTTTACAGCTTTCGCAAATAAATAACAATTGAATTTAGCCTAAAAATACTTCTCTTTGATAAACAAAACAATAAAAATAATTGCATTCAACAAAGCTACGATAACAAATTTAATATAAATTAATGATAAAAGAAATGTACATTTTTACAAAGCTAAAAGGGATCACGTTTGTTATTATCACTGTAAAGTAAGTGTTAACGTCGTTAGCGAGCGCCACAGAACGCCGGAACGAGTAATTGTTAACATACGTACATGCACGTTTTCAAATAAAATGAGGCCCTTTTCACCGGCATTATGACTGGTTCAATAACGGACGCATGCCAGCAGGTGAATGAGACGATGAAACTAAAAGTCTATCGCCAATAAACAAACGTAAATTTGCAAAAATACTGGACTTCAAACGAAATTAATCAGCGCATTAGCCAACTTCGTATAAAAAATCAAAACATTTGCAAATTGAACATTCACTCCTTGCGAAAGTTGTTGATTGAGATTTCGTCTTCTCATTCACCCCCTGAACGCAATCGTCGCTGACCAGTCACCTCATAATGTAGATTATATTAATTTTTGCTGCGATGGTCTGCAGTCAAAGGGTCTCATTATACTGGGATACTAATTACACTTACTCGGCGCGCTTAAAACTGACGAATCTACATTATTCTTAAGCTAATTCATAGTTTCTTCGTACTTAATTTAAAATCATTGCATACTATATTTACAATTCCTGATAATTCGCGTAAAATATAAGTATTGATAAATTCGACTATCATAATATTCTAATAACTTGATTCGATTGCAACTCACACGCATTTTGTCAGCGATACTACAAGGTAACTTTAATTCATCGAAGCCTATACGATTGAATTTAGTAGTAGATATAGTTGTGCAAAAATATTGAAACGTCTAAAACTGTTGCAAAGGCAAGTGATGTACGCAGTTTGATAGTTTTAATTCTATTACAGTTTTATTTGAAACACCTTGAATACCTACTTAACTCTTTAAATCTTACAGGCTAATAAAATTCTTAAATCTACGTGGTGTTATAGTATTCTGGTCACATATTTCCCTTAAAACAATAGTGTCAATATTTATCTAAGTAACATTTAATTGTTTATAGTAACTACACTAGTAGCACTAATTTTATTATGCTTTTATCTTTTGCACTCTTTACTCTTCTTAAAATCCCACACAATCTCCTTAAATAGTAGTTTGACACCTACAAAGGGAGTTGTACTACAAAATATTGTAGATTCGTGGGTAAAATGTCTTCGTAATGGTACGGCAAGTACACATCAATGCCTTAACTCCTTGATATGGTGTTTCGTTGGTCAAATGTTAACAAGTCCTCGCATCCGGTCATCTAATAGCACTCTCATCTCATACGTACGCCCGCGCATACTGTCCTATATTTTTAAATTGTCAGTTTTATAATCACTCTTTGGTATTGTTCAGTGTGCTAAGTTAGGCTTTCACTTATTAGTTTTTAACTGATTTCGTTTTTAACTTCGATATCATTCTCCTCTAGTTATTTTCTCTTAATTTATTGCACTGTCCGATCGATTAAATTTAGAATATTCCTTTAGTATTTTTCAAAATAATCTAAAGGTGATAAAATATGAATACAGATGGACTAATAGCATAGAATTTTTAAATCTCAAAATGTAATTCATAATGTTATAAGATGATGGCATAAAATACTTTGAGTATTATTCGTATATTATAAAATAATAGATATTTGTGACCTAATCTATTCAGTCGATTGAATCAAATCAAAATCATAGCCTCTCTCGAAATGAAAGCTTAGTACTGAAAGTATTGTGTGAGCTGATGATGTAGTCAGACTTTAATTACGTTCTTCATACATAGTAAATACAAAATTCGTTTCACTGTTACATTTGAATCTAAATAAAAAAGTTCGTTTAAAATCAGCACAAAAGAAAACTATATCAAAACAGCACCACCTAAACAATTAGGCACCGATAAGTGCAGTAACTAATGACTTGCGATGTATTTCGTAAAGTTAATTGGATTTCACTTAATAGTGTATGAAATATCGTGATATTGCGTACATTATTAAGTGAAATCTAACAATATTTTGAATGCAATCTTTGTGCTCTAACGGTAATCGGTCAATATTACTTTAGATCACTCAACATTCTGTGCCATGTGGTCAATAAAAATCGATTTCATCGCGATTATTGAGCTTTAACGTTCGCCTCGGGGCATGTTCGCTTAGAGGGAATGTGAGTGTGTGCGTCAGACGTGCGACTCGAGTGGCGGGCGCGGCGGCGGCACGAGCGGGGCGGGCCACACGGCGGCGGCGGCGGCGGCGGGCAGGTCCGGTGAGGAAGTGCGCGTGTGGCGCGCGCTCCACCCGTCCTTGTCGAAGTCCTTGGTGCCGCCCACCGTGTGGCGCCGCTTGATGCCGCGCTCCGGCATACCGTTCTTGCGCTTCAGCTTGGTGGCGCGCCACGCGCCCGCCTCGCGCCGCCGCACCACGTTCCACTCGCCCTTCTCCAGTTTGCTGAGCCGCTCGCCCTTGTTCAGCGACTCGGAGCGCTGCAGCCGCTCCACGCGGCAGTTAAGGCTCTCGGAGCGCAGCACGCGCGCCTCGCTCCGCTCTGTTTCCCTGTTGAGCGACTCGGATCTCTTCAGCTTGGCGCAGTCGGCGTCTTTACTCTTCTCGTCACTATCAGGCTCGCGCTCGAGCGCGTCGCTGTTGCGCTTGCCGGCCTCGGGGTGGGACAGCCGCAGCCCGTTGTACGCGGGGTACAGCACCCGCTCGATCGTCTTGTCGTTGTCGGGCAGCGCGTCACCGCTCGAGTTCTGCGACCGCGTGTCCACATCCTTCTCGTCATCGGGTCTCGCATCGTCGTGACTAGTCTTTTTTGGAATGATGCAGTTTTCTTTCTCAGAGTCGTCGCCGTCGTCACGGGCGAGGCGGTGGCGCGGCCAGGAGCGGTTGTCGGGTTCGTCGGCACTACTAGAGGAGGAGTGGCGGTGGTCGCGCGCTAACCACGCCGCCTTGAGCTTCTGCGCGCGCGCGGCGGGGGAGACGCGTTCTTCGCGCTCGTCGCGCTCGCTGTGCAGGCTGCCCTCGGAGGGCGAGCTGCCGCTGGACTTTTCCTCGTGCTCGTCTTGGCACTCGTCCGCGTACGGGATGCTGCCGTCGTCGAGTGGCGACGAGTTGTTTAACGTTCTCAGTTTCTGGTCGAACGTGCTCGTCAGGGAGGACACCAAATCTCCGGCTCCTGCAACAAAAGGGGTGACCACCGTTAGTCTGTGTTCGTGTTAGTGGTTACGTTAGACACGAATACGTAAGCAGGTTAAGAATCCATTGCGTCATTGGTGCGTGCGTGAACGTATGATGGATGATAATGTCATATGTACAGGAGACGATGTGTATGATATCGCATCGGAAGGCTTTGCGACGATAATGCACGAGCATGGAAGCCGTGCTGTCAAGCAGCCTTTCAAAGCATTAGTTTTGGAAACGCTGGAATTAATCAAATATAAAAAACTACACTTTTTTTAACTTTAGTGAAAGTGCAGTTTCCACATTGAAACCAGTACACAGATGAACAAATAAAGCAGGTCCTTTGGTTAACTCGGCGCTTGCACACACTTGCAACACGCACGCTCACATTCCTATACCTTTTAATGTGGAAAAAGAAAGGGATTGCTGTGTCTACTCTCTGACGTCAGTACTGCATACCTATTGGAGCAAATGTAGACACTTTTATTGTGAGCTTGAACATAACACTTACATAAAATATGAAACTGTTAATATATTCTAAACACCTACATAAATATGCGTGATAGTGGTGGGGTAAGAGAAAACGGTTGCTTCTGTGTTCACAAAAGGAGTGGGACTACTTGTGGAACATAGACTTTAGAATAAACGTACCATCGATAGAAAAGTTGTTCAGCGCGTGCGCATGCCGCGAGAGCTCTTGGCGACCGCGGCTCAGCGCCATCGTTTCTATCTCGATTCTGGAAAACAAAAAATAAAATTTAAATGATCTTAAATTAATTGTTGACAGCGATTTCCTTAGTCCACGTCAACGAAGAGTTCATTGCCCTTTTTAAATCTGTTTCTTTCATCACCACCTTAATAATAATTCATCTGAACATCAATTTATCAGAGACAAAACTGTATTTCTACAGTTTTGTCTCTGATAAATTGATGTTGAAAGCTAGTTGTTGAAATTGGTTTCCAACAACAAATACAAAATACAAATTGTACAGAAAAGAATGAGTTGTATATTTTTTTAAATTTAATTGCTTATTTTCATTTATAAAAACATACGATACTAATTGAAAATATATGAAAATAGGTGTGGACACAGCCTGGACAACTTTGAACTCTTCATACAAATCGATCAGCTGATTGACCAATTTTGTACATTTTTGTATGGACCATTAAATATTTTTGAGAATTGACAATGGGTTCTTGGGCAAAATTGATCAGTATGATGAATAGAAGCCCCAGTAGACGGGTCCTACCAACACCAATTTAGTTACACCCTTATAAATTCGTCCTAGAATACCTACCCATGTTTTCCATCTATGTCTTCTTCCTTGGTCGTCGTAAGGTGGCTCAAAGGGAAAGTGAGGGGGAAGCAGGGAACGAACCACTGGGGGAAGTGGCCGCTCGCTACTCGCGCTCGGCTTCATTTTTGTCGCTAAAAGCGAGGAATTGTATGTTACACTCACTTGTTAACCCCATCATGCCTAAATCGGGGAAGTCCATCGTAATCCGCCAGAGTCGTCGTAAGGTGGCTCGGGGGGGAGGTGAGTGGGGAAGCGGGGGGCGAACCCCCAGGGGAAGTGTCCGCTCGCTTGTCGCGCTCCGCCCACTTCTTGTCGCTCGTCTTGGAGCGCGGCTTACGTTGGATCTTGCGGTTGGCCGCCGAGATGATTGAGGAGACTATGTCTCGGGTTGATACGTCTTTGCCTGGGAAAGATTGTTTGGTTTAGACATGACATTTAATTTTTATTTTATTTATTTTATTTTATTATATTTGGAAAACAAACGGTTATTACATAACAGTTAGTGACGACTATTTAAAATAACTATAAACCAATTAAATGTTTTCGCATATAAGAGCCTAAATACTTGCATGTCGTTAAGTGAATGTACACAAAATGAATAAAAAAAAATAATAATAATAAAAGAAACACAAAATAAACTCAAGTTACAAGCAAAAATAAATTACAAGCTTACGCACAGTTAGCGAACCGCTTCAAACCAGCTTTTTGTTTTTTGAATATACAGAAAAATGAATGAAAAAATAAAGAAAAGAAACACAAAAATAAACTCAATTTACAAGCACAAATACATTACAAGCTTATGCACAGTTAGGGAACCGATTCAAACCAGCTTTTTGATAAAATTGATTTAAATGTGTGTGGCTTTGAGTTGAATAGATCTAGCTCCGGAAACTCCACAAGCCTGTTGAATTCAGTGGGGGCACGGATAAAAAATGTGTTTTGTCTATAGTTGGAAGAGATTTGTTGTACAGATAAATAAACTTGGTGCCGAACGAAACTTCTTAGCGGAACTTTAATGTTTATTAAAGATAGGAGTTGCGGTGAGTTAATCCTATTCTGAGCTATTTTACTAAGAAATACCATGTCGGCAATTTTGCGCCTCAATTGCAACGGTAAAATGTGATGCCTTTTACACCTTGCTTCATAGCAGTTGTCATAAGTTTTGCATTTGTATTGTAGGAATCTCACAAATCGTTTCTGTATTAGCTCCAGTCTATCGATGTATTTATTGTATTGAGGGTTCCATACTTCAGAGCAGTATTCGAGGATACTACGCACAAAGGAGCAGTAAAGGATTTTGATCACCTTAACACTCGTGAACTGAGAGCTGGATCTCATAATAAACCCTAGTGATTTGTTGGCTTTTTTCACAATGTAGTCAATATGTTTGTCATACAATAATTTGCTGTCATGGACCACACCTAGGTCGCAAATGCTGTCCACATAATTTAAACAAATCCCTTTGAGAGTATATCTAAATTTTGCGACTTTGGGCTTGCGTGTGAAAGTTATTGAGTAACATTTCGATACATTAAGGTCTAGAAGGTTAATGTCACAATACTGTTCAAATCTAAATAGGTCTTCTTGTAAGAGATGGCAGTCATCGATAGTATTGATTTGTTTGAAAACTTTCATATCATCTGCATATAATAGAAACTTTGAGTGCTTGAAACAGTGGCCAACGTCATTAATAAATATGATAAAAAGTAACGGTCCTAATAGAGATCCCTGGGGAACACCAGAAGGCACATTTATCCACGAAGAAATAAAACCACTAATAACCACGGCTTGCGAGCGGTTTTCGATATAAGAAGTGAACCACCTGAATAGGTTACCATGTATACCAGCGTTCAACAACTTTTGCAAAAGCAATCTATGATCTATTCGGTCGAATGCTTTACTATAGTCGGTGAAAATTGTGTCTACTTGCCCGCCAAAATCCATAGATGATGATGTGAAATCTATAAAGGAGACTAAGTTCGACGTAGTCGATTTACTCTTTAAGAATCCGTGTTGTTCAGGAATAAAAGTAGATGATAAAGAAGAATAAACATATGAGTGCACAACTTTTTCAAGAATTTTTGCAAATAAGCATAATTTAGAAATCGGCCTATAATTTGTTACTTCGTTTTTATTCCCATTTTTATGGATGGGCGTTATAAAAGCAGATTTCCAAATCCTTGGAACAGAGCCCGACTTAAGGGATCGTCTAAACAGTATTGTTAAGGGAGTTGTCAAACAGTCGGCACATTTGACGGCAAATATCGGTACTATGTTATCAGGCCCAGCTCCCTTATTTAAATCTAAAGACTCAAGATATCGATGAACTACTTCGGGACTGATTTCAATATCACTTAAACAATTATTGACGTTGGTGTAATCACGAGGAGGACTGTAGTTGTAGTTAGAAGACGTTGACAGAAATGTGGATTGAAAATAATTTGCGAAGAGATTTGAAATGCCTTCACCTGTGTCAGCTTCTTGGCCATCATAAGACATGGTAGATGGCAGAGATCTGGATCCTTTACTAGATGATTTAACGTGAGACCAAAATAGTTTAGGGTTCCTCGTAATTCCATCTTCTATACGTTTAATGTACAAATTATAACATAAACGTTCAAGGTCTTTAGCTCTTCTCCTGAGCAATGAAAAAGTATCATAATCAGCAGTATTACCATAGATATGAAACTTACGCAGAAATTTAAACTTTTCTTTCAATAATTTCTTAAGTGAGGCATTGTACCAAGGAGGAAAATCAGAAGGGGTAACAGATTTGTGGGGAACATATTTATCTCTGACCTCGTATAAAATATTGTAAAAATATTCAAGTGCCTCATCTAGAGTTTTATTTTTTAAAACTGTATCCCAATTTATATCTGATAAAGTTAATTTAATACTATCGTAATCGCCAGACTCATAAAAATATTTAATCCTAGGGTTGGGTTTAAGATACTCACCACAGCTTAATAAAATAGATACATTGAGAGATTTATGGTGGGTGTCTTCCGGTACCAATGGATCATCACAGTGCGTAACTCTTACATCACTATTACATAAAACATAGTCCAGAATTGAATTGTTAGTGTTTCTGCATAAATTAAATTGATTGAGATTACATTGAGAGATTGTATCGAAAAAATAAATTTGACTATCTCCAGTAATACCTACCGGTTGAGCAAAGTTACCATGGTTCTGAAGCCAGTCTATGTTGCTAAGGTTAAAATCACCCAAGATTACAAACATATCATTGGGGTTCATGTTTACTAATGTGGATAATTTATCCGTAAAATTATTAATTTGCGTATTAAAAGAATTACCCAGACACTCCGTGCAGAGATAAATAGAACAGAAATGTATTTTACCAAAATTGTAGCTTTTACTATTTTTTAGAGTGACCGTAACCCAAATGTCCTCTGCGGAGGAGCGCCAGTCGGGGCGCTCCACCGCGGCCATCTCCCGGCGAACGGCAATAAGAACGCCACCTCCGTATTTTTGTCGTGTCGATAAATAGTCTCTGTCCCGCCGCCAGACCAGATATCTGCCATCAAAAAGTTCCTCATCCTTTATGCCATCCAATAACCAGGTTTCAGTAATTCCTATGACGTCATAAGAGTTTAAAAGTAAGTTGTGCTTAAATACATGAGTTTTAGTACGCAGTCCACGAGTGTTTTGGTAGTAAACATTCAATATGTTAGCCATTTTTGTTTATAAAACAATAGCTCAAGCATAACGAAAAGCAATTATATTGATAGTAGAATAAATTATTTATAACAACTATCGTAACCCTAGGCAATTCAAATGGAAAACCACAAGGCACTTTACGTGTACTTAGGCTTGTTTGTGTTAGTAATAAGCAAAAGTCCATGGCAAGTGAGGCGCAAGCTGCGAAAACTAAATAATGATTTAAATAATTATTTGATACAAAAAATAAAAACAGGGTATACTCATATAAATTGGTTTGAAGTAAACTCACCAAATCCAAGTTGCGATCATGCAAACACCTAATAAAGTTAAGTAGTAGGCAAGCTATTTTGACCTGTATCACACAGGAACAAGCGAGTGAAGATCCCGTGACCAGTTCCGTAAATACCCGTGTAAACCAGTTTCGCGGTCGCATCGGTATGCAATGAATGGAATGAATGATTAGCGAACAATAGCATAGTACATGACAAAAGACTCGGCGTTTGCATATGGTTCCCAAACTAAGTGCACAGAGTTTATATAAAACACTTAACAATGATATCATAAAAAAGTAAACTTTAAAAAAATTGTCCGTTATATAATTTTTGCAAGGTCCATTTCTTTTTTTATAAAAATTATGGGAGAAGCGATTGACTTTCGAGCCATGATTTTACAATGCTTGACCCACACAAACTGAAAGTTGTTTTCTTTTGCCAGAGATTTTGCCTTGCCCAGTAGGTTTTTGTTATGTGGAGTCAGATGGTCATTCACGTAAAAATTGTCATCTTTGGAGAATCCCAGATTAGAGAGACTAAGTCGTTTGCTTCTACGAGCCCCAGAGATAAACTCCTCCTTGGTGTATCGATTATTGAAGGAGATTATTATAGGTTTTTGCACGTTGGGTATACGAGTTGGAATCCGTGCAATATAGTTAATTTCTTCTTTTTTAATATTTAAATTAGCAATTTTACCAACTTTCAGGGCAATGTCATAAAGGTTCTCATTTTTTAGTAATGGGATCCCTCGAATCTCAACATTGTTAGCTCTGGCCCACTGGTCCCTTTCTTGAAGTTCTTGGTTAAGTCTCGAGACCTCAGCTTGCAAAGCAGGTATATCACCAGTTATTTTCTCGACTGTGGCTACTCTGGTTTCAAGAGCCTTAAATGTGCTAGAGAAGTTAGCCAACAGTTCATGTGCCATGTCCAGGGAATCCTTTAGGTTGGTTATATCCGATTTGATAGATTTCACATCTTCAATCAACGATGCGAGTGGCGCTAATTGAACCATGATTTTGTTCAGCTGTTCTTGCATTTGACCCAACTGAGGCTGAGATTGTTGTTGCTGAACAGAAGATGTTGTACCAGATGTTTTACATTTGGAACAGCGCCAGGTACTCTTTCTATCGCCCAATTTGCGGTAATTGGCTTCACTGATCCCAGCGCACTGGAAATCATAATGACACCTGCATGCAGTGCAGGTAGGACCATCGGAATGGGTCATATTGCAACTCGCGCACGTAAACATTTCGTCACCGAAAGATTGAGAATCACTGTTAATATTCAAACGACAAGCAAGCGTGTGTATTCACTGGGTGTCCGTAGACGAATGAACGGATAGTGTTCGCCTTTTGGGAGCGTTGGAAACAGATATTTCGTTTTGAGCGAACTTATTCCTGTTTGTCAAAGTTGACCTTACTATTCCATTTCCTTAACTAAAAACTTCATAGAGATCCTTCGAAAAGTTCGTTTTTGCTATAAAATAAATAAAATAAAATAGAACACTTTTTTGAGGGGCTTCTGCTAAACTGAACAACTTTTGTTTTACAAATTTGCTGAAATCTACTTTTTTTTACTTCTCATACAGCTGATTCAACTTTATAGGTAAGTATAGAAAGTCCAAATTTTGACGTAACAACGTCTAATAAATCGATGGACACCGGCTGCACGCACGAAAAACGTTGACTCATTGTCCCGTTACGTTATGACGTTTTCACGTTAAACTATCGTCCGTAAACCGACTTTACAAACAACCAAATTTTTTTGTACATCAGCAAAACAGGACAGCTGTATAATACAAATTGTTCAGTTTCATAAATGTTTAAAAATGACAAAATCCCTCAAAATGCTATATTTTACCTAGCACCTTGTATAATTAATAGGGCAAAGTTTGTTTATCAAAAGAGAGAACATTCTCTGTAACCTGGTCACATAGGACACTCACCCTCAATCTTCTTAACGTTGTGTATGAGTAGATCGCGGGACGGCGCCGGCGCAGGCTCCTCGCACGCGGGCGGCGGGTCCACTGGCGGGTCACCTTCCTCCTCTTCGAAATACCAATCGTACTGGAAATAAATAGGTGTAATGTAGCACAGTAATTTCTATAGACACAATTTTTAGGACTTTGGGATACTGAGTATTGCCAAGAGTTATTACTTGGTGTAGTGAAGTTCTCAAGTGGTGGACGTAGCGTAGGCAGGCCCTCTACTCGGTGGACCAACGACCTGGAGGAGGTCGCGGGAAGCCGCTGGATGCAGGCAACGCAGGACTACTCGTAGTTTTTCCGTAATCAAACTAGAAACTCTTATAGTTTCGCCATTTCCGTCTGTCTGTCCGTCGTCGGTATGCCACAGACGTTTTGCTCAAAGAATATTACTGCTATAACGCTAAAATTTGGTATGGTTATGATCTTTTCCCTTCGAACTAGATTTTCACCCTATCTTATTATGTGGCCGAAATAGGTCAGTATTCGTTGTGAGCATATGGTAGATAACAGTGTTCGGATTTTTAATTGTGAGAAAATAGACACATTACACGATAAGATAGAGGAAGGTACAACCTCTTAAACTTTTTATCAGGCGGTGATGGTGCCCATGGACCGAAACAGATGGAGACAATGGTTCAAAACCAATACCACGATCCTCAGTAATGAGGGACCGACCAGAGAGAGAGATAATACTTACATAAGTAAGGAAGGACTCAATGATACGACACTGGCTGGACATATCATTGACCATGGCCAGCATATCGTCACTTGCGGCTCGCACCAGGGTCGGCCCAAACACAATGGCCAAGTTCCTCGCCTCCATCTTGTTGTAGGCGGAGTGCGCGACCACCCTGCGCAGATGCTCGATCAGGTACTTGAGTGTTTCGTAGTGCGCCTCCGGTAGAGCGTGGACGAGGCGTCGCAGTTCGCGTGCGCGGTCCGGCGAGCGGTCAGCCGCTGTAAGTATAATGGGATTTAGTATTGGTTTGTATACTTCGAATGATTAAACATAAAAAACAAAACTGGTGGTCTCATATTGGTACGTCTATACTACTATATACTTGGGCTTCCATCCCTTACTGCCTGATATCAGTTTGTTATCATCACACTGAACAACTTTCCTCGAGTCATCTTTTCTAAGAAATGTCATGGCTCTGTGTACTCGTTTCTTCCTATTTCTTCCAGCCAGATATATTTTGATTTGAATGATGTGATGGATGTGAGTTATCGTCTTAATGAGCCTTCAACGAAAGTTGTTCCATAAATAATTGTTGCTCTTTTTTATTATGATTATATCCGGCATGTACATGGTGGTCCGTCTCTCTTGCTTTAAAATTATGTAAGTTCTTAAAAAAAGACTGGTCATTCGAACCGGATTTAAAAAACCTTACCACTCAGGGAGTGCCGACAGAAGTGAAAACTTTTTACAGTTTTATAAGTTTTGACCCTCCGACTGTTCCTGGCGAACGACTAGTTAGGTTGACAAAGTTTTGACCCTGCGAGTGTTCCTGGTAAGGTGTCGGTGTCAGTGTCGGTTAAGTTAACAGTGTCGTAAGTTCAATGGTCTTTTGCCATATTTAAAAAAAAAAACCCCAACGCGCCTAAAGAAGTTTTCACTTCAAAACTCACCAATAAAAGCGGGGTACATCTCCGCCGTTAGCAACGGATCAGGTAGCCTCCTCAGGTACGCCTTCAGAAGACTGGATGCGACGTGGACGTCGGCCCATCTCGCGTCGCCCTCTGGTGGGGGCTCCCCGCGGTCCAAGGCCGCCGCTAGGGCTGCCACACCAGCTGCGTTACCGGGCACTCTGTACACGCCTACTGTTCGTAGACCGTATGCCTGTACACAAAAGAGTTGCCAAGATTAATTAATCTGGTCGCAGTTGCATTGCTACTAGATTCGAGTTAAGCGGTTATGCTTTTAAAAGTTCATTATTATTTTTCAAGATAAACATGATCACCAGTAGGTTATATTATTTGTGTCCAAATTATCTACAAAGTGACGCGCCAAGACACAGAAGCGAAGCCAAAACTAACAAATTTGTACAACAAATTAAGAATTTCTTACACGATAAATGCTATTACACAGTAAATGAATACCTAAACGACAACTTAAAATAATACATATACTTAAAAAAAAAAAATAATAATAATAATAAGACTCAAAATTAATATAAATATCCGTTTTGCTTTACAAAATTATTTATTAATATGTATTCTTATTTGTACTACACTTAAGTCCTCCTCTCTTCAAATATTGTTGTGCCCAAACTGGGTCCATGAAGCACTTTTATTGTTTCTAACATCTGTAATAACTCATGGTTGCAATAAATAATTGAGTATTGAGTATTGAGTATTGAAGACACTTTATGACGTTAATACTCTTCTGTGACCGTGCAAAAAATATATTTTTACTTTTATGCGACGACGGAGTAAAGAATTTATTGTGATTGCAAAAAAAAAAATTTTTTTTCAAAAACTGTTTTAACGATTTAAAGGAAACTTTGTGAGTTACTAGATCCACTACACATGGTAGTTCATTATTCTACATAAAATCATTATCCCATACAAAGTTTGTATTACAAACCCAGATTATTTGTATATGTTTTATTAAGTCTTGTAAACACCTCTTTTCTTTGCTTTTCTTTGTAAACGTATTTTTTATTGTTGATTTCTGTATACCAGACGGTGATAGCTATGCACAGCTTGGCTGTACAATTTACTCATCTGTTATTTATTATTCAGATTTACTTCTCTGAAATGATTATTCCATTGCATTGGGGAATCTTGAAGAGCCCGCTTCCATCTACGGCATCATCGTCACTTACAATCAGGTGAGATATTTTGATGCCAAGGGCTTACCAATTGTGAACATTAAAAAAAGTTTTAACATTTCAAGTGTCTTGCCTCAACAGCCTGAGCAGGCAACGTCACCGCCTTCGGTACACAAGGGTGCGCAGGATCAGAGGGGCATCTCTCTAGCGGAGCTCCTAGCCAGCCTGTGGTGGGCGGCGCAGTGTTTGCCGTGCCACCATGCATACGACGTAGCTGCTTCGCCATGCGACCCTTCCACGTCTTGTTTTTAGGTGACGAGGGCAGGGTTGGTGTTGGCGGGCCTGTAAGAGAGGAAGCTTTGTAATTAATGACAAATTGATAAGAACTGGCATGGTGCTTCATCGTTTCAATTAACTTATAGTTGGAAGCATTGTCATCATATCAGCTCATATACGTCCCCACCGAGGGACTCGAGTCTACCATGAATTAGGGCGATCGGGCCATAGTCGACTAAACATACAACCTTCGAGTTTCTTCGCTGGCGTGTGCAGATTTCCTTATGATGTTTTCCTTCACCATAAGAGAGTCGGATATCTGACGGGACCTTCTCGAGTTTGGGAAGAGACCCGTGCCCCAGGAGTGGGGACGTTTATGTGTTGTTGATGATTATGATCCGACATGAATTTGTGTGCTTCATTTACACACTTGGACTGTTGAGCTTTGCCTAAAGAATTGCTGAGACTAACATAAAGAACTTTTTCGTTTTGAGTGAGCGACTGACACCGTGGCCAGAAGATGTATATAAGAAATACGTAAGTATTGAAAAAGAGTTAGAAAAACTTCTAAGGCTAACTTACCAGTAGGTGATCTATTTCTGCCGATTTTCTTGGTGCGTTGCGGTGGCAGGGGTGAGGGGCAGTCTGCGGAGGGCGCGGGGGTCACAGGCGCGGTGTCCGCCGGCGGAGGCTCCGCTGCGTGCCTGTGGAGCGCCGCCAGCCATCTCTGTGCGTCTGCCGCGCCATCCGCCTGCATAGTGTTCAAATGGAAACCGATAAAGTTTGGGTCTTGCCATGAAAGTGGCGATTTTCAATATTTAGGACACTCTGATGCTTCAAGTTTCATGCTCAAGAGCTGTTAAATATTCATAATGTTGTTGTCAAAGAAACAGAATGAGGCAGGAAAACTTCGATTCGAACGTTGTGGACGTGGACACTAAAGTAACTGACAGTTTTTTCTATACAACGGATATGATATGTCTACTGGTTTACTTGCTAACCGCAAGTGTGTGTCTAGGGTCCAGCCAGACTATTATGTTTCATTGAAGCTAACACGACTTTTGAGTTGAATAATCGCTTAGAATGCCTAGAAGATTGCGATTATGTGGACGATTATAATGACAGGTTCGTAAAAATTGTCAAACTAAACCGGTCTAAGATTTTTAAAACTCGCCATTAAAACAGAATCAAAAAAATCTCGAACTTCACCAGCAACCTCATGGAGTTTTGCAGTCCTCTGTAGACGCTACTCAGTATCGGCAACCAAATAGGCAGATCTCTAAGTCAGACTCGCGATTTGCGCCAGTATAATACAAATTGCATTAAAGAGGCGATTGAGAACAACAAAGGCTCAAAAGTGTTCGCGAGAGATCTGTCTGTTGGACAAAGCCAACTGACCAAGCTGAAGACTGAGGATGGCAGGATCATATCGTCTAAGACTGAGTTGCTGGAAGAAGTTGAGAAGTTCTACGGACAATTGTACACGACCACATGTCTGGCTGTCAGCGATCTTGCTGAAGACCCAAGAGCCAGACTAATCCGACACTATACCGAATATATCCCGGACGTCCGCCTGTATGAGATTAGAATGGCTCTCAAACAGCTCAAGAACAATAAGGCACCGGGTGATGATGGAATTACGGCTGAACTTCTGAAAACAGGTGAAACACCGGTACTTAAAGATCTTCATAATTTATTCCGTTATACTCCAGAGACAAACGCCTAGAAGTGTGGACGTGCTTTTCTTCAAAAAGGGCGAATTGTCAAGGGTATTGACCTTGCTGAAGAACTACAGACCCATCTCACTTCTGAGCCATGTCTACAAGCTGTTTTCGAGAGTCATTAGGAATCGTCTCGTACGCAGTTTGACGACTTCCAGCCTTCCGAACAAGCCGGTTTCCGAAAAGGCTTTAGTACCATAGATCACATACATACGTTGCGGCAGATTATACAGAAGAACGAAGAGTACAATCAGCCACTATGCTTAGCGTTCGTGGACTATGAAAAAGCCTTTGCTTCGGTCGAAACTTGGGCTGTGTTACTCTCTACAGCGGTGCCAAATTGACTATCGATATATTGAGGTACTGAAGTACTTGTATGAAAACGCCACCATGTCGGTTCGCCTCCAACTCGGAACCTATCCGGCTGCAGCGAGGGGTGAGACACGCTGTTCAATGCCGCCCTGGAAAATGTTTCTAAGTTTTTGGACCTGGGTGGACTCAGCATCAATATCAACGGCGAGTACATCACCCACCTTTGATTCGCTGGCAATATCGTGGTCATGGCTGAGACTATGGACGACTTAGACACAATGCTCGATAGCCTTAGTAGAGCCCTCAACAAGTAGGTCTTAGAATGAACATGACCACAAAAAATTAAACGTCCGTGTCGCACCCACTCATTGAAGGTTCGAGGCTCTACACTCGAAGTTGTTGCCGAATATGTGTACCTAGGACAAACTGTCCAATTAGGTAGGTCCAACTTCGAAAAAGAGATCAATCGTCGAATCCAAATTGGTTGGGCAGCCTACGGGAAGCTTTGCACTATCGTCACGTCCCAAATACCGCAGTGTCCTAAGACCAAGGTCTTCGACCAGTGTGTGTTGCCAGTGATGACATACAGAACCGAGACGAATGGTCGCTTACTATGGGCCTCATAAGAAGGCTCATGGTCACCCAAAGGACAATTGAGCGTACTATGTTCGAAGTTTCTCTGCATGATCGAATCAGAAACGAGGAGATCCGTAGGAAAAAACAAATAACCGACATAGCTCTCAGAATTTCTAAACTATAGTGGCAGTGGGCGGGGCACATAGCTCGTACGACAGATGACCGACCGTTGGGGCAGTAAAGTTCTCGAGTGGCGACCGTGCACCGGAGAACGTAGCGTAGGCAGGACCTCCCCACTCGGTGGACCGTTGACCTGGTGAAGGTCGCGGAAAACCGCTGGATACGGGCAGCGCAAAACCAGTCGTCGTGGAAATCCTTGGGGGAGGCCTATGTCCAGCAGTGGACGTCCTTCGGCTGATATGATGAAAACAACTTTAACTTACATTAATCCGGAAAAAAGGTTGTGTATGTGGGGAATGGCGTAACCTTCTCTGTAAGAGTAATGGGAAAATGGGAAAACCGTAGTGATAAAACACAAACATCTCTAAGTCTTTTTGCAATCTTCGCACAAACTGAAATCAAACTTGCCGGACAATAACGGGTTGTTTAAAACCGACTCCTATAAGCAAGCTGTATCCACTGGCAGGGATCGCCCAAACTGGCGTTCGGAGAGAGGTAGCGGGCTCAGTCGAGAAAGCTAAACAAGAACACGACCCCAGACACCCCAGGTTCGGATGCAGCCCAGCCCGTCCCAGACTAAAAAGCCGCAAGAACTTCCTAGCCACTGTAGCCAAGCCACAAGATGACCCGCTAATGGCTAAATCCAGTTTATGGAAAAAGACCGTCCCTGTCACAGAAAGCTTTATCTCACGGGCAGCGACTTGCCGTAGTCTATACGGAAATCTCTGAATAGACTGCGGACGGGACTCAGGTTGGCCGATGTAGGGAGAATATGTGTCGCTGGGGTTTCCGTGACGGAGAAGAGTGCCCCTCAGGTAGGCCGATGTAGGGAGAATATGTGTCGCTGGGGTTTCCGTGACGGAGAAGAGTGCCCCTCAGGTAGGCCGATGTAGGGAGAATATGTGTCGCTGGGGTTTCCGTGACGGAGAGGAGTGCCCATGTGGAGTCAGCTCACAAACTATGAAGCATTAATTGGCTTGCCCCGAGTGAACGGACACCTGCACAATAGGAGACCTCTGGTAGTGGCATACGCGTGGCTACCTATAGGGCCAGTAAGATATAAAGTAACTAATTGTCCATATTCAAACCGTCGATTCGAAAAGAAGAAGAATCTTCGCACATAACGGGTCTGGTTCAGTTCCAGAATAGCCCATTCCCCATTTCGTTGGGAAATCTTGGTATGCTTGTCACCATCTTCGCTATCATCGTCACTTACCACCAGGTGAGATGATGCCAAAAGCTTAACAATTGTGGACAAAAAAGGACTCACCTGCAACAGCAGCTCAGCCCCCGCTGCCGTAGTGACCCTGACCACATGTTTCCTCTTGGTATAGTCGTCGGCCAGCGCTGCCAAGGAGTAGCGCACATCCAGCGCGTCTCGCGATCCCGTGGCTGCATCGGGCGCAGCCCCACTCACTGCCCCTGGGCTCTGTAACAAATAGAAATAGGCATTTAGTACAAAAAAAATACTTCATGTAGGTAATAAAAATTATACAGGCTGATCAGAGCACTTGGGCTCTTGAACGTACCTAAGTAAGAAATACCATTAGATCAAACTACGATAAAACGCTCTTGGCATATGCCGATAATTTAGCAGCAGTGGTTAACCAACAGCGATACCTACGAGTACGTACCTATGTTTTGCGACCCCCCAGTCTTTCACATTTAGGTACGTGGGAATACATTTTGTGCGGTATTCCATAAAAATACGAGAACCTACATACCTACTGATAGATTAATCATTAATCTAACTCTAACTAAATCTAATTTAACACTTTTGTTCGAAAATCTTATATATACTATTAGTTTAAATACATATTTATTTATTCACAAAGAATCACTTCGTCCAAAAACATAATCATGCTTCAAAACATTTATTCACCGTCACTACCGCGCTCACGCACTTTCCGCGCGTAAGCTCCGCGTCACAAAGGTACAACTTCTGAATAACCCATCAATCAGTGATACGCACCTCAAATATTTTATTATTTTTATAGTCCAAAGTCATATCTCTAGGTTTTTAAAATTTCTTTTCGATATCTAATTTCGTTTTTGTTTTTTTTTTCTGACTAAAAATTTTTTTGAGTTTTTTCATTTTTATTTGCATTTAGTAGCCTTAGTCCAGACGCGTCTCTTGACATCCCAATCAGCCACATAATCCCAAAATCCACGCACCAAAGCGATGAAAATCTAAAATCACTTTCGCTGAAAATCGGGCCTATACCAAAGTGACAAAAAAAAAACTTTGACGATTGGTTAAGAATATGATGTTAAGAAAGAAGGTTAAGTTAGATGGATTAGAATGAATGTCAATTAATACCTAGGGCGTCCTAGGGCTATTGCTTTTTATTAACAGAATGTACTGAAAAATCTTAATTGTCAAATTAGTTATGATTTACTTACTGCTTAATTTCGATTAATGAAAAATCTTCCTGCCGCTATTACTATAGATTTACCTGCTAAAATCTAACTATGACATGATTTACGAAGAGGTAATGTAGCGTGGCTATATTTTCCTGAGGAACTGACATTAGTTTTTTTTTCCTTGAATTTTACAAGAACATAAATTCACTAAGATTTTCCAAGTTAGTGCCATCAATCGATATATCTTCGTGATTTTATATTGGTTAAGAGGTTGATCGTGAAGAGGAAATGGCGTGAGGAAACGTTTCTCCATCTATACACACTCAAATACAGGATGTAAAAAAACTGATGTAGGATTCGTTAAAACAACTTTCCTCCAGAGACCGATAAATCAATTTCCAAATTAATTTTGGACAAATCGACTAATTAATTATGTATGGAGTTCAATTTTTTTTTAAATGACTATGGATTCCCTTGGAAAACTTCTTCAGGTCTTCCTTCTTACCAATTGTGGTAAAAAAAAGTATTGTGAGAAAAATCGCCAATTGTTTCCTTACTACCTGTATATTGAAAATTGAAATCGGCACAAAGATGGGTATTACAATCCACATCTAATTCAAGCGTGAATGATTTCGAATATAAATTGCTAAACGCTGCGGACGATCTTTTTGAAATCATGATGCGGCTAATCATCCGACCACTAAGATTGCAGCATCTCGATTCGTTTTTCACGCGCTTCTCAAAAATAATTTGCGTTATTATGCGAACTGGTTTTGGGTAATCTATCAAACGAGACTACTTACACAAATCGTGTGAAACAAGACGAAAGTGGTCACGGAACTTAAATAAAAAATGTTTTAAGAGGATTGTGAAGCTGCGACTTTTCATAAACCTAGCTTTTGTTTTGACTGACAACCTATCAAAAATTGGTCGAAATGGGTTAACTTTAAAGAGATGAAAATCGCTTTCGCCGTTTGTATGAAAAGTCTAATTTTCGCCATGGGTTCACAGTCCTCTTAAGTAGTTACTTAGCTTTCACCCCCTAATTTATGTATGGTGTGATATGAAAGTACGACGTGACTCAGGCAAATGTTGTTACTA
Source organism: Coleophora flavipennella (assembly GCA_947284805.1). NCBI lineage: Eukaryota > Metazoa > Arthropoda > Insecta > Lepidoptera > Coleophoridae > Coleophora > Coleophora flavipennella. The sequence goes on along the minus strand of OX369285.1, from coordinate 3,078,724 downwards.
TGGCTTGTTTGTTTTTAAAATTTTGTTATCTCTGCGAAGTCAACATTTATCATATCAAGCCAACGCAACTCTCATTAAAACTAGGTTACTGGGACTTGGCGGCTGGAAAAATCCTATGAAGCTCGCCTATAAGGCTTCCCTCTTCCTTACACGCCGTTATCATAAGCCAATCATGTAACACAATACAAGCAATAATGGGTATAAAATGAGTAACTCGGTAACCAGAGAAATCGATGTTATTGTCCAGCCCACAAGTAAAAATTAAGTTCGAAAGTTGACCCCCATTCGATACGCAGAAACCTGCGAATTATCTACCAGCCTACGCGATTAATATGGACCAATTCAAGTGCTCCACTTAGTAGGTAATTTCTATAGGCTTGTTTGCCTGCAAGCAAGTCCATCAGATTACGGGCATTTAGAGGAAGGAAATTGAAAGTGCAGCCGCAGTCGTGTCTTCCGCGGCTTTCTGCGTGCCACTTCGTCACGGTGCATGCTTCAGAGCCCTCGGATCGGGAGTAGATGTCGATCTACGCAATTAATTCAACTACTGTCATACCTGTTTTCTAGTTTGAGATGGTTTGTGTAATGGTTGGTAGAGCTCGAAGAGACGAAGAGTTAAAAAATACGGAGAAAATTGCTGAACAAAACGGACTATCATTACATTGCTTGTAATCAAAATAAAGATAACAAATTGAGTTATTGTGAGGTTACAGATAATATCTCGCAAACTATTGTTTAGTATGAAAATCAGTCTCACTTTCGATAGTCTCAAAAATTACTCGACCGAATGCGATAACAATCGGCGGTGTAGTTACCAGCTGCGGATTGACCCAGTTACGTACCGGCGCCTGAGCAACGCACAAAATGTGTTTAAACGTGTTTGTTTGTCCGACGACAACATTTCACGATCGTAACCTATTCACATCAAATGCAATTAGCGGGTCATCGTCTCGTCAGAAGTGGCACGGTGACGCAATGCGTGCGGCCTAGCCGGCGCAATGTACCTCCGCAGGAAAGGCTGTCAAATTAGCGGTAAGCAGAGGCGTGTAATAAGGATGCCGTGTAAATTAGAGCACTTGCATTGCAGACATTCTCGATCATATAGAAAGTAAACGCGATAAATTAGAAACCGCTCGTGAAGTAAGTAATTGACCTGATAAAAATGTGGGTAGAGCAGCCTTCGATGGCAATGCTAATAACATATTTCTTGTGGGTCAATTGCTTATGCGTTCTTTCCAATATTGGTAATTGCAGCGCCTGCGCCGGTCGACGAAACGAGACGAATCGACTCACACATCCTTTGTAATGGTTTTACGATGTCTTAACTTGTCTCAGATTAATTTATTGCTATAATAATCAAGGGACTTATTAATAAATGATTGTCTTGAATTGGTGTCAACTATCGGTTGCTTGGTGTTATCCATACTTAACTAGAAGGTATTTCGGTGCAAATCACTGCTCTCACGATTTTATACCTATCTTGGCGGCCGATGGTGTTTTATGCGACTTCTATTGCAGTTTTTCTTAAATGTTCTTTATTAAGGGTAATAATTTTATTGCAGTTTGCATAAGCTAAAGTGAGCTTTCAAAAGAATCGTTTTGTGAAACGCTCAAATTGCGTAAACACTTCGTAACAGACTGTGACACGATCTTAAATGAGAAAAAACCGGTAAGTTTTGCTTTCAAAAAACAGTTAGATACATAGAATCTACAGTCAAAGAAACGCACACTGATTTGGAAGATTGCCTGTATTTAAAGTCAGTAAACAACAAACACTTCCAATTGATTTAAAATTAAAACAGAGGAGGAAGAACGTTCGTAATGTCGTCGTAGTAAAGGTAGTAGGAATTTACGGAATAAAATATTCTTTAAGTCTTGGCGTAAGTAGAGGAACCTCCATTGATAAATTAAGTAAAAATCATTTGTAGTCTCCTCGCGTAATATAGGAAGTTAGGGACTTGAATATTATTTGTCAGTAAATCCCATGTCACTACTATGTCAAGTCCTGTCCCATCTACCTATTCTAAGAGGAGATTAAGAACGACCTTCTGCCTCAATATTTTTAAAGCTAATGTAGGTAGGTACCCTAACCTACGCCAATACCTTTATTATAGAGTTCAATATATTTTCCATGTTAAGTAAAAACTCAGTGGAAGCTCACCAATATGTCAGTGTACCAGAGCGTCATGTTTTGGCGGGAGTCCACGCGCGTCAAACGTGCGCGTGAGTGGTCCTTGTCTTGGGCCACCGGAGGCCGTCGTACAATCATGCACGCCGCTTTTTATCACCACAATGCAATGCAAAATCTACAGGGCAATAACCCTAATCACTTCACAAAAACACCGCAAAACTCAGTCACTCAGATCGATAATTCGATACCACTTAAAATGTAATAATCAAAAATGTAAATTTAAATGCACGTAATGAGCCCTTTATTCGCAAGATCACACGCAAAGCATTACAAAAATGGTAATGTATGAAAAGGGAAATTGTAATTAATTTCCGCGTGCGTGTGGCGAGTCGCCGCGGGCGGGCGGCGCGGGCGGCTGTCTGAAGGATTCTGGCTCCGGCTGATCTCGCCGCGTCGGCGCACACCGCAGAGAAAGTACTCCCGCGCAGACTCAGTGGCGTCTGCCAAATCGTTATTTTCACGGTTCGGGTGTCGATGTTTTTTCCGTACGACTCGTTGGCACAATGGTCGACTAGCTTTCTTAAGTTTTGTAGGTCTGATGGACGGTTAAATTTTAAATCTTTTTCTGCTCAGCACTAGAGCTCATCAACTTCCGGGACATTGTCTCCCAGAGCTTAGGACGTTATTGTTTGAGATTTAACTTTGTTAGTATTATAGGTATACAGGATTTAACAAAATTGGTGTGGAGCCGTAAAATGCGGCTTCTCCTCATCATAGTGAAAAAAATTTCCTCATCAAAAGACCTGTAGTAAAAGGACTCTCCATATACTCGTATATCAATTCAGCTAATTAAACAAATTTGTATGGCAAGTCAAAACTTTTTTTTTTGCGAATTGAATTTTCCTTAGAGAAAGTTGTTCAGTTTGACCAGTATCCTAGTTATCGGATCCTAGACTATTTTATAACACCTCGTATTAAATCATCTAAGAGAGGTCGTCAGTCGTATGGTTACAGTGCGTAGGCTGTGTTTCGACTTTCGACCGGTTCCGATCGCATCGCACAATAATCGCAATTCGACACACTTTTCCTGCGCGATCTTTAGGTATCTGCGCTTGCGCGTATTATCATCTTTTCATTGAATGATTTACGACCGTTAGCGTAAATTGAACACGACATACGATTTTTTTCTCAGTCAGAAATGAGATTTTTTGCCGAAATTTCCTGAAAATTATTAACTCTCTGACCGCAACTTTGAGACGTTTGGTTAACTAAAATAAATTCATATCAGTCAACGCGACGATTCGTTATTTGAAAGCTTTTTTGGCGATAACGAGGTAGGTATTTATTTATTTTTGGATGAGACAGCCCTAATGATTATTAAGTGGACTGTTACTGATTTGTCATTGACCCCTGGACGTGATTCTTCACTTTCCCGTTTCGTCTGAATTCTGAATTGGAGCGTCACACATGTCGGTCTTTAACTTTTTTTTAGTTCACGGAAAAGAGCTAAGGTACGGTCTATTAGCATAAAAGTGTAATGAATTTAGGTAAGTACCTACTTACTTAGTAGTAGTAATTTTAAAAGAAATACTACAAAATTTCTTAGATCGATGGATTTGAAAAGTAAAGTAAGAGTGCGTGTCAGCTCCGATACGCGACTGGAGTTTACTCATCGTGTAACATTTCTTTCTTTATTTTTTATCTTAGCGGAGCTCGGCCTCGCGGTTTAGTCTATAGCGTCCTTAGCCTGCCTGATAAAAAAGTTACTGACATAAAACGTGAGGAATCAAACGTGAGTTAACGAAGTTAACACTCGATTAAAGTGGATGATGATGATGCCAAGGGCTTACCCATTATGAATAATAAAAAAAAAACTTCATATATTTTTCGTTCCGCATGCTATATATGAAAATCAATTCTAAAGGAGAAACTACAAAATAAGTCAATAATAGAATAGACGTAGAATATTGAATTAAAGTACGTAATCTGTCTCGTTTTCCAATTTCCTTTTTTAACGCTTGATAAAGGTAGAAAAACATTAAAAAGATGCTATTCTTGAGCGACTGACATTCACAATGATTGATTGCATGCGATCACGAGTCCACATCCGTTTCTCTTCGCGATTGAAAAGGCTCTCTGTGGATAACGCCCCGTTTCCGTCATATTTGCATTTCTACTTTACGTAACTTCTTCGGTAATCCATGGTTTGCCAAGTTTATTGTCCAAAATGACGATACCGGTTTGTCTGATTTGGAACTCTACGGTTACAATGGACATTACAATCAGGTCGTTAGTTTTCGAAATACCTACTGACTTTTTGTGGTTTTTGATAAATTCTTGCTTCGGTTTTGCAATCCAAAGGAAAGTGACTCACAGTTTTTTTAACAGCAACCGTACGATGTCACTCAATGTTAAGCGAAAATAAGTTTGCATATCGTGACTAAGTTAGAAATAAAGTAATAGCGACTATTATTTGGTGAGTCAACATCTTTGTTCCATTTTACAGCCAAAAAGAAAAGAACATACCATTTTAACGGCCTATCGATGGTCCATTGTAAAGTCAACCTATTTTTAACAGACTTTCATTCACAATGAGAGAAAATTGTCTTAACCTTCTATTTTAGGATACTTGACATTTAAAGAAATAGGCTATTAACGTATATACTGTTCCTAGTTTTGTCTAGTACCTAATAAGAAGCGTTGTCTATGTTACACTTTCTTTGATTAAATGTATATTCCCTTACATCGTCTACGATCGCCTTCATTATCTATTTATTACAGGTATTCTGGGAAAATCCTGATCCTTTTTTATAACCTATTAGCTGTTGCCCGCGGCTTAGCTCGCGTAGTACCCGTTTTATGCCACTTTTTTCTTTTTTTCTTTAATAAGAACCTTCTCCTGAAAATAATAAACACGACAAAAAAAGAATTTGCGAAATCGGTCCAGCCGTTCACGCGTGATGCGATGACCAAGGGAAAATGAGATTCATTCTTATATAATATATACTAGCTGTCCCGGCGAACTACCACCTTACACTACACTACATTACACTACCCTACCCTACACTACACTACCCTACCCTACACTACACTACACTACACTACCCTACATAAGAACCTTCTCCTAACAATAATAAACTCAACAAAAAAGAATAAGCGAAATCGGTTCAGACGTTCCCAAGTTTTGCGCTTAGCAACACATTTAGCGATTCGTTTTTATTTAAATAGAAATATATTTATTTTGAATTTTCTATGTAACCCCATTCTATAGCCACCCTTAACCTACTTGCCTACCTACCTACTTCTTGCATTATGCAATGGTTACAAAACTATGATTTACAACCACTGTAAAGTCTTGTTTGCAAAGAAATAGAGATCAGCTGGACTCAATGAGCTCATCCCATAGGATAGCTGGGTCCTGAACTGAGCGTTCTTACGTCAACACCCACGTCAGAGCAGGCATTCGGGTCAGCTGGGCAGTCATGAAGTTTTACGACTTGTCTTGAAGATCAATCAAAATATGACGGACTGTGAGGAACCAAACCGTTGTTATACGACATGAGTTCTAAAAAGTATATTAAACTGTTTCGCTCTGGCGCCACATACAAAGTGTAGTAAAATTACGTGTAAACTACGAAACAGACAATACAGAGGCACCTACTTCATCATATTAGTTGAAAGACGTCCACTGCTGGACAAAAGCACCTACTTATGTAGGATAGTAATAATAAATTGATGTAAAGACGTAATAACATAAAATACTACCAATAATTTATACACACATACAATATTATAAATGTATAGATGTGAAAGTTTGTATACATGGATGTTTGTTATTCTTTCACGCTTCAACCACTTATCGGATCGGGATGAAACTTGGCACACATGTAGGTTAGGTTCTGGAGTAGGACATAAGCTACTTTTTACCCCGGGAAAACGTCTTATTCCCACGAGAAAATCGAAAACAACGTGGGCGTAGCCGCGGGCGTATATATGGCTAGTAAAACTAATAAATTAGTAATTTCTAATGCGTAAGTGAAAGGTAAGATTTAAAATAAACTAGACTTACTACGAAATGAGTAAACTAATTCGACACATTTTTAGTAGTAATTTCGTCGAAGTTGAAAGTTCATTGGAACGAAAAACACCGATAGCGGGAAACATAAAAGAAAGATAAATGAGTCCATTTTTTAAATTTTATAATCATAACCGTAATAAGAAATTAGGAAATGAGAATATCGATAGCCTCAATGTAGCTATTGAGGTAAATAACAATAAAACATCGATAGTGTTGCGTAACAACGTCTATCTTTACAGGTCAGTAACCTATTTACGGCACTATTGAAGCTGGTGCTTTAAAAATGTCTTATTAAGTTAGAATTATTATTTTACTGGCTTTTGCCCGCGGCTTCGCCCGTGTGGACATCGTTTTTATGACTATCTTTGAGGGTGAGTGGTGCGCGAGCCGCAGCGTTTCGCGAGCGAGGACATAAGTTTTCTCCAGATCCCTTCAGGAACTATGTCGGGCTATTCTGATTAGCAGTTTTTCACTTCCCATTTCCTCAAAGATTTCTATGCAAAAAATCACTTCAATCCGTTGCTCCGTAGCGACGCCGACGTGCGCGAGCGTGGAAAATAATTTTCCTCAGATCCCTTGAGGACTATGTCAGGATATGCTAATTAGTAAATTATGTAATTTCCTCCAACATCCTCAACCATCTCTGTGCAAAAAATCACAACAATCCATTGTTCCGTTGCGATTTTAAAGAAATTAACCAAAAAAAGTGTATTTTTTCAGTGTCCTCTAGTACTGCATCGGATTATGCTATTTTCACGGGATCAAAGTAACCTATGTCCTTTCCAGTGTAACAGGCTATCTACATGCCAAATTTCATCAAGATTGGTCGAGGTGTTGAAGCGTGAAAAGATAACAAACAAACACATTTTCACATTTATAATATTACTAGCTGTTTCCGGCGGCTTCACCCGCGTGGACAACGTTTCTATGACTTATCAAGGGTGCGCAGAGCGTGAGTTCAGTAATTTTTGCGTGAAGAAGTAACAAACATACACACTCACAAACTTTCGCCTTTATAATATTAGTGTGATAATAGGGATGCGGTCGTATTGGTCGAACTAGCTGTTCTGCTAAAACATTGCTTATAAACACAAGCTAAGAATAAAGTATACACTTGTTTCTTTTTTAGCAGGTACTCGTATTTAATTTGTTTTAAGTGGGTACTGAGACCTAGATTAGATCTCAATACAGAATAGAATAGAATAGAATAGAATGCTTTATTTGCTTTTAAATAAGGTAAGTATAAAAGATCTTACAATAGTTATAGAATCACTTATTTAGCTATTTAAATGTTATTAGCATGCAAATATTATTTATAAGTACAAAAATAATAAAATAAAATAAAGTAGGTCCAAGTAATTATTCAACATTTTCCAAATTCATAATTCAAATAAAATAATGATACTACAGATTAATACTACAGATTAACATTGCTTATGTTTTAGAAAATCCTCAACGGAATAAAACATGTTCTGAAGAAGCCAATCATGCAATGTTGCCTTAAACTTGTTAAAGGGCAATTCCCGAATCGATTGCGGTATTTTATTATATATTATGTGGCCCATCCAGTAACAATTTTTCTGAAACCGCGTTGTTTTGGGAATCTCATCCGTTACTAACCTGTCAGGATTCCTCTTATTTCGAACTGATACGTCACTAACTTTTTTGTAGAACACATGTTGATTTTGTTGAACTACTTTTGCCATTTCTTGTATATAAAGACAAGGTAGTGGCAGTATTTTTAGGTTTCTAAATAGGGGCCTACATGAAATATCTTGTGAAACACCGAATATGGCACGGACACACTTTTTTTGAGCAATAAAAACCTTTTTGACATTAGTACTGTTCCCCCATATTATGAGACCGTATCTGAGGACCGATTCTACGTAAGCAAAGTATGCTGTGACTGCAGTATGTCTTGTCGCTACCTTAGTCAGTTTATAAATAGCAAAACTGAAACTATTGACTTTTGCACATACTTTTTCAACCTGTTCTTTCCAGTCAAGCTTCTCGTCAATAATAGTACCTAGAAACTTAACGTTACTAGCGCTTCTAAGGGTTTGTCCATTACAAGCAACATTTAATGAATTAAAATTATAATTGTTAAAGTTAAGGTATGTCGATTTGTCTAAATTAATTTGCAAATTATTACTGTTTACCCATTTGTATATTGATTTGATGGCATTATTGATGTCAGATTCGTGAATATTAAATGTCAAATTTTTATTAGTTGTCACTATTACTGAAATATCGTCTGCAAAAAGCATTGTTCTATGTCTAGTCGTATCCGGTAAATCGTTTATATATATTAAGAATAAGAGAGGACCGAGTACACTCCCTTGTGGTACGCCATGTGTGATTAACCTAAACTCTGATTTGTAAGTCTGCGTTATATGCTTATTGTTGAGTTTACTTACTTCTACACACTGCTTTCTTTCTTTAAGGTATGTAGATATCCATCTGTTTGCTGGACCTCGAATACCAGATCTCTCTAGTTTTGTCAAAAGCAGTTCATGTGAGACAAAATCGAACGCCTTTGACAGGTCGAAAAAAACGGTAGTCGTATGAGATTTAGCATTGGTGCCATTGAGAATTTCCCTTATGAGATTAAAAGTTGCTAGGGCAGTTGATTTTTGTTTCTGAAAGCCATATTGGTAACGATTTATAATATTATATTTAGTGAAGAAACTCATTAACTTACTATGCAAAACTTTCTCAAAAATTTTCGAAAATATTGGTATAATTGTAATTGGGCGATAATTGCCCATTTCACTTTTTGAGCCTTTTTTATGTAAAGGTTTAAGCTGCCTTTCCTTTTGATGCCGTGGCTGATGCTTTCGGATCTCGAGATGTCAGGGGAGTGCCAACCTGTGAGCTTCAATTATACCCTAAAAACGAGTAAGTTTGGTCAGAAGACCATTTTTTTTCGAATAAATTAATATTTTATTACTGGTAACAAACTCTTTTTTAGGGTTCCGTACAAAAAAACGGAACCCTTATAGGATCACTCGTGCGTCTGTCTATCTGTCCGTCCGTCTGTCGCAGCCATTTTTTACTATAACATAGTTTATGCAAGATTGCTATTTCTATCATAGAATTTTTCAAAATTGCAACTTAGCTGCATGTGGTGTTAGGTTAGTCAATTATGTTATCAGGGCTTACCAACTGTGAATTTAAAAAAACTGTAATGACGGTTTAAAATTCAAACAGTTTTACAGGCATAGCGCCGCTTGGGACGCATAACGCACTTTACCCTAAAATTATTTTTGTATTTTTTTTATAATTGCATGTGATTATTATTGTATTATTGATTATTATTTATTTGTTATCTTTTTCCTGACTTGAAAAATTTTTTTTTTTATATCTTTCAAGCAATTTTGATCGTTTTAACGATCAGTAGAATACACACACACACACACACACACACAACAACGTACACGTTACCTATAGACCCAGTCGACTGACGGAGACCGCCGCGTTCAGGGGAATGGATGTCGTTAGCGTTGTTTTACAACTCGTCTAAGAGATGGAAGACTTCGAAATCAAACCCGGCATGGGGTCTCCGTTAGGCCAGAGTAAGGTCCCAACCATAGAGAATATAAATCACTAAGTTAGACCAGGTAGTAAGTGTACCTACGCCTGTAGATATCTTAAAACGTTGGGCAGAAATGACTACATATTGTGTTGTTGACTGTGTGATTTTGACTAGAAATATTGCATCATTGGAAGTAGGTCCGAATCCGTATGTTGGTTTGATATTTGCCTTATGTTGAGTTGAAAAGAGGAATTGCATTTGTGGTATCTTATAAAGAGAGCCTATCATGGCTTCATCGGAAGCGGTACAAAAAATGGGTGCGAACTGATGATGCCAAGGGCTAACTAGATAAAAATAATAACAAAAAAACTAACACCTTCATTCAATTAGATTCTATGTATTCTATACGTTTCTATACAGAGGGAATCTATGTCACATGAATGGACCCACGTTTACTGTAGTGAGATTAAGACAAATGAAATAATAATTTATTTTCAGCTACATCTTAAAATCTGTTACTTTACTCCACTGTTTTGTTTTTCTGTACAGTTTTTCCACTGCACCGGGACGGCACCGGGGCTTCGTTTTTCCATTGGGCCGGTGCCGTCGCCGTTGCCGGTTAGTGGAAAGACGCTCCATATATTTTCATACATTTTCGCTTCCCCGGCAGCAGGGCCGGTGCCGGTGCCGTGCCGGCTAGTGGAAAAACGCACTTTGCTTTATATTGTAAGATGTGTAATCTCATTGCCTTCATTGGTCTGAAAGTTTAGAAAATATATTAGGTCGGCGAAAAAGTTTCTTCGTATTTTGTAATTATACATTTTTAATCAAATCTATTTGCTTGTAGCCTGGCTGGTAATATAAAATTTAAAAAAAAAACATTCAAAATTTTGATAAAATTAAAAAACCCACTATTTTTAATTGTATTTTGCCTACTAAATTGAGTGGAAGTAACGAAGAACTTCGCTGCATTTTGAAATTTTAAAACGGTAAAAAAAAATCGCGAATAAAATTTGTGCTGTTTATGGACGTAATGCAGCCTTATCAGCCATCAGCATAGACTTGGTTCAAGCGTTTCTATTCTGGAAATAGAGTTCAAAATGCAACTCCCTCTGGTCGCCCTGTTTGAATTTGCATACAAAATACGAAGAAACGTTTTCCTTGACCTAATAATATGATTTGCTTAAATTAATGTCAAGGTCCATAGTCAAAACATGTGATTATGATTTCGTTTCAATGATCTGATCACAAATGAGATCTTACTACGCTTGCGAATGCGTACCTAATGTTACATTACGAGCCGCTGCCTCACCTATCTTTATTATATACGTATCTTTGCCATCTTTACAATGCTCCAATATCTACTAAGTTTTCTATACGTACTCGAATCACTCTGGTTTAAATCATACAGGGAAACCATGATCCTGAAACGGAAACAAAAGGGGAGAGCAGTGGAAGGGAGGGGAGCAACTACTTCCATCGCCGACCGCATTAACGTAACAAGACATGTGATGTGCGGTTGAGCTTTACACCTCGCTACGGCCTTATAAGAACAATCTGCGCTGAGCGAAAAGATTGGAAATCGAGGTGATTGGTACACTGCTGGAAAATATGTGTCTTAGATAACAAAAGTATCTAGGTACTTACACTATTTGAACTAGAGCGTCTTTTCAAGAAAATAAACAACTTTCCCTTAGAAACCCAGTCAAATAGCAAAAAAAAAAACTTCCTATATAAAGCCAGCTTCCTGATAAATATTCTGCAATTAAATATTTCCTTTGGAAAAGTTTTTCAGTTTCACGTGTGGAAAGTCCCAGTTTTAATAGTGTCAATGTACTAGTGTAATAGTACAGGTAGATGCCATTGTCTAGCTATAGTATAATAACATTGTATGCAAAAGGAAATAATGATGGCAAAGAAAGGGAGCAATCCTTACTGATATAAATGTGAAAATGTGTTTGTATGTTTGTTACCTTTTCACGCTTCAAAACCTTGACCAATCTTGATGAAATTTGACATACAGGTAGCCTGTGTCACTGGAAAGGACATAGGCTACTTTTTATCCCGTGAAATCAGCATAGTCCGAAGCAGTTCCTGAGGAAACTAAAAAATCATTTTTTTTGGTTAATTTCTTTAACATCGCAATGGAACAATGGATTGTTGTGATATTTGCACAGAGATGCTTGTAGGGGTGGGAAATAAGTATATCCTGACATAGCTAGTTCCCGAGGGATCGGGTACAACAAATTTCTACAATGGCGTACGTCGGCGTCGCAACGGAGCAACGGATAGAAGTGATTTTATGTATAGAATTAGTTGTGGGGTGGTAAGTAACATAGACTGCTAATCAGAATAGCCCGATATAGTTCCTTATGGGTCTGTAGAAAACTCATGTCCACGCTCGCGAGCCGCTTGCGGCTCACGCACCAATCGCCCTCAAAGACAGTCGTGAAAATGATATCCACGCGGGCGAAGCCGCGGACAAAAGCTAGTATATAATAAAGTATACAAAAAATATATTTACTAAAGCTACTAAAAATTATAAGGAAATCCTGTAGGTGTATGTTATAATATGTTTCTCGCTATCACCACTATAACAATAAGGTGTCAGTCATAAGAATGATGGGTATCTGTACAATGGAGAAATCATTTCTTTCTGTCCGAACTTAATTTCCTTTGTTGAGATTAATTAATGTTTTTAAAAAGTAATTTGTGGTCACAATACGCCGCCGAAAGGTAACAGCACAAAAGCTTTAAAATATGAAAAGGAAGAAATAGCAAAGGTCACGCACGTCTGCTTTTGGAAACCTTACATTCACTTACGGCTTCCGATAATTACGCATCGAAATTTGCATAACGATGACCTGGCACTTAGTAAGTAGACAAGACAATCAGCTATGACATCACTGTTGTCTATAATATTACAGAATCCGCATGAATCAGAGATATCTAGAATATGCATGCCATTAGTATAGAAAGTAACAGCAACAGTCGACCCACTCGGGCATTGAATGAGAATTGGTGCAGAAACCTGGAAGAGGTGAGCGTAGACTAAATAAATAGTCAGTAGTCGCGATTGTCTTAGCGTCGCGCGAGCAGCGAAAGTACTTACCACGTAACTGGATGACTAATCCTTTTTAAGGACTTATTTATTTATGAGGTTACGTGGTTGGTTTATGCGCTTCGCCCACAAGAGCGATTCTGATGATGACGCAGTGAAAGGGCGTGAGACTATAGGTAGGTGCATTGCCGATGCTTCCTGTATGTCTTTATGAATAGCCCGCTTGTAAGTACAGTGACGTATCTTATCAGACGAAGCTCCGAATCTAAATGTGGAATATGAAATTCTTTGTTTTCAGACCTCTGCGAGCACTTGTTGATATTTGCTAGTTATATTAACCTAATCGATAAAATTTATAATCAGGTCTACATACAATCGTAATTCCAAGCTTATGCGATTCCTCGTACGAATCATTGCGTTTCCTTGCATCGGCTGCTATTTCCATTCGTTGTCTATGCCAGTTCGATGACCCCGGCTGCGCGGACGCACTGTGCATCGCCTTTGTATTATGGATAATGGAACGCATAATAAATGCATAGACAAGCGTATTGGTGCCATTTTTCCGTGTAGAAATTGAATACAAGAGTTAGAAATGCTAATCTGTAAAGCATTCAGAACTCTAGGTCTAGGTGCAGAGTGAATGTTTAGTAGAACGACCACCCATAAGAAAAGAGGTAGATAATATGATTATACAAATCATACGGTACTGAAAAATACGTTTCTAATTTTACAGAAACAAAGGCATTTTTTTATAATAAGCCCTGTACTTTATGTTATTTATTACTGTTATGTTGTTAATGGAAGTTCTAAAGGAAACTAAGTAATTTCCATCCAATGACGTCGAAGCTAAGTAAACAAAAAATACCACGCAGGAAAATTACTCAGAAAATTATGTTTCCCTTTTTAACGGCTCTGTAAAGGGAACTAACGGACATGGTAATTAAAATTTAATCGGGGTTAATTTTCCTCGAAAGCCTAAATAAGATAATATGGCCCGTCCGTTCATGGTCAAATACATACCATATCAGCTCATCGAGGGACTCGAGCCTACCCTGAATTAGGGCGATCGGGCCTTAGTCGACCGCGCGGGCCCAGTGCGGGTTGGTCAACTTCACACACAACTTTCGAGATTCTTCGCAGGTGTGTGCAGGTTTCCTCTCGATTTTTACTTCACCGTAAGAGCGTCGGATAAACGTACATATGAAATCGAAATTCGAAAACACATTCGTACGTGGCAGGACTCGAACCACAACCTCCCGGATAGGCGGTAGCGGCCCTTGCCGTTGCGCCACCGACACTCAAGAACATAACCAGATGGTATTGTAAAGTTAGTTCAACATGTCCCTTTAAGGTTGCGACAGCCACTGTCTGTTTCTATCAAATCTTGCAAGATTTCTACAGCCCGTGACCAAGCCGCCACTCTCTCGCTTGCATGATACTCGTACATTTTTTGCCCATATTTTAATGGTTTTGCATTTGTTTTCTTCGTAGTTATTTTCGCGTAGGTAAAACATTGCGATTGCTTGGACTGCATGCATGTGTGGCAATTAACGAGTATATAAACACTGTAAATACGGTATAAGATAGTATAAACACATGTAAGTGGTCTGAATGCGCATGCGCGTTTCGCAGAAGCCAGACACTCGGTCTGGAGGATCTGCGCGTAAGTACTCAGGGTTGACACTTTGAAAATAGATAATCCAAATGGTGACATTCAGAATGTAAAAAATGGTGATGTAAATTTTATAATTTCATTTCATATGTCTGATAATAATGTCGGAGATTTCAAGTCTTGAGAATAGAGACAAAAAAATAATTAGGCTTGTTATAAATCTAGTAAGTAGACGATTATCTGGTAATTCCTATTTTCAGGAAGTAAATTATGTACATTTAAAGTCACGTCGTCGTTAATTAGTTGTTGCTATTATCCGATGATGTTGATGTTTGAATTCTGTCAGCCCTGAATCCTATCGGCGTGATCGGCAGCCATGTGGCCACTGATTGCTTTATGTCCGTGCCTTATTTGCCTACTTGTGCAATTGCCGGAGCGGCCCTTGTTGTGCGTTCCGACTCATTGCCCCGCTACAGTTGTTTCTACTGCATTGTATCAATTACTGAACGTTTATTTGCCGTTTAAAGAATTTTGAGAGTACTTAGTCCTTCGTTACGATTCTAAGAACAACTGATGAATGAGGCAGACTTTTGAAGTGAAAGAAACATTGATGAGCGTGATCTTAATTACTGAATTCAAGAGATACAATCCAGTCATTTAAATTTTGCGTTAGGAAGAAAGGTTGTTGAGACCATCATCATTTTACTCTCATTATTTTTACCACTTTTCTCGACAATCACACCTAATAAAAAGTAGCGCACAGTAACAAGCTGAGACTAAGATTGTGTAAAAAGAGCGGGCATTACAGAAAGAGGTGGAATTGCCGGAGTAATGACTGTTAATGAGGGATTCACGAGGGCATGCGCTTGGGCAGCCATCCTGCTGCTATCCCGCTGCGCCGGCGCAAGCATCCGTTCCAGGAACCAGAACGAGAGTGCAGACATCTTGTAGCCGAGAGCAACATCTGGTTCGAGTTTATTTTGATAGGCTTATTACGAAACTTCATTCCATGACACTAAATGTAATAGCGTAGGTAAATAAATAGGTATAGGCCTCAGTATTTATTTCAAAGGCGATGCATTTATTAACTAATAAAGGATTAACTCTGTAGGTTTTTAAGAAGGTTCTAAAACCTAACTACACTGAATTGTACTGTAAAAAATTTACCATGTGCTTCGGCTAACCAACTCCGCGAATTAATGGTTAAGTCCATTAGCTTCACATCAGGAGGTCACTAGTTCGATTCCCAGCGGAGTCTAATTTTGTAAGACTCGGTTTGGTTGGTGGAAGGGCATGTACTAAGGCTGCCTGGCTAATCACCATCATCTTATCTAAGTCTTGCCGCCAAATATCAATGCTAACAATATTGATGTGTTCTGGTTGGAATAATAAGATAGCCATTTCCCTATTGCGTTGGGGAATCTTTGTATATCCCGCATCCATCTTTGGCATCATCGTCACTTACCATCAGTAGAGATGATGCCAAGGGCTTACCAATTGTGAACAAAGAAAAAATACCCATCGAAGACACAGACATAGGTAGGGCGGCATCAATGAATCCACAAGTAAACTAAAGGAACTAAACAAAGTTTAGCTTACTGCTTGCCTGAAAAATTCAAGGAAGATGGTAACCTGTCTGATGTGATCAGGTCACATCGATTTGTCACACAAACATCTGGCAGCAAGCACAGTGAACCAATGATAGATAAGTGATCACGGCAACCACGTTACAGACCTGACGGACAGACGAACAGACGCACAATACCGACCGACTGATGGTCAGATATGTCGGAAACAATCAAGCGGCGCGATGACAGCGATGCATAAATACTCGTAGCTGCCCAGAGTTGGAATTAATTTGAATGTGATTACTTCGGTATCAGGAGACTAGACGAGAAATCTCAAACAAATCACACACGTTCATCTGGTCCCATACTAGGATTCCCTGTACTATGGGAACCAGAGACTGATATACGTACATACATAAGCTTTTGGATTTTTTCTAATCGTATCAGCGAATTATAGCTGTGAATCTAGTAATCTAACTACAGCGCCAAGGAAGCAAGTTAATGATTTAAGGAAGCAACTGAATGATTTACAATTAAATTTTAAAAAGTTAAAGTTAGTTAATCAAAAGTTTGTTTTTTGAAGAACAGGGAACAAGCCAAACAGGTTTAAAAGAAACTGCTTGAAGACATGAGCTTTTTAAACTTGTAAATGTGGCTTAAATCTTTTTTTTAATGAACCAATGCCTAAGTAAGTACCTATAATCCAAGTATAGTAATAAGTAATAGTATACAAGAAAAAATACGTAGTTATCGTAGCTTGATCGATATTGACACTTTCAACTACTGTCTTCACGACATTGACTCGGATCCATATGACCTTTTAAATGTCTCCGACACCAGATAAATTAAATTATACAAACGATGTAGATCTAAAGATATCAAAGCAAATATTGGGTCAATGGCATGATCGTACATAACTACATTTTACATGATTATTTTTACACGGTTTAGAAATAGAGGCATGGGATGTAGAAACACTTATTTTAGGGACCTGCCAAGCAGATATGCAATAAAATGTAGCGTGTGATGTGACTGATGTTTTGTTTATGAGATCGCATTCAGTTGCGAAAGACTTCAGAATTCGTGCTGAGTCGTGTCGAAACACACGTAAGTCCACTGTGTGAAGAATATCAGGCTATGTCTATGGTAGAGCTAGTAGATGTAAGTACTTAAATAATAAAAATTGTTTTGCGAATATCGTCCACGCACGATAACAATGATAGTGCTGCTTTCTTAAGCAAGTTAAACATTTCACATAATACTGTTTTCTTTTCCTAGACACAATACTGTTTTAGTACTTACTATGGAGTGCGTTGTACAACTGTGTAGAGAAATAATAAAAGTGTTACATCAAGGTTATTGAGTTAGTTCCTCTTTTGTGATCTATTAATGAAATCAGTATTCCTAGGTTTATTTTATTTGAAACCAACCTAAAAATTTACTTATATCCTTAAGCACTAGAACATTAAATGATTTTATTAGGTATTTGCCAAAATGTTCAGATTAGTAAGTATCCATTTTTTGGTCAATTTCTTAAGCAATCTCCTATATGAAATCTGTTTGTTTCTCTATTTAGATAGGTAGTTGCATCTACAATTCCATAGAACATTGATTGATGATTTATTGAAAACACTTTATTGCACAACATTAGAGAAAAAAAAGATACAATGATTGAGAAAGTATTAATAATAATACATTACATTAACTATTGAACTGAAATAAGTTTCTAATGAAGAGGATTAAGACAAACATATGTATAGACAAATAGGTATGTTAAAGATAAATAAAATAATAAAGATCCATAGACGTGTAATAATACGAAGCGTTATAAAGAAATCAAAGTAATTGATGTGCGGACAGCGTTGGTAGTCAATACGCATGAGCATACAAACTATATTAAAGGGTTATGAAATCGATCGCCAGACGGCTCCCGACGACGCGACGGTTTCCAATGACATGACATAAGTCAGACCACTGCCATTATCGCAATATAGTGGACGACATGTGCCTGTCGCTATGCACGAGTATATTAAAATTTGGGATGGGTTTGAGATTTGAGCTTTGAAAAAAATTCTGTAACACAATTCTGTAATTCTTTAGTTTCTATTACATTGATACTGAAAGAAATATGATATGATAGAGGCATCTTTACAGTATCGCGAAAGTTTACTTGCGTGGTGCGTACGTGAGTCATGCTATTACTCATGTTGTGGTGTCACAAACCCTAAAATGATACCGCATCAGATAAGAGCGAAAATTTGTTGCCGATGATACCACTTTATGGCACGCGCCCTCAGCATAACGAACAATATGAATTTCTATCGCAAATGATCCAAGGATAAATAGTTGAATGCTGATTGCGTGTCGATCGATTTGCAGGTGGATCACGCGCGCGAGCTGCTCGTATGGCGTCATATCCTCGCCAGGATTGGTCAGATAATTAATAAAAGAATTGCGCGCCCGCAAGGTGATACTATGTTCGGCAATGGCAAGCAATTTTTGACGCATTATTGACGTTGTTGAAGAATGATGTCCAATGATTGTCCGCGGATAAAAAATTTGGGGCCATCAAGTGGTGTTGGAAGAGTCCCGAATGGGGCTATACATCAAATCGTTGACAGTTTGCCAACATATGGCGGCGGCATTTTCATAGAAGCACAGTTTCCGCATCGCGTTTGCCGTAAAAGGGACTATTTTCGGAGTGGACTGGTTTCAGACAGAAATAAGCGTTTATAAACTCGTTTATAGATAGACTTAAACAGCAAAATAGACTCACAAAATGGGTAGTTTGAGTTATAGTCCCATTAACGCCAATCTTTTGGAACCATTTTTATTAATAACATTGTAAAGCGTAAGGAATTTGATTGATAGGGTATTTGGCAGTATCAAGTATAAATTTTAAAATATTATTAAAAAAAAAACAGCATTTATCCTACAAAAGCACAAAAGCCTACTAATTTCATATTTTAATTAATTTTATATTTATTAAAATCGATAAATTAGTTCGTTGAATACAATGGCATCACAAGCCTATAAAACAAACATTTTCAGAACAAAACGTTGTTTTTGTTAGTTGATAAAAACTAACTCAAATTACTAGTATTCAAAATTAAATATCAGTTTAAGTATTTGGTACTAGTCATCAGATGTACCGCACAATAATCCATTCTTATAGTCTCCAGCCTCTAACGAGCAGGCATAAGTACCTGTTTCTTATCTCCATCCATTATGCGCACACGCATAGAGAAATACGTTCGATCGTACGCCACGACCTCAGCAGCGCGCACGGAAGGTCACAATTTTTTTGCGCCCATCAATGTAATGAGAATATCGACACCTACTGGAAACTGCTTATGGTTTTTGTTGTAAAAATTCATAAAAGCGAGCGCATACTTCACGATTGTTTTTTAATTAAAGCTTAGCGCGAGAAAATATTTTGTCACGTAGTTCTATTATTTTTCCTCGGAAAACTCATATATTTTTAGTCTAACTACAGCGTGTTTCCTAATAACTATTGGTATGCGTGCAGCGTCTTCGTCTTATTGGATTTAATAATATTTGTTTGTCTTAAGTTATAGACAGGCATTGGTTTATAAGTTGAATAGACACATGTTTGTATGATTGGCAAATCTCTATTTTCTATAGCATAATGAAGAAAGTTAATTGAAATGCTGCCTGGAAAATTACTGACGTCTCACTTTCACTTAACAATTCGGATCAGATATTACTGTAGGCATATAAAACATTGTAAGGATTGTTCAGTTAATATAACTAAATAGTTTTAAAATTTTCTTTGCAAGTAAAGGTCGATGACCTCTCAAGGAAAGTTTTATACAATGACTCTTTATACATGTTGAAAGCGTTAAGGTTCTGAATAAGGTCTTTCATGACTGGGGTTTCATTAAAGATGAGACGGCAAATTTAAAGGAAACTAACGTTGTAGCTGAAAAGGAGCAGGGCGTTAACCGCGCATCAAAGCATTTAGCTATTTAATAAGCAAAAGGTAAAAGTGGAGGCTTTTATTTGAAGATCCTTGAGAAATACTTTCGAAGGGCCGATTTTTGACCTCAGCCTAATTGAAATTTAACGACTTAGATTATCCAAAAGGGTTATTCCTCTCTCTTCTATAAAAGGAAAATGATGAAAGGAATAAGAATAATTTTCATGATGTGGGTATAGGTATAGTGTGGCCTGTGGTGCGGCTCAAGAATATTACCACCCCATCTCTTCCTGAGGGTGTCGTAAGAGTCGACTAAGGGATCAAAAACCGGAGTAGCGTCCTTTCCGCGTACTGTGTCACTACATTGCACACTGCAATCGGGAGGCCTATGTACAGCAGTGGAGGTATTTTGGGTGATGTGGGCTGATTAGCATAGGTGCACTAACATACACATTACACGCGGTATATACTCGTATTTTAGTTGTTTTGTATTTTGGTTAATAGGATGGGAAAGCATCATTTTCTAAGCCCTCCTGGCCATCTACCACCATTTAATCATAGTCTGCTGCCAAAATTAACTTTTAACGACCTTCCGACCTTTCATCTTTATGAATACTAGCTTACTGAAATAAAAACTGATTTGCAGAATAATTATTAGGACTTGAATATAGTAATTAAAATTACACGTTTAACGTTATAAGAATAAGTAGTCTCCCATTCCTCTATCAGTTCAAAAAGCTTGATTAGAGGGGGGAGTTTCGATCTAGTTTCCTAGAACCGGGCGACAACTTGCTGCACACGCCACCGCCGATAAAGATACACTTACCGTTCTTGCTGTATCACTTATACTCCCTTCTATATCCAGCATCATTTTAAGGTTTTTAGTACATTTTCAAGGTGTGAGCGACATTATTAACTCTTAAATAATGATTATTACACACAGCAACACTTATTTTTGTGTTTTTTGTGATGAAGGAAAGCAAAAGCTAAATAAAGGAAAAGTTCTCATACTATTAATTTATATCATTCGATTTTAATTTAGGAATAAATTGACTTTACCTATTATGTTTTTTCATTTCAATAACCTAGCATTCATAGTTTCGAGGATTTTTTTTGATTTTTTTTTATTAAAAATTTGAGTGCGTTTGACTGCAACTCACCTGATGGTAAGTGATGATGCAGTCGAGTATGGTACACGCAAACTCAAATAATGCCTATTCACTCTTGCCTTGAAGATCCCCAATTTAGATATTTGTAACAAATAGTTAAAGGATGTTAAACCTCTAAAGGTTTGGTTTTTAAATTGGCAACACAGTTTCTGGTGACTGACTAATTGATAATTGACAGTTGATATGTTGTCAATACGTTGGACCACTTGGAAGTCAATACATTCGCCACGTTATTGCCGTGTAGGGCCCCAGTTGCTCGATAAAGTGGTCATGGACATAACTAATTCGAATATACCTACCCAAAATCATATTCAAACACTAATAGCATAAAATATATTTTAAATCGCCAACACCATGGCTATTTTTATTATTACGTGTTTTACTTCATTTTAAATACATCCCTTAACAATTGCATCGGCATCAGCGTTACTGATGATCAGGTGATATTACACAAAGGGCATACCAATTATTAATTACTGAATAAAAAAAATTACGTTACTATCGTTTTCAATGACGATTCGAAAAAACTATACTAACTTCATTGTGTGTTCTAATAAAATTTCCAGGAAATTTTTCACATCCGTACGCTAAATTTTCACTTGATAAAAGCCTGTTTTGGTGTCGATGAACTCTTATGAATGCGTCAGCTAACTTGTAATTTTCTAAAATTAGATCATTTGGTATTCACAGAAAATGAAAAATTGTGAAAAGTCCTTTCGATCTTTGTAACTTTAATTTATAAGAAATTAAATTTCTTAGTCGGTGACACGTCCCTACGTTACCTACTTTCCGGGAGGTCGTGGTTCGAATCCTGCCACGTACTAATGTGTTTTCGAATTTCGATTTCATATGTACGTTAATCCGACGCTCATACGGTGAAGGAAAACATCGCGAGAAAACCTGCACACGCCTGCGAAGAAACTCGAAAGTTTTTGTGTGAAATCAACCAACTCGCACTGGGCCCGCGTGGTCGACTAAGGCCCGATCGCCCTAATTCTTGGTAGACTCGAGCCCCTCGATGGACACGTACATAAGCTGATATGACAATGATGATGATTTTATTCGCTATTTCTTGTGATTTACTTTTACCTGTAAATTAACATCGAACCGCGATTCTGTGATGTTATCTCATGGATAAAGTAACGCGAAGATACGAAATATAAATAACAATTATTTACGTTAGGTACGTACGTGATATAATATCCGTCGGAAACCTTTGTCCGACATTAGGGTCAAGCCGCACCGCGCCGGTAAGGGTTGCGACACACCGAGCGCCAACTGGGCCGTGATAATCGCGTGTAAATCGCGCTAAGTTACCTATGTTGTTGGGCAACTGCTATTTTCACAGATTGTTCTACTATGATCCAAGAGTTAACGTTTTCTAAGAGTGCATTTCATGTTTTTTATAGTTAACTATGACATAAGATTAAGATTATTAGGATGAAGTCAGTTAACTGCGTTTAAAATCTCAAATGAGTGCTTCACCGGTCATTACGAATTTTGGGTCTGGTATCTCGATGTCATATTTTTTTTTCTTAGACCTAACTAACAAAGAAAAAAAATAGTTTTGTTTGCTTTTGAAGAAACCTGAACGATATTGTAAAGTATGCTAAAACTTAAAACTTCAAGATTTATTTATCAAATTATAAAAGACAAAAGCACACTTTATAAATAATTAATAAAAATTAATGAAAATTATAGATCGATATTGAGGAATGTGCGCATTGAATGTCCACACCTAGCTTCCCTCCAATTCAACCAATTTAAGTTGGCAATAACTCAAATGATAGAGTTCGTTCGAGCGAATGTTCTTAGACCAAAACGAACCGCGTACCTGAGGGTGAGCGGTTCACAAGCCGCAAGCGGCTTGCCGGTGATTTCCAATGCTTGATGACAAATCTGTGCATCAATATTTTACCTTTAAAAAAAGAAGCAAATCAGTTGGATAGATAGTTGGATTTCCAATGCTAGGTGACAAATCTGTGCATTCGATACCTTACTTTAAAAAAAAAGAAGCAGTCAGTTGGATAGATACTTGGATTTCTAATGCTTGATGACAAATATGTGCATTCGATACCTTACCTTTAAAAACATAAGCAGATCAGTTGGATAGATAGTTGGGTTTCCAATGCTTGATGACAAATCTGTAAATTCGATACCTTTTATTTAAAAAGAATAAAATAACCAAATTGATTGGATAGAACGGCTGGACGGACTCGCATAAGGTTTCATACTTTTTTATATAAATATAAACTATTTAATGTACAGAATCAAAATTTATCAAAACAGAAACCCAAAAAACTACTTTTTTTGTTCACCTGTGATTACTTATACATGTAACATTTAGGAAAGTGATTAACTTTACCATATCCTCTCTAATATTATAAATATGAAAATGTGTTTGTTTTCACCCTTCAAAATCTTGACCAATCTTAATTAAATATGAAATGCAGGTAGCCTGTGTCACTGGGAAAGGCATAGACTACTTTTATTCAGTGAAAAAAGCATAGTCCGATGTAGTTCCTGAGAAAACTAAAAAAACGGTTTTTTTTGGTTTAATTTCTTTAACATCTCAACGGATTGTTGTAATTTTTTGCACAAACATGGTGGACATAAAATGACATAATTTACTTATTAGCATATCCTGACATAGTTCTCGAGGGATCTGGGGAAAACTCAACGGATTGAAGTATTTTTTTGTATAGAATTGATTGAGGGGGTGGGAAGTGACATAGACTGCTAATCAGAATAGCCAGAATAGTCCTGAGGAATCTAGAGAAAATCCATGTCCACGACTCACCCTCAAAGACAGTCATAAAAACGATGTGCACGCGGGCAAAGCCGTGGGAAAAAGCTAGTAAAGGATAAAGAAGACAATCAAAATCTTTTATAACAGAAAATAGTAATTTTGGACCACAATGGAATTAACTTTTCACGTTGCGTGGTGTGGTTTAAAATTTTATATGTGTTAGTGAACATTCGTAGGGAATAATATTATTAATAATATTCCCTACGAATGTTATAAATAATATGTATATAATAATAATATTACTAATAATATTATATCTATGGTGTAACAATTTGAAATTTAATTAAAGTTAAGCAGTGGCTTAAAATACAAAACAAGGAGGGAAATAATATGGGTCCTTAGTTAGGTAGGTAAGTATTAATTAAGTAGTTACCTACCTAATTAATTAGGTACTTTTACGTATACCTCAGAATAGATCAGCGCAATTAGGCCTTGGCCCGCGTGGTCGACTAAGGCCTAATCGCCCTGATTCAGGGTAGGCTCGAGCCCCTCGGTGGGGACGTATATGAGTTGATATAATAAACGTATACCTAATATTATAATTTCATGTTGTGTAAGTAAGACGGTAAACTACTCTTCTCGATTTAATAAACTACGGAAACAGACTGTAATTCTTTCATCTCACTTCTCTACGGGCGTTTAGTTATTGTTCAAAACTTTGAAACCACAAAGGTCACGGCGCGTCTGTCATAGTCAGAGTCTACCGGCATTATGGACGGCGTGTTAATAATTTACTAACTGAAAATAGATAATCATTTCAGTAAGTACATGATTTACATCGAAGCTGCTCGTTTTTATCACGCTTATATTAGCTTCACCTGTATGTATGTTTTTAACCGACTCTTTTGCACTCGATTAAATCGAGTAACACTTTAAACGGACAGATTTAATTCAAACTTTGTATATTTTTGAAGAATCAATACAATAATTTCATAAGTTTATCTCATTATCCATAACTAAAAATTAAAAATTAAATATAGTTTAAAAAACTAAAAAACACGCTTTTAAAGCACATCAAACTAAAAAGTGAAAAATAATTCTTAATATAAGCTGAAAACAATAATGAATGAAAAATACTAGTACTATTGTGTAAAAAGCCTGGGGCGCTTTGTGCCATATTTTTCGTATATCGAGCAACCCACGCTTTTTTTTAAATAAACTTTTATTTTTCGTTCTTATAGCTTAAATTAAGAATTATTTTTAATTTTTAAGTTTGATGTGCTTTAAAAGCATGTTTTTTAAGTTTTTTTAAACTATATTTATTAGTCTCCTTCCCCAGTTTGGAAGAGAACCGTGCCGAGAGCAGTAAGGATGCAATGAAGTCAAAAAAACAATAAAAAATATGTATGTGTGTGTGTGTGTGTGTCTTTGCGTCCGTTCGGTGATCTAGCGCCTAAGCTACTGAATGGATTTGGGTAAAATTTGGGTCAGAGCATTGTTATTTTTAAACGTCGAGAAGCTTTTTTTAAAATCTCTTATCTTACTTTCTAGTGTTGCCACCATAGTAAATATATCACTTTTTTTTCTCCAAAATGGCTATGTATCGATTTTGATGAAATTCGAAACATTATTGTAACTTTATAATTTAGCTTACAAAACGGTGTTTATAGGAAAAATCGTTTAAAGCCCCTCGTCCAAATTCAGGTTTTTTGTTATTTTTTCTCAAAAATAGCTTTGAAGATTTTAATGTAACTTTGTAAATAACTAGGATTATTAAAGCCTACTCTTATTACATTTTAAATAGTTAATTTTTCCAGGAAAAATCTGTAAAATTTACTTCCAATACAACCCAAATCATTTGTAAATTTTCATCAAGTCTAAGATCACTTTATTCTTTGCTACTAAGTAAGCGTAATGTTCATTGTTGATTTGAGTATGCCCGACTACGCCAAACGATGAAAGCTTCGCGAGAAAGTATGCACAACGTGGCTGTACAATTTACTATGTATTGTTTTTGCTACGGTCTGTAACGTTTGTGTTCAATGTTTTAATGATGAAAACGCTAAACACGTTAAAAAACCGACTTCCATCACAACAACTTAGTACATTTTTGCATTATTGGTTTAGGTTTTTGTTAATTTCTTAATAACGTACTACACCGATTTTGATAAAATTTATTTGGCACCACACGGGAAGCACTAGCTATCAAATAAAAAAAGATTCTTAAAGTAAAATAAAATAAAACATACAGACGACTTGAGAACCTCCTCCTTTTTGGAAGTCGCTTGAAAATGAAAATTTATTATTAGCACTTGTTTTATACTAGCTTTGTTACATGTCAGACTTAGATTATGGGGGTTATTTATGATCATCAAGCAGCCCTCTGTTTTCCTTCGAGATCTTGCGGTTAACAATTTGTTTTAAAATGTTAAGCGCTTAAAAAGAGATTTATTCTCTGTCAATAGTATGTGTATCAATCATTGTAATGCCGGCAATTCAATACGCTTTATAAAGCGTCTAAATGACATAACAAGTTACACAGTATCAATTACAGACTCATAAATATCGGAAAGGATTCGAATGCCGGCGTAACTTGAAAGTGGGACAGCGCCTTAAAAGGTTCTTTCGGGGTCAAGATCAATAGAGATAAGGTCGCTCCTAGGACACACCTGGAGCGCGATAAAATCGAAAAATTCCAAGTTCGTCTATGAACTTAGACGAGATCCAGTTTTAGACCAGAGTCCGTTAAATAAAGGGTAAAGGTGATGTGTCCAGACCAAAGGTTTCATCGTGTGGCAAAATGTTAACAGTGCTATTCGATGGATAGACGACGGTCGCCCGGTGTTGCACTTAGCATCACCCGCGGTCTCGTGTCACAAATTTAGATTTACAGTTATGGACATTTCGTGCAACGTGACCTTCATACACATCTGAAATCAGATATGCAGGTTTCCTCACAATGTTTTCCTTCACTGTTACAGCAATCTGTAAGTAAATACATGCGTTATACCTTTAGTCTACTCCATGGTGATATGTACATCGGCCGTCCCCGGATTCGAAGCTGGGACCTCTGGTCAAAAGGACGGAGTTACTTACTGTTGGTAAGAAGTCAAAAAAAAGGGTAACAGTAAGGTCTATTTTAGTTAAATCACAAACTAGATATTGCCTACATATACAGGATGTAACATAATAAAGGTGCATTGATACTTATGGGTGGGCTTGTACTCGTCAAACTGAATAACTTTTGTTCTACAACTTTGCTGAAATCGCAAATTATTTTCTTTTTTTCATATAAAACCGACCAATCAGCTGACCGATTTGTATGAAAAATCCTAAAAAAAATCGCGATTTATGTTACACCTGTAAATACCATTCAAAAACAAAATACCTAATAAAACGGAATTGAACTCAAGGGCTAAGTTCTAAGCAAAATCGTACGGATCGGCTGATGCGAGCAGATCGACGTACAGTTAGAATAGTCTCGCTGTACAATCAAACACACGCAACTGTTAATACTTACCAGTTTACACCGCACTATATAAATATACTTGATATCTACAAAACAAGACCAGCTTAGTCAAGTGTTGGCCATTGAGATACACGCTTTAGCCACTGCAGTTCGCAGCTCGCCTGTTCGATTGATTGATAGAGCTTGCCATAAGCAGACAAGTAAAAAAAATTGAAAAAGTCAACCCTTTGCTCATAAACACACCATTAATTATTTTATTCCTAAACAGACACTAAATACGAGATGTATCGGTTGACTGATATGATAAGGCAAGTATTATTCAGCGCAGGTTTTTTTCTGTACAGTCAGTTAAGTATAATATACCTACTTACCTTTTGCTAGAAAAAACACACGAAGACTATGGGATCAAACAAGTTTATCATAAGTAAATACATGAAAAAAATACTTATACACACACTCGCATACAAATATTATTGTTTACAGAAATCTAAATATTTATATAAATCTTATATTATCTTTTATCTTGAGTGCCCTTTTTTACACCTGTTAAGAGTTATTTGAACGCAAATATTTCAAACATTTTAAAAATATTTAACACTCAGTGCAAATTCGTCGAATGCAGAATGCAGTAGACCTAATGTCTTTTTGCTGTATAAATATTTATGTTTAAGTAACCTTTCTCTACTCGTAAAACACTTTTTATAGGTCCTAAAAACCAAATATATACGACCTTAAATTATCTAACACGTGAAATTCGTATTTTACAATGTTTACACAGTAAATTATATGTGTAAAATGTTGTATGCAATGTTCTATTGTTTTGATTGACATTGGAAGCGATGGCATCTTAAATTACCGACTTTCACTCTCCATTAGAGAGACAGACAATAATCATTGCTTTATTAAACATAGTGCATAATCATCTCATCCATAGTCTTGACGCAGTGTTATTGACCTCGCTTTAGTTTGAAATATTTTTAGAAAGAAAGAAATGAAGTTTATTCGGCAAAAAAGAAAAATAATTACAGTATTAGGTACCAAATACAATAGAATGGTTAACCAATATGCTAGAATAATCCAGCACTTAAACGTATTAAAATGTTTCCGACATAAGTAAAAGGGCATTAGTGACTCAAGTCAGAGATTACAACTTACAACTAAAGCGAGATCAGAGATGCAGCAGGTCTCATATCTATTAATCTTTCTTCTTAACATTTTAGCAGTGATGTTATAAAATAAAATAACATACGAGCCAACTTATAAATAATGACTTAATAATTTATTTCTATTTTGATTGAGCAGATAAAACGGGGAAGAAATTAAAAAACTAAGAAAATAAAAACATTCTCGTCGTTATCGTTGGATGCGTTCCGTTGTCATTAATTTCACGCTCATATGAAAATATAAACAAAATATCCTAAATGAACCTTGACATATTAGTTTACGAGGTGCCGTCTTTATTAATAGAACCCGTCAGAGTAGCGATACATTTTAAAAATAAGTTTAAAAAGCACTGATGTGCAGCCATCAGTTGCTAGGTCTGAGTTTCAGGTTAATACTCAAATGAGAAAATTCCTAAAGGTAGGTTATTTGCCTTTTCTAAAGAATGTGATTTTTTTCCAATATAGTGAACTATTTCATATTCAAATGTAATGTAAGTGGTTCACTAGTAAATATTCACTAAAACCGGTAGTTGTGGTCTATCCCTAATTTACATTAGTGCAGGAAATTGCCAGACAACAACTACCTACAGAAGACTGGTGAAACAATGACGATGCTCCAGACAATATGCTAAAAAACGTAAACGTAAGAAATAAACAACACACTGACTTGTTTTAAATGCATAGACAAAAGTACGCGCATGACATATCTCCCAAAATCTAAATGTTTTCGATTCGTGAATTACGTAAAACTAATGCGCTGAATGCACCTGCTAGCCTGCGAAACCAGTTCCCTGCAGACCGGACCAGTTCCACCGACCGCTTCGGGCAAGGTCCCACCGCCCTAGCTCTGTACCTTTACCTTCGGAGAGTTGATGCACGAAGATGGAAACACGGATTGATCCAAAGAAATTTTAGTTTATTTGATTTTCGGGTCCCCCAATATCGATTTAACTTATCTACCCACGAAGGTCAGATAATTTTATTTACCCTCAAAGGTTGATCAAAAAAGATACAAAGAATTTTGAGCTATTGGATTTTGGAAAAGAACTAACCTCGAGTTCCGATGACGAAACGACATGAAATGCAATGTGCACAAAAACAATTTACAAATGGATTAGTGTAAGATAACATACCGGAAATGTGAGCTCTTGGAGCCAAACATTTTTAACATTTTTGTGCCAAAGTATGAAAGGAAATTACACTTAGATTAAAAACCAGTATGCTTAAATTAAATTTGATAAAAAAGTTTCAACTATAAAAACACAAATTCCTCGGATTTTACAATACGACGAAAACGTCGTTAAAAACACATCATATTCATTTATATAAGCCTTATTTCGAACAAAAAGATAAAACAGTCCGATGTCCGCTCCAGCGACGTATAATTTTGTAATTGATATGCAGAAATTATAGCCTGTGGTCCTGCTCGGTGGGGAATTACATTAAATGGCCATCGTCGAACACGTAACGCAGTTAATTTTGAAGGTCGCCATTTTGAAATAAAAAGAAAACCGGCCAAGTGCGTGTCGGGCCACGCACAATGTAGGGTTCCGTAGTTGCCATTATCGCGTCCATATCTAATTTTGAAATTTACAAATACAGCGGTTTAGTTGTTAAGGGGTGGGGAGGGGACACTCAACTCCAACAAAATTTGGCACTTTCAAGCCTATTTTTTCGAAAACGGAACCCTAAATTATAAAATGGTCTTAGAAGACTCATAACTATTTTTTAAGCTCTAACCAACGATACGCCACACGACTGGGTTTGACAAGAAAAAAAACATCCCCACTTTATTTGTAGGGGAGGTACCCTTAAAAAGTTTTTTTTCAATTTTTTTTACAGTTCTCTCCGCGTTATTATTATACATATATCTTTGCCAAATTTCAGCTCTTAACTACTAATAGCCTAGGAGCTATGCCGCGGACAGCTAGACGGACAGACGGACATGACGAAACTATAAGGGTTCCTTGTTGTACTACGGAACCCTAAAAATAATATGTTTCGGCCAAAATCACTTATAAAAAATGGTAAATAATTGGAACGGTAATAATACCAATGACTGCACAGTTAGTGGGCATAATGAGGCTCTCTAATTGACGAGAACAATAAATAAAATATTGTTTATTAGATTTACAGTTCTACAATTATTCAGCCGCCATACTTTTGCACTTGTGATTTGTACTCTGCATAGCGTAAAATTAAATTTTTGTTTTGCAAATATTTTGTTTCTTGCTTAACTATTCTGAAAATACCGATGTATTTTAAGACGTAGGGTTAAAGTAAAAAAACTCCAATGAACTATATGAATTCTAAAAATAACCCGGGCAAGAAAAAAATGTTTCAATGTTGCCTCTCGAGACGAAACAATGCTGGAAAAATGTGTGAACAATTTGATTATATCAAAAATAAATTATAAAATGTTACTCACTAAATAGCAATTTCCGTGACCTTCACCAGCGGGCAGCGCATGACCGGTCGTCGTGGAAATCCTTGGGGGAGGCCTTTGTCCAGCAGTGGACATCTTTCGGCTGATATGATGATGATGATGAATATTCAGGGACAAATCAAACATAGTCATCTTGCCCCTAACTAG
The DNA here is from genome assembly GCA_947284805.1 of Coleophora flavipennella. Lineage (NCBI taxonomy): Eukaryota > Metazoa > Arthropoda > Insecta > Lepidoptera > Coleophoridae > Coleophora > Coleophora flavipennella. The sequence continues at coordinate 3,047,656 of OX369285.1, read as the reverse complement.
GATGTTATACGAGTACATACAACAACTTACTCATTTGATATTTTAATCTACATATTTTCAATTTTACATTTAATGAAATCACTAAATTAGTTCGTCAAAGACAATGACGTCACATGCCGGTAGGTCGAACGATTTCAGAACAAAATGTCGTTTTTGATAGTTTACAAAAAGTAATTGATATGAAGTAATTCAAATACTCGATCGAATCCGGATCCGGATGAAGACGGACAAGTTTTAAATCAATTCGAGTTGTTCTTACAGTTTTCTGATTTCAAGAAGCTAGAGCGTCGGTGGCGTAAAGGCAAGGACCGCTACCTCTTGTCCAGGAGGTCATGGATCGAATCCTGTCACTTCTTCAGGGTAGGCTCGAGCCACTCGGTGGGGACGTAAATGAGCTGATATGATGAGGAACCTATATTCTTTTTGTACAAGATAAATGGGACTACCATTCTTAAACGTAAGTTAAAATAATATGAAAATAAAAAAAAACAAATTGTAAGCAAATAAATGAGTTTTCGCAAAAATGCACCACTGAAAGATGCAATTCTTCGCTCCACTCAACAATTAAGTACGAAAAACACTTATCACGGAAAGTAACGAAAGCGAAAACAACAAATTAATTAAATTAAGACTACATGACGTAAGTGCGAGCTCGTGTGTGTACATGGTATTTACAGCTGTCCGCCCTTCGCCCTGGGGTAGATCACGCGACCGTCACGCAGTGGGCACGATCTTTAATCGAGTAATACGAACTATCGGCGGCGTAGGCTCGGCGGCGGCGGTGTTACGCCGATTACGTCGACGTGACCACGCCGACGACGATGCGGCGAAAAGCTCACGTGTGTTTACTACTGTAGGTATTTTTTTTTTACGATATGGTTTTGGATATGCTGGGGTTAAACCACAGCGCCTGATAACCGATCTATGGATTAAGGTAACTGGGAATGGTCTGTATGATCAAAGATGATTGCAACTTGCAGCCTAGTTTACAATTAACGATTAGTTTCAAATTATTCTTCACCACCCAGCACCATCCAGGCAAGTGGCATCAAAAACAATATTTACAATGCAAATAATCTCACCCAAGACCCGGTAGATCCCCATCTCTTCAGTCTCTTCCCGAAGAGGTTCTGGCACTGCGAGAGACAGGACACGGAGGCTGCAGGCTGTATCTTGCCAACAAAACTGTCCACACGGTCCAAAGTCATTTTCATCACAAACTTTTTCACTTGTGTTCCAAACAGTTCCTTTGCAAAAAGTTTGTGTTCATTTTTATGGTTCAACGAGAAAACATTTTATATTTACTTTTTATAAGTATTTTCTAATTTTTGTAGGTAGGGCTTTTGTTTTAATTTAGTGGGTAAAGGATTTTAAGTAGAACGGCGCAAGAACTAGTGCGGGGTTTATACGTAACGCGTTCGTTTAAGTGGGTTAGATAACTCGACAAACGTGCGATCTCGCTGAGCGCTACGTAGCGAGTGAACCGTCCGTCCTCGCCTCGCTCGTGGAGACTCAATACGCTCAATGTTTTCTTCAGAGGGAAACTCGCCCGCCCTAACTCGCCGCCCGCCTAACCACCACTTGGGCTGGTAAACCAATTTTTTTGCAATTAAATGGAAACGCGCGAAGAATTTCACAGTTTTGAGTTATTTTAGTTTTTGCATTTAGATTTACGGAGAAGTTCGGGTGGGTGTGTCATTTCGTGAATTAATACTTGGAATCATTGGGTAGATAAATGACTTGTTTTATGTTGCGGAAGAATGTTGAATTTTCAGACAATACACATGACATAAATATTACGGTCTTAAAAATAGATCAAACGATTCATTTACAGCTAAAAGTGAATTCTTTATTTCAGATACGAATATATTTTTAAAAAGTAACAACCCTGATCGTAAATTTACTATTTCGGGGGGCGATTTAATTAAATTTAATTACATCTACATTCTATTGTACGTTGTGTTTCTAATTGAAATTCATCGTATTTCTTCGAAAATGGTGGTTCTAATTTGGAATTAAATTCGTGCTTCAATTCTTGTTCTATGTAATATTTGTATTTTAATTTCATGCCCTTACAGTTCCAAAAAAGTGCGTGTTGTGTGTATTTGAAGAATAGGTAACTCAGGTTGTACGATTTTTGTAATTCACAATTGGTAAGCCCTTGGCATCATCTCACCTGAGGTAAGTGAAGATGATGCCGAAGATGAAAGCGGGCTTACCAAGATTCCCCAACGCAATGGGGAACTAGTTATCTTATCTTCAAGCCGGAATACATCAATGCTGTTAATATTAATGTTTGGGGGCATGTCTTAGATGAGATGGTGGTAGCTAGCCAGGCGGGCGTAGAAAATGCCCTTTCACCGACCAAACCGAGTCATACAAAGTCCCCGGGAATCGAACCCACGGCTTCCTGATGTGAAGCTAATGGACTTAACCATTACTCCATGGAGGCGGGTTAAAATGAATTTCCGAAGGAAATTATATTTGACAAGTATACATGACAAATCTATTGTAGAGAAATTCGTGGTTATAAATAAATTTTAATACCGGGAAAACCATTTCCACGGATCCACCTCAAATCGAAATTGTTGATTTTGTACTGGGTATCGGACTGTGAGTTGGCAAAAAATATACCTATGTAAAATATATGTAAGTACCGTGAAAATATCAGTACTGAAATTATATACCAGTAGAATTTCTGTACCGATATTTAACCTATTGGAGTGCGGGGCGTGAGTGCGGGGTGCGCAAGGAGGCACTAGCAGGTGTAGGAAGGCGAGCGGGTATCATTACAGTCGAAAGTTTGTATCAGTACTTCTAAAATAAGGGTATCTAGTATTTATACTGAAATTTCATGTTACTTAAATTTAAAGGTATACTCAAGTGTAAAGGTACAAAAAATATGTGTACCCATATTCTTACCGGTATACAATACAGTCCCTGATGGGTAAAGCTGACGAATTTCCTTTTTTACTAGAGATAAATTAAGTGGACGTAGTTTCTACGACGCTTCGAGGGTGCGTGGTGCGCGAGCTAAGCGGCTCGCGGGCGTGGAAATGAGGTCTCCCCAGATTCCTCGGTAACTGTATCGGGCTATGTTAATTAGTAGTTTGTCTATGTTACTTCCTTCCCCCGCAACTATCTCTGTACAAAATTTCACGTCAATCCGTTGATCCGTTGCGTACGGTACGACATGCGCGAGCGTGCAAATAAGTTTTCTCCAGATCCCTCGGGAGCTATGTCAGGCTATGCTAATTAGTAGTCTGTGTTACTTTTCATCCACTTAACTTATAACTCGCTCATATCAATCCTTCGCTTCATGGCGTCGTGAGAGAAATTAATAATAAAAACGTGTTAGAACAAAATAGAGAGAGTTAACAAACACCTATCCCCTCTTTGGGTCCGGACAGAATATCAACGCTATGGTTTTAATAATAATAAAACCACAGCACCATGCTGAGTCTTGGACCTATTCGGCATAAAAGTTCATTTTAGTTTTAATTTTTAGCTATAGTTTGTTTAAATTGGGTACCTAATACTGTAATTTTATCTATTTTGCCGAATAAACTTTATTTAATTTCAAACACTTAAAAAAATCGAGATAAAAGACAGCCTATGTATTTCTATGCCACAGGCTACGCGCCAAATTTCAAAATTGGTTGAGACTACTCGAGACGTTGAAGCGTGAAAAGGTAACAAACAAATAAATTTTCACAATTATAACATTAGGTAAGGATCTACTTGGTGATGTTGCTATGCTAACTGTTAGCTAGCGCCCTACACCAGGGTTGGTACACAGACGGGTGCGCACCGGAAATAGCGGCGCCATGTCCGGCTACACCCGGTGCGGTGGTCACAAGGGGTGGACAAATTATGTAGCGCGTCTAAATTAGTGTGAAATATGTATCAGATTAGTCATATGTTCAGCGTGTTACTATGCCTAGTGATAACAGTCATAGGAAAAACATCAATGCAATCAGCACAGTCAAAGAAAAACATATAAAACGCGATTACATTGCTACGTCTAACAAAACAATTACAGTAAAGACTTTAACGCGAGCAGAGGGAGTTTAATGACACAAATACATGAACACGAGCAGCAAGCCACGTCTAACGACACTAATACCTAAGTATAAGGAAGAACCCAAACACATTGCTACGTCTAGTGCATCATAATCATAAGAAAGACATCAACGCGAACGCTTATCGAAACTATTTGATAGAAATGACATAAACGCAACGCGAGCACCATGCTATGCCCACCAGCAATCACTACATAGAGCTAAAGCGTCTTTGATTCAACTTGTATCTATTTTGTTAAATATAGAATATAGGTATTGTTTTAGTCCAGTTGTTATCCGCGGCTTCGCCCCCGTGGATATCGAGGGTGCGCGGAATTACTTTTTAGGGTTCCGTACCCAAAGGGTAAAAAGGAAACCTATTACTAGGACTCCGCTGTTCGTCCGTCTGTCTGTCCGTCTATCACCAGGCTGTATTTCATGAAGCGTGATAACAATATAGTTGAAATTTTCACAGATGATGTATTTCTGTTGCCGCTATAACAACAAACAATAAAAACAATAAAATAAATAATAAAGGAGGGCTCGTGTCTTCACGATAGATTTCATGAAGAAACTAGCGACATCTAGTAGGATGGTACGGAACCCTTTTGTGCGATTGTGACTCGCATTTCGCCGGTTTTTAGATAAGGGCTAAGTATATAAAAAGGATGAATTTTAGAAGATTAACTAGGCAGATATACAAGGCGAGTGTGAATGGTAATACTGGAAGGGGTAGACCTAGACGTACGTACTGCGACCAAGTCGAAGACGTATTGAAGAAGTGTCAGGTCAAGAGTACCCTAAACCGACGAGCTTGTATGAAAAGATTGATGAATGTAGAGGAAGCGAGAGAAGTATGTCAGGATCGTAGCAAGTGGAAAAATGTGGTCTCTGCCTACCCCTCCGGGAAAGAGGCGTGATCTTATGTATGTATGTATATAAAAAGTAAAACTATTTTGTTTAAATGGCTTTAAAAAACAAAGATAAAAATATAAACACAGTACAAAGGAAGCCCAATGTGGTTTTTGTTAAACAGTTTTAGTGTTTGAATATTAATGATGTTTCCTAAGTTTAATTTGAAACTACTGATGTTCCATCACCAATTAAAAATATAAGATCCATTATACTCCTATCTAGCATATTAATTGAATAAAAACCGGTAAAGTGCGAGTCAGAACCGCGTACAAAGGGTTCCAAACCATCATACTAGATGGCGCTGGTTGCTTCACGTTTAAAAAAAACACGTTTTTGTGTGGAGCCTTCCACTTTTTCAAATTTTTAGTATTTGTTGTTATAGTGGCAACAGAACTAAATCATCTGTGAAAATTTCAACTAATGAAGTTTCCTAAGTTTATTTGTTTTTTATCCTTCATTCCTACTGCTGTTTTCATTCATTTTTCATATGGATATAATATTTTTTGTTTTGTAACTTTCACGTTTGGCTTTGTGTTTGTTTTTCAAATATAAATTTGAAACTACTATTGTTCCATCACCAATTAAAAATATAAGTTCCATTATACTAGTATCTAGCATATTAATTTATTTAAAAATTGCACTGCTGGAGACACGGTACGTTGGATGATCTAATTAGGCTCTTTGCCCACTGAAGCACCGGAACGATCTGATAAGAGGAGCCTTTCGAAACCGCTCAGTGCACTGCCAAGACCTTCGGGTCTGCATAAATAATAATTGGTAATAACTTAAAACAAAAACTTGCGTAATAACTGTAGTAACATTTATTATTTGTACGCTAATTAAAAAAAAACGTATTTGGACTAATTAAACTATATATTTTCACGGCATTTACATATCTTCACTTTACTCAATTAAGGCCAACTTTTCTTATCACTTGCTCCTTTTTTACAAGCTTTTATGTAACTTTTATGTTTGTTCGGGTGGAATTTTGCATGTTAAATTTGACACACTTCCCGGCTTCCGATTGAGCTGCAATTTTGCTCGTATATGTATATCGCGTGACAATCCAATATTAAAATCTTGTACGTAAAAGATTTTAGGTTTTTCGAAAATTATTTCAGCCCTCTCTTAAACCGTAACATCTTAAGATTATTTAATATTTTTTTAAAATCACTATAATTTGTTACGTTCTTCTTTTAAGATTTTTAAAAGGGGGATGAGCGTGATGTGAGGGGGGGGATGGGGGGAGGAAGGAGAGGGTGACAAGAATTGGGGTCATCCTACACAGGTTAGGTAGTAAACCGCAACTAAACCTTATCGTGTTCAATTCTAAGACCCAATGGAGATTTTCTATACTATTGAAAATATTATAAGATCCAATTTTTACTATTTTAGCAACCAAATAAATTATTTTACTTTTTTTTTCAATACAATTCAATACTGGTGTAAAAAGAAAAATTTTAACTGGAGCAAAAACTTAATAAAAGAAAAAACTTCAGCTGCAGAGCTCTAAGGCTCAATTTATGAGGAATTTAAATTTTGATGAAGTTTAAATTCTTCATATATTTTAATAAAATTTAAATTTGAAGTAACTGGGTAAATTCAAAAAGTAAATAAACAATTTATTCGCCCTGTAAAAGTTCATACTTAAAAGGTTTATTATATGAATATAGTTGTAAGTTAGGATGATCAAAACAATCGTAAAGCAGACAGACGGCCTTGTGACCATCAGATTGGTAGGCGGAGAATGCGGCATCAGATTTACGATATCATTCACCATCACCATTAGTGCTTTTAGCTAATTAACTGAATTCGCTATTCGTTCTGTTTTCCTAAGACAAGGTGAAATTTTATTTGTTTCGTTCCCTCAGCGTAGTTTAGTGTCAGTAGTAAAATCGATAGAGTCTGTTTTTAAATCATCACAATTTGTAGTTTAGGTATCGCAAAAGGAAAAGGAACCCTTTATAGAATCACTTTGTTGTCCGACTGTTTGTCTGTCTGTCAGTTCACTTTTTCTCGGGAATGCGTGGAGCTATCAAATTGAAATTAATATCAAATACTGAGGTCTTTAGTCTCTTGATGCTGTGATAAAATCAAGCTTCTAAGTCAAAGAACAAAGCAATAAAAAGACACAGCCATTTTCGTCGTGTCTTGATCAAGTAAATCAAAACCTACAGGGTACTTCCCGTTGACCTAGAATCATAAAATTTGGAAAGAAGCAAAGTTTCACAGCACCAGTAAAAGAAAAAAAAAATCGATAATTGTTTTGTAGTTACATCACATATTTTTTTTCTTGCAATTGCAAACTTATATTTGTAGGTATAGAATAGGCGGTGACGTAGGTATATTGATAAATGTGAGAACACATTGTGGTACTCGTTGCTTCTTGTAAGGTTTCAAAAGTGTTATGGTCTGAGTCCGACTTGCACTTGGCCCTGTTTGAGTAGTGCACCACTAGTGCACTCAAAGACGTAGCTTAGGCAGGACCGATGACCTGGGAAAGGTGGCGGGAAGCCGCTGGGTGCGGGCAGCGCAGAACCGGTCGTCGTGAAAATCCTTGTGCACCTGTTTTGGCTGATATGATGATGAATACTTCGTATGTTCCTATGTCAATAAATAAGTTCACTTCGTATGGAATCTAAAAAAAACTTTTTGTGACGATTTTTAAACCGAATATTTTTCGATAAAATTTTACGTCGTGGTAGCGGTCGTTGCTCAGTGCGTCTTGCGTGGTTGGGTTCGATTACGCTGGTTACCCTAAATAATGGTCATCACCTGGATGGGTTAGACTTTTAGTGGCATTTTTCTCGACCGAAGCACTGCTTTGCAGGGCACGTCAAGCCGTTGGTGTCGGTTGCTATCACTGGATGGCAGTCGCTAAGTTGTGTCAGATGCACTATATGCAGCTCTTGAAAAACTTGACAGTAGGCTTCGCCACTAGCTATTAAACCTCCTGGTAGAGGGATGGTACCTGGATTTGGCCCCCGTGCGTGGAGTACGACTTAACCTTCCCGAATTTGGGAAGAGACAAATGCCCTATCAGTGGCAACGCGTAAAGATTGTTAACGATCAAACGGATACAATTTCACTCTCTATTGCTGTTTTTAGGGTTCCGTACGCCCAAGGGGCGACCAACGCGATCCTATTACCATAAGCCTCCGCTGTCTGTACGACTGTCAGCAGCTGTATCTCATGAACCGTAATAGGTAGACAGTTGAAATTTTCTCAGAATATGGATACTAAAACGTGAAAAAGTAAGGGGGGTACAAAACTTTTTTTTTTAAAATAAGTTTAGAAGTATTTTTGATTTTAGCTCTATCGTAAAAACAGTAATATACAAGTATGATTTTTGTGATTGGTTTGATTGATTATAGTACCAACACTGAGGTAAAACAACAAATACTAAAAATCGGCCAAGTGTAAGTAAGTCACACTTGCGCCGAGGAGTCCGAACTGTAAAAAAAAACATATTTTTGTAGCTCGCGTTGATGTGTTTTTGTTTGTAATGTGAATACCTATCATTGTCATTATTACTATGTAGTTGTGGTGGTACGGAACCCTCGAAGTGCTAGGTTGACTCGCACTTGGCCGGTTATTTTATTCACTATTGGTAATACTCGTACCTGCGAATCCTTTTAAACTATAATGCTGCAACTTTGAAGACATTCTTTATTCCTGACTCGGTGGTCTAGCCAGTGGAAAATGCTCCTGTCGTCTAGGTCAAATGTTATTTGGTAGGTTCTATTTCCATTCTACATAAATATTTTTGGGATAACTGTCATCATTATTTACGACCACTGCGGTCGCCAAAAAATATTTATTGTAGTTATTGTACACATATCTAGTGTGAAAATGCGCAGAATCGTACCACATAGCTTTTAGGTACGGATTGCTAGCACATTTTCCATTAAGATTTTATCTATGACAAATTGAAAAGCACTTTCTCTTGCAATAAATGTAATAAAATTGTAAGATATCATTCCTTTGGAGGTTTCTCTCGGATTTATAGATTGGTGTGCACGGTGTATGACGAATAATTATTTTTTGTTTATTTGAAATCCTTAAATATTATTTTCTTTCTCCTTATATTTTTTAATTGTACAATAAAGCATATTTGATTGATTGATTAATTTTTAACACGTTCGTAAATAAAATATATATTTAATCGACATATACCAGAAGGCCTCAACGTCACAGTATTAGGTACAATATAGCGGCTTACAGTAGCGCAACGAATGTACTTACCCAGAGCCACGGAAGGGTACTTGCCGGGCAGCGGGCGGCGGGGCAAAGCTGACTACAGACTAGTATAGGCTACTACCTACGCCGGTGGCGCATCATGCGACATCAAAGGCGTTGCGCTACTGTAAGCCATATCGTAATACTGTGTCAACGTTATGCGTTTCTTCGCATTTAGCAGCTGCATTTACGAGTTGTCCATTATTTGAGTTATATATAGTTGAATAACCTAGTTCTAGTTTAGTTTCATTCCACGTGATTTCTAGAGTAAGTTTCAAAAAGCTGACAGTGATATTAGTCATTTACATTTACATTAGTTAGTTAGTAATTGCGACACATAAAAAATTGTACCGTAGTTTAAGTTCAAAATAAATTTTTTTTTTTTTTTGAATTGAATTTTTACCTGACTGCCCAGGAAGGTAATGTTTTTCGGAAGTAAGTATGTACCTATATCTGTTTATTCAGCTGAGCCTGTAGCCTATATACTGTTTGATGTGTTTGTTTGTGAGGTGTCATTAGATTGTTCTTGAGTCTTGATTCCCTAAGTGATACAAAATAATTGTACAATCAGATTTTTATTTTTTTACTAAATTGGTTTGGTTATTTTTAAAGACTGATATCTTTCGCCACCCAAAAGATCTAGATCCCGGTTTCTTACAAAAAACTGTAAAAAAAAATGGCCGGACAGTATACTTTATTTTGTTTGACAGGAGAATAAGGATAGAAATAAACAAATGGCTATGTTAAACAGGAAGGTAGAATCGTGCAATTAATTCATTCATTCAACTGCGTGAGCGAAAAGGGTGACTTTACATACGGTCATTTTTGCCAGTGCGACCCAAAGAGGATATGTCACTAGCGCGACCATGAATCTATATACAAGACGAGTATCTACGTACTTAGTTCTTTTATATGTGTTCGAAGACTAATATAATCATATTCTTACTTTGTGTTAACTATACATAAACAACCTTGCAAGCACCTTTTAACACTCAATAGAAGCCCCCACGTTAGTTCGACACGTTATTACCTGCATTGTCTGCGTCTAAACAAATTAATTGTGTGAGAAGACACTATCAGTACAGCTCGCGTAGGGCGTACCAAAGATAATAAAATTCTTAGTCAGGCCTTAGTAGGCTATAGTTTGGTCTTAATCCTGCCTAGGCCAATCCCACGTGGCGTAGGTTCGCTATTTGCGTATGTGTTCATTTAAAATATAATATATTCTTGTAGCAGGTACATGCCTATATGTACCTATGTTTTGTATTTTAATGGATAGGCTTTTCAATTGTTTTCACTTTAACACATTTTAAACCGCCTCCGTGGCGTAATGGTTAAGTCCATTAGCTTCACATCAAGAGGTCACGGGTTTGATTCCCGGCGGATTTTAACTTTGCATGACTCGGTTTGGTTGGTGGAAGGGCATTTTCTTAGCTCGCCTGGCTAGCTACCACCATCTGGTTGGTGGAAGGGCATTTTCTTAGCTCGCCTGGCTAGCTACCACCATCCTTACTAATCTATACATACTAGGGCGCTACATAAGTTTTGTCGTACTTTGTGGAATATTTTTTTTTCGAAGTAGTCACCAGCGGCAGTAACACAGGTCTTCATACGTGTAAACCAGGTGCTAAACACTGCTCCAGTATCCTTCTGGAACACAGCCGCATATCTCCTCAAAAGCTCCTATAAGCTGGTCATCGCTCGAAAACTTGCGTCCCTTCAGTTCTTTTTTTACATAAGGGAATAGTGCAAAGTCGCATGGCGCTAGATCCGGACTATAGGGAGGGTGTCCCAACAATTTGATTCCAGCTTGGTGCAAATAGTTGGTAGTTTTGCCGGCTCGATGTGAAGGGCGTTATCTTGATGCAAGAGCCAAGTATCGAGTCTTGAGTTTGGTCGTTCATTTTTTAAGGCTTCTAAAACACTAGGTAAACATTCTTCTGTGTACCATGCAGCAGTAACAGTCTTCCTTTTATCAAGCACAACCGTAAAAAATACAGCAACCATTCTTTTCTTTACGGATCGGGACATTTTCACAGACGTCGGCTCGGTGGTTCATCTTCAAACACCCACACTTTACTCTAGGATTTAGTAGGTACATCGAAATAATACAGCCACGTTTCATCACATGTAACAATCAAGTTCACGTAGTTAGATCGGCTGTCTTCAGTTTTTTTAACATATCACCTGACCAAGTCACGCGTTGCTCCCTAAGCACGTCAATCACTAAGTGTGGTACCCAGAGAGAACAAAGTTTCCGTACTTTCAAATGGTCGTGAAGAATCCGATGAACAGTTGGTGCGCTTAACTTGAGGGTTTCCTCGATCTGTCGATATGTCACATGTCGGTCTTCATCCAATAGTTTTTGTACAGCCTCAATGTTATTATCGGTAGTCACTTCCATCGGCCTATCAGACCTTGCTTCTACCTCCAAGTTAAAATTGCCGCGATTGAATTGAATATACCATCGTTCTATGGTTCTCAGAGATGGACAAGTTTCCCTGAGTGCACTATTCATTTCCTCGAAACATTTTTGTTTAGTCAAGCCACGCTTATACGAAATAATTACACGAATATCATAACGAGAAAAGGCCGCCATTTTCATTTAGAAAATTAATTTAAAAATCGAACAAACGATTCCTTGCAGCTAAATTTGTTTTATGTTGTTTTCAAATAACTTAGATTTTATGGCTGTGGCCTCAAATCACAATATTATGATATGTAGTTTGCATGCGACAAAACTTATGTAGCGCCCTACGTATAACAAAACTGTAACGGGGCCGTGTCTGTAAATGAAATATTTTTGCAAAATAATAACTGTGGTGGACATTACTAACGATATAGAGGCCAAAACAACAACTTTTGGAATTTTTTGTTTGTCTGTCTCTCTGTAAGTTCGCGCATCACGCAAAATCTATTAGATAAAATTTTGTATGGTGGTCCCTAATTATAGCCCGGGTTAACATATAGAAAACTTTTTTCCCGGAAAATTCAAAAGTTCCAGTGGGAAAACTTAAAAAAACTAGTACTAATATAAATACATAAATAAATAAATATATTTACATAATATAAATGTAATTTTTTGTTTTTTTGTAACGTTTTCACGCTTCATGACCTCAACCAATCTTGACAAAATTTGGCATGGAAGAAACTTTTGTCATGGGGAAGGACATAAGCAACTTTTTATCCCGTAAAAATAGCATAGTCCAATAGTTCCTAAAAGAACTGAAAAAATACTCTTTTTTTGGTACGGAGCAACGAATTGTTGTGATTTTTCGCACAGAGATCGCGCACTACTCACCCTCAAAGACAGTCATAAAACGATGCCCACGCAAGCAAAGTCGCGGGCAAAAGCAAGCCTTTAAAACTGCTAACGAACATTCTAATTTAATGCAGATTGTAAGCAATATTTTCCGAGTATCGCGTCCTCGAACCGTGAATCAAGTCAAGTGGACAACCACTGGCTGTCGTATAAATAACTTTTAACACTTTCGTGACCGGCGCGCTACGAGCATGTGCTCGCGGACACAAATGGGTTACTATCATCATCATCATCATATCAGCCGTAAATCGTCCACTGCTGGACAAAGGCCTTCCCCAAGGATTTCTACGACGACCGGTCCTGCGCTGCCCGCATCCATCGGCTTCCCGCGATCTTCACCAGGTCGTCGGTCCACTGCGTGGGAGGCCTGCCTACGCTACGTTTGCCGGTTACTATACTATCAGCATAATTAATCAGTAGGTATATTATGTCGGTACCTTCAGATGAGGTGCAGGTAACTCAAATTTTTAATAATAAAAACCTATATCTAACGGACCCTTCTGGTAGCGCTTTGTCAAACATTAGATTTTAATGAAGATTGAAACACCGAGGTAGTCGAATTATTAAGTTATTACTTTCAAAATATAGTACAAGTAAAATGTTATTTAAAAAATCACTTGTACCATTGTTCCTACCTTTACCTATATGCATATATTTTAAGAAAAATCAAAAGTTGAAAGAAATCCAATAAGCAATTAAACTTTTCCATCAACTTCCCTATTTTTAGATAAAACATTTTCAAGGAAATCCAAGCAGCGTAATAGAAAATGTTGATTATAAAGGTTGATTGATGTTTCCTTATTATGTGGATAATAAATATTTGTGACACGAATAACCAACATAGGATAAATTTACTACAAAAATGGATTATTGTTGTGTACATAAGTAAATACCTACCTACTGATTAGATTTACTACTCTTATACAATGTTTAACGGCCAAGTCACTTGTTTTCTTTCATTGATTTATGCTTAGCTCTTAATTTTATCTCACTGCTTTTTATGGCAAAGTAATCCAAATCGACACTTGGCACGATTTTACAGAATATTTTGTTGGGATTTCACCTTTTTTTATACAAACCTAGTACTAAGATACAGAGGTTCAAAAATCGGCTAAAAACATTCAAAAAAAGGTATTACGGCAGTGCTTATTTTGCGCTATACTTGGTGGAGGCATTGCCGTGCCCCCATATCAAACCTTGGCAATTTTTATCCGACTACGGCGAAGCAAAAAGGAGGGTTATGATTTTGACCTGTATATATTTACAGGATGTTTTTGTTTACTTCTTTTTGTACGAGTCTTGCATAAAATATGTTAGACTTTTTTTGAGAAAATTTTAATCACTACTTTTGCTGTTGCGGCAATCTCTATCTCAAATAGTTTAGCTATTGCCCTCATCAGGTAAAAGAGGGATGAAATGGGGCTGATCCTCATTTTCAAAGTTTTCCTTTTGTATGGGGCAATAAAACATATCCGTGTAACCAAATTTCAAGTTTTTAGGTAAGCAAGAAGTACTTTAGATTTATAATGATCGGTGAGTGAGTGAGTAAGTGAGTGTTTCAGTCATATAGTAAGGGAAGTTTGACTTGATATATTTTGCAAACTATATTCTTGTAATTTGGCAGTGGACATAGGTTCAGTAAGTACTATTGGTAACTAAAATTTTAGAATTCTGTCTATATCCAGAACGAAGATTCAGGGGGTTTAAATGTAGGTACCGTGAGTTGCTTCAAGAAAAGAATGGTATAGCCGTACTCAATTTTAAGGGGGCACTTCCGTACCCCTAGGAGATCGAAGATACAGGAGACTTTAAAGCATCGAGAGTTGCTTCGCGAAAAGAAAAGTAAGAACGTGCTAAATTTGGCGGGGGCATTTCAGTGCCCATAGAAGATCGAAGATACAGGAGGTTAAAAAGTACCGTGAGTTGCTTCGAGAAAAGGATGGTACGGCTGTGCTCTACTTGGCGTGGGCACTTCTGTGCCCCAAATAATATAACGAATAATATAAACCGCCAAGTGTAAATCGTACTAGCGCAAGAGATCCCAAACTGAATGAAAAGAAAGCCATTTACAGCTTAGTTCAGCTGCGCTTGCTTGTTTGTGGGCTAAACGCTGTGATAAATTTCGCACATCCTACTAATATTATAAATGTGAATGTTTGTATGTATAGTTGTTTCTTACTCTTTCACGCAAAAACTACTGAACCTATCTGGCTAAAATTTGGTAGGTAGACAGATTAGGACCTGGATTAAAATACAGGCTACTGGTTCCACGTTCGCAAGTCGTTAGCGGCTCGCGCACTGCGCACCCTCAAAGACAGTCGTAGAAACGTCCACGCGGGTGAAGCCGCGGAAAAAAGCTAGGTAGTTTATCATATAATAAACGGGCGAGGTATTTTCATAATAACTACTTGTCATCCATCATATCCAATAATCGCGTCTATAAATTAGTGCGAGAGCTATTATAATAAATAAAAAAAGTCTTCATAATTATTATTACACGTGTCAAACAAAAACAGCGCTAAGAAATAGTATCGAAATTTTAGTAAATTAATTGGTTGGTTGTTTTTGCTGTTGTTTTTCTACTCTAAAACTACGATAGGATTTCAACAACTGATGGAAACTTTTCAACATTCCATGCTTATTTGCTATTTATTTTATTTTATTTATTTATTAATTAGTTGTACACACAGTTGAGGCAAAGTATATATATTAGTACTAACTCTCTGGATTGCGACCTCACCCCCTCGTCACCCAGATTGATACAGATTGGTTACAGTTTGGTTGTGGAACGTATAGGATTTCACCGCCATTTTGTTTGCTCCGTCATTAATTTTTTGAAATGTCATTTCTGGCCCGTTGTATGAAGTGTCCAGGGTGTGGTTGAGGTGAACAGTTGCTTACGAACTAAATGTACAAATGGCATGAATAACTCAGAGTTTTCTTCCTACATACCATACGCGATGAAGAATGAGATGTGAGGGTTGAATTAACGTGTACACAGATAATTAAACAACATATAACAGACATATTTACTTAAATTATTAAACCTAGTTTCCCTCAAAAATAAAATAAAGCTTTGATCTTCGACCAGGTTTTTGGAGTTATTTTATATTGATGATATGGCACAATTTATTCACAATCAACATTCACAATCACAGCTAAGATGTTCAGACTCGCGCATATTCGTACATCGATTTCATCAAAGTTTGAAATAATTCTTTACCTATATAACTTAAGTATTCATATGTTTCATGAGATATTTTTATACCATTTACAAGACAACTGGACTCGAACAGGTATCGTGGGCAGATGCACGACACGTGACGAAGCCTACCATAAGAATGCGACCATAAAAACCCGTGACGACGAAGTTCTGACTGGTTACGCACGAGTTCACGTAGTAGGGGTTTATTTATAACTACGGGCACGCCCTGAAAATTGTCTTTCATACTCACTATTGCAGAGGTATGGTTCTCTTCAGTAAACTTGTCTATAGATGAGGATCTTACCTGTAACAAAATTGAATAAAATTATTTTAAGTTGATGGTATGACTGCCAGACTATTGATCTTTTAAAGTTCAGCAAAAAACTGAAATGCTACGTCTCTATAAAACTACCTTATCTACTTTACACAACAATAACTTGATAGAACGTAGATAGATAGAACCAGACCAGGATTAGGACTTTAAGATGCCTCAATCCGAGCAGGTTGATACGTATTAAAATAATATCGAACGTAAGTCAATTCATTTTAAGTTCAAATCAATGCGGGGCTTCAACGCGGCTGTTACGTTGAAACCGAACGCCCAATTTTCGATTATTACATGTTTTTTTACTTTTCTACACTTTCAAATAAGTTTAAAAAAAATGTGTTGAATTTAAATGAAAGGTTTAATGTCACCGAATTTTGTGTGTTGGTTTCATTTAACAATAACTATTTGTTTTCGAGAAATTTTGCAATTAGTGCCACATCAAAAGTGGTAATATTTTTAAAATTGAATTCAATTAAATCGATTTTTTATTATTTTAAGTATGTATATTATGTATTTTTTCCATAGTGATAGCTTTACACAGTCTTTCAATAATTTGAATTGAATATTGTCATTTGACCTAGCTTAAGGCCTTAAAGAGCTGGATTTCCAGGGCCCTCACTTGTATCCGAAATATTATATTGACCTATGCTATTATTAGAAAGCTGTGGCTGACGGGTGAAATGAGCATTCCCGTGGGTTCCCTTGTCAGTGGTCTTTTGAAACGCAAGGCCATTCACAAAAGGGAATGAATGAGTATCGAATGCGCACCCTACCTTTTCCCTCTGAGGTCAGAGGGGAACGGAAATATGTCAAGGTTCAGTCGCCGTGACCTGCGTAATCCGATTGCGGATTGCGGATGACATTTCCGAGCTCCTGATGAGCATGAGGTTCTATCTCTGAGGGTCGCTTAGTCCTGTTTACTATTTATTTTCATCTATTTGGTTTATTATTATGTTTTCGCTAATTTAATGTACGTTATCTGATTGCAAAACGCGTGAAAACATTTTTTTTGGATATAAATTACATTTTTAAGGACACGTTATTAAGGTGATAAGTTTTATATGGATTTAATATTATACGTACTACGAATTACCAGTTTATTAAAATTTAACTTTGGGTCGAATTGTTTAAAAAATGCGCAAACACTTGTAAAGTAAGAACTCTTCCAAAATAGTTGTTATAATATTTTTAGCTGAGCCTTCTAACTAATCTGTAACGGAAAAACTTCACCAAAAAAATTAACAATTCTCAATTAAATCTTTGGGCCTATTTTCATACAAATGTACTTAGTAATCATTGTTTAGCCACTTGTAGGGGAAAAAATCCTTTATTCTGCTAATTTATGATAGATTCCTCATGGAAACGTTGTTGCAATTTATGAGCAGACGTCCCAATGTTTTTCAGGTATGCAATTAATGCAGTATGATCTTAGAAAAGTACACCTACAGCCTACAGAGGTAAAATCAAAATCATTGTCAAAATTTTGAACAAAGCATCTGAAATCTCTTTTTTTTCAGTTATCCACTCATCAAACTGTCCATCTTAACAACCAAGAAACCTATAAACCGAGACAAAAAATTATTGGTCTTTATTTCTCTAAGTTGGCCAATCAGCAAAACTATATTAGTATGAGAAAATTATAGTTTCCTTGGGGAAAGCCGTTTAGTTTTTATTTGATGAGTGTAAAAAAAATATAGATATTAAGATTTCATAATCTAAACAGTAATTTAATAACACTAAATAATTAAATTCATTTCATAATCGTTAATTAAATAATGTGGTCGTTTTTTAATAATTTTCATCATTTGAAAAGTCATTAAAAAATAAGGGAAAAAAAATACAAAAAATCAAATTGGTTTCAAAATTGTCTACAATATTGTGAAGAACTCATATTTTTTTGTTTATTTTCGACTTTTGTGTATTATCTCCTTTTAAATATATTTTTTTGTGATTTTGTTTTTAAAATTTTAGACTTCTTGGCTGTCTTCGTCTTGCAATTCTATATTTAATATCCCATACCTTTCTTTATTTTTTGCGATAAGTTTTATTACATTCAGTTTTAGTGTTATTATCACGTTTTTTTTACTTATTGGTCCCAACCCTTGCCCTTCAAGTTTTCTTAAATTTACTTAGACTAGCAGAACGGAGAGCGCGTCGTGGCGGCAATATTTTCATTAAAAAAAACCTTATTTTTAGGGTTCCGTACCTCAAAAGGTAAAACGGAACCATTATAGGATCACTCGTGTGTCTGTCTGTCCGTCTGTCCGTCCGACCGTCTGTCACAGCCAATTTGCTAAGAAACTACTGGACCATGATCAACTCAATCGGTCCAGTACTTTTTTAAATATACATTTATTTTTTGAAAAGGCTACGAACCCTATACAGAACACTACTTTGCGCGAGTCCAACTCGCATTTGGCCGTTTTTTTTAACAATGCCAATTTCGATACATTACATATATTGCATGAAATCGACGGACACCGACACTAAAGAAACGACGACGGACATCGACACGGCTGTCGACACGCCGCCACCGTGCCCCAATTCTTACTTCTCGCTAATCGCGTCTGCCTTCTCATCTGATCTAACTACTCGCATCATATGTAACAGAAGCTCACTGGAGCGCGTAACGCCGCCAATTGCTTTCCTCTAAAAGAAATGTAGGCTATTGTCAACGGTAAACGCCATGACGATGTTACAATTCTTAATATAGCGACAAAGAGCTTTGTTAACAAGTTTAGGTAGATTAATGGAAGTCAGAAATAGAAGACAATGGTCTTGGACAGTTGCAAAATGAAGGTGGATTTAATTTAGACAATGAGGGCACGCACGGTAAGGTAGGTAGTTAAATTTTATAGATATACAGGTAAAAGGTAACGAAGTTTTTATATGTAAATTCTTCATAGCATTTTTTCCATCAATTTAAAATTAACAAGCGTAATAAATAGTTATAACGTTGGATCCGATTAACATCCACCACAGATTAGGATTGAAATGCGGAAGAAACAGTTCAACTCGTAGTTTCGTTCGTAAATCCTCAATTTACTATGCGCGGGAGTAGATAGCGTTAATGTATTGTATGTTGTGCAATCGGGAGCAATTTTTAGATGGTACCAATCGACAAACAGCAAGTAGTGGTAATCTAACGCAAATGAAATGAAAAAGCAGACAAGTGCGTGTCGTAGCACACAGTCAAAGTATTTTAGATGGTACCAATCGACAAACAGCAAGTAGTGGTAATCTAACGCAAATGAAATGAAAAAGCAGACAAGTGCGTGTCGTAGCACACAGTCAAAGTATATATATTAGTACTAACATACAGTATGGACACTCCTACATGTAGAAGAGACTACCCCATTTTCTCTACACATTGTCTTCATTTTTCATTACGCGTTATAAGTTTGCATCTGTACAAATCGATACTAAATTTCGTTACTGTAGGTCTTACAGTGGCAGAGAAAATCGAATGTGACGTAAGGACAGCCGGACGCACGGACATGACAAAACTATAAATGTTCCGTTTTTTGCCAGTTTGGTTCCGGAACTGTAAAAACGAATGTAAAGGAATAAAAGTACGAGCTCTTACATGATTTTCGCTTTTTCATAAGATTTAATAAATGCTTTTGTTACCTACACAAGTATTAAAAAAATTAGGGAAGCCGCTGGATGCGGCAGCGCAGGACCGGTCGTCGTGGAAATCCTTGGGGGAGGCCTTTGGCACATATGATGAACAAATAAATAAATAATATATTAATAGCACTGTATTTTTGACATCTTTGCTTAAATTTACGTACAACTTCGTGCGATGAAATAACAAAAATTGCACCTCGACTATTACTCCCGATGGATCAGGAAGCATTCACTGTGTAGTGTGCTTGTCTTGTGCATGTGAATGTATGTATTGTTACCACGCACATTGTAAACTTAGACTGGCCTGCTTCTGACCCCAAATAACAATACTGTTTTATGAACTCCGCTATGATTTGTATACTTTGCGAGTAGGAACGGCACGTCTATGAAAAGTAAACGTTCGTAATTGCGATATTCAAGTTCAAGTACGGATCAAAGTAGAAAATTAGGAACCAAACTGCATAAAACTTAAACCCTCTTTTTGGCCCGTCGCATAAAAATGTATCCTATGTCACTCACGGGATCAAGATGAATCTAACGACACCTCGCACTCCCAAATCCATCAAGCCGTTTAGGATAAACAGCGTGCAAAAGAAATAATCGAAAAACTTAACCCTCCTTTTGGCGCAGTTGGATAAAATGTATCCTATGTCACTCACGGGATCAAGATGAATCTAACGACACCTCGCACTCCCAAATCCATCAAGCCGTTTAGGATAAACAGCGTGCAAATAATCGAAAAACTTAACCCTCCTTTTGGCGCAGTCGGATAAAAATTAAATCTAATCTCATGTAGAATTGGATTAATGGAATATGGCCAGTTCCTCGTCTCTAGGTGCTAAACACTTGGTTATATAAAGGTTCTAACTTCGAAATCATTCATCATCATTTAATGAATATCAGGTAAAATAAAATATGCCTCACCTATTGTAGAAAAAGGCCTGATTTTAATTAAAATAAGAATCAATATCATCATATCAGCCGAAGGACGTCCACTACTGGATAAAGGCCCCCCTTGGGATTTCCACGACGACGGGTTCTGCGCTGCCCGCATCCAGCAAATAACTATAATTAGACCTTACTCGTTAGACAGCTCTGCATTCTGATAGAACTGTCCTTGTTTTCAGTTTGCACTCAAAGTTTAGCTCGGATTCCAAGGGCTTTTCTCGCAAACAAAGACTTGCATTCCCTAAGCTCCGTAGAGGTGCAATAAACGTGGTAAGGTCAAGTTTTATAGTCTGGGGATTAAAGCTCGTAAACTGCGCATCGAGAATCTTCTTTGTATAAGGCCCATTATTCATTGAAAGCGAAATAAAGACCAGATGTGCAAATAAATAAGTTCTTTTCCGTTGTGTCGTGGTACCACAGCTTTCCATAGGCCGCTTGATCCTATTTTATTATACACTTCTTAAGTTCTCTTCTTTTCTTTCCTTCTAACCATTGATGGTATGCTTTCCAAGCTATCTTATCCTCTTTGTCCGTGTATCCGAAGAAATCGAAGACTGGCTTCGATGACGATCTTTAGCTGAGCAAGGATAGACTTACAGGGGGGGCGTCGCTACGATTAGCTTTCAAGGTAGCCTATCTGCCAAGGCTACAGGGGGTTGTTAGTGGGTGTGCGGTCCTGGGCCTGTGCGTATTTATTTATATATACCTTATGTATATATGTGTATGTAAGTATATAGGCGCAGGGCTGTGAGTCCCACATAACCTGTACAGCCGGCTGTACTGGTATGCATAAACGCATTTTCCCCTTTCCCTCCTCCGCATTCCGAGGCATAAAAAAAATGCGACACATGTATTAATCCTACAGGGAATTAAAACACAGCTTATATTATATAATGGAAGGTTTTTTTTTATATTTTTTGGGCTGTCATCTGTCATGCATTACTTATAGGCCTGATTTTTCTTCAACAAAAATGTTTTTGTAGGTAAAAAATATAATTTCAATTAAA
The DNA here is from genome assembly GCA_947284805.1 of Coleophora flavipennella. Classification (NCBI taxonomy): domain Eukaryota; kingdom Metazoa; phylum Arthropoda; class Insecta; order Lepidoptera; family Coleophoridae; genus Coleophora; species Coleophora flavipennella. Next base: position 3,026,001 of record OX369285.1, on the reverse strand, counting down.
ATAATATTTTCTTTAATTGATCGTGCTATACCTAACAACGTTATATTATTTAGTTTGAATCTTTAATTTTTTATGATATTTGCCCTTACAGCGAGCAGACGTTAGTTTCCGGATGTCTGGAGTTAAAATTGCGATAATTTAAGTAACACTTTCACTGCTCCTGATATCATGCTATACGGTAGGTGAATACAGACTGGCTTACACTGACTTCAGTGGGTCGAATAAAAACCAGGAAAATGAATCCTGAAGTATTTGGTGACTACCTATTTTTGTACGTTTATTGTAAGGGCTACTTCAAACACCTGTCTTGCTCTGTTATTTTGTAAGAGGTCATTTCAGGAGCAAGGTTATGTGAAGCAAAGCGTCTACCTACAGGTTATAAAAAAATTGGTATAGGATCTGTTAACTGGGGATTCTACTCATCATACTCAACATATTTGCCCATACTCAATTGTCAAAGGAATTTTTGGATCCTCCATACAAAAATGCACAAAACTGCTCGATCAGCTGATCGATTTGTATGAAGTTTTTATTTTGCGGTCTCAGCAAAGTAGTAGAACAAAAGTTGTTCAGTATGATGAGTAGAAGCCCCAGTTATCGGGACCTGCACCAATTTTGTTACACTCTGTATATAACTGAGCCACGGCAACGCCAGTAAACGTGACTAAACAACAGGTAGGTAAGTGTACAGAATTGGATCGAGATTCTCTGAAATCCTCTCTATATTAAATTGTTGAGCTTACGGAAGCGTTGTAATCTAAACCCGAATTAGTTAACGTTACAGTTACGTTCCAGAAACGGTCTTGGCTCAGTGCGACTTGCGTATTCGCGTCGTTTACGCAGGTTAACTCACCATAAGCATGGTTAATACCTGGATGGGTTTGGCTGTTAGTGACATTTACCTCGATTGTTTCTGTGTTCCAAACGTTTGGCCACAGGTGTTTTTTGCTATCACCAGATGGAAATAGTTAAATCTTGTTGTGTCAGAGGTGTGAAACTGCTTGTTTCTGAGACAAATGGGTTTCGCCACTAGCCTAGAACCTCCAGAAACTTGGACTTGCCCCCCGTATGTGGAATATGGCCTGACCTGCCAGAGCCCATTGCTTTCCCAATGGCGTTGGAGAATCTTGGTAAACCCGTTTACATCTTCGGCATCATCGTCAGGTGAGATGATGCCAAGGGCTTACCAATTGTGGATTTAAAAAGACTCATGCCCTAGCAGAGGGGACTTTATGTGAGATGTAAACGTAACATTAACTTTACTGGTACATATTGACCTACACATCTGTTTTTACTTAGGTGCGTAATACAAGGTAATTATAATGTAGGTTTATAGTTTTTGGGAAATGATCGCCGCATGCGCTACCTACCATTTTGGAGTATAAAACACACAACGTACAGATTTCCTTGAACTCATAAAGACACGTTTCCGTCCAGAGATTATAATTAAGTATACATATGATACGATATTGGATTTGTAAATCCAGGAAAGGGTTCCATATATTGGAATGTTGCATCAGATCTTTCTTCGGGTTGAAAGATGGGACATAAAGTAAGATTTTGTCAGTAAAAGTAAAAAGATTTTCTTGGAACAAGAATCACTTTAAGTTGCTTGTCAATTCCACGAAAGGATGCTGAAAAATGAACCACTTCGGTGTGCGACTATCACATCCAGGAAATGCTTTAGATGTCCCATTGGGCTCTTTCAAGGAACACAACAAACCAATTATTTTTTAAAAAACTCTGTTTCCCGCTCCAATTCTTAGTTTATACTCGATTACAACGGAATCAAATATTAGTGTTAGTAGGTCGGTCGCTTCATTTTTTGTTTTGCTAAGGGTCTCTTTACAGGATGTCCTTGATTTACGGCAAAGTGTTTCGATGTAAATACTCACTCGCTCGAATATAGGTCACATCTTTCAACGAACTCACTAACTTTTCTCAAGAGACATTCTAATTTAACGTTCTAAGAAGAGAAGATGCTTTATGTTACGCAAAACGTCGCGCGAATGTGAAAAAGTCCTAATTATCGGTTAACGACGCCGAACTATAATTATAAAATGTTGCGTTAATTTCGGAATAGTTGTGAGTTTATAATTAGAATTATGTTTTGTTACAAAATGACCGAGTTATGTCAGAACCGCATCGCAGCAGGCGCAAGTGTCGGACGCGCTGACGTTCACGCGAGAACGTTACAGATCCGAATTAGAGCTGACATGTCTCGTTACATAGGCTTGGTAAGTATCCTAGTCCACTGGAAACGTAATAGATTTAGAAAAAAATGTAACAAAAACCGGTTCGCAAAAGAAAACGGAACCCTTAAGTGTTGGAGTTTTATTTATTATGACAAAGTAGTACATATAACAGTGCTTCTATTTTCTTAATGTCTCTCAGCAATCTGGGCATTTCTGAATGCAATTGGAGTCACGTACCGTAACCTAGGCTTATGTTATGTATGACATACTGACTGACGATGATTCATGGTTCTATGGATGAGTCCCTAGATGCAGTAAATTATTAACAGGTTCTTCTATAAAATTGGATATGTACTATAAAAAGCACAAGAGATATGGTTTGGCAACGATCAAACACACACCTAAGATTTGTCTATGGCATCTTCTACAGGTAATAATTAACTCCCATCCGAATGATTGTTTCAAAAACCCTAAACACCAAACAATATATAAAGGTAAGCTAGGAGTGTATAATGAATGATGGATCACTCGGATTAGAGTTCGAGGCTTCCAGAAAATCCGATAAAGATATATTTGTTTTTTATTTGCCAGGAAGAAATTGCTACCATAAATAAGGCCGCCTATCGTATAATATGTTTTCTATGTTGTTTTCTTCTTTCTTATGTTGTGATGCAATAGATATTATTGTATTGTATTGTAAAGCCTTTACAAGATGACTGGCATACAAAAATAACCGATCCATTGAATTTCTTTCAACCCGATTATGGTCTCATGTAACATGTGCGTGCGCATTAACTTTAGGGGGGTGGGTGATAACGTGACTTGAGAGAAGCATCTGTAACTCAATTTTCCGAGATGTAAGTAGGGATAATTGTTTTGTCGTCGTGAAAGAACCGTAATGGACTAAGCGATATTAAAATAGAAGATTTACCGTCGTTGTTTAATTATCGATATATTTATGAGTACACAAAGTATAAATAGATTTGAATCGTTAAAGGTTGAAAAGGTTAAATTTATTTTTATCTAGACCACATTTTTTGCAGGTGCTTTGACTGTAGGTAGGTACGAGAAAATTGAAATGTCAACCTTCTTGTGGTTATCTATAAGAAATTGTTTAATTTAGAGAGCTGCCTGTTTTCTTTGCTGAAAACAAACTTAACATGTAGAATCACTATTAAGGCGAGGCATTGATTGTAACATTTGTCTCCGTTTTTTTCTTTACGTGTAAAGAGTAATAGTTATTTGTGATACAAGGGTGGTAAAAAGGTCAATAACAAATCTCATTTTGTTTTTTCTTGTACACATATATTAACCATTCATAATTTTATTCGTTCTTACAACTAAAACATCTCAATTCAGTTTTACGACATTGCGCCATATTTTAGCTAGCACACGTTCGCATGCGTATTTTTTATATTATCATAAATAGACTGCAATAGACTTGGGATAATATTATTATAAGCATTAAAACATCCTTGAAAAAGATGACCTATTCCTTCGTGTAACCTATGTGTTTCATTCATACTGATTCTCTTTTCTTCATAAAGATATAACCCAAAGAGAATCTAATCAGCTAGCGTTATGTACTAATCTTACGGAGGAACAACCAATCTCTTTTAAAATTCTCCTATCAAAAGTCTTAAAGAAGATTCTGTATCTTTGGTTATTATACTTTTTTATTTGCCAGAAATGTCTTATTCCTCCGAGCTAGAAATAAAAAAAAATAGGAAAGTAAAAGCACGTGTGCGGTAAAATCAATTTTGCGCACACTTGATTGGCCTATAATGGACCATTTTTCAAGCAACTTTATTTGGAAAGAAAATAACCACACTTTTGCACATTTTAATGTTTTTTCGTTTCAACTAAAAACTACAATTAATTTAAAAAAATCCAACTGGCATATTGAAGTATGTGTTAAGACTAATCGACTAAGAAAATTTAGAGGTTTGACTCGGTCTGGATGGTTTGCCTGTAGAACGCAAATCTCTGTTTCAAAAGAAGTTACTTTGATATATTTTTATAAGTTAAGAAATCGTGTTTCTGCAACTGACAAAATGAAGTTTTTTTTTATTCACAATTGGTAAGCCCTTGGCATCATCTCACCTGATGGTAAGTGATGATGAGGCCGAAGATGGAAGCGGGCTTACCATGATTCCCCTACGCAATGGAGAACTGGCTATCTTATCTACAAGCCGGAACACATCAACGTTGTTAACACTGATGTTTGGCGTCAAGACTTAGATAAGATGGTGGTAGCTAGCCAGGCGGGCTTAGAAAATGCCCTACCACCAACCAAACTGAATATTACAAGTTGACCCCACCGGGAATTGAACCCGCGACCTCCTAGTGTGAAGTGAATGGACTAACCATTACGCCACGGAGGCGGTTATTGATATCAGGTTACAATATATTTTGTAATTGCTGAGAAAAATCGAGATCCCTGCGACCAAAGTTGCGTCGCCTTATTTTCAGAAAACGTTTAAACATTTGTTGTTTTCTTTAAAAATATTCATAGAAACATGTCAATGAGTCCGTAAGGAAAATTAAGTAAAGTAACGAATTTAGTATCAGCCCGCAAGGAAATATCCCCAACTTAATTTTCCCCGCGAGGTTAAGTCAACGGAAAGTGAAGCGAGCTATTTCGGAACCGCACGTGACTCCGAAAACCGTAACAGGTGCGTAGATGAGTTCTACTTACTTTTGGGGAACTTTGCCTACGTCGACGATCGATCGTTGATAAGTTAATGGTTTTCAGCAAGCGATCGATGAGATAAAGTTATAAGTGACAGGAAGTAAGACAAATTCATTACAGAAAATTTTAATTTCGAAATAGATTTACGTACTTTTTCCTTCCACAGGATGAGTAGTAATTTTGTTGTTCATATCGCAATAGGCGTAGGGTCTACCTACGCGATCGAATCAGAAGTGAGAAAATCCGTAGGACAACCAAAGTAACCGACATAGCTCACAGAATCGCTGAACTGAAGTGGCAGTGGGCAGGGCGAAAGCGCACCAAAAGACTTAGCGTAGGCAGGCCGACGACGACGAGGACTGGCGACCTGGTGAAGGTCGCGGGAAACCGCTGGATGCGGGCAGCGCAGGACCGGTCGTCGTGGAAATCCTTGGGAGAGGCCTTTGTTCAGCAGTGGACGTATTTCGGCTGATATATGATGATAGTTATAGGTAAGAATGAGGTACAACTATATGTACGTAGTACTAAGGTACTAACTATTAGTCTTAAACAAAACAAAAGACCTTTTTTTATTTCATTTACACTTCTTTGATCTAAAATACATAAATGGCTTTTCGGCCTGTTTTTGAAAGGTTAACTAATTAGTTGTAATTACAAGCATGTACTTGTTAAGCACTTTTAGTATAGGTCACGTGGGTGTCCTATTTCCTCGGTCAGAAGTGACGCCCACGCATTGTCATTTTAACGTTTTTACGTTTAAACAGTCGTTTTGATTCGTTTTATTGAGTGTGCGATAAAACGGCACTAAAATGTCTCGTCTGACTGACATAGAAATTCTTCTTCTTTGCGTGTCGATGACAAATCAAATCATTCCGGCCCAGAACTTAGTCACTTCGACTGCACTATTTGTGGCGTCCATTAAGTCCTGCTGCGGACAGGTGACAGGGCAGGCAGGACAGGAAACTAAATGAGCCATGGACTGCACCGCTCCACACACACAGTCCAAATTTGGGTTTTCCGAGAGTCCCCACCTGAACATGTTCTCCTTGCTCCGGCCGACCTGAGTCCGAAGTCGATTTAAAGACTTCCAGATCGGCCATGGTAATACATGTCCAGCCGGTAGACTCTCAGAAAGCGGGACAAAGGGATCAGGAAGCGGTGTTCGAGCACGCCACATGTTGCATCTCGCTTGAGAGGGCTGAGTTGTGAGGGGGTCGACATGTTTTAAAAAGCTTTTCCGACTTTTTAGCCTTTGCGGCGGTAGCTCGTGCCCATGTAGGGGATGCCGCTTGTCCTCATCCAACGTAGCCCTCTCTCGCGAGCTTGCAATGGTTCTGCGAACAACTGGCGGCGCTATGCCCGCCAGTGGATACAGCAACATCACCGGGGTCGGCTTCAAACATCCAGTAATTATCCGGCAGGTTTCGTTTAAGGCTGTATCCACAAGCTTGGCGTGAGTAGAGCGGCCCACATAGAAATGTTTTATATGTGGGCCGCTCTACTCACGGACATAGAAATGTTTTATAACCACTCTTAGATGATCATTTCAAATGTTTAAATCTTACTTCAAATGGGTATCAATCAAATTTGTTTTGATAAAATGAGGAATGTATGGAGGATGTTCTTTAGTACTTATTTCACTAAATAATACGCTAGTGTAAATGTGTACATTTAAAGTATTCGATTATCAGCATATCATCGTTTACTATTTTTTACTATAAATTTCCTTTAATTAAATAGTATACGCAACGTGGTGTGTGTGTGTGTGTGTGTGTGTACGTGAGTGTGTGAGGGTGTGTGGTGTGTGTTGTGTGGGTGTGTGTGAGTGTGTTCGTACATGCCAACAGCCATTCTTATAAATTCTAGAACATTAGTTGTACCATACATATCTAACAAGATTAAAATATCTCAGTGCGCGACCGCAAAATTTAGAAATACACTCCCAGTAAATTCACCTTGAAATGTGGTCTTGTACAGAGTATTACATATGCTACGAGTATGAGAACTGTATGTTACTCATCTGAATGAGCTTATTAGCATTTTCTGGCGGCTCGTAAAATGAATGTCTTAGACAATATTTTAGAATGAAATGGTCCTGAGTTTAGAACTTCATTGAGAAATACATTTAGACTGTTTCGTAACACCGTTATTTTAGCCCTCTAAATATGTTTTCACCCGATTTCCCAAGCAAAAAGAAAATGATTATGGGTATCTATCATGCATGTATGCGTGTCTGTTTCTTTGGCTGAGCCTGTAGACTAAATGGCTTGAACGCTTTTGGAGTGCGATATGACGTTATATTAGTCCTGATTTTAAGTACACGGGTTTTCAATTTTTGATTAAATGGTAAGGCTATTTATTGTACGAGTATACTTAATTCATGTATTATATCATAGTATAAAGGTAGATGGAAAAAAAAGATTAAACCGAGAAAGTCATTAGAGGCTTATTTCATGAAACTTCGAACTAAATTTTGTCATTTTTAGGTTTCCGTACCTCAAAAGGTAAAACGTAACAATTGAAGGATCACTCGTGTATCTGTCTGTCTGTCCCTACGTCCGTCCGTCTGTCACAGCCAATTTGCTCCGAAACTATAGGACCGATTGTTTGAAATTTGGTACACATGTGTAAGTCGGTGATCCAAAGACGGACATGTAACGTAAATAAATAAATTTTAAACAATAATTTTAAAAATTAATCACTTCTGCGGGGTAAGTTTTTAAAATATACATTTATTTTTTGAAAAGGCTACGGAACCCTACTTTGCGCGAGTCCGAATCGCACTTAGCCGGTTTTTTAGGATTACTTCCATACCTCTCTCCACGAGTACAACTATGAAACAATGATAGCAACAACGGGACTTTTTGTTTCTTGTACGGGGACCTCCTTAATTATTTTTTTTATTAAATTTGTTAGTAAATCCGCTATGTGAAATTTCAACTACCTATCATGGTTAAAAATAAACAGCCTTTTAAAGGTCAGACCGAAAGACAGCGTAAGCTTAGTATAAGGGTCCCGTTGGCACTCTTTGGGTACGAAACCCTAAAAAAGCACGAGTGTAGTATCATTAATTTAATTAGATAGTAACTACGGAAATATTACTCTACGTAGTGCTACGCAGCTGTGCCGTCACGTCGGCGTCGTCGTAGCAAACGACTACGAATGAAATACCACGTGTAATTTTATTTCATCGTCATTAATTATCATATCAGCCGAAAGACGTCCACTGCTTTGGACAAAGGCCTCCCCCAAGGATTTCCACGACGACCGGAACATTTTCGTTCAGCTAAATTGTTTAATAGAATATTCTTGCAAATTATAATTTCTGGAAGACGGTTAATATTTATTCTACTTTTATTTCAGTTTTTATCGGTAAATAAATGTATATAAACCACTGTGCCAGCAAGCCGCCGCCTCCTGTCCGGGAGGTCGTGGTTCGAATCCTGCCACATACCAATGTGATTTCGAATTTAGATTTCATTTGTACGTTTATCCGACGCTCTTACGGTGAAGGAAAACATCGTGAGGAAACCTGCACACGCTCGCGAATAAACTCGCAGGTTGTGTGTGAAGTCGACCAACCCGCACTGGGCCCGCGTGGTCGACTACGGCCCGATCGCCCTAATTCAGGGTATGCTCCAGCCCCTCGGTGGGGACGTATATGAGCTAATATGATGATTTCGATAGGGGATAAAAATACGAAACAAAAATATATTCAGGCACGCTACTGAGATATCTTTGAAGATAGAGAGGGAAAGTAGTTCTTTTACAATCTATTACTCAAGGATATTGTTTTTTTCAATAAGACTCTCCATCCAATAAAAACAAAACCCCTAACATACGCTGTTCTTCTATTAAAACATACGGATGCAACTAGATATTATTATGTTGATTAAGTAACTGAACAATATAATTGACTGTCAAGTATCAACACTTTTAAACAGCAGTCTGGGTTACTCGTCACACCCTATTTATTTTATTAACTCGACCAACTGTGCATATCCACATTAACATTTACTATCGGACGACGGCGTGCGCGTAAATACTAAACTAGTACATAAAAAAACGTTTAAAATCGTAAACAAAGCGAAACTGAGTTTAGTTTACAATCGTTTTATAGGGTGTTAATTAGTTTAGCTACAGGTCGATTATATTTAACACTAGAGTAGGCGCGCCCTAATTGACTCCTGTAACGGTTGTGTGGGGTACTTATGTAGGTAGCCCATTTTGAATGCAAATATTACGGGTCATCAGAATGTAAAATGAAAAAAAGCTTATAGTTTTATAAATAATCATCTTAATTTTTTTCGTTTATCAATGAAAAAATAACAATTCTTATATTTACTTATTTTTAGTCTTGAAATCAATCAGTCTTTATTTATGAAAAAAATATGCATTTTACATTTGTAAAAATGTATGAAACAGTACGTAAAATGCATAAAATGACACTGAAATGAAGTGCCCTTATAATAATAGTATAATCTTTTCATAATTATTAGGGATTCATCAAGTTTTACCACATGTTAAGACGTATCTTAAACGGTCGCGTAACTTTATAGTCGTTCTGCTCTGACGTCCGTGTTCTGAGGGAGCGGCACGCCACTGAGCGACGCGGTAAAGACATAGTCAAGGTGAGGAATACACGGGAGGCTAGCGCGGTAGTGTGACGCGTATGAGAAAATCCCTGGTCTACACCTGTACCCCACGCGCCCACTCTAGTGTTATGTATATGAAATTAGTATGAGAACCAAGTAACCAACATAGCTCTTAGAATTGCTAAACTTAAGTGGCAGTGGGCGGGGCACATGTAGAACAGATGGCCGATGGGGTAGTAAAGTACTCGAGTTGCGACTGCGCAACGGAAAAATCGCGTAGGCATTCCTCCCACGCGGTGGACTGACGACCTGGTGAAGGTCGCGGGAAGCCGCTGGATGCGGGCAGCGCAGGACCGATCGTCGTGGAAATCCTTGGGAGAGGCCTTTGTCCAGCAGTGGACGTCTTTCGGCTGATATGATGATGACATTAATAAAGCCGATCAAGAATGCTGGAATTAAATTTGAATTCATATCCAGCTCTATGTTTTACTTATTAACAATTTATTTTAAACTTAAATTTTTTCGAAAAAATAAATGTTTTTTTAGTGGAAAAAATATGCTCACGCTATCACCAAATGATAATGCATGTGTTTCATTACCCGATACAGAGTCCTGTGGGTTCTATCATCATCTCAGCAGCATAATAGTTAAGGAGTCAAACCTTCCTACATCAGCACACCTGAATAATCTGAAAGAATACATTTATCTGTCTATAGGTACCTTTATATAATATATAAAGAATTATCCTCCAATTCCTAACCGTTAAGGAGTTGTACCTTCCATCACAGCTCATCAACATGAGATGACGACTACCAGACGCAAATACTTGAATTGCTTTTGAAAATATATGAAACACTTAATACGTGCCTATAAAATTTTCCCTCGATTTCCCTAGGATCCCATCATCAGATTCTGACTTGGTGATAATGGGACCACCACGGAAGTATACTTTTTCAAATAAAAAAAGGATTTTGAAAATCGGTTCACAAATGACAGAGAAATCGGTGAAAAAACATAAAAAAAATAATCATACATACAGTGGAACATAGAACCTCCTCCTTTTATGAAGTCGGTTAAAAAAGGAACTTATATGAACATTCTGTATACGGCAGCGCCTGTGCCCGTTACGATAGTTCCGCAAAATGTGCTACGTAGCTATTACGTTATGACGTCATAGATGAACTAGAACGCGTTAATAGCGGCCTGGAACCACCGTGGGGTTTGCAGGCAGGTCACAAGATGGTTCAGCTGTAACTTTTGTTCTTCAAGTTTTATTAACTTCATCTCTTTTAAAAAGCTATACAGAAACGATAAACCGGGCAATAAAATCATTTATTTATCTCATAACGGTGTCAAAAGCGTTATTGTTGGTGTCTAAGTTTTAACGGGTCCGGCATCTGCTCGTCACTTTCACATAGGATGATACATCGGTCAACGTCAGTGTTTGATTCGTTACATGTAATCGGTAACATAGTCGAACGGATTCGATAAAGACAACCATATATTTAGGCAAAATCGAATCCGATCGGCTTTTTCAAAGATTTTATGTAAAGATTCGAACGCGAAGCTTTTCAAATCATGGGCCCTTTAGAAACACTGTCTTAGTTGCCTGGTGGCTCTTAAAGCTCTTAAAACACTTCCGTCGATCCGGTGTTTAGCCCGTGTTTGGAGTGTAAGGATCGACTTATAATCGTGCATTGAACCTCCTTGGGTAACCGTTCTGGTCGTGCGTTATTTTTAAAAAGCTAAGTACAAATTTTAAAATTTGTATTGTTTGGTATTCTGTCCAGAATCCACTAGTCACATTCCTGGTTCAGTCTTGGATCAGTAAAATGCTATAGAGGAACTACTCAGATGCTATATAGCATCAGCTAGAAAGCTCACCAAAAGCTTAGAATATAATTGACTTAAAAATAAGCCAGCAAAGATAATAAAAAAGTAAAGTTAAAAGTAATATTTTTTATGTTTAATAGGGTTTTCCTAAGTACACCGAGTTTGTGACCCTTAGAGCCACAACAAGAGTATGGCCTAATACCTTCTCGCAATATGGTAGCGATGCGCCTTGCTCAAGCCGTCCATCCAGCAGTGGCGAGGCGATGGGTAGTTGACGAAATAGATGACCGTGTTTCATTGTTGTACTATTTGAAACTGTTCTCTTAGGCACGTACATCCACGAGCTTATTTCTCTACCAAAGGCGGAAACTTTTGTTTTTTTATTTTTTTTTATTTACAATTGGTACGTCCTTGGCTTCATCTCACCTGATGGTAAGCGACGATGATGCCGAAGATGAAAGCGGACTTACCAAGATTCCCCAACGCAATAAGTAACAAGCTATTTTATCTTCAAGCCGGAACACATCAAAGTTGTTAGCATTGATGTTTGGCGGCAAGACTTAGATAAGATGGTGGTAGCTAGCCAGGCGGGATTAGAAAATGCCCTTCCACCAACCAAACCGAATCTTACAAAGTTAGGCTCCACTGGGAATCGAACCCGCGACCTCCTGATGTGATAAGCTAATGGACTTAAGCATTACGCCACAGAGGCGGTTAGAAAACTCCATTTAGATTTTTTAGAAACTGTTATCCCTATTTTTAGTATCACACTCCCCTCACTTATGAAATAAATTAGTCTACTGTCTTAAAGATGATTACGAAACCAGTAGCAGTATACACAAATATTGTGTTTTATTTATATTAATTGTGGAATAGTGCACGAAAAATCATGAAAATGTTTATTCCATGTTTGTTTTCTAAGTCATATTATTTTTGGAATTAACTGACTGATTTATACTAATACTCTTAGGAGAAAAAATAAAAAAGGAAAGTCAGGAGGCGGTTAATACAAATAACCCCTACTCGTGAAAAGTTTCATTTAATATTCATTTGAGACAAATTATAAGGTCTGTCAATTAGTGAAGTTAAGTTATTTTTCAGTCTCTAGTGTAGCCTTGGGGGGTTATCCGTCCGTTACAATGGGTTCAATACGGCCACGCATAATCGCTCTAATTAGACAGAGTTTTCAGATTTCTATTTTTGATGTAAGTGGGCGGTCAGACTAGGTGTTTTTCCATGAATAATAACTATTCTTTCAAAAGCAACCTTCTGTGAAATCATACTTATTAAATTTCAATTGAAATGTCTTTATTAAACAAAATGTTTAATCCAAATCATATTTAAATTAATCAACTTTAATATTAAAATTATGTAAAATCTTTGACAAAAGAAAACCTGCATCCTACAAGTAAAAGGTTTGATCTGACAGATTTTCGCTTTCAATATGCATTAAATCACAATCAAAATTTCCGGTTCCAAAAATAATAAAAATGCAGTTCCAAAATACAACTGAATTTAAATGCATAAGAAATGCTCCGAAGTCATCACAATGTTATTGTTGAAAGCTGAATTAAATGGAGTTTGAACATTTCAGGAATTTTCAGCAAATACTTTTTCCCCTTACAGGAAACACACGTCTTCCGTTCGTTATCCTGACAGTCATGTTTAGAAAAGTATGTCCATTCCACCAGAAACAAAATTGTGAAAAGGAGCTAAGTTCAACACAAAAAAAATCCACCAAGTTTTATAGTGGTGTCGTAAATTATAGTTACGGGAATTCAAACGGAAATATATTGAAATAACAGTCAGAAAATGTAAACGTTTCTTAATTGCTTTATAGATAATTTGTTGTGCTACTGATGGTGTAACTTGGTAAGTTTTTACTACCCTATTATATTCTATATTGGCGTATATTTATAAAAAGTATGCGTTGCTTGCTTGACTATTTAAACTTTCCAAGCTACAACATTTAGCAGCACAGGCCATAGCAAATTTTCTTTTAAGCACCTGAAAACCGTTGTACATTCTCTATCATTTGGAGAAGTCTGTAATAAATATTTCAATTTGAATTCCAGTAGCTATGATTTAAGAAACCACTATAGAACTTGGTACCTAATCGATCTCTGTATATTTTTTGTATTGAACTTGGTTCCTTTTCATAAATGTACATGTTTTTGGTGGGATTACTTTTCGTAAAGTTTAACCTCTTCTCTTTTATATATTTTTATTTATAACACATTACACACATTTTTATAACAAATATTTCAAAACGTTACAAATAACACAATATTTATAAAACAACGGTGGTGGTACGGAACGATCGATGCACGGGTCCGACTCGTACTTGGCCAGTTTTTTTATTTTCTCTTTGAATACGCCCAATAACCTACCTGACGCGAAATTTCATGTTTTGCAATCACTTTTCTTTGAATACGCCCAATAACCTACCTTGACGCGAAATTTCATGTTTTGAAATCACCTGGTCAAAATTTTTGAGAAATGGTGGAACCCTTGGTCACAGATGAGATACTAGTTACTTCGTAAAAGATATTGCACTTCCTTATAAAACGAAAATACCTACGCATTTATTCACCTACTTCTTCTCATCCACGGAAATATGGGTATTAAGGCTCTCGACTTAGCGGTTATAATAGCGTACGCGGGCGGCGTGCGAGTTGCGGCGGCAATAGTACGGCGTTCTAGCGCTGACGAGCGGAGCGCGGCCTGTAGGCCTCGCCAATGTGTAGGTGCTTATCTCGCCTGCTCGAGCGAGTGACGAGGGCCTACCTCGGTGCGCGAGTACAACTCACACTTGGCCGTTTTTCGAATTTTTCCTTTGTGTGCGCCCTATAACTCACCTCGTTGCCAAATTTTAAAAGAGGTCTTAAATTTTGATGAGTGAGTGAGTGAGTCAGTCGTCTGTCATAAAATTTTGATTTTTCAGATGTCAATATCTCAGGAATGGTAATTTTTTAAATAAAATTGGGATTTTTGGTGATCGATGTGGTCCTTCTAGACACACAAAATTGCAGGTCAAACAAATTTTAAGTTATGGGTAGATCGATAGTGGCCCGTAACAGTTCGTGAAATAGACCACGGCCGGTGTCGCCCTTTTTCTTTACGATCTTGGTTGACACACTGCCATGTGTCTAGATAACACAAAAAAGGCTAAAGACCACAATTTCAACGTGACTGAACAAAATAACGAAATTTCTTACTAAGTTTAAAGTCCTTTTTATTGAAAAGTATCGTTAAGTCTTGAAGAAGTCGGTGACTTTTATTATGAACAATCATTCTATTTTTTCTTTTTCCACGAAAAAAGTATCTGGCTAATGAACTATACAGTAAATGGTAAAGAAATCGCAGACCTCCTCTACTGTGAAGATTTCATTTCTCTAAATTGAATTGAATTCGTTATAAATTTTAACAAACAACAGGTTTTATATAATAGGAGTTCAATAAACCATCCCCTGATGTGGTTTTTTGTTTGAATAACAGGGCCAGTTCAACGCCCCGTAGTAGGTATACTCAGGCTCGTCCTTCTCACTTGTTCAGCCTATAACTTCCAACAATAATAAGCATTTGTAAATAACAAACAATATAAACCTCGCTTGTGAGAACTGAAGAAGTCGATGAACCTCGGAAAATGTTAATGAAAAAGGGAACGATAGCGTTAGCAACAAGTAAACGCTTTCCTCTGGCCTTAAATTAAGAGTTTTGATCAAACAATTTAAGCAGTATTTGGGATAACCCAGGACTGTCCACGGCTTATTTATTTGTAATTTTGAAATGAAATGTGAAAACCCAATTTTTGAAGGTTTATGAAGGGTAGAATATTATAGTAGAAATTAAGGGATTTAGGAACTTCGCAATCTTTTCAGATTCGGGTATAAATGAAGATCCACTAAACGAGAAAAACTTCACAACACTTCTATACGTGTTGGAGGCAGTGACTTCTTTGAATATACTACAATCAATCTATGAGACATAAACAGTAATGTCACAATACAGTACTCTACACATTATAACAACATACGTAACTCTGTAAGTCAATTTTGCCACTGATGACCTTAATGAATATAGGGAGGAAGCATGAAAAGCTTTATTGACGTCACAGGCAGATACCTACGGTGTTTCTCGTGACGATTAATATCTGCTGAAATATGCAATATGCAAATGAAATATTCCATTTTAGGAGAACCGAATATCAGCATGAAAACGATATGAGCATAAAAACTTTTAGGTTTTTCCGAAATTATTACCTGAGCCCCTGCAAAAGGATGTATTTTTTTTTCTTTGATAATTAAAACACTCGCGCTAGCTAACTTTCTATAAAAGCGTATCTGTGAATATCGTAGTTTCATCACACCTCACATCAGCCAAGCGCGACGTCCACTGCTGGTCATAGTCCCCCCCGAGTAATCGCCATGCTTGGCGGGCGGGTTGGCGATCGCAGTGTACGGTGTGTTGGCCTCAGACCAAAGAGGTTCAGATAGAATGTTGCGAACTGTCAGGTTGACGCCACAACAAAACCCAAATGGAAATTAGGAATTAATTAAAATTAAAAACCCAACTGCATAAAAACTTAACCCCTATTTATTGGCTAGTCGGGTAAAAATGTATCCTCTGTCACTCACGGGATTAAGGAGATTCTAACGGCACCTCGAAGTCTAAAAACCATCAAGCCGTTTAGGCTACAGGGCGTGCCAGTCGGGTAAAACACATGTCTATATTTAGAACTCTTTTCAAGACATAAACAATGTATGACATGTATCTATTAATTTAGAAAAATAACGTATATTAATAACTATATTCCAGGAAATCCTTTCAGATCCTCCGGAGTAGATGGTATACGTACGTGAAGATTTTAGAAGGTGCAAGCCCTTTTATTTTCCTTATCGGGTAAAACCGTATTTTTTACATCGTAAGCCAATGGTTACATCATTTAATATGTCTATTGTTTCTTAACTTTGTAATGTATTTCTGTACGAAATGTATTTTTTACATGTGTAAAAACTGTAAAATATGTAAAAAAAATTATTCGATAATTGAATTTTATAAATTAAAATTATACAAGGTATTTGGTGCATATATCTGTAAACCTGATGAAATAAGCTCAAAATAGGCAGGATATTAAACTCATGATTAAGCTCTTGTGTGGGGAACAATTGCCACTTTCAACGGTTTTGTACTAGCTCCTTGAACTCCTGCTACGACACGAAACCAGTCTTTTAGTCTTTTGTCATTATTTGGTCCGTATAGGTACGTCTAGGTTTTTTAATTTTAATTTCTTGACTTCCCATACAAAGTTAGTTTTATTTTTAAATCCACTTGCCGTTGCCCTTGATATCATCTCAACTGATGGTTAGTGTGGATGATGCCGAAGATGGAACCGGGCTTACCAAGATTCCCCAACGCAATGGGGAACTGGCTATCTTATCTTCCAGCCGGAACACATCAAATACTGTTATCATTGATGCTTGGTGGCAAGACTTAGATAAGATGGTGGTGGCTAGCCAGGCGGGCTTAGAAAATGCCCTTCCACCAAACAAACGGAGTCTTACTAAGTTAAGACTCCACCGGGAATTAAACCCGCGACCACCTGGGGTGAAGCTAATAGACTTAACCATTACGACGCCACGGAGGTGGGTAAAGTTCATATTATGTTCAATTAGTACGGGACATATTTTTTTTTGCTTAATGAGCGTAGGTATCTATTCCTTAGGGAAAGACAGTTGTTCAGTTTCATTCATTAACTGAATAAGTTGCAGTTATCTTAACGTCCCAAACACCGCAGTGTCTCAAGACTAAGGTCTTTGACCAGTGTGTGTTGCCAGTGATGACATACGGAACTGATACATGGTCGCTTACTATGGGCCTCATAAGACGGCTCAAGGTCACCCAAAGGACAATGGGCATGGAGGAGAACCAAAGTAACCGATACACTAGTAGATCGCAGAATCGCTAAACTGAAGCGCACAGGGCACATAGCTCGTTAAACAGATAGCTGTTGGGGCAGTAAAGTTTCACGAGCGGCGACCGCGCACCAGAAGACGTATCGTAGGTAGGCCTCCCACGCGGTGGTCCGACGAGCTGGTGAAGCCGCTGGCGCAGGACCGGTCGTCGTGGAAATCTTTGGGAGAGGCCTTCGTCCAGCAGTGGACGTCTTTCGGCTGATATGATGATGATGATGATAAGACGGTTACAGTCACCCTGTTACTACGCAGCACTCCTCCATACCAACACGTTTAGAGTAGGGATGAATAAGAGGGCACGTCGTCGTCACAAAACACATTGTTTCGCATTTTCCACGTTCCCAGCGCAACTCAATTTGTTTACCCTAATTTGATTCCCTACAAGAACATCACGTCTAATTTTATACATACATACAAGCATATAGCAACATGTCTATATTTAGCTCTACACCATTTCGCCTCGGAATATTGTTTCCGCACGAGTTTCATTACAAAAAGTGAAATGCAAAATGAAATATGTAAATGTTTGGGAATAAAATATATTAGTACGCATTTCATCGTTATCATTACTAGTAAAGATAAAATAAAACGCTAAACACGCTAAAAAACCGACTTCCATCGCAACAACTTAGAATAATTTTGCATTATTATTTTTGGTTTTTGTTAATTTCTACTACACCGATTTTAATAAAATTTATATGGGACCACACGAAAAGCACCAGCTTTCAAATAAAAATAGAATCATCAAAATCCGGTTCACCCAGTCAAAAGTTCTGAGGTAACAAACATAAAAAAATACAGACGAATTAAGAATCTCCTCCTTTTTGGAATTCGGTTGAAAAGAGCCATTACAATACAAAATTTTAAAATGTGATATAACTACTTTACGACTTTCGGATATTTCCCTTAATTAGTGCTGTTAGACCTTGCTTCTAGCAAAATTTTATGACTCTAGTTCTAGTACAGCGGGTAATAACCCCGTAAGTCCTTGGCAGCCCTTGGCGTCATCCTTCTTGATGATTGTGACGATGATGCCGAAGATGGAAGCGGGCTTACCAAGATTCACCAACGCAATGGAGAACGGCTATCTTATCTTCAAGCCGGAACACGTCAATGTTGTTAACTCTGATGTTTGGCGGCAAAACTTAGATAAGATGGCGGTAACTAGCCAGGCTGGCTAAGGAAATGCCCTACCACCAACCAAACCGAGTCTTACAAGTTGACCCCACCGGGAATCGAACCCATGACCTCCTGGTGTAAAGCGAATGGTCCAAACATTACGCCACGGAGGCGGTTAAAATATAAAATATTTGACATAAATGGCCGTACTTTTGATTGCATTGATTAGAACCTTAAATTACTCCTACAAGGTACCGTAAGACCTTAAATTGTGATATTAACTTCAACTTGGTACCTCATCCTCTTCCAAGGATAAGGGTCTTGAAAGTAATTCTACAATGGTTTCTTTTTTTCTTTTGTGGTACGGAACCCTAAAATTTGGTGGGATGAGTTATTTTTAAGCGACTTTAAAAAAGGAGGAGGTTCTCAATTCGTCGGAGTGTTTTATTTTTAGAATTTCTTATCGATTCCATTATTTCTAATGCAGTAGGTACAAATGTGTTAAGTTCGATTGGATCAGTTGAAACTTTCGGTTGGAACAATAAATACGATTTGGAAATGGCCTAACCAAACGAAAATTCTTAATTGGCAATTTGCGTTTAATTTTATTTGTCAAACGGTAGAATTGTGTTTAAATTCTATTTTGGGAGTCCTTTGATTACTGCACTGCAAAATTTCTACTATTTGGAGGTGGAATAGAAACGACCTGTGAAATTGCCGATAGGATGGAAAAGTTTAAAGAAAAAAAATAATAAAAAAAAAGTATTTTTTAAAAACAGCATTAAACTATTTTAAATTTAATGTATATTTTTTTAATATTTTGAGAGCACCACGGTTGCTTCCATGAAGAAAGGTTTTTTATGAAAAAAAATTACTATTTTTAAGACAAAAAATGCATTACTTTAGTTTTATAGCTCTAGAGTTCTTTGCAGCAGTTTCTTCGTAACTAATGTCATATTTGGGAATCCTCGGCATAAGATTTCGTTATTTTCAGATAAATTCAAGAAAATTAATTAGTAAAAATACTACGTTGACAATTAAGAAATCACCTTCAATGGTACCCCTTGTTACTCGAACATTGCCGTACGTAGCTTCGGGGATTGAAACATGAAATACACTCGTACATTGCCGTACGTAGCTTCGGGGATTGAAACATGAAATACACTCGTACATTGCCGTACGTAGCTTCGGGGATTGAAACATGAAATACATCACACTGGTCACTAATAAAAGACTATAAGTTAAGTATAATTATCCTAATTTAAAACAAGGTAATGAATCTGAATCTAAAAATGCCATAGCATGAATTTCGATGAAGGCAAAAAGGCAAAAGGCCGAGCACACATTTTTGGTCAGTCGTGTATTTTAATCCTTACTAATATTATAAACGTGAAAATGTGTTTGTTTGTTACCCATGCACGCTTCAACTACTCAACTAACCTATGCACGTAGCCTGTGTCATGGACAAGGGCAGATGCTACTTTTATACCGTGAAGATAGGACAGTCCAATACAATTCCTGAAGGAAATGAAAAAATACTTTTTTTTGGTAGATTTCTTTAACATCGTAATCGAATTGTCATGATTTTTTGCACAGAGATGGTTGAGGGGGTGTACAAATGACATGAACTACTAATTAGCATACCCCGGCATAATTCTTGAGGGTTCTGAGGAAAAGTCAGATCTACGGCTTGCGCATCACCCACCGTCAAAGGCAGCGGAAAAAGATAGTCTATGTATAAACGCACAGCTCAAACCACTGGACGGTTTGGGCTGAAGTTTGGTATACAGATAGCAATTTTGACGCAGACATTCGCTTAGAAAAGATTTTGAGAAATTCTCACGGCAACAGCAAAAAAGGGATCTCTGCAGGCAATGCCGTTGGGTATCCGCTGGCACAACTTAACAAGCAAATTGACAAATCAGCAAAGTACCGTCTTCGCAAAATGCCAAATATGAGATTTTTGGTCATTTATGTATTCATTTACTTTAAAATCTGAATCGGCAATTTCATAGGTAAAGATCTATGTGTTATAGTTATGTTATAATAAATCAAACAATCTTATCCCATTTTTCATATTAGTGTTATGTCAAAGTACATTCGTCACAACATGTGAAAAACCATTGAAAACAAATTATTCGAGGTCGCTCCTGGGTACTGCAACAAAATTGCACTGAAAATTTCAATTTCACGGAACACAGTCTTTGTTCGTACAATGCTCGTACAAATAAACACGTGTTCATAAAAGGGACACGACAATTCCTGAAACAATGACTTACACGCTATCTCGAGTCAAATAAAATGTTACTGCTTTTGTTTTGACGTTTGAAACGAACATTTCGCGACTCAATTCTGCGCAAGAGACGATTGACAAGTGACTTTGTATCATACATTTCATAACTTTCAGAGATTTAAGGTAGTATGGTGGTTCTCTAATTTGATACTGATTTGTTAAAAGTTCAAGGGACTTTATTGCTCTGATGGTAGCTTTATTAAAATGTATATTAATGCATGCTTTGTTGATGCAGAATCTCCAGTCATGTCTCATTCATTGTAATGCTTACAAAAGATACATTAAGAATACACTTGCTGTCAAAATTGCTTGTTATGTTTCTTTTTAAATTTATTATTGAGTGTGTCCATTACAAAATTCCAAAAGTAGAACACTGTTATAGCTATTCGGTCATTTAGGACGAATTTAACAGAGCACGTCTTTGAAAGCCATAATTACCAGCTCAAAAAACTTTTTCAACGTATACTGTGTGATGTTCGCTGTGTGAACCCACTGTTTAGGAACTGCAGCGGGAAATAAACGCCACAACTAATAATTACACATTTGCCTTGTAAAGGTTTTGTACCCAAAGAATATCAAAGAGACCCTATTAGTAAGCTTACGCCGCCGTCTGTCTGTCCGTCTATTCAAATGCTCAACTTTTAAATGGCTGTATCTTTTGAATATGTATTGATACTTTTACATTGAAATCTCTTTTATGTTGATGACTTTAGGTTTCCGAACCTAAGGCTGTAGTGCCATGGAACTCACGATGAGTGAGTCCGACTCGCATTCCGCCGGTTCTTCTACATTAATTTTTATTAGTTACAAGTACGTATTTAAGTACGAGTATATGTATTAGAAGAATCAAATCGAAAAGTTGTATGTGAACAAAATGAAAAGTACCTACAATATCACCAAACCGGAATAACATAACATGATATTGCAATAAGTAATAACAGCTTTGTATGGAGGGTGGCATAGTGACAATATATTTTATTTTAAATTAAATCTTTTGAATAAATCTACGAGTATATACTGTGATAAGGATGCAAATACAAATCGATATTTTATTAGGAAATTTCGACTTAAAAGCGTCACGTGACTGAGATATTTCGAGCTAAAGGTTGTCGAAACACGAATTTCCCTCTCTAAACATCTCAGTAACGTGAAGCATTAGGTCAAAATGTCTTCATACATAATATTTTTGGGTTTATATTTGCATCCCCTATCAAAATACAAGTTATATCTTTCGGATCATCAGAAGGGTTTTGGCCGTATCTAAGAAATAAACTCGTCTTCGAGAAGTTTTGGAGTGTATAATTAATATTCACACACGTTTGCAACACGAGGCTTCACGATGATTCGGATGAAAACCGATTATTTTATAGACTGCGATGAGTTCGGCACGGGGCTGGCTTCCCAAGTTGACAGTTCAGCTGCTCGATCAAAAGTGTTCGTAAAATAATTGGCGCCTCTGTCGTAGCCTCTGTAGGTAGGCTGCATTGTCTTTAATGTTTCGATAATCACAACGATTCTGATTTGCTAACAAACAAGTACCAACACTACCAACTTCCGGGTTCCGGTCTCGCACAGACCATGCCTTGGCCAAAGATGACTATTATTACTACCCTAGCTAACCGCTTGACGTTTCAAGATAAAAAACACGGTGCTTCGATGCATGCATAGATGGCGCCACGTCCTTGCGCTCCGACATATCGTGTGCGAAAGATTTCGAAAAAAAAATGTATGCAGGTACATAATGCCCCTGTGCTACAGAGGTTCGTACCCATTTAAAAATTGTTTAATTAAGCAGGCTTTGAATACAAATTAAATAATCCGAACTAATATTATAAATGTGAAAATGTGTTTTTTGTTTGTTTGTTTTTTACCTTTTCACGCTTCAACACCTTGACCAATCCTGATGAAAATTCATGCAGGTAGCCTGTTTCACGGGATAGGACATAGGCTACTTTTTGTCCCGTGAAAATAGCATAGTCCAATGCAGTTCCTGGGGAACTGAAAAAATACTCTTTTCTTTAACATCACAACGGAACAATGGATTGTTGTGATTTTTCACAGAGATGGTTGAGGGTGTGGGAAATGACATAATTTACTAATTAGCATATCATAACATAGTTCCCGAGGGATCTAGAGAAAACTCATGTCCACGCTCACGAGCCGCTTGCGGTTCGCGCACCTCTCACCCTCAAAAACAGTCATAAAAAGTATGTCCACGCGGGCGAAGCCGAGGGCAAAAGCTAGTTTAAAATATTTACTACAACAACTTTAACAATTTGAGCTCCTATACCCACACTTCTATTTCTATCCAACAAAACCAATTTTTTATCAAAATCGTGGAAAGTGGAGTGTTTAAGAATAATCAAATAGAGATAGCAGAAATGCTCTAGTACTCTCGGTATTTTACTAAAATGTTGTTATCTGTTACGTAGATATCGTATTATAGGAAGGGGTGCGTATTTCCAGGTCGTACGTTGTTACCCCAATTTTCCTTTATTATTCTCGAGTGTTGGTAATTGGGTAGACCCTATTTATTGGGTCGAGTATAATATTATCTGAAAGTTATCTAACCTTTACAAAAGGAAACGTATCGTTTATTTATTGTTATAATTGCCTACGTAATAGCAGTAAACTATCTACGCAGTTACCTTTTTGAGGTTCCGTTCAAAAAGGTAACGGGACGCTTTTAATTTTGAAGACAATGATAGAAAATGATTGAGTTAATGAGCGTCGCGTCGGTGGCTTGGGCCGCTATCTCCTGTACGGCAGGTAGTGGTTCGAATCCTGCAACGTACCGATGTGTTTTCAAATTTCGGTTTCATACGTACGTTTATCCGACGCTATTACGGTGAAAGAAAACATCGCGAGGAAACCTGCACACACCTGCGAAGAAACTCGAAGGTTGTGTGTGAAGTCGACCAACCCGCAATGGGCCCGCGTAGTCGACTTAGGCCCGATCGCCCTAATTCAGGATAGGCTCGAGCCCCTTGGTGGGGACGTATATGAGCTGATATGATGATAGAAAATGAAAGTGTTTATGTAATATTTATTTCTTATTACACAATATTGATCTTTTTAATAATCCTAAATAAATAATTTTATTGACAAACCCTTAAAAACCCTACCTTCCACGTAAATACTATCAACGGTTTATTCCAATACAAACATAGTTTTCCTCACAACATAAACATGATGTAACAAGTACTGGTTGATACATTTAGTGCCCTATATTAATTGTATCTTATATACTTATGCCAAAATAATTTAAGGTGACGCATTGATTGGGACAGTTGTCTCTGTTTTACGTGTAAAGAGTAAAGAAAATAATCTCACTTTTGCACGTTTTCAACGTTTCTTCGTTTCAATTAAAGACGATTCAATTTAAATTAATCTTAATTTAAAAAAATCCAACTAGCATATTAAATTGCGTGTTTAGACTAATCGAGTCTCGTTTGCATGTAGAATGTAAATCTCTGTTTTTAAAGATGTTTCTTTGATATATATTTTTTGTTTTAAAAGTTAATGAATCGTTTTTTTGCAACTGACAAAATGAAGTTATTAGAATGAAGAATCCGGTTACAAAATATCACTTTCATATATTTTGTAATTGCTGAGAAAAATCGAGATCCCTGCGACCAAAAAATACCAAAGTTTTCAATGCGTCGAATTAAGACTAACTCGTTGGTCCAGTGGCAGCGCTGCTGTCTGCTGTGGCGAGGGTAATGGGTTCGATCCCCACCCAGGGCAAACATTCAGGTGACAAACAGGTTTGTTTGCTCTGTGGCTGGGTGTTAAATATCTATATCTATGTATTTAAACGTATATACCTAAGTATGTATATAAGTGTCTGGTTCCCATAGTATAGGGAATCCTAGTTTGGGGCCAGACAAAGAAATTGGAGTAATATGGGACCAGATGACAGTGTGTGATTTGTCCCTGAATACAATTATTAAGACTATCTGTAAGACGAGAGAATAAATAACATTGTTGTTTAAAATAAACTCCAGTGTTATAAAAATAGATAAAAGATTATTAATGGCTCCTACTGTACCTTTAACAATGTAGTTAGTCAGCGCGCGTCACTATGACGTCACAACGCCGCCGCCCTAACTTTGCACCCTGCTGGCAAAGTTACGCTGTCTGTCCGATTGTCTTGTCACTAAATTTGTACAGAGCCTCTACAATATAGTTAGTGCTAATTTTAGTTTATATTTAAGTATTTGTTTGCGTGGTATTTGAAGAGTTTTTGAAGTAACTATAGTTTGTTATTATTTATTTGGCAGTTGATAAGCTTAATGCGAAATAGAAAGGTCATTAAACGTTTAAAGAACCTTGAACGTACCCAATTAACAAATATGAATGTAATCGGTTTTATTACGGACTAAGAGAAGGTACCTAATGATATCTTAATTTAGAATGCTTTAAAATATCGCCTAGAAAGGGTGTTACAAAATTGGTGTAGGTCCCGTTAACTGGGGCTACTACCCATCGTCCTTTTGTTCTATGACTATGCTGAAATCGCAACAAATAAAACTTTTATACGAATCGATCAGCTGAATGACCAATTTTAAGAATTTTTGAATGGAGCAATTCAATATGATGAGTAGAACTCCCATTTAACGGGTACTACACCAATTATTTTACACCCTGTATCTCAGATCAAATAAAAAAGTTCTAGTTGATCTGAGTCCTGTGTATTAAATTTCTTACGTGGCCTGGGCCATAAAGGGTCTAGAAAAATTCATATAACACACAATTTGATAATTAAAATTTCTCGAAAATGAAGATGCCGATTCAAATAAAACTTTATACACTTGAGCAAGACCCGAAAACTGTGGGTAGTATACAATTTTTTTTATTAATATTTTCATCAAATTACAAGATTAGGGTAGTTAATACTAGTTAATTAATTGAGTTGCTTTTGATCAAAATGTTTTAAATAGCTAGATGTCATAGTTATTCATCGTGATACATGTCATACAATGCCAAGTGCGTGTCGGACCACGCATAGCTCGAAAACTGTTTTATCAAAGGATTCCCGAAATGATTTTGGTTGGGAGTTCCTACTAACACCTAACTTACCTTATGTAAAGTGACGATGTAGTCAAGGATGGTACACGCAAACTAAAATAATGACTATTCACTCTTGCCTTGAAGATCCCTTAAGAGTCGCCAAAAACACAAGCAGTTCCACTCCATCGCTGTCCGCATAATAAATGATAAAGCGTAATGCTTCGTGCGGAGAGGCTGAATATCAACAACAAAGGGGTGGAACCTCTTCCTGCGTTTGACCGACGGTGGAATAGAGAATAGAGTAGCGGAAAGAAAAGACTTCTATCGATAGCCAGTCAAAGGAGCAGCCATCAATGACTACTCAAATCAATGTGTACCTTAAGTTATAGTATAAATCATGCGGTCGTACTGAAGACTTATAAATTTTCTATGAAACTTAGTATAAAAGTCTTTGATTCATAGGTTAAATTTTTTATGATACTCTTCTTTCTTTCTTATCATGTGTCACCATACCGTGCTATCCCGTAGGATAGACGGCCGGGGGCTGCCTTCGCTTAGAATCCCCCGCAATCACGTGAAGGGTATATTTAATACCTGCGGACGTGTGCAACGCGTATTTCATTACACACGTTTTTCGGCACCCATAAAGTAATCGGCATCTAAAATGTAAGTAAATTTCGTTTTAATCGTTGTTTGGTCACCTGATTTAACGCCCATGGATTTTTTCTATGGGGTCACTTAAATTAAGTGTACAAAAATCGCTATGACACTGCTGATTACTTAAAATATTCAGTCCGTCAAATGCTAAACACAATACCATACATTTCATTGAGAAATACAACTCGGGGAGTGCTTCGCCGAAGTCGACTGTGCTTAGGCGAATGTGGAGGACATTTCGACCAATTTTCAAAATAAATTTAGTTTCGTGGGACTAAAGCAAGTGGCAGATTTTTTGGTTTTGTTTCATTTCAATTATCCATCCTATCAATTGGAGAATGAAATATGTCTGTGATAAAATGTTAATTTCAAGTAATTATAACAACTTTTAGCAACTTAATACCTATGGTCTTTTTACAATTTTTGGTTTGTATAATCATAATAACAAAAAAAAAAAAAATTTTCAAAAAAAGCCATATCTCCAAACATATTAAGACTCTTTATTTTTTAAAACGCCATTTTTATTTTCTCTTTAAAATTGAGATAACGGTTCCTAAGAGCGTTTTTCTCTATCCCTTATAGTTTAGAATTTCCTCATTCTGACCCCTAAAAAAAACTCACCTGTATATTAGCCGTCTTGAGCCACAGATGCTTCATGACATTTATTTTTACAAGGTTTTAGTTTACTTCACGAAGAGTTATTTGTTTCTGTATTTATTTACGAGCTTGTTCCCGCGGCTTTGCCGGCGTGAAACTCCTGTGTGGATATCGAGTTATTAAGCTAATATATGAGCTTAATATGAGTGTATAAACATAAACTTCAATTTATGCAATACGTCATTAAAAATCAAAAGTAAAATCTGACTTAATTATTTATATTAATCTAATAATAAAAATATTAATTAAGATCTAATCCCCGAGTCGAACCAGTGGCAAAGTAATGTATAGTTATATATTATTATAATAGATTATATTATAATTCAAACACGTTTGCATGAGAGCTCTACGGTAGCCTAATGCAATAGCCACTTAGCAGTCGCAATCAGCGTGTAAAGTGAAAAAGGTGTGAGAAAAAACGTCTTCATAGGCTTATGCATTATAATTATTAATGATGTATACAGGTATAATTGCCCATATGATATACCTGTCACTGTCAGTAACTGATTAATTTGTGTCTATTTTGGTAACAAATGAAACAACATGTTTTTATATTCGGGACCCAGGGAGTGCAGTGTCGTTAGCATTCGCGTCAAAAATACCGTATTTTTCCCCCCGTAAACAGGTAACTTCCACTATAAGCCTATTACGACGCATAAACGAAACGCATTCTATTTTAAGTATCTACATCCAACAGGTAAATAGACTTTGCAATGCGTAATTAATAATTATGTAATTAAACAGGAGAACAGTTCTGCTAATAAAAGCTACAAAATAATACGGTTCGCTGAAATTCACACACGTATTTAATTTAAAATTCTTTGTGAATCTCGGTTCGTAGAAAGGACTACTGAACTCTCAAGTAAATTCTATTTGCATTTCTCTTCACTTTATCCTTAGGCCTTAAATTCCACGTAGTATTTATTTTGGTTATGCAACGTAGAAACTCGTTAGGGATGATAAACCTCAATGTGTTTGATCCGATTTTCTTTCAAATATATGTTTGGGGAACGTTACCGTAAGTGCCGAACCCAATGCTTCAATCCTGAACGGTATCTATGTAGCAAAATGTAGCCATTAAATTAAATGTTGCCTTTATAAAATACTGCCAAGAAAGATTGATTAGAATGACGCGCCATTTTTGCGTGAGATGACTACTTACGCACTGAAAACGAAATTTGTTAACCCCTGTTTGTACTAAAAGATAATAGCTACATAAGTAAAGTTTGAAAATACTACGCCGTAGTATAAAACAATACTTATATATATTGTTGTTTTGTTCTGTATCGTCATAGTTCTAGGCGTATATTGTACGGCCATTTGAGAAATTGATACAAATCACCTAAAGAGCTTCACTCAAGGTTCCCTATTAATTTAGCCAAGCCTACTTCATGTTGTAAACAAATAAATAAGCCATAGTAATGCAGGTTTTCGTGTTTATCCATCGTTCATTTCTACTAGGCCAAAAACAGAGTTTTTTTTAGGGTAGATAGATACCTATTTTTAAAAAATTTTGAAATGAGAGGGTAAATATAGCACTGGCTCACCTCGAAAGTTTCTACCCTACACATGTCTTAAGTATTATTTTGTACATTTACCATGTTTTGTATGAACAGTCTAAAAGTATCCCTATGCAAAGTTGATGTGTGTATTTCTACGAATAACAGTAAAAAGCAAGCTTTTATTACAAGCTTTTATTTTATTTCACCTGTCCCAGTGTCTGTCTGTCTGTCTGCATCCATGCATGTATCAAATCTATCAAGTTAAATTTGACCAACTTCCCGGATTCCGCTTGAGCTGTAATTTTGCACGCATAGGTACATATATACGATATACATATATCGGATGACAACGCAATACTATTATGACATAGGGTTGGCCTGTTTATGAAGTTGGAAGGTGGCCACGGGAACTCTATAATAAAACTACGCAAACCCATCGAGTTTGGGCTCGTTTGATTCGTCCTGACAAGGACTCTGGTCTGAGATGATATCCAGTGTCCGATGGATGACGGAGACAGAAGGTGGCACACAGAAGGACAACTAGAAGCTTCTAGGTTACAGCAGAATCACCAGCGTAGCTGAGGCTTTGTCTCTGCTACATATGCTGAGCTGGGACCTTTTGATGTCGCCGGGCTTATACCTAAATTATTTTTATATGTATTTACTTCTACTCGTTTATTTAAAATTGACATGTCTGTCTAGTGTAAGTTAAATGTTCATTTTTAAAATAACAGTAACTATGTACCATTAACTATATATTATGTGCCTGGTGTCTCAATAAACTTATTCTATTCTATTCTAGGTACCTCGTTTGATTATTCCTAGTTTGTTAAAAATAAGCTTTTGCTCGCAGTATCACCCGCGCGGACTTCGTTTTTGTAATTGTTTTTGATTTAGGGTGGTGCGCGAGCCGCTAACGGCTCGCGAGCGTAAGATTTCTTTTCAGATCCTTTTTGCAATTATTTCGGCCTATGCTAGTTAGTACTCTATGTAACTTTCTACCTTTCAAAATATCTGTGAAGAAAAATCATGTCAATCCATTGCTACGTTGCGCCGTGAAAGAAATACATACAAACAAACACACCTTCGCATTTATAATTAAAGGTACGGATACATTTAATGTGATGGAATAAAATACAAATATTCAAACCTTTTTTTAACTTGCACGAATACAACGTAAACTTTTTGTAGTCGTGTAAATATCTATTAGCAAACAAACATATTTATTTCAATTTATGTAAAAGTGCTCGCCAAAGTTCATAGGTCGTTGGTTTACGAACAGGCCAAAAATAGACGCGCACATCCCGCACGTTAATTAAATTGAAGGATCGCTGCGTGACTTCGGGAACTTTACCTAAAATGTGGTTTAGTTCTTGCAAGAGTAACAAGTCATCTAGTATTGTTACAAATTTATATAGTTATTTTAAAGATAGATTATTAATATCCCAACAAAACATTAATGTGAAAGGGAGCCAAGTTAGACACAAAAAAAAGTTCTATAGTGGTTTCATAAATCATCAATATTTATCCTTAACTTCTCCAAATAATAGACAACGTACTACTATTTTGAAAGTAACTGCTTGGCGGCTTGACTATTTAAACTTAAAAGTTCGCTGGTGATAGTCGTAAAAAACTTGTCACTGGTGTTTCTATGGTACTAAGAAAACAATTTAGGGTATCCTGAGACAAACAGCTTTACATTATGCCTAGTTCGGCACTAACTTGGCCGATTTTTTTGTAACTGGGTAGTTAACTACACCAAAAATAGTTTTCACGAAATCGTCTTCCTGAAAGAAAACCTTAATCGCTTTATTTTTTATTACTTCCTCAGTTTTTAGGGTAAAAGATTGTTTCGTGCGTCTCACAGACAGTCTTAAATTCATTACTTTAATTTTTTTAACCGAATTAAATTATATCTTAAATCTGTATGTACATTTAAATGAATAGAAAACATCTTATTCTAGGGTTTCCTCCCATATATTATGTAAAGAATTAAAGGAGGGATAAAAACTTGTGCAACCCCCTATACCTAAAGGGAAGCGCATTTTTGTTCATCCTTACTAATATTATAAATGTGAAAACGCTTCAACGCCTTGACCAATCTTAATGAAATTTGGCATGCAGGTAGCTCGTGTCACAAGGAAGGACATAGGTAACTTTTTATCCCGTGAAAATACCATAGCCCGATTCAATTCCCGAGGGAACTTAAAATATACTCTTTTTTGGTTAATTTCTTTAACATCGCAACGGAACAATGGATTGTGTGATTTTTTGCACCGAGATAGTTGAGGGGGTGGGAAATGACACGATTTACTAATAAGCGTATCCTGACATAGTTCCCGAGGGATCTGGAGAAAATTCATGTCCACGCTCGCGAGCCGCTTGCGGCTTTAACATCGCAACGGAACAATGGATTGTGTGATTTTTTGCACCGAGATAGTTGAGGGGGTGGGAAATGACACGATTTACTAATAAGCATATCCTGACATAGTTCCCAAGGGATCTGAAAAAAAATCGTGTCCACGCACCCTCTATAAGTCAGTCACAAAAACGATGTCCACGCGGGCGAAGCCGCGGGCAAAAGCTAGCTATTTATAATATCAACCGAAATACATCCACTGCTGATTAAAAGCCTCCCTGAAAGATTTGCATAACGACTGGCAGTTGGTACCGTCTTCAAAAATGTCATTGTAGGTATTAAGGTTTTCGCTGTGCATAATATTTTTTTAGAGTGTTTGGTCAAACCTCGGTCACTGGCGACCAAATGTATGAAACAAACGCGTTCTTACGCACACAGTCTAAGCTCGTGTAGGTGAACGCGTACCATGCTTGTGTGAGTGAGGTAAGACGTGCTAGGATCGCTGGGATATATCTGAGCGGGGGTAAGCGCGGGTGGGCGGCACTTTCAACGAGAGGCAGGGAGTGACCATACTGTACGTAGTACTCTTTATTATACTGTGGTTTAGTACAGCTCGCGCCAAACTTTATTACTGATTTGAAATGTGATGCTAGTGCTTACTGCGCCGGTATAACTAAGTAGTAGGTACCATTACGTCCTACTAACACCCAAAGTTTACTACTGTAACGCGTCTTGTGACCAACTTCATGCAGAGCCGCAATAAAGTTTGGCACGACCTGTAGCCATTGAAGTCGGTTTATTGATGTGTAACATCTTTTCGCTCGCTTTTCTGTAATTTGTAGGAGTGATTTCGTGAAATGGGACGAAAGAGTGTTACAGGAAATACGAACATTCTTTAAGTCATAACGGCTAAGGCAACATGGCCATGCCGCCTAAGGTGAGGTCGAAGGCAAAGATGACCTACAATCCAAAGGTCCGACCCGTGAATGTACGACCCGATAATTTATTAAATTCATAAATATTTTGTCACATGCGACTACGTAAGGCTCGCTCGTTTTAATTTTTATTTATCTGGTCAAACATTTCATGAAACAGTCAAATGATATCGGCACGACATATTCGTACAATGCACTACCTACCTACGAGTACCTACCTACACGGTAAGTAAGCAACGAATAAGAGCTTTCATTTTATCGGTGGAGAAGTCCCGAAATAGGACAGAAAATACGTTTTCTTGACGCAACATACCAGCAAATTATGCCTATCAAATTCTATGCTATAACAAGAAAGAGATTCTTTAGATCTTTGAGCTGCAGGTTATCCCTAGATAATCATTTCTTACTTTCCAGACTCATACAAATCGAGGATAATTTGCCGTTTTCTATGTAGGTCAAGTACTTACTTTGAACAAAAATAGACACTCAGCCTTCTAATACACGGGTCCTAATGAAGGTCTCCTTTTTCCAGTATCGCAGGCTTTCCGAGTGTAATCATCGGGAATTAGGTTAAGTGTTATTAGGGATTCGGGTGAACACAAAAGCATTCAGGCCAATCAAAAACGTTTGGTAAACAATATATGGTTAAGAGTGAAGGGAATTTATTTACTTAGTTTATATTATGATATGATCAGTTACAAGAAAAATGGATCAGGCCAGTTTATCATAAAAATGACGGGAAAAGAGGCTAGCTTAAATTTCACAAATAAACCCTGAATTTGAATCTCATCCGCAATACATTTTGATTAACTCGATCATAAGTATGAGTGTTTGATCCATAACCAACTGATTAAACTACGGAAGGCCAAATGAGGAAGTGTAAGAAAAACATTCGGGCTCGTTTACACAGAGTGTCGTACATCTTCACGGATCACGGAGTCTATGGAAGACGTGCTATTTAATGAATAAGGAAAAAAACCGGCCAAGTGCGAGTCAGACTAGCACTCCGAGGGTTCCGTACCATCACACCTCTCCACACAACTACATAGTATAATGAAAATAATACCTATTCACATCACAAACATTTAAATTAACTTCGGACTCCTTAGCGCGAGTATGACTCACACTTGGCCAATTTTTATTATTTGTTGTACTTGTATTATTAGTACTATAATCACACCAAGTTTCACGCTTGTATGTATTTTCGTTTTAACGATAGAGCTAAATCAAAAATGCTTCTAAAGACGTATAAAAAAAACGTTTTTTGTATGGAGACACCCCCCCATATTTTTCACTTTACAAATTTTTTGTATTTGCTATTATAGCGGCAGCTGAAATACATATTCTGTAAAAATTTCAATTGTCTATCTATTACGGTACATGAAATACAGCCCGCTGACAGACGGACAGACAGCGAAGACTTAGTAATAGGGTCCCACTGGTCACTCGTTTGGTGTACGGAACCCTAAAAAATGTTGGAACATTGACGTTCGAGGAAGTCTTGGCAATGATTTGTGTGCTATGGAACAAGTTAGCAGAATTCCTCTAAATATTATTCATTTAATAACCATGTGACGCTCGCTCCGGGGCCTACCTGCTGCAAAGGATGTTCATTGCCATCCAACGCGGCAACGCGATGTGTGTCATGGGCTCTTTTGCGGCTGGTATGACCCGGGGGGGCATTTTTGACGAGTGACCCAGTTCACAATGGGTTTTAAGAAACTAATTATATATGACATGTTTTCAATTGACAGAATTGAATAAAACATTATTGAATTAATTATAATATTAGTAGGATTACCATGCTAAAACGTGAAAACAAGATTGTGTCATTATTAGGCAAACATTTTGTAGTTACGAGGTTAAGTGCTCAGTAAAATAGCGATAATAATAATAATTAGTCAACTAATAGTGATTGACTGGGGGGAGTGATTTGGAATTCGGAAAGCTATTTGTCTGTCACCCTTCATTTGTAAACAGACGATTTTAGGTCAAGCAGTGAAGCGATGTTGGAAAATTTGGGTGCCATTTACACAAGACAGGCCTATGGGGGTGACACCGAAATGAGTTGAGATGAAATGAGGTGGATTCGATTGAGGCGAGTGGCAATAGAGAGGGTTCTGGGTCAATTAATCAGATGGGCTGTCATTGGTCTTTTTCAGACAAACAAAGAGAACGAATAGATATTTATATTTAATGAAAAGTTACAAAGTAATGAAGAGTTAACAGTTTAATATTGTGCTATAAAGTATTTTCATTTTTTTTATTCACAACTGATAAGCCGTTGGCATCATCTCACCTAATGGTAAGTGACGAAGATGCCGAAGATGGAAACGGGCTTACCAAGATTTCCCAATTATCTTATCTTCGAGCCGGAACACATCAATGCTGTTAACACTGATGTTTGGCGGCAAGACTTAGATAATATGGTGGTAGCTAGTCAGGCGGACTATGAAAATGCCCTACCACCAACCAAACCGAGTCAAATCAATCAATCAAATATTCATAACAAAAAAAATTTGATTAAATTGTCAGTTATTCACTACGTTGGGAATTCTTAATATAAAGCCCTCTTCCACCTTCGGCATCATCTATCATCATCACTTGCCATTAGTGTAGATGAACCCAAGGGTACGTAACAATGAATTATTTTCCAGTCCGCTAGGTGAGGCAGAGGGCGTCCACAGTGCTCCTTCATAGCGTTCCGTCTTTGGCTACGCGCTTCACTTCGGGCTATGACAACCCGATCACCTACAAGTTTGCTGCTACTGAGCGCCGCCAGTGGATTGTTTGGGACCGCCACGCTTTCTCTTGCTCTGTTGGCTCCACTCTGATGTTTGTCTAGGAACAGGTGGTGGTCTCTTATGATATCGTGGCCAGAAACCCAAGACCCTTTTACGACGAGGAATCTGGTAGCCGACCGCCGGTTCGCGACAGACGTCCCACAGTAGTTCGTTTAAGACCTTAACATAAACTGTGGCAATATACGCGTGGGTGCGAGACGTGAAGGGTTCCCGAAAACATCACGCATCAAGGACTCAAGTTCGAGGCAACCGGTGCCTCCAACAGATTCTTGGTATCTACTGGCTCGAGAACATCTTAAACTAACAACCGAACAACTGTGGGTGGGTCGCACAGAGATTGAATGAGTTTAATAACTAGAGTGAAGGAGTCGTATTACGATCTATTAAGTCTTCTTATTCTCCTTTACAAGGGCTAACAAATAATAAATAGAAAAAACTAATAACTGTTTAAAACTGTTATGGTATTTTTAAAAGTATGAAAAGTAGAATAATTAATTAGCGTTAAATGTAGGTACGAAACGAAAAATGAGCACAACACAGAAAATATGCAAGAAGAACCACTTCCAGACATACAAGCTGATCCCGGATTTGATCTCCTTTTGTGAAAAATGACCTTGCCTTGCAGAGATATTACAGTACGGGCTCTAGCAGAGAGGACAGTCTATAAAAAATAAACACTTAGGTAGATGATTTAGCCTTATGTAACACATCACTAGCCGAAATATTCCACATATTTCCTAGCCAGTATATTACGCCGAGTGTCGATCAGTCAAAACAAATTGAAGTCATCTTTGACGTCAACAATACGACTGCCAACTAAAACAGAAGAAAATAAATACTTTACTCCACCTGATATGGTAAGACTGGTCGACCTAATTTTTGTTCGAAAGCTAAATATTTTTGTTCCAATTAAAAATTGAGGTCAAGTAACGCGTATTTTTTGCAACAAACACTAAATTAGATAACATTGTTAATCCTTCGCGGAGCTGAGCAACATTCCGGAACAAATGTTTCTGAAAGCTGACAACAAGACATATGGGGTGCCGACACAGATACTAGCTGCTATAAAGGTTAAAATATTCGTTTTTTTTTGGAAACATTAAGTTCTGGAATGATGTGGCCAGGAATTTGCCCCCGTTGCGGTGCAGTGGATGAGGAAACAATCCAATTGTTTCATTTTACTTATTACCCGACTGCGCCAGAAGGAGGGTTATAACTAAAGCTTATTTGCTGAAAAGCGGCAAATGGCAGATGCTACTCATGAAACTGAACAACTATCCCTAAGAAGCATAACATATTTAATAAAAGCACGATTACGTAAAATATTACCCGTCATTTTTGCGAACCCGGGTGAAATGTATCTTATGTCACTCACGGGATCAACACGAATCTGACGACACGTCCGACGATCCGTCAAGCCATTTAGAAGATATCGTGGAGTATGGAAACATACATACTCGTACATTAGAGCTGAAACATTACATTTTTGGGGTTCCGTACCAGGTAACCGGACCCTCGGAGCGTAGGTGGCGTTATGACTAGGGCCGCCGCCTCCTGTTCGGGACGTCGTGGTTCGAACCTGCCACGTAGCAATACGATTTCGAATTTAGATTTCATATGTACGTTTATCCGACGCTCTTACGGTGAAAGGAAACATCGTGAGGAAACCTGCACACGCCTGCGAAGAAACTCACAGGTTGTGTGTGAAGTCGACCAACCCGCAATGGCCCGATCGCCCTAATTCAGGGTATGCTCGAGCCCCTCTGTGGGGACGTATATGAGCTGATATCATCAACCGGACCCTATACTTAATCTATCTGTTTGTCCATCCGACCCCTAAAAGAGTGTATCTTTTGACCCTTAATAGTTATCTAGCTGAAATTATCTGAAAATTAGTTTTATTATGGGAGATTTACTAACAAATTATAAAAAAATTAAATTAAAAGAATTGTTTTGATGGTTTTTTGTGTTTGTTTTATAGTAAAAGTAATACATACGAGCATGAAACTTGCTATGATTATGAAACTAGTTCTAAAGTAAAACAACAAATTATAATAACCGGCCAAGTGTGAGTTGCACTCGCGCTAAGGAACCCGAACTGAATAAAAAGAATCATTTTTCTAGTGCTCTCGTTGATATATTTTGTTTAAAACTATATAAGTGTAATTGTTGTTTCTTTAGATAGGTGTGGTGGTATGGAACCCTCGGTCCGCGAGTCTGAGTTTGCACTTGGTTTTTTTTTTTGTCTGTTGATGAGGGTAGATGTAGATTTAACAGGAAAATAGGGGGCTATCCAGTAATATATAAGTCACTGGGGGCTATTCTAAGAAAATAGCGTGTGATTGCGGCGCCTTACAGTCAATGGCTCACATAATGTTATGCGTGCCTAGGTATGTTGTGATCTACCAACCCAGTCCCGTGCCAAGTAAACATTACTCCCGTGCCTGCCGTACACGTGGATTTGATTGACCCAACCAAATAGCGTCGTTGGCGTAACGGTTAGGGCCGCTACCTCCTGTCGGGGAGGTCGTGGTTAAAACCCTGCCACGTACCAATGTATTTTCGAATTTCGATTTCATATGTACGTTTATCCGACGCTCTTATGATGAAGATCGTGAATTAACCTGCACACGCCTGCGAAGAAACTCAAAGGTTGTGTGTGAAGTCGACCAATCCACACTGGGCCCGCGTGGTCGACTTAGACCCGATCGCCCTAATTCAGGGTAGGCTCGAGCCCCATATGAGATGATATGATGAAAACAAATGAATGTGAATCCTTTTTATTGACGACTCGATTGGGAATATTCAGAAGAGAATTTCACGAGGTAAGCTAAACATATTTATCATTCTGTTGGATGTAGCTAACAACCGTAACTACCCTTTCTAATCTACTGAATTTAATGATATTTTTATTTATTTTTTCCAAGTTTGGTTTACGAAGGTTTGTAATTTTTAAAATTATTGCTATTGGGTTCAATCGATAAACACAGCGTCGTACCGATTTTCATGATTTCATTACCATTTGCAGCTTTTGACCGACAAAACACTGGATTCTTTTCACTAACAGCTTTTGACCGACAAAACACTGGATTCTTTACTATATGGCCTTGTTTATGTTTACTTGTGTTCACTAGATATTAGGACAAATGTTATTAATTTTTTGTTGAACTCAGTTGTACAAGTTTGTACAGAGTATTAATGTAACCCTAGAGGGATCATCAGGCGGGTTAGTCAGTTACTTACTATTTAACTAAGTACGTACGTGTGCAGGCCTTTCTAAAATATTAACTGTGTGTGGCTCGCCCATAAAAATTCTGTTCAGCTGCGTAATCAGCTGATCAGTTTGTTATGGTAGTTCGATTGGCACACTAGCGCCGCCAATAGAATTGGCTCGCCCATAAAAATTCTGTTCAGCTGCGTAATCAGCTGATCAGTTTGTTATGGTAGTTCGATTGGCACACTAGCGCCGCCAATAGAATTGGCTCGCCCATAAAAATTCTGTTCAGCTGCGTAATCAGCTGATCAGTTTGTTATGGTAGTTCGATTGGCACACTAGCGCCGCCAATAGAATTGGCTCGCCCATAAAAATTCTGTTCAGCTGCGTAATCAGCTGATCAGTTTGTTATGGTAGTTCGATTGGCACACTAGCGCCGCCAATAGAATTGGCTCGCCCATAAAAATTCTGTTCAGCTGCGTAATCAGCTGATCAGTTTGTTATGGTAGTTCGATTGGCACACTAGCGCCGCCAAAAGAATTGGCTCGCCCATAAAAATTCTGTTCAGCTGCGTAATCAGCTGATCAGTTTGTTATGGTAGTTCGATTGGCACACTAGCGCCGCCAATAGAATTGGCTCGCCCATAAAAATTCTGTTCAGCTGCGTAATCAGCTGATCAGTTTGTTATGGTAGTTCGATTGGCACACTAGCGCCGCCAATAGAATAAATACATTTAGCAGTTAAAAAAAAAACGTTGTTGCTAGTATTACCAGTTATATTTATGATAACAATTTAACAATAGCCTCCCATTTGTGCAAAATACTCAATGGTTTGATTTTGATTAAAGTTCATAAAATGAGTTAATTATTTATTTTTATTGGCCGCGCTAGTGTGCTAATCGAACCGCCTTTATAAAGTATTTTTTTCAACTGACTTCAAAAAAGAAGGAGGTTTTTAACTTTTTTTGTATGTATGTTATACTTATACTTCACTTCTTCGATAGTGAAACGATTTATTTATTTTAAATTAATGATTCTTTTTTTAATTGATAGTTTATGCTTGGTAACATATAAACTGTATAAAAATTAGTTAAAAATTTAAAAAATAAAATAAATATCAAAATTGTTCTTGCAATTAAAGAAGGTTTCTTATTTATCACTAATTTACTACATTTACACTTAACCAATTACCGTGATCTTTACAAAACCGGCCAAGTGCGAGTCGGACTAGCACTTCGAGGATTCCGTACCTCCACCCCTCTCCACACAACTAGATAGTTTAATGACAATGATATTGCAAACAAAAGACATCAACGCGAGCTACAAAAAATATGCCTTTTTTGTCATTCAGTTCGGACTTCTTAGCGCGAGTACTACTCACACTTGGCCGATGTTTAATATTTGTTGTTTTATTTCAGTATTCGTACTGTAACCACACCAAGTTCTACGTTTGTACGTACTGTGACAAAAATAATGGGAACTGGCAATAAAAACCCTTAAGGAATTTGCCACATATGATACGTAAGATTTAGAGGTAATAAATTAAAATATATATTTAGAGGTAATAAATTAAAATATAATTTAAATTTGTATTTAATAACAGCTAGTATCAAAAGAAATTGGTCACCGCGAAATGTAAAATGGTACTTATAAAAATATCAATTTTCAATAGGTTGAGAGACTATGACTAAAATTGAACATGGAGTACAAACGTGTGATTACACTTTTAGTTATTGCTAAACCTTAATAAGTAGTAGAAGGGACAATCCATACGTATAGATTGTTACTCTTAATTCTGTGATAGATAATACCTTAAATTAAACGTAAAAAGGCACACATAAAATAATAACACTGTTCAATTTCTAAAGTTCATGAAAACCAAAAGGAATCTTGACCGGAGAATAGGGAAATGTGAAGAAAAAAGGTGACTACTTCCCTTCGCAGGTGGCACGACGGTGGTAGATGCTCAGGCTGACGAAAAAGGTGTTCGAGCTGTACCAGCCAAGACTCGATCAGTTATTTGCTTAGCCTGCTGATGTAATACGTCGGCTATTTCGCCGTTATTATATTAGTTGTCCATTAGGTACTCGGTAAAAACCCTTGAAATATCGGCAAAGGATCTGTAATATACTAAAAAACTGCACCATACAACTTTGAAAAACAGCAAAAGGCAACTTATTAAATTTATGATCTTATTTTCGGTCAAAAATAGGTTTGCGGTAACCACCATTCCATTGTTCTCTTTTTTTATCTCTCATCTTCTTGTCAAAAAGAAACAAATTTTTTCAAATTCAATTTCCATAGACGAACAAAATCTAACGAGAATTTAATTATGAAACGCAAAAAGGAGATTGGCTCGAAACGATAGTTTGCGTTTCAAAATACCCACAAACTCACAAAAAAAAAAGGCGAGAAGTCCAAAATTTTTTTGAAATTTGGACAACCCTATGGATGTTGGACAGCCCTGAAGAAGAAAAAAAAATTAAAACTCTCTAATTAACTAGTTAACTACAAACGTTTACTTGAAGCTGGAAGAAATTGACATTTATACACGATTCGCGTACACATACAAACGCCGAAAACTCCATCTAAAAGTGAACAAACTTAATAACCCCAACGACACACTAGTGTTAAGGGATCGCTATGCACAGCCTAAAACTAGTCAATTAATTAGGAAAGAGCATAACTAAACAACTAACTAAAACTAGATAATATAAAGAGAGAACGAAGAAGAAAAAAACGGAGCACTTCGCACAATAGGCAAGTAGGGCTGTCAAGCTTAACACTTCTCGGGGGAAAAACCACACAACTAGTAAAACATTAAAGACCAGTAGGGTTGTCAAAAACTGAAAAAAACTTGCAAAACATTGTCGGTTACCCCAGCGAAAATGTGGACAAAAGCGGTAAAGGCGGATGCGTGAAAATCCGACTCACGGATAAAATTAACACCGGAAGTCTGAAACGCAATACGCAAGAGTCTAAAGGGACAACTCTACTGAAAAATAGGCCATTTGAGGTAAGACAAGGGCAAGATTAATGAAAGAAATTTGAAAAATGGAAAATTGTTATAAGACCTCAAGAAATCTAAACAATACTGCGTAATACAGAAACAGTGTCACATAAAAGTGAACAGGGTACGCCAAAAATTTAAGGAGTACCTCGCAAAGCAACGCGTAAAAATATTCCAAACAGTAACCCTTAAAGATTTTTCCCTTAAAACAACGTTAAATAATCGTGAACTAAAAGTAAGTCTGTCCCGACTTTCGATTGAAAGAAATCTAGAGTCTGGCCATGGACTACTTAAATTAAAAATTCTCTTGGAATCGTAAGGGAATACACAGGCAAAAACAACTCAACAACACGTAAGCAATTATCCGAAAGAGGTATAATGCCATTAAGCCGGGGAAAAAACGACCCGCGTTAAGAGAAGCAAAAAAGTACCGTGCATACAAACAAAAAAACCTTACGTTTCAAAGAAAACTGCACGATTAAATTAAGTAAGGGTCTTGAGGTATTAAAACTTGAACCATATTATCCGGAAAACGGATCCACCCACGAACGACAAAAAAACGGGATCGTTAGGGAAAGATTAAAGGCAGAAAAGGGGATAAAAACATTAGTTCGGGCGCCATAAATATGTGAAAAAAATAATGGGAACTGGCAATAAAAACCCTTAAGGAATTTGCCACATATGATACGTAAGATTTAGAGGTAATAAATTAAAATATATATTTAGAGGTAATAAATTAAAATATAATTTAAATTTGTATTTAATAACAGCTAGTATCAAAAGAAATTGGTCACCGCGAAATGTAAAATGGTACTTATAATAATATCAATTTTCAATAGGTTGAGAGACTATGACTAAAATTGAACATGGAGTACAAACGTGTGATTACACTTTTAGTTATTGCTAAACCTTAATAAATAGAAGAAGGGACAATCCATACGTATAGATCGTTACTCTTAATTCTGTGATAGATAATACCTTAAATTAAACGTAAAAAGGCACACATAAAATAATAACACTGTTCAATTTCTAAAGTTCATGAAAACCAAAAGGAATCTTGACCGGAGAATAGGGAAATGTGAAGAAAAAAGGTGACTACTTCCCTTCGCAGGTGGCACGACGGTGGTAGATGCTCAGGCTGACGAAAAAGGTGTTCGAGCTGTACCAGCCAAGACTCGATCAGTTATTTGCTTAGCCTGCTGATGTAATACGTCGGCTATTTCGCCGTTATTATATTAGTTGTCCATTAGGTACTCGGTAAAAACCCTTGAAATATCGGCAAAGGATCTGTAATATACTAAAAAACTGCACCATACAACTTTGAAAAACAGCAAAAGGCAACTTATTAAATTTATAATCTTATTTTCGGTCAAAAATAGGTTTGCGGTGACCACCATTCCATTGTTCTCTTTTTTTATCTCTCATCTTCTTGTCAAAAAGAAACAAATTTTTTCAAATTCAATTTCCATAGACGAACAAAATCTAACGAGAATTTAATTATGAAACGCAAAAAGGAGATTGGCTCGAAACGATAGTTTGCGTTTCAGTACATATTACCGTTTGCTTGTATGTAGATATTATCGTTTTTACGTTAGAGCTAAATAAAAAAATCCTTCTGAAGACGTATAAAAAAACAAGTTTTTTGTATATACAGAAACCCCTCTTATTTTGTTCACTTTATCTATTTTTTGTATTTTGTTGTTATAGCAGCAACAGAAATACACATTCTGTGAAAATTTTAAGTATCTACCTATTACGGTTTATGAAATACAGTTCGCTGACGGACGGAATGACGGACAGACAGCGGAGGCTTAGTAATAGCAAAGTATCATCATCATCATCATTACAGCTCATATACGTCCCCACCGAGGGGCTCGAGCCTACCCTGAATCAGGGCGGTTAGGCCTTAGTCGACCACGCGGGCCCAGTGCGGGTTGGTCGACTTCACACACAACCTTCGAGTTTCTTCGCTGGCGTGTGCAGGTTTCCTCACGATGTTTTCCTTCACCGTTAAAGCAATCGCAAAGTATATAATATATAAATACTAACATACAGTGTGGACACTCCCTGCCTCTCCCTTGATTGCGACCTCACCCCCTCGTCACCCATATTGGATACAGATTAGTTACAGTTTGGTTGTCGAACGTAAAGGATTTCGCCGCCATTTTGTTTGTTGTGTCATTTCTTTTTTGAAATGTCATTTCTTGCCCGTTGTATGAAGTGTCCAGGGTGTGGTAATAGGGTACAGAACCCTAAAAAGGTTAAGAAAAGATACTAGGATTATATTTAAAAACAGTTGTATTTATTTGGCTTCCTCTAGTGGACTTTAACCATTTCTATTTTGGTATGTTTAGTGTTTACCTACCAAAGAAGCAATTTAACATTGTTATTGCGCGGTTCCTAATATTGTTCACTGTTGCACGTTGAACGAGTTTCTAAGCGATCTGTGCTTATGCGATGCCGTGCCGAAGTATTTTTGGTTTTTTGGTTG
Source organism: Coleophora flavipennella (assembly GCA_947284805.1). NCBI lineage: Eukaryota > Metazoa > Arthropoda > Insecta > Lepidoptera > Coleophoridae > Coleophora > Coleophora flavipennella. The sequence continues at coordinate 2,982,658 of OX369285.1, read as the reverse complement.
CCATGTGTGTATGAGCTATTGTTTTGTTATGAGCTCGTATCCCGTAATTCCTGTACGCGTTGCTTGTGAAGTTGAATAAAATTTTTAACCGCAATTATACTCTTTCCTTGTCCGAGACGGGTTTTACTATGTAGTTACGATGATCGTATACAGCGCCATCACAATATTTCAAAGCTATAAAAAAAAGATAGCTCTCTCGCCTGGCAACACTAGTGTCTGGAATGTCATTACGTTTTTTGTGCGCAGCGCTGTCAGTGTACTCTTACGATTTATTTATCAGTATTTTACAAAAAACACAGGAAGAAAGTATAAAATGGGTGTGTTTAATAAGTTAATCCTATGTGCAGTGATTAGTGTTGTAGACAAAACACAGGAAAACACTGTTTTCTTGGTTATATGACGTCTATGTTAGCAGGTAAACAAACCTCATCGAAAAGGTAAAAAAGATTATTTATATTTTTACTTATTAATATTATGTATACTGTTACTTGTTATTATCGTGTGCTTTATGAATAATTTAATTGTATTTATCGTCATTCGCCAAATCGAATTTCCGGTTCCGGTTATAACCTAAAACTTTTGCGTTTTCTGAACTTGTCAAACAAATCTTTCATTACTTCTCCGCCATTTTTGTCTCGGACTCGGGGTTTTCCCTCAGCTGACAAAAGTGAAAATACGTTTCAACTGGAGTAGTAGGTGCAGTGAAATAATTGTGAAATAGTGAAATAATGGGCAAGAGGAAACATAAAGATAAAGACTACATCAAAAATAAGATAAGAAAGTATGAGGAGAAGTTAAAAAAGTTGTCAAAAGATGTGCAAGATCCTACTACACACCTGGAAGAAGACACAGTTTCTGTTGTTTCACTGGAAAATGAAAATCTCGCTGGTAAGTTTAAATTAACTTCAAACGCTTGGGAGATATGCCGAAACAGATAAAAGCCACAAATGATAACTAAGTTAACAAGAGACTTATATATTTCTAATTACCTAATAGCAAAGTATATATAATAGTACATTTTATATATAGGCTTATAAGTAAACCAGTACAGTCTAAGAAACATACCTAAATAAAAATAATTTAATAAAAAAAACTGGTCTAATGCGATTCAAACTCAGCTTTTTGTTGGCAAAAAGCGGCAAATGGTAGATCCTACTAATGAAACTGAACAACTTTCCCTACGTTACCTATACAATCAAATGAATTCATGAAACTGAACAACTTTCCCCACGTAACCTATACAATCGAAGTAACTCATGAAACTGAACAACTTTTTCTACGTAACCTATATAATCGAGGAACTCATGAAACTAAACAACTATCCACACGTAACCTATGCACTCGAAGCAACTCACGAAACTGAACAACACATAACTAAACCAATACAGTCAGATCCAGACTTAAAAGCTTTTTAAATAGTAAATGCGGGGTGATGTTTAATTTATACAAAAAACGGCAAATGGTAGATGCTATTCATGAAACTGAACAACTTTCCTCACGTAACTTACACAATCGAAGCAACTCATGAAACTAAACAACTTTTCCCACGTAACTTATACATAAAAGCAACTCATGAAACTGAACCACTTTCCCCATGTAGCCTATGCAATCGAAGCAACTCATGAAACTCATCATTTTATCCCCACGTAACTTATACAATCGATGCCTCAAGGAACTGAACAATTCTCCTCATAGAACCTATACAATCGAAGCAAAAAAGAAACACTCCATACAAAATTTGCAAATCGGCTGATCAATTATTGACAAGTAGTATGGGACGTAAATATTCGACTCCGATTGTATAATATATAGGTATGTTCCCTTGGTAAATTTGTTTAGTTTCATGAATAGAATCTACTATTTGGCGCTTTTCAGCAAATTAAAAGGCACCTATATTTATCTAAGTTTACGTAGGTATGTTCCCACAAAGACAATACAAATCATATTATTTAGTTCGTATCAGGGAGGGAGGATGTCGTCGAGTCTAATGTTCGAAACTGGGTCGCATTCATTATTTAGACTTGAGATTGGGCTTGAGTTGGGAGTTGAACTTCTAAAGACTTGATAAAGTCCAACAGACAAAATCTATTTAAGTCGTCTTTTCAAAAGTTGGAGTAATGGGTCCAATTTACATTTTAAGAAAACTCAATTAATGAGTCTGTTTTTTTAAGGACTAATTTTTAACACGTTTAATTAATGCTTTTATTAATAATAACAATAATGTGAACCAAATGGAAATCGCTAAAGATACTTGCTTACCTCGGGGAGAACCCCGAGAGGACGAATTGTCCAGATTTCATCTCGTCTGTCATTGAAACTGATCTATAATGCCATAACCTTGGTCCCAATGGCAACATTATTTTTATGGATGCGATCGCCTTCGTTTTCCAGGGTCTTGTTCCAACGACCTTCTATTGTGAAAACAAATTTAGTAGATTTTTCACAAAGGGATTCCGTGCGATGGAGGAAAAAAATTATAACAAGGACGTTGAAGGAGAATGCTTTTGACACAGGATCTATTATTCTTGTGTTGTTAAAGACCAAAAAAGAAAATAATGGGAAACCTTTGTTATATGTAATGTCGGCGGCAGATCGTAAAAATCCGGAAGATCGCAATTTGCCTAGACATTTCCAGGCAGATCGTAAAGAGCCCAAGCATTTCATCACGGGGCTCCTTTTTACGGTATAGCACCAGACATGCTAAACGAAGCTAACCTTTAGTATTTTTCGGAGCCCCTAAGATGACTTTTTATGATCTACCTGGATATTCCGGGCAGATCGCGATCTGCCGTATTTGCGATCTGCCTTCAACAAATAGCTACATTGTATAATGTAAGATTATTTTGAGAAGGTGGAGAAAGGAGAAAAATCCTTGAAAGATAAGATGGTGTACAACTGCAGACTAAAGAAATTAAATAGATCATCTGCTCTACTTTTACGACAGAATCAATAGGCGATTACATTAACTGACCCATTATGAAACGAGGAATTTTAAGAGCAGATACGTGTTCTGGTTGCACCACCAACGCCTCTATAGCTTCAACCACAGAATTTATCACAGCACTTAACCTGTATCAAAGACCGACAAAATTCGCAATCTCAATAACCGCATAAGAAAAAATCGATAAAGAAATTATTTTTTTGTCCAAAGCTTGGTGCGAATACGATTTAAGATGATCTTTCGTCTATCAGCAGATAAAATTATTGGTTTTACTCATAATGAAGCGCTCGTGTGAAATCGACCAACCCGCACTGGGCCTACGTGGTCTACTAAGGCCCGATCGCCCTAATTCAGGGTAGGCTCGAGCCCCTCGGTGGGGACATATATGAGCTGATATGATGATGAAGAGGTCGTAGCTTAGAGTGACTCGCGTGGTTGGATCGATCACGCAGTTTAACTGATTAGCACGGTTATTACCCGGATGGGTTTGACTATTATAGTGGCATTTTTCTCGACCGTTTCCGTGAATTTTAAAGGCACGTAAAGCCTGGTGCCGGTTGCTATCACTAGATGGCAGTCGATAAGCCGTGTCAGATGCCATATACGAGTAGGTGGCTTGAAAAAATTTTGACAGTGGGGTTCGCCACTTCTACTAGCCCTACATCCTCCACCAACCCGCACTTGGCCTCGGTGTGTGGAGCATGTCCTAACCTTCCGGAGTTTGGGAAGAGATCCGTACCCCAGCAAAATTAACAAAATTACAAAAAGGATCCGCCTTGTACGGAATTACATTCCGCCTTGTACGGAACTACATACTAGATTTTTGCGAACTGATTTATGTAAAGGGAAAACCGGGAAAAGTTATTCAATTATATGAGGGGAACCCTATAATTAGATTAAATTAAAATGTATTTTTTAATTAAAAAGTTAATAGTATAAAACATACGAAAAGTAAAAACTCACAACATTTTTAGCACTATTTATTGTACCAAGCGATAGCGGCGATACTATCGTATATAGTCAGGTACGTAAATATGTTTATCTGTGTCCAAATATGGTCGCACCGGCTATCGGACCACCCCAGAAACCTACCGTTACGTAAACTTGCACTTGCAGCCCTCAAATTAAGTACGCCGCCGCCGCGCCGCGCCGGCCGCCGACAAGTCTGAAGTTAAGAGCATTTTAATTCAATAATTTCATGTGAATGTTTCACTTTTAGCCAAGTTACACTGTAAAAATTAGAAATTCGTTCAGCTTACTTATTCTTGTTACTGGTAATCGTTAAAATTTAAATGGTTTTTGTAGCTAAGGTCCAATTGAAAATGTGGCCAAATGCGTTTTAAAACACGCGCCAAGTAGGATTCCGTAGTCTTTTCAATAAATAAACGTGTAGGTATTTGTCCTACTTTTTCCTGTACTTTCAGATTTCCTGAAATAGCTGTTTAGTAGGTATAGGGGGTGGAGACATGCAACTCTAACAAAAATATTTTTGCATATAAAGTTGGGATAAATGTTTTTCTGTTCACAAAGATACGAGTGAGGTATCGTTGGTACATAAATCGTATCGTGTTTGGTATCGTTAATAGGTCTTTCCAAACTATAGAGAGTTTGCTAAGATAATCTTTCCGATAAATACTAAGTTTTTTAATTCGTGATTTTTGTTAGTTACATGTACCAGCTACACCGCTATTTCAAGAAATCTGGAAAGTATTACAAATAGTAGAATAACTTATTTAAAAGGAAAATTATCACGGAGTAATAGCCGACCAACTCAAGATGTGCAGTTTGATTTATTTAGTTGTAAACAGTTAATCGTTTTTTCATACAAAATGTCCTACGCCAACTGCAAAAATAACTTGTTCTCTTTTGTGGAACTCTTTTTTTGAGCGTGGCCCTTATTTTCTTCAATTATATAGAGCAATTCTAAAAAAACGTTAATAGGTACGAAAGTTATACTACACATAAGTGACATCATTTTTCGAAAAGGCAGTCATTACACTCCCTATAATTTCATGTCTTGCTAACTTGTATAAAGATTCATTAGATCATGGCCCGTCCATTTTCAAGAAATTTTAATTTTTAGTTGGTATAGGAATAGAGTTTCAGTACGGCCTCTTAATATCATAGGAAGCGGTATCTGTTTATTCTTATAATTGCCGCGACAGGAAGTAGGAACCGCGCGGTGGCCAGTGGGCGGCAAGTGGAATAAATCGCCTTTTGGTTGCGCCGGCGCACCAGGCAGGGCTGGTAACGTAGCAAATTAATAATTGAAAATGCAGTTTGCATGTGTCTTTGTAGAACATAGAAAGAGTAATTGCTCAACAACCATCATTACACTTTGTTACCTAAATTCCTATTTTTTTAATATTTGACCCATTAATACAACCCACAATAATATTTTTTAACTTCTTAATACCTATATTCAAATTTAAAAATGTTTATTCAAAATAGGTGCATATTACACTCTTTCTGATTGTAACTATAAAATAGTATTTACATTACATGAAGTTTGTGAAAAAAATAAAAACAAACATAATCAATATAATCATCAATTAACAGTGACAACATAAAATCATTGATAAAAAAAACAAATCATGTCAATAGGACAGGACAACAATATGACACGCGAAATATTACATTAAAATTACTGAATTTGTCATTAATGCCTTTGACAAGAGTAGGCTAGTTCTCAAGGTCAGCCCCCGGTCACGAGTATAACGCGAAAGCACAGTAAAATAAAGAGTACTACGTATGGTCACTCCCTGCCTCCCGTTGAAAGTGCCGCCCACCCCCGCTCGTCAGCTCCCAGGTATCGGCTAGTACGTCTTATCTCACTCACACAAGCATGGTACGCGTTCACCTACACGAGCTTAGACTGCGTGCGTAGGAACGCGTTTGTTTTATACATTTGATCGCCAGTGACCGAGGTGTGGCGAAAGTCAGCCATCGCTCCCCTCGACCATATTAGAGGGAAAGGAACGAACCGATCTGTGAAGCACGTGCATATAATAAAGTTAGATACAAAAACCGTCGGTGACTCAACGGTAACGACTCGGTCCTCCTAACCAGAGCTCCCGAGTTCAAATCCAGGCAGCCAATCGTCGCCTCAGTTCAACAGGGTTCTATATGGGGCAGGTACTGGTTTGCGTTAGATCGATTTAAAACTTTGACAGGCTGATATCGGCGTTACGCTATGAGTTGCTTTATGATTTTAATTTTACCATAATAGCATGTAACGATTAACATAAAAATTATATAAAATTATACATAACATACTTTTACACAATAATTACAAATCAGTTGGAACCTTGTTGAGTAAGAAATACCTCAAAAATTCAAATTTCAACATTCTAACTGATAAATTGCCATAGTGAAATTACAGTAAATCAATAGATCAAGATATTTATGTTAGTAAAATAATATTGGGATATTTTACAAATTCAGAATTTGTCATAATGAAGTAAAAAAATTAAAGAAAAATTATACTCAAATTTTATACATATATTTTATAGAATTTTCGAAATCAAATCTTAACTAAGTATAAAAATATTTCAAACCCCTATTTCCCTGAAAAGAGCATCGTAGAATGCTCTATCTAACAAAGGCATCGCACACCCAGATGTTCCTAAATAATTTAAGAAACTTATATGATAAGACTTCTTAAAGTGAATAAATTATTATTATTATTATTATTATTATTTCAGCATCGACTTGAGAGCAGAATATTTCACATGGAACCTTGATGCATCAAAAATTTAAAAAATTGTACATAGAACTTTGTTGTTTCTTTAATATCTTGCGAACCATAGACAATTTTTTGACAGTCATTTATGCAGATAGAACCTTGAGAGACGGGCCACGATTTAAAAAAATAAAATGACAAAATCGTAAAATGCTAAATAGAACCCTGTTTAACTGAGGCGACGCAATGTACCAATGAGTTTTTCGAAACTTACGCACATATACTTACCGATTGCTTTAGCGGTGAAGGAAAACAGCGCGAGCAAACCGGCACATCTGATTCCAGATGTGTATGAAGGTCGCGTTGCACACATAGGTGTAAATCTAAATGCCCTACACGTGACCGCGGGTGATGCTGAGTGCGACACGAGGCAACGCCGTCTAATCTCTTGGATAACACGGTTAATTGTGCCACACGATCAGAGACGAGATACAATGACAAGACTCAAAATCACTTTTAATCGGAAACGATACAAATAAATCAATTAAATGGACACAGTGAACGGGTGTTTGTTTACAAACAAACTTTTGCGAGTGATAGCCCTGCATCGTCGGTTCGAAGTAGCAAATAAAGCTATCTGAAGACAAGCGGATAATTTGAGCGTTCATCTCGGGACGATCTTACGTCAACTGTGCTGCGCGCTCCACGTCCATTGTGTGGTCAAACTTGATAGTCATCTCGTTGGAACGAAGAGCTTTTATTGTATCGCCTCTTCTATATAAGATTTTTTATTTTATAGCATATTTTAACCACTTTTCTGAAAACTATGCTGATAAATCGTAGTTTTTATAATACCCAGTTTTATGAGATAATAAACGGGAAAACCCTCTTGAAGCGAAGCTTGGCTTGAGATTTGATTTGTACCAAGAATAACGAAAGCGCGAAAAGAATTATGTATACTCTATTTTTCTTTTTTCTTGTGGTCGCTTACAAAGTATGATGTGGTAATGGCTGCAACTTAGTGATCTATTATGATTTACGATCATACTAATTACACATGAACTATGATGGAATTGTTTTAGCAGCAAAATGTCTCACTTATCAAAGAAAGTTGATCGATACAATACAATCACTTCTATGGATACCTGCACAATGAGTCGCTATAAAGATTTCACACGATTTCCATTGCAATAATACCCGTTAAAATAATACAAATAATTTGTCATACGTTTCATTAACTGATTCAGTCTGACGCTAAAAACAGTAATTAGTTAAAAGGATAACCTCAATAATGTGTGGGAGGGAGACATAAGCATTAATAATTCATGTTCAAGGCGGTAATCCCGTGATTGACAGTGTTATTGGATCCTTTGATGATCCAGAAGGTGGCTGACTGGATTCTTGGAGAGGTTAAAAACAAGGGTGCAATAAATTCATTCAATTTTATGGAAGCGTTATTTAAGTCGCTCGATTAAACACTCAAAATTGGAATCAATAGGCGAAAGTAAGTAGCAAGTGCGAAAAAATACCTACCAATAAGCTACCAATATTATTACCAAAATATTTTTTTTACTTTAAAGTGTTTGTCAAGTGTATGTATAAATAAAGTATGAATATATCATGTCCGTTTCTTTGGTTGAACGGTTTGATGTTATTGAAGTGCGAAGTATCGTTAGATTCGTGTTGATCCCGCGAGTGACATAGGATACATTTTTGCCCGATTACTAAAAAAGGGGTGTCATGTTTTTATGCAATCGGGTTCTTAAGTTTTAATTAAATTGGTTAGGTTATTATGACTTACCTACTGTAGCTTTTTTATGCGACTCCTGTTACGTATTTTTAGAGAATAAGACTTTAGATTACCTGAAACAAAAAAAATACAATGAGAATATTTACCATTTTAAACAAAAAGTAACAAACAAAACCAACCTATCTTTCGACTATACAGGATGGAAGGAACGAACCCCACCTGGAGGGAAAGTGCCCTAAATATTACTAAAATAAAGCCAATTTTACTAAAATAAAACATTCCTTAAATATAAATAAATAAGGAGTTCTGTATTTCAAGATTTTTGAAAAATTGCTTGCATTGTAATCAAACAAGCAAAATTTTGAAATTAATAAAAATTAAAGATTCATTGAAACATTCTTTTTATTTTAAAATATACGTTAAACTGCAATGAAAGATATTTCAAAAGTTAAATGTGAAAAAATAATAAATTTTATAGTTGTCCTTCCATTTGTGACACAAAGTTTATTAACAGGTATTGTGATGCTTATGTGTGACTGACCCTTTCTACTGGTTTAAAAAAAATACGATGTTTTTTCTTTACATTTTGCCGATTCGATTCCCGCCCTTGATAAGCGGGTTTCCAAAATTATTTGAATGCAATTCTACTTATCTTTTAAAATTAAATGAAGTCTCGTTTGAATAAAAATCCCAAACTTCAATTATCTTATTTTCACGTTTAAGCCGGTTTGATTCCCGGGTGTGGCAAGCGTATTTTCAAAAATCGTTGAATGCAGTTTTGCATATTTTTTAAAATATAGGATTGTTTCCTGTGAGGAAATTTGGTATCTCCAGTATTTAGAGTACTTTCTCTCAGGTGCGGTTAAAAAATTCCATCCTGTATATATCCCATGTATACAATATGTGCAGGATGTTAGATAAAAAATAAAAGTTTAAAATCTAAAAACCGACTTCAAAAGGAAATTCACTCAAAAGTATGAAATAATATTAATATACTTAAATACACGACATTAACCAACAATAACGAAATCAAGGGTGGGTACGAATCAAATTAGGGGCCTAAATTTATTTTTGAGGTCGGTACCAGCACACAGCTACTTACGTATCAAATGTTTTAGATTCGATGGCATTGCTGACACCGACCTCAAAAAAAACTTTAGGCCCCTAATTTAATTCGTACCCACCTTTGATTTCGTTATTGTTGGTTAATGTCGTGTATTTAAGTATATTAATATTATTTCAAACTTTTGAGTGAATTTCATTTTGAAGTCGGTTTTTAGTTTTTTAATGTTTTATTTTTATTTTATTTAATTTTAGTGATAATGCTATTTATCTAATAACGTTAAACCCAATCACCCACTCGTCAATAGGAACACTCTAATCATAATACATGTGTTTCATCAGATACAGATTCCCGTGGCTTCCATCATTATCTCAACAGTATGAAAGTTAAGGAGTTAAAACTTTCATCATCAGCTCATCTGAATAACCTGAAAGAATACAACTATCGGTCTATACTATACGTATCAACGTAACATATTAAAAGAATTATCCTCCAACTCCTAGTCGTTAAGGAGTTGTACCTGCCTTCATCAGCTCATCAACATGAGATGATGACTACCAGAAGAAAATACTTTCATTATTTTAGAAAACACAAGAAACACGTAAAACGTGCCTATAAAATTTGAGGGTTGCCCTCGATTTCCCTGGGATCCCATCATCAGATCCTGACTTGGTGACAATTGGACCCCCTCGGGAGTATATTCTTTCGAATAAAAAAAGAATTTTGAAAATCGGTTCACAAACGGCGGAGATATCGCGTAACAAACATACAAAAAAAAACATACAGTCGAATTGAGAACCTCCTTTTTGAAGTCGGTTGAAAATGGAACACATTTTTGACTTTTGTTCTACAACTTTGCTGAAATCGCAAAAAATAAACGGCCAAGTGCGATTCGGACTCGCGCTCCGAGCGTTCCGCACAACCAAACATCTCCACAGAACTATGAAAATGATACCTAATTCACATTATAAACAAAACGCATCAACGCGAGCGACAGAAATTGGTTTTTTTTTTAATCAGTTCGGACTCCATGGAGCAAGTAAGACTCGCACTTGGCCAGTTTTTATTATTTGTTGTTTTACTTCAGAATTAGTTCTATAATCATACAAATTCACGCTTGTTTGTATTAACCCTTTTTACCCTAGATCTAAATAAAACTACCTATAAAAACACGTTTTTCCCCCTTAATTTTCCAAATGTTCATTATTTTTTGGTATAGCGGCAATAGAAATACACACTCTGTAAAAAAAATCTACTGTCTATGAAAAACAGCCCTCTGAGAAAAAGACCGAAGGACGGAAAGCGAAGGTTGCCGTTATTCACCCTTTGGGTGTACGGGGCCCTAAAAAATGTGGCGTCCCTATTCAAAATTGCCAAATCAGCTGATCGACTTGTATATGAAGTCTAAATGATTTTTTGTGATTTCAGAAAAAAGCAAAGTTGTGCAGTCTCATGCGTAAGAACATGATGCCGAAGATGGAAGCGGGCTTACCAAGATTCCCTGGGGAACTGGCTATCTTATCTTCATATGCCGTTAACATTGATTTTTGACTGGCAAGACTTAGGATAAGATGGTGGTAGCTAGCCAGGCGGGCTTAGAAAATGCAATACCACCAACCAAACAGAGTCTTACAAAGTTCTGCCCTCCGGGAATCGAACTCGCGGCCTCCTATTGTAAACCATTACGAATGGAACAACCATTACGGAGGCAGATGTGTTATATTTTATCTAATACCCTCTAAAGGTGAATATCCTATCCTTGACGTAAGACAGAAATCCTGCCTAAGCTGAGACGTACGTGTCGAATAAAGAGATCGTGTGACAGGAGTCGTTTACCCCGATACGGTTCGATGTTACTTTACTCCGCTTAGTATTGAATTCTCACTTACATATATTGCCTACCCGATTCCTCCAGCAAATTGTCTCAATAACATTGAGAGGGCAATGATCTCGTTAGATCGGAAATTGGGTAATATCACGCGACTTTTTTGCACCAATCCTTCAGAAACGTACAAAATACTCGTTGATTCTTTGAAGTGATATACTTCTTTGTTCGGAGTCGGTAGGGCACTCATTTGAGAATTTTGTGCGTCATATCTGGAACTAATTTTTAACGCAGAGGAATTTGATTTTTGATTTTTGACTATAAAGTTTTTAATCAATCACGATTTGAAGTGCGTATTTCTTTGTTCGGAGTCTGGTAAGACACCCAAATCAGAATTTTGTACATCATAACCAAAAATATTTTTTCAACGCAAAGGAATTTGATTTTTGATTACAGATAATAAAGTTTTTTAATAAATCACGATTTGAAGTGGATACTTCTTTGTTCGGAGTCTCGCAGGGCACCCAAATCAGAATTTTGTAGATCAAATCCTGAACAATTGATTTTGATTTCTGATTATAGATATTATACTTTTTTTAATCAATCATGATTTGCCATTAGTATTATTCATTTTATGTTAGTGTTTATTCTTTTAAGTAAGTAAGTAGCGGCAGATAAAAAGTTAAGATAAAAATGTCGGGTTGCGGGATTTACATACAAAGTTAGCAACAAATGGGTCTAGAACTCTAGATTAAGAAAATACTGAGTCTAGTGCAGTGGGCTCAAGGTCGACGTTTATAAATAATCCGGTCCTGTCTAGGAGCAGGTTTGAACCTCTTAGGGGACCTCCATATAAAACTTTAAATTCTGATAATGTCTCGTTTTATAGGCAGTGACACTACAAAATCATTTGACTTTTTTCTGCCTCTCACATTGCTTCTAATTCGAGAGACATGTAAGTTTACCTGAGAAAAGTAGAGTGAATTTTTAAAAGATTTAATATACATTATGTAACAAGTGACCTTGGTTGGTCATTACACTCGAAGCAAAATTGTAATGTATGTAATAGTGTTTTAACCAATGCTCAAGAGTTTCGTACGACGTTTTTCACACTTCCGAAGAACAAAAAACCCTGTTACAGCGCCTTCCACCCGTAGCTCCTTTTCTATGTTCATCTCGTGACGCCTACCCTACTATCGATGTACAGCATGTACTCGTAAAAGTATTTAGATAAGATAAGATAAATACTCTTTATTGTACCCAAAAATATAAAATAAAAAAAAATAAACACAATGTAAAACTTAGAAACTATAACTTAAAAATTTAAACAAAAACACTTTTAGTTCATTTGTTTCTGCATAACATTACCACAGATGGCCCTTGTTAATATAAGTATATAAAACACTTTTACTGAGCTGTTTGGTCCATTCTTAACATTGCACCTACCGAACGAAATAAAAAACGTATCCAACTTATCAAGGCGTAAAACACTTTTACTGAGCTGTTTGGTCCATTCTTAATACTGCACCTTCCAAACGAAATAAAAAACGTATCCAACTTATCAAGGCGTAAAACACTTTTACTGAGCTGTTTGGTCCATTATTAATACTGCACCTACCGAACGAAATAAAAAACGTATCCAACTTATCAAGGCATGTTTTCTCTCTCTTAGTCACCAATTCTACAAACACTTATTTTGAAAATAAACACAAAACACACTCTGATAAGAAATGTCGCGTGGATTACTGTATTTACGCGCCGCGCCTGCTGGAATCTATATTTTTTTAATTTAACTAACAAAAGTAAATAATTTGATGAAGCGAAATAATTATTTATTATATTTTAACTAACATAATTTATTTATTCACAAAAAAAAATACTTTTAAAAACTGATTCGTTTCTAAAGCACTTTATGCTTTAATAAAAAATAAAAGACAGGCGTGTATAATATTAAGCTGCATTATGAACCTAAAAGCGATGCAATAAGAGTTATTATAGAAGCAAGTATGTTGAAGAACATCTTAACGTGAACTGTGATGTCATAAAAGCTTGACCCACTGGCTTCCGGTCACACTGTGACACATTTTGTGAACACTTCTCCCCCTTCTTGATGTGACATATCTTATGGACGACCCCTCAGCACTAGTGTAGGCTTGTGTCCTAAACCGTCAGAGGCGTCAGGCGTGCCATTGGCCTCAGTGTAGGACAAGAGTGGGCTTCTAGATAGAACTTGGTTTTAATAATGTAATGACTGGACAATATAAGATTGTCTTTAGTATCTTTAACAGATTAATCAATGTGACCTACATTTGACATAATAAAACGATTTATGCAAATACTAATTGTATTATATTCGTTTAAAAGATTCTTCGACCATTTAAACAAAAAAACAAAGGATTAGATAAATTATAGCATAGAAGCGATAACCGTGTCTTTGATTTTATGATGCCATTTTAGTAAAATATGTCCAAAACCAATCAAGCCGTGTAGCCTAACAGCCTCAGCCAAAGAAACAGACATACTACATACACCCGAAAAACATTGCCCTCCCTTGGGCAGTCAGGTAAAAAGGTGAAAAAATAAAATTTACGTTTAAAAGTAAGCAAATAACAATTTTAATCACTGCAGTGACCCCGACAGAACTAACTAAACGCAAAGCATTGTACGAGTTATTGCCATCAAAATAGTACCTTTACGATATAATTTACCCACCGCAGAATTAACACGTTACAAATGAGCGAATCAAAAGCTATTCTTGCTTGTTTATTTTTGGTTCCGAGTAAACAATGAACCGCAATAGTAGGTATTATAACAAAAGCCCGGTTATTTCTGTGGAGGACGTATTCCTACGCCAAAATTCCGCGCACCTGGTTGACATTGGCACTCACGCGCAGGTACCAAAGGCAATGTATCAATAGAACCAGTATCATTGACCTGTGAACGGGGCTCATCACTCAATGACTGATATTGATTGCGACGCCCGCGCATACCTTTTAAGGAGTTAATCGCGTGTAAAATCTTAATAGTTTGTTTATGGTACGACTGTTTTAGTACTATTGGCATCATTGATTTTCAGTTTGTAAAATTGTATTATATCGATATAGAATTTTATGAATCACTCTACTTATAACATGTAGAACTTCGAAGAGCTTACTATCAGTCATTGAGCATGCTAGTCGAAGCCCAAGCCTTATTGTGAAGACTAAATATTTACCTTAATTAATGTCTTAATAGTTCACCGTATGTAAAAAAACGAATCCTTCTACAAACATGTAAAAAAGGATACGGTAAAATCGCCATTACTTCGTCATACTACATAATCTAATGGACTACATTGCACCTAATGCAGTCAAGGATGGTAGACTCACACTTAAATAATGCCTATTCACTCTCTCCTTGAAGATAAGCAAATTGTAAGACTCGGGAAACACTGACGCAAGCAATGATTTTCAGTCCTTTGCTGTCCGCATAATAAATGAGGTAGCTTAATGTTTCGTGCGGCTAGGTGGAATATCAACAACAAAACGTTGAGATCCCCCCTGCGTCTCGTTGTTCGAAGGTGGAATGGAGCTGGGGAATGAGGTCATGTAATTCTTACGCACACTCTCGTTGCGTTCAAACTTGCACAAACACTTGCGTTTGCTTGAAATGTTATACGGCGCGTTTTTGTTTCTACTAGAATCTGTCCATCCATGCGTTTCTCAGATATAAGTTCAAGCTCGTAGTCTTGTATGGGGGCTTGTTTAAATTAACTGTCGGAGTGCAAGGCACCATCTATCATGGTGTCTTAGGTTTTCAATTAACCCCTAGGATTGTAATTTATTGAAGCGTAGGCATTTTATCTTGTTGTCTGACGCACTGTCGTTTATTGGGTAGAAGGTTATTTTTAACCCCCGAAGTACACAGATGGGTGTTATAACTTAAACATGTGGATCTGAGTGTCTGTCTGTGGTGTCATTCATAGCTCTTAAACGGATGAACTGATTTTGATTTCGTTTTTTGGGGTTTACTGCTTAAGGTGACGCATTGGAAACTTTGGTAGCAGGGATCTAAATTTTTCTCAGAGATTACAAAACCTATGAAAGTGAAATTTGTTAAATTGTTTTAATTTTTATTATTTTGTAGTAAATCCCCAATAATAATTTAATAATAACACATCATCATATCAACCAACAGACGTCCACTGCTGGTTCTACCTACGTCTTCCAGTGAGCGGTCGCCACTCGAGAACTTAACTACCTTAACGGCCATCTACAAGCTATGTGTCCCGCCCATTGCCATTAAGTTTAGCAATTCTGAGAGCTATATCAGTTACTTTGGTTTACCTATTGATCTTCTCTTTTCTAATACGATCACGCAGCGAAACTCTGAGCATAGCATGCTCCATTGTCCTTTGGGTGACCTTGAGCCTACTTGAGATCCATAGTAAGCGACCATATCCGTATGTCAATCACTGGCAACACACACCTGGTCAGACTTTAGTTTTGAGACACTGCGGTATTTGGTAAAGATATTGCCAAGCATCTCGAACGCTGCCCAGCCGAGTTGGATTCGTCGATTGATCTCTTTCTCAAAGATGGACCGAACTGGACTATTCGTCCCAGTCCCAGGTATACATATTCGTCAACAACTTCGAGTGTAGAGTCTCCAACCTTCAGACAAGTGGGTGAACATGGACATTTAACATTACTTTCGTCTTGTCCGTGTTCATTTCAGAACCCACCATCGAGATTGTGTCTAGGTCTTCCATAGTCTCAGCCACGACCACGATATCATCAGCGAATCGAAGGTGGGTGATGTACTCGCAGTTGATATATTGATGCCTAGTCCACCCGATATCAGAAGCTTGAATTCATCTTATATGTGTCGTGTCGCCGTCATATGGTTGAATCTGCTATTTGATTGAATGACTAGCGCTTTCATTGAATGACGACATTCAGTTGAATGACTAAAGGAAAACTCGTCAAGTTGTTTAAGGTAACGTTCCACGTCTTGACTGAACATCAGTTAGTCAAGTTGTTCCGAATAATAACCGAATAAAAACCAACGATTTCTTCTTCTGCGAAGCATTCTGCAACCCGGACTGTATAATCAACCAAACCTGACCGAACCTAATATCACTCGCTTCGCTCGCTCATTTACAGTTTTTTTAGAAAAATCTAATTTTTGCCAACTCCCTTTTCGTTGTATGGAATTTCACGTTCACAATGTGAACAAGAACACTAAGTTACAAAGCCCTAATTCTCACAAATAAACTAAACAATAACTATGAACTAAATTTCAATCACCTGACTAATTTTACGTCCGCTGTTCAAAGGGCTATGTTACAATCTGCTAACTAGTTGGAAGTTGAGTGACGCTTGTTCAATCAACGTTCGGCCTAGTCATTCAATTGAATGTCTTCATTAAATGAACGCGCTAGTCATTCAATCAAATAGCAGATTCAACCAGATTACTGCGACATATGTATACTGTAAAATTTCAGGCGGCTACCTATTGCAGTTTGAAAGATAAAACTCTTCAATGGTCAGACAGATAGACAGACAATGTAAAGGTCCAGACACACGGACAGCATAGCAGCTGTAAATTCGCAGTTTGGATACAGTTAATGCGCAACTTATAAAAAACTCTTCAATAGTCGGACAGATGGACAGATAAACAAGACAGTGTAAAGATCCAGACACACTGATAGCATACCAGCTGCAAATTCGCAACTTACTAAAAGAACTGCATCCAAACTGCTAATTTGTGAACACTTCGGCTTGCAGTCGAAATGCAGTCCGTGTGTCCGGACCCTAAGGCTTAGTAATAGGGTCCTGTTACCTGCTACGGAACCCTTAAAAAGTATATATGTAGTTAAACGGAAACGTTAATTGCTTACAAAAAAGGCGCAAACACATGTACAAAATCCTTACTAATATTATAAATGTAAAAAAGTATCAGTTTGTTTGTTACCTTTTCACGCTTAACCACCTAGACCAATCTTGGTGAAGTTTGGCATTCAGATAGCCTGTGTCACTGGGAAGGACATATAATAATTTTAACCCGTGAAAAGAGCATAGTCCGATATAGTTCCAGAGGGAACTGAAAAAATCTATTTTTTTGGTTAATTTCTTTTACATCGCAACGGAACAATGGATTGTTGTGGTTTTTTGCAGAGATGGTCGAGGAGGTGGGAATTGGGAAATCACATAATTTACTTAGCATATCCTGACATAAACTCAGAGGGATCTCGGGAAAGCTAATTTCCACGCTCGCGCACGTCGGCGACCGGCGTCGCAACGGAGCAATGAATTGATGTAATTTTTTGTATAGAATTGGTTGAGGGTGTGGAAAGTGACATAGACTGCTAATCAAAATAGACCGATATAGTTCCTGAGGGATCTGGAGAAAACTCATGTCCACGCTCTCGCTCACCACTCACCTTCAAAATCAGTTATAAAAACGATGTAAACGCGAGCGAAGCCGCGGGCAAAAGCTAGTATATTATAACTTAAACTTATACACAATGAAATAAATAATGAAAGGAAGTAGAAAAGTACTTGAGCATGTAGGTACGTTCGTAAAACTGGCCAAAAGTAAACTATAAATACGAGTGCAATTTTCATAAATATTTCAATTCTGAAATGGAAAGAAGACGCCTCGAGTAAGAATATTTGCACTTAAAGTATCGGTGTCCTTCAAAAAGGACATTGGGCATCAATAACTTACTCGATACAGCACAATTTAATTTTCACTTGAACTTGATCGTTATGACCTTTTAAGAGTTAGTGGGTAAGACAAAAGATATCAGAAGAGTTATTTGTGTTGAGTGGATGTGGTATAATTTAGTTTTTTTTAACATGCGCGCCTATAGTGAGAGCTGAAATATTTATAGGTAGTCGTTGTTGTTATGGGAAAGTTACTTATAAATAATAACTCCATAGAAGAAACGTATTTTTTGAGGGTTTTTTGTTTTTGTTCTATTGTAAAAACGGTAAAATATATTATAATAAAATCGCCCTAAATTATCGCTCCTCGGTGGGGATGTATATATGAGCTGATATGATGAATAAAATATGTTTTTTATTTTTAACAAGGAGTACATTTTGAGTGGGGGTCAGTGTCTCCTTTTAAGCATAAACAGCCCGTGTCAGGAGGCACCGCTCTTCCTTAACATGTAAATGAATGTTGTTCCCGTTAAAATTTATACTAACAGAAAAAAGAAATAAAAAAAATTCAAGCGAGACCTACAGTACTCGCATATGATGTGTAACATGTGACAAAATACTTTATAAAAGGACGGCAAAGATACGGCAGACTAGGCTGTATGGTCATAGATACCTTTGCCTTTGCCGCGCTTTTAAAGCCTGAAAAAAGGACGGCAAAGATACGGCAGACTAGGCTGTATGGTCATAGATACCTTTGCCTTTTCCGCGCTTTTAAAGCCTGAAAAAACGCGACTCCCTGTTACACATTTCCGTCCCATGGGACACATTTCCGTCCCATTTAACGAAATCACTCCCACAAATTGCAGAAAGCGAGAGCAAAGATGTTACACATCAAAAATCATATTAGGTATGCATACAATTTGAGAGAAGCAAAGTTATATAAAATCACAAAACTATCTATGGTAAGAGCCAATGTGTGTGTTTGTGTGCGTGTTCGTGTGCGTGTTTGTACGTGTGTGCGTGATTGAGTGTGTGTTTACATATTACAAGCGTGAAACATGGTGTGATTGTATTGTAGTACCAATCATAAACTAAAACAAAAAATGATAAAAACTGGCCAAGTGTGAGTTGTACTCGCGCTAAGGAAAAAAAAACAGTAATTCTTTTACTGCTCTCCTTGATACATTTTGTTTTAAATGTTTTTTTTTATAATTTTGTACTAGTGCGGAAAGGTAAGGAAACCTCTGTGCGCGAATTCAATTCGCACATGGCCGATTTTTTTTTTTATCACATGGCATATCCTTTTAAAACGCAATCCTATGTCAGATCTTTAACCAAGTATAAACTGACGTGTTTTTCTAACTTGGTTCGCTACGATCAAATAGCACATTGGTGATTCTGTGCCCTGGGGTTGCCATATTTAGCGGAGACAAGCCGAGTGGGCGAGTGACGATAGCCAGATGCATGTTATATTTATTGTGCAGCCGTATATATGCTATTAGGTGTTGCCCGCGGCTTCGCCCGCGCTGATCCCGTTTGTTGCCGTTGCCGTGGGAATTTCCTAAAATTCTTCCTTTAGGCCTTCCTTCCTTAGGCCGGATCTACGTCAAAATTTCTATCTGTATGAAAAATTTAAACCTGGACCCTTCGTTTGTCCCTGAAGTAAAACGGAATTAAATAGCGTCTGAAGAGCTTTTAGTACCGGTGATCCACCTGCTTTCAGAAGTTCAGCCGTAATTCCATCATCATCCGGTGCCTTGTTGTTCTTGAGCTGTTTGAGAGCCATTCTAATCTCGTATCTATCTCGGCTGACGTCCATACCACAGTATAAGAAACCATTCAGTGGTCCAATGCCTTTGAGGTTTGCGTCATACACTCACTATACTACAGTGTAAGAACCCATTCAGTGGTCAAATGCCTTTGAGGTATGCGTCATTCACTATACCACAGTGTAAGAAACCATTTAGTTTCGAATGCCTTTGAGGTTTGCGTCATTCACTATACCACAGTGTAAGAAACCATTTAGTTTCCAATGCCTTTGAGGTTTGCGTCATTCACTATACCACAGTGTAAGAAACCACTTAGTTTCCAATGCCATTGAGGTTTGCGCATTCACTATACCACAGTGTAAGAAACCATTCAGTGGTCCGAGGCCTTTCAGGTTTGCGTTTTCTCTATACCACAGTGGAAGAACCCATTCAGTGGTCCAATGCTAATGTCAAACCCGACATCATTAGTCATTGGTTGCGTGCTCATCGTCCTTCGGCTCCTAGAAAGACTTATCCCAAACGGCTGAACAAAGGTGACGAGGGCAGTTTGGGCTCAGCCACTCACGTCTTGCTTCTCACTTTTCACACAATTGCCATGTCTAGACGACTCCATACCACACTAAATTTTCAGGGAAAGCTCGCTATTTCTGAAGTAGTATGAAGTCCGTCTATATTCATGACTTATGAGGCGTAAAGTAAAAGTTGTTATTTTCTCTGCCCGCCTCATGGTGCGTTTGGCAGTTATTTTTATTGAGACTGAAAGTAGCTACCTACCTACCAATAAATCACCGGCAGTCTTTATTTTACTGTCAAAATTTCCAGTTGTGGTACATAAATTTATACTCCTGAATGTACCTATAACATGTTAATTCTAGGAATATCTAAATACATTCGGCGGCCATGTCTTCCGTGAACGCTGTACTATCTATTTCAAATTGGACTTTTAGTGTAGTTTTAAAGTTCAAATTTCTGTGCATACTTGTGTTATATTTACCCGACTTTTTGAACTTCAAAGCCGATAAAAGAAAAAAGAAAATTATGGAATGTAATCGTATAGTATATAGTTTGGGGAATCGTAAAGGACGAAAGAAACGTATATTTACAATTAATAATTTTGGGTGAGAGATAATTCAGAATTAATAATTATTTAAGAAACAAAATTTAAATTTAATAAGATTCTAACTAAAGATATGCAATAACGTAACCTTTCTTATAATACTATTGCGAACATTTATTTAGGAAAAATTTCTATCAGATGGGTTGAAATATCGTTGTCAAAAAAATATACCTGCCCAGAAACTTTGGCAGTAGAATGTAGTACCTACAAGACATAAAATCCTCTTTGCCAACGATCGGCATAACAAAAGGCTTAAGAAGTTCTAGTGTGACAGTGCAAACGCTTGTGTAGATATACAGGGTGTAAAAAAATTGGTGTAGGACCCTTTAACTGGGGCTTTTACTCATCATACTGAACAACTTTCACAAAGGAACCGATAGTCAATTTAAAAAAAATGTGGACCCTCCATACTTAAATGCACAAAGTTGGTCGATCAGCAGATCGATTTGTATGAAGAGTAAAAGTTTTTTTTGCGATTTCAACAAACTCATACAACTAAAGTTGTTCAGTATGATGAGTAGAAGCACAAGTTAACGGGACCTACACCAATTTTGTTACATCCTGTATATGACGATGATGAAAAGTTAGTAGATGTTAATTCATGCCAAAGGGCTTGAAAGTGGCTTAAAAATTCTTTCTTGGAGTTAGCCACTAGCTTGTCCTAAAACTATAACTATTTATATTTATTTATTTGTTAACATCAAGCAGAAAAGTACGGATTATGATTACAAACTTCCCCAAATCGAACTTTGGAGCACTGAGTATGGCTTTGTTGTCATTACCGGAAGTAACCAGTCTTAGACGATTATTACGAGTAGAATCGTGTCCCAAAAACAGACACATAACTTCTTTAATTTATGCTAACGAAGTGGATAGTATTCCAGCTGTTTTGTACCTAACATGGTATTAGGCCAGGGAGCCGTACCGTTCTTCACAGTTGGTTAAGCTGTTAGTGTGTAAGTACGTATGCGGGCGAGCCCAGGTGCGCCGGCGCACGCGCCTGCCAGGAAGGCGATAACATCGAAACGTAACGGACATAGTGATAATAGCTGATAAGGTGTTTCATCATATGTTTACATGATAACAATAAGATGTGTGTGAAGACGTTCGTGAATGGCAAGTTCACTTTCTCTACCTCCAGGATTTTAAGATACAGGTTTGATTTAGGTAGGTGCCAAGGAGGAAGTTCTCAAGTAGGTTGTATTTTTTTTAAATGCATGTTACCTCAGAACTCCGTCATTTATAAACCAATTTGAAAAATATTTTTCTATTCGATAGGCTATGCTGCCAGGAAGGGCCCATATACATTTTATCAATAGTATTTTATGCAACTGTTATGTAATGAAAGGTCTTAAAACATGAGTGTGTTTTAACGAAATAAGGCCAAGCTGAATTTGGTTATAGAATCACATGACAGTTTCAAGACCTAATTGCAACAGTTCGATTTTAGATAAGAATATTTATTTATAGAACAGTGAAAACGCACTCACTTTAAATTCAAAAGGTCAACTTATAGATTTACCTTTTGTCAATACAATTAGCAAAATCCTACTTCATACAAACGAAAAAAACAACTATACTAACCATCAGTTTCAAGATTAGTTTCAAGATTCCCACAGTAGAAATAAACGAACGTGGAGTACCCCATAATGTTGCCAAAAATAGGACAGACCTTGCCTGTTTCAGAAGACAATATTTTAATTATGAAAATTTATGAATCAAAATAATTCATTAAGCGATAAGGCCACCTTTGCACTGTACATTTTTAAATTAAGTTTCTGTAAAGTTTTTTGCTATGCAATAAAGAATATTTATTATTATTATTATTTATTATTAATAAAAAAATATTAATAAATTTAGATATGCTTGTTTTTTTGTTATTTCCCTTTGAATTATGGAGGGATAATTAAGCCCTAGAAATAATATGCTACTAATTATTACATTTAGTATGTTAAAAAATCGTATTTACTCAAATTGCTATTAATGTTTAATTATTTAAAAAATAAACTTTCGTCTATTATCGTTGATTTGGAAGCAAGTTTTGAAGAGTCGTGCTCTTAAATTACAGAATTAATTAATACATATTATAGAATCAATAGTACTCTGAGGCATCAAGCATTATACTTCCCCTCAGATTAAAGAAGTTCACGCGTTAATTCAATGTGCAGCCAATTACAACCACTCAAAAAAATTGGATAGTATTTGCTAAGACAATAATTTAAAAAATAAACTTTCGTCTATTATCGTAGATTTGGAAGCAGGTTTTGAAGAGTCGTGCTCGTTTATTCGCTCTGATTCAGGGTAGGCTCGAGCCCCTCGGTGGGGACGTATATGAGCTGATATAATAATAATAATAATTGCTAAGACGTCATCCAATTATGACTGAATAAATAAATCGAAGTCACACCGATACTGCACACCATGTATCAAAAAGTGGCTTCAACTAGACAGTTCGCAGCATTCTGAACTGGCCTACTCTGGTCAAAGGCATTAATGACATTCAATGATTTTAATGTAGGTACTTCTCGTGTCATATTGTTTTCATGTTCTAATTACATAAGTTGTTTTATATCAATGATTATATTTTGACATTATTAACTATTGACTTTTTATTTCTTTATTTTTCGCAAATGACATTATGTATATGTTTTATTTAATGACTATCAGAAAGAGTGTAATTTGCACTTATTTTGAATACTATATGTTCTATTTAATGACTATCAGAAAGAGTGTAATTTGCACCTATTTTGAATATAAACATCTTGAATCTTAAATATTCTTTCTAAACTTCTATGATCTGAGACTTCCATCCACACTGCGCTTGATCAAGTGTAGAATCCAAGATGGTCGGTAGGATCGTAATGTCAAACCAGAGCAACTGAGCCATACCAACAATATCCAGGATGTGACTTGTCTAACTGAATAAATACTGATTATTACATGAACGCTTTCTGACTTCCCTACTAACACAATAAATTAATATTACACTGAGGACCTGTGCTGCTCCGCAGATTTTTTTATTATTATGGACATCGAGGGTGCGCTGCGAGTGGCTCGGCATCGTTGGTGGGCGGTGGGCGAAAATGTGCGCGTTGAATGTTCACACCTAGCTTCCCTCCAACCCAACCAATTTAAGTGGGCATACAGCAAATAAAAGAGCTTGTTCCAGCGAGTGTTGTTGAACCAAAATGAAACGCGTATTTCAATTAGAACCGGAGCTATTTAGAAGTAAAGCTATGAAAACCGCGTTTGGGCATAACTTGAGAAGGGCGAAAATGGAGAAGGGTGATTTCCAATCATCATCAGCATCATATCAGCCGAAAAAAGTCCACTGCTGGGCAAAGGCCTCCAATAATTGATGAAAAATCTGTGTTGATAGAACTACCGAACGGACTCGAAATAGATTTCATCTTTTTCATTTATTTTCGGGGATGAAACACGAAATTGCAACAGGAATTTTTGGCCTATTCTGAATCGAACAATCATGTAGAAGTTGCTCACCTTCCTTGTTTGAAGCTGCAATTAAATGTATTTTATAACTGTAAACTTCAAATCAATTGTAACTGTGGAAGTTTCTGCGACCCCATAATGAGCTAGAAAAGGAGCGGACAATATTTACTTTTTTTTACCTCTGCCTATACCTCTGCTGTAAGTTGGTCAGAAGTTGGGTATCCTGCGGACTCCAAGAGATGCTGCAGCATCAGGTCAAGGTTACCATGCTCTATTTAACACCTATTCATTAAGACTATTTCAATGAGCCCAAACACGATTCCACTGCTGTAAGTTTGTGAGGAGTTGGGTATCCTGCAGATTCCAGGAGATTCTGCAGCATTAGATAAAAATTATCATGTTCTATCTAAACCTATTCGTTGAGACTATTCTAATGAGCCCAAAAACGATACTCACCTGAATTAGTGAGGAATTAGGTATCCTGCAGATTCCAGGAGATACTGTAGCATCAGGTAAAGGTTACCATGTTATATTTTACACCTATTCATTGAGACTATTCCAATGAGCTCAAACACGATACCACAGCTGTAAGTTGGTGTGGAATTGGGTATCCTGCATATTCCAGGAGATGCTGCAGCATCAGGTCTAGGTTGCAATGATTTTGCAATATCATTAAAGTAACAGCACATCAAATTTCGAATCGATTAGACCGGTACAAGTTGCCCGCATCCCTTTATCACCTAGAAAAGAACTGACGATCTCCAAACTGCTGAATCGATTTTTACCAAATATAGCTAAGAACCACCGCACCGCAAGGAAACTTGCTTTCAAGTAAAAAAAACCGCATCAAAATCGGTCCATCCGTTCGAGAGCTAAGATGCCACAGCAGACAGACAGACACACACACAGACATTGGCGTCAAACTTATAACACCCCTTTTTTGCGTCGGGGATTAAAAAGAAAAATGAAATTATTTATTTTTACATCTTCCTTTTCATCAAAAAATTTTGGGTCTGTTTTGTTAATGGTTTTGGTTAATTTTCTGTGTTGATCACTAAAAGAAGCAAATTACCTTTTAAATGCGATAATTTTAAAGTACTGCTGCTAATTCAAGAGAAAACATATTTTCATGAAAACCTACAAAAAATGAACTTTTTGTTATTGTACAATAAAGCATATTTGATTGATTGATTGCACCAAAATTTAAAATGGCTGCCATTAAGAGGGGAGAAGGTGCGTCCCCCTTTTTATGGGTTTTTGTCGATGAAATGTGGTGATATACATGCCCTTAAAAAGTCGGTAAACCTTTCCCTTACACACTGTATAGATTAGCTTTAGAGTAGATGTACCTACTGCCCATGTTATTATTTAAACCATATAGATGGAAGCAAATTTACTATGAGGTGCCCACCTATGAAGTTGCCCATTTTAAATACTGGCTTATACGGACATCGATATTTTCCATTCTACCCAGAATAGGGATGACGAATGCTAGTCATCTGATTAACTTTTTATAATCTATCAAAAACTACATTTTGTTCTAAAAATGTTTGAAATACCTAGACGTGACGTCATAGTTTTGCAGCATCATATATGTACTCGTTTTGTGATTTAGGTGAATTACAAATCGAAGACTTGATGGAAAACAAAACGAGTAAGGTTTTCCGAAGTTTAAGTAGGAGGGCAATTTAGTGATGAAGAGTTCATAATTTAATTCTGATGCTGTCGTCATCCCTATTATAAATTTAAATTAATTTCATAATAAAGTTACGTCCTTTCTTTTTAAAATATATTCTTCATTTTTTTCCCGCCTTTCGAAATTGCGTATTACTTATTTTTGAATATGAGTTCCGTCGCGGCACAGACGGCCCGGAATATTAACGAAATGTTTAGCAGACTCTACTAGTGATCGCAACGTACGATTATATTAAGATCGTTTTCGTTCGGCAAATTTTAATCTCGACAATGACTAATGAGCCCCGAGGTCGACCGGAGACTAAAGTTAATAACGATGAATTAAAAGCCATAGTGAAAGCAGACTCATCTCAAACCACATCGGAATTAGCAGCAGCCTTCAATGTAAATGACAAAACCATATTGATTCATTTAAATCAAATCGGAGAGATAAAAAAGCTAGGAAAGTGGGTACCTTTTGTATGGGTCTAGTTATCTATGTTCCTATATATTATTATAGAGACGATGTTAAAATTATTTTTTAGTTGTAAACTTTAGCTGACCGTATGCTCTGAAGTCTTTTTAGCATTCCAAGGTTGTCTGGAAGAGATCCCGAAAGGGATACGTCCGCTTTTGCTATATTGTTATTCTTTTGTTAACAGCTTATTTGTTTTTAAATGCAATTAAGAGTTTGCAAACAAACAAACAAACCTTATGAACTCGCTGAACAACAATAACAAACTCGCATTGAAGTCTGTCTTAACTTGTTGAACAGAGACACAAATAAAGGAATTCTGAATCGGATAAGCGATAAGAAATGGATATTTTATATAAAATATTATCATATGATAACCGAAAACGTCTATCGCACTGGTTGGATCGAAGGGAGGTAGCCAAACCGTGTCCCAAACGGAAACTGAAACCAAAAGAAGCTGCTTGTGAGTGTTTGGTGGACCTGCGCCGGCATTGTCCATTACAGCTTCTTGAGACCTGGCGTAACGATTACTGTAGAAGTGTATTGTGACGATCTGCAAAAATGATGATGGACAAGCTTGCTGTAAAAAAAGAGACTTGTCAACTATTCTAGTCCACTCTATCTTCACGACAACGCCCTCCCACACACCGCGCAGAGGATCGGCGTAAAAATTCGGGAGCTACGACTGGAAACTCTCCGTCACCCACCATATTCCCCGAACTTCGCCCCTACTGATTTCCTTTTTTTTACGGAATTTGGATAACTTTATACATGGGAAAAAAATCTGATCTGACGAAGCAGTAAAAAACGCATTTAAAGAGTTCATCGATTCCCGTCCCAAGGATTTCTACAGGAGAGGCTTCAACGAAATTCCATTAAAATGGCAAAGGTGTATCGATAATAATGGTCAATACTTCGATTAGCAAAATATATACTTTCCATTAATAAAAATCGTTTGAATTTTTTAGTATAAAACGGCAATTTTATGTGGTTTTACCTACTATTTATTTCCTATTTACTATATTTTCGCCGAAACAGTCGAAATAAACAGGTAAACGATATACCTATATTTTGTTGTTGCTAGAAACATTTCCGCGAAAGATAAATCTTTTCTGCTACATTGGCGCACGATCCGCAGTCCCCAATGTACGAGTATTTTGCTTTGTACGCTCAGTCTCAATAATCTATTATTTCGTATCTAAAAATAGACTGAGACATTAAATCATAAAGCGGGCGAAGATATTAATTAAATAAAGATTTATTATTATATATATATTATAATAAGCTGTACCTTTTGTATGTTCTTATCTAGTTTAATGTTTGTTTGTCCCTATTTCTGTGTGCAATAAATTGTGAAATAAATAAATAAATATTGGCCAGAGAACAGCGTCCTTACAATATTTATTAGGTACTTACTATATTCACGAAGCTAGTAACACAATTTATTAGCCTCTGTATATTTACGGAGACCCTGTGCTATTGAGTTATTCGTAAATACATCGCAAGATTAAGTACGATGCATTGTTTTGAATATAGGTACCTACCTAGGTAATAGAAAAAGATGAATTTGTTTCTTGATTTCCAAAACTCTAAACACTTTTCAAATACCTAATTAGCTTATGCAAACAGTCAAAAAGTGATAGCATACAATAATCGGCACGGCATTAATTAATCAAGATGATTCTATTATCCTCTATGGACCATGATGCCGAACGTGGAAGCAGGCTGATAAGTCCTGAAGGCCGAGGGTTTCCCCTAATAATTAATGCTAATAATTAATTAGTCCATAAAAAGTACTTGCATTTAATCAATAATCATGTGTAGATATCGCACATTGGTCGACTCTACCTCACTCGAGTCCCGACTCCCGTCCGTCATAGGTTATTATCACTGCTTTCACGTGTCGCGACACCGCGCTTCCAAACCTAACGCGCGTCCATCGTAGTGGAAGTTCAGAAGAGAAGCGCCCGAGGCAGCAACGTCCATCTGTGTGAGCCCACGCGTACGGCCTAGCAGGTATCGCGTTTCACTACATTTCCTTCCATTAAAATGGTGGTGTTTTGTCGGACCTAGAATGTCTGCCGATTCTGATGTTAAGTACATAATAATTATTACGTTTCCTCTTACAATTTACACTGAAAGGTGTTGAATTCAAGGTTAAAAACTGTAAAAATTTTCGAATCTTTGCTATCAATAATAATTTATTGATAAAATGTTCAAGGTCATCCAAAGAGCGAAGGAGCCGAGCTATGCTCGGAGTTTCCTTACGTGGTCGAATCAGAAATGAGAAGATCCGTAGGAGAACCAAGGAGGTAACCAACATAGCTCACAGAATCGGCACACGTCCGTTGGGGCAGTAACTGATCTAATGATGATGCTTCATAAAATAAAATTTTACAGGTTACAAAATTATACTATAAGTAGGTGCACTCCAATTCAGTTATTTATACTTATAATAAAGGAAGGTAAAGTTCGTAAGTTTGGATGTATAATCTCCGAAACTACTTCTCGGGTTTCAACAATTCATTCACCAATATTTAGAATAGACCTTCAGGATTAACATAATACGGCTCGCGCACCGCGCCCCTTCGATAAGCAACTGGCAACTGCTGGTAAGAAATAAATAAGTCTGTATCTAGTAGTTATATCGGGGCTATGTTTTGCATGTGGCGGGCGGCAATTCAATCCTCTGTGGCACGTGCAAAACTGATAACTTTCTTCACACTCATTAAAATTATGAGAATAAAGACTCTAAATTAAACTTTATTTTTAAAAATATCCTTTTTAATAGCCTGTGATGTCGCCTGCTAGCTGGCCTCCCCTATATTCAGCCACTGATCCCTATACTCGGCCAGTTTCTGCCGCCTGCAATAAAGCGATCCAGTTTTGGTCTGCCGTGGCTTCTATGACCTTCTGGCATCCATTAAGTGGCGACCTTCGTCCACCTATCTGGATGAATGCGGCAGCCATGGCCCGCCCAGTCCCACTTGAGTTTGACAGTTTTTTACACGGTTTAAATCTAAAAATAATTTCATAACGTTCCTTGCTCTATAATCTAATTACTAGGACCTAGGCGGATCTCTTTCTCTTATCGTGTGTTGTTGAGCGGATGAGGCTGAATTAAACGTTTGGGAAGTATTGTAAGTAAATGTGACTGACCTGGCTGGGGTGATGTCGATACAGGTACAGCTTGGTCCCATGCAGCACTGCCCACACCTGCTTCCACGATCTATCGCTCGCACGCTGCAACAAGATAAAACGTTTAATATACCTTGTTTTGACACACACAAAGTATGTACACATTGTAATTAGGTGATCAAAGATATGGAGCAGTGACTAGAACACTGACTTAATACAGAGCAGTTCCGGTGCCTAGTTAGTAATAGTAAATTACTACAAAGGCCGGGAAGTAAGCGATTGCTGGATGAGTTGAGTTTAACAGTAACCTAAGTACTTTTGTATGATTGTCTATTCTTATCAGCTCATATACGTTTCGACCGAGGGGCTCGAGCCTACCCTGAATAAGTCGACCACGCGGGCCCAGTGCGGGTTGGTCGAGTTCACACACAACCTTCGAGTTTCTTCGCAGGCTTCGGGGCAGGTTTCCTCACGATGTTTTCCTACACCGTAAGAGCGTCGGATAAACGTACATATGAAACCGAAATTCAAAAACACATTGGTACGTGGGAGGATTCGAACCACGACCTCCCGGATAGGAGGTAGCGACTGTAACCGTTACGCCACCGACGCAATTATTGCGTGCAATGATCGCAATTGCCTATTAAATATATAATATTAATTATTGTTTCAATTTCTTGCCTTATTTGAGTAAAACACTATACAACAAAAGCCTCGGCCGGAATGGCAATTGATGGATTCGTTAAGAGGCCACACACCTGCGGTTCGGTATTTAAAATTAGTTTGGTGTTCTCACTTGCAGATATTTGTGTTCTTTGCCACTCTGATCGATCGGTTTGTTCGGAACTCCAAAGAACTTTATTTTTTTGGATGTAAGGCGAATATTTTATAGCGTGTTTGAGTAAAATCTATTCCCAGCGGGATGCGTTTGTCGGTAGGTATCATAATTGATTGAATGTTTCAAAGTTAGCTGGCAAACACCATCTTATTAAAGACTTGTCACCAAGCCCAAGCACCCAGTTGTATGTGATTTGTATAAAGTGTAGTGATAGAGATACCTAGCTGCCTTTACTCTTTGTCTATTAGCATGTTGATTACATTAGGGCTTTGTACGGGACCAAAGTCGAGCGTATTCACAAAATCGTTTCCCATACAAACTTAAGATAACTACTTTTTGAAAATGGATGGTTGAAACTTTATGCACATAAGCAAGTTACGAAATTCTAGTTTGTAGATTTCATTTTCAAAATCATCATCATCATCATATCAGCCGAAGGACGTCCACTGCTGGACATAGGCCTCCCCGAAGGATTTCCAGGACGACCGATTCTGCGCTACCCGCATCCAGCGGCTTCCTACGACCTTCACCTGGTCATCGGTCCACCGAGTGGGACGCCTTCCTACGCTATGTTCTCCGGTGCGCGGTCGCCACTCGAGAACTTTACTAACCCAACGGCCATCCGTTCTACGAGCTATGTGCCCCGCCCACTGCCACTTAAGTTCAGTACCTCTGAGAGCTATGTCGTTTACTTTGGTTCTCCTACGGATCTAGTCGTTTCTGATTCGATCACGCAGAGAAAATCGGAGCATAGCACGCTCGCTTCTTTGCCCTTTGGGTGATCTGGAGCCTTCATATGAGGCCCATGGTAAGCGACCATGTCTCAGTTCCGTATGTCATCACTGGCAATAAAATACTTTATTTTAAAAAAGATTAACGAATTTTAAGATTACTATGCAAACCTTAAATCACCATTATTTAATGACAAAATCTTGCCAAGTGCCAATGTGTTACGAATTTTGATTTCATATGTACATTTATCCCACGCTCTTACGGTGAAGGCCGACATCGTGAGGAAATTTGCACACGCCTGCGAAGAAACTCGAGGGTGAAGTAGACCAACCCGCACTGGGCCCGCGTGATCCGCTAAGACCCGATCGACCTAATTCAGGGAAGGCTCGAGTCCCTCGGTGGGGACATACATGAGCTGATATGATGATGGAAAAACATTTTGTGAATACACTTTTAAGCATTCGTCATTGTCACCATTAGTTGTGAAGATGCCAAAGGTTGTTTCTCACCTTTCCATTGCTGACGACCATCTTGACCTGCACGTGTCCTTGCACGTCTCCTTCTACCGCGTCTACAGCACCTTCGGACGTGCCCTCGTCACCCTTCTTTTCGACACTGTACGGATTGAAGGAATGAATTAGAACAAAAGTCTATAAGAGGTGGCAAGGTGATTTTGTAAAGCAATCTGTTAATTGTTTATAAAAACTCATTCGACAACCATATGTGCTGTAGATTAACTGGAAATGGGCGGTAAAAAAAACGAATAGGCAGTTCCATAAATATTTGAGCAGTAAAATTAACAACGGGCAGTAGCACTTGGACAGTAATTCTTTCAAGTGTTGTAGGCAGTAGCACAAGGACAGTATCTATTTCAAATTTGGGCAATAACACATTGTCAGTGACTGTTTCAGCTTTGGGCAGGATCTAACGCAAGATTGTTTCAATAACTGATTTGCATGTAATTTTTAAGGTTCCGTACCTAAGGGGTGCGAACGGGACCTATTACTAAGCATGCGCTATCCGTCTATCGTTGTGACCCAATGTAAACGAGGCAAGTTACTCTCGCTCGGCTCGCGCGTTGTCTGTCATGTCAAACTAACATAGCTCTTCACTTCTCTGCCGTCTACCTAACCAACAGCCAAAGACCCCCACCTTGCCCCCGCTTAGAACTCACCTTCAAACCCCCCAACCCTTAACCGCACCTACCTATAATGGGGCATTCCACGTGAAGCGGACAAGTTAAAAATATTGATGTTTCCAATTTTAGTAATATTTGATTAAATTATAGCTATTTAAGTCTTCGAGCCAGATATACAATATTTTTTATCTACACTCATGTCGTAAATCCTTCATTTACTTATCAGAAACGCTAAGCAAATGATATACCTTTCGATGGAGCCGTGACTAAGGATCCATACAAATTTCATTTCGTTATCGCAAAGTTGTAACAAAATGAAGTTTTTTTTTTAATTTTTACGCAGATGCTTGCTATTTGAGCACACTAGCGTGTTTCGGAACGCAACCTTGGCGGCGCGCATGCGCGGTGCGATATTACTGCAAATTTATTTTCGCGCCATTAACGTTTGTATTTTTCCTTATGCAGTTTGTATAATATGTAATTCGTTATTCGTTGTAATAAGTAAGTCGTTATTACAAGTATCCCATCTACATCTACTATAAATGCTCGAGAAGGATCGGTTCCATCCGCAAATATAACCTATAATAATTGTACCATACAAAACTTTATTTTGTCTTTAATTTAAATTTGTTGTATGAGTGTAGATAAACTATTGTATGCAACTGTACATAATTAGTATTTAACACTCGTGTATACTTTTATGAAACTCGCTGCGCTCGTTTCATAAACCACACTCGTGTTAAATACCCCTCATTATGCAACAGTTGCATAAATAGCTATTCAGTACAATACATAGTTAACGAGTTAAAGGGCATTGAAGTTGTGACTAATTAACTAGTATGCGCTACTTCAAACCCAAGTACCAAGTGTTAAAAAGTTATAATCAAATAAACAAAGAAGTGGAATGTATACTTGACTTGATGAGCTTCCTAATCGCATTTTTGAAAATTAAAAAAAAATGTTTTTTTAATGAAAATATGTTTTTTAATTTTTAAACTCGATTTTCTTAAAGATAGACCAGTTTATTTTTTTTATTTTTTTTCTCATAATACGTATTAGTGTATAGATAATCCATGCCAAGTTTTGTACTGGGCCTGAAAGTCGTGTAGGAACTAAACCAGTTAGCGACAGCTAACAAAAACTTTAGATCTGAAGATGCTTTACCTTATTTTGGCATTGTGACTGGTCTAGCTCCTACACGACTTTCAGGCCCATTACAAACTTGGCATGCGTTATCTATACACTAATACCTATTACGAGAAAAAAAAAACTGGTCTAACTTAAAAAAACCGAGTTTGAAAAATTAAATTACATATTTTCATTAAAAAAAAAACTTTTTTTAAATTTCTAAAAATGCGATTAGAAAGCTCATTAAGTCAAGTATACATTCCTTTACTTTGTTTATTTGATTATAACTTTTTAACACTTGGTACTTGGGTTTGAAGTAGCGCATACTTGTTATTTAGTCAAAACTTCAATGCCCTTTAACTCGTTAACTATGTTTACGTACAGAAAAATTATTGTATATCTGAGCCGAAGACATTATATAGGTATAATTTAATCAAATATTACTAAAATCGGAAACATCAATATTTTTTACCTGTCCGCTTCACGTGCAATGCCCCTAATCTAAAATATTACTATCCATCCAGTTCAAATAAAAAAAACACATTAATGTTTTTTATTCCCCGAAGCAGTTTTTGAATTGCCACTTCAAGATTACAGAACTGCCCATATTATTCTACAATATAACTCCTCACGTATTTCTGCTAATTTATTTTATAACTAACCCCTAATAAATATTCTACCTTTCAAGTAACCTATTTATAAATATATTTAACTGCCTAACTAATTAAAATACTGCCTGAAAAACACTTCCCATAAGAAACGTTGTAATTACAGTGTAAACTCTTTACAACGAAACTCAAGGGACCGAGCATTTTTATCTTTATAGAGATTTACTGTTATATGGAGTGAAGAAACAAAAACAACCAAATTCACAAAAAAATACAAATTTCAAAGTTGGTTTACGGCTAATCATACCTAGGTACCTGGTGTGTTTAGTTCGAGACCATCATTTCCAAGCAAACCTAGCGTAATGATGCACTTGTTCAAGGCAATTCACAATAACAAAAGCAAGTTGACTGTTTACGACCTCAGAAGTTTCGAGGTCTCAGAGTTTTAGTCGGAGTCTTTTGTAACCTGATAAAATAACATAAACAAATACTGATAATGAATATTTACTGTGTTTATATAAAAACATTTCCTCGTAATAGAGAATGACTGCTGCGCTATAAAAAGTTTCTCAATGTGTGGGTTTTAAGATAAACCAACCAAATTGTGCTCACTTCTACGTTATAGGAGTTTATTGTTATAAAGAGTTTACACATCGAAACATTAAGGAATTTTTATTAGTTTTTTTATATAATTGAACTGGTACATTTTTTTAATTTTTCTATTATTATTTCATTAAAATATTAAAAAGATAAAAATGTTGCTGAACCGTATGGTGTGAGTTAAAACGTCAACGAGCAAGCTTAGAAATACGTCTCAACTTTTATGTGGCACAGATTTTAGTTAGGTAAGCAGACTAACAATTAGCAAGTCTCTAAAACTGACTTAAAATAATGCAATAGCTGAAATATTATAAAACTACATCCATTTACTACATAGATAAACGCATGCTAAATTTTTGTAAGTACTTTATGTTAATAACTTTAATCATGCATCCACCGTCCACGAGGATTTATGAAACCAAAAACTTCATGCATTTTATGTACTATGTGAATTCAGACAAGGTTTTTTTTTAATTTCTTGCAAGTATTTTGGTATCTGTTTAGTTGTTAAATTCAAAATATCAGGTTGAATATTTTTTCAAATAATTTCCAATAAAAAGGCTTTTTGTGAGGGTAGTTGCAAAACTAAGCTGACTTCTGTTTTTTAGCTAGCGGCGCCATATATGCAACAGACTGAGTACTAGTGCACACAAATCATGATAAGCGCCATCCATCGCACAACCGTTGCATTGCGTACCGGACGGGGAATGAGGCGTGCGGGTCGAATATTCGCAGCAGCGGCGTAATGTCGTCCGTGAATCGAGGAGGGCGCCACTTGCGGTGCGCACTGCGTTTTCGTACAACCCAATTTTAGACACCCCATTAGTAATATAATATACATCAATTTAAGTACATATTGTGTTATCTGACAAAGTACATAAAATAAAAATCTATTACTAGCGGTAAATAATGAATGAATAATTGGGTACTTCAAACTAAAACAATTTTCACAGAAAAATAACATAAAATGGTTAAACATCACTTTCAAACTATTGGTTAACTACTAACAAGGGGAGAATAGAATGAATATAAAACAACATGAAGGCAGTGTTGCCAACCAGGTTTTACTAAGACTGACTGGATGTCTTAAAACCACCAGATTAACTGATTTAGTATGAAAAAGTTTTTGCAATCCGCCTAGACTAGATGAAGCTCATAAAATCACTAGATTTACTCATTTTGTATGAAAAGATTGAAATTTTCCCCACCAGTAAAAATAGGTCCATACCACCAGTTTTAGTGCTAAAACCACAAAGGCGCCAACACTGCATGAGGGTGACAATTCTAATAGTCTCAAGTCACTAGACAGTTGTTAGGAGACAGCGGACAGTCTACACTAAGTTGTCATTTATTTCTGTTACTAAAATCCATCGTGAATCCAAGTTTCCTCTTGGTTTTCCTGGATCTGATTTCTTTTCAGAAGAAGAAGTTTATTTATTTGGCAAATTATACTGGTTCAAATGAAAAACCATTTTTTGTCACATCTTACTTTCGAGCGACTGAGGAGCGATCGCTAGCTTGAAGGGTATTGTGATTAGGTAAGGTTGTTTGTTTTTTCTTAAAAATGGCTGTAACAATTTTGATGAAACTTCAATAATCGCTTTATAATCGCAACTTAGTTTAATAGTTCATTATTCCAGGAAAAATCTGAATAGCTACCACACATTATGTTTTTCATCAAATCTAATTTACACCTCTATTCTTTGTTACTAGGTAAGCGTATTGTAATGTTGATTTCAGTATGCCAGAAATTACTCGTAACGTGGCTGTACAATTTATTTACTCTACAAAATGCTACCATTTTGTGCCCTAGAATATAATCAAAATTTAAGGAGAACAGAAACAAATGACAACAACATTCTTATCAACACTATGTTATTAGTATTACAAAAGAGATTTCAACAAGTACCTCCTCAGAGCATGATCAGCGTCGGGCTCCACGTCACTGTCGAGGTGCAGCCGGTCACCCCACGTGGCCTTCAAGTACGACACCCTTCGCATTGCTTTCTCTTCCTCTGCTATAAGGAAAAGAGAAAATTTTTAAGCTGGATAATAATTCGCATTAAACAGGCCTTGTGTTGTTTTCCATGCCTAAAAGACTAGAAGAAGACTCTAATGCCCAGGTTTAAGGAGTTACAATAAACTGAATCCTGATTCGTTGGAACCGACGGTTGATATACGAGTATAGTACATTACTGCAACGGCCAGCAAAAGAGGCATTGATGGACGAATGTGTAAATGTGGGCCGAGGCGAAGCCGTGGCACATTTACGTAAGTCCATCAATGCCTTGTTGTTGCCAAGGCTTGTATAGTACTTTTCTCAAATTATGCGTGGAAATTAAAACTTGACTAATTACTTTTGAAAATTAATGACGAACATAGAACAACAATAATTTTTCACGCGCCAAAGTGTTCATTTGTTTTGTTGTGTTTTTTTCAGTAAACAGCGTTCTATTTGCAAGTCAGTTCGAAATTTAAATAAAACCTTTGATAAGTTACCTCTTTGGTTGCCATGTTTCGGAGTAAGATATAGTTCCATTTTTAAATTACACGACATATACGAGTTTACATAGTAATTTATTTGGCCGCTAAACACGACAGTTATGGATTTTCATACAACTCGTGCCTGCCGCTGCTCGCATGTATTTGGCCAATAGAGCAATTTCGATTAATCTCGAAGAAGGTTGTCAAAATAATGCTCAAATTTCCAAGCATGTTTGAGAAATAAATATTTGCAGCCTTCTCTCGCGGAATCATCATGTCGTTAGCTTAATGTTTAAACCTCAGACCAATAAATTACCAAAGGCTGTGGCGTTTGAAGTTTTAAAAATCGGATAAATGATAGGTTTTACGCTAATCTAGACTTTATGAATCAATTAGACACTTACCACCCAGTTGAGCATCTTTTTTCTGTCTGCGCGTCACCAAGTCATCAGCAAAACCTGTTGAAACAAAAATGCATTTCAGAAATAGCTCATCTCTCACGACTTGCGGTACAATTAGTATATTAAACATTGATGGTCACGACGATTAGTCTGCGTTAGTAGCACACCTAGAAGCACACATGGCATTCCGTAAAACGTTTTAGTAAGGAGGTGACAGGTTAGGTCCGGGTCGCTCCCTCTCTAACTTCAAATTGACAGGGAAGTTCACTGGTTTTTGGGTCAACACATTAGTTTTACCGTTTTTTTTGGTTTATCCGGTACAAATAAATATATTTTTTTATTGGATGCATTAACAAATTTGACCAGTTAACACAGAGACTTAGACACATGCTTCTTTCGTTCAAAGACTATCAATCAGGTGCAAAACCACAAATAGGGAGGTGGTAGAGTTTATTTCTGTACCTTTGTATTATCGAAATATAATACAAATAAGTTGCTTCGTCACGCTGCGAAATAACAATAATGTACAAGCGATGTTTTAATTTTGATTTGACCACGATGAGTGAACAAGACGGTTTGGGGGCTTCTGTCGTTTCTTTACACGTGCAAGAAAGAGAGGGAGCGACCAAGCATTCCAAGAAGAAGACGGCGCGCGTGCGGGACCTGAGTCGGCAGGCGTGCTCGGCGTTGGCGAGGGCGAAGTGGCAGCGGACGCCGACGCCGAGGTGGACGCGGAAGGGGGCGCCAAGCTTAGCTGCGTGGGCCGCGCCGGTGCCGCGCCGGGCAGCGACACGCGGTTCATCGCCTCCATCTGCTCCCTGTTCAGCCCCATTCTTCGTTTCGCGTGACTGCCATCTTGGGGCGTAAAGTGCCATTTAGTGCTGAAGCGCCGCTGTGACTGGTTTCAGCGTGTTGCGTTCTCATTGTTTGATTTAAGCGTGTGCGTTTAGCGTGATTGTTGTATAAATGTGCTAGATTTTAATGAGTTAACACTTGACGTTAAGTAAATTCAGATGATAAAAACATCAGTGTACTTTGTGAACGAAATTAGAATAGTTATTTACAGGAATGTATACCTAAATGAGTACGAATGAAAACGCAGCAGCTCTAAAATCACTCTGTGATTGTAATGGGTGACTTTAATTATGATCTTTACCTGAGGCATGATGTCTTCTAATTGGTAATCCTTCACTGCCGGTACTATTTGACCTTGTTCGCATTTGAACCTTTTCTGTTTCTGTAAATATTTAATGGTCCTTTCATTTTCTGTCTTTTTGAACTGTGTAGATGGTATGTGTGTGAAAAGGATAGGCAACTAACCGGGTACGAATCCATCTGGAGGCGGGCAATGGAGGTATTTGCTGCCGGTGATCATAAGCTGGTTGCCGGTTAAGCTACCGCCGACGGGTGTCTGATCATGCTCTAAGTCTGAAATACATACGTATATACGTTACTTCACCAAATTGTTGTCAAAAATCTTTTTTTTTGTGTTTTTTTCTGATCAATTCACTCGCAAGTTTCTATAGCTACTGTGTTTCTGCGTGGTACCATGCACCGGGTCCTATCTGGCAACTTAGCAAAGAAATCCTATTTGAAGTTAATTATTTAGTGTTTCTTTATAATTGTATTTCCGACAAGAATATACCATTCCCGGGCTGAAAAATTTACAGAGACTTTACTACACACTTGTTTCTTCAAATTAGCATACCAAAAATTAATTTACTTATTATTTCAATTTCGCTCGTTTGATAACAGTCTTCACAATGTTTACAAAGTAACACGCGTGTGTCTTATCGTATGCGTAAACGTAAACTGATAAAGCATTTCGCTTATCAACGAAATCTGTTTATTCGTCTTTACTTACTTATCTTTATGGTGATTAATTTTTAGAGGCACCGAAAACTACAGAATTTGTATCAGCCGATAGTTTAATCCGGAATGGGCTCCTAGCGCGCGCACTGGGCCAATTAAACAGTCTGGTTGGTAAGGAGAAGACACACCAGTCAAAAATTTGCCGATAGCTCTAGGAGAAGTTGCTAGTTGCTAAGCTGCTCTTGAAGTGGGTGGTCGTGTTATTAAAATTTAAAATATTGCCTAGAAATGATAATATTTTTGTTTTCAAACAAACGCAGGAGAGAAATCACGACGAAAAACTTTTGGTATTGGTTGCATTCTACATACAGAGATAGGAACGACACATTGAACCACGTGCGCAACCTTTCCGCGCCAGGGCTCAGAGCAAAATGAAAAACTGAAGCTATCGGCCGAGTCCGCCGACTAAACAATCAACACGTATGCGCGCGTAGAAGAACGCCGTATTCATTTTGCAACCGGCTGATTGTACAGAATAGTGTAGCCCCTCAAATTTATTCCTCGGCCGATACCAAATCCTCACGATGTGCGCACTTCTAAAATGTTTGTTCATACTGATTAAGAACACGATGAAACTATCGGCCAAAAGTAGTCTGTAGTCTGCGGTGTCTCCTAAGGTGAGTCGGCTTTATGGCCGTATAGTAATAAGGTTTTTTTTAATCGTGTTATTTTGAAAATATTGACACTGACCACATGAATATATAATTCATGTACCTATTAAGTTACGGCTAATATATATACTTGTTACGATATTTAATAAACCGTAGATTTTTCCTAACGGACATTAATTGGGTAACTACATCCATAAAGGCATTGTAAAGGTTTCAGAGGATTGAACGAAACAACGATAACGAGACTTGTCCAGTAGCATATAGGTGGAATGAAAATCTATTACTTTACTTGAGTAATAAGGCCATAACACCTAATTAGCATACAGTGGCTGCACATCAAGAGATCTCACTGGGTCACACTGGGCACCAACCGCGTGGTGCAAAGCCGAAACAGCCTGCTGCAAGCTCTCTCCCCCGCCCTGGACTTCATCTAGCTATCTCGTTCTAGCATAATTACCTTGTTGTGGTTGTACATCCAGCGATCTCGCTTCTCTCCTGGCTGTTTTGGTCTCAAACTCCTTGCGTCGCAGTGCCACACTGGGCTCTAGGTGCGTTGTTGAAAGCCTGGCCAGTTCGCTGCGAGCCACCTCTGTCCGTCTCTCTCCTCCACCACGGGCTTCCTCTAACTGTCTCGTTCTAGCCGTCACCAGTTGCAGCTCGGGCACTGGGTACCTGGAATTCAGAGACAAGATTTAACTCTACGTCGCGTCATCCAACATCCAAAAAAACTGAAACAGACTGAAAAGTTATGAAGATACACAATTTTTCAAATAGTTACAATAATAGTATATTATGCAATTAGTGGAGATCCTTGGGGGAGGCCTATGTCCAGCAGTGGACGTCCTTCGGCTGATATGATGATGATGATGCAATTAGTGAATAAAGAACGGATTTAAAGCGACGGCCATAGATGAATTACGAGCAAGTAAAGGATTCCAATGACTGAATCAAGACCGTAGGGAGTGATTCAAGTATTAGAATCCGAAGCGACGCGAGTGATTCATGGCCCTCGATATAAATCCGTTTTATTCAAAAGTTGCATACTACATATACTTTATACCATGACTCCGAGAAAAAGAAACATTTAAGCGAAAATAGACATTTAATGAAGAAAAAAGGAGGGATAAATTAACTAAAATGCTCATTAAAATTGAAAAAAATACTAAAAATTAAAAGTAATTTTCTTTGTGTTCGTACAACTTACAGTATTCAAAATAGCGCCAATTTAATAATAAAATGACAGTAAAGAACACCAAACAGTTTTTGTTCTAATGCTAAACTCCTTGTCGAAAATATCGAACAATGAAATCAGTCAGAAAGGAGTTTGTATGTCAAATATTCTTTGAACAAAGTGTTTTTATTAAGTATTTTTTGAGCAAGAAGGTTGAATAGCATTGAGATGAAGGTCGAATATATTGTTGTGTTCTTGACTTTTTGGCGGGAATTGGTAGCGTTCAGTTTGACATTTTTCTTTTATTATCCGAAAAATTACATTTCGTGATTTTTGATGTATAATTTTGATAGTGTATTAATCACCAAAGTACCATTTATGTGTTTGCTGTGTAGGATAATGAAATAAAAGTGTGTAAGCTGTGTTTCCAGTTCCCACAAGAAGTCCGCCAAAGCTTCAGCAAAAGTGCTATCATTTTGCTGAAGTGTGTAGGTTAAGTTAGTTGTATATGCCATGCTGAAAAATACTGAAAACTGTGAAAGAAAAATTACTGAAGACGTAAACTAATACTACAGAAAAAAATACATGTAGGTAATGAAGACAAGGCAGTATAGCCAATGAGCCTTAGCCTGCCCTGAAAAGGGCAAACAAACAAAAAAAAAAATTAGTGTGTTCTAAATTCAAACCCCAAAATAGTGATTAAAAGAGCTTTTTATTCACTGTTTTCAGTGATTAAAATAAGCTTTTTAGAGGGGCAATGGAATAATAGTTATTTGTTATACAAGAGTGCAAAGTTGCTTTTTAATCGTGTGCTCAATTTTGATGACCGAGCAAGCGAAGGAGTCTAAATTTAGAATCCCGAGCGTTAGCGAGGGAATCAAAAGAGCACGAGGTGAAAAATCTTTGCACTCGAGTGCAACACGTAATATTTCACTCCACCTCAGCGAGGAAATTAATAAATGGAAAAAAAAAAACATTTGCGCATTACAAATAGTTTCAGTCAATCCTGTTGGCGTCAAATAAACTTCCTCGTCACTATAATCACTCATTATAGGTTTTTCACTTGTTTTCAAGTTTCTTGTTTTTAACCTAAGGTTTTAACAATATGACGTGAAAAGAATATGGCGCGCGCAAAGCAAATTAAAAAAAAAAGGACACCAAGAAGGTTCCGAGTCTGAGTTTTTAACAAATTAAAAAAGGTTGTATGATAAATTCGGCACCATGGAGGTAGAAGTAAATAGGTATAATAATGTTTTGAATTCACGGTGTTCTAAATTCAATTTACTTTTCTCCTTTAGCGAAGAAAAACGGCTTTTGCACTCAGGTATTTACATTATCCTCTAGCGAATAAAAACAGCTTTTGCACTCAGATATCGAAGAGCAAAAATACAATTTCCGAGATGAGGGGGATGAAAAAAAAAATTACATGGTATGTACCTATTATCCTGATAAGCAGAAGTAGCATCTTCTCTGAACTCTGCTGAAGAACCGTTACTGACTGTCCCAAGGTTATTGCTCTGTATACTGGGTCCCGTTTCTTGAATCTTGGACAGGGTTGACACAAACTGATGCTTTTCAGGCTTAAGCCTGCTCTTTTCTGTATGAGTTCCGTTAACTTCTCCGTAACCGCTGTAGGTTCCACTGTCCACGCTCGCAGAACAGTCTTCCTTTTTCTGCTCAGGTTGAGCTGGAAGTGAAGGGGGTGGGGACGCGGTAAGGGGAGGGGAAGACGCAGGCGGTGGCCATGCCTGTTTCTGTAGCTTCTGTGGTCTGGCGTAGAACTCTTTCTGCTTGATCGCTGGTGCGTCAGGGGTGACCCACCCAGTGGGTTGACTTGGACGTCGCAAGAAAGCTTCTTTCTGCTCAAGGCTTTTCCGTATTCGAGAAAGGATGATCGAATCGTCAAGCTCTCGGCCTGTGAGCGTTGAGTTCGAATCAAACGAGCCAAGGCTGTCTTTGCTTTCTGTTGCAGATGATGGTAGCGAGGTGTCCGATTCTCGTCTGCTGAGGGATAAAACGAAAGCTTATTAAAATAACCAAGAAAAAAGCAACGATAAAGAGCTTGGTGGGGTACTTTTTATAATATTGAGCTTTAAAGCAATTCACGGAATAAAGAAAAGAATATTTTGAGACTATTTACTTTTTAATGGCGTAATGGTTAGTTCATTCGCTTCAAATCAGAAAGTTGCGGGTTCAATTCCCGGCGGGGTCTAATTTTGTAAGACTCGCTCTGATTTGTGGCATTTTTTAAGCCCACCACCATCTTATATAAGTAATTTTGACAGCACTGGTGCGTTCTGGCATGAAGATAAGATAGCCAGTTCCCCATTGCGTTGGGGAATATTGATAAACCCGCTTCCATCTTCGGCATCATCGTCACTTACCATCAGGTGAGATGATGCCAATGCCAAGGACTTATCAATATGGATAAAAATCAAAAAATTGTGCTGCTATCTCTGTCATTACATTATCCAATAAAGAGAAGAGTCTTAATTCGACATCAGCTATTAGAGACTTACCTATCATGCAAAAGGTAATGTGCAGCCCCTCCAAGCCTCGACACGTCGAATCGCGTCGGCGTCAGAGACGCGACACTGGCATACTCCGGCTCCTCCCTTCGCAGAGGTGCCTGAGGCGCCGGCAGCGCCGCCCTAGGCCTCCGGTACGCGTCAAACAGTCGCGACTCGTGCTCCGTCACCGGTGCCGGCATTTCTATGACCCGCTGGTTCGATTCGGGGTTGTAGGCTGCTTCGCTGAAATACTAGAGAAAACAGGAAACGTTAGTCATGGGTTAATATTACTGCACAATCTTCTTGTTTTAAGTGTCCATGGCAAATAAAGTTAAGCTCTTAATTGACTGCAATTTAAATTCTGTTCTGACTAACGATGCGTGGGCATTAGACAAGACAAAACTTACCCTCTGCAGCAAATCGTGGTCCTTTGGCACAACAGTCAACCTCAGCGTCCGAGGCTCCCTTTGTGCAAGCTGCACCACCCTAGCATACGGCGCCCGGGATCGTCCGCACGCGACAGGTTCGCCGTTGACCGCCAGAACGCGGTCCCCGGCCCGTAACCCAGCCACTGCTGCCGGTCCACCGGGCCGCACGGACCTCACGAAGATCGTATCCATTGGCGCACCGACTGCGCCCACCGCGAGGTGGCGCGCATCCTCGTACAACTCCTGGAATGGGTAGAAAGTAATATATTATGAGAGATGTTTGGAAGGAAAATGAACCCAAACGCTAGAGAAATTCTATAAAACTATGCGTATGGAGATAATAATAATTGTTTCAATTTCAGTTTTGGGGTCCTTTGTATGTAAAGTGGGATGTGTTCAATGTGGCCTACTGTCAACAAAAGCGGTAGTTTTTT
The DNA here is from genome assembly GCA_947284805.1 of Coleophora flavipennella. Taxonomy (NCBI): domain Eukaryota; kingdom Metazoa; phylum Arthropoda; class Insecta; order Lepidoptera; family Coleophoridae; genus Coleophora; species Coleophora flavipennella. The sequence goes on along the minus strand of OX369285.1, from coordinate 2,938,169 downwards.
TTTTAAAGATTTCCTTAAACTTTTAGCACAATCCATAATACAATACAAGTTCCTCTGGATAAGAAACCTTAAAAAATAAACGAGTAGGTATCTACTATCATTGTAGATGTACATCTATATTCCTTTTTTATTTTTGTTATACTATAATAATTACCCTACGGTAATAAAGTATAGGTTTGTACTATAATTACACTAAGTTTGACGATGGTATATGTACTACCGTATTACGATAGAGCAAAAACAAAAGAAAATTCAAAAAACAAGTTTCTTGAATGGGAACTCCTTTTATTTTTTTCACTCTTTAATTTTTTGTGAAATAATAAATAACATATTCAGTTAAAATTTCAATCGGCTTTCTGTTACGGTTCAAAAGATACAGCCCTTTTAAGTTCGAACAGACAGACGGACGGAAGGACGACGTAGGTTTAGTAATAGGGTCCTGTTGTGTACGGAATATTAGAAATGCTTACCAAGCCATCTTTGGGTACGGAATACGGAATCTTATAAATGCTTACCAAGCCATTTTTATTTAAATTTTGGACTATACTAGTGTTTTCCTTTTTATGTAATCTTTATTTTTTTTCAATTCATCACCTTGGTACTAAAGATTTGCCTGCCGATACGGCCGAATATTTAAGGCACTATATGTAAGACTACAATTTTTGTTAACAATATTTTGCAAATAAATGATTTACTTACTTTATTTACTTCATTCTGTCGATACTAATGCCTTTCATATAGTCCTATAGAGCAGATTTTTAAAGGACCAATAGATCAATACAGAATTTTTACCCTTTCATTCGCAGTCCCACGAATCACAATAAAATTGAAAAGAAATTTATGCAAAAAGATTTCACTCCAGGAATGCAATATTTTTGATAGCGGAGAATAGACTTAAGATAGCTTATTGTCTTCCCTCCTAAATGAATTATTTACAGTTTGCCCAACTTCTTCTTCAAATTTAAGAGCTAATGCTCTTGTCGGTTGTGCAATCTCTATTTTTTTCTGTCCTGGGCCATCATCTTTACCTCCCGATACGACACGACAGCAACCTTCTCCTTATTTTTTTTGCCCAGCTAAGTGATTATTTTAAATAAATAAATCCAAGAGATGAAAGAAAAATTGACAAATAAAGAAAATCAAGTAGCCAAATAGATTCTGAACAATTGAAGCAGAGCTAAGTTTAAAGTATAATTCTTTATAATAATATCCGAAAAACCGTAAAGCTTTTATCTCTTTTTTTTAGTTCAAGTACTCGTACATGACACGAATTATCAGGCTGTACATTCATAGGTAATGCGTTATCGGGTCACGCATTATTGGTACCCCATAATGCATGTTCAAGTCCATGACACAAATTATCGGGCTGTACATAAATAGGTCGTGCATTATCGGGTAGTGAATTATCGGTGGCTGTACATTGATAGATCGTGCATTATGAGTCAGCGCATTATTGGTTACACGATTAATGTTTCAAAATTTAAAAAATGGCGATCGTAGTAAATGTATAAAAAACTTTTGGCATCATCTCACCTGATGGTAAGTGACGATGATGCCGAAGATGGAAGCGGACTTACCAAGATGGCAACACTGTTAACACTGGTGTTTGGCGGCAAAGACTATTTTGGGTACCTTGATTCCACCTCCAAAGTTCATCATCAGATCGACTTTAAAATACTCAAATGATCTATTGTCACCGATAATAATGTTTTATACCAAAATTCAGCTCAATCGAACACCGGGAAGTGGGTTAAATTAAACTTTCAAATTTTGAGGCGGACAAAATTACGAACATTGCAAGTCATACTCGTAGCTTGTAAAAATATCCTGTATCAGGTCTCACCTGCAGTGAATCCGGCGGGTATACAACCAGGTGTCTAAGTGTGAAGCCGAAGCCGTGTCTCGCGTCGGGTCGCTGGATGACGATGGTGCGCGGCGCGGCGCACAGCGAGGCAGACTGCGCGGGCGCAGGCGGGGGCAGCGCCAGCGGCTGAGATGTACTCGCTTGAGGCTGTGGACAATATATTAGATAGAGCTGTAGAGGTAGTTCAGTTCAGTAGGTAAATCAGACTTTGTGCACGTATAAAGTATTAAAAAAAATGTCGAGGGAACGGATATCAACAAAGTAATAACTTTAGGAATTAATTAAAAACTTTCCTATTTTTTACTAGTTGGGTAATGTCCTATGTCACTCACAGGATTGAGACGAAACTAACGACAACTCGCACTCAAAAATCCATCAAGCCGTTTAGGTTACAAAGCGTTGCAAGGAAATACATGACCTCTTTTTTGACTAGTTGGGTAAAATGTATCATATGTCACTCACGGGATTAGGACAAATCTAACGACACTTAGAGCTCCAAAATCCATCAAGCCGTTTAGGCTACAGGGCGTGCCAAAGAAATATACATGGTGTAAAAAAATTGGTGACGGACCGGTTAACTGGGGGTTCTACGCATCATACCTAACAACTTTCCCCACGGAACCCATAGTCAATTCTCAAAAAAAAATGGGCCTCCATACAAAAATGCACAAAATTGGTCGATCAGCTGATCGATTTGTATAAAGAGTTTTTTTTTGCGATTTCAGTAGTCATAGAACAAAAGTTGTTCAGTATGATAACTGGACTTACACCAATTTTGTTACATCCTGTATACATACATATGTACACAAGAAAAACATAACCCTCTTTCTGGAGCAGTCGCGTAAAAAGAAACTGTATATTACTTATTTATATCGAAACCTCTGCGCGAAATCTAAAGAAACAGTTCGCAAGTGCCGACATACCGAAAGGAGACATCTGATGTTAAATATAAAGATCTACTTCGGGTCGCTGATTCAGAAAACGAATCAAAATTGATCGAAACAGAAAAAACCGGCCAAGTGCGACTCAGAACCGCACACATAGGGTTCCGTACCATCATTCTAGTTGGCGTTAGTTTCTTCAGTTCCGTACTATCATACTAGATGGCGCTAGTTTCTTCACGTTTAAAAAAACACGGTTTTGAACGGGGACTCACTTTTTCTAATTTTTTGTATTTGTATAGCGGCAACAGAAATACATCATCTGTGAAAATTTCAACTGTATAGCTATCACGGTTCATGAAATACGAGTACAGCCTGGTGACATACGGACTAGTGATGAGTAAAATTGGTCTTGGTCTTGCAGTCTTGGTCTTGGTCTTGCAAAAAAGCAAGACCAATACTATCCTTAGTCTAGCAAGACCAAGACCAAGACAGAATAAACAAGAACAAGACCAATACCAAGATCCATTATGCAAGACCAAGACCAAATACGCAAGACTCAATCGAAAATTCTTACTAACAGTGTTTATATGAGATAAAATATTTGTAACAGCGTTAACATATGCTTTTATATTTAGAAAATATGTTTGTCGATAAAAAACGGAATGTTGAAAAAATTTGTTGAAAAATGTTTGTTAAGACCTTATTGCAAGACCAAGACTAAACGTATTTCAGCAAGACCAAGACCAAGACCGAGTGAGCAAGACCAAGACCGAGACCAAGACCAAGACTAGACGAATTTGAGCAAGACCAAGACCAAGACTGAATAAGCAAGACCAAGACCAAGACCAAGACTGTCCAAGTCTTGGTCTTGGTCTTGCTTTGCTCATCACTAATACGGACAGACGGACGGACAGCGAAGTCTTAGTAATAGGGTCCCGTTTTTACCCTTTGGGTAAGGAACCATAATAATAACATAAAAGAAACGTACAATTTTAGTCCCTAGTTGAAAGAACAGTAGCTGTTACCCTCATAAAAATAATTCACACTGCTTCCACAACATAATTAAAATTAAAAAATTACAATGTTTATTTCTGTACCAAACTATAAGTTTTGTAGAACAACGTTGGGAACACCAAGTAGATATAGAATTGCAGTAGTAAATAGTAACAAAGATAAATTAACTGATTAATATTGTGGAATAGGTACTGGAGAATCCACTCCACACATCCGAGTCCGACATACGGATGTATAATTCGCGTCAGATAAACGAAGACTTATAAGCTGGGATAGAAATAACAGAACTGGAGTTATGGAGTTCAATAACAGCTTCTCAAACAGATATGTCGATAAGAAGTGGTAGAAATAATTGAAATCGACACCTGGAATGGCCGGTTGCTGTGTTGGTTTAAATGCAATGGGATATAAAATTTAATGCATACTTTGAGAAATACCTGCTATGAGTAATGGTCACAAGTAAGGAGTGGGCCTTGTTACTGTTACGCAGGTAGTTAAGAATTATCGCAAAACATAATTGATGATTCCATCAGCAAGCACCAATAGTGTTTAGATTCAAACAAAAATACAGGATTACTGGTAAGACATCGGAAGCATTTCAGGAGGTGAACCATAAGCCGAAACTGAACATTTTTTCCTGAGAAACCAATGGTCAATTGAGCAAAGTTGTTCAGTTTCGGCGTCTGATTCACTTTATGAAATTCGTCCGATGTCTTACCAGTCACCCTGTATACTGTCATGTCAAAACCTCAACAAGGAGTGGAATTCCCTGCCGGCGTCTGTATTTCCCGATTCGTATAATTTAGGAATCTTTAAGACGAGAGTGAATAGGCACTATTTGAACTTGCGTGTTACATCCTCGGCTGCATTGGCACTTACCATCAGGTGAGGTGCAGCCAAACGCACACTTTTTTTTTAAAAAAAAAAACATCATTATCATTCAAAATTATTACAGGGTGTCCTAGAATGGTTAAATTAGAATGATATGGGAGATAGCTTGGCTTGTTATGATGAGTAGAACTACCAGATTAGCAAAATTACTTAAATAATATAGTAGGGTTCCGTAGTCTTTAAAAAAAAACATTATAGATAATAACTATTTTAATTACAAAATAATAAAAAAAGTAAAAGTTATGAAGATATTTAGGAAAATACGCGAAAATTGACCGAAGACCACTCCCCCTCCCTTTATCTCCGAAACTACTAGGCCTAAAATTAAAATACAGAAAATAGTCCTTTACTCGATTACAGAAAAACCTATAAGAAGTCTATGGTACTTATAGTCATCATCATATTATCAGCTCATATACGTCAACACCGAGGCGCTCAAGCCCTGAATTAGGGCGATCGGGCCTTAGTCGACCACGCGGGCCCAGTGCGGGTTTGTAGACTTCACACACAACCTGCGAGTTTCTTCGCAGGCGTGTGCAGATTTCCTCACGATGTTTTCCTTCACCGTAAGAGCGTCAGATAAACGTACATATGAAATCTAAATTCGAAATCAAATGGGTACGTGGCAGGATTCGAACCACGACCTCCCGGACAGAAGGCGCTGGCCCTAGCCGTTACGCCACCGACGCTCTTAGTACTTAAAGTAACATAGGAAATTTCTCAACGTACGGAACCCTGTCCACGCGAGTTTAACTTTCACTTGTCTGTTTTTTTTATTATAACCAATAAATACATTTTAACTTTAATACCTTGTTGGAAAGCTGATAAAATGAGTAAATTTTATTCATACTCTGCACACTTATAGTGGTACATATACCTTTAAAGAAATGTGTTTTTCATACAAAATTAAAATTAAAGGAGCAAAATTTCTCTAAATACATATGACGTTTTAACTAACATCATTTCAGTTCATCTAAAAGGTCCTTAGCCAAGCTATCTGTCATATCCATTTGATTCAACCATTATGAAGCATTCTGTTTATATACCTACTTTGAACTCTAGAATCTTTAATCGAATCCTACATCACAGGATGGATATTATGTACACCAGTTCAAATAATACACATCCTGATTGCATCGGCCCACGCGCTGTCAGCGATCAGCTCATTTGCGATGTTAACAGTCGCAGTAGCAGCACTGCAGTGTCCTGCTGTACATACATCGAGTCAGATTGCCAAGTTGCTACATAGCAGTATGTCCTAATTGTCTGATTGTTTAATTCATGAGTTGTATATACCTCTTCTTTTTAAGGTCACTTTGTTTTTTTAATTCAAAATTGGTAAGCCCTTGTCACCATCTTACCTGATGGTCAGATTATTTAAAATTCATGAGTTGTATATGTACACTTTTTCGTTTTCAGAGGTCACTTTGTTTTTTTTTAAATTGGTATTCCTTGGCATCATCTAGTGACGATGATGCCGAAGATGAAGGCGGGCTTACCAAGATTCCCCAATGCAATGGGGATGGAATGGGCTACCTCATATTCAAGCCAGAACACATCTATGCTGTTGACATTGATAATTGGCGGCAAAACTTAGATAAGATGATAGTAGGTAGCTAGGCATGCTTAGAAAATGCCCTTCCATCAACCAAACCGAGTCTTACAACGTTAGACTCCGCCGGGAATCGAACCCGAGACCTCCTGATGTGAGGCTAGTGGAATTAACCATTACGCGACGGTGGCGGGTAAAACTATCTAAGATAGATAGAGTACATTTAATAGAGGTTGATTATAATCGATAGTGTGCTTTACACTTCGGTTAGTAATTTAGTACCCCCCGCTCGTCAACCCCAAAAAAAAGCGTCGGTGGCTCAACCGGTAACGACTCGGCTCTCCTAACCAGAGGTCTCAGGTTCACATTGGGTCAATGCACCAATGAGTTTTTCAAAACGTACGTACAACTTACCGATTGCTTTAACGGTGAAGGAAAATATCGTGAGGAAACCTACACATCTGATTCCAGATGTGTATGAAGGTCGCGTTGCACACGTCTGTAGGTGTTAATATAAATGCCCTACACGTGACGGCGGGTGATGCTTAGAGCAACACCAGGCAACCGCAGTCTATTCCTTGGATAGCACGGTTTACTGTGCCACACGAAAAGACAGAAAGACCCTCAAACTAACTCAAGCAAGTAGAAGTTATACGGAAGCTTCAGAAATAAAAACGTTACCAGAAAGTTCATTGTAAGTAAGTGATTCGGAGATTAACCTGTGATGATTCGTGCTTTATCTTTACCACTGTAAGATTTTAAACACTTAAATACCGCACTCAGGGTGAATACGCAAACAAAGTCAGTAAATGTGAAAATTTACTGAGTTTTCACTGAGTAACTACATAGTAAAACATTGTTCGTAATCAAGGCGCTGTCTAGACATTGTCGAGAGTAACACAGCTAAAGGGAAAATGAACCTGATTTACATGACAGTATTTGCTGTTCTGCTAAGAACAGGCAATTCCAAATGACAGAGGCAGCAATTTTTTTTGCCTGACTACGCCAGAAGGAGGGTAATGTTTTTCGAGTGTATGTATGTTTATTTCTTTGGTATGGTCTATGTATGTTTATTTCTATGGCTCGATGGATTTTGGAGTGCGACGTGTCTTGACCCCATGAGTGACATAGGATACATTTTTACCCGACTGGCCAAAAAGAAAGTAAGTTTTTATGCAGTCGGGTTTTTTTTTATTTTTAGAATTACTATTTTATGGTGCTTGGTCTTTTATAGTACATAAATGATTTTAGAAAAAATTGGCAAATTTTGTTCACTTTTTACCCGACTACGTTTTGCAAAATAATATTTATTAAACTATATTATTTTGCAAATCTGTGGTTTTCTGAGTAGGAATAATAAATGAAAATAATGTAGAAACCGTACCACTGACCTTAGGAGTGAAAAACGTAAGAAACCACAGAAGTAAATCATCTTCATTGTTTTAAAACCGAACGTAGCTAGTTTAAAATAATTAAGTACGTGTGGCTACTTAGTGGGCCAGTAAAATATAAAATTATAAAGTGACCATTAGATTCAAACCATTGGTTCGAAAATACGAAGAATAAGTATGTACAAACTGAAAATATAGTACAAAGCACCCCATGGTTTTTAGGGTTCCGTACACCCAACGGGACCCTATTACTTAGCCTCCGCTGTCTGTCCGTCCGTCTTTCAGCGAGCTGTATTTCAAGTGCCGTAATAGGTGGGACAGTTGAAATTTTCACATATTGTGTATTTCTGTTGCCACTCGAACAAAAAATACTAAAAATTTACAAAAGTATGGATTATTTATATTTAGCTCTATCGTACAAACGGTACTACATACAAGCGTGAAACTTGGTGTGATTATAGTACTAATAGTCAAGTAAAACAACAAAAATGTCTTTTGCTTGTAATTTGAATATGTATCATTGTCATTATACTACGTAGTTGTGTGGAGAGGTATGGTGGTACGGAACCCTCGGAGTCGCACTTGGCCGGTTTTTATTAAGTATGTAAATAAAAAACAATTGGAAAAATAGTTATTTATTTATTTCTAATTGAATTGTCATCGGTTCTTAATACGCGTGCAAATTATCGATTTAATTAGAGATCTTGAAGGGGGTGAAAATCACGTTCAAAAATTCATATACATTGGTACAAGTACATCTACAGAAATCGGAATAATATAGGTACATCAGAGTACGAGTACATCAGATTAGAGACACTCCCTGCCGCTCTCTAGATTCCGACCTCACCCCCTCGTCACCAAGATTGATACGGATTGGTTATAGTTTGGTTCTCGAACAGATAGGACTTCGCCGTGATTTTATTTGCTACGTCATTTATTTTTAGAAATGTCATTTCACGACCGTTGTAGGCAGTGTATGGGGTGCGATACAGGTGAACGTAATATAAAGCGTGTAAAAGTTAAAGCTCAAACCGACCCTTAGGAAGCCTTACTACTGAGTCTACTGAAATATCATGTTACACAGATTAAGTCGTCCGTCCATCCGTCAGCTGCACAGATTGGTGTCCACTATATGTTCCCTTCTTCCGGCTTTGTAAGGTTATCCTCATCTCCTAAACGGCTTTATAACGGTGCTTTTTCATACCTAACCAATAAATTGAGAGATACTTGTATCTGTATTTGTTACCAACTTTCGATTATTTGATTCAAGTGACCAATTAAAATGTTTGTGTTCAAGTCAAACATATGTAAGTAGGTACCTTAAAATGCTTAGCAGTAGTCTTAGTATTCAATGTATCTAGGTATTTCCAATAAACAGAGATGAATACAAAACTCTAGCTATCACAATACAACACCTATAGAAATAAAAAAATATACAGGGCGTCCCACGACTATGCCACATGGAGGGAAAGTACCTTGAATATTCTAGATGGAACATTTTACTGAAAGAAGACATTATTTTAATTTAAAAAACAATTTAAACTGCATTCATAGATTTTTTAATAATTACATGGTTGAAACGGGAATCGAACCAGCTACACATGAAAAAAAATACTCTGTAGCTTTATCATACCGATCGAAAGGCTTTATCATAAGGACAGGCGACATCGACCGGGACCGGGAGCGAAATAATCAAAAGAGTGCGACTTTGTATTCAACAGAATTGGACTCATTTTGAGCATTTAATAAATTAAATTGATTAATTTTGAATTAAAAATGTTAAAATTCATGGTCTTCCTTTTATTTCTGATACAATGTTATTTAGCAAAAAATAATCCTTATGATTATCCTAAAAATTATCGTTAGGGACGTCCTGTATAAACAAATATATAATCTACTGTGTACACGTTGTATCCAATAAAACGATAAAAAAGTGACCCTTTTGATATTTGTTCAATACGCCCAAACATCCTAATATCCACTATTTACAAATAATAAAAGCCTCGGGGATTTCGTTATACCAGAATTGGAACTTGACCTCTTATCTGTATGTGAGAATCTAAAGGTCAGTTCTTCGATCGATAAATGTGCCGGACAAACTTTTTACGCGGGCGCCCGCCCGCTGCCATCGCCGGTCTCTGTGCATAGGATGGATCATTAATCTTTATAGGTTGTCGTGCCACGGCAAATGCGTCCTTTTCTGTAGGTCACAGGTGAATATAATAACTAGACCACTTAGTAAAGTGATTTAAGGCGTAATAGCGTGGTAAATAAATTAAAAAAATAATAAAAACAAGACTGTATAAAAAAAATACCTCCTATTTTGGCAAGTCGGGTAAAATGTATCATATGACACTTATGGGATCAATACAGAACGATACATAGCACTATAAAATCCATCAAGCCGTTTAAAAGATATTATGGAATAGAAAAAACTAAATACATACATACGTCTAAGACCTGAAAACAATACACTTTATTGTGTACAGTAATCAAAAAATGGCGAGCACAGTATTTCAAACGATTCTTTTGTTAATAAAAGACGGTCCTAGAACTTTGATTCGACCTCCAAAGTTCACAAAGTTGATCTGATATCAACTTCAAAATACCAAAAAGATCTATTTTCATTTGGAATACGGCTTCATACCAAGTTTCAGCTCAGTCGGTCCCCTGAAATCAAGATTTGAACTTCACAAATTAACATACATATAAACATTGCAAGTAAAATGAAAGCTTTTAATAAAGAAGGATAGTAAATTCACAGTGTCAGATTCATGTAACCGATCCTTTACACCCTGAAAAATTTAATACGGCAATTCTTATACCACTATTATATGGAAATGACGCAATAATACGGCAATATCGCCTTATTAAACACTATGCCTTTCCTTCTCTTACGTATGGGTCGTCAATAATTATGCAAAGCTCTCATTATTATGTTAAGTATTGAACGAACGGGTTGCTCAACGACTATAGGGTGTAAAATGCAAAGTGAGGTCTAAGTAGCCGCAATAACAGTAACAGCAGTTATTGAAACTTCGTAATGGTTAGATCTTAATAATAATAGTGGTGGATGAAGGCGGAAGAATCCTTACTATTATTGTAAATGTGAAAATGTGTTTGCTTGTTTGTTACCTTTCACGCTTTAACACCTCGATCAATCTTGATGAAACTTGGCATACAGGTAGCCTGTGTCACTGGGAAGGTTCACCCCGTGAAAATAGCATAGTCCGATGTAGTTCCTTAAGAAACTGAAAAAAATCTTTTTTTTGGCTAATTATTTAACATTGCAACAGAACATTGGATTGTTGTGTTTTTTTGCACAGAGATGGTTGAGGGGGTGAGAAGTGACATAGACTGCGAATTAGAATAACCCGATAAAGTTCCTGAGAAATCTGGAGACAATTATCATCCACGCTCACCATTTCTTTACTTGAGCCGACGAAGGAGTGAGGAAATGTAATGACATAAAAATCGAAGTTGAGATTTAAATAGGGATCGATTGTCTTACGCTGATAGAGTCTAAATAAGTTAAAGAAAAACGTAAAAACTTTTAGGTACAAGATTTTATTTGAAAAGATATTTTATACTCAAAAACCTAATGCTAACGATGCCAAATGTGAATATGAATACACGTTTCCAAATTTTTAAAAAGGCAAGCACAGTATTTCCTATGGTTCTATTGAAAATAAAAGACAATCCTCGGACCTAGATGCCACCTCCAAAGTTCATCATCAGATCAACTTCAAAATACCAAAAGGATCTAGTCACCTATAAAACGGCTTCGTTCGCTTCATATCTAATTTCAGCTCAATAGGACTCCTAGAAGCCGCTCTAAAACCGTTTCATTTGACCTTTACAAACCAACTAACTAACAAACATTGCTAAGAAACCGAAAGACACGACGAAATACACGAGAAATTACTTACGACAATCCCTATTAAAAACGTCTTCTATACAAACTAATAAATTAAATTTAACCGCCTCCGTGGCGTAATGGTATTCCATTCGCTTTACACTAAGAGGTCGCGAGTTCGATTCCCGGCGGGGTCCACTTTGTAAGACTCGGTTTGGTTGGTGGTAGGGCATTTTCATAGCCCGCCTGGCTAGCTACCACCATCTTTTATTTTATTTTATTTACAATTGGTAAACCCTTGAAAACATCTCACCTGATGGTAAATGACGATGTTGCCGAAGATGGAAGCGGGCTTACCAAGATTCCCCAACGCAATGGGGAACTGGCTATCTTATCTTCATGCCAGACACACCAATGATATTAACATTGATATTTGGCGGCAAGACTTAGATAAGATGGTGGTAGCTAGCCAGGCGGGCTTAGAAAATGCCCTACCACCAACCAAACCGAGTCTTACAATTGACCCCGCCGGGAATCGAACCCGCGACCTCCTGTGTAAAGCCAGTGAACTTTGCCTCTGAGCTACGGAGGCGGTTCTTATCTCAGCCTTGCCGCCAAACATCAGTGTTAACAGCATTGATGTGTTCCGGCTTAAAGATAAGATAGCCAGATCCCCATTGCGTTTACCATCAGATGAGATGATGCCAAGGGGTTATCAATGGTGAATAAAAAAAATCTCAAAAATAAAATGAAAAAAAAAAAACATATTCTAATGTACCTATCTAACAAGATAGATTGTTTATAGAAGCATACTTTAATTTAAATCTACGACAAATGTTGATTAAAATTTTTGAAACTAACTCTTTAACGTATCTTGATACATATGAGCAAAAAAAAACGAAATTCTAGTAAGTGTACCTACGATTTATTTTTTAGATCAATTGCATTTTCAGAAAATATTGAGATTTTCAGTTTTTCATAGTAACTTGAAAATGCGCTATACTTATTTTGAATTAAGTGTTTCGAAAATCTATATCGTAGACTTACTACAATTTCGTGTTTCACTTAGCATGTACAAGTTTCAACACAACCTGCCACTTCATTTTCGAGAAATTAGAATTATTATTTTGTACGCAAAACGATTTAGTTAGGGAACCTTAAGATAAAAATTAAACAACAGTATTTCAGCAACATTTAGATACATTTTAACCCTACCGCACCGCAAGCGTTTACCATAAAAAAGTACTCAGAGTTTACGATTCGTAAATGTTCGATGTTATCGATGACGCACTCGTCCGGTTTATGCACAACGCCTACATTGCAGAAGGCACTGCACAATTCGTGAAATCAAAGAGTACTCTTACTTATTAGCTCTTCGAAGAAGGTTGAATGTTCTTAGTTTTTGTGCCTACCTATAGGCACACTTCATACAACGGTCCAGAAATGACATTTCAAAAAACGAATGACGGAACAAACAAAATGGCGGTGAAATCCTATACGTTCGGCAACCAAACGGTAACCAATCTGCATCAATCTGAGTGACGAGGGGGTGAGGTCGCAATCTAGAGAGCGGCAGGGAGTGTCCATACTGTATGTTAGTACTAATATATATACTTTGCTAAGGTATGGATTTTAGCCATTCGTTTTGATGGTTAAACACAAGACGTTACCATCAAGTAATATAAGATGACGATACGTAGATAATGGGATTTATATCTACAACTAATCAGCCTGCTATGGCATGTGACTATGATGACCATCATCACATCAGCTAAAAAAGACGTCCACTGCTGGACATCACCGTTAAGTAATCGGTAAGTAAATGTACCCAAGTTTCAAATAAATCATTGGTACATTATTGGCCGTCCGGATTCGAATCTAGGACCTCTAACGTAGACGTAGAAGATCAACCTGGAATAAGACAAGAAGAGTAATTTTGAGAGTTGAAAAATAAAAATGTATGAAGTACAGTTGAACAAAAAAAACATAAACCATTTGAAGGTTTCTTTCCCCTAACGTCTCAATAAAGACGCCAGCCTTGTTACGAAATAGGTGCCATACAAATGCTAAGTAAGCATTTCCTTCCCAATAAACCGTGTATCTGGGGAGTTCGCCCCGAAACAGGTCTATAAAGAATGGATCACAAAGTTGCAAATGGCAAGGCCTGAAGTTGGTATGTTATAAAATAACCTGCTCTATAATAAGGAAACGTATTATGAAAAGTCCGGTCGGGCGTCCCAGGTATCGCTGGAACGATGAAGTGCAGAAGGGCCTGAGCGGCCCTCTAGAGACCCAGATTGGCGTGAGGAGGCGCAGAATAGGGACGAGTGGCGACTTTTAATGTCGGTGGCTAAGATCCTCTTTGGGCCACTGAGCCAGTGAAGTAAGTAAGTACTCGTATATTATGGAAAACATTTAAGTACAGAGTGTAACAAAATTTGTGTAGGACTCGTTCACTGGGACTTTCACTCATCATACAGAACAATTTTAAACACGTAGTAATTCGTTTTTTTTAACTCCATACAAAAACTTACTTACTTATTGCAAAAGTTGGTCATTCAGTTGATCGATTTATGAGGAAGAGCGTCTACATTATTGTTAGAATTGCACAATATTCATGGTGTGCCAAATTTTGTAGAATAATATGTTTCTATTATGTGTTCACGTATTACTCAGAAATTATAAATCTAACTGCATTAATTCTTTTCTGTAGTTAACTCCTTTAGAATTGATTCATTTAAAGAGCCCGATATAAAAAAATATATGAGGCGTCAAATCGAGTGGTGATCAGTAAGAAGTTACCGTTACTTTTACCGTCATTACGTTTTTTCAGTCATGAAGGCTAAGGCAACATGGGTATGCCACCCAATGCAAGGCCGTAGGTCGAGCTCCGCGTAGGGCGGAGCCGTTCCGTGCGAGGCCGAAGGCCAAAGGCCGGAAGTCGGAGGCCGAAAAAAATTTATCATGAGTAAACTCCTGTCGCGCGTAGGGGCTGACACGCACACTTTTTATTGGATTCGGTATCTTTCAACTTAGGAGACAGGGAAAGTGTTAGCAAAATCGGGTTAGAAGTTTTCAAGATATCCACTGTTAAGTCTGTACCAACCACTGGAAAAAACATTTCTTTGGTTTAACGCCGCAATTTTGTGACTGTTAATTGCTAATTGTCTATAAGTCTCTAAGGGAAAGTTGATTGTATTTTTATTGTAGTATATGATAAATAGACGCCCCAGTTGACGGCACCTTTACCAATTTTGTAAAACCCTATATAAAACGCGACAGAGACTAGAAAATCTAAGCCAACATGTTTACAATGTTGCCCGTAGCAACAGAACCTCGTACCAATAACAACATCCTAAAAATCAATAACCCAGCATCCTATAGGAAAAGCGGAAATGAAATTATGTTTGTATCACAAGATGGTTCTTGAATTCGTAAGCACATTTGACTATAAAAGGACAAAAAAAAGGAAGAAGTCATAATACACAAGAGTTCTAGTGTGGAACTCATTCAGATTATAAAAAAAGGATTTGTCATTGCTACGTCCGTCCCTCACAGTTTAAATTAATGCTATGATTGATTGATTTTGCTTTTAATTTCAAATCGTCGTCGTCATATCAGCTAAAGGACGTTCAAAGCTCAACAAAGTCCAAAGGCTGATAGAAGCAAAACTTTAAAATAAAACATTTTACTTTCTTTGCTTTTACATTGATATTATCTTCAAATAGAGGTCCGGTCCGCCATCTATATGGGTATTATGATTCGTTTTTCATTAAAAACGATTCAAGTTAAAAAGTAACTTATACCTATGTTACAAGTTTCCCTCGGACAATTTAGTAGGAGTACGAAAAAACGGCGCAACTTCCGCCATCTCTATCTAGAAACTTGTATTTTTTCTCAATAGCGAATCAATTACGATAAGATCAATTTCATATCGGATAAGCCCAAGGAGAAAATAGTGGCTCTGCAGGGCCCGTGACTGACATATCGCGATTGGACTACGTCGGTTCTGGTGATGGAAAGTAGCGAATAGAAATCAGTAGGTAAGTATAATAAAGATGATAATGAGTAAGGCAAATGAATATATTTTAGGGTTCCGTACATCAAAAGAAAAAAAACGAAACCCTTATTACTTTCGTGTCTGACCGTCCGTATGTCACATCCGATTTGCTCAGAAAGTACTAGACCGATTGAGTTGAAATTTGGTACACATATTATGTAAGTCGGTAACCCAAAGACGGACAAAGAATAACATGGGGGCCACTTTTGGAGGGTAAATTAGAAAATATAAATCAAAACTTGCAAGCTATATCGTGTGAATATCAAATGAAAGGGCTTGTTGTTAAAGTTTCAAATATATTTTTTTTTATAATTTTAAGATAAATTGTTTTAAAGTTATTTAGGAAAATAGGCGAAAATTTACCCCCCCCCCCCGCCTTTTTTCACCGAGACTACTGTACCTAAAATTTTGCAAAAATGCATTTATTACTGGCAAAGGTAAGAAAATCTAAAGTCCTTCCGTTCTTACAGAAAAAATGAAATTTCCAAAGTCCGATCGATTGTTTAGAAAACTAGCGACACCTAGTAGGATTTAGTAGTATCTTATACATACCTAATTTACGTAGTAATACGACGATAGTAATACTTTTAAGTAGATTTCTGTTTTTTAATTATTTTTTATATAAGTAGTTAGTCTTCCAAAAAAAAAAAACAGCAATTAGTTCCCTTTTACCTATATCTATAGATGGCGCTGTACATACATATAAAATTTTAAGAACGTACCTTGTGGCAAGGAAAAAAGGAAAGGGCTTGTCAAAAACCAGTTGAATGAAAGTCACCAATTTAACCAATCAATTAATTAAACACAACAAATTGTGATAAAGGTGACCAAATAACGTCGTCATAACAAGGTCACAACATGACGTTGACGTGTTTGTAAATTAATTAGTATGAAATAAAAGTGGTGACATAAAACCTCCTTTCTCATGAGACCAGCTTTCCTTCCTTACACCTGATAATGTTAACTTATATTAAGAGGATTGTGAACCTACAAAATGAGACTTTTTATACAAAGGGCGATAGCGATTTTCGCCACTTAAAGCTTAACCGACTTTGACCAATCTTGATAGGTTGTCTTTCAGTCAAAACATAAGCTAGATTTATAGGTTTCGTTTTTAAACTATTAATTAAAAAAAACAAATAGTGGCCGAAATTAGTTTTGTATGAAAACACTGAACGACAAATGAAATTAAACTTATCAATTGTATTGAAAAAACAAATGCCTATAAACCTAGCTTTTGTTTTGACTGACAACCTATCAAAAATTGGTCAAAATGGGTTAACTTTTAAGACGTAAAAACTGCTATCGCCGTTTGTATGAACAGTAGCAAGTCCGCAATCCTCTTAAGGTGACACCCACAGACTCATTATAGACTTACCACTGCACAGGAAGTAATAAGTTTACTGCTTTATAAAATATCAATGAGATCAATGACGCGGGTGGACGTTATAATTAAGGCTTGAATTAAACACGAAATAACTACAAATTAAAAGGTGTATATCAACGGCGCAAACATTTTTTTTGTTGTTCATGGTGTATATGGAATTTAAGGAAGAAATACTAAAGAATTGTAACAATATACGAGCAACAATACTTAAATGGCAGGGAATTCATTTATGCTTACATATATCAATTAAATTCACTTGCTATAAATATATAGCAGTAGTGACCAATGAAAGAAAGGTCCTATCAATGTCACAAAAAGGTTCATAACATTGTAATTCAAGCTATTTGTTTTACTTCGCGAATCTGTCGATAAATAAAAAAAAAATCAACTGCAATCGAAAGAAAACATACAATGCAAGTGTATCGAAGGGCAATTAGCGAAGGCCGCAAACAAAACAAACGGGAACGCTATCGTAGATTAAGCCCAGACAGAGGTCGATCGTGGCTAAGTCTGCTGCCATATACGGGCGAGCCGCGACACAGATGGGTGGGCGGCGGCGTCAGGCCGGCTGTTGCGACACACGATCACCTGTGGAGCCTAAACATGCCCAAACAAATACTGAGCGAATAACCATTTTTGGGAATGACATTAATTTTCAAATCAACCACATTGTTTGTTGGTAAATACGTATCTCTAAATGGCTAAAAGGTTGACAGTAATAATATCGTAAACGAGGATAAACGACTGACAAATGACTCTTGAGAGCACGAGCGAGTAAAGTTCGCGTCTCAAATAACATAAATGGTAAACGACAGTATAAAGTTTCTATACCAGTGTTAAACAGTCGCTGCCAGCGGGGCAATAAACCATCTGTGCGCTAAGAATTCGGGCTCTTACAGTCAGTGGGCCGCTTATTGATTCCCGGAAGAAAGAAAGAAATAAATAAAGAAATAAATAAAGTTTATTCGGCAAAAAACAAATAGAAAAATAATTACAATATTAGGTACTTAATTTAAATAAACTATAGCTTAAGATTAAAACTAAAAACTAAAATTAAATTTTATGCCGAATAGGTCCAAGACTCAGCATGTGCTGGTGTGAAAGCACGAACACGTACTCTGGCGTACGCAAAAGGTATTGTGGTCGCCTCGTTACCTTTCCATAATTGTCACTGTGTTATCGATACGAGCATTGAGCGTCACTATGCTTTTCCATAAGACCCATAAGTGCGACAGGGTGCACTATACGAGGCGTCCTGCTTTCACGTTTTATTGCCCCGCGGGCAGCGACTGTTTGACACCGGTATAGGAAACCGGAATCCCGTAAAAGAAAAAAGTCGAGTGAAATTGTAAGAGTAGCCCAGCATGTGACTGGCAATCTGATACGCAAGTGACTTACCTCCTGAACGACATACTCTCAAGCGACGTCATCTTAAATAGGCCGAGACACACAGAGTGTAGGAACCTGATATTTTAAGTCTTAGCACGCTTATTAAAGTTAAATATCTACACGAAATGACACGCGAGGCATGCGAAGGCCGGTTTGCAATCACATTTAGTTAGTAGGGTCCAATTAAAAATACTAAATGTTTCCTAGACATTGAGTGAGACGTTGAAATGTTGTCGATTTCCCGGTGTTAAATCACCCATCGCGAGTAATGTACTAAGATTAAGCCCGTTGGTAATTGATTAGCACTTAGAACTTAGTTACACTGTGCTAAGAATCAATGAAGTCGCTTTATCGTTGATAGAGAGAGAAAATGACGCGCGGAGAAGCTATAACGTATGCGTTGTATAATATGTTGTGCGTCTTCTATGGAGTTGCAAGTTAATTATGTAGACAGGGGTGATTAATGTGGTATGAGCAGAGAGTATAGTGAGATGGCATAAAAGAATGAGTGTTACAGAAAGAGATCAAGCTAACCGTAACTACTTTAAACAAAAACACGGATCCCAAAATAAAACCGATACGAATATCTGATTTACTGCAGCAATTCATATTAATATAAATAGCCAAGATTATAATCAACGAAATAACCATTTAAAAACATGTGACATTTAAAACGAAAGGCTTGAAACTTGGCCTTAATTATTTCTAACGTCTCATTACAGCGAAAGATAATTAGGTGCTGCAACATGTCTTATACGAAAAACCAATAATCTTTCGTGCAATGACCGTCAACTTTCGATTACATCCAATCCCGTGTTGTGGTAGCACCACTACTCTCTCCTGATTGGTCGATTACACGCCACCGTTATTATTTACGTTGTATGTCATTATAGTGATAGCAGTATTTGCAGTAACTTATATCTAATGTTGTCAATACGGGATGGTGGTAGTCTGTTAGAATTGAGGTTTTAATGATTATGTTGATAATTATTATTAATAATATACTGCATATCAATAAAACTTAAGGCACAGTATTACGATATGGCTTACAGTAGCGCAACGCCTTTGATGTTGCACGATGCCGCCACGGCGTAGGTACTAGCAGTATTAGCCAGTAGCCTGCCCGAGTTTACCAGGCTGTGCCCCGCCGCCCGCTACCCAGCAAGTACCCTTCCGTTGCTCTGCATAAATACATTCGTTGCACTACTGTAAGCCTATATATTGTAATACTGTGCTTAAGGTAAACAAAACACAGTTACAAACATAAACAACAACATTATTATCTGTTCGTGCATGCAACGCAACAGCTAAATCAAAAAAGAAAATAAATTGTACAGCCTTCTGTGCATATACTTTCTCGCGAAGCCTTCATCGTTTGAATTGTCAGGAACACACAACATAACAACATTAGGCTAATTAAGTAGCAAAGAATAAAGGTAGGTATATCACATTTCATGAAAAAAAAATACAAATAACTTGGGTTGCATGGGAGGTACCTTATCCAGATTTTTCTGGGAAAATGGACTACCCAGTGTAGTAGGCCTTATCAATTCCAAGTAAACAATGAACATTTTATATTAAAAGGCAACAAAAAAAAGGTAAATCACATTTTATGAAAAAAAAAACATAATCTAACTTGGGTTGCACGGAAGGTACCTTATCCAGATTTTTCCTGGAAAATGGACTACCCAGTATAGTAGGCCTTATCAATTCCAAGTAAACAATGAACATTTTATATTAAATAGCAAAGAATAAAGGTATATCACATTTTATAAGAAAAAAATATACAAATAACTTGGGTTGACACCATAAAAAGATTTTTCCTGGAATAAGTAGAAGGCCTTATCAATTCAAAGTTAACCACAAACATTATACTAAGTAGCAAAGAATAATAAAGATAGGGTAAAAGCCGTATAGTTGCCACACTTTTTGAAACCACTCTATATATCTCAGTACAAAAAGCAAAACACTTGTACCTATTTATGAAGAGTAAAAAACATTATCTTCAATATTTCCAGAGTATTAGCGATTTTTGCGAACCTCATATCGGGGATAATTGCCTAATCCATGTAAATTACGTTTAGGATAGATGTACCGCCGAGAAACAGGAAATCTATCCCGAAAAAACTTTGATCGCATTTTGCCTTTCCATACAATCGCACAGAGACATCAGACATGGTCAACTTATTCATTCGCGAAACAAGAGTAATTACAATCGGGGCAACTATACCCCTGGGGCAACTATTCTGATTTTACCCTATATCTCATTTGACGAAACATTTACAAATAACTTGGGTTGTATGGGAGCTACCTTATCCAGATTCCCCGAGAATAATGGACTACCCAGTGAAGTAGGCATTATCAATTCACACAAAAACACATACACTTTTTATTTTAGTGTAGGCATTAGATAGAATCGATCCCCATTTAAATCTCAACGTTGAAATTTTTATACCATCACAATAACTTTTCACTGTTTCGTCGCTCGCTAACGCTTACTCTTCAATAGCTCCTAATTTAATATAACCAATCCATGTGAAACAAAAACCAAGTCTGCAACCAAGTTCAACAACTTTTTCACGATTACTAAAGTATTGAACAAAAAATTGAGCTAGTAACTCTAAACTTAACGCAACTGCATCACGCAACGCAAGAAACCGAGGGAACTGCCAGTGAAACCGCTGCATCATGCGTGTGCAAATTATGCATAATGATGGCAAGTTAACTAACTAGCGTAGTAAAGTGGTTTGTTTGCGAACTGCTACGATCGGACGGGGAACCTGATGGGTAATCACTGGTACCGCTCAAGGTTAATACACATTTTTTTAAATTCACAACTAGCTTTTGCCCGTGGCTTCGCCCGCGTGGACATCGTTTTTATAACTGTATTTGAGGGTAATTTTTTTAGCTTTCCTAAAAACCATGTTTTATCTGAAAAATCTTCAGATAGGTGTATTTTGGGTTTCTTTATATCTTTTTTCTATTATATTTCTTATCATCATCATATCAGCCGTTTTGTGTAAAAAATCTTAAAATATCCCTGGGCAACCATTTAGCTGTGTATAACGTATAACTTTATAAGTGTATAAACGAGTAGGTAAACTCTTCACGGATTGAATTTATTCTTATTCATCTCTACATCGTCAAACAAGCAAGTAAACTTTCATTTTCATCAAATTATGCATGCATATTGTGGCTCTAACGACAGTTTTGTGTTATGGCCAGTCGTTAAGGTGACAATGCAGTCGACGCTACAGTGAATCGACTGATGTCTTTCGCTAGTGAAGAGAATAAAGAGTTTCTCAAAATGACCACACAAAAACTCGCGCACTAAGGGTTGCGTATCAAAAACTAATTTTCATCTACAACGCCACCTATATGTATAGGTAAAAGGGAACTAATTACTATTGTCGTGTTACTACGTAAATTAACTATGTAGAAGATACTACTAGATCCCACTGCGTGTCGCTAGTTTCTAAACAATCGGACTTCGGAAATTTAATTTTTCCTGTAAGAACGGAAGGATTTTGGTTTTTTTTTCATAGATTTTCCAGTAATATATGCTTTTAACCTCATATACTGTGATTTTTTTTTAATTTTAGGCCAAGTTGTTTCGGAGAACCCCCCCTGTTGGGCAGCAATGTTTAATTTTCTCCTATTTTCTTTAAAAAAAACTTTAAAATTAATTATCTTGAAATTATAAAAAATATATATTTGAGAATTTCACAACAAGCCCTTTCACTTGATATGTCACACGATATAAACTTTTCTTTTATATTATCTAATTTGCCCCTTTAAGTGGCCCGACGTTTAAAAATAAATTACTTACGTTACATGTCCGTCTTTGAGTCACTGACTTACATACTATATATGTACCAAATTTCAACTCAATCGACCCAGTAGTTTCTGAGAAAATCGGCTGTGACAGACGGAGGGACAGACACACGAGTGATCCTATAAGTGTTTCTTTTTTTCCTTTCGAGGTACAGAACCCTATGGATGTGATAAATTCTATTACAGATCAGACAAGACTGACTTGGGAAATCTACAGAGGCGTTCGTTTTGGAATACACATACCTAAGTTTTGGAATCTCTTCTCCTTGTGTTAATGTCTTGGCTTCACATGCGTACATATGTATACCAGACCGCGTTAGCTCGCCCACGTGGAGAGGATGGAGGATGATTGCGCCGATAAAAAGGGGCCAAAGAGCGGGAAAACTGGCAAGAAGTGGCGCAGGATCATAATGGATGGCGTCGAAAAGTGTCGGAGACCAAGACCCTCTTCTCTTCGGGTCGCTGAGCCAGCGCAGTAAGAAAGTAAGTAAGTTTTTGAATATTATCTCTCCAGAAATCAACAAAACATTTCGTGATCAAAATCATCATCATCATATTAGCCGAAAAACTTCTGCTGCTGGACAAATGCAAAGGCCTTACCCAAGGATTTCCACGACGACCAGTCCTGCGCTGCCCGCATCCATCGGCTACCCGCGATGTTCACCAGGTCGTCGGTCCACCGCTTGGGAGCCCTGCCTACGCTACGTTTGCTGGTGCGCGGTCGTCACTCGAAAACATTACTGCCCCAACGGCCATCTGTTCTACGCGCTATGTGCCCTGCCCACTGACACTTCAGTTTAGTGATTCTGTGAGCTATGTTGGTTACTTTGGTTCTACTGCGGATCTCCTCGTTTCTGATTCGATCACACAGTGAAACTCCGAGCATAGCGCGCTCCATTGCCCTTTGGGTGACCTTGAGCCTTCTTATGAGACCCATAGTAAGCGACCATGTCTCAGTTCCGTAAGGCATCACTGGCAACACACACTGGTCAAAGTCTTGAGACACTGCGGTATTGTTAAAATTTTCTGATTCTGAATTTGTTTCAGAAGAGTATTTTAAGAATGATTGTGAAAGCATGTCTTTCCAATGCAATTTGCCATACTAACATTGTGGCTATGAAAACTATCATCGACATAATAAGATTTGTATGAAAGCTCGTTTCTTATTGTAACTAGTTGTGATTGCACCGCAATATTATTATCTTCACAATGAAACCACAAAACTGTTCGTAATCTTATGTAAAGGGCTAGGAAGTGAAAGCACAATAAATACCTACATGAATAATTTCATTTATATTGTATGACTTGTGGAAAGTACAAAACGCCGGAAATTGCTTAAATTGGGCTTGCTACTTGGCTCTTTGTATTTCAAAAATCGTTTCCTAAGGTAGAACTGATTTCACACACAATTTCATTCATTCCTGCCTTTGCTTTGTCAGTAAAACCATCGTGGAACTTACAGGCTTATTTCACGTACAATGCATACTTGCTTCTGTCTAATACAGATCAGGCTCGAAAATTTCGAGATGATTATTATTCCAAAACGCAAGTCATCACAGAACTCTACGCACCTCCATCGTTCCTACACAAACGTAACTTTTCCTTAACCATCTCATTATAATCGATGATTAAAAGTATTGAACCTTCGCTCAGTCAATTAGCCGGAGTCAATATTGAATTTCTTACTTCCATTGATGCAATAACTACATCAATCCATATTAATACATTGTACGTTGTCAAGAGGCGTACCGTGCCACGTCAGCGTAGAGCTAGTTCCGTCCAGTGGTGTCAATCAGTGTGATTTATTATCTTGCTAACACTTTCTAGAATGTGGCAACAAATTACTTACTTGCTTACATGAAGTACATAAAAGTGAAAAGCCGAGGAGAATGCAATAGACAAAGAGCGACAACTAAGAGCAAAACATGATTTTTGTAAGACACTTATCAAAATTGAGGTTGACTGTGTAGTAATATTTCAAAAAGATGGCCAATGCGTGTCGGACAACACGTAAAGTAAGGTTCCGTAGTTTTAAAACAATTTTTTTGCAGTTAGTATAGAAAATTTTGTATGGAAAATCTGTGACCTTTTTACAAATCCAACTGTACATCTTAGTTAGTCGATTATAACTCCGAAACTAAGAACCTACTTGGCTGTGATAGTTTTCCTTTTAAATTGATTATATGTCCTGCTTGGTTAACAGGCCGGGGGAGAGGGGGGGAACACTTGAATCTAACAAAAATTAGGACTCAAACATATCACTGAATAAAAAAAAAACGAGACCTACAGTACTCGCATATGATGTGTAACATGTGACAAAATACTGAAATTAATTAATTATCGGGTCGTACATTCACGGGCCGACCCTTCGAACAGTAGTATGTCATCTTTGCCTTTGCCATCACACTAGGCGGCATGGCTATGACAACCTTAGTTTACGAGAATTAAAAAACGTTCGCATTTCCTGTTACACATTTCCGTCCCATTTCACGAAATCACTCCCACAAATTGCAGGAAAGCGAGAGCAAAGATGTTACACATCAAAAATTGGTCATTACACATCCGCATTTAATTTAAACAATCATTCCAACGACCCCTTCACCATGGGATAGACGAGCAAAAAAAAACACCCCCACTTTTACGTGCAGGGGAAGTGCCCTAAACAAATTTTTTAAAGACTTTTTTACCACTTTGTCCGCGTGATTAATATGTATACCTATGCCCAATTACAGTTTTCTAGTACTGAGAGTTTCTGAGTTAAACAGCAGTCAGAGGGACATGGCAAAACTATAAGGGTTCCTTGTTGACTACGGAACCCTAAAAAACAAATTTCTCAGAGGTATTATGAATAACAATGTATTAGTCTATGTTGAACGAAAGCATCTATTTCACAATAAATTTGGCCTTACAAATTAACCTCTAACTAAAGCACCGTAAAATTAACAATGTTGACGTATAAAATATTTCTCACATCAATTAGATAGCTGGCTCGCTAACGCCAAGTGTCTGCTGTTATGATGTATTCGCGAATAACGTGGAATATATCTATGATGGAGTGCCGACCTAGCTCTCGGATCTCGATTCATTAAGATTTAGAAATGCATCCATTTCCCGCACATGAATCATCCGTGCGAGCCAGGGTTGTCCCAATTTAATTAAAATGATGATTCTATCTCAGCGTAATGCATATTTAGAAAATGGATTGATTGAAAAGTAATAATTGGAAACGCTTAACACGTTACAAAGCCGATTTTTCATCGCAACAACGACCACGAACAAATTTGCTATATTTTTTGTTTTTGTTAATTTTCAAAAATAAATGCTGAACGGATTTTAATGACATTTATGCAGGAAAAACCTTTCAATAAAAAAAATGTAATATACACACTAATGACAAACCAATTAAAAAAAACCGACTAAATAAAAAAATCCTCTAATTTGGGCAGCCGAGTAAAAATATATCCTATGCCACTCACAGAATCAAAACGAATCTAACAACACCTTGCACTCCAAAATCCATCAAACCCCACAGGCTCAGCCAAAGAAACAGACATACATAAATACACCCTAAAACATTACCGTCCTTCGTGAGCGGCATTCGGGTAAAAAAACATACAGTCGAATTGAAAACCTCCCCCTTTTTTTTGGTCGGTTGAAAAAAAAATTACAGTCTGACTCTAAAACTAAAATAGGTACACCACATATCAATTAAGGTGAAAATTAAAAGAGATGCCTACTAGGAATATACTTTCAGTACCTTCTTCGGGTCATTTCACAAAACGTTAACAAAATTGATGTTCCTAATGTCACCTTAAATTGCCTTACACTTTTCTTCCTTTACCAGCCCTACTCGCTGCCCTGTGGGAGTGGAAGCTGCGTTCGCGCATACAGTGTGCCGATTTCGAAAATAGAACAAGTTGACACACATAAATAATATTAGCTTGCTCGTAAATAACTATGCCGTCGGTTGACGTCTACATCGGTGCATAGTGACGCGATACAGGTCTATCTTGCAATCCGAAGTTGTAAGTGTAACTCGAGTAGGTATCAGACATTGCCATCACTCCGAAGCTACTCCGAAGTCAATCAAGGCCAGTTTCAAATGAGAACTCCCAACTTGACTGCACTGCCATCAGGCTTGTGGACTGTGGCCATAAAAGATCAGAAAAAGGTTAAAAAATATGCAATTGAAAATATGTACATATATTGTTTTTAAAGAAAAGTCCGTTAGTACTTTTGTTTGTGAGAAAGACTCGGGATTTTCATCATATAGATGAAAGTACTTAAATTTAAGAATAAAAAACCGGCCAAGTGCGACTCGGGGTCACACAAACAGGGTTCCGCACCAAAATTTAAACTACCAACAAAAGGCTCTGTACATACTTTGCTCTAGGTATAGTCACACCCTGGACACTTCATACAAGGGACTAGAAATTACATTTCAAAAAAGGAATGACGCAACAAACAAAATGGCGGCGAAATCCTATACGTTCAACAACCAAACTGTAACCAATCTGGGTGACGAGGGGGTGATGTATTCCCTGGCTATAAACTTATTACAAATTTAATCATTTTTGTAAGTTTTTTGTCATTAATCCCATTAAGCTTAGCAATATTTATTTAATTACTCCCAAAAGCTAGAGAAATAGAAAAAGATCCCGGAAATACTAGCTAGCTACTCTGACTAAAAACTTATCTTCGATAGTTTTTAATCAAAGTTTAGCAGTATATATAAAATTAATCCTAAGTCCAACAGCTAAAGAAATAGAAAAAAAACCTGGCATAAGTCTGCTATCCGTGGAAGTCTAATTAGTTGGGTACCCACTTAGCCGTTCTTCTTTTATAATTTAAGATAAGTTCTGCGACCGAATTCAAGAACTTTAAACTTAAAATAATCGGCACAAAATGAACTTAGCTTTGAAACAAAACAAGAAGTCTTTCAAAACTATCGATAATTTTCTCATCACTATGGTCCAGCGAAACAAATGCGGCGTTCGTGCGTAACGAGAACGGTAACTCGGAATCAATATCGGGCGGTTGTAAACGTGCTCGAAATATCGCGGTTCGAATCCAGCAGGGGAAGCTACAGCTGGACGTCTAATTCGGTAATTCAAATCACAATGTCGCAGATCTGAAAGGCTTTTCCTACGAACCAAGTATTAAAAATAAACGAACTGACGAAATCACGGGAAAATAAAGTAGGTACCAAACAATTTTGGGAGTCATTGACGAAGTATAAAAATATCTGTCATACCAGTAGCAGTGCGATAAAGTTTGACATCGAAGAGCTCCGGCAACGTTTATTTACCTGTAACAAAATATATAAAAAAACTGTTAGTTTACAAAATGTTATAGAAAAAACCGGCCAAGTGCGAGTACTGTTGCGAGTTGCGAGTACTGTTGCGAGTTGCGAGTACTGTTGCGAGTTGCGATTGCGAGTGCGGGTTCCATACCTCCACACCTGTCCATCCAACTATGACAATCATACCCAAGTCACATTACAAACAAAAGGCACAAACGCGAGCGACAGAAAAATGTTTTTTTTATCTAGTTCGGTCTCCTTAGCGCGATTGCAACTTACACTTGGCCAGTTTTATTATTTGTTGTTTTACATTAGCATTAGTAATATAATCACACCAAGTTTCTTGCTTGTATGTATTATCAAAAATAAATAATCATAAATACCTCTAAAATATCAATAAAAAAACGGTATTTTTTAACATTTTAAAAATTTTTAAATACACTCTTTGAAAATTTCAGCTGTTTACCTATTACGGTTCATGAAATACAACCAACTGAAAGAAAAATAGATAGACGCATAAACGGACCATTGGTCACCCTTTGCAAATATTTAAAAATTGACAAATATACCGCAGTGTCTCTAGATTAAGTTTTTAACGAGTGTGTGTTGCCAGTGGCGATATACGGAACTGAAACATGGTCGCTAAAAAGGCTCATAAAAATGATGGAGCGGGCTTTGCTTGGAGTGCCCCTACGTGATCGAATCAAAAATGGGGAGATCCGTAGAAGAACCAAGGTAACCAACATAGATCACAGAATCGCTAAAATTAAGTGGCAGAGGGCGGGGCAGATAGCTCCTAGAACACATGCCTGTAGCCACGTATCGACAGAATAGTTCGATTAGCCGTTGGGGTAGTAAAGTTCTCGAGTGGCAATCGCGCACTGGAAGACGTACCGTAGACAGGCCTCCCACTCAGTGAAGCAAACGACCGATCTGTGATGTTCATATGAAAACTGTATTTCGGTATTGATATTTGAATAACCAACAAAACTGCAAACAATCATCGTGACCAAGTAAGTCTCTGTCTCAATAATCATTAGATTCTTAAGTGATTCGATAAGGTCAAATTGTCGAACGAAGAAAATATAAAGGTCACACTATATAAACAAAGAGGGACAATCAGTGCGTGGTACTTCGACCAAAGTCGTGAAGGAATGAAGCAAAGCCCAAAGGGCAGCCTTGTTGCCCTCTCACCTAAATGGTCGGTGGCTAATTGTAATTACGCCACTTTGGCAGCAACTAATTCTTAAAAGAATGTCTATTGCCTACTATGTATGGGTAGGTAGTAAGGTTTTTATGTTAACTTACTTTATAGATTTTAAAGATACGTTTTAAAAGGTACAATAAAGGTACACACCTACTTATTTTGTTATCAGTAGAATTTCAGATTGCATGTACCGAGTATCTGATGCTTTATACAATACCCCATTCGATGGTGACAATCCCACACAGGCATATAATTAACTTGCTATTACAGTTCTTGGTACCCAATTTTTACAGGTTTCAAAAAAAGGAGCAGGTACAATGTTCGTCTGTACGTATTTTTTATGTATGTTCAGTTCACCAATATTTTTTCTGATTAGGAACCGATTTCAATTATTCTTTTTTAATTGATATGTCTCCAGATTGTACTTAATTGTTGCGATTGAAGTTGGTTTTCTATCGCATTTTGCGCTGTTATAAGTTGTTTTGAAACTAAAATAATAAAACCGCGGAGATTGTTCATAATTGTTGCGATCGAAGTCGACTTTTAAACGCGTTTTGCGTTGCTATAATTTATTTTAAATATGAAACTAAAATAATGCCTTTATGAGCCCATCTTTCATGAAACCGCGGAGATTTTACTTAATTGTTGCGATCGAAGTCGGTTTTTAAACGCATTTTGCGTTGCTTTAAGTTATTTTAAATTTAAAAATGCCTTTATGAGCCCATGTTTCATGAAACCGCGTAGATTTTACTTAATTGTTGCGATCGAAGTCGGTTTTTAAACGCGTTTTGCGTTGTCATAAGTTATTTTAAATTTGAATCTAAAATAATGCCTTTATGAGCTCATGTTACATGAAACCGCGGTTAAGTTTTCAAGTTTACACAAGAATTCACTTACCATTACTGAACTCGACACGACTTTAAGTGAACTGGCAATGTTTCCTGAGCCTGTGCGAAGGAAGCGATCGAGGGACTTTTAACTACGCGGTAGTTATGTCACAGATGTAGCAGTAGCACATTCAGTAAATTAGCGAGATATTTAAAATTTGGGTCAGTAGTGACGTTGACACTTTGGGAGTGGCATTCTCAGATTTGAGTGGCGTCTGAAGGGTGCAAGCACATACTAAGAGTGATGATAAAATAAATCGATGCCAAATTACTACAATTATGAAAGACCACACACAATTTCATGTTGTTATCGAACACTTGTAAACTGTATAACGCCGCCCTTTTTATAAATAAACCATATTTGGAAGGTAAGCTTTACGATACATTTTGCTGCATTATCTACTAAATTATAAATGTGAAAGTTTGTATGTATGTATGGATGTTTGTTACTCTTTCACGCAAAAACTAACTACTAAACGTATCTGGCTAAAATTTGGTAAGTAGACGAGTAGGACCTGGATTAACATATGGGCTACTTTTTCCACGCTCGCGAGCCACTTGCGGCTCGCGCACTGCGCACCCTCGAAGACAGTCATAGAAACTATGTTCACGCGAGCGAAGCCGCTGGCAAAAGCTAGTCATATTAATATATAAAAATATCGGTGAGTGTGTGTTCCTAATTCTTGTCCTCCTAAACGGCTTGACCGATCTTGATGTTTTTTTTTCTTTTGAGGTCATTTGGATGGTTCTTAGCTATAGAAGGACCCAGTAGGTGGCTCTGTTGTCGAGATTTAGATTTTTGTTTACCGCGCCTCCTACCAGATCCAACTATAGCTAAGAACCATCCAAGTTACCCTATAAATATAAAAAAAAACATCACAGTCGGTCAAGCCGTTAAGGAGGAGATTCTTTATTCTTTAACTCCTATCGATTTTCTTTTACCTATGGAGTCACCTGGATGATGGTTCTTAGCTATAGTTGGACCCGGTACGTGGCGCTGTTGTCGAACCTGTTTTTTTAACAGCGCCACTTTTGGGTCGCTTATAGTTAAGAATCATCCAGATGACCACATAAGTACTAAAGAAATCAACAAACTCTTTTTAACCGTTTAGGAGGAGAAGAATACAAACAAACGCACAACGGAATTTTATTTAAAACGAGGGGCATCCTTAATGTTTTAGTAAGATAAAGTGTTTATTTTTTCATTTACGATTTGTAAGCCCTTCGCATCATGCTGATTAACCTTGGAACATAAAAATGTAAATCAACCTTGTACCTATTTGTTTATTAACATCATCTAGCTGTAGCCCGCGGCTTCGCCCCCGTGGGTATCGAAGGTGCGCGGTTTTGTTTCTTCCTAAAACCCTCATTCGGACAATTAAGAACACATTGAAACCAAAAATATCGAAATCGGTCCAGCCGTTCTCAAGTTATGCGCTTACCAAGGATCATCATTTTTCTTTTATTATTATTTACATATATAATTTATGTATGACTGTCAGATAAGGTGTTGACTCCGGGATACAGAGTACAGTACTCAAGTATCAATCTACACTCCACGGGATACGCCCACTATCAAAGCATAATGGCAATAAACAGTATAATACTCATGTTTGCGCAGTCTCTGGTCCTTAATGGCTTAATGCTCCTACATTAATGTAAAATGGGCCATACTCGGTTGGAATGCGGAATGACTGCAGGCAATCGACATTATCCACTTAACAGCTCAGCTACTGGACAATATGGGATAATATGGTGTCAGTGAGCAAGTGAGAGCAGACATAGAGAGATCAACTTGCAACTAAATTGAAATAATTTTCGAAAAGCCTACAAAAACTTAGGTACTTACCACAGGCTTTTATTTGAAAATAATTTTAAATTATTTTGGATTATTCTAAGTGTCACTTCCTACTCCCTGAACTATTTCTATGCAAATAATCACAACAATCCATTGCTCCGTAGCGACAACGCCGACGTGCGCGAGCGTAAACATGAGTCTTCTTCGTATCCCTCAGGAACTATTATGGGGCTACTCTGATTTGCAGTCTATGTCACTTCCTACCTCCCTAACTATTTCTTTGTAAATAATCACATCAATCCGTTGCTCCGTAACAACAACGCCGACGTGCGCGAGCATAGATTTGAGTCTTCTCCGGATCCCTCAGGAACTATTATGGGGCTACTCTGATTTGCAGTCTATGTCACTTCCTACCACCTGAACTATTTCTATGCAAATACTCACATTAATCCGTTGCTCCGTAGCGACAACGCCGACGTGCGCGAGCGTAGACATGAGTCTTCTCCGGATCCCTCAGGAACTATTATGGGGCTACTCTGATTAGCACTCTATGTCACTTCCTACCACCTGAACTATTTCTATGCAAATAATCACATCAATCCGTTGCTACGTAGCGACAACGCCGACGTGCGCGAGCGTGGAAATGAAGTTTCCCCAGATAAATCAGGAGCTATGTCGGGCCATGGTGACTAGTAGTCTATGCCAATCCCCATCCCCTCAACCATCTCTGTTCAAAAAATCACAACAACCCGTTGATCCTTAACAATGGTACAGAAATCAACCAATAAAGTTTCTTTTTTGTTAGTTCCCTCAGGAACTGTATCGGACTATGCTATTTTCGCGGGATAAAAAGTAGCCGATGTCCTTCTTCATGACACAGGCTACGTGAATGCATAATTTCGCCAAGATTGGTTTAGGTGTGGAAGCGTGAAGAGGTAACAAACACATTTTCACGTTTATAATATTAGTAAGCATTTGTAAGTTTTGTATGGTTGATTTAATTTTACTAAGTCTAAAGCTAGTCTTTTGTCCGCGGCTTTATCCGCGTGTGAATTGTTTTTATAGCTGTCTTTAAGCGTGAGTGGTATGAGTTTTCTCCAGATCTCTCGGGAATTCTGGCTATTCTGATAAGCAGTACATGTCATTTATTAACCCCTAAACGATTTTTATGCAAAAAATCACATCAAGCCGTTGCTCCGTTGCGACGCCAATTAACGTGCTCGCAGGTAGAAATAAGTTTTCCCTAGAGCCCTCGGCAGTTATATCGGACTATGCTAATGGATAGTCTGTCATTTCACACCCCCTCAACCATCTCTGTGCAAAAAATCACAACAATCCGTTGTTGCGTTGCGATATTAAAGATATCAACCAAAATGGGGTCTTTTTTCAGTTCCCTCGGGAACTATATCGGACTATGCAATTTTCAAGAAATAAAAAGTAGCCTACCTTCTCCATGACACAGGCTACGTGCATACCAAATTTCGCCAAGATTGGTTGAGGTGTTGAAGCGTGAGAGGTAATAAACAAACACACATTTTCATATTTATAATACATATTAGCATAAGGATTCTCAGTGAGGTTATTTATGTTAATTGTTTATTAATTTTTTGTGACGTGTAATTTACCATTACCAATAAAATTGTCTATGTCTACGACTTGACCAATTCATTAATTCTGTACGAGTAAGTACCTTCAATGTATGTTAATGTTTTACAAGATATTTATGAATTTTACTCATTTTTGCTTCTGTGTATTATTTTAATACTCTAAATAGGTGTCCTTGCTTCAAGTTTGTATTATGATTTTGTTCTATTGGTTGGTTACTTGATCGATCACTTTCCAGCAAACAAAGTGACAAATCCCTCAGCCTAAATGATTATTTTTGTACTGGAAACATTTCTGTCCTGCTTCTGCTTATGGGCAGGTGTCGCAACTTGGAATTTAATTAATAACTGTGCATTGATGGGAACTTTCTGAACGTTGTTGAGAAGTCTGTATGTAACTCCAAAGCTAGGATATCGTGTTACTTTATCAACGCTCATCGAGTGTTGCGATGCACATCTCGTGTTATTTGATTAATAGTGTTGAGACAGGTTGAGACGATTTAATTTTGTAAAGATGACTAGAATGTCATTTTAATGGAAGAAGATGGCAACATGATACGTCGTTGATAATATTATCTAGATAACAGACAATTCTACCAAGGGACACATACAAATTTTTTAAACCCAATATTTACCTACAATAATAGGAATAATTATAAGTTAAAATTACAATATATAAAAATAACTATAGGTACTTGAGTTAATGTTTCAAATTTTCACGGGAAAGAAATTAAGCGAAAACGGAGTCGCGGGCAAAAGCGATGTCCACGCGGACGAAGCTGTAGGCAAAATCTAGTAATAATATAAATATATATATGTTACATTTTTATTATATTACTACTAGATTTTGCCTACAGCTTCGTCCGCGTGGACATCGCTTTTGCCCGCGAATCCGTTTTCGCTTAATTCCTTTCCCGTGAAAATTTGAAACATTAACTCAAGTACCTATATTTATTTTGACCACCTTAATTAATTAATTACATCACAGTTTTTTTTATAATTCACAATTGGTAAGCCCTTGGCATCATCTCACCTGATGGTAAGTGACGATGATGCCGAAGATGGAAAAGCGGGCTTACCAAGATTTCCCAACGCAAGTTGGAAAAAATTTACTACCCTATTTATTTATTTTACATTTTTAACTACAATAACTTATCTTCATGTCGCTCGCAGAAAAAAAATAGGACTTTCAAGTAAACTTACCTTAGCCTTTAGACAAAATTGATCAGCTGATATAGCAAACCCAATTTATTCTTACTAATTAAGTTTAGGTTCCTTTGAGAAAGTTGTTCAATTTCATGAGCTAGATGGAGCCCTCCTTAAATTATTTGCAAGTATTTCAAAAGGGGTCCTATCATCATAATCATCCTATAAAATATTGCAAGAATGTAGAGAAGTTGCAAAAAAAAGGTTCCGTACCATCTTACTAGATGGCGCTAGTTTCTTCACTTTTAAAAAATAACGTTTTTTGTATGGAGACTTTCACTTTTTCTAATTTTTAGTATTTGTTATTATAGCTGCAACAGAAATACATCATCTGTGAAAATTTTAACTGTCTAGCTATCACGGTTCATGAAATACAGCCTCGTGACAGACGGACAGACAAGATAGACGGACGGACAACGGAGTCTCAGTAATAGGGTCCCGTTTTTACCCTTTGGGTACGGAACCCTAAAAATTGACGAGCATTGCGCAAACGCACGAAAGGAGAAAGTGACGCGTGCGCAGGCATTATCCCTTCGCGACACCTGCGTTCCTATTTCAAAAGCCGAGCAACATTCAAAAGCACCTCTCGACAGCGATGCAACGTTTATGGTGGTACTGCGGCTCATAATTCAGACCTTAGAAAGCAAAACCTTACGATGCCCTTCGATTCGACGGCAGTAAATAACAGCCCCGCGACGGTTATCCGTCTTTACTCCAGATACCGACCCACTGACGTGACACTAATTCGCATTGTTGCTGAAGTGAAATATGACCAAACGCCGTCGATGGCGTACTGCAAGGCCGCAATAAATGCATTTAAAAAGTTTACAGGTTGCTTTCGTAAGAGGGAAAGTGCTACCTACTAGCGATATTTTTTTTCCAAGCAAAGTGTAGAGATTTGACAAGTTGTTTAATGTGTATTGAGATGTTATGTTTGTTATTACAGCCGTGCCAACCTAAATACTGCCTAGTTACCTTGGCGCTTGTTTTTATTTTCCGTGAATTTTCAGAAATTTGTGTTTCGAAGAACGGGAATAATGCTGTTGTTTTAACAACATTGGCGTTTTCTCAAGCATAGTGCGTCATTCTATTGCTATGCTGCCTGTCAATAGTTTCATAACTTTGACGTCATTCTTTTAAAAATTTCATTATTTTATTTCATTACCATTACTAGTACTATTTAAATAATTTGTGCTATTATGTAAAAGTGTGTAAAATAAGTAATTCAGCTATTATACTTTTGTTGCCCTGATATCGTGTATGTGACTTTAGTAAGAATCCTACGCTTATAGAAACACTAACAGAAGAGTGGCAGCTACTCGTATAATAAACTCGTTTAATAAATGTCACATATCCACATTTATTTGAAGATATTCAAAAGATAGATAGAGAGTGTTACTTACAGCAATAAAAGTTATGGCTATCCGTACATCTTATCGGGCATAATCGGACGATTTTTTTGGATAACGCGTATCGTGACTCATAAAAATTGTAGTAAATGCCGCCGTCTCGCGTTCCGTTGCGCAAACGCATGAGGCAACTTGAACTTTTGGATTATGGTCAATGTCACTTCGAGTAGCTTATGTATTGCTGACTGTCGATGTTACAATAATATTATTTTTATTGTAATATTATAATACTGCAGTTAATTGTTAATGGTTTTTATATATTTGGCACTATCAATGTGAAATGCGGCAAGGTAGATTATATTGGTGAACTTTTAATTTGAGATCAATTTAAATCTATAAATGAAGGAAGACTTAAAGTTTGTATGTAGGAGGTAATCTTCTAAACTACTTAATCCGTTTTAAAAAATCTTTCACCAATAACTATTCTAACTAGAATTAAATTTCAGGATGGGCGCAAAAAATCCCGCTCACCATCGATATCGACGGGGCGAAGCCGTGTGCAACAGCTAGTAAACCATGTAGGGAGGAATTCCACAGACGGCACCCGCTTAAGTATGTCAAATATGATATTTGGTACTCACACATAAATAAAATGTAGTGCGATTGATTATACATGATAAGCCCAGTTAGAGCTCCAATTAAGGTAGCCTTTCGATGTTTCAATATAAAATTTTCACACGAAATAGTTCAGTGACTTACGAGTACCATAGAAGGAACAAGCAACTAAAGTACCATTGGAACGGAGCTACTATAAGATAACTTGTTATGCCATTGTGCTATACTGAAACAATCGGGGACAGCTCATTAGGCAGTTTTCACAACTCAAAAGCAAGTACAAGCTACAAGAATTCTATGCGTTTTGATTATTGGAGAAGATTAAAGAACTTTTGTTTTGAACTCACACGTCATGTTACACACGGCGAAAAAAGAAGCGTGCGTGTCAGCGCCGTAGCGCGACAGGAGTTTACTCATCGTTTAACAGTTTTTTTCTCCTACGCATAGCTCGCCCTCCTGCCTGGCAGGGAGCGCTCCGGGCTTCGCTCTACGCGGAGCTCGGCCTTAGTTCTCCAACCTCGCGGTTAAGGCTGAATGGCCATGGAGTCTTAGCCGTCCTGATGTAAATGGTGACTGAAATAAAAAGTGAGTAAACGAACGTGAGTTAACGAAATAAACACTCGAATTTACGCCCAAAAATGTTTTGTATCGTGTGCTACATATACTTGTATATATATTAAAATCAATTCAAAAGGAGTAAACTCAAAAAACATAAAAGTATGTAAAGAAAAAAATTAAACAGATGAAAATAACTGAGACAAATCATATTTAGGTACTCCTACAACTAATGAACAGTCATCAGTGAAAGATTTTCTTAAAATTGAAGAAAAATACAATGTTAACATAATAACATAATAACATGTTTTTTATGACTATAACGGTCATAAAATAAAGTTAAAGAAATTCTAAGTGTACTAGAAAATTGATTACCGCTTATTGCTTTTTACTTATCGTGAGTCAACATCCGGCAGACATGTGCATTGGACTAACGCCAAAATGCCAAAAAGTACTGACCTTGAAGTAGTTTTGATAACTGATTGACACTGAAGCTCTATGTAAATACTTTGCCAATTCAAAACAAATCCTATGTAGTTTCTTCTAATTACTTTTTGGACATCCAAATTTTCACTTTAAACTGCGTAAAAAGTAAAGCATTAAAGCCCTTTATTAAAACTCTTTAACAAAAAATTAAACCGACGAAAAAGAAAGGAACTGAAAAGCGAAAAACAAAAAGAAACTTATAGTTGGATTTTTCCCAAATGTATATGGGACCAATTTCGGGGTATATACCCTTTCCAATAAATAAAGAATTATCAAAATCGGACTACTCTGTATGTTATGCGTACATAAAAAAATATGCGTCGACTTGAGAAACTCCTCCATTTTTTTGTCGGTTGAAAAGTCAATTATCAGTAAAAGATCTTTTCGAAAAACCTAAAAACTTTTAGGCACAACACTTTATTTGAAAAGAGTTTTTACTGCCTCCGTGGCGTAATGCTTAGATACATTAGCTTCACATTAGGAGGTCGCGGGTTCGATTCCCAGCGGAGTCTAACTTTGTATGATCGGTTTCGTTGGTGTAAGGGCATTTTCTTAGCTCTCTAACTTTGTATGACTCGGTTTGGTTTGTGGGAGGGCGTTTTCTTAGCTCGCCTGGCTGTTACCACCATCATATCTAAGTCTTGCCGCCAAACATCTATGTTAAAGGCATTGATGTATTCCGGCTTGAAGATAAGAGAGCCAGTTTCCTATTGCATTAGGTACCTATTATATATCGTTTCGCTGAAATTTAATTTTAATTCTTGAGAATGACATGAATGAATTTATTCTTTAGTAATTATTTTATTTTATTGTCCCTTTTAGCAGCAACTATTTCCATACCAAACACAAAAATAAAATATTTTTTTCCACAAACAGGTGAAAATTCTGTAACAATGGCTATTTTCTGAAGAGAAAAAATTAATTTGAATATGTTCAATGTTTGTAACACAATCAAAGAACAATTAGGGTTCTTTAAAGGGAATTTAATTATCTGGAATGGAATACCAAGCCATAACACAAGAATCTAGGTTGAGTCTAGCCACCAGACCATCTGGCGTCGCGAAAGCCTACATAACGCAGACGTACTATACCTACACAGTACGCAGTACATTACATAGCT
Source organism: Coleophora flavipennella (assembly GCA_947284805.1). Lineage (NCBI taxonomy): Eukaryota > Metazoa > Arthropoda > Insecta > Lepidoptera > Coleophoridae > Coleophora > Coleophora flavipennella. Next base: position 2,899,918 of record OX369285.1, on the reverse strand, counting down.
TCATTGAATATGGATGATGTTTGCTCATAGCCGGTCGCAGCGCAAAAACTGCGGCAAAAAGCTAGGCTGAATAGAGTTTGGAATTATGAATTGAACTAAAGGGGACGGAAAAACAGAGATAGGTACGCAATTGTAGTGTTTTTTAATTCATCAGCCGCTAGAGAGCGTTTCGACAGTAACATAACTACACGAATTAGGTAATTAAAAACCGAACTGCTTAAAAAAATACCCCTTTTCTGGCCAGTCGGGTACAAATGTATCCTTTATCAATCACGGGATCAAGACGAATCTAACAACACCTCGCACTCTTAAATCCATCAAGCCGTTTAGGCTACAGAGCGTGCGATACATACACTCGAAAAACAAACCTCCTTCTCACGCAGTTGGGTAAAACATAGTTCAAAAGTGTCATCCATGACTATAGGTAGGTATCTATAAAACGCATTTAACACGTCGATGTTAAATGTTTTACCTATAAGCACCAATATTAATATAATAGGAACTTCAACCCACATAAACATACTTCATGCCTGATCGATTTGATATTCATTCATCGATTGTACATTCGTACGACTATGATACGTATCTGAATTATGCAAATTTTTAGTGGGTGTTGTATGTTTAGAATTAGCGAACACTGTTGTATCTTCAAACTTTAAGCCCCGTTCAACCAACCTAGCATTACATATGGCATTACGTAAGCCAAGTCAGTGACCCCCGAACTTGATACAGGCTGATGTTAATTTACGCTTGAGTGTTCGCAGGCGTAGTAAAATAGCGTGAAATAATTTACAAATTTCCGTAGGCAAAAAGCTGTTTTGATGGTTCCACACCAAGTAACAGGACCCTAATTACTAAGCCTACACTGTCCGTCTGTCTGTCAAACTTTAAAAAGGCTGAATCTTTTGAACCATAATAGGTAGTCGGCTGAAATTTTCATAAATTATATGTGTGTTATGGAGGATTATTAAATTTATTAACAAATAATGTAACCAAAATAATGAATACAAGAAAAAAAAAATTCAGGTTTTTTTTGTTTTTGATGTATCCTAAAAACGATAATACACACGAGCATGAAAAAGCGTCGGTGGCTCAACCGGTAACGACTCGGTCCATCTAACCAGAGGTACCGGGTTCAAATCTGGACGGCGAATGTACCAATGAGTTTTTCAAAAACTTACGTACATATACTTACCGATTGCTTTAACGGTGAAGGAAAACATCGAGGAAACCTGCACACGCCTGCGAAGAAACTCGAAGGCTGTGTGTGAAGTCGACCAACCCGCACTGGGCCCGCGTGGTCGACTAAGGCCTAATCGCCCTGATTCAGGGTAGGCTCGAGCCCCTCGGTGGGGACGTATATGAGCTGATATAATAATAAAAAAATAAAACACGAGCATGAAACACGGTGTGATTATAGTACTAATTCTAAAGAAAAACAAAAAATAACTAAAATAAGCCAAGTGTGAGTGGTACTTGCGCTAAGGAGTCCGAACGAATGAAAAATTCCACTTCATTTTTCCGTCACTCGCATTGATGTCTTGTGTTTGAAATGAATAGATATCATTGTAATAGGTACTTGTGTGAGAGGTGTAGTGGTACGGAACCTTCGGTGCGCGAGTCCGACTCGTACTTGGCCTCTTTTGTTGCCGAAAAATTAAATTCGCCTATTGGTAGCCTTGACATTACCTCAGGTGTAGGACTGTACTTCATCAGACTTTATAAGAGAGAGAGAAAGAGTAGTGAAGAAAATAATGCATTGTAGCTTTAGTAAGTCAGGATTTACTGAATCACAGAAGATAAAAATCTTTTTACAGGATCTATGGACTAAACTCACTAAATAAGATAGTACGAGTATGTTTCCAGATGTAAACTAAAGCCAAAGAGACGAGTCAAATTAAGCAACATAAAAATAAATACAATATTCAAAATACATTGAGTAGCGAACATAGGGTGGGCTGGAACAAGCTATAAACGCGGGCATTTCCATGAACATATATTAATCAATCGTCGTTAATTGGACGTATTTGGGAGATCATTGCATAACAGTAGCCGTGGAAGTAGGCTTGTGTGAGATATAGTCGATAACGTCAATTAGCGAGCTATAGACCTGCATCAGGTCAGGATTACACGAGTAGTTGCATGTTTTTTTCTATATTTATTTCATCACCGGATTACTACTTTTATTTTTACATGTTAATGGCGTACTGATTTTATACCAAGTAATTTTTTAATGGCGGATAAGAACACAACCTACAGTTTGGGGGGCTTCAAGGCAATAGTGAACAGGTATTATTTGAGTTCGCATGTAACATTCTCGACTGCATCGTCACTTCCTATCACTTGAGATGCACTTAAATCTTTCTTAAGAAAACCGTTTTTATTTGGATGAAAGGTGCAATTTTTTTCTACCACTTTCGAATTAAAAGACAGATTATTTGACTTTTCAGAAAAATTTATATATAAATTTTTGGCGGTAGAACAAAATTGACAAATTTCATCTGAATTATATGGTCGTTATGTGTGTTCCTATCCGCAATTAAAACTCATCTTGTATAATTTTCTGTATAATGAAATTATCTACCAGAATATTTATTTATTTATTATTTTATTTATCTATGCGAGAAAGTTTTTTATTTAAAAAGTGATCAAAATTTGGTTGAATTGACTTATTAGGTAGGTAGGTATGTATAATATCTATATTCTCCTGTCTTATATATATTTGTTGAATCTTACAGGTTACAGGCCATCCTTTAAATTTTGGCAAGGTTCGTGTAGAACGTGATTTAATCATATTATACGCATATTATCAACAATAGTACATTACTTCAAAGGCTGGGAAGTTTGCCACTCTGTTCGATTAGTTTGTATAAGAAGTTCAAGGAATTTTCTTCGAATTGAAATGTGTTATAAAATTGTTGCTTAATAAAAATACCACTCTCCTTCTCGAATAGTTTTTTTTGACGATCCTAATATCGCGTATCTCCTGTCTTCTTTTTTCGAATGTAAGGCGAATCACCTATCTCTTGTGTTCTTTTTTGAATGTAAGGCGAGTATTTCATAGCGTGATTGAGTAAAATCCTTTACGTCTATATAAACAGTATCACAAGTAGGTACCTTACGATTTCACAGTTTTACGTCGCATCAAATAGTTGATCGTAAATTTAATCGACCATAAATCAGTTTGTTTACTTATTCTCCTATATAAACAGTTTATTGCTCACTTATTTAGTCATTTAGTTCTATTATATTTGTTGGAATTATTGTGTGTTTAAATTTAACGTCCACATTAAATGTTTAATTATGATTACTAATTTACTTATTCTCCTATATAAACAGTTTATTGCTCAGTTATTTAGTCATTTAGTTCTATTTTATTCATTGGAATTATTGTGTGTTTAAATTTAACATTATATGTTTAATTATGATTAGTAATTTACTTATTCTCCTATATAAACAGTTTATTGCTCAGTTATTTAGTCATTTAGTTCTATTATATTCATTGGAATTATTGTGTGTTTAAATTTAACATTATATGTTTAATTATGATTAGTAATTTACTTAATCTCCTATATAAACAGTTTATTGCTAACTTATTTTGTCATTTCGTTCTTTTACATTCATTGGAATTATTGTGTGTTTAAATTTTACTTCCACATTATTGTTTAAGAATGTTTAGTTATTAAAATTAATATTTTTTTGTAATTCTTGTCTTCAAAGGCAAAGAAGTAAATATAAGGTAATGTGATCGTCCGAAAAACCGAATACGAGATTTTAACGAAAATGCACTCTGTATAACTTAGACATGAAAAAGCATTCTATAGAAAATGTGTGTGTATGTATTTTTTGTATTACAGACTTATCGACAGTAGTTATCTTCTGCTCTTTTCGATTTAAATTTTTGCTCGTTTTTATTTAAACAATAAACAAAAAGAGTGTTATCGTGGTACTAGCAAGTTCTATTTCACTTCGTTTTGTAGCTAACTCTAAACGGTGTTCGATAACGATAATTAATCGATTACCCGGTCGATAATTCACTACATCCAAGCAAGCGCAATTTATGCGTACGCTTCGCTAATACAGGGTGTGCTGGGTGCTCGTAATTGCGCTGTACGAGTATAAAGCTGTTTTTCTCAAGGCAATTTGTTACTCTATTTACGCTTGCAGTGTTACTCTTAATAACGAGTTAATTGGCTCGACTGTTCTATTTCTACGATTGATTAATGGCATACTGTTTCGTCATTGTACGTACGAGTCGAGTACGCCTAAATACTTGTTGGTACTCTAATCCACAAGCAATGTCTGATCCGTATCGTGACGTGAATTGGATTCGAAATTTAATTTCCGCTGTGTATTGTGAATGTTATTCAGTTCAAATAGTTTTAAGATATTGCTTAACAAGTGGCGCTGTAGATTGTTATGATAAGCGACCTTTAATTTTGGGCTATATTTTGAGACTAAAATGTAGACAAAAAAAGCTAGTCGAGTTGTTATCATAATCATTATTACGCTTAAATAACGGGTGAATCATGAAATAAACTTCTTGTTAATACGAATAAAAGATCAAAGTGGGTGCTTAAATTAGATTACTATGAATCTTACAAAACACTAGCCACGGCTCCATAGAAAACTTTGTAAGGCGTCTTCGTAAAAAAGCCTTTGGGTAGAGTTCATTGGCTCAGCCAACCATGGTACATGATTCATTGCTGTATCACTATCAACATTTATCTATTGCGCAGGAGTCTTAATGGAAACGACAACACAGCAAAAAACCAAATCAATTTTAATGATGTTTCGGTATATAAGGATAAACAGCCCTTAGGTTTTTGCGAGGTGTTTTTTTAATGTAGAGGCTTGGTGTTTCAAGGTTGATGTTTTGTTAGTTAGTGAACTGAGACACACTAGCATATTCTTTTATGCTTTAAATTTAGTTAATCCTTTTACGAGCATTGGCAATATGTTTTCCAGACATGTTGTGTCAATATTTATCTGTATTGACCTCGAATATGTTCACTTTTCTCGAAAGTGAAAGAGTTAAGCCCTTTTTAGTGTGATATCCATATCTGACCAAATTTTTTTTTTGGATTGAATTCATTTTTTTAAGATGCGGCTTTAGTTTTTTTTAAGAGAGTTTAAATAATAATTGATTTAATATAGTGACATTACTAATTGCAACCACAAATGAAACTTGTCGCAGAACAGAAATATAGAAAAAAACGACCAAATGTGTTCTAGGGTTCCGCAGTCATAAGGTATTAATAGCTTCAAAGCTGTTTTCCAAGGATATCTGCAATATTTTTTTCACGACACTTCTTACTAAGATAGCCGCCTATACATGGATGATGTTCCTGGGTTAAATAGTTTGTAATAGGAACCATAAAAATTTGCATAATTTTTGTTTTGTGCTTGAATTGCTTCATTTCATGCAAGTCGGTTTAAAAAAAATTATGACGCTGTGGTTGTATGTGAACTACAAAAGGACTGAACGGTTCTGTGAACACACCTTACCGAAACTCTTTTTTTCATAAAAAATTAAGATAGCCATTTCTTTAAAATGGATAAGCCGATTCTTAGAATGAACATGGACAAGACGAAAATTATGTCAAACTTCCGTGTCGCACCTACTCCTCTGAAGATTGGAGGCTCTACGCTATAAGTTTTTGCCGAATATGTGTACCTGGGACAAACAGTCCAGTTAGGTAGGTCCAACTTCAAGAAAGAGATCAATCGTCGAATCCAACTCGGCTGGGCAGCGTTCGGGAATCTTCGCGATATCTTGACGTCCCTTATACCGCAGTGTCTTAAGACCAAGGTCTTCGACCAGTGTGTGTTACCACTGATGACATACGGAACTGAGACATGGTTGCTTACTATGGGCCTCATAGAAAGGCTCAAGGTCACCCAAAGGACAATGGAGCGTGCTATGCTCGGAGTTTCTCTGCGTGATCGAATCAGAAACGAGGAGATCCGTAGGAGAACCAAATTAAAATACATAGCTCTCAGAATTGCTAAAATTAAGTGGCAGTGGGCGGGGCACATAGCTCTTAGAACGGATGGCCGTTGGGGCAGTTAAGTTCTTAAGTGGCGACCGCGCACCAGAAAACGTAGCGTAGGCAGTCCTCCCACTCGGGGGACCGTTGAACTGCTGGGTGCGGGTAGCGCAGAACCAGTCGTCGTGGAAATCATTGGGGGAGGCCTATGTCCAACAGTGGACGTCCTTCGGCTGATGTGATGAAAATAGATTAGCAAATTTCAAGATTCCTATGAAAACCAAAAAAAATATTGATAGCCATTTCTTTAAAATGGATGAGCCAATTCTAACGAAACTTTATACACTTAAGAAAGACAGGAAATTGTTCAACGTGTATTGACTACTTTTTCGAAAATCTTTATTATAAAATAGATGAGCAAATTTCAAAATTACTATAAAAACCTTAAAATTTATTGATAGCTATTTCTTTAAAATGGATGAGCCGATTCTAATGAAACTTTCTACACTTAAGCATGACAGGAAATTGTTAAAAGTGTGTTGCCTCCTTTTTGAAAAACTTGATTATAAAATAGATGAGATAGTTTCAAGATTACTATGAAAGGCTTAAAACTCATTGACAACACTATGTTTTGATAAAGTGGTCAATACACATACCTATTTTGAACAATTTCATGTTTTGCTTATGCGTATAGTTTTATTAGAATTGGGTCATGCATTTTCAAGAAATTGATAATTTTAATTTGTATGGTAGAACAGACGGCCGATGAAGCAGTAAAGTTCTGGAGTGGCGACTGCGCACCGGAAAATGTGGCGTAGGCAGGCCTTACACGCGAGAACCGACGACCTGGTGAAGATCGCGGGAAGCCCATGGGTGCGGGCAGCGCAGGACCGGTCGTCGTGGAAATCCTTGGGGGAGGCCTTTGTCCAGCAGTGGACGATTTTCGGCTGATATGATGATGATGATGAATTTGTATGGAAAACAAGTTTCGACAAGGCCCCTTAAAAACAGTTTTGCATTTCAAACTCTGCGACAGTATTTACAACTCTTAACAATGGGAAGAGCAGTCACGAACCGCGATGTACGCAAATGATTACTCCCATAGCTCTGAGCTAAGGTGTGAAATATTACATTTGACCTGCTAAATGCCGTGAAAATGTTCGATAAATATGCAGAATTGTTGTTCGAGCTAACACCTAGACTACATATAAGCAACCCGCACAAGCGAATTGTCGTAACAAGATATACTTACTCGAATACTTGAAGAGGGTAAGAGAATAAACATATATGTTGCCTTGTGGAATTTTTATCTTGATATAAAATAGATATACACCTAACTATGTAACATTTGAAAGCATTTGATACCTAGGTGAGGACAGAAATAAAATCCTGCGGTATAAGGGAAGACAAAAAATAAACTAATGTTGTGGACTAGGGTCACTGAAACATAGGTGTTTCACCAATACCACCAAAATTTTAGAAAGCATTAAATCCTTTTCTGATTTTTAAACTTTAAGATATAAATTAATGTTGGCCCTCCTATGTTTCACCAACACCACCAGAAGTTATGAAAACATTTAATCCTTTTAGATTTTTGAAACATCAAGATATAAACTAATGTAGGCTCTCCTCCTAATGTTTCACCAATACAACCAGAATTTAAGGAAGCTTTTTGAAACTTTTCTCTTTAGTTGCGGTTTTGAAGTAGTGAAGTCTCAAAGAATCTCCACTGTTATAGATAGATGTATAGATCCCGCAAAAAACGAAGAAAGAATTCAAATGGTGCCTGTATTCTGACAAGACCATATGTCATAGAAGGCAATGAACTTTTGCACGGATAATGAATAGCGAATAATTGTAGTGCGCAAATAATAATTGATGATTATGAAAGGTGGGGTTAGTATTGCTGGGTTATATATAGTATGTGGAGAGTTAAGTGTTCACTGTACAGTGAACACTTAAACAGTCACAAAAAGGATTTTTAGTTTATTATTACAAGCAGGCAGGTACCAGTGTGGATAGCATAACTCTGCAGTGTGGTCCAAAAATTTCTGGCCTGAACTGGTCTGAACAAATTAAACGTTATTGTAAAATTATCATTTATCTTGCTAATAAGTTTTAAATTTTCAGATTTCTATCCTCAGTAGTAAATATCCCGACTCTTAGAGAACAATAGAGAGTCTCAAAATCTTAAAATTTTGGAAAATACTTTGAATATCGCACCGTGATTAAGTTTCTTACTAAAAGGTGTTATAGCCCGATTGATATACGAAACAAAGTGTACATGCAAATTCAGTCAAAGATTGGTGTAAGCAATTTCGTTTAGGACGAGAGTCTATCGACAACGAACCTCGTTGAGCACCGCAGAGCAGGCAGCATCAAGTTAGTGGAAGAAGTTCTATACGACCGGAAGCTAAATAAGAAAGACACAGCGGCAAGAACAGGTTAATATGCTTAAAAAGTAGGTACGTAAACTATTTTGATTCAATTTAAATATGGAACCACTGCGCATTAGATAATAAACGAGGTTATTCAATATTCATCTAATCCGTGGGGACCACAGGGGAGGTATTATCTATTTACAAAAAAGCCGTTCTTGACTGCCGGCCATACATATCGTAGTCTACTAATAATTTGCACACAAGAAGTTGATTTATTTTTTAAAAAGATCTGTTTATTTACAACCGTTTTAGAGAAATCTATGTCCGTATATCCCCGTCTTTTTCAAAAAAACTTATATAATCAGCATATAAGTATTAAATGTAATGTAATAATATATGTTTTTAAATAGTTGTACTTGTTTTTGCAAACGGCTTCGCTCGCGTGAACATATTTTCTATGAATGTCTTCGAGGCTGTGCAGTGCGCGAGCCGCGTGGAAAAAAGTAGCCTCTAGTCAATTCAGGTCCTAATCTGTCTACCTACAAAATTTCATCGAGATTCATTTGTCTGTTGTGGCGTGAAAGAGTAAAAAACATTCATACATACAAACTTTCGTGTTTATAATATTAGTAAGGATTTATGTATTTATTTAGTTAGACCGTTATATCTCAGCATATATAAGTTATATTAGCAGATATACGGACACAGATTATTTTGTCCGCTCGTTAGTTAAAGGCTCTTTTTATAAGACAACTTCTTGTTTTCAAATTATCAGTGGACTGCGATTTGCATGGGCAGCGGCTAGGGACGGCCTTCTTATTGCATCGGTTCACAATCTGGAGAGAAATAGCGAAACAAACATACAGTCGAATTGAGAACCTTCTCCTTTTTTGAAGTCGGTCAAAAATAAGTCTTCTTCTTCTTCTTCTTCAAATTTAAGAGCTAATGCTCTTGTCGGTGGAGCAATCTCCAATTTTTTCTATCCTCTGCCAACGTCTTTACCTCCCGATACGACACGACAGCAACCTTCTCCTTAATTTGTTCTAGGTAATTTCGCCTTGGCCTTCCTCTACTTCTCCTTCCCTCTATCTTTCCTTCTATGATTGTTCTCAGTAGACTGTCGTGTCGTACTAGGTGTCCCAGCATATTTCCTCTTCTATTTTCTATGGTCTTCAATAAAAAGGCTTCTTTTTTCTTACAAAAATAAGTCACTTGTTAAAAAAAGCTAGTGCCAATAATGTTATCAAACGAATGTTTCTATACTCAAAAGCTATCATCATGTTAGCCAGAATACATTATTTTTTTAATTTAGGTCTCGACACCTTTTTGGACCTTTCCTTAATGCTACTCTTAGCCACACGTATCTCTAAATACGTATATATAAAAATTTATACAGGGTGTAGCAAAGTTGGTGTAGGGACTGTTACTGGTGCTTCTACTCATCATACTGAACAATTTTTTGCAAGAGATCACTAGCCAATACGAAAAAATCAGCGAACTTAAAATTGTTTAGTATCATGAGTAGAAGCCCTAGTTACACCAATTTTGTTACACCCTGTATACATAATAGAAACGAAGGCATACACTGGTAAAAGATTTTATACAAATACTAACTGTCCCGGCGAACTACGTACCGCCTTACATTACATTACACTGCCTTACCCTACCCTAACCTACACTTCACTACACTACACTACCCTACCCTACACTACTCTACCCTACACTACACTACCCTACCCTACACTACCCTACCCTACCCTACACTACTCTACCCTACACTACACTTCCCTACCCTACACTACCCTACACTACACTACCCTACCCTACACTACCCTACCCTACCCTACACTACACTACACTACACTACACTACCCTACCCTACCCTACCCTACCCTACCCTACATAAGAACCTTCTCCTGACAATAACGAACTCGACAAAAAAAAAATTAGCGAAATCGGTCCAGCCGTTTAGGAGGAGTTCAATGACTAACACACGGACAGAAGATTTATATATATAAAAAGATACATAATAGGAACGAAGGCATACACTGGTAAAAGATTTTATACAAATATAATAGTAGAAAGAAACGTAGTCATACACTGGTAATAGTTATTTACCTTTATGATACAAGGGTGGTAAAGAGGTAAATAACATACGAGTGACATTTGTAAGCCCGAGCCGCAGTCGAGGGTTTAGCATCGTTACGAGTTTGCCATTTATCTTTTACACCCATGTATCATACGTTTTTCAATACAGTTGTGAGAAAACCGGTAAAAATCAAAATAACATACCTATCAAGGTTTCGGCAACCACAGTTAATTTTACGCGACTTGTGGCTCATTTTGAAATGTCCGGGGGAGTAATTTTACTTTGTTTTACCTATACATACCATAAGTGTATATATTTTTTACCACAATATAAGTATTAACTATTCATTATTTTTTTGTACTAACAACTAAAACAACTCAATTCAGTTTTACGAAAATTGCGACTTTTACGAAAATTGCGCCTTATTTAATAGTTAGGCACACATACGCAATACGCATACTTAAGTTTTTTTAATATTAGCATAAATAGATTTCTAAAAGGCCTGGGATAACATTAAACCCTCCTTGGAAAAGATGGCCTATTTATTCTCCTTTCTTTACAACCCAACTTTTAACCCAAAGAGAATCTAACCAACTATAGCGTTATGTCACCTCTCGGAGGAACAACCTATCTCTTTTAAAATTCTCCTTTCAAAAGTCTCAAAGAAGATTCTGTATCTTTGGTTATTGTATTTTTATTTGCTATAAATGTCTTGTTCCTCCGAGCTAGAATTATTTAAAAAAGTAGCAAAATAAAAAGCACTCGTGCGGTAAAACCAATTTTGCACACAGTAAACTGGCAAATAACGTACCAGTATTATTATACAAAAATATTTATATAAAATATTTGTATAAAAAAAGATATTATTATACAAATAACAGCTACAGCAACTCTGCTCAATGTATGAAATGGTCATCGCATTTAACAAACCAACTTTAACCATACTAATCTCGTTATTGTAGGTAGGTACTTAGTGACGTCATATCAGACAATAGAGCTGCGAAGCGCGTGAGCACGGGATTTAATACTCTTTGATATGTCCGCTTGTGATTGAGCACCAATATCTGTTGTTTTGTATCCGGCATGCGACAAGAGAACTAATGAAGACCTAAAAGGCGAGTCGTGATCGAACATGCGTAATACGTGTCTTTGTTTCGGTCTCAGACGCAATCTCAGGCGACTATAGATATGCCGCACTTCAATTTGTAAGTAATCGTTGAAAATAGCAATTGTAATGATAATTTTTGGTTGAACCAGGGAAGGTTCATAACAAAAAAAGCCCCACGAGCCGCTTGCGACTAGCGCAACGTGCACCCTCAGTGCCCACGCGGGCGTAGCCGCGGACATCAGCTTGTGAATAGTCCTACTAATATTATAAACTCGAAAGTTTGTAAGTATGGATGTTTATAACGCTCTCACGCAAAAACTACTGAACGTATCTGGCTGAAGTTTGGTAGGTAGACAGATTACGAACCTAGATTAACATATAGGCTACTTTTTTCCACGGTCGCGAGCCGCTTGCGACTCGCGCACTGCGCACCCTCGAAGACAGTCATAGGAACTATGTTCACGCAAGCGAAGCCGCTGGCAAAATCTATTTGGTTGGAGGAAGGACATTTTCTAAGCTCGCCTGGCTAGCTACCACCATCTTATCTAAGTCTTGCCGCCAAACATCAGTGCAAACAACATTGATGTGTTCCGGCTTGAAGATAACATAGCCATTGCGTTGGGAAATCATGGTGAGTCCGCTTCCATCTTCGGCATCATCGTCACTTACCATCAGGTGAGATGATGCCAAGGGCTGTGAATATAAAAATAAGTAATTGATACACCCGACTGCTTAAAATGTATCCTCTGACACTAAGGGGATCAAGACGAATCTAAAAACACACCTCGCATTCCAGATCAAGCCATTCTACAATCGAAAAACATTACCTTCTTAGTAATTTTTTTTGGCCAGTCGGGTAAAGAGAGCTATCAGCACAGATGAGATACTCGTACTAGTATCAGGCACACAAGTACGAAGGTAAAAATCCCATTTGGTTACGAAATTCATTTCGTCACAAATAAGATTTTAACAATACACCAAATTGAGCATAATTACTTTTTAACCCTAACAAATTTCAATGAGAACTGTGCTGTATTACGTTGGTCGTACGGTGTATAATGTGTTGAAACTTTATGGGAGTTACTAGCTTAGTGTGAAGGCGGACTACAATAGAAATGTGGTAATGGTAAAATTGGTAAATGCCAGGTAGTGACGGTCAGTCAGCGGTTGGCTAGTGTCGAAATGACGTGATGAGAAATGGCTACAGTGATTCTATAATTTGTCCACTTTCTAAGCACTTAGGTATTCACTACTTATTACAATTAGGTACATAGTATGAGTTTTGAAAAGATTTTTCGTAATTGGCATTGTTCAATTCAATTATTTATAACTTATCCTTAAGGAAGTTAGTACTAATATATATACTTTGCTTATGGCATGAAAAACCATTTGGAGGTATGTATCTCGAATTTATACTGTTAAAAGTAAATTAAAGGTATTCAATACTTATTGCTAGTAGATACATTGTATGAGTTTTGAAAAGATTTTTCGTATTTGGCATTGTTTAATTTTTTATAACTTATCCCTATAGACGTTAGTACTAATATAATCATTATGTATTTACTTTGCTTAAGGAATCTCGAATTTATACTGTAAAATGTAAATTAATAATAATAAATGCCTAAATTAATTTCATAATAGTCAACATAATTTAACGCTGTGGCTGTTTTCTATAGTTTTTAAGAGTCTCCAGGAGCCTCGAGTTTCCACACAAACGTATATATGCTTTAATACAAAAACTACATAAAGGATTGAATCAAAACTTTGTAAATAGTTTTCATCGTAGTAAATTTTAACGTAACGTAAATTAGCTTTGTACTGAAAGTTTGAAACGCTCTTATTTTTTTCCGTTTTATACTAGTACATCGAAAACTAATTACAAACATCGATATGTGTCTCCTCAATATATTTGCAAAGTTTGGATTCAATCTGGCATGTAGTTTTTGTATTAAAGCAGAACTACGTTTGTTTACCAATTGTAAATAAAAAAAAAATGAAAAAAATGGAAACTCGAGCCTCCTGGCGGCCCTTAAGCATACAAGTAATATTAGACATCCATATGATTTCAGCCTGCGACGTCGTCATTTCCATCATTTAAAAATCTTTAAAAACTAGCCAAGCGAGTTGGGCTTGGGCTCCGAGGGTTCCGTAACACCACACTATTAAAAAAACCGGAATGAAGGATAAACTTTAATAGCAAAAAAACTAATGTGATAAAACTACTTATTAACGATTTTTTTCTTTACTTGTGCTGTAAAACCTTGCTACTTCCCAAATTTCAGAATTCTAGTAGTCAACTCAATTCTTATACAGCTCCAAGGGACCGTAGACCTTAGTATTTGGTTACTATACCTCCTTGCGTTTCTAAAAATACTATAACGAAATCAAAGGTAATGCGAAACAAATTAGCAAAGCGATCGAATCTAATACATTGTGCTGGTGCCGACCTCAAAAAAAATGTAGGCTATAAATAAATTACGTCATCGATTTTTGGCGATTTTCGACCCCCCTCCCTACAATCATCCTATATTTATTATCTAATGACCCCCCCCCCCCCTCTCGCAAAACTAACGTTATCATCATCATCATATCAGCTCATACACGTCCCCACCGAGGGGCTCAAGCCTACCCTGAATTAGGACGATCTAACGTCATTTCCAGTATTTGTAGACAGAATTCAATAATTCTAAAACAGCCCTAGGTGCATTAAATTTGTTATAATCTTTACTTTTGCGTAATATCGAAATATTTTCATTTACGCTGTTATTGTTAGGTTTGGAATAAATATTATGAATGAGCTGAATAATTATTAACGTTATATATACATACTTACATAATATTTAATTATTTTGGAGTAATAATTTTGGTATTTACAAGAATTACGTCAATTTTGATACGCCTTCGCACGTCATTTACCATTATCCGCAGACTAGACCTCCCCTCCCCAAATTCGAATAATGTAATATATGGACGGCCCCTAATATGTTTCGTACTAACCTTTGATTTCGTTAATATTGGTTAATTTCGTGTTTTAATGAATTAAAAAAAATTTGATTTCATACTTTAAGTGAATTTCTTTTTGAAGTTGGTTTTTAGTTTTTTTTACTTTTATTTTTAGTTATAATACTATCTAACAACGTTAAACCCAATCACTCATTTGTCAATAGAATATCATCAAATCATAATGCATGTGTTTTATAAACCGATACAGTCTTGTGGCTTCCATCATTATTTCAGTAGCATGAAAGTTAAGGAGTCAAACCTTCCATCATCAGTTCATCTGTATTACCTGAAAGAACACAACTATCGGTCTATACGTATCTCTCGTACGTATAATTTTTAAAGAATTATCCTCTAACTACTAACCGTTAAGGACTCTTACCTTCCATCAACAGCTCATCAACATGAAATGATGACTAGACACAAAAACTTGAATAGCTTTATAAAATACATGAAACACGTAATACGTGCCTACAAAATTTGAGGATTGCTCTCGATTTCCCTTAGGATTACATCATCAAATCCTGACTTGGTGACAAATACATCTATCGATCTATACGTACCAACGTATCTACGTATAATATTCTAAGAATTATCATCCAACTCCTAAGCGTGAAGGAGTTGTACCTTCCATCATCAGCCCATTAACATGATGACTAGCAGACGCAAGAACTTGAATAGCTTTTAAAAATACATGGAACACGTAGTACGTGGCTATAAAATTTGAGGGTTGCCCCCAATTTCTCTAGGATTCTATCATCAGATCCTGACTTGGTGACAATGATACCGCCTCGGGAGTTATATTCTTTCGAATAAAAAAAATATTTGAAAATAGGTCCTCAACTGATGGAGTAATCGGTCAACATACATAAAAAAAACAAAAATAAATACATACAGTGGAACATAGATCCTCCTTATTTTTAGAAGTAGGTTAAAATAGTCCCATTTTCAAAAAAAAACTTACTTTTTTTATTAACAATGCTATTCCAGAAAAAAGATACAGGTTGTATGAAAATATAAAAATACAATTTTCATAGTATAAAAAATGGCATTTGTACAAAAACCACCGGAATTCCTCCCTGAATTCCTATTCTAATTTCAGAAAGCCCGGATTTGCGTATAATTTCATTATGCTCCACACATATTGTGACCTTTTCCAAATGCGGGCTTTCTGAATTCAGATTATGAATTTTCCGGCTGTGTGGAAGGCCAGCCTAAGAGGACTGTGAAGCTGCGAATTTTCATTCAAACGGCGGCGTTAGCAAATGTCACCTCTTAAATGTTTATTTCTTTGTGAACTCTTTATTGCAAAACAAAATATACAATTAAAGATGCAGAATAGAAGTAGCATGCACAAAGGCGGACTTAAATGTTAACCCAGTTTGACCAAATTTTTGATAGGTTGCCAGTCAGAACAAAAGCTTGTTTTATACGTTTTTGTTTTTCAATATGAAGTAATAACCGTCTTTTCATACAAAATTAATTTCGGTCATTATTTGTTTATTTTTGTTCAATAAAAGTGGTAGACGGACTCTCACCAAGCAGGGTTCCGTAGTCTTTAAAAAAATAAATGTATATTTTAAAAAACAAAATTATATTCGCAGTTGGTAATAGAACACTTGTACGGAAAATCTACGAACTTTTTACAAAGCCAACTGCACACCTTACGTTGGTCGACTATTATTCCTAAACTAAGAAAGCCTTCTTAGCCGTTTTCCTTTTAAATTGATTATATGTCCTATGGTTAAAAAAAATTTGATACCCCACACGATAGGGTACGTCAACGAAAAAACTAAGCTAACCTAACCACTCCGGGAGTGCCGACAGAAGTATGGTACGGTTTCGCGAGCTCAATGTTTTTTACCATCTCAAAAATGCCCAACGCGCCAAGAAGTTTTCACTTAAAAAATTACCCTAAAATTTTTTTTAAAGATTTTATTGTGATTGTGATTACTATGTATACCCATACCAAATAACAGTATTTTAGTACTAATAGTCTCTGAACTAAGCCACGGACAGACATACAGATATGGCGAAACTAAAAGGGTTCCTTGTTGACTTTTTTTTAATCCACAATTGGTAAGCCCTTGGCATCATCTCACCTGATGGTAAGTGACGATGACTTCGGAACCCTAAAAAAACGAAACTTATAAACCTAGCTTTTGTTATGACTGAAACCCCAAAAATTAGTCACAATCGGTTAACTTTTAAAAGGGTGAAAATAGCTTAACAGTTTTACTGTTTGTTTGAAAAGTCTAGTTTTCACCATAGGTACTATTACTATTAGTAATAGGTACTATTAGTAATACTCTTGAACTGTATAAAACATCTTGACCAGTGTATTTATGTCCTCTAGACTCAGCCTCTATATATCTTATAAAATTGTAGTCTTCAGAAATTGATTTTCAATAAAACTATCAGCTGAGCCTTCAACGTGTATTTTAAGTTCAATATTAATCAGTTTATTAAGTAGACTCGCCACTAACTTTTTCTGAATACCTATTAATGTTAATTATAATTTAGTTTCATAGGATTTACACGTCCTGTGTCGGGTAAGTAGACAAGGACAGCACGTCAGACAAGTTAGATAGAAAGAGCCATTAAATAGAAAGTGGCACACAAGACTGTCCACTTGACCACTTGACCAGTCCCTCGGTAGAGTTGGCACTGAACAATTATCATTATCACCATTTTCTACCCACATAAGAAACGCCGATAATTATAATTGGTTTCCAATTACAAAAAAGATAATAGTGTTAGAAATGAAACTGATACCGATTTATCAAATATACGATGCCTTTCATACGGGTTATGCGAAAGCATCAAATCGCAAACTATAAAGTCATATACGTCTGTACATAAAATTCATTGCGAAATGATATAAACATGTTCAATTCAGAATAACATCACATCAATACAACAGTGTAATTATGTTCAGGGATTTTTATGAAAGGAACCGAAAATATCGCAAAGTTCATTGGCCCCGCCACGTGGTTTTTGTAAACAAGCAGTTTACATTATACAAATTAATAAACATTTCGAGCAGGAAACCCTTGAGAGGTTAAATATAGGGTGTGTGTGCGCAGAGCCGCAGACTCGGCGGCGGCGTCTCGCGACCAGAAGAAACAGGCAGATTTATATTCGTAGGTAGGTACGTACGTAATATGATCCTAGGTGTTTTTTTGGAATTGTGATTACATTTAAGCCACAATCATAATTATGAGTCAAATAACCAAGTTTTTTGGTTATGTGTTGTCTCTCGGTAATTTTTAGGGTTCCATACCAGGTAACGGGACCCTATTACCTATTACTAAGCCTACGCTGTCTGGCCGTCCGATTTTGAAAAGGTTGCATTTTTTTAACCGTAATAGCACAGCATATTATACATATATATTAGGACAAGGTAATAGCTGTAGCCGGCTGAAACTTTCACAGAATATGTGATTTTATGGGGATTTGCTAAATACGGCAGCCCGAAATATTCTTTCTCGACATTTTCTAATTTTTTTTCATACATAAATTGAATTTCAAAAATTTAAATAATTTTGATGAATTCATATTGCATGACCAAATTTATACTTATTCGTAATACATGACAATTCAATAGCTCCAACTATTTGTAAGTAAATCGCAAGTTTCAATTTCATTTGTAGGAGAACCATACAAACACGATTTTTTCCAGATCAATGGGTATTACTATGTAATAGATAAACTTATGCAACTCCGACATGCAGAGTTTCATCAAAATCGTTAGAGACGTTCGAAATTCAAAACAAGGCAAGTATTGTATTTCGTACGATTCTATTGAAAAATAAAAGAAAATTCTGGGACCTTGATTCCATCAGGTTCAGTTTAGATCAACTTCAAAACAACAACAGGATCTATTGTCAGCGGGAATAAGGCTTTGTTCCATCTTTCAGCGTAGTAGGAAATAGGTATTCTGGACCAGGCCCCCCACCCTCCGCCGGAGCACCAAAGTTGGAAGTTGGAATCCGCCATTTCCAACTTTGGTGCTCCAGCAGGGGGGTGTGATTCTGGTCCAGAACTCTCGCTATTCCTACTACTAACGGGCGTTGCTCTATAACGCAACCGAATATTTGGTCAGTTTTGCATAATTGTCATGACTACAACTAGTACTTACATTTTATATCTTACTCAGTCATTTCCCTTATAGTTTTTTTTTGTCCAGCAGGGGGGTGTGATTCTGGTCCAGAACTCTCGCTATTCCTACTACTAACGGGCGTTGCTCCATAACGCAACCGAATATTTGGTCAGTTTTGCATAATTGTCATGACTACAACTAGTCATCATATCAGCCGAAGGAAGTCCACTGCTGGACATAGGCCTCCCCCAAGGATCTCCACGACGACCGGTTCTGCGCTGCCCGCATCCAGCGGCTTCCCGCGACCTTCACCAGTAACACTACAACTAGTACTTACATTTTATATCTTACTCAGTCATTTCCCTTATAGTTTTTTTTGTGGTTACGATAACTAGTTTTTCAGGCGCTATAAGTACATAACGCAACCACTTTGCGTAGGCAGACCGACATATTTAACATCAGAGGGTTGCCACTTATCCTCTCAACCTAAGTTTATCCATTTCCGTTTTCATTATAAGATTTGTCATGACCTCCTAGTCTATAAATATCCTAAAGTATAACAACAAATAATAAAAGGCGGCAAAGTGTGAGTCGCATTGGGTGAAGGAGTCCGAACTGAATAAAAAAAAGGATTTAACTATCACTTGCGATGATGTCTGAAATAATTAGGTATCATTGTTATACTCAACGATATCTATGTACATACGGCACGTTACACTTGTATGGAGAGGTATGGTGGTACGGAAACCTCGGTGCGCGAGTCCGACTCGCACCTGACCGGTTTTTGAACTCAGGCTAACTTAAAATAAACTGTCCTTCCCAAGGAGGACTACCTTCTCGCAGGAGCGTCAAATTGTATGGGAGGTAATTTTTTTATGGTTTTCCTTTTTATGGTCGATGAACAAAATTTGGAAATTATCCTTGATCATATCAGCCGAAGGACGTCCACTGCTGGACACAAGCCTCCCCCAATGATTTTTACACGACGACCGGTTCTGCGCTGCCCGCATCCAGTGGCTTCCCGCGAACTTCACCAGTTCATCAGTCCACCGAGTGGGAGGCCTGACTACGCTAAGTTTTTCGGTGTGCGGAACTTTACTGCCTCAACGACCATCCTTAGCGCTATTTTTTTCTAATAAAATACTTTATTTGTATGATACCTTTAAAATTTTGAATATAAAAATACAATATAGGCACGCCAGGCAAATAATTTTAAATATCCAATTATCCATGTGCAAATTCTCATCAAAATCGGTCCAACAGTTTCTCTGCAAATAGAGGATACGGACATATTTTTTTCTACAACACTTTTTTGTTGTCTGTAAGTAAAATAGACTGCATTTTCGTCGAAATATCGTAGTCGGTTTTTCGTACAATCACCTTCTGATTGCTCCTTCGCCCTACGAAGGTAAAAATAATTGGTTTGTCACAGATTGAAAATTTCGAGAACTAATGACCAACCGACACTTCACTTGGTCGTGACGAAGTTAGCTTGTGACCAATTAGAATACTTCAGCTACAATCCTGGATCGGCACGCATGCGTAATGTTTATATCGCCGGACACGGAACTCATTTCAAATTAAGCACTCGCGGTTACAATGTTTTGTTTCTAAGTTGCATTTGCTAAATTTGATTTACTAGCAGTTAAACTGGAACTTTATAAATTAAGCACAGGATCCGTACTAATACTTACTAGATACTGAAAACCAAGAACGTAGATTTGGCTTAGTAATCCTGCATAAAACGTAAAGTACCTGTGAACAAATAAACAACAACATGACAAATTGACAAACAAAGTTGTATTTTATTACGAATTATTTAAGTGAAAATCATGTTGCAGTAAGAACATTGATAAAACACAAGATAAAGAACAGAATTCTTGCACAGCTTAAAAAAATACTTTACTATTATATTTTAAAACAAATTGTGCTACTGCATTATACTAACAGCTAGTATGATTCTCACTAATAATGTGAAAATGCGTTTGTTTGTTAACTCTACTTTTCACGCTTCAACGCCCCAAACCAATCTTGACGAAATTTGGCACGCAAGTAGCCTGTAGCATGGATAAGGACATAGGCTATATTTTATTCCAATTTCTTAAGTAGTTGGTTTCTTTAGCTGTTAATTACCTGTCTTTAATACAAAAAAACGGTTATACATACAAGCGTGAAATTTGTTGTTTGTTAATTTCTTTCACGTCGCAATGAAGCGAAGGATTGATGTGATATTTTGCACAGAGATAGTTGTGGGATTAAAAAGTGACACCGACTACTAATAAGAATATCCCGACATATTTCCTGAGGGATCTGGAGAAAACCCATTTCCACGCTTATAGTACGGAACGAAGAACGGATTGACGTAATATTTTGTACAAAGATAGTTGCGGGAGAAGAAAGTGACATAGAATACTAATTAGCATAGTCCGACATAGTTCCCAAAGGATATGGAAAAAACCACCACGCGCTCGCGCACCACGCAACCTCATAGACAGTCATTACTGGCAAAAGCTAGTAAATCAAACACCTTTGAAATAAATAAATAGCAGGACAACTATGAGTTGCAGAACTACTAAAGAAGACTTAGGAAAGCGGCAAAGCAACATATAATGAGATAATTGGGCTTAAAAGTACATGAAAATAATACAAAATTACTGACTGCACTTGATATACTTCAACAAAACACGCAACTTAAATATTCGAATTTTTTTAAAATGACTTAAAATAGATTTATTTTAGACTATAACATCGGACTTGGAGTATGATTGTAAACAGAAAACGATCTGCTGGTAGGTAAATACGATTACATAAACTAAATCGTTAAGTTAAAGTTTATAGAGCACGAAGAAAGTTTAAAAAACTTTATTGTGATGACCACAGATTGTAATGTGGTCAAGAGGTGTTGTGATCAAGTCCTGAAACGTATTGCTATTTCCTAATAACCTCAACAAATCACAGGTAATGTTAATGAAATTATACCGGTGCAATTAAAATAGATCAAGGCGCGCTGGCGGCGTCGACTTCCCGTCGCCGCCGTGGGAACGGTCTTCGTCGGTTAGCCTGTGCCTCGGGACCGGCGCCTGCACAGGAAGTCGCAGGACGTGCTACAGATTTATTTCAAAGACTTGTTAGAAGCTTGGCAATTGGGTTATGGTTAAGGTTGTGGTTTATGTAGAGTACACAAGGAGCAAAAAGTATTGCAGAGTTTATTAGAAGGTAAGAATATCGCACGGCTGCTACCTCCTCTCCGGGAGGCCGTGGTTCGAAGACTGACACCAATGTGTTTTCGAAGTTCGATTTCATATGTACGTTAATTCGACGCTCTTAGGGTGAAGGAAAACATCGTGAGGAAACCAACACACACCTACGAAGAAACTCGAAGGTTGTGTGAAGTCGACCAACCCGCACTGGGCCCGCATGGTCGACTAAAGCCCGATTGCGCTAATACAAGGTAGGCTCGAATTGGGGACGTATATGAGCTGATATGATGAAGAATTATTGGTAAAGGTAGGTAGATAGACGTTCTAACTGACTCTTACAAGAGACGACAAGCTTTCTTCATAATAATATACTAGCTGTCCCGGCGAACTTCGTACCGCCACTCAAACTCTACTCTACACTATACTATACTGCACTATACTACACTACACTAGTATGTGAGGTATGGGTAATGTACGGGAAAGTTAATTTTCTTGTCTTTTTTCGCCTATTTTTTTTCGATTTTTTAATAGTTAATCTGCTATTCGGGGTCGGGAAAAATTCAACAAATCAAAAATCATGTCCAGCCGTTCTTGAGTTATAAATGGTGTAAATAAACCGACTTTGTTTTATGTATATAGAAGAAGAAGATGTACAACTTAATATGATGTTAGAGAAGCCTATTTGCCAAGTCCTTAGAAAAATAATACAAGAGTGTCTTTAGTAATCCAAGTTTTATAAAAAGATTTGTAGCTTATTTATTTTTCTCAAGATACACCTTATTAATTTACAGTAAAATAAACAGTTCGAAAGCACAGCGACATTTTTATGAGTTCCCTCGAGAAGTTATCTTCCTCCAACAAATTTATTAATTCTTGGCGCTTGTTTTACATACCTAAATATTTGTTTGCCATACTTAAGTTTTATTTTAACATTCAGATTTCAGATAGCCTGCATAAACTGAATAATTTATCACCTTGGACCGTATTTGTTTAAATCATTTGCATTCAATTATACTAACCGTTACTTGGCTACCGTTTTGCTTTACATTAACAATATCAACACAACATCAATGAATACAAATCTTTTACAAAAGCAAGATAAGGTTCAAAGCTTCATACATAACATAGCTACAATACTTTTGATGTCTCTTTGCAGTACCAATATTGTTAAGTTAAAGTCAATAGAATTTATTTTTGTCTAGCTCGGTAGCAAGAAGTGTGGTTAAGTTATGCATATCTTTAGATCGCAGCATGCAAAGTGAATTGATTAGCGGGTTGTACTCTATGTGTGTAAAGAGAACGGAAGCACTGCACGTAAGTCAGTGTTACTTTGTGAGTAGCGGTCAGTTTCATTTCCCTTGCAACTAGCATTATTTGCCATCCACTTGACTAGATCAAAGGCTGCAAGTAAAACGTTCATTGAAACTGACACTGTTATTATACCTATACTTAACGGTTCCCAGGAGACTCGAGTTTCCATACAAACGCATTTCCGCTTTAATACAAAAACTACACGCCGGATTGAATCCAAACTTTGCAAATATATTGAGTAGACATATATCGCTTTTTGTAATTACTTTTCAAAAAATAACTAAGAAAATTTAAATTTTACCACAGATGAGAGACTAGTTACTTCGACATTACTAAAAGAACAATTAAATTAGTTATGTACTGAAAGTTTGAAACTGCTCTTATTTTTTTCCGTTTTATATGAGTACATCGTAAAACTAATTACAAATATCGATATCTACACAATATATTTGCAAAGTAGGAATTCAACCAGGCATGTAGTTTTTGTATTAAAGCGTAACTACGTTGGTATGGAAACTCGAGCCTCCTGGGGACCCTTAATAACATATTTTTTGGTTGCAATGTAGTTATGTTAATGGAACTTTTATCAAGATGCTCTTTATTTTCTCGCATACAAAATAACCTTTTAGTTGTGTAACGTGTTGTTTCATTTCAGATTTAAACCGACCTGAAAATACAAAGCAGGGTCTGTTTTGTATTCTTATCATTTATCCAAGTCAAAATAAAAACTTTACGAGAAAAGCGGAGCCTTTACTCATAAAAGAACAGGGCGACTAGGTGCAGACAATATTTTTTACACCGTCTCGTCGCTCCTGTAAACTGTAGTGTTTAGAAGTACACTTGGAGGCTTTCCGCTTGTTAGTCGGAGCCTTACAACACCACTGTATCTAGATTCTAGACTGCAGGTTGCATCAAAGAGGGTGTCTGTTTAAGAGGGGTGAACGACCAAACCGACGTTGGCGTAGGTCGGAAAATGGATTCAGTGACGTATAACGAACGATGCATCCACAAAATGAGTTTTGTATCAGTCCAGCAGTGCAACGATTTTGTAAGCTGGATAAATAATAAGATGATTTGTTACTTTATCTGTGCGGGCCTAACTATAGCTAAGAACTATCTAGGCCAAGTGACCCCCATAAGTACGTACAAAAAAACATCAAAATCGGTCAAGCAAATTAGGAGGAGAAGCATTCCAAAACAACGGAATTTTATATTAAAGATTCAAACAAAAAAATGCGGAGCCGCGGGGCACCCACTATGATTAAAAAGTGGCAAGTGCATGGTCGGACATGCGCATAGGAGGGTTCCGTAGAAATTATAAAATTACATTTTTAAAGAAATTGAAATGAAATTATAATTGCAGTTAGTAACAGAAAATTTTGTATCGAAAATCTATGAACTTTTTACAAATAAAACTGCACATCTTAAGTTGTTCAACTATTACTACTAAAAAAAAAAACCTACTTAGCCGTGACAGTTTTCCTTTAAAATGATTATGTCCTACTATTTCCTTTTTTTTTTCAGATTAAGCTTAATGTTTTGCAAACGGATACCTGAATCGAAAAATTGTTTTTACACACACACAATATTTTAGAGCGATTTATCACCACACATTATGGGATAGACAAGAAAAAATATTAGTCCCATTTTTACGTGTACGCGAGGTATCCTTAAAAAAATTCAGGATTTTATTTTACCACTTTGTCGGCATGATTAATATGTGTATACCCATTCCAATTTACAGCTTTCTAGTAGTAAGAGTCTCTGAGTTAAAGGGTTCCATACATACCACTACACCTCTCCACACAAGTATAACAATGATATCTATTAATTTTAAACCAAAGTCATCAACGTGAGCGACAGAAATATGCTGTTATTCACATTCAGTTCAGACTTTTGAGCGCGAGTAAGACTCATACTTGGCCGGTTTTTATTATTCGCTGTTATACTTTAGGATCAGTACTGAAACCTCACCAAGTTTCACGCTTATACGTATGAACGATTTGACGATAGAGCAAATATAAAAAAATCCTTAAAAACACGTTTCAAAAAAACGAGTCGGCCCCGACTCAGAGTTAAAACCGACAGACGGACAACAAAAATATCTTATTAGGGTAACAATTTCCCTTTTGAGAAACTGTTGTCAAGGGTTTACCAATTGTGAAAAAAAAAACTAAACCCTAAAAACATGCAGTTAATTGAGAACCTCTTATTTTTTGACGTCGTGTCGGTTAAAACAGTCAGTTGAATTAATTCATTATTACTTAGGTATCTTAAATTAGTTAAAATACATTTTCAACAAGAACAATAATAACACTTTCAATAAAATTAATTATGGAATTATTCTCGTAAAATCCAAGAGATTTGCTCGATATAAAATGTCAGCTTTACGAGTACCTTGCTAGGCTTTAGCCAGCAGACTATTACATTTATATGCTTCAACAAAGGAAGGACAGAAACAGTCTAGCCTGTGGCCTTTAACTTGCCTCCCTCCTCCCTCCGGCCTTCCCCTTTTCCTTCCACTTATGACGTAAGTGTAACTTCATTCCCTAACATCACCTTTTTCTAATACGAGAAATCTCCTAACAATTATCAAAAATCTGTATGTGTTATATTTTTCGGGTCCCCACTGTAATGACCCTATTGGGTTCAGCTACTTCTTTTTTAAGTTTAAAAAACTATGATCAGTTTTTTTATATAAATTTATGGGTCATAAAATTTTATTCCATTAGGATTTGAAAACTATGTCACATAAATGGTGACCTCCAGATTTGATGCACATTTGGGCCCTACTTATGACATTTTCCATAACTTGTAACAACTCTTCCGTCTATATGTTTCTTATTTCTTGATGCATGTTTTCTTTTAGGGTTGCGGGAGTCTGTGGTTTCTTCACGCACCAGAGATTTCAAATAACTAAAGAAATAAGTCTGGACAGGTCAGATCAAGTGATCTTGCAGGCCAAGTGTAAATCACCAAAACGGGAGAAAACACGGCCTGGAAAATTGTCCCTCACTAAGTCCATAGATTATTCAACGTTCTTGGGGAGTAAAACGGTCCATGTTTATTTTTGGTATATTTTACATTCGTTTACTACACAATATTCAATATCAGTAAGACAGGAGACGCCAGTAAAAAAAATATGTAAATTATATAGTGCCAGTACTTTTGCGCCACCAGTTACAAACAGAAGAACGCAACGATTGGTGGTATATTTCTGTTAGATATAGTGTATGTAACACGTCTGTACAGAATCCGAAATGAATATATTCGCGGAAGCTTTTTAAAGTCGCACCAATAATGGAGAAGATCACCAAAGGCAGACTTAGATGGTATGGCCATATGAAAAGGTGCTGTAAGGATCACGTGGTAAAGATTGCTTTAAACCTGCCGGAAGACAGAAGACGCAGAGGTCGCCCGCCATTGACCTGGTGGTCAAACATAAAGATAGACCTCAAGAAAGCCCAATTGCCAGATGTGACAACCCAGGACAGACTGTCCTGGCGGAAATTAGTGAGGAGACCCGACTCCAAGTGACGGGAACTAGGACGGACAAGATATAGGTATGTATAATGAAGACATTTATTATGTTATGATTGATGAAGATATACTTATGTACCGCATTAATTTGTTACATTAAGCACACCTCGATTAACTTGTATAACATTGCAGTAGAACGAATAAGGTAAATGTTTATAAAGTTTATTATAATTAAATATAATAAACTTCTTTGGAATCACTGAAAGTGGCGAAGATAACACGAAATCTGTATCTCACCAGAATACACAGGGCTAAAATGATCTTTTAAATACTCAAAAATTTCGAATTTGTTTTAAAATATACAGCAAAAAAAAGAGATAATTTATCTATCATATCGTAATAGTAATTGATCATTGTGTAATTAAATGTGTTTGTGTTCGAAATCAACGTGATTACTGACTTGTTGTATATTGTTAGTCTGTAAGTCTCCAAGATTATTCTCCGGGCTTTGTAAACAAAAGAGCCCGTGATTGAATAATTTGGATTGGTATTATTGAAATTGAGTGTCTTTTGTAAGAAGATAATTCATAATTCATTCATTCATAATTTTTGCTTATATTTTTACAGAAAATAATTAACCCTAAATACTTTTAGGTACAAGCTTGCATTTTTATGGTCAAAATTGCCTAACCTGGCAACATCGAATAAAAACAGAATCATGAAAATCAGTCCACAATAATAAAATAAATAATAAATAAATAAATATTCTGCGAAGATATCGCGTAACATAAAAACAAAAAAACATGTACAATCGAATGAGAACCTCGGTAGGTTGAAAAACATTGACGCTAGGAGGGTAAGGTACCTTTTTTTTATTATTTATTTACCTATTTCAAAACAAAATACAAAACAATCTATCATCTAGCACCATTGAACCTGAATGGTTTATCTAGATAGGTACTGTATCATAATTATATGTTTCATAACGGTCTGAAAGTTGAAGCAATTCGGCTTTGGTCTTTTTCCGTACTAAAATTAAACTTGCCGTGATCTCTTTTACAAAGAAACGGTTACTATGCCTGCGCCCCTCGACTCTAAGTAAAGCGCGAAAAATCCAAGCAGGAGTAAAAAGACTGGGTGACACATCGTAGCCGTTACCATCGTTACTCATGTCTGTAAGCACAGCAGGTGACAAAAAAGTGAGAATAATAGCAAGCAAAGTGCTCGGTAGGAGGGCAGTTAGCGAGTGGATTTATATTGTGTGCGCCCAGCTTTATTTGCTCGGGTCCCGGTTTCAGATTGGGTTTCAAATGAAGGTTTGTAATTACACCATTTCTGATAACTGAATTATTTATGAATAGTTTTGGTGTACTTATGCTACACGGGTAGGTCTGATAATTCGTCATATCAGCCGAAAGACGTCCACTGCTGGACATAGGCCTCCCCCAAGGATCTCCACGACGACCGGTTCTGCGCTGCCCGCATCCAGCGGCTTCCCGCGACCTTCACCAGGTCATCGGTCCACCGAGTGGGAGGCCTGCCTACACTACGCTTTCCGGTGCGTGATCTGATAATTAGAATATGTACATATTTCCTTTATACGAGTGATTTTGCGAGACGCTAAACTCTGAGCTTATCTTTGTAATTCACCTGTGACTCACTGGTCGGATCGGGGTAAAAATTTGGTATACAGATAGCAGTTATTATGAAGTAGGCATCTGCTAAGAAAGGATATTAGGAAATTCCCACGGGAAAAGCAAAAAATGGGACCTGCGCTGACGAAGCCGCGGGCAACAGTTAGTTCACCAAATATTGTAACTATTCAATTAAAGTTTATTTCGTACTAATACTAATTTACATTTCGTGTATAATTATTATTTCCGCTTCCACCTTCGGCATCATCGTAACTTACCATCGTAACTTACATTGTGAATAAAAAAAAACTAAGGGATTCCATTATTCAAACTTTGAATAACGCTTGCTTATAAACAGATGACTCACCATCATTTTAGCCATTTTCATCATAAGGAACCTTACAACCTCCTGATTCCATTTATTGAAGCAAATCAATATCAACCTTTGTGTTTCAACCCGTAGCTTTACGCTCAATAGCTATCTTCACAGCAGGACTCATTTACAAGGGCTGCTTTACACCACTACATGTTATACAAGAACCCCATTCACGGTACAATGGCCCTATGATGACACTTCAACCTTTATATTTATAACAGAAGTTGGAGGGTGCTTGAGCTCTTCAATCTGCACTTTGCCTAATAGGTAGTGATTATTTTAAGAGTACCTATACATTATAATGTTTCATTTAGTTCGCCGACACGAAGTTTGAAATTATCCTATTTCTTAATAGAATATTTCATATTGTGAACGGTATATTTTTTATACTATCTTTATCATTATCGTCATTGTAGATAGAGAAAGTTGTATTTACGTTGTAAACTAAAATAGGCTCATTTCAAAAAAACCTTAAAATTTTACCTATTTGAAAATAATTTTAATTATTTCGTATTCATCTTAGCTAACCCTTTCATTTGATACCCATATCAGGGGGTTGCATAAAAAAATAAATAGTCCGCCATCTTTGGGAGTCCGCCGCATTGGAATTAGAGTCATTTAGCTAACCATGCATTGTCATCTGAACTAAACATGTATACACAATTTCAGCTCAATCGAAAACCGAGAAGTGAGTCAAATTTAACTAGCAAATTTTGAAACGAACAACTTACACACTTACATACGAACATTGCAAGTGAAATAATAAGCTCATCTTGAAAAACCCAAAAACTTTAACGTACAAGCTTTTATTTAAGAGTCTTTATGTTGAGTGATTCCAAGTTTTAAGAGGCCGGGCTGAGAAATACAGTATTTGATCATTGGAAGTCGCTCTAAAATTAATCGCAAGATTTGGAGCAGACATACATATGTACATTGCAAGCTAAATTAAATCTTGTAATAAATTACATAAGCAGGCGGTGCCTACTTGACTCTGTATATATTAGTAAAAATTTGAAACAACGTATAATATTATTTAATACTAAATCAATCAGCGTGACCACGAAGTAAATGTACACCTACCAACTTCAAAATAATTCGTAGTAGGGATCCAGCAGTTTACACTGGCTCTCTTGAAATGGCTCATATAAACAAAACTCACCTAAATTTGTAACACTGGAAATATACCATTGAGATGGATATCGTAAAATACTTATACCAGACGATATATGTACCTACACGGAGATCCAGCAAGCTTAGGACTGTTTCCAAAAAAAAACCGGAGAGGAGTGGGGCGGAAAAGAGACGTGTCGTAAACAACCAAAGGAAATCGTTTCAAGTGGAGAGTAGAGGAGATGTGTCATAATTGTATGGCGTGATCAAAATGTTATACTTTATTTCTATGGGTGGTATCTACCCTTAATGTTTTATAAATAAAGAATCCAAAAAAAAAGATATACTCCTGAAAATAATTTCAAATATCCATGTGCAAAATGTCATCAAAATCGGTCCAACAGTTTCTACGCAAATGGAGTATACGGACATTAATTTTTTCTACGAAACTTTTTTGCTGTCTATAAGACAGTGATATAGGGTGCATTTTCGTCATAATCTCGTACTTAGTCGGTTTTTCAGATGATTATACATAGCCTTCTTACAATTTGCTCCTTCGTCGCTCAAAGGTAAAAAATGCTATTTTCTTTTTAAGTAGAAGAGGGGTCGCATCAATCTTATAGTGACAGTATAATTAAATACACGAAGTACCTAAATACCTATCTACCTATATTTAGATCGGTAGTATAATAACTCAAGGATTCACTTTGTCCTAGGACCCAGAGATCCTGTTCTTTGCTTCTGCTTCATAGTAAAGTGAACTTTAAGATTTCCTCAGTAAAGTTTTATTTGAGGCGAAAGGCGTTAAGGGAGATAATTTTATACCTTTTTTAGATTATGTCAATAAATTATATTAGTGGCTCGTTGGAGCCTTGGACAAATTAGTCAGCGTCGCATCGCTGTAAATTGCGTATTTATAGCCCTTTTTGACAAGTGAAATTTGCTCGCTATGAGATATAAGGCCATGAAAATTTAATCCTGCCATTCCTGTGTGTTTATTGCGGCGAAGACCATTACATTTAGAGATACGATGCTTGAAATTAATACACGCATCCTAGGTACACTATCAGGAAAGCGTATATACAATTTCATAGGTATACTATTCCAATTCTTTGTTTGTTAGTACCTCTAATACAAGAACGAAAACGATTTTGAAACATGAAAAACAGGCCAAGTGGGAGTCGGACTCGCGCATCGAGGGAACCGTAAACGCCACACCTCTTCACACAATCAAGTACAATAACTCTAATCAAATCAAATATAGTTTATTGTATTAACAAAACAGAATAGTACAGATAGTAAAAAATAACATAACGATATATATTAATTTAAATCAAAAGAAATTAACGAGTGACTAAAAAAAAAATATTTTTAATCATTTCGGAATTCCTAGCACGAGTACGACTCACACTTGGCCTTTAGTTTCGTCATGTCTGTCTGGCCTAGCTCCTAGACTATTAGTAGTAAAGAGCTGAAATTTGGCAAAGATATATATAATAATAACGCGGAGAGAACTGTACCGGTACCCCCCCTACAAGTAAAGTGGGGATGATTATTATTTTCTCGTCAAACCCAGTCGTGTGGGGTATCGTTGGGTTAGAGCTTAAAAATAGTTGTGAGTCTTCTAAGACCAATTTATAATTTAGTGTTCCGTTTTCGAAAAAATAGGCTTGAAAGTGCTACATTTTGTTGAAGTCGTGTGTCCCCACCCCCTAACAACTAAACCGCTGTATTTGGAAATTTGATAATTAGATATGAACGCGATAATGGCAACTACGGAACCCTACCTTGCGCGTGGTCCAACACGCACTTGGCCGGTATTTATTATTTGTTGTTTTAGTTTAGGATAGTACTATAATATAATCACACCTGGTTTGACGCTTATTATATGTATTACAGTTTTAACAATTAAACTAAAACAAAAATAACTTTTAAAATATCACGTCATTAATTGTAAGGAGGTTCCCTATTTTATTTTTGTATAGTTTGTTATTAAATCCGCTATAGCAACACATATTTTGAGAAAATTACAGCTGGCAACCTGTCACGGTTAACGGATTGCTTAGCTTTTTTTTTATTCCAAAATAAGTTCCCTTTATCTGGTACGGAACCCTAAAAAGGACAATGCATCCTCTTTGTATGAAATGATACAATGACACTCGATGGGCGTGTCATCGGGATCTTGATAGATTTCTTATTTATTCCTACAAAAAACCTGTCAATTTTACGCACGTCAATGAATTTTTCTACCTTCCATATTTGGTGCAACCTTCGTATTCTTAATTCTGAAATTAATCAGTATACGACTGGTTACGCGTGTAAAAAAAGCCATGGAAACGAAATAACCCACGGAACAATGTAATTGCACCATTAAGTAATTTGTTTCTATAAAATACAAGTAAAAAAATAATTTTACGTTTATTTACTGTGTACCCATTTACTGAAATGTCAACATTTTAAAATTTTAGGCATCAGTCTTCTCAAAATCGAAAGAAGTATCTTAAGAGGATGTAAATAATTGGGTACTTTGATCTCATAAACGCCGCCTTTGACGTGCTAATTTCTAAAATGGCTCTAAATTGATGTGAATATAAAGCAATTTTAATTCTTTTCCCATAAATAGCGTTACGTACGTTGCGAGACTATGTGGTTCGAGACATGACAGTGACACGAATACCTCTAGGATGTAATGAATGTTTAAAAGAGGCAAATCACAGCCCAGTAGGTGGAATTGCGAACCGGATTCGAACCAACCCAGTGCCGATGAATGAAAAACAAAACTCGCCACCGTAGTAAGAACTATGGCACAACAATTACACGATGTTT
The DNA here is from genome assembly GCA_947284805.1 of Coleophora flavipennella. NCBI lineage: Eukaryota > Metazoa > Arthropoda > Insecta > Lepidoptera > Coleophoridae > Coleophora > Coleophora flavipennella. The sequence continues at coordinate 2,867,311 of OX369285.1, read as the reverse complement.
TTGCTAATATATCTTGTTTTGTTCCCTGTAATTTTACCGTCAGTGTACCATCGCCTCGCATTCTCAAAGAGTTGCAAGGTGAATAAATTAAACGCAATAAATAAGGTGTTAAGTGAAACGGGTCTGTTATTATTGTAAGCGACCTAGATATACAAATTGATTTCACGCTGGATTAACTATGTAATTTGTGACGGATAATGTGCAAAGGCGAAAAGGCATTTTGATATGATTGTGCTACAAACAAGAACGATTCCGATTGCTTTAAAAGATGTTAGAAGAAAAACGAGTTCGTGAACTTGCGTTATATATGTATGATCTAATTTTGGTGTTTTAGTATGGAATTGCCGATTGGATATAAAAGTTTAAAGAAGAAAATTAATATGTATTGAGAAACATAGTTATTAAAACAAAATTTATTCTCAAAACAGCATACGACTATTAAAAATTAAATGGTGATAAATGTGTGCCTATTGTTTAGATATTTTGAGAGCACGGTGACTTTAACCCCATGAAGTCGGGTGCAGTAGCAGTTTCTTCTTTACTAATGTAATATTTGGAAATACCCCGCATAAGATTTCGCCCCTTCAGGAAAATTCAAGAAAATTTACTAATCTAAAAAATTGCCCCATCTGACAACCAAGAAAACGCCTTAGTTCCATTCCATGGCACATAGCTTAGGGGATTGGAACATGAAAGACATGCCGCTAGTTACTTAAGTAGTGTCACTATAAGGTCAAAAATAAAAACAATAACTTTTATTTTTCAACAAAAATTGGCACTGAACTTCAAAAACTGAATCGGCAATTTCATACTTAAACCCCTATTATTAATGAGAATCATATTAAAACAATATTCATTTCAAATTTAAAAATTAAAGAGTTACAAATTAACGAAAAGAAATTAAACAAAAACAGATGATTAGACTACTTCAGATACAATAGTATCAGACAAGAATTCAGAATCAAAATGAAATATGCAAGCAACGAAATGTAATAATTTTCAACGAATATATTAATACAGAGAACATCAATAAATAAAAGAATTCAGAGCACTAAAGAAGCTGAGTTTTTTCCATTATTCATAGAACAACAATCATATTCGCAGAGCAAGATACAAGATTGAGATCACAGTCGCGTCAATTGACCTCGGCCAGGGCCCTCGGGCCCTATTTGTACTGTTGACAGACATAGATTTCAATAGTGTTGATGTAACTACGTATAATTTAAAAACCGGCCAACTGCGAGACGAACTCTAGCGGAGAGGGTTCCGTACCGCCATACAATTGTGTTGTGTATTAATAAAATAATAAAGAGACATTACAAAATGGACAGTTAACAATATTTTATTTCAATCGAAAGATATCAACGAAAGTGACAGAAAATGATGAACTTACGAAGTAACTAGTATCTCATCTGTGGTGTAACTTCTTTCTTTAGGTGCGTTTTGCTGGAGAGTGAACGTAAGTTTACCATCACGGTCGGGTCGGCGACACTGAATCGGGTTTACTCGATACACAATGGAAACTAAAAAACCATTTCCAGGTGTCCACTATTGAGAATAGTAAACATGCTTAGAGTCGAGGAGTAAATAAAAACTAAAATAACAGAAAAAAAAATGCGAGATGGACAGCAAAAAACATAAAAAGTATTGAAGTTAACACAGTTAGATAGAACTTGTTTTAAATAAAGAGAAATGTTAATAATTGCAAAATATTTGCTGTTATCACATCACATTTGACGTTCATGCCGAGATATGTAATTGCAAGGACGTGCGCACGTCCCACCGCGTCCTGCTGACCTTGTGGCGATACCGAATTAAGCTTTATTATATTGTATGAGATCAGCTCTAGTAGCTTGATCATAAAGCCACTCATCTCCTTTCAATGCCAAGTAGATAAAAGAGACGGCAATAGCCAGCTTGTGATCAGTTGCAGACGAACAACGTTTTCTACTCAAATGAAGAGCTTGATGGTCACACCCTGGCCTGGACACTTCATACAACGGGCCAGAAATGACATTTCAAAAAACGAATGAAGGAACAAACAAAATGGCGGCGAAATCCTATACGTTCGACAACCAAATTGTAACCAATCTGTATCAATCTGGGTCACGAGGGGGGTGAGGTCGCAATCTAGAGAGCGGCAGGAAGTGTCCATACTGTATGTTAGTACTAATATATATGTCGCAGTCATCTGGTTGAATCTGCTATTTGATCGAATGACTAGCGCGTTCATTAAATGACGACATTCAATTGAATGACTAGGCCGAACGTTGATTGAACAAGCGTCACTCATCGTCCAACTAGTTAGCGGATTGTAACATAGCCCTTTGAACAGAGCGGACGTAAAATCAGTCATGTGATTGAAATTTAGTTCATAGGTATTGTTTAGTTTATTTGTGAGAATTAGGGTTTTGTAACTTAGTTTTCTTGTTCACATTGTCAACGTAAAATTCCTTACAACGAAAAGGGAGTTGGCAAAAATTATTTTTTTCTAAAAAAAACTGTAAATGAGCGAGCGTTATTAGATTCGGTCAGGTTTGATTGATTATAAAGTCAAAGAGCCTCGCGAATCGAACTTGACGAGTTGTCCTTTAGTCATTCAATTAAATGTCGTCATTCAATCAACGCGCTAGTCATTCAATCAAATAGCAGATTCAACCAGATGACGGCGACATAGATACTTTGATATGGTTGAAGTTCAGTTCAGTTCATTTATTTAGAAACAATGTAACACTGTGCTCGAAATTATGAAATTATAGTAATAAAACATATAATAAAGAACAACAAAATTAAAAACACAATTACAATCGTATGCCTAGCACGTAAGGGTACGATATACAAAAATTTCATAATAATTCATAGTCAAAGATCCATACATTAAATAATCAAATTATTATATATTATTATCAAGTTAATTAAAAAAGAAAAAGTAAAGCAAAGCATGTCAATAATATAATTTATATTATGTCATTATAAGTAATATTAAACAAATTCTAAATGTGTCAAATTATTTATCAAAATCCCAAAAATGATAACCAATGTCCAAACAATCAATACTTAGCCTCAACATTTATCATCTACAAATCCGTCTATAATATAGTAACACTTTTCCAACAAAAAGTTTTTTAACTTAGTATTAAATTTGAAATCTGGAGGTAATTTGTTATAAAGTCTTATACCTTTAAAATAAGCATTGTATACTTTTATTGTGTATGTATATGTATGCTTAAGCTACTAGAGATGATATTGTGATATCAAGATGTTTTATTATTCCCAACGCGCAACTAAATGAGCAGCAGTAGACACTACAACAGTTTCACTGTATCATCGTCGCGTACTAAGTGCTGACGAAGTAAATATTTATACCACATGCGATAAGAAGCAACAAGCAGTTTTTATTTAAATGCCCTTCAAATAACAACAGTCACATGTAACGGTAAAGATGATGCGAGGAATGGGGTATGAATAAAAATTACTTAAGCTATCTAAAGTTATAATATTACCAATATAGTTTTCCAGATACCTGCACCTCAGAAGAAAGAAAGTTTTAGTATAACCTTCAGGCAGGACGAGGCATACGCGTGGCCAATTTCAGCCCATTCGTTAAGGGTTCATTGGAATAGTCACAATAAATAGGTGTTAAATAGAACAAGAAGCGTCGGTGGCTTAACCGGTAACGACTCGGTCCTCCTAACCAGAGGTGGCCGGGTTCAAATCCGGACGATCAATGTACCAATAAGTTTTTCGAAATTTACGTACATAATATACTCACCGATTGCTTTAACAGTGAAGGAAAACATCGTGGGGAAACCTGCACACACCTGCGAAGAAACTCGAAGGCCCGATCGCTCTAATTCAGGGTAGGCCCGATCGCCCAAATTCAGGGTAGGCTCTAGCCCCTTGGTGGGAACGTATATGAGCTGATATGATGAGATAGACCATGGTTACCTTGACCTGATGCTGCAGCATCTCCTGGAATCGGCAGGATACCCAACTCCTCACCAACTTACAGCAGAAGTTTCGTGTTTGGGCTCATTGTAATAGTCTCAATGAATAGGTGTTAGTTAATACATGGTAACCTTGACCTGTTGCTGTAGCATCTCCTGGAATCTGCAGGATACCCAACTTCTCACCAACTTACAGGTATAAGAAGACGTAAAAAAAAATATCGTCCGCTCCTTTTCTAGCTCATTATGGGGCCTCAGAAAAGTTTCTGAGTCCACAGGTCCAATTGAAGTTTACAGTTATAAAATACATTTAATTGCAGCTTCAAATAAGGGAGGTTAGCAACTTCAACAAGTTTGTTCGATTCAGACTAGGCTAGATTTTGTGTTTAATAATATCGGGGTTATTTGTGTGAATGTGGGGATAGATTTATTGATTGTAGCGTGACAACAAGTAAAATGTAAAGTTCAATAAGCATAAAATAAAACTAAAATCAAAAACTTTAAAAACTCGACATAAACGTCTAAAAAGTAAAAAATATAATAATATTTTTTTGACCTTTTCAGTTTAATATAAGTAGTAATATTTTGATCAAGAGTCGTCGCGTAGGGGGACCGCTAAGTTAATTAAATATTAAATACTACTAATTACTTTACAACTAATTACTAATAATTTCAAAACTTAGCGGCCCCCCTACGCTAAGACTCTTGGATCAAAATATTACTATCTACTTTATATTACACTTAAAGGGCCAATACATATTATTTTATTTTATAACTTTTAAGGGGTTTATAAAAAAAAAATAAGTTTCATTTCGACTACTAGTATTAATTATAACAATCGAAATCTATAAAAATTTCAATTTTTTTTTACCATCACCATACTTTCTTCACTTCTACGTCGCCTGCTAACGCTCGAAAGTAATAATGTCTAATTACCTAATTCCATCACCAAATAAGTAGACTGTGAAAGTTTTTTTATCATAACAAGCGGCAAAGTGCAAAAACTATATAACACAAATATGTATTTGACTTACAAATGCATAATGAAAGTTGATGTATGTATGTATGCAGCAGTGCAGTGTCAGTCGATAGTCAATTGTTAGGGGTCGATGCACTTAGCTTTTATTTCAACTAAACACTTTGAATTGGAAATTCAATAAAGTTAATTAGTAAATTTGTAAATTAAATTAAGTAAATAAATTTTGGTTAGTAGGTGTACAATGTTACGAGGTTCGTGTTCAAAGAATTGCGGAATCAGTTTTTAATGAATTTGGATTATGAGTACAGTCGGCGAAAAATGTGGTTTGCCCTACAGTTGAAGCTCATTTGCACGTCACCGAACAAGGTTGATTTTCCCTTGCAATTACATTATGACGGTTACAAAGGTAAACCTTAGCGATAATTAGATTACACGGAAAGTATTGTTAAAACTGATAGAACACTTCCTTGGCCGACCGTACAAGTACGAAATTCAAAAATTCAAAATTCTGTGTTAATTTCAAATACGAGTAGGACGTAGGTGCATACTACACTTTTTCTGATGGTTATAAAATAGTAATTAAAAATGAAATGAAAATGTTTATTTTGGCACTTACAAGTTATAAACACATTAATTACTTAATTAATTTTAAAAACTTTAATTAATTGATATAAAACAAATGAAAACAACATGACACGAAAAGTTAAAATTAGACATTAAAATTTTTGAAATTAAATAATGCCTTTGACGAGAGTAGGCCAGTTCACACGGACAGCACCCGGTCACAAGTATAACGCGAGAGTCAGCCATTATACACCTAAACCAAAGTATATATATTAGTACTAACATACAGTATGGACACTCCCTGCCGCTCTCTAGATTGCGACCTCACCCCCTTGTCGCCCAGATTGATACAGATTGGTTACAGTTTGGTTGTCGAACGTATAGGATTTCGCCGCCATTTTGTTTGTTTCGTCATTCCTTTTTTGAAATGCCATTTCTGGCCCGTTGTATGAAGTGTCCAGGATGTGCCTTTACATTACACTATAGATACTTTACCTATTTATTGCTCTAACTATTAACCTGGCGTGAAAATAGTTACACCAACGGCGAGGTGGGTGTGTGACATACCCAAATATAGAAATTTTCGATTTTGATAACTAAAATGACTACTTATTACTGTAATATATTAATAAAATGATAAAATTACCCAGGTCTAGTTATAAAAGTATTTAGATTTCTAAAACCAAGTAGTATTTTTTGACACAAAAATCAACAATATTTAGAAAATATGACTTAATATCTAAAAAAAATTGAGATATTTTGACAACTGTGCACACAAAATTAATAAATACATATCTGTCTTATACAGAGTGACTGGTAAGTAGTGCAAATCCTTTTAAGGGGATAAACTACATCTAATTTAGAACAAAAAAAATCATATTAACAGGGGGTCGGAAATCAACGGTTTTCAAATATGATAAAATAAGGAAGTTTTTATCATATTTTGCAAGTCCATTTTTTTTTTCTTGGAAAATCACAAAACATTTAAACAAATGCGTTTTACATACAAAATTGAAAAATTAAACGGGCTTTAACTCGAAAACCGTTGATTTCCGATCCCCAGTTAATATGACTTTTTTTGTTCTAAATTGGATGTAGTTTATCCCCTTAAAAGGATTTGCACTACTTACCAGTCACCCTGTATAATTTGGCTTCGAGATAACATATAAACATAACATAAGACATTCTAATATCTTCTTTTATGAGGTCGGATATTACGTTCCCGTTGTGTGTTTGCGCACGTGTAGTTCACTAAAAAATTAAGCAAAATTAAAAAAATACTTTAAATCACTCCTCGCGGCACCCCCTTTAGCTACCGAACCAGCCGAGTTCCAGGAATCGCGCAGTTCAGGAATATTTAGTGTTTTATAAATTGATGGGTACGAGATACCCGACCTCATTCACGCCGGGTTAAGCCAAAAAATATTGAAACGAATTAAATTAAAAATCCTATTTAAAAACTTGCATTTGCCTAATTTGTTTATTTTGGAAACCCTTCAGTATCAAAGTCCATCTAAAACGAATTCAATTGAACAGCCATGCTGTGCATACTTTTTCGCAAAGCTTTTAAGTTATTAAAAATCCTGTTTAAAAACTTGCATTTGCCTGATTTGTTTATTTTGGAAACCCTTCAGTATCAAAAGTCTATCATATTAGCATTAACCCTAACTAATTTTTTTCATTCCATCTAAAACTAATTCAATTAATATACTTTTTCACGAAGCCTTTACTGTCTGGCGTAGTCGAGCATACACAAATCAACAATGAACACTAACTTAGTAGCAAAGAATAAAGGTATACTAGACTAGATGAAAAATTTACAAAATTAAATAATTTGGGTCTGTATGGGAGGTACCTCATTCAGATTTTCCCGGAATAACGAACTACCCAATAGGCCTTACTAATTCCTAGTCATTAACGAAGTTTCATGAATCCATTTTTGAGAAAAAGTATAAAAAACCACCTGGGTTTGTATGAGAGGTACTCATTCCGATTTTTCCTAAAAAAACGTACTGTGGCGCGAAGTAGGCCATATGAAGTCAGAAACGTAAAAGTTTCATCAAAATCGTTAGAGCCATTCTTGAGAAAAAATAAATGTTTTTAAAAGAAATTTAAAAACGCGGCTGGAGATATAAAATAGTATTGCTATAACCCAAATCCGTTCGGCAGCTTACGCGCTAGAGTAACAGACGGACGCACAAACATACAAACATACATATTTTTTAAAGTTTGTTAGACTATTAGTGTAAGACAACCGATTCCCAATAAACTTCTTTGCTGACGCCCGCTCCTCACACGCTCGAAAGTAAAACAAGTACTAATTACAAAACTGATGATTCACGAATGTTGTCACCCACCAGGCACGTGTCTGGCGATGAAACGACGCGACGATGCCTTTACCTCACAATGTGACTGCGCAAATATGTATTGTGAATGGCAATATTGTTTGTTTGTTTCCGCTAACTTATGATAATGAGAATCTAACAAGTGGTTGCTGTCATTACAGGTAAATAATAAAGTAGTAAATATTATTTACCTGTAAATAATCGTATATTAACGTAGTAGTTGTGGATTCACTTGTGACAAAACTGTCTACAAATTTTAATAAGTAAAATCGAACGCTGTTTGGAATTCAAAATATTAAACACTAGCTGTCCCGGCGAACTTCGTACCGCCACAGATAAGATACTAGTTACGTACCGCCTTATACTAAACTGCACTACACTGCACTGCACTACACTACACTAAACTACACTGCACTACACTATACTACACACCGCACACTACACTATATTTTGTATAGTGCAAAAATTTTTAGGGTCACATTATTAGAGTTTTAGTAAGGATCACAATTTTTTTAAAAAAAATATAGCCTATAGCAACCTCGGATAGTGTGCTTCCCAACGGTGAAAGAATTTATCAAATCGGTACAATAGTTTCGGAGCCTATTCAATGCAAACAAACAAACAATAAAATCTTTCCTCCTTATAATATTAGTATAGATTAAAGATTATTAACTAAAAATAAGTATAACTTAACAAATATTAAGACATTAAGAAAATAAAAGAAAATGGGCGGGGCACATAGCTCGTAGAACAGATAGCCGTTGGGGAAGTAAAGTTCTCGAGTGGCGACCGCGCACCGGAAAACGTAGCGTAGACAGGCCTCCCAATCGGAGGACCGATGACCTGGTAAAGGTCGCGGGAAGCCGCTGGATGCGGGCAGGGCAGAACCGGTCGTCATGGAAATCCTTGGGGGAGGCCTATAGACGTCGTTCGCTGATACGATGGATGAAGAAAATACTAAAGTCTTGATTCATATTCAATAGAGCAGAAGGTAGAAGAGATTTATGCACTTTGCGAGGTGAAATCGATGACTTTAAATCACTTGAAAGGTTTATTATCTACTACATTTTTATTAAGTCCACTACCTGCAACTCTTCCACGATTAAAACGACTTAGCAAGAAAAACTAACTTACAAATTGACACCATCGACTTTCTTGGAAAGAGTCAACTTGTAAAAAGGCAGCTTACTAACATAGAGCTATAAATTTGCCACTTCAAAGATGGAATGACGAGTTTTTAGTTGCATAGAGTAATGTTGTCGACACCTCAAGTAACATTGCAAATCGATACCAGTAACACCCGGTTACATAGTGTTTTTGTACTTAAAACAAAACAATGCCACAGAGTAAGTATCCAAATAGACAGAGGTCTAACGCCTTTGATAATTGCGTCAAAGCAGACATCACTCGAAGCACGGTTAGCACCTGCCTTCTTCTAAGCCGAGAGTCGCAGATTCAATCAGCACTTAATTATTATATAGTTACTTCGTAACAGATACATCACTCCCATACAAAAGCGTAAATACCTACGCTATAATAGCCTACAAAATCTTAATAATAATACCAGCTGTTTGCAGCGAGAAGAAATGTACCATAACAACGCATATAGAGTTGAGATTGTTTTGCCCGCCGCGCGACCCACGTGCGAGCGCGTCATCGAGCGAATGTGCTAGGGTTGTACCTATGATGATTTTGGTAAATGAAACGAATGTTGTAGAAAATCAATTATTTTATATTTGTCGATCAAATATGTTTGAGTTTAATAAAATGATAGAGGCATTTTTTCTCTTCTCTGAATTCCCGATTATTAAATTTTAATGTCGAAAATATCCGAAACCTCGTAAATAATTTTAACAAACAATCAAAAGGGAAACAGGAGCAAAGCGGAGAAAAATCAATCGAGTCTTTAAAATTTCCATGACGGTGCTGCCAGGCCGATCCATTATGTATGACGTTATCAAAATTGTTTAAAAACGCTTTTTCTAATTCTTCAATGTAATTATTAAAAGTTTCTGGTGGGACTTTAAACCGACCAAAAGAGAGACATTAAGTAGGTAACCATTAATTATATATAAAAAAAACACATAAATAATACCTGAAATCCTTAATTTACGACGATTAACATAGTAGGTACCTACCCACCATTGTTGTAAGTTTAAGGAATAAATGATGATAATTTGTAAGGGAACGAGAAAAGGGATTCGAAAAAAACAAAAGATTTAAAATACTATTGTTCGTCTCTCGACTCTCGGCAATGAAAAAAATGACAAATTTTCATTTGTCTTTTGACTGGGACACCCATCCACTGCACAATAATTGCGTGGTTTCGGCATTTCGATAGTCAGAGCGGTAAATGTGATGTACGAGCACTCAGGCGGGCGTGCGGCAACCCACTGTCGGTTGTGTCGTCTCCGATACGCGTAGCAGTAGGCATATAACGCGTGGCCTTGAGCGAGTGACGGACATCTGACTTAGGGCTATGCTTAGGGGAATTATACGTGTGACGAACAGGTTTGTTTGCTCTCTGTCTGGGTGTTCAATATCTGTGTATGTATATATTTAAACGTAAAAAAATATGTATATTAGTCTCTGGTTCCCATAGTAAAGATAGAGAGGTAGATAGATGAAACATTTATTCTTTACCACAACACAGATAGAGTACGGTAAACTAAAATTAGGTAGTACACAAGAAACTAGTAGTTACAAAGTTAGTACTTTGCAGTAGCTTACAGACATAGTCGTACACCACCGTCCCTGAATAATATTATAATATTTCATGCTCTACCGCTTGCCTACGCTACGTTTTCTGGTGCGCGGTCGCCACTCGGGAACTTTACTGCCCCAACGGCTATCTGTTCTACGAGCTATGACCGTTACTGTATTGTGGATCGATGACCTGGTGAAGGTCGCGGGAAGCCACTGGATGCGGGCAGCGCAGAACCGGTCGTCGTGGAAATCCTTGAGGGGAAGCCTTTGTCCAGCAGTGGACGTTCTTCGGCTGATATGATGTTACGTGCGCGGAGCTACTTACGCCAAGTTATGAACAACGATGACTATGGAACTTGGGGCTCGATCCCCGCACACACGAGTGTCTTGTCTAGCCGTTCTCCGTTGAACGACTGTATGTATTCTTTAGACTGTGACAATGCAGTGGCTGAGTAAACAAGTAGGTGATTAGAGGGCACGGCATTGATCCCCACCAAGTCGAGCAGACAAGCACGGCCGTACACCCTTTTCTCGAAGCAACTCAACGCATTTTCGAGCTCTTAAACTCTTGTTAGGGAATGAAGAAACTGTCTGAATTTTATATTGCACTAGCTGTTTCCCGCGGCTTCACCCGCATGGACAACGTTTCTATGAATTTTCGAGGGTGCGCAGTGCGCGAGCCCCAAGTGAAAAAAAGCCTAGTCATAAATGTGTTAGTCCAGGTCTTAATCTGTCTACCTATCAAATTTCAGCCAGATCCGTTCAGTAGTTTTTGCGTGAAAAAGTAACAAACATACACACTCACACACTCACAAATTTTCACCTTTATAATATTAGTGTGATTTTTCACGTAATGTAGAAAGTGTATTTTACAAATCAAAAGTTCCTACCTATAGCGATTTTTAAAATATCGTTTATCGAAGTTTCGATATTTCGCCAGTCATTGGCTCACTCGCAAAAATAAATGGACCACTTCCAGGTGACTTAGAAAGTTAAAATTTGTCGTGGAGATAGGTAATTGGGGGCGTATAAAGGGAAAAGTCTGAAAACAGCCAATATCCACCCCTAAGGAGGTGAAACAGGGGTTGACAGTTTATATGGAACTACGGTATTTTCAAAGTAAGAGACATCAAGTTGCACGGGTATATTTCTAGGTTTCTAACATGGTTAGAAAAAAAAAGGAAAGTGGCAAAGAAAACGGGAAAATTCCTAAAAACAAGATTTTTTTAATGTAAAAATTTGCCAAGTCTCGACTTCCTACACCCCTCCCCCTCCCCTCAGCCGTACCTGTGCAAAAAATCACTATAACCCATTGCTCCATTTGCGGCGACGTGAGATATATTAACTTAAAAAATGAGGTGTTTTAGTTTCCCCAGGCCTTTTTAACTTTCCACCCCTTAAACTATATCTATTCCAAAAATCAGGTCGATCCGTTGCTCCCCTGGGACGTAAAAGAATTTACTTAGGATTTAATGACATAGATATTTATAAAGAAACGAAATCGCACGAAATCCTCATGAGCTTCTAAACCTGCGTTAATGCGTAAAAAAAAACTTTGGAAACTTGCGAAAATTACGCTAAGGTTGGCTGAGGTATGAAGGTGAAATAATGAGTCTAGTTTAGCTCACAAATTAAGCGATAAACGTTAACGGACCGCGACAGAACCAACAAAGTAATTACCAACGGCATAACTAGGCTTTATTGAACGTTTGAATATTTCCTAAAACTAAATACATATTATCTAAAAAAGGAGATTGCCAGATTTGCTACCAAATTGCGTCATGACCAAAAATATTATGTGAAAAATCGCAGTTATATTCATAACGCAGACTTCATTTTTTCATGCATTAAGAATGAGCTTGAAAAAAATTAAAGTCGCATAGTAAATATGATTGTAATTTTTTGGATGTTGTTTGGTTATGTATGATGCAAAATGAGACGAGTCTTCCATAATTCCGCGTCAAGATCCTTTCGGTCTTATGACTCTCAATATTCAGAAGGTTGAGGGAGAACTTCCACAGGAAGATACTAACCAGGCATCTGGTCCAGAATTTATGCATGTGACCATTTCCGTGACATTCGCCCGCGTGAATATCGTTTTTATGACTGTATAGCTGGTGCCAGCGACTTCGGGTTGATGGTTCTCTCGGTAAACAATATATTTCTTACTAGCTTTTTCCCGCGGCTTCGCCTGCGTGGACATCGTTTTTATGATTGTCTTTAAGGGTGAATGGTGCGCGAGCCGTCAGTTAGAGGCATAATGATCACGGGTTCGATTCCCGGCGGAGTCTAACTCTGTAAGACACGGTTTGGTTGGTAGAAGGTCATTTTCAGAGCCCGCCTGGATAGCTACCACAATCACAGATTAATATAATAGTTAACCACAATCTTATCTAAGTCTTGGCGCCAAACATCAATTTTAACAAAATAATGTGTTTTGGCTTGAATAGCCCGTTTCCCATTGCGTTGGAGAATCTCGGTAAGTATGCACGCTTATATCTTCGGCATCATCGTCACTAACCATCAGGTGAGATTAATACCAAGGGCTTAATAATTGTAAATATATATATTTTTTAATATAAGTACAGCTTTTGTATGATACGCCATTTAAAACAAATGTGATTGTTATTTGTTATCTTGTTTAATCCCAGTTGAATAAAAGCCTCTGTTATTAATTATTCTGATTTCCCACCATTGCTATTTGTTAACTTGTTTAATCCCAGTTTAATAAAAGCCTCGTTATTAATTATTCTGATTTCCTACATATTGCTATTTGTTAACTTGTTTAATCCCAGTTTAATAAAAGCCTCGTTATTAATTATTCTGACTTCCCACATATTGTCATTTGTTACTTGTTTAATCCCAGTTAAATAAAAGCCTCGTTATTAATTATTCTGACTTCCCACATATTGTCATTTGTTACTTGTTTAATCCCAGTTAAATAAAAGCCTCGTTATTAATTATTCTGACTTCCCACATATTGTCATTTGTTCCTTGTTTAATCTCAGTTAAATAAAAGCCTCTGTTATTAATTATTCTGATTTCCCACATAATATGTAGAGGTATGGGTGGAGTGATGAGATATGCGATACCTGTTAGTCCCAAGTTCGCCAACATCTATACGTATATAAACATACATACATAGCCTTTCGAAAAAACATAACGCTCCTTTTTCCGTACTTGAGTTACAAAGTCTTAGTTACACCCACAGAAATAATATTAGACCATTTATAACTCAAGAATGGCTGGACCGTTTTCATGATCTTTGATTTGTTGGATTGCCCCGAAAATATAAATAACTATTAAAACATCACGAAAATTCTCGAAAAAATACAACCCGGTAAAAAGTAGAGTAGAGTAATTGTAGTTTAGTGTAGTGCAAGTACCTACGAGTATACCTGTAAATTATATTACATAAAAACGACACATTTCATATGTAATAGAGCTGTGTCCAGGTGCACGAACTGGCAGGTTTACAACAGCAACCAAACGAAATGCACTATTGTTAAGCAGCGTAACAAATTACGGAAGTGTTGGAAAATTTCTTAAGTTTGCTCGCAGAAAGAGTTTTTCAATTGCACTCCCACTCGAATGTGGTTAAGTTTCCACGATTACGTGGTTTGAGAGTGTTTTGTGGTCTTCGCTTGCCATTGACGTCTCTATTTTATTCAACGACTGTATTTTGTATTTGCGAATAAGTTCGAAAAGCGGCCAAGTGCGAGTCAGAATTGCACACAAAGGGTTCCGTACGTCGTACTAGATTTCGCAAGTTTCTTCACGTTCCAAAAAGACAGCGAAGGCTTAGTAATAGCACACCCCGGACACTGCATACAACACTCATGAAATGACATTTCTAAAAACAAATGACGGAGCAAATGAAACTATAACCAATCTGTATCAATCTAGGTAACGAGGGGGTGAGGTCGGAATCTAGAGAGCGGCAGGGAGTGTCCATACTGTATGTTAGGACTAATATATATACTTTGGTAATAGGGCCCCGTTGGTCACCTTTATGGGTGTATAGTTCCTTTGCTGAATTAGCTGCAGTTTTGACGACTCGCGACAAACACTCCGACAAAGGGGCCGCCCTGAGATCAATCGCGCCGCCTACCTCGCTGCCGCTGCCGCCGACGTTGTTGGCGCCGCGATTAAACTCAGGGCGGCCTCTTTGTCGGTGTGTTTGGTTGTCACCACCGCCGCCGGCTCGCGGCATTCATCAAAGATGCAGTTATTTCAGGGAACGAACTTTACGGAATCCTAAAAAGTAGGTAGTGCATCAAGAAAGAAAACATGTACGTCGGATTGACCAGTGTTAGCGGTCTGAAATAAACAAGAAATAGTCCTTAAAGGTAAACAGATACAATGTATTAATATGCAATTGACTTTGTTGCCACGAAGCCTGTGTAAACCCGTAAACCCGTAAAGCCAACTGCCATTCCACCATCCCATTCAACAGATCCAAGGATCATCGGCCTTAAGAAGTATAGGTCGATTATGTTTTCAATACACCTTTTTTTACCCTTACAAAGTTATATTTGCCATCGACATCTACAACAGATACCTACTTAATATTTTTTACGGGTAATCTTCATAAGTTGGATTTGCCTTAACCGCAAAGAAAACAGCATCGCAGCTATGAATGGGCTCCATTTATCATTAAGGATACGCGTTTAAAAGAGTTTTCATTAGCTGCGTTAAGACTTTCACTCTCATGGCAATCATCATAAATCATAAAATTTTTGCCACACGGTTACCAGTAATTTGTAGTAAAACCACGGACTTATGACCTGCGAGAATTCGTTATCATTTTATTAAACACATTCACCATGAACTTAAATGAAATCTTTATAATCTATAAAGAAATTGCGTTAAAAAATGGGAAATAGAAAAACATTTTCTAAGATCTGATTTACGGTTAAATGTGTAAATGCTATGAACTTAAATGAAATCATTATATACATATTTCAAAGTGGGAAACAGAAAAGGAGTTTCTAAGAGAAACCGACTGATTTACGGTTTTTGCGAATGCCATTAACTTAAAGGAAATCATTATAATTTTTAAGGAAGTGCATTAAAAATAGGAAACAGAAAAGAAGTTTCTAAGAGAAATTGACTTATTTACGGTTAAATTTGCAAATGCCATGAATTTAAAGGAAATAGTTATAATTTTAAAAGACAGTGCGTTAAAAATGGAAAACAGAAAATAAGTTTCTAAGAGAAACTGACTTACTTACGGTTGAATTTGCGAATGCCATGAACTTTAAGGAAATCATTACAGCTTTTAAAGACAGTGCGTTAAAAAATGGGAAACAGAAACGAAGTTTCTAAGTGAAACTAACTTATTTACGGTTAAATTTGCGAATGCCATGAACTTAAAGGAAATCATTATATTTTTAAAGACAGTGCGTTAAAAAATGGGAAACAGAAAAGGACTTTCTAAGAGAAAATGACTGATTTACGCTTAAATTTGCAAATGCCATGAACATTAAATCATTAAAACTTTTATAAATATTGCGTTAAAAATGGAAAAAGAAAAGGGACTTAGAAACTGTCTGATTTACGATTATATGTGCGGATGTCGTAAGTTATCTATTCATATTTTATAAAGTTAAATTTTACGACTTAATAAACACCAAGATAGGTATTTAAAGTCATAAAAGGGTTCTGAGAGTCTTTTCTGATTTAGAATTATAATTTGATGAATGGACTTGGGCAACGCAGGATTGGTCGTTGTGAATATCTTTCGAGGAGGCCTTGGTCCACCAGTAGACATACTTCGGCTGATATGATGGTGATCAAATCTGATGGACTTCAAACAAAGCAAAATAATTCAAATGATCTCATTGTCAACCAACTCCGTGGTGTAATGGTTAAGTCCTATAGCTACACATCAGGAGGTCGGGGATTCGATTCCCGAGTCGTACTTTGTAAGACTCTGTTTGGTTGGTGGAAGGGCATTTTTCAAGCTCACCGGGCTAGCTACCACCATCTTATCTAAGTCTTACCGCCAAACATCAATGCTAACAACACTGATGTGGTCCGGCTTGAAGATAAGATAGCCAGTTCCCCATTTCGTTGGAGAATCTTGGTAAGCCCGCTTCCATCCTTGGCATCGTCGTCACTTATGATCAGGAGAGATGATGCCAAGATCTTACCAATTGTGGAAAAAAATATGTATCTCGAAAAATGCGTCGAACGCGTGAAATGGTAACGCCAAGTCCTTTATTTAATTTCATCGACGACGACGTAGTGAATCATTCCAAGGAGTTTCGGTGGCGTAAATTAATGAGACAGTCACTCGTTATGTGTGCGTGACTCATTTTAGGAGAAAAACTCTTGCCACACCGCTGTAATTTGATGCCGTTTGGAGACTAACAGTGTTCGCAAGACGTAAGTTTGGTATGGTTGCGTAAAATTCAAACAAGGTTAAATTTTCTTTGTCCTCAAAAACGTAAATGGTACCTAAATGGCATACGAAAGTTAATAGGAGTTTTACGTTTAAATAGTAAGTTTAACTACTGTACCACTCTGACGAAAAATGACTGATCTCACTGGAACATACCTGGAACAAATTAAAAGACAGTTTAGTAAAAATAAAACTGTTATAAATAACCTAATTTTATTAACAGTATTTGATTTTTGAATATTATTAATAAAAGCATTTTCATAGCCTTACGGCACACCTAGGACACTGCATACAACGGTCTTGAAATGACATTTCTAAAAACAAATGACGAAGCTAACATAATCACGGCGAAATCATATACATTCGAGAACCAAACTTGAACCAGAAACTGTATCAATTTGGGTAACGAGCGGTTGAGGTTGGAATCTAGAGAGCGGCAGGGAGGTCCATACTGTATGTTAGCACTAATATATATACTTTGCTTATGGAAACCGAAACTATACAGATAAATTAATTTTAGATTCAGTTTTTAAATATGGACGGTATTGACTGAAAATAAACTGATTTAATTTTAATAAATTGGTTAGTCCCAGAGACAATTTTGAAAATTAAAGATTTTTTACCGTAATCTTGTCCGAAGAATTACCTAACATTTCTTATTTATTTATTACCATTTAATACACATACATCGACCTGAAATTAGCTGCAAATAAAAAAAAACACAAACTATTAATGTAAATTAAATATAGCACCCATTAGCCAAAATAGCTTAATTAACTGCCATTATTGGCAAAGTTAGTAAAAATACAGAATATAATGTTTATATCATCACATTATTTTTCATTAGGCTGCAATAGAAATAGATGTCAGTTATGAATGGTAAGTAATACGTACTTATATCACTAAGCGATCTACTCGAAACTATTGATTCAGTGTGGTTAAGAAGCTTAAGGTTGACTTAAATAAACAAATTTAAGATGAAATTACGATAGATCTTTATTAAGAGGGTATTCATAAATCAAATCAAATGACGTTTGACCTTATCGTTTGGTCTTATGGACATTGACATCAAAATTCACCTGCAAATTTTTTTTAGACTCCTTATGTTATTCTGCGCCAGTTACTTTATTATCTCTGTGCCAAATTTCAGCAACATACGTTCAGTTTTTTAAGATTAGGAGAATATCAAACTGACAGACAGCTTCAGATTTATATATTAGAAAGAATAGATATTAATATTAGTGATGGATGACATAGGCAACTGAGACATGGTCGCTTACTATGGGCCTCATAAGAAGGCTCAAGGTCACCCAAATGGCGATGGAGCAAGCTATGCTCGGAGTTTCCCTACGTAATCGAATCAGAAAAGACGTGATCCGTAGGAGAACAAAGGTAATCGAAATAGCTCACAGAATCGTTAAAATTAAGTGTCTCTGGACGGGGCACATAGTTCGTAGAACAGATGGCCGTTGGGGCTGTGAAGTTCTCGAGTGGCTACCGCGAACTGGAAGACGTGGTTTAGATAGGCCTCCCACACGGTGGAAGGCGCTGAATGCGGGCAGCGCAGGACCGGTCGTTGTGTAAATCCTAAGGGGAGGCCTTTGTCCAGCAGTGGACGTTGATGTTGATGATAATGAGGGATAGACAGATAAATGCTTAATTTTACTAAGCCTAGCACAAAATGAAAAACCTAGTAAATTAACTAAATAATTATCTTATTTAAAACCTGTGCTTATCAAATAAGCAGAAAACGCTTATTCCTGTGAATACTCCCTAAACACAGTAGTAATGTTGACTGCTAGTCATATAAGTTACTTTTTAACATCTGTCAAAAACGAAATTTTATCCAAAAATGTATAAAATAGGAACGTGTGACGTAATAGTTTCTCAGCGTCATCGATTTACCAATTTCGTGATTTTTCTTTAATTAAAGACGCAGTGAAAAACATAATGAGTAAGATTTTTTTAAAATTTCAATGGGATGTAAATTTAGGGAATAAAATTTAAAAAATATTTTTGATGCAGTCAAGTATTGATTCAGATAGGAATGATACGATATGATACAGTTACGAAATATCGGCGATACGATCGCACTTTCAAGACGTTCCGTCGTCACGTCTCGTCGGCAACAAAAAGAGCGTTGCGTAAACTTTTAGATCCGATGAGCTTTCTTCAAACTGGTTTAGTGGACCTTTGTATAACAGCTTTTAAAAGAAATCGAGGACAGGATAATAGCTAAGATAAAACAGTCGTTGCTTCTGTTGAGTGTGTTTATTGCATATTTGACGTTGATGACTTGAGGAGGAACAAGACTTAGAAGTGTTAAATATTGTTATTCGAAACTTACTGACTGATAATCGAAACATTCTAGCTAGTGTGTTAAAACATCAACTGCGTAATGAAATGGAATTCAAAAAACAACACCTTGCAACTTTAGGGTTCAGGAGCAAAAATGGTAATAAACGGAACCCATATAATTTCTTCATGTCCGTCCAACCGTATGTATGTAACACTCAATTTTCTCTTCCACAATTAGACCTAACCTTCATGAAATTTTGTAAAAGATGTAAAATTAGGACCCGAAATGGATGATAATAATAAATTTATTTATTTAAGTAATTTAAGACTCATAGAATATCAGTAACTATGTGCTTAAAAACTATGTTAGTATTTCTTAACCTAGAACCGTGTAAAAACAAAAGTAGTTGACTATGTGAAACCCTGCTACAAGATCACCACAGAAGTGGAGAGCCTGCAGCAGCGATTCACATTCGAGCAGTCGAGCCGGCTCGCGACGCAGCTCAGGATGAGACAGGGGTCTGGCCCGCACGCAAGTCAATATCTAAAAAAAAATTTTTAGAGTTCCCTTACATAAAAGAAGGTTTTTTTTTAATGGAATCCCTCGAGTGGGTTACCGTTGAATAGATCTTATAATATGATATAAAGTTTTTTTTTATATTTTTTTTAATTAAAGCAGTATTTTAAAAATATTGAATTCTAAACTGACACTTTTCGTGCCCCTCTAACCATTGGGCTTAAAATTCTTAAAAAATACAGATTACTGAATTTTCATTTTCAGTTATAGGTAGAAATTCATTGCAAAATGTTATTTAATCACACAACACAAATTTTATTACTGAATCAAAAACACACTCTATAAATGTTGAGATGAAAATGAAAAAATTTAATACAGTCTTCTTTGCATAGAGCAAAGATAAAATTAACAGGCGTGCAAAATATCTATAGAACACGCAATGCTATCGAACTCAATTTCGATACCAATCAGCAGACCAAACAAATGTTAAAAGAATCAATTAGGAGAGTGGTACGAGAACGCGATAAGATGCATGAGTGGCGCGTGCGCACGGGAGCCGCTCGTGAGTCACGCGGCTGATGTGGACATGTTAATTGCTTGAACCACCTGTAAGGTCTCTTTTATCTTTGCGCCAAATTTATGGTTTGCATAACTGGCATAGCTAAAAAATAAGGTGGTTTTTTGTATATCGGAGGTCCGTACACCTGAAGGGTGACCGACGGGACCCATTACTAAGCCTCCGCTCTTCGTCCGTTCGTCTATCTATCTGTCAGCAGACTGTATTTCATGAACCGTAATAGGTGGATGGTTAAAATTTTACAGAGTATGAATTTTTTTGCCGCTATAACAACAAATAATAAAAATTAGAAAAAATGTTTTTTTTAAAAAAAAACTTGTTTATATATACATAGGTATTTTGGATTAGCTCTATCGTAAAAATGGTAATACATAAAATCGTGAAACTAGGTGTGATTATAGACCTAATTCTGAAGTTGTCTTACCACCAGGTGAGATGTTGTCAAGGGTTTACCCATTGTGAATAAAAAAAAATCGCCGAGTAAAACAACAGATAATAATAAAAAACTGGCCAAGTGTGAATCGTACTCGCGCTAAGGACTAAATTGAAAAAAAGCATTTTTCTGTCGCTCGCGTTGTTGTCTTTTGTCTGTAATGAGAATAGGTATCATTGTAATAGTTGTGTGGAGAGGTGTGGTGGTATGGAACCCTCGTCGGTTTTTTTTAATGAAAATAAAGACTATTTTATGAAAGTTAATTTGTTATACTTTTATCACTGGTTATGTTTTATGATTTTTTAGAAGACGAAAAGTGATGACGTGACAGCCCCAAATACTATGAAAAAAATACAGCCTTAGTACTACATTCAATTTTGTTTTAGTTTATGAAAGGAATTTAGTGATTTAGTGTTATTAAATTACTTTTTACAGTAAAAAATCGTTATAATTCAAAATGTTTTTTTATTACATGTCTTATAAAACTCATAATGCCAATTAATATTTGAACTAATATTTCGATAGCTTTTGTTCTTTAAAAGATAATATAATAAAGATAAAATTTCTTCAAAAAGCAATAAGGGAACTGAATTAGGAAAATAAAGAAAACCTAGTGAATTGCAATAGGATCCTATGACAATAGATAGGGACAACATATGACGTATGTTGCTATGTCAATAATGAAAAAAACTTAAATAATATTGGATATTTCGGGTTGAAGCCTCGGTGGCTCAACCGGTAACGACTCGGTCCATCTAACTAGAGGTACCGGGTTCAAATCTGGATGGCCAATGTACCAATGAGTTTTTCTAAAAAACTTAAGTACATACTTTCCGATTGCTTTAACGGTGAAGGAAAACATCGTGAGGAAACCTGCACACGCCTGCGAAGAAACTCGAAGGTTGTGTGTGAAGTCGACCAACCCGCACTGGGCCCGCGTGGTCGTCTAAGGCCTAATCGCCCTGATTCAGGGTAGGCTCGAGCCCCTCGGTGGGGACGTATATGAGCTGTAATGATGATTTCGGGTTATCGAAGCTCCACTGCATCCAATATTTCTCAAACTTTTAAAGCATCAAAAATCTAAATTATGCAAAAGTTACAAATAACAAAGGCAAAACTATAGATTTATAATGTATTCAACGGTTCGTTTATTTAATTATTTCGATGATGTAACAATAAACATTACTAATGATACATTGATTATGTTGGATAATAAAGACGAGAATAGCCGGTGGCGCCAAAAACAATCTTATCGTGTAAATTAATGTGCTTTAATAAACAGATGCCGCAAGTTAAAAGGTCAACAGATACGACGATATTCATGAATCGTTAGTCCATTCATAATACCGAGATTTATTACACGAATTCTTAGTGAAATTGCGTATTACGGCATTCAATTTACGACTGTTTATTTCCGTTTCCAATTATGATAATAGGGTATAAGTGTTGAATGTTTGCAATGCTGCAGGCAGATTACGTGAGTACAATTTCTTGTTTACAGCGTTAAAATGAGTATCTTCGAAATTATACGTTTTATCTGCTTTTACCGTCATTACTAGTAAAAGTTAGTAAAGACTTGTCAAAATGCTTAATCCAAGTTTACAAATGAAAACGGACGATGGTCATCAATGAAGTAGTAAACATTGGCTTTCACGAGTTTTGCACGCGGCCTTTAAACGTCCCCACTACTGGGGCACGGCTCTCTTCCCAAACTCGGGTAGAATCCCTACTTAATATAATATTATTATAATATAATATATAATATTATAATATCCCTACTAATATTATAAATGTGAAAGTAACTCTGTCTGTCTGTTACGCTTTCCCGCAAAATCTACTGAACGGATTTGGCTGAAATTTGGTAGGTAGACTGATTAGGACCTGGATTCAGACATAGGCTACTTTTTACCACGCTCGCGAGCCGCTTGCGGCTCGCGCACTGCGCACCCTCGAAAAGTCATAGAAACGTTGTCCACGCGGGTGAAACCGCGGGAAACAGCTAGTAATATTATAAATGCGAAAGTAACTCTGTCTGTCTGTTACGCTTTCACGCAAAAACTACTGAACGGATTTGGCTGAAATTTGGTAGGTAGACAGATTAAGACCTGGATTAAGACATAGGCTACTTTTTACCACGCTCGCGAGCCGCTTGCGGCTCGCGCACTGCGCACCCTCGAAAAGTCATAGAAACGTTGTCCACGCGGGGGAAACCGCGGGAAACAGCTAGTAGGCTATATTCCACACACGTGGGCCAAGTACGGGTTGGTGGAGGTTGTAGAGTTAGTGGCGAACCCCTTGTCTAAAATATTTAAAGCTACTTTTATGGCCATGTGTTAAGGTTTGATAGACGTCTTAGCAACTTCTATCTCTGATAGCAATCTGCACCAACGACTTAACGTGCCTTGCGAAGCACAAAAAAACGACCGAGAAAAATGCCACTAACAGTCAAACCCATCCAGGTAATGACCGTGCTTCAGGTCAGTGAACCTGCGTAATCGACACAACCACGCAAGTCGCACTGAGCTGCGACCGCTTCTTTTAGAGGTACATATTTAATTCTAAACATAATGTATACCTTTATACAACCAAAATATTTGATATTCGTCTATAAAACTCTTATGGTAACAAAGGTCGAGCTTACAGACTTTATTATCTTCTGGCTGAATAAGATAAGTTACTTAATAAAAAAATCAATTATTTAAAAAAATCAACTCTTCACTGATTCCTGTTTCCCTTAGACTCATTAAAGAAATCTTGAAGGAAAATTGGGTCTTGAAGTAGACACGAATAGAGTGTGGTGCTTTACTATAAATCTGCGCAGACACAATATATGAAGAAGTTTCAGGACACCAAGTCAAGAAAGATAGATGATCTGAATAAAGCGCATAAGGTAACTATTTAGTAATCTGTGGCATAAGAGAGAATAAACATCGTGAGGAAACCTGCACATCTGATTCCAGATTTGTATGAAGGTCGCATTACACACGTGCGTAGGTGTAAATCTAAATTCCATACACGTGACCGCGGGTGATGCTAAGTGCAACACCCCAGGGAACAGCCGTCTATCCCTTGGACAGCACGATTAATTTTGCCACACGATAAGAGAGAGAGAGGTAGTGTCTGTGTGTGTGAGAGTGAGAGAGAAATAATAATACCTGAATCATTTATAAACAAGTTTACACGAATACAGTTTCTTTAAAGTAGGTACATGGATATAACAAAAATAACCAGGGTGCTTTGTGTGAATCTTTGAACGAGGATGAAGAAATATCCAGTGAAAGGTCAGCTTGAAGTTAAAAACCGACCAAGTGCGAGTCCGACCCACGTATTTACAACAATGATTAGGTACCTAACCTATATATTTCAATCAAAAGACATTAATAAGAGTGACAGAAAAATTACATTTTTTATTACGTACTACGTACGACTCGGATCTGGCCGGTTTTTATTATTACTTGTTGTTTTATACTTTGGATACTAAAATCACAGGTACAAATCTTGTTGTATGTGTTACCGTTTTTACGATAGAGAAAAAACCTAAAACCTTAAAAAACACTTTTTTTGTCTGGGGCGCCCCTTAATTACTACATTTTTTTTATTATTTGTTTGTGAATCCGACATAATAATACACATTCTGTGAAAATGTTAACCGGCTAACTATTATGGTTCAAAAGATACAACCTTTTAAAGGCCGGACGGACAGACGCACAGCCGGACAGACAGACAGCGTAGGATTAGTAATAGGGTCCCGTTGTTATCCTTTGGGAACGGACCCTAAAAAATAAAATAATGATATCAGTTGTACAGTGCCCAGTTGAGTGCATTTGGGTCATTAACGAGTTGTTGTGACTCATAAAGGTGTTTTCAACAACTTTTATACTTTTTGATATTTAGGACCCCAATTGTGTTTCATATTCTTTGTTCTTTTTATTTTTAATTACCGTTACAAGAGTGGTTTCGTTTGAATTATATGGAAATAATATTTAAAAAAATGTACATGTTCGTTTGTGCTGTTGACCCATAAAAGTTTAAACTTTAACTCGTTCAAGATCTCGATCATCACAAGCTACAAGTATAGTAAGTAAATAATTTATTGAAATATCGATGAGTGTTAAGGGATAGCTTATGAAATTAAAAAAATGTTTATTGTCGTAAAAAAAGCACTTTTTTCTTAATTCACAGTTGATAAGCCCTTGGCATTATCGCACCAGATGGTAAGTGACGATGATGCCGAAGATAATCCCCAACGCAATGGGGATCTGGAGTAATCTGTGATCTGGCTTTCAATACTGTTACCACTGATTTTTGGCGGCGAGACTTAGATAAGATGGTGGTAGCTAGCCAGGCGTGCTATGAAAATGCCCTACCACCAATCAAACCGATACATACACAAATTACGAGGAAAATAGAAATAAAAAAAAAACTTGGTGTGACAACGAATTGGTCGCGTACATAACTAGCATTTTCTTACCTATATCTTAAGTTTATCTTGTATTTACACCCTAACTTTCCCAAAAGGGTTCCATGTATCCAGGAGACAAAATCTCTTCCCATTTTTTTATATTTTTTTTTATTTACAATTGGTAAATAATAAATGAAATGATAGAAAATAAAAACCAAATAATAGATCAAAATAGTTCTGATTTGAAATGTTATGTTAACGAACATTACGTCCCCACTGCTGGGACATGGGTCTCTTCCCAAACTCGGGAAGGTAAGGCCATAAATCCACACACGGGGGCCAAGGTCCAGGTTGCTGTATGTTGTAGGGCTCGTAGCGAACCCCACTGTCAGAAGTTTTTCAAGCCGCCTAAAAGGCATCTAAGACGCCTTAACGACTGCCATCTAGTGATGGGAAGCACGGAAACGGTCGAAAAAATGCTATTAATAGTCTAACCCATCCACTCATTAGTCTTTGCTTCAGGTAAGTTAACCTGTGTGATCGAACCAACCATGTGAGTCGCACTGAGCTAGGACCGCCGATCTAAAATGTAAAATCTTCGTATATCTTGATGAGCACTTCTGTAACGTCTTAGTGCACAAGTTAGTCTTGCCGAGGTATGCGCACGCGCTGCACTTTGCTTCGCGCACGATTTTAGGTCAAGGCTCCAAGGACCGCTCCGGGGAGATTAGCACAAATTGCAGTAACTGTGCACAGAATCCAGTCAGACAAGCGGTTTTTAATGTGCAAATCCACTTTTAGATTGTGACTCAATAAATGATTGTGTTCTTGATTTATCTCTTTCGAGGTTCTCTACAAAAGCTCAAACCAATCCTTTAATTTCATTTCTTGCATAAAAGTTACAGTTTATGTATTTGAAGGCAACTAATGAAGAGAAAATAATAAAATCAGAATCGCGATTGATAAACGAACTAAAGCGTAAAAGGTGCCTAAATTTAGTTGAAAGTGGGTTTGCGTGTATTTTGTGTAAAATAATAGTTGAATAAGAGGTTGATTGAATCGTGGGAACTGCTATAGTTGAATATTAGGGTAATGGTCAGTCGTGATTTAGGTCTGTAGTTCTGTGATGAAAATAATCGGTCTATGAATGACTCAGAGAAAGATAATGATTGAAAAGATTATCAAACATTAGTCGTTGGTACTCTAGTATAATCTTGTAAGTACTTAACAGTCGTTAGCCACTGGCATTTTTTTATTTAAATAATAGATACCGTGCAAAGCAAAATTAAATAGAATGGCCTTAACAATGAAGATGAGATCATTATTATATATAAAATGGTACTTTAATTAACATGTACAATAGATACTTCGTAAAATTGTTAAATAAAAAAAAAACCAGAGAAATGTAAAATTCCAGTAGTCAATTGTATTCAAAGGGGACCGAAGTCGAAACCCTCACAAATATTCAACGTGAGAACAACACAACAGGTGATCAACATGTGCACTACAGTCATGGAGCATGAACATGAAGGTACTGCGTTTGAGAAGCAAGCCAGGGAATTCCATCGAACCAGACATTGGGGTGATCGCCGAAGTGTGTCGCCTACTGTGCTCATTATAAAATTAAGGTGAAAAAGAAGAGGGAAATAAATGTGGTATCAGTAAGCTTGAAGATAGAACGGAGAAATTAGCAGTGATTATAAAGCTTATTAATTAGAAAAATATGAATTTCCGTGTGCTATTGCTGTAAACCAGTAACGTTCGAGTGACAATGCATACAAAAGCTTATTAATAAATAAAGGCAAATATTTTCATTGCCAATATGAAATACCTAAAAAATAATCATAGAAATGAATGAGGAATTAAGAACAATACATAAGTGTATTCAGCAAAATACATTAAGAGGAAGAATACTGATAAAAAAATAAAGAAATTTATTGCTCAGCAACACATGGACGGACTTCAATCTAGCAAAGAGCTCAGCGGCGCTACTATTGGGGGCTTCCCTAGAGATGGCAAGGAATGTCGATTCAATATTAATGCAGCACACAACATTCTCATAATGGATGCTGTGCGAATCCAATTTATTTTGTGCGCATGTGTTACATCAACAATAGTTGCTTCACAAAATTGCAAGTACGGGTGATAAAAAAAAATCTGGTTTCTACTTATCATACTGAACAACTTTCCCCAAAAAACCCATACTTAATTCGCAAAAAAAATTGGAGTTTCCATACAAAATTGGCTGATTTAGCTGATCAATTTGTATGGGAAGTCCAAATTTTTTTTGTGGATTGACTTAGGGTTTCTTGGGGAAGGTTGCTCAGTATGATGGATGAGTAGAAGCCACAGTTATAATATTGCCAGACATTTTTTATCACCCGCTAATTTCTAAGAATTTAGGAAGACTGCAGTCAGCTTAGCAGCTTTTGTAATTTTTATAGTTCTTTTTGACGAAGGGATAAGTCAGATGATATATAAATAAAAGGGAAAATCTTTTTATAAGCTATAAATGGTATAATGTACGAATGAAACGATAGGGGACTAATAGCTTAATCCTTCATGATTTATCGATGGTTAAGTTTTATCTTCTGACTTAATTCCGAGAAGAATTCTGAAATAAAAGTTGCAGTTACAGATTTTAAAAAACTCTGGTGCTGCTGTTGGTTTAGCTAGATTTTTCAGATTTTAGGCTGGCCTCACACAGTCGGAAAATTCATAATCTGAATTCAGAGAGCCTGGATTTGGAAACACTATAATGGTGTGGAGCATGCTGAAATTATACGCAAATCCGGTCTTTCTGAATACAGATTATGAATTCAGAGAGGAATTCCGGCTGTGTAAGCCAGCCTTAGAAAAGTAATCCTGATGTCATGTACGCATTTTTACGAGTTCGTAAAACCCCCTACGAAGAATCCTAATAAAATCGTTCTGTCCGTCCGTTCGTCAAAGATAGTCAAAAAATCATAAATTACATTGCAACATTTTCGAACCGTGGTCCGACACACACTTGGCCGGTTTTGAAGTCATCTCACAAAATACTAACTTTAAACGTACCCGTGAGAATGATCAAAGATAATGAATCGAAGTCCCACAGCGTCCTAAGGGCGAAAAACGAGGGGTTACTTATCCCTTTTATGATGTACATACGATGAATCTACGCATGCGCATTGTATTGCGCGATTTCGAGCTCTTTTTTCATATTTTTTTAACAAAGCCATTGCAAAGAACAATAGCTTGACGGGCCGGGTCACGCTCGGCGACCGGCAACAAAAGATGTGTTGAAATTAATCAACAGTTTGTGAGCGAGATCGACTGATGTATTTGCATCATCCTCTACGTTTTGCGTTCGCGTTTCACTCGCTTGGTAACAAAACGCCGAGTTTCCCAACAGATGAATCACGTAATCGACAATTTAGTTTATTGTCTCGTGTTTTGTTACTCAGTTAAGTCAGGCCATTTTAAATTCAATGTCTTGATTATTGTTTTAGGAAATACAATAAACATACTGTGAGGTATGGTTGGGGCGGTGAGCATTTGTAAAACAATAATTTATTTTAACTTTTAGTTTCATCATTAACATATCAGCCGAAAGAGTCCACTGCTGGACAAAGGCCTCCCCCAACATAGTTTACACTATATAAGGAAATCTTCTGAGTTTTGGTTTCCTAGCACAAGCTGCACAGAAAAAGGTGTGTCTGATCGACAGTGACAGCTAGTTATTGATTGCGCGTTTCGTTGCAAAATCCGCGTGTCTAGTATTTCTCACGGACCGCAAACGGCCTCGCTTTGCAAAACCGTTTAAATAATGAACCTGAAAATTGCATTTTCGCTGGACTATAATAAACACATCAAACATGGCGGCTTTAGTGTGTTCGGATGCACGCTCCACATATTCGCACGTGACGGACACACGTCTACCCCTGGGGGCGAAGCCCCTGTGCCCTGTGTGGGGGGTCCGGCCCCTTCGTCTCTGGTGGATTATAAACGCGTATTGCATACGGAACTCTTTGGTCTGCAAAAAGACCGGAGTGTTTGATGAAAGGTGCAAAAGTAAAAACAGTAGGTACTTGTATCTATAATAAACACGGTTCGATATAAATTTTGTTGTTGACAGATGCGCTGCCCATGAACAAAAAAAGAGATGTCAACCAAAATGTCCGCAGTGATGGAATTTGTTTATTCTTCTGCTTCTTTTCTGCTATATTCATAGAAAGCCTTAGTAGGTCCGAGTCTGTAGTAGTCTAAACTGAACTATTAGTCAGAAAAGTAATTACAAAATGGTTTAAATTCAAACACAAAAAAACACATTTTCTGTTATCAGCAGTTCATAACAACAGAAACAGGTTTTCTATTAATTATTTATGTAGAAAGTTGAATTTGTTTGCATAGTTTCATTTTATTTCCTATTCAACACATTACGCAAAGTTGCGTAATTTTGAACATACAAGAAAATCTTGATATGTTATTCAATTCAGCAACACTGTTTAATGTTTTCCGTCCAATTTCCATAATACCCCTAACATAACGTTGATTTACACTCATCCTCTCTGACAGCTTGGAAAGCGAGGGATTCACTAGAATCATAACGCGATGAAACTGTATGAAAAACGAAAGTTATCACGTTATAAATTTTCTTTGCCATTGTATCCGTTTAGCTAATAAATTGTCACGCTTTAGACGTAGCAGAGGGGGTGTTACCCTTTATTTTGTAAGTCACATCGAATTTTAAACAGAAAGGGTTATAGGCAACACATTTGTAACATCGATTACGGTAAAAATACATTATTTTCTTCTCGAATTTTAGGGTTGGAAGCTTCTTTTAAAAAGGTATTAGTTGCGAAAGCAAAATTTATTTTTCCCATTATTAGCACAACAAAGAAGACGTGCTGCTTTACATTTTTTTTTTTCATAATGATGAGCAGGGAAAGTCGTTGTGCTAGTATTCGGTTGTAGGTGGCAGACATTTAATACTTCTTTTATAAGAAAATATTTAACGTTATATCACCGAAAATGTTTACCGAAGCCCTGGAAGATGTTTTCTAGCTTCTGGACTGGGGTGGACTCGGCATCAATATCAACGGCGAGTACATCGCTGACGATATCGTGGTCATGGCTGAGACTATGGAAGACCTAAGCACAATGTTTGATGGCCTCAATAAAGTCTCTCAACAAGTAGGTCTTAAAATGAACATGGACATTGGACAAGACGAAAATAATGTTAAATGTCTGTGTCGCACCCACCCCTCTAAAGATTGGAGACTCTACACTGGAAATTGTTGACAAATATGTATACCTGGGGCAAACAGCTGGACTGTTGGTAGTAGCTTTAGGTAGGTCCGATTCAAGAAAAAGATCAATCGACGAATCTAACTCGGCTGGGCAGCGTTCGGGAAGCTTCGCAATATTTCATGTTCTAAATACCGCAGTGTCTCAAGACCAATGTCTTTCACCAATGTGTATTGCCAGTGATGACTTACGAAACTGAGACATTGTCGCTTTCATGGGCCTCATAAGAAGGCTCAAGGTCACCCAAAGGGCAATGGAGCGAGCTATGCTCGGAATTTCCCTACGCGATCGAATCAGAAATGAGGAGACTCGCAAGAGAACAAAAGAAACCGACATAGCTTACAGAATCGCTAAACTGAAGTGGCAGTGGGCAGGGCACGTTGCTCGTAGAACAGATAGCCATTAGGGCAGTAAAGTACTCGAATGGCAACCGCGCACCGGAAAACGTAGCGTAGGCAGGCCTTCCATGCGGTGGACAGACGACCTGGTGAATATCGCGGAAAGGCGCTGGATGCGGGCAGCGCAAGACCGGTCGTCGTGGAAATGCTTGGGAGAGGCCTTTGTCCAGCAGTGGACGTTTTTTCGGCTGATATGATGATGATGATGAAGAAATTATTCAATAATACACTAAGGTAAAGAAATTGTCGTCGACACAGTAAAGTCAAAGTATATATATTAGTACTAACATAGTAATCTAAGCGACGACCACGAACCGGAAGACCTAGACTAAGCAAGCCTACGATTCGGACCTGGTGAAGGTCGCGGAAAGCCGCTGGATGCGGGCAGTGCAGGGACCGGTCGTTGTGAAAATCCTTAAGTAATAACAAACAAGTTTCCCAAAGAAACTATATGTGAAATAAGGAAAAGAGAAATTTTACTTTTTACATTTCTGCTGATTTGATAACTCATTATTATGTATCGAGGACCAAACATTTTTTTCCGATTTGACATTTAGTTTCTTTGGGAAGTTCGTTTGTAATCACGAATACACTTTGCAATACAATTTTGTTATAAAAGTCATCCTGTATTGTATAATCAAAAATCCTATTATAAAACATTTTTAGTAACGCATAGCTTCTAATGTTAAATTAGCGTCACATATTTATAATAGTGGACCATGGAATATGAATGTTGCTATGTTCCAAATGGGAACCTTTGTATGGTGCAGCGGAAGTTTCGCGTGTGCTCTGCAATTATGTGGACACCTACATCGACTCACATCGCATCCTGTCGATTACCGCTTGCATCTAACTGTATAGTAATGCTGTTCTATTATCCATTCGCGTTTTATTATATTTTATTTTTTTATTATTATATCAGCTCATATACGTCCCCACCGAGGGGCTCGAGCCTACCCTGAATCAGGGCGATTAGGCCTTAGTCGACCACGCGGGCCCAGTGCGGGTTGGTCGACTTCACACACAACCTTCGAGTTTCTTCGCAGGCGTGTGCAGGTTTCCTCACGATGTTTTCCTTCACCGTTAAAGCAATCGGTAAGTATGTACGTAAGTTTTTTGAAAAACTCATTGGTACATTGGCCGTCCAGATTTGAACCCGGTACCTCTGGTTAGATGGACCGAGTCGTTACCGGTTGAGCCACCGACGCTTTTTTATTATATATCCTGTGTGAATTTAAAAAAATCAAGGCTCGTTGTCCAGATCATCAATAGAAACTCTGTGCAAAAGTTCCGCTTTCTAGGTCCAAGTGTTTGATCTGGCCGTTGATGAGTCAGTCAGTGAGTGAGACAGGAATTTCCTTTGTATATACAAGGTGTTTGGGAGATAGTGCAGAAAACTGAAATGGGAGCCAGAGGTGGTCATCTTATATATAAAAATTAATCGCAAAATGTGTTGGTAAGCGCATAACTCGAGAACGGCTGGACCGATTTGGCTAATTCTTTTTTTGTCGAGTTCTTTATTGTCTGGAGAAGGTTCTTAGGTGCGGTAGGGTAGGGTAGGGTAGTGTAGTGTAGTGTAGGGTAGTGTAGGGTAGGGTAGGGTAGTGTAGGGTAGGGTAGGGTAGGGTAGTGTAATGTAGGGTAGTGTAGTGTAGGGTAGTGTAGTGTAGGGTAGTGTAGTGTAGTGTATGTAGGGTAGGGTAGTGTAGGGTAGTGTAGTGTAGAGTAGTGTAGGGTAGGGTAGTGTAGTGTAGGGTAGGGTAGTGTAGTGTAGGGTAGGGAGGGTAGGGTAGTGTAATGTAAGGCGGTACGTAGTTCGCCGGGACAGCTAGTTTAGAATAAATTTGGCTTAATACACTTGTATAAAATTAGGAAGTTTTTACCGTATTTTGCACTTCAACTGTAGTATAACTTTTATTTGGAAAATCGCGAAATATTTAAACAAATGCGTTTTTCATACAAAATCTGAAAATTAAAAAGCGAATATCTCAAAAAATGTGAGACTTAGGCTACAAGTGTATTAAGTCAAATCTATTCTAAATGACCACCTCTGGCTCCCATTTCAGTTTTCTGCACTATCTCCCAAACACCCTCTATATGTTAATTGAAAGTTAATAGTCCTAACTAATTTAATTAAAATTTAAAACCTGGCTGCATAAAAACATTACCCCTCTTTTTTTAAACAGTCATGTAAAAATATGTCATAAGTTATTCACGGGATCAAGACAAATTTTACAACACCTCGCACCCCAAAATCCATCAAGCCGTTAAGGCTCAGCCTAATAAACTCGAAAAGCATAACCCTCAGTTTTAGGCAGTCAGGTAAAAAGAGCATTACCAAGACCGTATTAAAAAAAATGCATAATATGAATGATGATAAGTTTTAACTTTTACCCCAAATAAAAAATTTTCTTAAAATAAAAATTTATAAGTATACTGGTTTTTGTTAATAATTGCAGTCACGCATAATTATCTATCAATAACATTCTAAACATCAATAACATTGGCCGTATGGCTCACGGCTGAGAATAGGGCCATTCTATTTCTTCCAATAGGTGTCGTAAGAGCCGACTAAGGGGCTCTAACCGGAGGATGGGCAGCAGCGTCTTTCCGTGACTTGCAGCCAATCTGCAACAACACTGCGATCGCCAACCCGCCTGCCAAGCGTGGCGATTACGACAACACCCCCCAATGATCGACATAAACAAAAAACGGCCCCTAGTCCCCAGCGGCCCCGCTATTCCTGGCTCTGGTAGCGGTCAAGGTAACGGCGGGGCATGGGGTGCGAAGAATCCGCGGCAGATGCCAGGCTACCAAATCAAAAGAGGCAGGCCTCCCACTCGGTGGACCGATGACCTGGTGAAGGTGGCGGGAAGCCGCTGGATGCGGGCAGCGCAGAACTGGTCGTCGTGGAAATCCTTTGGGGAGGCCTATGCCCAGCAGTGGACATAATATATGAATGAACATTCAAATATAAGTATACGTTCAAGTGTTCACTATACTAGTTCTCAATCAATCCCTAAGTAAAGGTTGCCTAGTAGAATTCGCTTAAAGCGATAAGGCCGCCTTTGTACTCTATGTATATTACAAATTATAAGTCCTGTACTGTTTTTTGGCGTGCAATAATGTGAATTTACCTTCTTTCTTATACTTACTTACTGCACTAGTCTGCAGTTTAAGTAAAACAATGTCTAATTTTAATTAAACCGCAACTGAACGATATTAATAAATAATAATGTAGTACTCGTAGCTACATACGAGTACAATGTTTTGTATGCGGCGTTTGCCATATTGTGCCTATAAAAAAATCATGTAGGTATTTCAAACTTTAATTAGCACGACATAACAATGTAAAATACGTCTTTTGTTGAACCAAATATTTTCTTTTGCAGCATTGATCTTGGCAGTTTTTTTTTAAAAATTTCAGTAATATGTGCCGTCTTAGGCTCTCTATAGTTTCCAAACTTATAGTTCCCAAAAACTTACATCTATATTCTAAGGGGCTCCACTTCTTAAATCTATCTTTGAGTCCTAGGTACCAACCCTGTCAAAGGAAATCTTTGGTACACGAAACGCTGTATTTTCAACCGACTTCCAAAAAGGAGAAAGTTCTCAATTCAACTGTATGTTTTTTTATGGTACGACTGCCACTAATGATAGATAGGTTTAGGTAGTTTTTTGGGTCTAATCTATGTATAGTACTCATTAAAATTGGGGACTAAATATTTTAAATGTTGTACATTGTTAATAGAACTTGAAAATAAGTATAAGTACTAGTATATGCTGCTATTAACTGGTAATAAATCAACATTCTTTTAGAAGTGGTGAAGTGACCAAATAATTTGTTTATTCAAACGACCGCCCGTATCAATTGAAGCCCGCATGTCACCGCTTCAATGCAGTGATTCAATGCGAATTAAATAAGAGGACTTGATATGAGTAGATTTTTACATTCTAACAGCAGTTTAGAAAAGTAATCTCGAGTGATATTGCAATGTACAACTAGTATTACACTTTAATTTGAGACGATCAGACTTGTGTACAACAGGGATCTGTTTTGGATTGTTTATTGCGCACGCAGCACATGACACTTGATTGATAAGTTAAGTTTTATTTAGACAAAAGCTCGTAAGTCGTAAGCATTTAAAAGTATTGAGAAAGCCAAGTACAGATCGTGACCTTCGCAACATGTTCAATAATTCATAATCAGAAAGTGCTTTCTAAGAATTTTAAGGTTAAAACTTCCAAGTTCAACGTTTTGGCCTCGTCAATGTCAGATCGCAGATAATCGTTTGACCCGCACTTGTCACTGGCCTAAGGCAATCCATAGTGCTCAAGACAAGTATACTTATCGATCAATCTGTGCACACATGAGTAGTGATGTGTACCGCGTGTCTTGAAGGTCTAAAAAGTTTTTATCGACTGCGCTGTTTCTGAGAATCGGATAGTATGAGGAAAATCGCTGGAAGTTTTCTCTGCGTATTTGGATGGAGATCTCCTTCAACGATACGTAGGAAAATGTATGTAGCGTGGTATTCATTCATTTTATGCCTACATATTATAATATTACAATTGCTATAAGATAGTTTATTGCTACTTTTTACAATTTCTGTTACAAGCAACATTTTGTTCGAAAAATGTTTGAAATGGGAAGGCGTGACGTCATAGTTTTATAGAGCATCATTTGTGATTTAGATTAATTAAAAATTGAAAATTTGATTAAAACTAAAGCGGTTCAATGTCTATATGCAAGTAAGGTTTTCTGAAATTAAATATTCTTTTAATGCAGGCATCTACCCTATTGCAGTTTTTGCATATAGCTAACATTTCAATAACAATAAGCGTTGGTTCCATAATCAAGATATTTTACGTAGTAATGTTGTAACTCCATTGTGGCCATTCTTAAAAAATATTTCGTTGACGGAAAATTCGAAGATGGAACGGTATTAGATAGATAGAAGAACATTCGTGCTACCCCCGCCGCGCCCGCGACCGTGACCGCGCTAATTGACGTAGCTCGTCGTGTCGCGGAAAGGCGCGATCGCGCGTGACCAGCTCGCGTGCACTTACAGACTATAGAAGAAAAAAGGTTTTATTCCATAATATTACTGAGTGCAGACGTTGAGTTTCAAAAGTTTCACGATCGATTGCCGAACATAGTTGTACTGACGTTGACGAAGAAGAGTCTCATGATGAAGTCAAAACATAAGTAAGTTTCAGTTCATAAATTTATAATAATAATGATAGTTCTGAAATATACAAAGTAAACACGAGTTTAAATGGTTAGATAATAAAAAGGAATCATAACAGGAAAAAATAGTGTTGCCGTTTTAGCAACTTTGTCAATAATCTAGCGGATTATCGGGGATTATTTTTACGATTTCGACCCTAAAAAGTTTTTCTATAATTGCATTTTTACTTCCTTCTACCTAAGCTACCTACCTATTTTAGTTAGAGATCTGATTAAAAATTTAAGTCACATCTAGCGGATTTTCAAGTTCTTTTTTCTTACAATCTAGCTACTTTTCAATAAAGATTTGAAGTATTTCTTTTTTTCTAGCGGCAACACATTGTCCTTAAATCAAAAACGAAGAGCAAAATAACAACAATCAAAGTGAAGGCGCACAACTTGGTGAATTCAAAGAAAAACGAAAAAGATGCGAGGAAGTAAGGGATTCTTGGAACAACAGTGAATCACTGAAGGTGCAAAGTTTTTCTGTAGAAATTCGAAACAACAAGTTGGAGCCCAAGCGCAACAGACTGACGACTTACGAATTTTTGACTCCCTATTATACCTTAGAATAACAGATTTACACAATGGTGACGATTTTACAAATTTCATGGCTGTCCAATGTTTGCAATACGCACTTACAAAGATATTGTAAGAATGGGAGTTAAATGAAAGCTATAATACACAAGTGTTTTAAATAAAAAATGAGCAAAAAAGGATTCAAGTTTCCTTCAAGAATCCAGCGGGCGTTTGAAGATTATAAAGCACTTAGCTTGTTTACTCAACGGAATGCAGAAATGATATTATAGACAGAGATGTTATAATTTGCATTCATAGGTCGGAAATAAGTTGGTGCCAATGCAAATACAATTTTAGAATGCGGAACAACAATATATATATACACAAACACACACGGTTGAATTGAGAAACCTCCTCCTTTTTTTAAGTCGGTTAAAAAAGCCGAGCACAGTAAAGTCAAGTTGTTTGAAAATGGTAAAACATGTAAACAAAACATTTAACATCAATAATATTTTACATTTTGGTGATCGAGCATGTTCTTTGGGCATTTTATTCGTTTTATCAACGCACCATGTGAAGTGCATTTAGGACTTAAATTCCCATTGATATTGGTTTATTTTTAAGAAAACACGTCGCGATTTGATGACATATTTCGCCGTTTCCCAACAACTAGTTCCACCTCCAAATTTAATCATCAGGTTAATTGCAAAATACCGATAGGATCTATTGTCAGTATTGTCACTGGGAATACTTCATAACCAAATTTTAGCTCAATTGGACCCCCGGAAGTCACTCTAAAATCAATCGCAATATTTGAACCTACCTAAACAAACTAATATACATACATACACAAATTTCAAGTTCAATAAAAACTTTCAAAAGGATCAGCTACCTTGCTACCTTAACTAATAGTAAAAAGCACAGTTTAATACAGAGACATTTAAAAGAAATAAATCAATGGTTTTGAATCGAATATAAAATCTATTTGGAATTTGTACTAACTTAGCCCTACAATATTTAATCTTAAATCAATGTGCATTTACACTTAATGAGTAGATAGGAACCGTGAACCGAGCAACAACGGACTGCTTCCGAGCGATTCCCGTTATGGCTCTGCGTCTGCGCCGATAGTGGGTTAATTAATGAATAATGGATATACTGCAATATTTCACTCGTTTCTCTAGGCTCATGCGCACGCACGGGTGTGGGTTCGTGATGTACGAGGATCGTCGCGTCGATTTGCGATATAGATCTACGCGACATACAACATACAAACATGTCAGAGGAAAAAGGCAGAGCTATTAACATCTCTTTTCAAATCAACTCGATAATGCAAATCAATTACTGTCAACTTTTACATTCGTTGTACTTGATCCAAGAATGCAATAGATGCAGTTTAAGAGCTAAACCAGTTCAGCAAAAAAACTTTTCTCTCCTTTCTCGTTGCAAGCGCATTCGTAGAAAAATTCCGATGTGTGTTTTATTAATTGGCTAAGAGTTAACGACTACTGCATTGGTAATGGGGAATGCAATGGGCAGCAGCTCCTGTATCGCAAGTAAACACGGGCGCGAGCAACAAGATAAAGTGTCGAGAGTATTAGTTGCTGTCTTATTTGCTCCTGTTCAATGTATTTCATTAGCCGTCGCAATTCGTCTTGCCATGCGTCGGACACAGTCCGCCACACCTTTCGCTGAAGTGCATCTACAAGGGAGAGCCAGCTGTCGTTTTTTTATTAACGATCGGTGCCATAAAAAGAGCTCTTGCGTATCACCTGGACCAGAGTTTTATTAATTAACGATGTTTCAAGATATCTGATCTCAAAAAAGAAGGCAAAAGAAATGAAAGTAACAGTCATTAG
Organism: Coleophora flavipennella; assembly: GCA_947284805.1. NCBI lineage: Eukaryota > Metazoa > Arthropoda > Insecta > Lepidoptera > Coleophoridae > Coleophora > Coleophora flavipennella. The sequence continues at coordinate 2,828,842 of OX369285.1, read as the reverse complement.
GTATGTACAAAGTTACATTATAAACTTGAACTTACACTTTCACGTAACAAGCATTGACAAGCTTTTTACGCTAAGAGAGTGTATCAACAAAAGAAAGTTTAAGTGTGTTTATGTTACCGACACAAATGGACTTGACGAATGTAATATACTTGAATGGAGTAAGTACGCTTAGTCGCTTACTATAGCTGGTGGGAAAGATAACAAGAGACAATAAGCGTGTTCTCGACAAGCTGCTAATCGCTAGCGAACATGCTCCCGCGAAGCACACGGTCGATGATCCTCCCTCACGTTACTTTACTTGGGTAGGTGGTAGGTACCCTAATAACTGATAATTACACATTACATCTTCACGCTGTTCATGTAAACAATGTGTAGTTTCAGCAATGTGTTTATCAAACTACACATCTTTCTATTCAGCTTTACAGTTTGACATCATACTCCTTATTACATCTACTTCGAAGAAATGTTTGCCTTGCGTTTTCCGAGGTTCCGTCCAATAAAGGATCTGGGGTACCGCATTAACCGGGCAACCTTCTCAGAAGTGGTTTAGACGCGTTTAACACAAATTCCTGGGTTAAAGGGGCTGCTGGCTCGTCATTATATCAAAGTGTGGGGATAATGTTATGATAAGGTTTACCGTTGCACTGCACAGCGCCTTTGTGGCCGGGTCATAAACATCACGACAGTCATACTTATCTAGTTCACGAGACGATGCAACAACGAGCATTAGCTAGATACATTACTAGTTATGTCGGACTATCTTAAGACACACTCTTAAACAACAAGTAATACGATATTGTAAAATATTAGTTGAAATGGCTTGGCAAATGAATTTCATTAATAATGTTGTTCATATTAAATATTTATTTATTACACGTGTAAATGACAAAAACACGAGAATAATAATAAGAAAAACTTGATGCAAAGTGCGAGTCGGACTCGCGCACTGAGGGTTCTCTACACATGCACAACAATGATACTTTTTTATTTCCTAACAAAAGACATCATCGCGAGCGACAGAAAAATGCTTTTTTCTCATTCAGTTAGGTTTTTTGGCGCGAGTAGGTATGTCTCACACAGGGCCGGTTATCATTATTTTTTGGTTTACTTAAGAATTAATACTAGGAATATAATCATGCCAAGTTTCACGCTAGACTGTATTACCGTTTTTAGAATAATAACACAAATTCTGTGAAAATTTCAGCCGGTTACCCATTACGGTTCAAAGATACACCCTTTTCAAAAATTGGGTCAGCAAACTCCATGTGATATGTACGAAACAATATTTTTTTTGTCCAGTAGATTAGGAGAAAATCGGGTGTGACGGACGGATGGACGAACAGACACATGAGTGATCTTATAAGGATTCCTCTTTTTAATCGGGTGTACGGAACCCTAAAAAGCACATGGCAGCAACAATTTTCCTTAAACGTTCAGCGAGTCGATTAAAGTTCTATTTTTAATAACCAGTGGAATTAATGGGGATTCTTCTTTCCTTTTGGGACGGCTGGCTGGCATCGGACCACATTCCGAATAACCTGCCAATTACGCGGGAACACAGCGAAATGTTTTTATCCCATCTTACCCGTTATTCTTTGACTTCAACAATCATTAAGAACCCGTTCATCAGCTTATGTATGAGCGACCGTGTTGCGATTTTCTAGTCTCCAGGCTCATCATCACTTACACGTTTTCACTTTTTTGCACACTCTTTTACACTTTCATGACGTTTTGGTGTCGACTGAACAATAAAATTTAATGTGTATTTATGCATTTTATTCAAAATACTCTCAAAATTATCAACGTTTGTCTGAACTGTCATCAGTTGCAACGTCCTACTTTATCGACACAGCCGACCTCATTACGAACACTGCCAGCATTAAATCTTTGGGCAAGACCTAATGAGAGCCAAGTTTTTGTAACGCCGAGAGTTAATTGGGATAAATGCAACAACAATAAATTCATCAACACGGATTGTAAAGGCGATGTATCACCTCGAGACAAAACTAAAACGAACCCAAGGCTGTTCACGGATTAGTAAACTTAAATAATGAAATCAGATCAAAACAGTGAAACCAATTCGAATCTTCGAATTTGATCCTAATTTATTATTACCCGACTGCGCCAGAAGTCAGTGTTGTTTCACTTATAAGTCAGGTGTGTAGTATGTATCTTGCTTCACTTTTTAGTTACGTGAAGCGAATAATTATTGGAGCATTATTTTGGAAAGCCTATTGTTCGAATACTATTGTGCTCCTGACACCGATAAACATCCTTGTTCACAACACAGAGCAAAGAAGATTAATAAAATAATGAAGACAGATGAATTTTTAGTCACAGAGGAAAACACTCAATCACATATTGAAAAGAGCGACGTGATGATGATATCGTGCGTAATTAAAATCTTACCAAACACTTGTCAAGGTTACGGAAACGAGGGCCCACGTACAAGTGTAACGTAAACGGTACATGGGAACTAATAATAAACACAAAACAATGAGTGTTGCCTGTTTGATGTGAGCGATCGCGTCAGAGCCGCGGCCGCCACTCGTAAAACTAATTTCGGTACAAGTAATTGCCAGAACTCAACTGCAGCACATTATGAAATAGAACCAGAAAACAATAATGCTCCAAATAGTTACTCTAAGATAGAACAAAGCAGTAGCTTTGATCAATGGAAGGAGACATTAGAAATTTCACAGAGTTCAGAAATCAGCACTAGAATCTAAATAACGTGAAATCTTGGCAAAAGGCAGACAGAAAAAAAACTCAAAACTGTCGTCAAGTTCGCTTGCTTTCACCGGACTCATAAAAATGTTTGAGTTGCCAACGAATTACAGTCAGGTTCAACTGGCGACGTGATATCAATTCGCAAAAACATCTACAGGCAGGCGTTAATAAAAACGTGGATCGAACCTTGGCATCCGTACGTCCTGGCGGAAGGCCAAGCGGTCAATTGAATGAGTGACGATACGCGCTGATCAAAAAATCAGGGGTAGACGGTCATGCACAGTACGATCTATTTCTGGGAGCTCGAATCTACTGTAGTGCTCCTGAGTCAGATGCGGTTGCTTGTGGCACTTGAAAACTCATTGAGGTGCAGGATATCTGTTTACTATAAGGGCGGAACTGAGCAAATATTTAGGAGCATGATGCTAGTAAGCAAATGCGCGTTTGTTGTGAAGGAGGCTCCTGTTCGAGAGTGTGTCAGACGTGATCGGGGAGGCAAACGCGTCAATGCGGCAGTCACGTACGCGACGCACCGTCTGTCGATGTTTCTATCGGTTCAAGGAGTTATATCGTCTGTCATCTGACCCTGACAGACAATTATCTCTTCATTCCATTGGAGATTCTTGCATGAGCAATTGCGAGTAGCGTAGGGTGCATTAGCTGGCTAGTATTTGGCAGAGACAAGCATGGTATCAAGTTACAATTAATCATTGACTATAAAATGTAAGTGACTCTTTTACCACTGTAAGGTTTTAGTAGCACATCCTTTTCATTTCCTACTTTCCAATTTCATATCGATAAAAAAAATACATGTAGTATATTATACTCGTATGTAGAATATCGAAGCGAGCTAAACTTAGCAAACCGTTGAACTGCCTTACAGAATACAACAATGACAATCGAAAAGCCAATTATGCTAACCATAATACCCTTGAAAAGTACCAGATAACGAGCACTCAGATAATAACGCAATATATTGTACTTAGGCGTAGTAACCTTGATAGAGAACAAAAAATGATTTATTGTATTTAGAAGTGGAAAAAACGATTTGAAGTAAGAAACGCCTGGGGCCAACCTTAGAAATAAGTTCAGATATTTTTATGCCACAGTAGTAAAATCTGGAACAGAAAATTCACAACGGTAAAATCGAAATGTTCAAGTATTAGGTAATCTATGTAAATAAAAACCAGCCAATTGTGAGTCTAAAAAACAAAATTGACATCGGATAAATATCAATGTTAATAGATGTTACCTAATCTATATAAATAAAAAACCGGCCAAGTGCGAGTCGGACTGGCGTTCCGAGAATTCCGTAATACGACACCTCTTCACACAAATATAGGCTTAAAGATATTTATTCTCATAATTGACAAAACGTCACTTACATGAGAAGAAGACCTAGTAATTAAGAATAAGGTTATGGTCGTTCACACCGCACAGAACACAAAAATATTAATCACATAAATAGTCATGATTATAATTAAAAATAACTAACTACAAACTGTCTTTCCACAACAAAACAAAATATAAAAAAGTATTTTTTTAGTTACATAAGGTGCTTAAATTGATTCAGTGAGTAATCTCTTTGATTACAATTATACCTTACAAAAATTCATACTAACAAAAGTGAGTGACAGAAAAATGCTTTATTGAGTTTGGTCGGACTTCTTAGCGCGAGTAAGACTCATATTTGGCAGGTTTTTATTACTTATTGGTTTACTTCAGAATTAGTACTAATAATAATCACACCTTTCACGCTTATATGTATTAGCATTTTAAAGATAGAGCTAAATCAAAAATACCTCCGAAATACCTATAAAAACTCGTCTTTTGTATGGGGATTAATTAATTTATCACTTTTTCTAATTTATAATTATTTTTTGTTATAGCGGCAATAGATACACATACTCGTAGTTTGTGAAAATTTTAACTGTGTTCAGTTTTTTGAAATTAAACCCGCTGACGGACAGACGGACGGAGGGACAGCGGAATTTGGGTCTCGAGTCGTGGGTGTACGGAACCCTAAAAATTAAATGCTGTTCGTTGGTAAGCGCATAACTTAATAACGGTTGGATCGATTTCGATAATTTTTGTTTTAAAATATTTCTAATAGTCCGAATAAGGACTTTAGGAAGAAAAACCTCGCGCTCGCGCACCCTCGATATCCACCAGTTAGTAGTTTAATAAATATCCATCAGTTCTAATAGCTCATATTAAAACTCTTGTTGTCATAAGTCTTCTGGAAGAAATTTCTTTTTAGAAATAAGTTTAACCCTTTGTTGATATTTTATAACTCATTGTTACTTAACTCGCACACAGAGGCACTTTTTAAATACTTTTCACGGTTAAAAAAAAATTTGCTGTTATAGCGACAATAGAAATAGATTCTCTGTAAAATTTTAACTGTTAACCTATACGGTTCATGAGATACAGCCCGCTGACAGAAATACGTGCGGACGGACGGACAGCAGAGGCATAGTCACAGGGTCCCGTTGGCATCCTTTTAGTACGAAACCCTAAAAACTTTAATGTGTACAGTAAACTTTTAGCTAAATATTTATTTAAGAGTTTATTGTTAAGTAATTAGTGGATATAATTTGTTAAGTATTTACATTTAAAAAAATGCACCATTAGGTAATAAGGTAGATCACACAGTGGGTAATAAACAAGTACCTAAATGATTTAAAAAAGCATGAAATTTTTAAATAGAAGTCTCTGCAGAAACAAACAAAGTCAATTGCGGATGGTTTACAACACAAAGCAAGTGATCCGTCAATTACTGTAAGATCAACTCACAATAGCTAGCGTGAAGAACGACATTGATACAGTTATTGGCAATAAACGATAACAGTTACTTATAGTAATCGATCACGTAACAGAAACTAATGCCAGTTCCAGCGAGAAGCGTGCATTATCTACAATTGTTGGGTTTCCAGAAAACTTACCTTTTGCACGTATTTTAAATTCAAGCCCTAAAACTGAAACCCAATACCACAGAATTAGGTAAATTGCATCCGTCGTCGATAAAACTGTTATATCATGAACAGAAATAGCAGGTGTCGGTATTGTTCCAAATTGCGACAGGCGGAACATTTCACTGATAACGAAGTAATGTGGACGATAACGCTTATTTTTTTAAGGTTTTATCGCAAAAATCCAACTGCACACAGCTGTGCCTATACCTACCTTAGAACTGGAAATGTTGGCGTTCATCCAACTGTAGACGCTGACACCTTGGCTGTCGCCGAAACTTCGATGCCGGATACTTTACAACATGAGGTGAGCTATAACAACTCTTAAAATGTTGCACCGGAAACACACCAGTCCAGAACAGCACTAAAAAACTAAGCACGTTCACAAAAACAGCTGAGTTTCGAAATACGTCAAATATTTTAGAAACACTTGATAAAATATATAAGAAACCAATAGTGGTCTATCACATTCACATCATATCAAATATTTGCGAAGTCGCAGGCGTCCGGGTGGAGTAAATTAATGTAGCATTCGACGCCGCCGAGTGACACGCGCGCATTCGGTGGGAAACCGCGAATAATAGTCGATACAGAGTAGAGTCGGCGAGAAGGCCCCCTCTACGACGACTGGTGCACGCACGCGGCGCGGCGAGACTAACGGACGGACGGACGGACAGACGGCGGATGACGCAAGCCCGCGGCGGAGACACGGTCCTCGCTCATAATCCAACCCCTCTGTGTCCACTGTGTCTAAAACTCCAACCAACCCCAATACAATGACAACTTATGCATTTTTTACCATAAAAAAAAACAAGGACGTCACATCAAAATTCACAACACAGCGCGCTTCTGTTCTGAGCGCTTTTTGTGGCATCTCGATAATTATTCACACCATTTATGGCGGTGGATGTAAAACAATTATCTATTTTAATGTTCTCGTGAGAATGTTTATGCAATTTGGAATATTCCTTTACAGAAAAGGATGGTATAATAAAATTGTGTAAAGAATGATAATTGTTATGAAATTATGAGAGATGACTAAGTTAAATTAAAATTTAAAATATTGAAAGAAAGTCTATAAAGCTGAAAAGATAATAATGGAGAAGAAAGCTAACAATACCTAAATAAAAAGATAATAAGCCAAATATGCGTAAAGATTTAACACACAGTAAATAGGACAACAAAATTGTGATGGCCACAAAGTGTGCAATAGAAATCAAACATTTTCAAGAAAACAAGCAATGAAGCAAAATTCGTACTAAACCTCTCGAAACTGTGTCATTCTCATAACACGGGTTTGAAATGTCCACTGCAAAGCCGCTAAGCGCTAGGCTCACGTAGAACCAACGGAGTCACGTCGCTGCACTGACACTCATTTTAATAATCACTGCGCACGCACACGCCAGGATTTAGGTACAAATGGCACTTTTGAAAGTTAAGACACCTATCTCATGGTTATTTGTATGATTGGCGATGTTCGTGCAGGCGAGGGTCTACAAACAATGGGCACTGGAATGATAATTTTAGCTTAATAATTGAATCATTTGATTTTAAAAAAATCGTACATTTTATTTACACGACAGCCTTTTGTAAACTTTTGTTTGAATGTTTGGCATTGTTAACGAGAGATAACTTTAAAATTCTAAATAATGCATCGATCGTGATGCTCAATACTAAATGCAAGTAAAAGTTAATCAATTGATCGAAAAGCCAGATAGTTACACGCAATTGGACAATGGAATGTGCAATGGCACACATGAGATGAACGGACAAACGCTTACTACACCGCAGAGATGCTAGAAAGCTGATACAATTAGACAGGAATCTAGAAGACCGGGTAACATCATTGTGGTTATTAATCACGTATAACACGACTAAGTATCACACACTTTATCTGTTGCCGACAAAGTTCTTGATATGGGTATCACTGTAAATGGTCCGCTATTCGGTCCTCACTTGATGATTTTTCTGATTCTACGTAACACTACTTGTTGAAATATTTCATAGACATCAAAAAGTTGATTTCTGTTTCTCTATCTGAAACTTAACTTATCTAAACTAATTAAAAAAACATAAAACAATAATATTTTTTTTTTATAAAAATTGGTTTCTAAAACTGAATCCATACTTAAACCCCTATTATTAATCACGCCGACAAAGTGGTACAATAAAATCTGTAAAAATGTTTTTTTAGGGTACCTCCCCTGGTAAAGAGGGGGTGAATATTTTTTGTTGATGTACTATGCCCTATGCGTTGTCGTTGAATAGGTCTTTCAAAACTACCGAGGATCTGCTAAAACCATTTTTCGATTCAGGGATAACAACGGATCCCGTTGTTTATCTAAAGTGTAATTTTTTGTTAAAGTCGCTAGGCCGCTATTTTACAGCATCTGAAAAAAATTGTAGTAAAACATATAATCAATTTAAAAGGAAAACTATCATGTTTATGTAGGCTTTCTTAGTTTAGGAGCAATAGTCGATGTGCAGTTGGATTTGTAAAAAGTTCATAGATTTTCCATTTAAAATGTTTTATTACCAACTACAAATGTAATCGTTTTTTTTTAATATATAATATACTAGCTTTTTCCCGCGACTTCGCCCGCGTGGACATCGTTTTTATGACTGTCTTTAAAGACCTCAATGACTTAAATATTGCGACTATAAATTGAAATGTAAGCTATCCTATCTTTCAAGATTGGGTCGATTTGCACACGGCGTGCAAATCAAATTTAAAATCGGTTCAGTAGTTAAGGAGTCCATCGCGGACAAACAACGTGACACATAATTTTTATACATAAAAGATTTATTTTTTGAAAGGCCTACAGAACCCTACATTTTTAATTATTAAAAGATTCATAATTCCACTGTTCATTCGCTTCTTCAAAAGCTTCCATTTAAAAGCCGATACCATCTTTAATCCAAAGCTGTAATCAATCGATTATAGACGCATCCTTTGAGTTAAAACATTTATTATGTACTGCAGGATTTAATGCCACTGATCTATTCACTACGTAATACCATCAGGAATTAAGAATGAAGGAAGCTCTCATAGCAGCTTATCAATTTATAGGATTTACATAAAGTTAATTTTATGAATATTGGTGATTTTTATAAGTAAAAAACGTGGCCAAGTGCTACTTACGTATCAAATGTTTTAGATTCGATGGCATTGCTCTCACCGACCTCAAAAAAATATTTTAGGCCCCTAATTTAATTCGTACCCACCTTTGATTTCGTTATTGTTTGTTAATGTCGTGTATCTAAGTGTAATAATATTATTTCATACTTTTGAGTGAAATTCATTTTGAAGCTTTTTTGAAGTCGGTTTTTAACTTTTTTAAACTTTTATTTTTATTTATTTTTTAGTGATAACAATCTATCTAACAACGTTATACACAATCACCCACTCGCCAATAGGAACTATCAAATCATAAAGCACGTGTTTCATTAACAGATACAGATACCTGTAGCTTCTATCATCATCTCAACAGCATGAAAGTTAAGGAGTTAAATCTTCCATCATCAGCTCATCTGAATAACCTGAAAGAATACAACTATCGGTCTCTACTTACCTAAGTATCTACGCAAAATATTTGAAGAATTATCCTCCAACTCCTAACCGTTAAGGAGTTTTACCTTCCTTCATCAGCTCATCAACATGAGATGATGACTAACAGACGCCAAAACTTGAATAGTTTTAGGAAATTCATGCAACATGTAATATGTGCCTATACAATTAAAACAAAACAAAAAAAAACATAAAGTCGAATTGAGAACCTCCTTCTTTTTGAAGTCGGTTCAAAAGTCACTTAGATTTTCAATAGAATGCCTGTTTAAATTACGCCCATATATAAAGGACCTATAATCAGAAAATAGGCATTTATGTATATAAAAACAATCATTCAGAAACTAACAGTATATCTCTTAACTGTACTTAATCGGTCGGTGAGTAAACATCCATTTATTTCGCAATTTTACAGCAAAAGAAGCTGCACCGTAAACTACATTAAAAATAAAATCTTTATTGCCGTAACAATTCCAGCCAAACGGATACAGTAAAATAACAATTAAGGAGCTCATACTTATTGAAGTGGTCGCTTGCTACCAGAAGAACAATAAAATGTTTATTGGTGTGATTTACCTGCATTCTTGTCGCTTACATAAGGGTCTTTTCACAGAGATTACTACCACCTCAGATAAGACATGAACACTACTGCAGTCAGCTTTTTTTTACCCACGATTGGTAAGCCCTTGGCATCATCTCACCTGATGGTAAGTGACGATGATGCCGAAGATGGAAGCGGGCCTCCCAAGATTCCCCAATACAGTGGGGAACTAGCTGTATTATCTTCAAGCCAGAACACATCAATGCTGTTAACATTAATGTTTGGCGACAAGTCTTAGATAAGATGGTGGTAGCTAGCTAGGCGGGCTTAGAAAATGCCCTTTCACCAACCAAACCGAGTCATAAAAAGTTAGACTCTGCCGGGAATCGAACCCGCGACCTCCTTATGTAAAGCTAATGGAGTAACCATTACGCCACTGAGGCGGTTCTAGCTTCTCTTAACAAATTGTAGATTGATGTTTACATTATCCTACCAAGATGAGGATATCCGCGAGTTCGTGACTCTAGTCTACTACCTTTAGTTTTTCAGACTGTCTCTCCTATTGTGTGGCAATAGGCATGTTGACTGCATCAAAAATAAATTATGAAATGTTATTCCCTAAATTGGTACTTATTTTGAATTTGCACTGCGTCTTTAATTTTTACTTTCGAGCGACGAAGGAGTAAAGAAGGTATTGTGATGGCAAAAAAAATAAGTTGAGATTTTGATGGGGATCGATTGTCTTACACTAAGCCTGAAAAAATTGTGTGTGTGTGTGTGTGTGTGTGTGTGTGTGTGTGTGTGTGTGTGTATTGTGTGACTGAGCGTCCGTCCGGTGCCCTGTTCTCAAACTAATGGACGGATTTTGGAAAGATTCGGGTTTCTAAAATATATTTTTTCTATCTCCAGTCGTTAAAAAAAACATAAATGGCTCTAATAATTTGCGTGTACATAACTGTGTACGTCACTATGAATTTATTCAGCCGAATATACGCTGTAGTTAGTTATTCCGGTAAAAATCAGAATACGGTACCTCCCATACAAAAAAAATGAAAAAATTTCATCAATTCTAATATCTATACCTCTTTTTATTACTACTATGTATTAGTAATATACAGGGTCTTCGGCAGATGGTTGAAAATACGAAAATGGGGGATAGGTGGGGTCGCCTCCCACCTATTTTGAGAATAAAAAAAAAACTAGGACTTGTAATTTTTTTTACAGGATTTTTTTTCCTTTTTTTAGAAATTTTGCCATTTTTATACCTTTGAACACATGTAACTTTTTGTTTTTTAAAGCTAGCTCCAAAATCTTTTTTTTAATAGACTTTTATAAGATTGTCGGCTCTAAAAAAAATTATGTTTATTTCAAGTTATTGCTAAAAACAAAAATGTGGGCCCCCGAACTTAAAAAAAAAGTTGAACAAAAATTTAAAACTCAACTTTGCGATGCATTTAAAAAAAAAATAATGGGGCTGGAAGGCTTCTGTTTTTTTTTAAAGGTTTTTTTTACAAAAAAACTTAACAAAATCACAAACGTTAATAACGTTAATGTTTTTTTTTTTGTTTTCGTTAATTTCACTTTGCTGTGTTTGTGATTTTGTTAAGATTTTTGTTGTTTGTCACTTTTTGTTATTATCAGACGTTTTGTTAAGACTTTGTTGTGGTTTAAAATGGCTCAATTTACCAATGCGGAATATGCGGACATTTTATTGGCATATGGAAGTGCTAACTCCAATATGCCAATAAATGACAAAAGATAGCCATTATGTGTGTTCAAGAATGTAAAAAAACGTACCTGCTCTTTGTAACCGTCCCAACAGTAAGTATTTACATTATTTTCAACTTTGCATTTGATACATTTCACAAAACATGTAACTAGTGGAATTTCGTCAACATGGTCCAATTGAGTAAAAAAAATTAACAACTCCGGTTACAAAAAAGATACCGAAACAAATTACATACCATTCAAAAGCCTAAGCTTTAGAGATGTTTTAAAAAAATCAGAAGCCTTCCAGCCCCATTATTTTTTTTTTAAATGCATCGCAAAGTTGAGTTTTAAATTTTTGTTCAACTTTTTTTTTAAGTTCGGGGGCCCACATTTTTGTTTTTAGCAATAACTTGAAACAAACATAATTTTTTTAGAGCCGACAATCTTATTAAAGTCTATTAAAAAAAAGATTTTGGAGCTAGCTTTAAAAAACAAAAAGTTACATGTGTTCAAAGGTATAAAAATGGCAAAATTTCTAAAAAAAAGGAAAAAAAAAACTGTAAAAAAATTACAAGTCCTAGATTTTTTTTAATTCTCAAAATAGGTGGGAGGCAACCCCACCTATCCCCCATTTTCGTATTTTCAACCATCTGCCGAAGACCCTGTATATTGTTGTTTAGTGATTTCTCGACTACGCTAAGTAAATAATCAAAGGGTTAGTATTTCAACAAAAATCTGAAAATTAGTATCTACATCAATGAAGTTGAGAAACTATGACATCACAATACGTTCCTATTTCATACATTTTTAAAACAAAATTTCGTTTTTGACAGATAAAGAATTTTTTTTTCTGATCCAATTGACAACTACGAAGGCGGTTAAAATGACTAGCACAGTCAACATCCCCATTTACCGTGCTATCCAAAGGATACACGGCGACTGTCTGGTGTTGCACTTGTAATTTTTTTTAATTCGCAATTGCTAAGCCCTTGGCATCGTTTCACCTGATGGTAGTAACGATGTTGCCGAAGATGGAAGCGGGCTTACCAAGATTCCCCAACACAGTAGGGAACTGGCTATCTTATCTTCAAGCCGGAACACATCAATGTTTTTGCATTAGACTACATAAGACTTACATAAGATGGTGGTAGCTAGCCAGGCTTGCTTAGAAAATGTCCTTCCACCGACCAAACCGAGTCTTACAAAGTTAGACCCGCGACCTCCTGATGTGAGGCTGCTGGACTTAACCATTACGCCACGGAGGTGGTCATGTAGTGCATTTTGATTTAAACAGATGTTTGCACCTTCATGGACTTTCACACATACTTACCTGAAATCCAAAAGATATTAGACGTTTTCCTTCACCGTCAATGCAATCGATAGATTGGACTTATGCTTGGAGCTTTTGCCAGCGGCTTCGCTCGCGTGAATATAGTTTCCATGATTGTCTTCGAGGGTGCATAGAACGCGAGCCGCAAGCAGTTCACAAGCGTGGACAAAAAGTAGCCTGTATGATAATCCAGGTCCTAATCTGTCTACCTACCAAGTTTCATCCAGATCCATTCAGCTGTTGTGGCATAATTGAATAACAAACATCCATCCAAACTTTCACATATATAACATTAGTAGAAAGGAATACCAATGTCAAGTTCTCAGGCGTTAACAACCCAAATCACCCAATTTGCTGGGGCAAGGGTCTCTTCCCAAACTCCATTCTCCACATTACCAAGTTCAGGTCGGTGAGTGGAGGTTGTAGGGCTAGTGGCGGAACTTTTCCAAGCCTGCCGTCTTGTGATAACAACCGGCTTAACGTGGCTTGCCATTAACAGTCAAACGCATCCCGGTAATCACCGTGCTTCTGGTCAATTAACCTGCATGATCGACTTGGATCTCGTTTAAAATGTCATCGGCAGAATCTCTAACTTCTGAAAGCGACATAAATTCATGAAATACTCTAAAGCCGACAGTTCAAGTTTACAGTAACATTATAAACAAATAAAATATAATACTAATAAAGTAATAAAATAGAAATGTCAAAAATAAGGATAAATGACAGAATACAAAAGCAAAAAATTGAAAATAAAAATTAAAAGATAAAGTAAAGGGCAACTTAAATATATATGATAGATATAATATGTATGTCACTTAAAAAATCGTTACCCAACAAGAAGTTCTTCAATTGGAGTATGTAAATGAAATTTTAACAACAAAGTAGTACATTGGCCGTCGTCGGATTCAAGCTCTTCAGATTGAACTTTAATTAAATTAGTTTAAGAGGAGTGTATCCCTAGCGGTTAACCTTAGAAATGTATTTTGGATCTTATTTGAATTTAAATCAAAGAGATTTATATACAAATCTTTATGGAATTATGTCAACTTTTTACGCAGACACAAATATTAGTTTCTAGAACGTTTTCACAAAATTTCAATAACTTTGGTTGATTAATTTTTTTTAATTTTTTTTATTCACAATTGGTAAACCCTTGATAACATCTCACCTGGTGGTAAGTGACGATGTTGCCGAAGATGGAAGCGGGCTTACCAAGATTCCCCAACGCAATGGGGAACTGGCTGATTAATTTTCAAATAAAAACAAAACTTAGTTTGTATGGAGAGCACTCAGACTACAATCCTCTTAACTAGTTATAACAGTAATCTTGTACAAAATCAAATTATTAATTTTATTTAGATGTCACATTAGACGAAACATTAACTTTCAATGCTTGTCATTTAAAGTGGGCGTTCCCTTAATGCCTGTATGAACAAACCCTATGAGGGCCATAATTCCCTTTAAAGACTTTCTCCTCCCATTGTCGTACGAAGGTGTCGACGTTGGCGATTTATCTGAGCAAGCACATCGCCCGACAACGCGGACTCGAGCCTCCGACAGCTAATAAACAAGTTTCACTAAAGACCTATACAAATTCAACGGTGAGACAAAGTATAATGTTAAGTCTACATGAATGTCTGATTTTGGTGAAATTGCTGTAACGGCAAAAAGTTCGAAACACAGTCTCATATTGACAGCTTAGTGGTGTAATAGATAACGAACGGGAATTAATTTTTATAAAAGCTTTTATATTTGCAATTAGGGATGCAACAAATACTACAATTAGTATTTGCCGAATATATTACTATTCGCGTAGATATTCTATTTATTTGTTGAGTGACTCCATTGGCACATTGGCGAAAAAAGCAAAGAAATTAGCTTAAAATATGTATTTCTCCATTATAAGCGTCTACCGTTGGCTCCGAACGTCTTTTTTCAACGCCGGGCAAGGTGTAAATTGAAGAAAGAAACAGATTGACGCCAAAAATCGTGCAAATGCTTGCTTTTCTAAAAAAAACTTGCCTGTTGTTGATTTTAAATATAAGGGAAAAAATAGAGATTTTTCTAAAATAAAAACTGTTATTGTTTGTATTTGACGAATATTAATTTGATATTTGTATTCGTAACATCCCTACTTGCAATGTTTGTACGTATGTATGTTTGTTTAGGCCAAATCTTGCAAGGTGAATTTGACCTACTTCCCGTTTCCGATTGAGCTGAAATTTCGCATACAAATTTAGTTTGGATGTCAATGCATGGTTAGCTAAGTGACGTCATTCTAAATCCAATACGGCGGACTCCTAAAGAAGGCGGACTTATGCAACCCCGTGATATGGATATCCATTTGATATTAAGGGTTTGGTGAGAAAAATACGAAATAAATAAATAATTTTCAAATAGTTTAGAAAAATATTGAAATTTTATCAATACAACAAGAACTACGACTTGCATAATCTTCAATCTCCCATTTGATAACCTACACGTATTTGTGCAAAAACACCACAGAAGGTATATTTCTCGTTCAAACGGAAGTAGCTAGCTTATCACGTACCTGATAATGTCACCAATTAGCGCGACGACATGCGCCCGCGCACCAAAGCAGATAGCTAACTGGGTGGGTGTAGGTGAGGAAACTAGTTATTCTCATTATTTCTGAGGACCAACTTCTGGAGCAGATAATTATATTTTCTCGAGCAGGTACGACGTGAGAAAGCAACCGCTTGCTCTGGACCTCAAGCTTATGAAAGAGACAGTGGCATTATTTTGTGGTACTCTGACAGCTAGCCTGAAAACTCAGGACGGCCAGGTGACGATAAAAACTTTTCAATCTCTGCGGCAGGTGAATGCGAAGTTTCTAAATCTTTATATTGTGTTAAATTAAAAGTTTGCAACCCAGAGTAAATAGACTACAGTTGAGTAGAGCTTTTTTATTATTTTACTCATAGAAACATAGCAAGGCATGGCAAATAGCTCGTAGAACCGATGGCTGTTGGGGCAGTAAAGATCTCGAGTGGCAACCACGCACCAAACTGTGGACCGGCGACCTGGTGAAGGTCGTGGGGTGCCGCTAGATGCGGGCAGCGCAGGATCGGTCGTCGTGAAAATCCTTGGGGCGGCCTTTGTCCAGCAGTGGAAGTCTTTCGGCTAATATGATGATTTTACTCATAATTGGTAAGCCCTTGGCATCATCTCACCTAATGGTAAGTGACAATGATGCCGAAGATGGAAGCGGGGTACCAAGATTTTCCAACGCAATAGGGAACTTGACTATATACTTCATGCCGGAACACATCAATGTAAAATCATTGACCTTTGGCGGCAAGACTTAGATAAGATGATGGAGCCTAGCCAGGCGGGCTTAAAAAATGTCCTTCCGCCAACTAAATCGAGTGTTACTAAGTTAGACTCTGCCGGGAACTAAGCCCATGACATCTTGATGTAAGGCTAATGGACTCAACCATTACACCACTCAGGTGCTTGGTGGAGAGTTTCATAACAGGTATGTTATTACTGCCTGCCTGTTATAAGGTCGAAGTGGGAAGAAACCGAGCAATAAAGTGTTGGACATCGACACAGAGGCAACATTTCTCCGGCTAATTGATATTTGCACAGAGCGCGCAGCGCGACCAATGAGCGTCGTCGTTGCTAGCACTGTTTAGTATTCGCTTACGTTACTACGGTGCGGTGCGCTCTAATGTCTCTAAAAATTAAGGCCTTAACATGAGTCAAATCACAACATTCAATTCAAATTTTGTAAGACTGCGTAAAGCTATCTTTATGGAAAATATATTATTTATATACAAGGTGTAACAAATTGGTGTAGATCCTGTTAACTGGGGGTTCTATTCATCATACTGAACAACTTTCCCCAGGGAACCCATAGTCAAATCTCAAAACAAAATTTTGGATCCTCGATACAAAAATTCACAAAATTGATTGATCAGCTGATCGATTTGTACGAAGTTTTTTTTTTTGCGATTTCAGCAAAGTCACAGAACAAAAGTTGTTCAGTATGATGAGCAGAAGCGCCAGGACCAACACCAATTTTGTCACACCTGTATAATATACTAAAAGTAATTAGAAATCGATTTAACTAAATACAATTTAAATAATATTACCACTTTTGATGTAGAAAAATATCCTAGAGACCTTTTTTTGGCATTAATTGCAAAATTTCTCGAAAAAAAGCACAAAAATCGGTGACTTTAACACCTTTAATTTAAATTGAACACATTTTTTAAACTTATTTTAAAGTGAAGGTAATAAAAACATGTAAAAATCGCGAATGGGGCGTTCGGTTTCAACGTAACAGCCGCGTTGAAGCCCGCATTGATTTGAAATGAATACGCTTGAGTCGTCTTAATGCCTTAATAATAAAAGTACTTTAGATAAGAATTAAAGGTTGAAAAGGTAACATCAAGGAGAAAAACCCAAGACAGAACAGAAACGTTCTCAAACAAAATTAATCTTATGAAGTACCTAATGAATATTAAGAATTAGGATCTTGGTC
This sequence comes from Coleophora flavipennella, assembly GCA_947284805.1. Lineage (NCBI taxonomy): Eukaryota > Metazoa > Arthropoda > Insecta > Lepidoptera > Coleophoridae > Coleophora > Coleophora flavipennella. Next base: position 2,811,484 of record OX369285.1, on the reverse strand, counting down.
TGAATCCAATATAGCGGTTGGGTTTAGTTAGCCATAAAAACAACGAAAGGCGAATCTTTTTTGGGTTTTTTCAAGCGTGATAATCTTCAAATCATGGATATTTAAAACTGGCTACACTGCTCAGGATATAACTTGTAACCATTACCAGCCACTACGGAAGTCTGATTCTGTGTTATGCCCGCCCCGGGTCGAACGCCGCGAACCCGTGACCCCGCCGACACGAACAATTGACAGCTACCTCGGGTTTCATCGGCGGATGATCGTTATCTGGTGTCACTTACGTCATCTGACAAATAGCTATTATGGTTAATTGGATGTGATCGGAAGGACTATTGAAAATTTGATCCAAGATATTATTCAGATGGATGATTTATTTGTCCTTATACATCACAGATCTCTCGCATTACATGAACTCAAGACATTTTTTTTCTTAATATTTCCTTCTTAAATACAATTTTTTTATTTAAAAAAAATATATAAATAGACATTTTCTACACAAGAAATCGAGTCCGCATACATACTTAGGAACCGCGGTGCTAAAATACTTATACACTGTACCCTTACTTATCATCCAATTTAATTTGTATTGTATTTAAAGTGCTATACTTGTGATGAGATCACACCTCTAGGTATTTCTAAATATTTAATTATATGTATTGTTCTTTAAGATATGGGCCTTTTTATGACTAAAATCGGAGAAAAAAGGATCATAACTTTTAGTTTTTTTATTATCCAATATTCCAAAAAAAGATTTTTTTAAAAATTAAATGCCAATGCCCTTGCCAATGCGCACATTTTGGCACTGAAATCATTATGATACCCCAAATACTTTCGCCACGCTCTTGCTGAAATAAGTACCCCTACGGGAGCGAACGAAAGAAAATTTTTCAATTTTAAAGTGCTTCCGCTTGATTCCAATCTATTAATTACTTCGTAGCACGATGAAGCTCTTTCCAATTAGTCCGTATCTTCTTCATAATTGTGGGTAGGTGCTAAATCTGGCGCTCGTGGCTCCGTGGCAAACCGATCACGTCTCTGGCAGGGATATGCCAATGCTGTAGCAACACTGGAAAACTTGCGGCAATGGCAATATATTATTTCACTAAATGAGGAAGTGCCATTTTACGGCTAGGTACTTGTGATGATAAGTTTATGGGGCCAGACTCCAGTTTCAAACGATGCTCTTATGCATTTGCGTCAGACTAAGCACATAGAAATGATCGTGCTTCCTATAATTTACGCACAACTTTATGGGCTTTAAGATGTAATTTTAAACCAGCAGGTGACTTTCAGAAAAAGAAAAAAACCGGCCAAGTGAGAGTCCGACTTGCACACGATACCATTGTACAAGATTTAAAAAAAATATGTACTTGTATGGGGGCCCACTTTTATTATTTGTTGTTATAGAGGCAATAGAAATACACATTAAAATTTCAACTGTCTACCTATGGTTCATGAAATACAGTCCGCTGACAGACAGACGGACAGCGGAGGCTTAGTAATAGAGCCCCGTTAGCACCCTTTGGGTCTAACAACTAACTACCTACCTTAAGGTATCAAAATAAACTCATACACCGTCAACTACGAGAACCTATAAAATAAGAAAACGGCCGACAAATTATGTCTGACCATCCATTCAATGTTGGGCAAGGTCGGGGTGGAAATCACTTTCGATCAAACGAGATCGAAGCTAATTGCCTTATACTGGATTTGCCCACGCATATAGATAGGCGTTTTGATGGATGTCCACTGCGAGATGAAAATGAAAAGGGTTATATTAAATTTTCGGACTTTCCTACTTTTTGCAAAAGAAAGTTTAATCACACTCACATAAAGATCAGTTTTTTCGCTGCACAATTCCATACCTGAAAATGTAAAATATTATTATTGATAAAAAGAATATAAGTTGATATAAGAAGATAAAAAAGTAGATATAATAGTGAAAATAGGCAAGTGCATGTCGGACCACGCGCAAAGTAGTGTTCCGTAGTATTTTCAAGATTAAATGTTTATTATAAATCCGGCCAAGTGCAAGTCGGACTCACGCATTTATATTTAAAAAACAAAACTATATTTACAGTTGGTAATAGAACATTTTGAATGGAAAATCTATGAACTTTTGACAAATCCAACTGCACATCTTAAGGTGGTCGACTATTACTCCTAAACTAAGAAAGCTTACTTAGACGTAATTTTTCCTTTTAAATTGATTAAGTTTTTTCAGATGTCCTGAAATAGCTATTTCGCTTGTAGGGGGGAACTCTGAGCTAAGCCGTAGACAGACGGACAGACAGACATGGCGAAACTATAAGGGTTCCTTGTTGACTTCAGAACCCTAAAAACTATGTTATTTTTGCAGTCGGTATACGAAATTTGGAAGTATGAAAATTTTTAGAACTTTATACAAATCCAACTGCCTTAGTTGGTCAATAATTACTCCTAAACTAAGAAAGCCTACTTAGCCCTGACCATTTTTCTTTTACATTACATGGACCATTACTTCCAATACTTTTCAGATTTCCTAAAATGACCGTTTAGCTGGTACATGTAAATAAAAAATCACGATTTAATATTTCGTAAGCTACTCATTTATCGAAAAAAATTTCTTCGCAAACTCTTAGTTATGAAAGACCTATTCAACGATATCCAACACTATGGGGTGCATGAATAAAAAGAAATAAAAGTTTAAAAAACTAAAAACCAACTTCAAAATGAAATTCACTCAAAACTACGAAATAATATTAATATACTTAAATCACAACATTAACCAACAATAACGAAATCAAAGGTGGGTACGGATTAAATTATGGGCTCAATTTTTTTTGAGGTCGGTACCAGCACACAGTTACTTACCTACATAAGAAATGTTTTAGATTCGATGGTTTGCTGACACCGACCTCAAAAAAAACTTTAAGCGCCTAATTTAATTCGTATTTACCTTTGATTTCGTTATTGTTGGTAAATGTTGTGTATTTAAGTATAATAATAATATTTCATACTTTTGAGTGAATTTCATTTTGAAATCAGTGTTTTTAGTTATTTTTTATTTTTATTTTCTTTATTTTTAGTGATAATGAGTGAATTTCATTTTGAAGTCAGTGTTTTTAGTTATTTTTAATTTTTATTTTCTTTATTTTTAGTGATAATGCTATCTATCTAACAACGTTAAATCCAATCACCTACTCACCAATAGGAATTATCAAATCATGATACATGTGTTTCATTAACAGATACAGAGTCCTGTGGCTTCCATCATCATCTCAGCAGCATGAAAGTTAAGGAGTTAAATCGTCCATCATCAGATCATCTGAATAACCTGAAAGAATACAACTATCGGTCTATGCATACCTACGTATATAATATGTATAAATTTGTAAGAATTTTCCTCCAACTCCTAACCGTTATGGAGTTGTACCTTCCTTCATCAGCTTATCAACACGATGATGATGATGACTAACAGACGCAAGTATTTTAATAGCTTTAGAAAACATATGAATCAAGTATAATAAGTGCCCATAAAATTTGGGGTTGCCCTCGATTTCCTTGGGATCCCATCATCAGATCCTGACTTGGTGACAATGGGACCTCGGGACTATATTCATTCGAATAAAAAAAAGAATTTTAAAAATCGGTCCACAATTGACGGAGAAATCGGTGAGCATACATATAAAAAAATATACCGTCGAACATAGAACCTCCTCCCTTTTTGAAGTCGGTTAATAAATGAAACTCCGCTTTGCATTTAGGTACCTCAGCTATTATATTTTAAAAAATCACCTCAACTTTCCTTGTAGCTCCTTGTAAGAAAGGTACTCTAAAATATATTTTTTTACATTTCCCTATGTTTCTAGGCGTCTCAAATTTGTACAAGCATAAAATTCAGCTTTATAGCTGTAATAGTATATGAGTAAAACGGCTGTGACATATCGACGGACAGATGTAGGAACGTGGCGAAACTATGAGAGTTCCTAGTTCGACTTCGGAACGCTAAAAACTTTATATTTTTTATATTTAAAAAATAATGTTTATTATACAGGGTGTAACAAAATTGGTGTAGGTCCCGTTATTTTTTTTAAGTTTTCAGCAAAGTCGTAGAACAAAAGTTGTTTTTTATGATAATTAGAAGCCCCAGATAAGGACCTACACCAATTTTTTTACACCTTGTATAGTTGATTGCGAAAAAAATTCGTACATTTGTTACGCGCAACCCCGGGAAGGTTTATAAAAAAAAACCGCGCACTATCGGCATCCATGCGGGAGAAGCCGTGGGAAAAAGCTAGTATTTCATAAGATTTTAAACTACTAAAAAGTAGTAATTGAACCGGTTAAATTCGCGACTTCGATGACCTCATTAATTGGTTGTAGTTAGATGATATCAGCCCATATACGTCCCCACCGAGGGGCTCGAGCCTACCCTGAATTAGGGCGATCGGGCCTTCGTCGACCACGCGGGCCCAGTGCGGGTTGGTCGACTTCACACACAACCTGCGAGTTTCTCCGCAGGCGTGTGCAGGTTTCCTCACGATGTTTTCCTTCACCGTAAGAGCGTCGGATGAACGTACATATGAAATCTAAATTCGAAATCACATTGGTACGTGGCAGGATTCGAACCACGACCTCCCGGACAGGAGGCGGCGGCCCTAGCCGTTACGCCACTGACGCTCTATCAAGTAGCATTACTCCAACAAAAGCACTAAAACTTAAAATAGTAAAAAAACCGCTTCACGCATGGGATCTTGTGAAGAACTTTATTGTCAATCAAAATAGGTTACAGTGGTGTTATATTTGTTTTCTCTTTCTTACTAATGGCACTCACATAATATATTGTTTTCTCACTTGCGCGCATTTATATATACATATATCACTAGTCACCAAACGGCGGGGACGAAACAAATAAAATTTGGACCTATATTAATGTTGTTTAGTTATATGAGTTTATTCTACTAGCTGCCACATACACAACTAAAGTTATTGGGAAATTCAGGAATGAAGTTTTGAAAACTTTTGAATGTGTCGAGTTAAAAATTATATCGTGGAAATAATATTTTTTAAACTATATTACAGTTCACAGAGTTTATAAATATTGATTTAATTTACATTTTTATTACTGAGTAAGTTCACATTTTAAGTACACAAACCAAAAAAAAGTTTCATAAATATTTTTTTCTGGGTATCTATAATTGTACGACTAAATACCCATTTTTTACAAATGTCTTCTTTCGTACTTAATTAATACAAATACGTGTAGTAGGTAAGTAATAATAATAATAATTTTACGACACCATTTAACTGTATTATAATTATAACACATAAACAACTGCTATAAGTACATCATACTAAAGTTTTATATGACACTACTATACGTAGTCAATAGAGTCACAAATACCTACTTTAACTTTATTGTATTCTACAAAAAATTCAGATAATGCTTAGCTTAAAGTGCGTTGATGTGGAAGCCGTATTGTAGAATCCGCTGGTTTACAAAATAGCGCGCCAAAAAACGCTGGCTTTTTAATGCGGCGACATCACGTTCAGCTGGATTCCAATTCGACTAAAAGAAAATACGCCGCATTGTGTGAGGCACCGCTTTGTGTAAAAACTACTGAGTAATATATTTTAAATGAGCGAGCGATTTTAGGTTCAGTCAGGCTCTATTAATTATACAGTCAAAGACCCCCCCGTGTAGCAGAGTTATGCTTCTCAAAAGAAGAAATCTTCGGTTTTATTCGGAGTTTTTTACTCAGTACCTGGAGTTTACAAAGCGGAGAAAAATTCACCGCTTTACAAAACTTCGCCGTCTTGAAATACGCCGCCTTTCAGCGCCGTTTTGGAAACCGGCGGATTCTACGTAACGGCTGTGACATAGACATTTCAATACCATACCTACGCAGAGTAAGCCACCCTATTCCCACCACTCCCCCTTTTAAGGCGCCCGCCACTCTAAAACCGTAATTCATATAATGATAAATTCTTCGAAAATCTTAAAAAACAACAAAATTAATTACAAGTATACTTCATCATATCAGCCACAAATCGTCCACTGCTGGACAAAGGCCTCCCCCAAGGATTTCCACGACGACCGGTCCTGCGCTGCCCGCATCCATCGGCTTCCCGCGACCTTCACCAGGTCATCGGTCCACCGCGTGGGAGGCCTGCCTACGCTACGTTTTCCGGTGCGCGGTCGCCACTCGAGAACTTTACTGCCCCATCGGCCATCTGTTCTACGAGCTATGTGCCCTGCCCACTGCCACTTCAGTTTAGCGATTCTGTGAGCTATGTCGGTTACTTTAGTTCTCCTGCGGATCTCCTCGTTTCTGATTCGATCACGCAGAGAAACTCCGAGCATAGCACGCTCCATTGCCCTTTGGGTGACCTTGAGCCTTCTTATGTAGTTAGATAATTAAAGTTAATTAACTCGGTGCAACAGCTATAAATTATTTATTTCATATTATTTCCCTTAAGCAACTAGTTAGATAACTGTATTAGCTGTTCGCTATTCAAATTTTATCGAAGTTAATTATAACTATATCAAATCGATAAAGTTTAGTGTCGGAAATAGGTGCTGGAACTATTTGTATATCTACTTAATGAACCGATCAACCGTATACCTAGTTATTTGAATGCAACGAAAATGTAATCGTTACCGTTATAACAAAATTTATAGGATTTAAAATCAAAACATTCTTATAAAATTATTGTTACTTATTATGTTTTAAACCTTTTTATTGTTGTATGTTGGTGGTATGAAACCCTCGATGTCAGTGGCCGTTTTTTTTTCCAATTATTAGGATCCTACAGGTCATTTAAACTATGCACCTTCCAGATTAGCACGACGACGTTAAGGTAGGTGCTTGGAAACCACCAATAAATCTGAGAAGGACAAGCGGAGGTCGTAGTATCTCACAGCAGTATTGTTATGCAAATTAACTTCCAGAACAAAAAAGACTGAGCTGGATTGATCGCGGACAGCCTGCATGCGTGCAAGCGTATAACGAGATTACGAGACATAGTTCTTTTCTTCTTTGTGATCTCGTTAGCTAAGGAATAATGTATTTTTTTTTTAGTAAACAGCAACCTTGAATCAGGATCTGTTTGTTTCTTAGGCAACTTGCAAAAGGGAAGGTACTAAATATAATAAATAACCAATCAAAATAACAATAATAAAAAGCCTATCGCTTATGAAGGAGCTAAGACGAATCAAACGACGCCTTGCGCTCCAAAACCACACCTAGCCATGGAGACAGATTTACATGGACGCCCCTGAAAAATCCTCTTTCTTGGGCAGTTGGGCAAAAATACAGCATCAATTTAAAGTTTTTTTCTGGATTAGTAAGTCATTTATTTTGAAAGTAGAAATAAACGTTGAATAAACCTATCAGCTGCTTTAAAAATAAATTAAAAAGATAAACGAAAAAATTTATTTACAGTTCGTTTCAAATTAAAAAAACGAGCGAGCCTTATACAGTAGTCGCATATGATGTTTAACATCTGATTTAAGTGAAAACCTACCAGCCTTCCGGCCTCGCTTAAGGCGGCATGGCCATGTTTCCTTAGCCTTCGTGACTGAAAAAAACGCATCACTTTTCACTTTTGCATTTTGATGTAGAAATCGAGAGATGTGATACATCAAAATCTACAAGAAAGAACACAAATGACTTGATGTAACAAAGAACACTATTTACGGGCAAAACAAACTTAAAAACTTGCAACCTTACAAAATGGATTGGAAATCTTACAGTCGTATTTAAGCGCCCACTGGCAAAGTCGTAAACAATTTACAACTCTAGTATGGAAATAGTGGAATAACTGATGTGGACACGAGTTTTGAATCCATTGTTCGAGAAATATATTTCTCTCGCGAGACGAACGGCAAGGAAACAGATGTAAATCTGTGTACAGTAAAGATCAAGGTCTATATGATTATATTGTCCATGAATAAATTGTGTTTGTGTTGAGTGTACTTCGATGGTTTATGGGTTGACTTGTCCGCGAGAGCGTGCTAGCGAAGATAATCAGTAGCATTTTTGTATATAAAGATCTAGCTAGCGAGCGTCTCTCTAATTGTAATTTGATAAATAATTAAAAACCCGACTGCATAAAAACATGAGGATAAAAAAGGGTTTTTTGGGCAGTTGGGTAAAAATGTATCTTATAAGTTTATAACACTTTCAATAATTTGATTAAAAATTAAAAACCACACTGCCTAAAAACATCAGGATACATTTTTACCCGACTGCCCAAAAGAGGGGTTTTTTTGGGTAGTCGGACAAAACTATCCTATATCACTTTCAATAATTTGATTAAAAATTTAAAACCCGACTGCATAAAAACATGAGGATACATTTTTACCCGACTGCCCAAAAGAGGGGGTTTTTTGGGTAGTCGGACAAAACTATCCTATATCACTTTCAATAATTTGATTAAAAATTTAAAACAAGACTGCATAAAAACATGAGGATACATTTTTAACCGACTGCCCAAAAAAGAGGGGACTTTTTGGGTAGTCGGATAAAACTATCCTATATCACTTTCACTAATTTGATTAAAAATTTTAAACCCGACTGCATAATAAGAGGATACATTTTTTTTTGGGCAGTCAATTAAAAATGTATCCTATTTCACTAACAGGATCAAGACGTATCTAACGAAACTCGCACCCCAAAATCCATCAAGCCGTTTAGGTTACAGGCTCAGTAAAAAGAAACAGACAAACATACATACACTCGAATAACATTACCCTCCTTATTGGGCAGTCGGGTAAAAATGAAATAAAGTTACTAAAGGTAGATCCTAAATAATTATTGCTTAGGCACCAAGCCACCGTCCGGCAAGTCAGTTCAACCAAAAAGCATATAAATTCCGGTTGCTTAGTCAGTTTCTCACAAAATTAACTTGTTCTACTATTCTAATTACATAAGTATTGTTTTAGTTAGATACTCGTGCACTACCTGTTTTTATTCTTTTGACTCCAAACACCGAGTTGTCTGGAAAAAATCGCTTTGAACGATAAGTCCGACAAAATTGAACCGCTATAGTACCTATATAAGCTTATGTTTTTATATTGTGTTTGTTTTTATTTTTTGAGTTAAAGTTTTTTATGTTTTTATAATGTGTATATATGTATATATTTTTAAGTGTGTGCTATAAAGAGTATTTATCTTATCTTCATTATTATATCATTCACGTTGTAAGGGAACTTAATTAAATGTAAGATCAGATCTGATTTTATCAGCATCAGCCGGATCTTTTCGTTTTATTTCCAATAAAAATGGCCATTAAGATTGTTTTATGATAATTAATAAATTGTACAGCCCCGCTGTGCATACTTCCTCGCGTAGTCTTCACTAACTGGCAAAAAGAAATAAACATATAAATACGCTTACCTAGTACCAAAGAACATGGTGTACATCACACTTGATGAAATACATACAAATAATCTGGGTTTGTACGGGTAGGTACTCTATTACGATATTTTCTAGAACAATGAAGTAACATACAGAATTGTAGGACTAAGTTCTAGTAACTGAAAAGTATTATAAAAATCGTTAGACCCGTTTAATGAGGAAAAGTAACAAACAGCTTAGCGGTATATTATTCCGATTTTTCCTGGAATAACGAACCGCGTGTAGCAGTAGTAGGTCATATAAAGTTATAGTAACGTACACAGTTTCGTCAAAATCGATAGAAATTTTTGAGGAAAAATTATAAGTGATTTTTAATAAACTGAAGATAGATTTTTTTTCAATAAAACGGCTGAAGATATAAAAATAATATTGCCTTAGCCCAAATTGTACTCTCATCCGTTCAGTACTTTAGGCGCTAGAGCACCGGACGGATGCACACACATACACATTCACACATATTTTTTATTTTGTAGTTTTTAAGACTATTTAAGACAATCGATCCCCACTAAATTTTTAGATGCAAGTCCCTACTTTTTAGATGCAGAAATGACAGCGAGAGTTTGAGACAAATAGAACACATTTTTCTGGATGTTAAAAGCTGGCTGACGGATCATAACTTGGAAATAAATTTAAGCAAAACAAATCTAATCCAATTTCGGCCTTATCAACGGAAACCTGTAGACCTAAAACCACTCTCCAATAAATTAAACATAGCTGAAGTAAGAGAATTCACACTGTTGGGCATTACCGTAGACACATTTATGGACTGGAAAAGCCATATAGAAAAACTAAAAAGTAAATTGTTACAGTTTATATACGCGTTAGCAATTCTTAAAAGAAATACGCACCTTGAGTCCGCCCGTGCGGCCTATTACGCGTATGCCCATGCCTGGCTCCGGTATGGGGTAATATTGTGGGGACAGAGTACAAATGCACATGATATTTTTGTCCTTCAGAAAAAATGCGTGCGCATACTGTACAATATAAAACAAAGGGAAAGTTGTAGGCCTTTCTTTAGAAATGAAAAAATCCTACCCTTGCCGTGCATATACATCCAGGAAATTGCTATCTACGTACGTAAAAATATAGAAGAGTACAAGTTTTGTACTAGTGCTCGCCGGAGACTTCAGCTCGCTCCGCCACCAGCACCTAAATTAGAAATATATAAAAATGGACCCTATTACAGATCAATAGCTATATACAATAAATTACCACAAAATATAAAATCTGAAAATAAAGATAATAATTTCAAAAATAAAATAAAACAATTCCTACTTAGCAGGTGTTATTACTCAGTCAATGAATTCATGACAGACAAAATACCTACTTAATTTAAATTTGCTGTTTTTTTAATTAGTTTTATTGTTTTTCCAATGTTTAATACTTAAAATAATAGTATTATCTTTCGGACTACTCCTCTTTTTATCTTGCAATGCCCTAACAGGGCTCATGTACCCTACTACCCTTAGATATAAGAACTTTATGCATGTACATGAAAGCAACTGAATAAATGAATAAATCTCACCTTCGATTTTTTAACAGAATTCAAAAAAAGGAAGTTATCAATTCGATCCGTATATTATATGTAATATTGTTGGAATTGCACAATAAAAATTTGTCTATACAGGCTTCTAAACAGGTGTGCCAAATTTCATAAGTGTATGTAAGTATGAATATATTTATGTCCACGTATTTTTCAGAAACTAGAAATCGAAATACAACAAATCTTTTTTATTTGATTCAACTTAGGGAACAGTGCAAGTTTCATCAAAATCGGTTCAGTAGTTTTCGAGATATGGACTGGTATCTGTGTACCAATCACTGAAACTTTGTAAATGAAGTCGGTTGTCCCTAACGTTTTTAGCGTTGTCGATTATGTCATCACAACAAGTCCAACAAAATGCAATGGACAGGACATGATAAACTAATAGGTCTTAACCTATGAAATTGCCGATTCAGTTTTTGCAGTTCAATGCCATATGGTGACACTACTTATGGTCTTTTATTAGTAACTAGTGGCATATCTTTAATGTTCCAATCGTCTGAGCTGTGTACCATTGAATGGAACAAAGGCGTTTTCTTAGTGGTCAGATGGGGCAATTTTTTAGACTAGTTAATTTTATTGAATTTTCCTGACAGTGACGAAATCTTATGCGGGGTATTCCCAAATATGACATTAGTAACGAAGAAACTGCTGTGATAACTTTAGAGCTTTAAAATAAAAATGTGTATTTTTTGCCTCAATAAAGGCGATTTTTTCAGGTGAAAAAACCCCACTTCATGGGGTTAAAGCCACCGTGCTCTCAAAATATCTAAACAATAGGCATATGTTTACCACCATTTAATTTCTAATAGTCTAATGCTATTTTGAGAATATATTTTGTTTTAATAACTATTGTTCTTACTATTAATTTTCATCTTTAAAATTCTTTATACAATCGGCAATTTCGTAGGTAGACCTATTATAATGGTTTTGATTGCATTTTAAATGGTGTGTAAAAATACAATGGATTAAGCGAAACTCGCACGAGCGATATCCAACGAGCGATAACTGCACGCGCACCATTGCGTGATATGTCACCGCTGCGCAAAGCCGGGGTTGCGTTTCGCGGGATGTTTCCCGCCATCTCTGGGATCTGGTTGCTTAATAGCACTTTCCAAGAACACTGGACCAAGGTACAAAAGAGCTCAAATTGGACACAAAATGTTAATTAAAGTGAAATATAAGATTAAAGGTAAAAATATATTGATAAAATTTTGTAAGTACCTAGATCAAACACAAAAGGTCACTATTAAACATGCTATTGTCTTGTCTTTCAAAAATAACCAACGGACAGTTGACAAGATAATAAAACAATACGCTCTTATTCATACGACAAAAAAGCCTCTTAAGTTGATTTGACGTGGTGCAATGCAAGCAATACCTGTCAATTCGTTCTCCGAACCGATCAAAGTTCTACGTATTTCTACAATAAAATCTTTATAACTTAAGTTGTTTCATTACTTAATTACTGCAGCCTATCGTCGTCTCTGCCCATAAATCACTGGGTGAATTTTCGTCAATTTCCCCTTAATTGGTGTTGTTTCCCAATCACATTGCGATTGCGATCGTGTTGGCGTGTGTGGCCAGTTGCCGGCCCGGTCTTCGGTCGGTGTATGTATGCCCAAATCGGCGGGGTGATCTCCGTGACACTGACCGGACATGAGGAGTAATTAGCGCCAATCGGACCACACACCGACGATGCCATTAAAGTAGTGTTGCCAGAAAATCAAGTTAAATCCCACAAACTTTTAAACAGTTGTAAATCATTAATTTGTAAATTTGCTATCATTCTTATCTTAATTTCGTCATTTTTACTAAAAAAGCAAATATCGCTCAAAAACATGACGAAGCTACCTATCACCACAAGTGCTGTAAGTCAAAAAATGGCGCTAAATTTCGTAAATCGAGACCGCTGGGCCACTTGAAAGGCTCGGCTTACGCGCGCTTACAGAGCTACAAAATGACATGGATATAAAATAGCTTGGCCATGTAACTCGGAACGTAACATGACAGAACCAATGCTGGAACGGAATTTCATTCCGTTACACCGGCTGTAGCGCCACCAATCGACTCAAGAAACGTTGGGTGTGAGCGATCAATCATTTAATAGGTGGTGTTCCATGACATGACAGAGATACCTATACAAATAGCATAAGTTTATTCGAAAATAAACAATAAAAGTGACAAATCAACACTTAATTTAGCCTTTTAAGGGTTCCGTAGTCAAACAAGGAACCCCTATTGTTTCACCATGTACGTCTGTCTGTCTGTCTGTCCGTCGGTATGTCACATCCGTTTTGTGTTTAACGACTATTTACAGCTATAAAGCTGAAATTTGGTATTTTTATACAAATCTGCGGCCCCTATAAATTAATGGAATAAAATCTATAAAATAATTAGGATACTTCCCCTACATCTAAAGTGAGTGAGGATGATTTTTTTACGTATACTATTTAGTAAGGTATCGTTAATTAGGTCTTTCCAAACTACTGAGGATTTGCTAATAAATTTTTTCCGATAAATGATTCGTTTACTAAATATTCCACCCATCCTCTATCAGAAAATATAGATGTTTTTAGTAAATCTGAAAACTATGGAAATAGCACATAATTAATTCAAAAGGAAAATTATCGCGGCAAGTATTAAGCTTAGGAGTAATATTCAACCAACTTATGATGTGCAGTTGGATTTGAGAGTTTCCATAAAAAAATGTATATACCTACCAAATGCAAAAATAACTTTGTTTTTTAAAAAATACATTTATTCTTTGGGAAGACTACAGATTACGGTACCCCCTTTTGCGCGTGTTCCTACACGCACTTGGCCACTTTCACAAGTCAATTAGGCGTGTTAGTTAAAAATTTTGATGATACTATGGACACTAATATGTTTTGTACCTACCTAAGAAACTGATGAAAAGAAATAAAAATTCACCCGGATTCAAAGATAAATATTTCCAAAATTCAAAGTAAAAATTTCCTTGAAAAATGAGCGACCACTTCCTGTCTCTACAACAAGTGACCTAGTAATTAAACTGGAAAGGGACATGTGTTTATAAAGTAAGTACACAATCATATTGTCTTAAAGTTTCAATAGATCTTACCGCAACTTTACAACGCTCAACTGAACGTCATTTCAACAGTATAATTACTCCTTGTGTTTTGAAATGTTTCTGATCATTTAATTACAAAATAATAAACTTTGCGTGTCTAAAAGGCTGAATTCGCATCGAATTGAAACTACTGACCACATAACAGAGAACCCTGATATATTTTAGTGCTTGTGCTAATTGTTTCTCTGTCTTGAGTAGCTGGGAGCTCTATAATGACTGGTTTAGTGAGCCGAAAAGAAAACGTCCCGTCAAACTCAACGAACAACAAACCATGTTTATTACAATTAGACAAATTGCGACCTCATTTCCTAGTTTGAAATGATTACATGGCGTTTGGAGCTGGTATCATTACCATTTTCAAATGTTATGGTAGTTACAATTTAATGTTGCTTAAATGTTATGGTACATTTGAGGTCGTTTGTGTTCTTTGTGGATAAAAGATCAAAGTGTATATCATGTTGGATGGACAATTATCATGATTTTATTTTGATAATTAATTATAGTGATAATGTTCATTTATTACGCTATCAGTGATTGTTTGACGTCGTCGTCGGAATATGACCTTATTAAAAGCTTTTATTTAACTTGCGGTGTTTTTTGTACGTTACTTAGTTTGTTTAGGCAGGTTCAAATCTTCATTGATTTTGAAGCCACTTCCAGGGGTCCGATTGAGGTAAACGATAGATCAATGAGGTAACAATAGATCGTTTTGGTCTTTTGATATTTTGGTAGTAGATGATGAGCTTTGGAAGTGGAATCGAGGCCCCAAGGATCATCTTTTATTTTCAATAGAATCGTAGGAAATACACGCCTTTTTAAAATTTGAAAACGTTTATTTATATTATATATATCATTAAAACATTGGGCCTTTTGAGCATAAAACTCTTTTCAAATAAAAACTTACACCTAAAAGTTTCGGTTTTTCAAAAATTATTTATCTTACGATTTTGAGAGAAATACATAAATGTAGATATTATATCATATAATTTATATGTATCACAATTTTTCTACGTAACTGGATAAACTGGACTAACTGTCATTTTTCACAGACTTCAAAAGATATCATTAGCCGATTTACTAGAACATCAACTTAAACTACGAATTATTGATGCATGACTTACTTACCTTTATGAACCAAATAGAATATCTACATTACAGACCAACACCGTGTTAACAAGTTGAGGTAACAAACACTCAAACAATTTAGTTTAGCTTCTAATCTTTTAATTGAATAGCTTTGAACAATTGCCAATTAGCAAAAACTGGATCCAGTAGTAATCGCCTTTCGAATCTATGATTTACGGCAAATTCCGGTCGGTGGCACAATGGATGGCGGTTTATCGAAAATTCGCTGGTTCACTGTCCAGTACAGTCAGCCAAATTTCAAGGTATCCAAGTACAATATTCAAAAAATAAAAAATTTAAACGAATAAATCGCTCTTACCTGTAGGTTTAACTTTTAACCCTAACGATAAATTATATGTTAAATTCAAAAAAAATCATAATCCTTTCTTTTGTCTAGTAATAATATTATTTTATATTTTTGAACTCAGAATTTTCTCCTCTTTCATTTGAATCCCACTCGATACAAAAGCAAGACAAAAATTCAGAAAATCATGACATAAAAAAAAATTAAAAAAAAAATAAACGGATAAATCGCTCTTACCTGTAGGTTTAACTTTTAACCCTAACGATAAAATATGTTAGATTCTAAAAAAATCATAATCCTTTCTTTTGTCTAGTTATAATATTATTTTATATTTTTGAACTCAGAATTTTCTCCTCTTTCATTTGAATCCCACTCGATACAAAAGCAAAACAAAAATTCAGAAACCGCCCACTTTTCTAATGTATTTTTTTATCAAAAATTTTAGTGCATTTCACTATATCTCACCTGATGGTAAGTGATCATGTGGTCGAGGATGGTACACGCAAACTCTCGCCTTGAAGATCCCCAAATTGTAGGAGTCGGGAAACACAGACGTGATATATCTGATAATGATATTTCCTTGGCATATTGTGTGATCAGTCTATATATTTGTGAGTTTAAGCTTGGTTTTAGTTTTTAGCACCTGACTGTACAAGTCTGTTGCACAGTGGTTCACGACGGTCACAATAATCCTCGAAAGTGGAAACATTAATTTCGTTTACACCTTTGGATTTTAATAATGATTGTCAAGTATACAGGTAGAAAGCTTTGAGTGTATAATTATTAGTTTTCTAAATTTTGATTTAGAGTATTTTAAATGTTATATCGTATTTTACTTCATCTATACATATTATAAACAAAGTTCCTCGCCGCGTCTGTCTTTCCGAACGCGATAAACTTACTCGTAATACTACCAAACGGATTTGCATACGGTTATTACCAATGGAAGTAACTAGTATATATTTCATCTGTGCCAATTGACGGAGTGATTCATCAGGAAGGTTTAGGTGTATAATGCACCGCGCAACCGCTTGTGTTAAATTTAGACTCCACCTACTAAATTTAATAAAGTACCAAATTTTAATGAAGTACCTAAATAATAAGACTATGCACCTATTTAATTTTTCTAGGTAGAGAAAATAACGGCTAAGTTAAAAAAATATTTTGTTATTAAATTAACTGTATAATAGCGTATCTACCTCATTTATACGTTATACAAATACAATACCTACATGTTTTTTTAATAAAACACAACATACACACACCACGCATATTATATGTTAGGTATACAATTTTTTTTGTTTATGCATGATTTTGATCTATAAATTCGACCATTTTTAGGGATCCGTACCCAAAGGGTAAAAACAGGATCCTATTCACTAAGACTTCGATGTCCGTCCGTCTGTCTGCCTGTCTGCCTGTCCGTCTGTCACCAGGCTGTGTTTCATGAACCGTGATAGATAGACAGTTGAAATTTTCACAGATGATGTATTTTCTTTTGCCGCTGTATCAACAAATACTAAAAATTAGAAAAAGTAAAAAAAATAAATGGGGTCTCTATACAAAAAACGTGTTTTTTAAAACGTGAAGAAACTAGCGCCATCTAGTATGATTGTACGGAACCCTATGTGTGCGGTTATGACTCGAACTTGGCCGGTTTTTCTAATACACAAACGGTAAGCCCTACTAAGATTCGCCAACGCAACGATGATATTAAAGCCGGAACCCATTGATGCTTGGCGGCAAGACCAAGATAAGATGGCAATTAACAAAATTGTACTACGAGTACTAACAGTTTATTTTGTATATCTACTTACTTTATGATATGGAAGAGCTGGGCATCCTGTCACAAGTATTTTTAGGGTCTCGTAGTCAACAAGGAACCCTTATAGTTTCGCCATGACTGTCTATCTGTCTGTCCGTCTGTCCACGAGTAAGTCTGGAGAGGTGCGATAAGCGCCGGGACGTGAGTGCGCCAACAGCTCCGGTACCACACTGGAGATGTGGAAGCCAGCTTCTCTGGCGTCCCGAGCGGGGATCGAACCGCCAGCAGCGAAAGCCGCGGGAGGTGAGCGTGCCTACCGCTCCGGGAGCTACCTGGAGAGTAGGTAGTGGTTCTCTTCCTCGAGGCACTCGCCTTGTAGAGTACCAGGACAAGCGTCTTGGCGGCAAGACCTACCGTAGTTGGTCCTTGCCCTCGCCTCACGGCGTTGGCAGGGATAGAGGCTCTCACTATATGACCTAGCTGTCGGTGAGTGGGGACGCTATGTCATAAACCTGGTAGTTTAGCGTATCTGGTAGATATACGAGAGGGAATATCTAAGGCTTAGCTCAAAGACTATTATGTGACTTTATGCACCTCTTTTATTAGAAATCATTATCAGATTTCTGTTAATTTACGAACCATGTATTATATGTTTTTTTTTTTGTTGCAAATGACATGCAGTTTCATCATAAACATCATATCAGCCGAAGGACGTCCACTGATAGACTTAGCCTCCCCCAAGGATTTCCACGACGATCGGTACTGCTCTACCCGCATCTGCCGGGGATTCTTCGCACCCCATGTCCCGCCGTTACCTTGACCGCTACCAGAGCCAGGAATAGCGCGGGCCCGTCGGGAACTGGGCCGTTTATTTGTTGTGAATATCATTGGGGGGTGTTGCCGTAATCGCCACATTTGGCAGGCAGGTTGGCGATCACAGTGTTGTTGCAGGTCTACTGCAAGTTACGGAAAGGACGCTGTGCTGCTGAGTCGACTAAGGGACGTAAACCGGAGGATGGGCCTCCGGTTTATGTCCCATAGTCGACTCTTACGACACCTTTTTTTCATTTTTTTTATTCACTATTGGTAAACCCTCGACAACATCTCACCTGGTGGTAAGTGACGATGTTGCCGAAGATGAAAGCGATATTGGAAGAGATAGGATGACCCTATGCTAAGGCGGGAGTCATACGGCAAGTTTATCGCCTTAAAATCTGTATCGAATTACCAGTAACCCTGTATATAAGTAATCTAGCGAGACTTTCAGTTTTAGTTTTATGTTTCCACTAATTATAATTTTATTACCATTCTAAAAAATTTTGTCTGTTTCTCTTGATATTATTAAACCAGCTTTATAGCACCAATTAGTACTTGGCGTTACGTTTATTAAGTTATGTTGTAACATAGCCTTTGCAAGTATATCTGTGGAAACCTACGCTGTAGTAATAACATTAAACTTTTTATTTAGTGTATTTACAATAATAATTTAATTTATTTGTTATACATATTTTAAAAATTAATTTTATTATAGAGTCGCATAAAATAACACTCTTTCATAAATTTTCTTGAAAATACTGATACCGTCCTCTAATAACATAAGCAATTTAATTGCAAATAAAAACCACACACTTTAAAATCCTAAAACTATCTCATGTCACTCAGGGGATAAGGAAACTTTGCACTCTAAAATCTATCAAGGTGTTTAAGCTCAGCCAAAGAAACAACAGTTACATACATACATCCGAAAGATATTACCCGACTTCTTGGGAAGTCTGATAAAAATGTAAATGGTATTCATTAGCAAGCAGCAAATAAAAAAGCACGTGCAAATATCAATTATATAACTTCAAAAACATGACTCAACTCAGCAGTCAACATTCCGGTTTACTAATGTTCAATACGATTATCTAACATTGCTAACTTCCTCCCACGCATCAAATAATAATCTATCGATACGTAGGTACTTACATCAATACGGATCGACAGCCAATGGTCTATATTCTGCCTCAATTATTATTATTATATCAGCTCATGTACGTCCCCACCGAGGGGCTCGAGCCTACCCTGAATCAGGGCGATTAGGCCTTAGTCGACCACGCGGGCCCAGTGCGGGTTGGTCGACTTCACACACAACCTTCGAGTTTCTTCGCAGGCGTGTTGCAGGTTTCCTCACGATGTTTTCCTTCACCGATAAAGCAATCGGTAAATTATATGTACGTAAGTTTTTGAAAAACTCATTGGTACATTGGCCGTCCAGATTTGAACCCGGTACCTCTGGTTAGATGGACCGAGTCGTTACCGGTTGAGCCACCGACGCTTTTTTTACCGGTTGAGCCACCGACGCTTTTTCTGCCTCAATACGTTTTTTTTAATATTGTTAATTTGGGAGCGTTGTGGAACACAAGGATTTCCACAACGACTGGTTCTGCGCTGCCCGCATCCAGCACCCCAGAGCCCTACGTCCATCAGTAGACGTGCTCCGGCTGATATGAATGAATGAAATGTGGAACATGTGCTCCTAAGTAATGCTAAATGTAGCGAAAATAAATAGTTAAATTTAAAATGGCAGCTATGGATTCGCTGCATAACATGTAGAATTTGGAACAATGGCCTAAATGCGGATTATGAAAAGAAAACATTTTGTGGAGTAATTCATGATATATGTATTTAATAAATAAAAAATGGTAAATTAGCAATAAAAGAGATGATCGTGAAAGTATAAAATGGGTTAACAGTTTATATTGAAATTTATCCCAGGAAAATAAAGTTTGTTTGGTAAAAATAAAAATAACTTAATTTAGTCAAATGCCGGATAGACAACGATCATTGCTCCACAGTCTTTAAATAAATAACCAAGTAAAATGAAAATAGAATTTAAGATCTATTAAGGTTGGGATTACCCCAAGGTTATCTTTATAACCTTGGGGGCACACAAAACTAATAATAGCTAATTTACCTTTTTTTATTATTAAATACATATATTCCGAATTTTACCCCACAAAATATTTTCTTTTCATAATTCGCATTTAGGCCATTGATTTAAATTCTACGTGTTATGTAGCGAATCCACAGCTGCCATATTAAATCTAATTATTTATTTTCGCTACACTATTCACTATCGCCTTGAAGGTCTCAATCTCAGAATACAGAACAAACCTGAATCCGCGTACTGCTGAGAATAGTACGAGGCGCGCGAGCCAAAAACTCTGCGCTCACCCTCTTTAATAACCCGGCCATATAATAATATTGCTATTATGGTCGGAATAAAAAAAATGAGTTAGGTTCAAGATTCAAGATATTTATTCAAAAAACATAACCCTCCTTCTGTCAATAAATGAAAATTATACTCTTTCCGATAGTCCTAAAATAGTAAATGTCATTTGTGAAAAATGAAGAAATAAACAATCATAAGTTAATAACGTCAAAATCCAATCCTTGATATAAAACAAACTATATCATTTTAGAACATGAAAACAATATGACACAAGAAGTTATACATTAAAATCATTGAATGTCATTTAAATGCCTTTGACAAGAGTAGGTATAGGCCAATTCACACGGACAGCACTCGGTCACGAGTATAACCATATTAGAGGGAAAGGAACTACCCGGCTCCCGATGCGCCAGGTAAGTAAGAAAGAACCACTGCTTGTTTACCCACAAAAATAAACCACCTGCATGCAAGATTTAGAAGGGCCAAAACTACTTTAAATTAGAGTAGTTTCATACACGTAAGTTCCTTCACTTTTCTCGACATACGCGGATTCTGGTTTGTTCTGTATTCTGAGGACCCAATATACAAAGTCTCGAGAAACACAGACGCTGACAAAGAATGGTACGGAGAAGGTAGGGAGAAGCAAAACGCATTTTGCGCATAGGTGGATTGGTACTATTGAACATTTAATTTGATGTTGAGTGTAGGTACAAGTAGTTTTTTTATTATACAGGTGTAACAAAATTGGTGTAGGACCCGTTAACTGGGGGTTCTACTTATAATACTGAACAACTTTCCACAAGAAACCCAGTTCTCACCCTATTCTCAATAAAAAAGTTTAATCCCTCCATAAAAAAATGCACAACATCGGTCGATCAGCTGATCGATTTCAATGAGGCTTTTTTTTGAGATCTCAGCAAAGTCATAAAACAAAAGTTTTTCAGCATTATGAGTAGAAGCCTAACGGCACGTATACCAACACCAAGTTTGTTACACTCTGCAGATTTGAGTGCGTTTGACTACATCTCACCTGATAGAAAGTGACGATGTAGTCGAGGATGGTACACGCGAACTCAAATAATGCCTATTCCCTCTCGCTTTAAAGATTCCCAAATTCTAGAGTCGCGAAACACAGACGTAGTTTATGTTTTCATAAGCATTGAAACCATTACGTTAGTAGGTGTAAACTGCGAATAGATATGATCGATTCGTGCAAAACCCTATATTTAAGAGAACAACACTTTTGTCAATGAACTAAAATTATGTATCATATTATGACCTCAACATAAAGCTCAATCCACAGAGTAAATCGTTAGACGCGGCGAGGTAAGTGTAGTGTCCACTTAGCGCGACCATGATTGATCCACATGCATCTACGGCTAGCTGCTAGCTTTACATTAGTCTATCTTGCGGTCGCCACGCGAGAACTTTCTTCCTCTTCGGTTATCAACGTTCCTGCCCCATCGATAGCATCTGCCTATATCGATTTTATTAAGATTTATCAGTCAAAACTTCTTTATTCAATATACCCAAACCATTCTAAGTAATTCAAACCAAAATAATTCTAAAATACTCTCATTATCTTCCACGTTGAGGATCTCCCTCCAACAACAAGATGTCTTGTCTGTGCTTCAGACCGGACAGAGAGAGTGAAAGTACGGGTCACGGGAACCACATTGGGATGTTAAAATGACAATGTTATAAGGAAAATTTCAACTGAAATGGTTAATCCCTAACCTGTGACCTAAGTAAAACAAAGAAATAATTGACAACGTTAAAAATACGCATCTACGCATGCACGCGCCTAAAGTTCTTGCATGTAAGTCACAGGAACCACATTGGGACGTTAAAAATGACAATGTTATGTCGAAAATTTGAACTGAAATGCTTAATTCCTAACCTGTGACTTAAGTAAAACAAAGAAATAATTTGCAACGTTAAAAATGACAAAAATACGCATAAACGCATGCATGTGCCTGAAGTTCTTACATGTACGTCACGGGAACCACATTGGGACGTTAAAAATGACAATGTTATGAGGAAAATTTTATCTGAAATGGTTAATTCCTAACCTGTGACCTAAGTAAAAAAAAAAAATGTAATTGACAACGTTAAAAATTTTAAAAATACGCATGCCCGCATGCACGCACCTACAGTTCTTACATGTACGTCACGGGAACCACATTGGAACGTTTAAAATGACAATGTTATGAGGAAAATTTCAACTGAAATTGTTAAATTGTAACCTGTGACGTATAACAAAGAATTATTTCTTTGTTTTTAACATTTTAAACGTTGTCAACTATTTGACAACGTTTAAAATGTTAAAAACAACCGACGTAAACCACGAAATCATGTTTTTTCATAAAACAGTCATTACTTTTTGTTGAAACTTGCACTGCTCCATAATTTAAAAGATACTTAACCCATAAAAAAAAGATAATTGAGATTTTATTTTTAGCCTCTTAAAATGCGTGGACAAAAAACATACATACATAGATATGTACATACAAACATACATACGCTTATGAAATTTGGCACGGTTACCAATAATTGTGGATTTCAAAAGGGTCGAATTGATAACCTCCTTTTTTAAGTCAAATTAAAAAGGTAGCGTCAGCAATTATTAAAAAAATACCATCGCCATGATTCACAGTGATTGCAGTGAAAAAACTAAAGGTCAAAATAATACATATTTATAAGCGCCTACTATAAATCACTGATTGATTTGTTTACCGCAGCCTGTAATTTAAAATCAGGCCTAATCGCCCTGATTCAGGGTAGGCTCGAGCCCCTCGGTGGGGACGTATATGAGCTGATATAATAATAATAATACCCTTTGTTTAAACCAATCGGATATCTGGAGATAGTGACGTAAGCAACATGGCGGAGCGATTAAGACGTTATAAAAAAAAACATTGAGCACTGAGATAAATGTATCGATTAAAATAATCGAGTCGACCTCAGCGTGAGCCTATCCGTCATCCGAATATCTCTATATTCATGGAGTTAAAAAATGACGTATGTCAAAAGCCTTATATGGAAACGATGACAGAAAAATTGCACGGACCCCATTGTTTCTTTGAATAAGATGTTTCGAGGATGAATATGCTTAATTCCTCTGATGTAACTGTTTGGTTTACGCATGATTTATAGTTGAGTTTCACAAATCAGTATTGCCTGCCAGAGCTGCGGCGTTGTTTCATCTATATCTTTGAGTGACAAAGTTTATCAGGTACATCTGTACAGACGATTCCTAACAGTATCCTGGGTCTGGAGGCAACGCCTTGGTGGATGAGGAATCCGATTCGAGAACAACAAACTCGCCTGCAAGTCTGGCAGGAAAACTTTTCGGCAGATGTAGTATTACAGCTCTCGCGGCGATTTTCTCTCTTGGCAGCGAGCGCTCTAAACCAGGCGAATCTAGGCTTTATCAGGTACCTCAGAAATAATGACAAAAACAGAGGTTTTAAGAAAAATAAAAGTTTGATATGTTTATCATTATTTTAAAATATATTTTTAGTCAACAGTGTTTTTATACGCTATAAATTAGCTTCACCTGTATGTCGTTAACGAGATCTTTGACCCCACTTCAAGACGTTGTCGGGTCTGATTTAATCGAAAATTTGCACACGAAATAAGAAAAAATTACAGTACAAAAAAAGCATATTTTTTAGTTTTCAAACTGTCAATTATTTTATTTTCAATCATACAATTTATTTTGTATTTATCTTTTGTCATCATCCGCCTGATGGTAAGTGATGATGATACCAAATATAGAAGCGTGCTTTTCCAAGATTCCACAATGCAATGGGATAAACAGAAAATTAATTTTAGTTCAACAAAGGCCTCTCAATAGTCATTAAAGAATAAACCGGTCAATGTGAGTCGGACTCGCGCACCGAGTGTTCCGTACCACTACACCTCTCCATTTGTGTGTACTTGTGTACTACAATGATACTGTAGGAGCGGTGCATTCCTACTCTTCGAAAGCAAAGGGAGATATCTCCGGCAGGCGAAGTGGTACGCCTGGGGCCCGGCCGTTGGTCCAGCCGTTGAAGATTGGAATCTATATACATATAAATACATACTCAGTAGCGAAGAAATGTTAATAGCGCGTTCTAGATGACGTATATATTTTGTACTGTCGAAGCTTGTGTTAAGGTTTAGTAACGCGTTACTGCAGTTGCCGCCACAATACCTATTAATTTCTATTAAAAGACATCAATGAGAGCGACACTTTTTATATTTAGTTAGAGGTCTTTAGCGCGAATGCGACTAGCAATTGGCCGGTTATTATTATTTGTTTTTTTCTTAAGGGTTAAAGTTTGACGCTTGTATGTATAACCGTTTTTACAATAGAACAAAAACAGAAAACTTGAAAGAACAAGTTTCTTGTATAGGGAACCCCATTATTTTTTTACTTTATATTTTTTTAGCAAATCCACCATAATAAAAAATATTCTTTAGAAATTTCGCCGTCTACGGTTTAAAAGATACAACCTTTGAAAGGTCGGACAGACAAACAGACAGCGTCGGCTCAGCAATATAGTTTCAATATAACCCTTTGGGCATGGAACCCTAAAAACATTGTTTTACCCCTGCCCGCCCTGTATTTAATAAATAAGACAGTAGTAAATCATTTACTTTAGCAAGATAAAACGTAGGGCCGGCAATGAAAATTTTACGGTCGATTGAAGGCTATTACATAGTGAATTATATTTTGTTTTCAATTTCCGTGTATACATATTTCATAGTGCTGAGGCTAAGAGTTTCCGTATCAAGCAATAAATATCATTGGCAATTACTTTCCACGGTGTTGACGGTGGGAATCAAAAGATGTTATAGTACCTACATTACCGCAGCGGCCAGCAAAAGAGGCACTGTTGGACGAACGTGTAAATGTGGGTCGAGGCGAAAATATGGATTATCATACAACTATTGCCGGCCGCTGCTCGCACGTATTTGGCCATTACAGCAATTTCGATTTATCTCGAAGAAGGTTGTCAAATTATCGCTCAAATTTCCAAGCGTGTTTGAAAAAATCAATATAATATCAAAATTATTAGTTGGAACATGTACGTAAATATTTTGAGAACAGCGGATCATATACATTGTCTCAAATGAAATTTACTGATAAATTTAAGATGTTATACAGGGTGTAACAAAATCGGTGCAGGTCCTGATAACTGTTACTTCTACTCATCATACTGAACAACTTTTGTTAAATGACTTTGCTAAAATGTAACTCTTCATACAAATCGATCAGCCGATCGACCAATTTTTGTGCATTTTTGTATGGAGACTCCAATTTTTTTTTGAGAATTGACTATGGGTTCCTTGGGGAAAGTTGTCCAGTATAATTTTGTAACATATTAAAGAATCAAGTTATGGATAGAGCTGGGTGCTAAAGGCGGTTCGATTAGCTCACTTAACGCAGCCAATAGAAATCATTATATCAGCCGAAAAACTCCACTTCTGGACAAAGGATTTCCACGACGACCGGTCCTGCGCTGCCCGCATCCAGCGGCTTCGGTCCACCGCGTGGGAGGCCTGCCTACGCTACGTCTTCTACGTCTTTTCAATAGAAATAAATAAAGACTTTAATCGAATACATTGAGCATTTTTCGCGGGGCAACAACAATTGTTTCATTGTTATTTTATGTGAGTGGCCACTTCTGGCAATATCGAGAAACATAACTTGTTGCTGATAGGAAATTAAAAAAAACACATTGTACCTTCTATGTGCGCAAAATAATCAATGATTTTGGTTGAAGTCCTTAAGAATAAGCTAATTAACTAACTATTTTTACTGGCGGCGCTGGTGTGCTAATCGAACCACAGTAACAGAGAAAGCATTAGCGTAGCTACATTATTATTGTAAACTTAAATAAACTGGAGTCTCCAACGGAGAACATACTTCTCGCAGGAGCATCTAACATTTTTAATTTGTTTGGGAGGTTCCTTTTTTGGGTTTTCCTAGACATACCACTAGTGGCATATTTTAGACGCTGGTAAGACTTCTCCATTACGTAAATTTGATAAATAAACTTAGTACTGTTTTGGAGAAAACTTTTTGTATGACAGGTACCATTTATTGAGTTTACCCAGATATAACCACATATGGCATATTTTAGTTACGTGTTACTTAGTGTTGTCGATGACAAAGATTTGGAAAACATCCCTAGCGTCGTTTTTTAAAAAACATTTTTATTTTTTTTTGTTTAGGAGGTATCCTTACTGGCAAATATTTTTTTAATATTCATGTGAAATAGTTCACCAAAATCAATCAAACAGTTTCTCTGCAAGTCAGGGATACGCACTCACATATACACACCCCTTTTTTATCGACTACTTATTTAGAAGTGATACAGAGTACCTAAATTTTCATCAAAATCTCGAATTTTACGGACGAATACATACAGTCATGGTCAACTAATTACCATGACTAAAAAAGGAAGATCTTCCCTCAGATGTCCTTTTTTTTCAGTCAATTCGAACTCCTCAGTTTGAGTTCGACTCACACTTGTCCAGTTTTTATTATTTTTTGTCTTACTTTAGGATTAGTACTGTGATTACACCAAGTTTCACGTTATTACCTACCACTATTATTATTACGTATTACCGTTTTTAAGATAGAGCAAAAAAAAAACATCTATAAAAATATGTTTCTTGCATGATGCTTTAATTTTCTGCATTTTTTTTACTTTGTTATTAACCCTTTATAATAACACATGTTCTGTGAAACTTTCGCCTGCAACCTATCACGGTTCAAAAGATACAGCCTTTTGATTCATATCTCATTATGAAGTGTCCCTAATTAGTTGACTACCACTGTACAAACTTTTTATTTACTCATTCGTAGTTGGAAAATAAAATTAAAACTTATTAACAAAAAATTAAACCGAATAAAAAGAATAGGAACTGAAAAGCAAAAAATAAAAAGAACCTTTTTTGTCTAACTAAACTCCTACACTAATGTATATACATTAATAATTTTGAGTCTTTTCGTCGGTTAAAAAGGTAAATTGAAACAAATGAATGAAGTTCTCGTACCTATGTAGAAAGAAAGACCACCCGACCCCGACTTACGAATAACAAATTGGAAAGCAGATACGACTCTTTTAAAGGTTATCGATAACTAAGGAAGCGTAATTTGTATTTTCTAGTACATACCTATTTATTAACTTGAGATTTGGTATTTTTACGACTTCTACGGCAAAGAAAACATCTTTAAAAAAAAGAAAAAAACATGAAAATGGTAAATAAAAATGAACACAAGGCTGTGCCTTCATTAACCTACTCAAAATATCTACATAAAATGGTTGCAATGTGTGTGTGTTAAGAATCATTAAAATATCTTCATTAGCCTTCTCTCTACTTACAAAAAAAATAAACTGGTCAAAACTACAAAACATGGTATTGTTGGAACCACTCACAAAACATTTAAAGTTGACAACGAAACTTTTAGCGTTATTGAAAAAAAAATATTTTATGTGAGATCGTAAAATAAATCGAGTAGGTTAAAATACAAAGAAACTTTGTCGATGACAAAAACCTTAAACCACTTATGAACAATCATTTTTTAGTTTCAAACGATCAGAATGGTTCAACAGAAAATAAAGCAAGAAACAGCTCGTTTACGTATCTTTTAGGATTTAACAATTTGACCTTTAGAGAAGCTGCCCAATTATATGTAACTGGAGTTCAAACTTCCTAGTTTTGCTGCGACTACGATGCGCATTAAACATAGGTATGCAAATGACATACGTTGCTGTAACTCGTTTCTACTACTACTAGTAGCGAGATTTCAACTCTTTCCACGGATTCTCGGTAAAATGATCTTCAGCCATCTCATTAGCTTACGCAGAAATATTAACAATCCACTGTCATTAGTGAGTAAAAGCTGGTTTCTGTGGGCGGGTACAGATCTAGCAGGAGTACTTTCTTTCAGCTATAATATCATAATTTTGAGTAGCTATATATAGCAAAACCGTATTTTAAACGCACAAAATCAGTCAAGTAGAAGTTCAGCTATCTGAAGTTACGAAAGAGCCAGAAGAATATTATGAGTGACAGAATGGTAATTATGAAAATAGAAACAAGTTACATACAAACAAAGAAAAGAAGCAAACAAACAACTTAGAGTGCAGACTCTAAGAAAAACAAGAAATAGCCTAAAGTAGAAGACTAAAGGAGATACCTGAATTTTCTTCCTTTATGAAGTTTCAAAAGGGCACTATCAGCCTGTATCTTCGTAATCCAGCACAAAAGCACAACTATAACCAAACACGTGAAAGCAAAAAGCCAACCTTAGGTGGCGGTAGCAGTTTCTCTTGTCATTCGCTAAATGAGTTTTGTGCATCATTTAGAAAGCAAATGCAATAGTAAATTGAATTAATGCCTGCAGTCTGAGTTAGTTAGTTTGGTTTGGAGAAATCGTAAAGGGTATTCGCGGATCGTTTGCAGACTGCTATACAAGAGGTCAGAGCAGAGTGATCTATTTCTGTCCTCTGTGCATGTTCGTTGAACCTATTACTACGAACCGTTTCAAATTTTCACTGTTTGTTCTAAAACTCTAGGAGTTTTTAAGCCAACTCAAAATATTTATACTGGTAGATACAAATTATAACTTGTTACTGGTATCTTCATCTTAGAGGCTTCTTTTATTTTGACGAATTTCTGTAGCTATGTTGAGTAATTATAGGTTTTCCATTTGACTTAAGATCAGCATGTATATCGTGCCCATATCGTAGATTTGACCAGTTCATAAAATAGCCGTCGTAGAATTGGCGACATCATGAAATGGATTGACCAGTTCATGAAATGACCGGGCATATTATGCGAAACGAATATAACATTAACTGCATTACACCGCAATCATCAAACGTCAACGAACCTATAACCGCTCGCTTTGCTCGCTCAACCCAATGCCGCCCGGGTATTTCGTGATCTGGCCACGACATCCATATTTTACCTTGTGTTATCATTTACAGGTTTTAGATGTCTTTTTGATCAGTCCAAGGGTAGGGTTCATTGAGTGTGCTGTGAAAACATACCTCTTCCAATAAAATCAATACTGCAAACGTACCTGCAAAAGAGAAATACACATTAAAATTTCTATTCACATTACAAATAAACATTAATTTCCCCTTTAGAGAAAGATGTTTAGCTGCAAATTGAGACCTTTCACACGTGTTAAGTCAAAAGGCGTTATTGCTACGGCGCGGCGGGAAAAGCGTCAGGTTGCGCAATTGGCAACAAAAACTGCAAACTAGGTACAATGAGTGGCCTAAGTAACTTAATTTAACACGGCTCTGTCGAGATTCAGTAGCAATAATAAAATAAAATACAATATTCTTTATTACATCACAGCATGAAAAAAAAAAATATTCAGTGTCTCAAGACTACGGTCTTTGGCTGGTGTGTCTTGCCATTGATGAGTGATGGATAACATACGGAACTGTACAGACTATATAGACCTCTTCGTCAGGTCCACTTTTCTGGCTTGATCCCGTATGTTCGATTTGATTTTAAAGATGTTTCACGTCAATAAATCGTACACTTACTATACTTTCTTTTTTTGGCTCAAATGTATAAAGTTACATTATAATAGGTTTTTTATAATTAAATAACATAATAATTAGTTTGTATGGAAAACAATTTTTAAAAAGGACTCTTAAATACGTTTCATGTCAGTTGCACCTTCATACGTAAAATTTACTAAATCGAAATTCCGTCATAGCGGAGTATGCAACACACGACACTTCGTTGACGATCAAGCATAGCATCCTCATTACTAGTGAATGGGTAAATAGAACCTATTCGATAATTTTAAAGAACACAAAAAGTTCGTCATTTCACTATTGAATTGATCAAACATTTAGACCAAACGGTTTTATCAGACTGATAATTTTCGAAATCATTGTAATTTCGGAATCATATGTTTATTTCAGTTCTCGCGACCCATCACAATTCATGAACTGTCAAATCTACTTCAGATAGAACCACAGATATACCTACTATTACCGTTACAATGCAATATTGACTAGCTGGGGATTTTGCTAGCAGTTTTTTAGATTGTTATTCAGAATATGCGAATGTTAAAAATGTAGGTATTTAATTAGGCGTCGATTTTTCCGTGTTTTCTTTTGATAAAAAGTATATTACATTCTCAATTTGCAACTATTGTTGGATAGAAGAAGTACAGCTGCGAACTCAGTTAATAAGAAGGAATGCCTGTACTTTGAGGGCTTTGAGCCGAAACCCGGAAATCTCGGTATTATTATTTATAGTTTGGCCGGCGCACGCGCACCTCTACTACCCAAACGCAAACGGTAACCTTTGGTAATAATTCTGTTTGAACTGCAAACAATTGGAATTAACAACCTGCAAGTTGTTGCTGTTCTAGAAACTAGATATGTACGTACATACATACAGCTACCACATATAAAACAAGATAGCAAGAAAGTTTCAAAACTTCTGTAGTATGTAGAGGATATTTGACTTATCTGTTAAAATAAGAATGGTAAAAATATATGGGTTTTTTCCCCAAACTCGGCAAGGTTAGGCCCTCCACACACGATTTTTTCCGGATTGGTGGAGGTTATAGGACTTGTGGCGGACTCCGGTCAGAAGTTTTCAAGCCGCTCATCATAAGGCCTCGGACACGGTTTATCGACTGCCATCCAGTAATAGCAGGTGGCACCAACGGCTTAACGTTCCTTGAAAAGCACGGAAATCCATCAGGCAAGTCGCACTGAGTTAGACGGCTTCTGTGTATAAATTATGAATGATCTCCACAATAAAGTGGCGGATAAAAAAAAACTAAGAAACTTAAAATCATAATAAAAAATATACAAAAATTGACATTGAGGAAATTAATGTCCTTTCAGTGTTTCTTTTAACAATGATACAATTTGGTTTTATAAGATGGGTTCGAAATAGCGACCGTTTATGATTATTTATATTTATTAGTTAATTAATTTAGAGTCTGATAAAAAAACTAAAGCATTATTTTTATAGTATGGTATTATTTCCTTCATTTTCTATCCAAATATTATAACGATAGGTACAGTCGACTACTGTACAAGAATGATAACCACATTTATAAGCTAATCGTCCAATATAAATCAGGAAAATAAAGACATTAACAAAAGGACCCGGACGAACGCAATCGACTATCGATTTCACGCTACAATGAATCGCTCTTGCTACTATTAAAATATCAATGTACAAGGAGCTTTCACTCTGATTGTATGCTAACTAATGTATCATTTAAATAAATAATGTACCTACTTACATCGTGTTATTATGTAGTAATTCATACGTAATACGTTTGGGAAGTAGTCACTATAAATGTAAAACCAAGGCACAATTTTTCTTTTAATTTTTCCTCGATGCTGTAATACCTTGAAATCATAAGATGCCTTCAGACTAGAGGCAGCCTCGGGGTGAGCAGCGTCGCCACGCACGGCTCACGCCGGGTGTGATTCGGACGTACTCGGAGGCATTGCGCCGAGCGCTAGCATTCGGCGGCTGACGTTATAAGCGTCGTCGGTGGCTCTTCGTTAACGACTCAGTCCTCCTAAACAGATGATCCGGGTTTAAATCCGGACGGCCAATGTACCAATGAGTTTTTCAAAACTTTAGTACATATATTTACCGATTGCTTTAACGGTGAAGGAAAACATCGTGAGGAAAGCTGCACATCTGATTCTAGATGTGTGTGAAGGCCGCGTTGCACACCCCGATAGGTGTAAATCTAAATGCCTTACATGTAACCGCGGGTGATGCTAAGTGCAACACCAGACTACCGCCACACCACGGACACTTCATAAAAACGAGCGAGAAATTATATACGGGGGGTATCAAAATTGGTGTAGGTCCCGTTAACTAGGGCTTCTTCTCATCATACTGAACAACTTTTGTTTTACGACTTTGCTGAAATCGCAAAAGAAAAATTTTTTTCTTCATACAAATCGATCAGCTGAACGACCAATTTTGTGCATTTTAGCATGGAGGGTCCACATTTTTTTTGAGAATGGACTATGGTTTCCTTGTGGAAAGTTGTTCAGTATGATGAGTAGAACCCCCAGTTAACGGGTCCTACACCAATTTTGTTACACCCTGTATACAACTGACGAATCTACAACCATGAATGCAGGTAGGGCTAAAACACTGCACCGGCGTGGTGGCATTGGTCACGAAATTTTTGTTACTTATCTACAGCATGCAACAATCAACAGTGGCTACTTGGTAGTTAGCTTACATGAATAAAATTGTTCTTCAAACACAGGTTTTTTTTTTTGTCCGTGAATTGAGCAACCTACAATAATAGTCAATCTCAATCTATATTTCCGTGATCACATTCTATAATATCACATCACTAGATATTTCTATACAACTCGTAACATATTTTCACACCATCTAATCAAATTATTACGAATAATCATAATTTTCAATAATAAATAAAATATCCCACAAGCCACAACGAACTGACTTAGAAACAGAACTCTATCCATTCACACTACATTTCCAAAAAAAATATACAACTTACTATGAAGATTCATACGAACTGATTAATCTTTGATTTGGTCGTATAGTACTGGTGGACAGCCAATCGTGATTCAAGTGGCGCTGACGCGCAAAGAGAATATAACGACTTGGGGGGAGCGCGCGGTGACGTTAAGCGCGCTTGCGTAGCTCGTCCTTTACGTTCGGTAACCAGTCTAGTAACCAATCTGAGTGACGGGGTGTGAGTTCGAATCTAGACAGCGGCAGGGAGTGTCTATACTGTACGTCAGTACTAATATATATACTTTGCTATCGCCGTCTATCCCTTCGATAGCACGGTTAATTGTGCCACATACAATTGTTTTTACTTATTGATCCGCTGTACAAGTGATTATTGTGTCCGCTTTGTTCGTAGGCCCACCCCTTTTCCTTTTTCTCCTCTCCCTTGGGTCAGGACAGAATATCAGCGCTGTGGTTTTAATAATAATAAAACCACAGCTCCATGCTGAGTTTCGGACCTATTCGGCATAAAGTTCATTTAAGTTTTTAGTTTTAATCTTTAGCTATCGTGTTTAATTGGGTACCTATCACCTAATACTGTAAATATTTTTCTGTACTGCCGAATAAAATTCATTTCATTTCCACACGACAAGAGGGAGAGAGAGCCGAACGACGCTCGAGCGCGTGGGTTCATTTTAGTTATTAGTTTTAATCTTTAGCTATTGTGTTTAATTGGGTACCTAATACTGTAAATATTTTTCTATACTGCCGAATAAAATTCATTTCATTTCCACACAATAAGAAAGAGAGAGAGAGAGAGAGAGAGAGAGCCTAGCGACGCTCGAGTGTGTTGGTCCAGGCATGTGTGTGGCGAGCATCGAGGCAAGCCTCGCGTCACAGCATTACGATATGGCTTACTCGCGTTGAGCACGTCCACTTAATAATATGAGCAAATATACAGCGGCATCTTGCCTCAATCCGGGGTAGCTTTTAGTCTGTATACAGGGTGCTCAGTCATAAAGTTTACAAACGAAAGGGAATAAAACTAGACTAAAATTTGTCGTTAAAAATAAGAAAAGATTTATTCAATGTTTTTTTAAAAGATTTTTTACATAAGTAAATCGGCTCCTTAAGTACCTAATCATCTTTATCAATTCCTAGTATATAAAATATGAAAACGTAATCTTTTTTAGTATATCGATAATTGAATGCAGATCAACAAACAGCAAAAGTAATAAAAAAAACAAGGTTCACGTGGCTGTTATTCTGAGAAAATTTACTTTAATTAAAAAAAAACCATGTAAAAAACGTGTTATTTCTGTTAAAAATTTATTCTTTCTAAATTAAAATTATTTCTTTAAGTTTTTTTTCCATTATTTTTAATTACACATTATTTGTCATCATTTCTGTGTTTATTTCAACTCAACACACGTGATAGATAATTTAAAAGTTATGGCCCTTTTTATTTAACATAAGGATATCAAACTTAACTTCAAGATTTAATATATTTATTCATAATAGGTGCAAATTACACTCTTTCTGACAGTCGTAAAATAGTAATTTCATAATTTCATTTGTAAAAAATCAAGAAATAAACAAGCATTAGTTAATAACATCAAAATCCAATCCGTGATATAAAAAAAAAACAAATAATGTCATTAGAACATGAAAACAATATGACACGATAAGTTACACATTAAAATTATTGAATGTCATGAACGCCTTTGACAAGTGTAGGCTAGTTTACACGCACAGCACCCGGTCACGAGTATAACGCGAGGGTCAGCCATCGCTCCTCTCAACCATATTAGAGGGAAAGGAACGACCCGGCTCCCGATGCGCCACCATCCGCACGAACATTTAAGCGAGCATGCACCACTCATCTCAATGCTAAGATAAAAAATATTAATTTAAAGAAGTACTACTTATACTTGTTATGTCTTGTCGCTTCCACGTCAATTCTTAGTTTGATCTTCATTTTATTACTATTATTAGTAATAATAATCATAAAAAACACCGATTTTTTATTTCTATTATTATTTTAAAAGATAAATTTGAGTCTAGTTTCACTCCCTTTCGTTTGTGAACATTATGACTGGGCACCCTGTATACGCACCTTTAAAAGGAATCAAGAGCACACACTAAATATTAATAAATAAGTCAAAAAAAATTATTTTATTTTAAGAAACCTGTGAGAAATTATTTGCAGGTCAACAGCCAATAAATTTTAATAGAAAACAGTCACGACACCATTTAAATGGTGATTTATAAATTTTATCGAGAAGCAGTTAAATATTTTGACAGTGTTTACGATGTGCTCATAAAGACGATGCTTTGTAGCCACGCTTACATAATAAATGTTAATAATTAAATGGATAAAACTTGAAATATGATCCAGTCTATAACTTTCTCTGTGAGTGTAATAATTTAACAAAATATAGTATTATGTGTGAAAGCCAATAAACTTTTCATTTCAGTATTCGTGTATGAATCAGGGATTTACACAGAAATGTTAACGCAGCATCCGTATGCTGCAACTTAACCACCTCCGTGGCGCTATGGATAAGGCCATTACTTTCACATTGGTCGCGGGTTCGATTACCGGCGGAGTCAAACTTTGTAAGACTCGGTTTGGTTGATGGAAGGGCATTTTCTATGACGTCTGGCTAGCTAACACCATCGTATCTTAGTCTTGCCGCTAAACATCAATGCTAACAACATTGATGGGTTCCGGATTGAAGATAAGATAGCGAGTTTCCCATTGCGTTGCGGAATCTTGGTAAGCCCGCTTCTATCGTCACTTACCATCAGGCGAGATGATGCCAAGGGCTTACCAATTGTAAATAAAAAAATCGATATATATGCTGAGTGAGAATCCTTTTGGTGTCACTGCACTATACCACTTGTATCCTAATCATTCTTTGAGTTTACAATTAAATTTATTAGGATGTTGTAGTGTTGTGACACAAAATGAAGATTTTTTAATTGCTACATAAACAAAGACTTTTTCATCCTTCATTAATTAATTACTCAGAAGAATAAGTTCCTTATTCACATTTATATGTGCTCATCACTTCAGGAGACTAAATATTGTCGTAAGAGACTCTTTCAAATAATAATTTACTTTCCTTTTTAAAGGTAGAAAATAGTAGGTATAGCCCACGACATCAATCACCACTCTACTTAGAACAATAAAGATTGCTATCATTGCATCTACAGTCTAGACTTAGGTAAGATGAATGTCACCAATATGAATCGGGTACATAAGAATTTCATTAACTCCCAGCACTACCAAAGAAAGTGAAGCTTGCTCAGCGGTAGCGAGCATTGATGTATTTATATTAAGAAAGGACAGGGCCTAAGACGCGACGAAATGATACCGTTTATGTAATTTCTAAGACACTATCATCCTGTCTGATGCGTGCTAACAGGCACATTTCAAACGCAATCGTATGTTTGATGTCATGGGAAGCTACTTCTTTCCAGTACAATGAAATAAAGCAAATGTTCAAATGGGTGCATCCTTAATTTACATCAGTGGTAGCTAGTCAGCCGTGATGGATGTGATGCCTTCAAGGATACGGTCTCTTGAATTCCTTACTCTCGCTTTCTAGTCTGGAATGAATTCTTTGTATTCATTGCATAATGTATACTCGTTGCCGAATGATCTTCGTCGTTTGGCATTCATTCGAAAGTTTGGATCAATAGCATTGGCATAGTGACGATCAATATACATAAGTAGAATATTTGTGTTAAATATTTAGGACAGGATTGGTATTATATTTTAAATGGAATCGTTAGGATACAGATCTTTTGAATAGTCGACTTTGATCATTTCAAAAAGTAAAAATGTAAATATGTATGTATATAATTAGTTGTTTCATGACATTGTTTCAAAATATGTGTTAAATATTTAGGACAGTGTTAAGACAGGCCAGGATTGGTCGTGATTTTTAATGGAATTGTAAGGATCTAGATAGTTTAGAAGGACGGCTTTAATCATTTCAAAAAGTAACAATGAAATTAATTCATAATAAATTGATTATTTGCTGCATAAAGTACTTAGATGAATCGCATTGCGCAGTAAGTAGATATAAATTGTATGTATCCCCTGATTGAAGTGATCATAATGAGAGATCTATAGAAGTATGTAACAATACATCTGTTCGGCGTGATCTACAAAAAGCGTGATTCCGCCCTGCGTTCGCGCAAGGGCCCACTTTCACTCCGTGTTCCATTATTCAAATTGAAATAACACCTTCTTTTGTTCTGATAACGCAAGCTGGAGATTGCACAGTACCTATAGGAAGCAAAGATTTATAAATCTGTGTAACTGGATGCGGCATCATGTTTTCAGGCAAAAAATACGATTTGACTTATTGTATTAACAAATTAACTGGAAGTGGCGTAAAAAAGGTATATAATTATACTCGGATAATTTTAAAAATGATTGAAATGACAGCAAGCTGTCAAACCCATAGAAGTGGTGGCAAGAAGATTTTCTTTAACTGGAATTCCGCAGGTAATTTAACAAAACTACGCTTATATTTTTTGGATAAAAACAATATTTCGTAGGTATCACATCCTTTTAACAATAATTGTAATCCACCGTTAATATCCATAACGATGGGTACGGTAAGCTTTTTTGTTGTCGTTTAATTAATCGTACTGTATACATGCTAAGACTTTTTTATATAGAAGTCTTTGTATACATGAGTAATGAATACGTAATTATACTTACGACTACTTATATAAAATCGCTAATTTAAAAAACAAGTAAGTATGAAAGAAAAACTTGTATTCCACACAAACTTCTGTTATCCCTTTCGCAGCTTGTTGTTAATGCAAAAAGCTTATCTTAATCGCCGCTGTGTGCAATGGAGGCTTGAACGCTCGGACAGAGATATCCCATTTGTACGCAACTATAAACGTAAATATTTATGTATTGAGCGAACCGTACATAAGGGGTAGAGTCTCTTTCAATAAAGTCTTTACATAACTTTATGATTATACCTACCTACGACGTTTTCAAGATTGGTAAGCTTTTTGGTATCACGTTGAAAAGTGTACAGTAGTAGAATTTTCTACTTAATAAAGCTTTAAACTTGGTGATGATCTTGATGATGATGGGCACAGAAGAAGGAACTAAAAAGGGATGGATAGATTCACTGCTATTTTAAAACGATTGGACGGTAATAGAGCAAAACAATATTTGCTGAGAAAGAAAAGTTTACCGCTATGTGGAATTAAATGCACAGAAGAGAAAGAGAATAAAAAGGAAGTTGGTTATTTAGTTGTGTTATAACATTATAATGAAAGCGAAATTTCTTGTAATTCAATCTGCCAAAGTTATTTTACAACTAATTCCTGAGTTGTAAATAAAAAAAAGATATTTAAAAAT
Source organism: Coleophora flavipennella (assembly GCA_947284805.1). Taxonomy (NCBI): domain Eukaryota; kingdom Metazoa; phylum Arthropoda; class Insecta; order Lepidoptera; family Coleophoridae; genus Coleophora; species Coleophora flavipennella. Next base: position 2,773,100 of record OX369285.1, on the reverse strand, counting down.
CACTTTTGAACCGTCGTTCCTCATTCTCGAAGGAAACGTGTGCGTGTTTTAATAACTGATGGTAATTTTATGCGCACTCAATTTCGGTTGGGTGGTCGGTGCGTTCAAGTAACGTTAAATTGAATTCTTCACCTATAAGCTACTGACTCTTTTGTTTTTTTACTGTGTCCATTTCTCTCTTCAATGTACTAAAGTTTTAGATGAGTTCAATTGGCATTGCTCACTTTTTTATGAGGCATGTAAATTAAAAAAACCGGCTAAGTGCGAGTAAGAAACGCACGCATAGGGTTCCGTACCATCATACTAGATGGCGCTAGTTTCTTTATGTTTAAAAAAAACACGTTTTTTCTATAGAGACCTCCTTATTTTTTAACTTTTTCTAATTTTTAGTATTTGTTGTTTTTAACCCTCGGGTACGGAACCCTAAAAACATAAAAGTGCTAAGTGCAAGTCGTACATTGTAAAAAAATAAAATTATATTTTGCAGTTGGTAAAAGAACATGTTTATTGAAAATTTATGAACTTTTTACAAATCCAACTGCACATCTTAAGTTGGTCGACTATTCCTCCTAAACTAAGAAAGCTTACTTAGCCGTAATAGTTTTCACTAAACTATATAGTATTGATTATACATAATATGTCCTACTATTAAAAGAATCAAGATGTCCTGAAATAGCGGCTTAGTTGGTGGGTGAGGGACGACAAACGGACGAAAAAAATTCACCCCTTTACATGAAGGGGAGGTACCCTAAAAAAATGTTTTTTCAATGTTTTATTGTACTACTATCTCGGCGTGTGGTTAATATTAATGCCCAGGCCAAATTACAGCTTTCTAGTACTAATAGTCTCCGGGCTAAGCCGCGGACAGGACACACAGAAAGACAGACGGACATGGCGAAACTTACCTTATTACCTTATTTTATACCCTAACAAAGTAAATTAAAATAAATATTAACTAAATTCAATAATCGTTAATTCAAATTAACATGAAGGCTGTTTTATTAAGATTCCGCACACCGAAAGGGTGACCAACGAGAACCTATTACATGCTATTACTAAGCCTCCGCTCTCTGTCTGTCTGTCAGCGGACTGTGTTTCATGAATCGTAACAGGAAGACAGTTGAAATTTTCATACAGTATTGCCGGATTGTAAAATGGAGGCGTTTTTTAATGCGGCTACATTACGTTCAGCCGGATTGCAATTCAGCTGGAAAAAGTACGCCGCATTGTATTATGAGGCGCCGCTTTGTGTAAAAACTATAAGTAACATATTTAAATGAGCGAGCGAAGCGAGCGATTTTAGGTTCTGTCTGGTTTGGTTGATTATACAGTCAAAGAGCGTCGCGAAGCGAGGCTCCCCGCCCATCCCAAGTAGCAGAAGCAGAAAAAGAAATCATCAACAACAAGCAATAAAATTTAAAAAATAATAAAATACAAGAAAAATGTTTTATTTTTGCTCTATCGTAAAAACTGTTACATACAAGCTTGAAATTTGGTGTGGTTACAGTATTTATCCTAAAATATAATAACGCGTAATAAAAACTGGCCAAGTGTGAACCGTCCTCGCGTTCAGTAGTCCGAACCGAATAAAAAAAAACTGTCGCTCGCGTTGATGTCTTTTGTTTGTAATGAATAGTTATCATTGTTATAGTTGTGTGGAGAGGTGTGGTGTGCCTCCCAGCGCGAGTCCGCCTAGCACTTGGCCGGTTTTTTCATAGTAATTGAGCCTGTGACGTCATTAGTTTACGTAATTAAAAAAAATTAAATGAATGACCAGTTATTTGAAAGCTAAAATAATCAAGTTTCGAAAAATTCTGTCGGAATTTTCAATAAAAAATCCTTAACCTTTTAAAAAAAAAACCTAATTCAATATTTTGCATTAGATTCAAACATTGACACTTGGATTTAAATACTTAGGTATCATTATGTGTCTTACTTGATATATGAGCTTTAATTCAGTTTGTAATTTGAAACATTTTCTTCTTCGTTCATCAGTATCAAATAATAAAGTAAGTCTCCTAAAAACCACTTCAATAAACACTGACGCACATTCGATTACTCAAGGAAGTTCCTTTAATTTGCAGGTAGTGAATATTTTGCTGACCACAATGGTGGCCGTAGAGAATACATGGCAAAAGAATTTATCATCCATGACTTTGATTAGACGTCTTAAATCTTCAGACTTGGATTAGACGTCTCAAGTCTTCAGTCAACGAATTGCACGGAAGTTGATTCACAAGAAAGTTTAGTACTTACTCGTAAAGAAATCAAAGTATACTTGCAGTGAAAGCTACAGCTACTTACAGCTTACCAATTGTGGATTAAAAAAGTGCTGGCTATTTTCGAAAATTGAACTGTGTACTTTTATATGAAGTAACGAGCCGAGGGCAACATTTGTATAAGGGCTTAGCAATCCAGATAGGCTAGATATGCTATTTGGGTTTAAGGCTTCCACATGCCTGCCACTTTAGGTCCACGTCCTGCTCCAAGATACTTAGTCAAATTAGACCTTACATACGAGTTGTTTGTTGCGTAAGATCTCTCGGCTTGTTGGAGAACATAATTTAACCATAAAGCATTCGAATCAAATAAAAAATGGTAGCTGCCTTTTTTGATAAAAAAAATCACGAAAAAGTGTGTTGTGAATAATATTTAGTTACTACAAAATATTAAACTTTGGTAAAAAAAATTGCTTCGTGATAAAAATTAAACAATATACAAATAAGTACAATGTCAACAAGATAAAAGTAGAAGGTATGTCACCGTAGGATAGCGTGATTCGGTTTTCACAAAAATACAGTTTTTTTCAAGAAAGTACTGGATTATGTTATTATAATTTACTAGCTGTTTCCCGCGGCTTCACCCGCGTGGACCACGTTTCTATGACTTTTCGAGGGTGCGCAGTGCGCGAGCCGCAAGCGGCTCGCGAGCGTGGTAAAAAGTAGCCTATGTCTGAATCCAGGTCCTAATCTGTCTACGTACCAAATTTCAGCCAAATCCGTTCAGTAGTTTTTGCGGGAAAGCGTAAAAGACAGACAGCGTTACTTTCACATTTATAATATTAGTAGGGATAACTGTACAAGATTAGGGCTCCGTCGACACGAGGGGCCCCGGCTATTTACAGTCAGTGGTATCAGATAGATTCTGAACTCGTAACCTTCTAAGAAGATTCTATACTACCGCAAAAGATCGATTCATCATATCAGCTTATATAAGTCCCCACCGAGGGGCTCGAGCCTACCCTGAATTAGGGCGATCGGGCCTTAGTCGATCACGCGGGCCCAGTGCGGGTTGGTCGACTTCACACACAACCTGCGAGTTTCTTCGCAGGCGTGTGCAGGTTTCCTCACGATGTTTTCCTTCGTAAGAGCGTCAGATAAACGTACATATGAAATCTAAGTTTGAAATCACATTTGTACGTGGCGGGATTCGAAAAACGGCCCTAGCCGTTACGCCACCGACTTTAATTTTTAACCACCTCCGTGGCGTAGTGGTTAAGTCCATTAACTGCACAAAAGGAGGTCGCTGGTTCGATTCCCGGCGGAGTCTAACTTTGTAAGAGTCAGTTTGGATTGTGAAAGGGCATTTTATAAGACCGCCTGGTTATCTTTAAGTCTTGGCGCCAAACATCAATGTTAACAATACTGATGTGTTCCGGCTTGAAGATAAGACAACGAGTGCGTTGGGGAATCTAGGTATCATCTGCGTTGGGGAATCTAGTATCCCGCTTCCATCTTCGGCATCATCATCACTGACCATCAGGTGAGATAATGCCAAAGGCTGACATACAAAAAGTAAACATAATAAACAAGGGGTCCAATAAATGTCAGTGAGCGAAGAGTTGCACCATTAGTTGAAACGTGTATCATAGTTATGCTCTTTTACTATGTGTAGCAGATTCTACCATAACATCGCATATTTATTACGTAACCCATATGAATTTGGCGTGTCAAACAAACCTCGTGTGCCGTATGACACAATCGCACAAATCGTTCACACAAGATCTGTCATAAACATTGATGTTCACTTTCACTGCCCTTAAGAGGCGTTCAGACACGGTTCTGAACTGAACCCATTTAGGGCTTAGAATTTGCGGTGTGTCGCCTTCCTCGTGGAGCAGCTTGCTCTCGGTTGAGTATTTCTCACGGTGGTATATCTAGGTAAGGTAAAGTGCTTTGATTACGCGGTGGTTAGTTAGAGCGTAAATGAATTAATTTGTTAATTTATAAACTTCAAAACTCACATTTTGCGTTTCCCTGTAGTCAAATATTTCGTAAGTAAAAAATAACAAGGTCTTAGTATGTAAATAAAATAAGCAAAGGTATTTTTTAACAATAGAAAATTTTGGTAAACACCTATGTAAGGATAGGTAAATATTTACGATTTCTTAAGCGCATACGTAAGTATCATAGTAGAGCCTAAAACGTGGTCTTTATTGTATATAGTCCCCTCAATATGTTGTTCGACGTACTACAACCATTTTTATTGTACTATGCGACGAACGCTGCGTACGCGCACAATTTTGCTTTTATTTGAATGCATCGTAAATGGCGTTTTATATTGTCGCTGGCATTTAACGCCGCCGTGTTCATTTGCACAATATTATCTACTTGAGGATTATGTAAAGTACCTACGAGTATGTAATAAATGACACATGTTAAAAGAGAAACGAAAACTTTCTTGAAATCTGGTCATGAGTGAGTCGGGCTCACACAAACAGAGTTCCGTACCAAAATTTCCATTAGCATACCAAAGTATATATATTAGTACTAACATACAGTATGGACACTCCCTGCCGCTCTCAAAATTCCGACCTCACCGCCTCTTCACCCAGATTGATACAGATTGGTTACAGTTTGGTTGTCGAACGTATAAGATTTCGCCGCCATTTCTTTTTGTTCCGTCATTCCTTTTTTGAAAAGTCATTTCTGGCCCGTTGTATGAAGTGTCCAGGGTGTGACCATACCAACATTTAACATTACATTGCCTTATACTGAGAGGTCTACTCATACCGAACTTATGGTTTGGGTTTTGTTTTTTAAAAAAAACAACTACTATATATTTACGACCATCGCGGCAGTTTTCTTGTAACGGGCTAGATTTTAAGTCACTGCATTAATTTGGCCAACTGGGTAAGTACAACGGAAGTACCAATCAAAGCAGCAATTAAACAATAAATTTCAAAATTCCCATCAAAGCAGGAAATAATTTCAAATGTAATTTAATTTTGGCTTTTGACACGTATTTTGAGCAATATCTCCGAAACTAACGGGGATAAAATTTAAAAACAGTGAAAGTGAAGTGGGAAGCCGCTGGATGCGGGCAGCGAAGGACCGGTCGTCGCGGAAATCCTTGGTGGAAGCCTTTTTCCAGCAGTGGACGTCTTTCGGCTCATATGATGATGATGATGAATACTTATGACATCCTGCATTTTGGGATTCAAGGAGCGTGGTATGATCATAGTTTCCCTACGTGATCGAATCAAAAATGAGTAGATCCGCAGGAGAACCAAAATAACCGACATAGCAACAGAATTGAGTGGCAGTGGGCGGGGCACATAACTCGTACAACAGATAGCTGATGAGGCAGTAAAGTTCTCGAGTGGCAATCACGCATCTGAAGGCATAGTGTAGGCAGGCCTCTCACTTGGTGGACCGATGACAAAGTATTATGTCTCCATAATATTGAGCCATGGGTTTTTCTGAAAAAAAAAATTACAATAATCGTGAAAACAAGTCACGAATCATCCTACCTATCAGCTAGACAAGCGCAATACTGAGCCACCCAGCCTCTCTCCTCCCCCCATAAAACCAATCTTATTACGCCCTAAATAGTATATCTCCATTTTTCTCTTGTTGAAAGCAACAATGCTACATCGAATGAGAGTGCTTTGAAAACAATCGTTCGTTATCGTTAGATTTATCGATCTACCCGATATCGATGGATAAACGCCAGTACAGAAGAGGTGTAATCTATAGAGATCCTAGTTGTGTTTGTAGAATGAACTACTTTGTTTAGTCTTATACACAATACGAGTACATCTTATAATAATACGAGCATTGATATGCATATATATTGTGGTTCTCTCTATTCGAGTAAATGGCAGGTCGCATAAGAAAAAAACCGTCCGCATAATGTTGACATTTCAAGTTTAAAATATATATTATTTGAATTTGTTGAGCCTATTACAAGTATTTAGGCTGATTTACATGTGTTTACATCCTTGGGAGGCCTTAGTCCAGGAGTGGACGTTTTTCGGCTGATATGAAGATGATGTGACATAATAATACTTCGTATAATTTAGGAATCTTCAAGTCGAGAGTGAAAAGGTACTATTTGAGCTTGCGTGTTACATCCTCGGCTGCATCGGCACTTACCATCAGGTGAGGTGCAGCCAAAGGCAGTCAAATTTTTTATAAAAAAATGTGTTAAGTAGTCAAGTAATTAACTAAATTTTAACTTAATTTTAAGCGACTTTATTTCAAGTAAGTGTTTATACGTTCTTAACACTTAATATTAGATGAGCTCTTTAGTTTGCTATCGATGGACAGCCAACAACGTGTTCAAAGTATTGAATAGGTACTGCTACAAAATTTGTTTTATAACTGAAATTTTGGCTCAAGTACTTACATAAAGGATGAAATAGCCAGAGAAGCGAGAGTGCCTATGCTAAAATGCATGTAAAGTCTTTTTGCTAAATGTCCCCTTCGACATTTTTCAAAAAGTCTTTACATGCATAAACTACAAAAAAAAAACGTGACGACGAATTATGCATAGACTAATATTTCATTAAATCGTGCATGTCCAAATCTGTCACTGATAAGTTACGCCCACCAACTTAATAGAAAAATAGACAAAATCCTAATCTACATGTTTACTTGCACGCAAAGTTTTTAACTTGCAATTTATTACTAAATTCATTGTTTACCTGCATAAGGTAGCTTAAAATTAAGTTAAAATATAACACATGTAAATCAGTCTTTAAGTAGCGAAGTAGATAAGTTAACTTTAACTTAATTTTAAGTAGGTACTGGTTTAACAGTACAGTTAGTAGTAACATTCACTAAAGACATATTAAGTCATAAGTGATTTAGTATGTAAGTGGACAAGTAGAATAGAATGTAATCTATTTTTTAAATAAGTAACCTCACCAGTGAGTATGGCCTACTACTAAATTGTTATTTAGTACGTGTAAACGCTAGACACAACTAAATTTATTAAACTCGACTACTTATAAATTAACTTACTTTTAAGTTAGAATTAACTTCATTACTTCGTTACTTAAAACATGTTAACTAGGCAAGTAATTAAAAATAGGAGCCGACACTGTTTCTACTTGATGTATATGTCGCAGGTACATATATTGTCAAAGTCGTGATGTTTGTAATTATAATTGCAGGGTAAATTGACAATCAGTTCCATTTCTTACACGTTTTTATACGTGGACATTCTAATTATAACTTATTTATCACTTGAATAAGTAATTTTTAATGTGAATGAATTGCAAAGATAAAGTTAGAGCAATAACACAAAGTAATACTTAAGTAAGATTTAAATTAATTCTGTTAATGTAAAATAAACTAGTTATTTTGAAGGGCAAGGAAATCGTACTGGACTTTCATAACCATAAAACTAATATGCCAAAATGATAGTCCGTAATAAATCGTGTCTCGTTACCGACGCTACCATGTAAAGATGACTGAAGGATAATATAAGTAATTAATACTGCAAAAACAAGCGATCTTCTCAATTAATCAACCGCGCCGAAACGTAATAATTTTTTTACAAGTAACAGTAACTACATTCTTTTTCCGGATCTACAGTAAAGTGGCACAGAATGTTTCTTAAAAATCAACGGTCAACACTATTTCTAATATGCTTAAAAAAATATAATTCGAATCCATCCATCATTTTCTTTTAATTATTACGCAGGTTTTAATGCAAAGTAAAGCTATGTATTGTAGCAAAATAAGGTTTAATATAAGAAAAAAACCTAAGGAAATGGACTGCTACATAATACGTAGAATTTAGAATGGGATGCCAAAAATGTTCTTTTCTTATTTTAAACCTTATTTTGCTACAATTATGTCATATAATCTAATCTCCAAAATGACGTTTTTCGTCCGTCCCCCCTCTAACTTTTTACCTATGGGATTCAAAATTCTGAAAAAATACAAATACTGCACATTACTAAGCCATTACATACCTCATACATAATGTTGTATTACCATGTAATTTTTGAATGATAAATAAAACTAAATTAAAAAAGGAACCTTTTTATACGACAAAATTTTTAAGGGTGCCTACCATACAATAAAAGCGACCGTTTCCAAGATATACCCTTGTTGAAGTCATTAAAAACGTGTCCCTGATGTATAACTTTGGACCTATGAAAAATATTTAGAGTATCTTGAAACAAACAGTTAGTAATGACTCCGGAACCCTACAATATACGTGGTCCAACACGCACTTAGCCTATTTTTAAAATTATTTTTGTTTTTTTTTCTATATCTTTATTTTTTTTCTGGTAGACAGGCACTTTACTCATAGTTTACGTTGTTTAACGAAAAAAAAATCCAGACCTTAAGTCACAAAAGCGAGCTCGTTAATTAAAGTGATGATTGTTATCATTTCATTGTGTTTGAACTTGGTCCTTTCGAATTTCGTCCGGCCTCGGAAGAAGGCCACAGCATCGGAAGTCAGGCTCATCAGATAATGCACAAGTTTAGGTCTGAGGAACAGCTCTGCTGCAGTCACGATCGCGTTAATGAGGAAGCTCTGTATTGCACATTGATTTATTCGTTTATTTTCGTCAAACTGAAATAATGACTGAAAAATACAATTTTTTAATCTGATACAGCCAATGTATATGAACAAATAACTAAATAATTTAATTAAAAATTAAAAACCTGACTGAATAAAAAACTAAACGTCTGTGGGTAGTCGGGTAAAAATAAAAATGTACCATATGTTAATCACGGGATCAAGATGAATCTAACGACACCTTGCACTTCATAATTACGAACGCTAAACACGTTAAAAACCCGACTTATATCGCAACAACTTCGAACAATTTTGCATTATTATTTTGGTTTTTGTTAATTTTCTAATAAAGTACTACACCGATTTTAATAAAATTTATGTGGGACCACACGGGAAGCACTAGCTTTCAAATAAAAAAAGAATCATCAAAATCGGTTCACCCAGTCAAAAGTTCTGAGGTAACACACATAAAAAAACACATAGAGTCGAATTGAGAACCTCCTCCTTTTTGGAAGTCGCTTGAAAATCCATAAAGCCTCTTGGACTACAGGCTCAGCCAAAGAAACAGACATACGTACATAACTGCACACATACACCCAAAACATTACCCTCTTTCCCGGGCAGACGGGTAAATAGTCCATTCTTACTAGATAGGTAATACAATCTCTTAGGACTTCTATCTAACTCTTTAGTTAATCAGCCCACATTAGCCCACTGCTGGGTATACGAGTAGACTATAGACCTATATTGTACACGCCATTTCTCGGTCCCTCGCCTCTCGCCCAGCATGTTTAACGTTATATAATAAAACCGCCAAGTGCGAGTCGGACTAGCACTCTGAGGGTTCCGTACAACCACAACTACGTAGTATATTGATAATGGTACCTATTCACATTGCAAACAAAAGACATCAACGCGAGCGACAAAGATTTGCCTTTTTGTCATTCAGTTCCAACTCCTTAGCGCGAGTACGACTCAGACTTGGGCGATTTTTATTATTTGTTTCGTTAGTTCAGTATTAGTACTATGATCACATCAAGTTTCACGCTTGTATGTATTACCGTTTTTACGATAGAGCTAAACCAAAAATACTTCTAAAAACCGTTTTTTTGTATGGATACCCCGCTTATTTTTTCACTTTTTCTAGTTACAAATTCTTTGAAAATTTTAAGTGTCTACCAATTACGGTTCAAGAAATACAGGCCGCTTACAGACGGACAGACAGCGTAGACTTAGTAGTAGGATCCAGTTGTTCACCCGGAGGGTGTACGGAACCCTAAAAAGTATTAGTTAAGGGGTTCCCATACAAGAATAGCGTTTTTAAAAGTTTTTTTTGTTATTGCTCTATAGTAAAAAGTGTAATGAGCTTGAAGCTTGTGGTGTAATTATAGTACAAACTCAAAACAATAAACAATAAAAACCGGCCAAGTGTAAGTCGTACTCGCGCTAAGAAGGCCTAAGTGAAATGAAAAAAAGAAACATTTTTCTGTCGCTCTCGTTGATTGGATTGAATAGGTGCCATTGTTGTACTCTTGTTGAAAGGAGTAGTGGTACGGAACCCTCAGTGCGCGAATCCGACTCGCACTTAGCCGTTTTTATTATTATTCAGTACTTCACCGCAGTGGTCTAGTTTCTTATTAAAGTTACGAAAGAAGTTGCGGCGTGTCGACACAAAGTGTGACCTGTGCAAACTACTCGCCCCGAACGAACCAATTTTCGTGAGGCTCTTACGCAACAGCTTTTTAAACATTGAAAAAAATAAGTGATTTTATAAAGCGTGTTTCGCTACAGTCTTATAATGAGTTACGTGACTTTATTTTCATCGGTCTATTGTTATCTAAGCAGCTTATTATAAGCAGTTTCGCTTCTGAACTGTTCAATAATGTTGCAATATCTAAGTTTTTAGTGTTCTAATCATGTCGAACATTATTTCGTAATAAATTGATACTTTTCATAGTTGTTGATAAAACTGTACCATTTATTTTTGATATATATTTTCACCAATTCCACAAAACACAAATAAACTGCCAATAGGCAGACTTCTGTGTGATGACGTGTGTCTGAAGGTGATGTTTAAAATCGGTCGCTGACAACTTATAAATGCAGTTTAATTTGTTGTGTAGAAAAAGTGACAATATAAACCAAATATGAGTAAAAAATTAATACTTGTCTCTAGAGTTTGCACTGTATTCTAACGTCAGTTTCAATTAAGTGCCTAGCTAAACAGTCTAATTAGTTTTAATCCATCATCAGATCTAGCCTTTATTAACATCTGTCACGTTAGTCCGACAGTGGCGTAAAACAACAAACGGATAGTATACGCGCGTGTGACGCTCAATAGATCACAGTAAGGATAAAGAGCATTGCAAATAACAAATTACAGAATGTCTGGTTGTTAGCCTTTGTGTTCAAGTGGTCCCATAAAACTTGGTGATAATGTCTCAGATGCAAAACCAGTTTGAGGCTTTCAGAAGTCAGCTAGTCTGGCTAAGAACTTAAGTGTTTTCACCTTTAAAATTTCGATTTAAGTTAAGCAATTACATAGAGCGAAAGAGCGTCGGTGGCGTAACGGCTAGGGCCGCTACCTCCTGTCCGGGAGGTCGTGGTTCGAACCCTGTCACGTACCAACGTGTTTTCGAATTTTTATATGTACTTTTATCCGACGCTCTTACGGTGAAGGAAAACATCGTGAGGAAACCTTCACACGCCTGCGAAAAAACTCGAAGTTTGTTTGTGAAGTCGACCAACCCGCACTGGTCCCGCTCGCGTGGTGGACTGAGACCTGATTGCCTTAATTCAGGCTAGAGTCCCTCGGTGGGCTGATATGACGATGATGATGAATTACATAGATGCGCAGTTCCCTTTTAATTTGAAGTGGTTTAATGTTTTTTTTTATTGTAGACTAGTGGGTAACCGGCGGCTAGACCAGATATCTGGTCGGAAATCTTTATAAAATTCCGATGTGCGTCTCTTTGGAATTCTTATCCTCCTAAACGGCTTGACGGTGCTGTTGTAGAGATCTAGTTTTTTTATAGCGCAACCTATCGGGTCTTACTATAGCTAAGAATCATATAGGTGACCCCTAAGGACCAAAAAAACAAAATCGTCAAGAAATCGTTTAGAAGGTAAATAATTACAAACACACGCATACCGGAATTTTATATATAAAGATAAGTTAGTTTTAGTTGTTTTGTTTACTCCCTCGTAAAACAAGAGTACCTTATTTCTAGTTCGGTTTGCATTTAAGGCTCATCTTTTACGCAGATTAATGAAAATGTGAATGATTTTTTTCCAAACCAAGAGTAACTTACAGAATTGACAACATAATCGTTTTAACATTTCACGATCACATTATTTGATGGGCACAAAGCTTTAAACGCATTGTCGAGCTACCAATGCGCCCGCGCAGCTCCTTTACACTTAATACACTTTCACTCTTTTGTTGCATCTCTTGGCTGTCACTGTTTGCTGCTGAAATATCATGCCTGACAATCGAAGCTATCGGAGCTATCTGTCACGCGATAAAACCGCTTTCTTATCGCGGATTTGACGCGCTTTGTCGAAGTCATCTTGTCTGGCGGTCAATGTCCGATTTATTGGGTTTTTATTTTGATATGTTGATGTCCTTTAGTGATTAAAGAAAAAAAAACTTACCTAACTAACTAAACTCAAAACTTACCCTAGGGCACATTCGAAAACCAGCGCTGTGGCTCTGGCTGCATATGCTGGAATGGGTCCTGTTTGGCATCACACTACAGAACGCATACCTACCTTCCATACGTAGCGATTTTATTTAATTTTTTTTTACTTTGTGTAACTTCATGTTTATTGTCTACTCGTGTAATTGTTTTGTGTTGAGCTGTAGTGTTGTGTCTAATAAATGTTTGAATCTGAATCAAATATTTTTAAAATCAAAAGCAAATCACTTAAGTTATTCACAAACATGTTATAGTGTCAAGTCTAACTGTCTACGCATGCAAATGAACGAAATCGTATTAATTACGTCAATTAAAGTAATACCGTATCATATGCAAGTAACATATTTCAGTGTCAACTCTATTTCCTCTTGGACTGGTTTGCAAATTTGGTTTTCATTCTACAATTTGTGAAATCGCATAATAAAGCTTTCCGTTTACTTTCAACTAGGTAACATTAATAAATTTTAGTGTCATTCATTTCATTGTAATGTTGGCTAATTAAACGAATTGTCTTCTCACTTGAATTTGCCATTTTGTTTTATTTAAATCTTTTTTTTCATAATATATCATCATTGTATCACCACTGCTGGACAAAGGCCTCCCCCAAGGATTTCCACGACGACCGGTTCTGCGCTACCTGCATCCAGCGGCTTCCCGCGACCTTCACCAGGTCATCGGTCCACCGAGTGGGAGTCCTTACTATACGCTACGCTTTCCGGTGTGCGGTCGCCACAATATATAATCTTATCAAAATTGTCATATCCTGCCTAGCAAAATCTCATGTGTTGGATTCGCAAGATGTACATAATGTAGAGTCCACCACATTGCGAGAAACTGCTGACCTCAGTCCGTATTTTCATCCTAATAGGAAGATTCCGGATTGTTATTATTGGGAACCGGTAACATGGAAGGTTTATGCTAATAAGAACCAGTAAGTACTAGTATGCATAAGAACGGCCCACATGTCCTGGCAACTAACAAGCTGTTTAACATTTTGCGGGTACTAGACACGAACGTTATAAATTTAACTCGGAACAAAGGTTAAGTGGATAACGTCGATGCTTGCACTTAGTTATCCGTTAATCACTTTATTGGTAATGACTAATGAGAGTTTTCCTTACGCGTCCAACTGGTAAATCGGTTAGGTTAACATTTGGCGTATCCATCCCAGGTTTTGTAGGTTTCCATACAAGGTAATTGGACCCTAATACTAAGCCTATGCTGTCAGTCCGTCTGTCTGTCTGTCCGAAATTTATAAGACTTTATCTTTGGAACTGGCTTAGCGGAGCTGGCTGAAACTAAAAAGTGTAAAATTAAGGTCCATACAAGAAACGTGTGATTTATATGTTTTTTTTATTTTTGCTCTATCGTAAAAACTGTGATTCATACAAGAGTGAAACTTGGTTTGATTATACAAGAGTGAAATTTGGTTTAATTATAGTAATTATCCTGAAGTAAAACAACAAATAATGAAAACAGGCCAAAAGTGAGTCGTATCTCGCGCCAAAATTTTTTTGGCCCTCGCGTCGATGTCTTTTGTTTGTTATGAATAGGTATAATTGTTATATTTGTGTGGACAAGTGTGGTGGTACGGAACCCTCGGTGCGCGACTGCAACTCGCACTTGGAGAAATGCTTGCCTTTTGCTTTCCAATATATAATGTATATGCAATATGTTAAGTTCAGGTTTATGGCACCCACAATCGTAATTTTCAACGGCTTACCTTCATAACTATTTCTTCCTTATTCAGATCATGTCACATAATTCACATTGAAACCCAGTGCGCAACATCTAGGTTTAATACTATTAATAATTTAAAGCCAATATATATGTTTTTTACCTCACACGCTCAGAAAGGTTTTGTTTGTCATTGCATTTTAGAGTGCATAATTGCGTTTTATGCGCTAGCGTGGACAAAATTGTTAGAACCACGAGAACTAGAATTACTATTACTAGAACTAGAATTATTGGCAGAAAACTTTTACAGAGTTAAGCATGCCAATTGTAAATCTTTTGTTTTTTTTTTACTTATGTATTTCTCATTAACTGTGTACAATAAACAATAAATAAATAAATAAACTAGAATATTAAGCTGTTTTTCTTGTACCTAAAAATTTTCCTCGCTGTAGTGAGGTGAAAAATTATCTGTTTCGCTCTTTTGCGTCTCGTTCCTTTGAAATCTTCGCTACACGCAGGATTCTATCTTTGAACCACTCACTTCGCGAATTCTATAGGTAACTTGCGTCTTATAACAACTTTATTACCTGTTTTTGGTAACAAATATATATTATTTAGTCGTTATTAACAACTTTCGAGTCCAAAAATTTAATAAATAAAGCATAGGGCTCTTCTAACAGCAAATACTTAATTATTTCATTCTGAAAGTGCATTTTTTGGCGTGGATATACTGCATCGTATTATCGTAACGAAAGGGGCCTTATAGAAATTCATCTTACATACCTACAAGCTTACAAATAAATGCTTTTCAGATGTAACTTCTCCACTTTTGTAACTCTCTGTGTAGCGATTAGCCGTCAATTAATGGTTTTGGCGGGCTCGCCCACACTCTATCCTCTATGCCTATCTGACAGGCATATAATGCGCAGGATTGCACGCAACGGGAATCGAATCGGGAACTTTGTACCCTTCCGCGATCCAGACAACTATGTCGAATGACGTTCGTTGTTCAGTTGATTTGTGTTGCTTATCTGGTATTAACGGTCCCGTACATAACAGACTAAGTAGAAGTGACATATTAAATTCTATCTGAGCTGAAGTTGTGAAATCGTGGAAGTTTTTCATCTTATATGTAAAAATGAATTGCTGTTCGTTAGTATCGCTAAAAATCGAAAACGACTCGGCCGATTACGATGAAATTTTGGTGATTTGTAGTGCATACGCCTGAGAAGGATAAAAAAGGCCCAAGAGCCACTTGGGGCTCGCGAACCGCGCACACTTGATATCTATGCGGGTGAAACCGCGGGGAACAGCTTGTTACCAACTATAAAATAACAATATAGACGTAAAATAATTTACGACTATAAGGAATCATTAATGTAGTAATAAAGGTTTACCTAAGTACTCAGTTCCGCGTCGGTTTACCTTTGCATTCATCATACTGATTTAATACTTCAATTTAGAAAACAGAAAATTTCAATTTAACAATCAAATACAAAGTAAAGCTCAAAACCGCATCACCACTATACACAATATGTTTACACTATTTAACTACTGTTCTTTTAAAAGATCATTTTTCCAAACAAAGAAAAATTTTTATTAGATATTTTTTATTGCTTTTATATTTATAGTAGCTTATACGTTTCAAATACAAAATTTTGCCACCTTTTTTTTAGTAAAAAGCGGGTGCAGCAATCATAAAGTGAGGGGGGGAAATCGATATGATGGTGTTGATAATGAATTAATTAGAGGTAGCATTGAGTCTGTACCCGTTAGTCGTTTGCATACCCACGTCAATTGATAATATGGTATCAGAAGCATGCGACGAAAATTACGACTGAAAAGGAAAATTATCAACTATAATAAAAGCCAATAAGTGACTTTGCAAAGCTTTAGTAATTTTGATTAGCTGTAACAGTCACGATCTGATGAAAGCTCAGCACCGCCTCTGCATCTGAAGTCACTTAAAAATAATAGTGCATTTTAGTTGCTAAACTAGAACCTTTCATGTTTTATTGGGGTACTCACTGGTATGTCGTGGCTCGTGCGTGATTGAAAGAAAATAAAAAGGCACTTAATGTTTTGTTTTCTGTAGCGTTACAAAAATAGAGAATTGAAAAAAAAACTATGAAATTCATTTTACCAGATAGAGTTCCCGCATGCCCTTTCTCTACTATTTATATTACCCTATCTATTTTCTTGATCTACACTCTTTACCCTTCTATCTTGCTCCATAACCTAAAGCTAGCAACACTGATAAAGTTTTCACTTTTATCGATCTTATCGATCGATATAACCCCGATACAGGTGATTCACTAAGATAAGATCTCGCACTCCGTTCATGTAATAAACCATGACTACAATACTCTAGTTTATGATCCAACTTAATAGCTTAATCAAGTAAGTTTATGGAAAGTGATCTAAGATCTATACATACAAAGTTGCATACAAAGACAGGTTATAAAAAAAAAACATTAGTTGTTGCAGTATGACTTCGTGTGCGTAGAGCACAAATATTATTTTAAACAGGCAGTCTTCGAATTACTTCGGTTTAAATCTAATTAAAGCTTAATTAGTAGTTATGTCAAGGTGATTTTAATGTTAAGAGGTTTCTCGCTAGGTCTAATCAACAATAATATAATTCTTAGATTCTAACTCTATTTTGACTTACCCGTTGTCCTCCTGCCTGCCGGTGACAATCACGTTCTAACATTCCGATACATAGACAGACACACATAGACGAAGCTAATATAAACCGTGTAAAAAATAATCATTATTCGGGTTATCTGTTATCATTACATTTGTGCAAGCTGTGGAATAATATTTGATACTATGAACCAACTGTAACTCCTTATATGGCAATGCAAGATTTTTTAATTTTTTTTATCCTTAATTGGTAAGCCCTTGGCATTATCCTACCTGATGGTATATGACGATGATGCCGAAGTTGAAAGCGGACTAACCAAGATTCCCAAAGCAATGGGGAACTGGCTATCTTATCTTCAAGCTGAAACACATCAATGCTGTTAACTTTGATGTGTTGCGGCAAGACTTAGATAGGATGGTGGTGGCTAGCCAGGCAGGCTTAAAAAGTTGCTGGCTTACAAGGAATTTCATCATCATCATATCAGCTTATTAACAACCCCACCGAGGGGCTCGAGCCTACCCTGAAAAAAAATTTGCACGAGATATTTCAGTTAATGGAGTGTTTCTAAGAAACTTATCATTAATGTGTCTAAGTATAGTGTCACACCCTAAATTCACAATAAGCTTTGAAAGCCTTGAAAAATAACTTACTCATAAACTAGTAGAAAAGGCAAAACGTTGGTAATTAAACCAATATATAAATTAAAAAAGCTAGCTAATTCAGAAAATTTAACATAACTCTAAGGATCTATGAGCCTACTATAGTCCTTCAGAAGGTTATTACAAGTAAAAGTACAAAAGGGACTGGCAACTTTCTACGCATGCGCGTGGGCAGAACGACTGCGCAGCAATTAATGCAGTCAAGATGCAGTCAGCACAGCTGCGCTCTGCACATCTGAGCGGTGAAACCGGCAGAATCGTAAAATGATACAAATAAATATGAGAATCCGTGAGATGTTACTGCGAGGGAGAAATCAGAGGTTCTGGTAGATGCGGCAATAGAAACTGGTGTGAATAAAAAAATATAGTGCCTACCGAAGTGGACCGAAGAAGAAACTTAGAGCAAAGGCTCACAAAATATATCTTTTTTTCGATATTTTAATAGTTATTCTGCTATCAAATCCAACAAACCAAAAATCATTAAAATTGGTCCAGCCGTTCTTGAGTTATAAATGGTGTAATTAACCCGACTTTTTATATATACAGATATACATAACTACAAACAAATTAAATTTTTTGATTTTTCCTTTATTTGTGCTGTGAGACCATGCTTTTTGCTAAATTTTGTGATTCTAGGTCAATGTGAAGTACCGAGTTTGATTTACTTGCAAGTATCGAAACATCCTTACTATAATATTATAAATGTGAAAATGTGTTTGTTTGTTACCTTTTCACGCTTCAACACCTCGACCAATCTTGATGAAATTTGGCATGTAGGTAGCCTATGTCACTGGGAAGGACATAGGCTACTTTTTATCCCCTGAAAATAACATATTTCGATGCAGTTCCTGGGGGAACTGAAAACATACTCTTTTTTCGATTAATTTATTTAACATCGCAACTGAACAATGGATTTTTCACAGAGATTGTTGAGTGGGTAGATATAAGGAATAGACATAATTTACTAGTTAGCATATTCTCGAGGGGTCTGGAGACAAGCGGCTCGCGCACTTTTCACCCTCAAAGACACTCATAAAAACGATGTCCACGTGGGCGAAGCCGCGGGCAAAAGCTAGTTTGACATTAATGTAAAATGGAATAAAAATGACCGTATCTTTTTTTGGCTTTGACTTAGAAAATAGTTTTTTTTTCAGATTTCTAAAAAACCGAACACCTAAGTATTTGTAACGAATTTCAACTTGGTGTACCTTCAAGCGTTCCTGAGAAAAAGTATCTTGACAGACAGACGGACAAGACAACAAAGTGATCCTATAAGGGTTTCTTTTGTGGACGGAACCCTAAAATCTGTAGGTGGATTTTGAACAAAGGTAGTCAAATTACAAATACATCATCAGTAGCTTAGAACATATCAAAGCTTAAATAATAATAATATAAGCCATTTATTCCCATTCCAAAAATTTTTGATTTACATTGTATTGCATGCAAAAGTATCACTTTAAAATTATGAGTAACTAAGTTCGTTAATTACTCTTTTACAATACAATAATTTATTTTACATTACCTATATATTAATGCGCAACAAACATGCAATATTAATTATTTCATTACGTTGTATCAAATCAACTTACATTTGATCTATAATACATTAATATTAAAAATAAAACATTCATTCATTAACAATATCAAATTAAATAATAAAACATGCAAATTAATATCATTAAAATATCAGATTGCATTTTTTAAATATCAAAGCTTACCTACTCGTATATATATAAAATTTCGGGGTATGTTTGTAATTTACCTGAAGGGCTTCACCGATTTTGATGTTTTTTTATACTTATGGAGTCACCTGGATGGTTTTAGCCACAGTTATACACGGTAGGTGGGATTTCTGTCGAGATCCTGAAAATGTTTACTTACTAGGTTGATCAATAAGTTCTTAGAAACGCAATGAAACTCTAGCATAAGTTTATGTAAATTGTATTTATTTTTTAACGTAATCGCCTTTTGAGCTAATACAGCTTGAATAGCGTTTTGTAAGTTCGTTAATTCCCTTGGAAAAAAGGCTTGACCCTGGGACTCGGAAAAGGCCTTTACAGCATACATCACCGCATCGTCACAGGCGAATTTTGTACCACGCAAGTGCTTTTTCAGGTGAGCAAAAAAGGTGAAATTCACTCGGAGCTTGATCCGGAGAATATGGCGGGTGCTGCATCAACTGAAACCCAGCAGATCGGATGGCAGCGCCTGCAACATCAGACCGACGATGGGCAGGGGCATTATAATGAAAAAAAAAAAGCAATCCAGCAGGCGATTTTCCGCGAAGTTTATTTTTTAGTTCTTTGCGTAGTTTTTTATCACACTTTTATTTGCTTCACCTGTATGTATTTATGTTTGTAACAGACTCTTTGAAAGTTTATCTCATTATGCTGATCAGGATTGCCTGGATTAAATGCACATCAAACTAAAAATTAAAAAAAACACTCTTTCAAAGCACATCAAACTAAAAAGTGAAAAATAATGATTAATATAATTTGAAAACAATAATTAACGAAAAATACTAGTATTATTGTGAAAAAAGCGTGGGGCGCTATGTGCCATATTTTTCGTATATCGAGCAACTCATGATTTTTTCACAATAGTCTAGTATTTTTCGTTAATTATTGTTTTCAGCTTATAGAATTATTTTTCACTTTTTATTTTGATTTGCTTTAAAAGCATTTTTTTAGTTTTTTTAAACTATATTTTTTAATAATGATGCGTAATACTCTCCGGATAATGTCTCTCATTTACTTAAATAGTCGATCATTATTATACCTTCCGTATCCCAGAAGACAGATGCCATTATTTTCCAGCGGACGCAGACACGTTGAATCTTCTTGATTGGCGGGGAAGACGGCGTATTTCACCCTTTGCTTTGGTTTTAGTCTCCAGCTCAAAATGGTGTACCCACGTTTCATTTACGGTTACGAATCTGGATCTTCTTCAATGATTGCTAAATTTAGCTTTGAAATGTCAACTCTTGCTTTTTTGGGAACATTCGAGGAACCCAGTGCGCGGCCACCTTTTTATATTTTAGGGTATGAGTTAAAATAAACTGAATTGTCCCAAACAAAAGCTTCAGAATCTCACCTAAATAACGTATGGTCACACGTCGATTTCTTGGTTTTTTTAACGTTTTCTTGCGTAGCGGCCGTTGTTGGCCGCCCAGAGCGAGTGTTGTCATTGCAGGCAGTCTACCGCGTTTAAATTCAGCGCACCAGTATGCCACTGAAAAATAAGACGGAGCATTGTCTGCCAAAGTAGACTACAGTTCCTCAAAAACACTTTTTGTAGCAAAAAATTAAGACAGAAATATTTAAAACAGCACGAAGTTCGAGTTTATCCTTTTTGCTTACGAATCAAATTCCCGCCAAATGTTAAGTTTAAAAAAATTAATTGGGTATAGTTTTTAATTTAGTTTTTTCTGACCTTAGCTACTAACAAATTAAAGATTCCAAAAAAAGAACGCATTCCTATAACTCATGGATAAATGTCCTATTCCAAGAACTTATTGATCAACCTAGTAATACCACCACCTACCAGTTCCAACTAAAGCCAAGACCTATCCAGATGACCACAGAAGTACAAAAACAATATCGTCAAGCCGTTAAGGAAGAGATTCGTAACTCTACTAATTCTAAACGTTTACCTTTTTTTGACCGATTTATTTTTATTATACCTAGATTTAATACATAAATGCGCCTTGTCCAATCCCTTTACGCTTCTGTCAAGAAGTATCACAGTGAAGGCTCGCTTTCTAGCAGATATGATTTAGATAGACTAGCATCGCCCCTAGATACTGCCGCCTCGTTAGCTGGATGCTTTGTTGGCTGCTACAGGAGTCCTGGCCTTAGGTGATGGGTTCTTATTCATGGTGTTAAGTGGCTTGTCTTGTTACAGGTTGCTTAACTCAGGACAAGATTGTTGAAGGTTTGTGCTTTTAATTGTAACTTCAGCATTTCAGTCTGGATTACTTGTGACTAATGATTTGAAATCGGAAATGACATGAATGAAAATTATGTCAAGTATAATTTGCTAGGTACTTATATATACTTACTATTGGAAATTCCAGTACTTGTACTTAGTCGTACTTGTGCCACTTAGGGTCACACTCTCTAAGTGCTTTAATTCTCATAAACTAAGGTTTAATGATATCCCACATGAACTCAACCGCTGAGCTTTTTACGAGCATATTTGCATTACGGTAGCATTAAACCGACTATCAAACAGTTGATTAGAGTCGCAATATTTGAAACAGCCATTAAAACAGCTGATAAGCTATAAAATGCTAAAAGCTGTTTACTTTCTCTCTTGATTTTATCTGTTTTTCTGATAGTTACTAGACTTTTATGATTGTGACCTAAGTGGCCTGTGGTGGTAACAAAAGATGTCTCTATCTTTTATGTTCGACTCTCGTCTTAAATACTGATTTAAACTTGAACCCATAGACTTACTACCAGTTCAAATAGATAACTCCAATTTTATATACTTAATTTATCTTCTTAATGTACTCTAGTTAATTGACCGAGCGAACGCGAGCGAAGTGTCTCCGTTTCAGCTTGGGCAAAAATACTTTCGTATGTCCGGCTGTTCTTCTCTACAGGTCGCATTTCTCAACCGATTCTCGGGAAATTCTGTGAGCAGCTTCCATAATAAAATTATAATATGCAATTATTTGTCGATTCAGTTTTTGGGAATTTTTCAAAATGGTGAAGCCATGGTGGTTGAAAATGTAAAAAATGACATATTTAAGCCATTTCGAAAATCTCTCGAGGTCTACAGCTCACAGAGCCTCTAGTTTTTTTGACCGCCGAACACACTGAAGGCACGTAAAGGTAATTATCAATGATATGTATAAACATTCCCATATCTCATGCTCATTAATTAGTAATAATGTTTTAAGAGCTGGTGAAAGCATTGTCTATAGTTTGACCCGCGATTTGTGCAGCCAGTGGGAAGCCGTGGGTGGCGTGGGTTGCTGCATAATAATTACCATCCAGCTTTATTAGACCTATACACCCTTAATTTATATCCTTCCGCCAATAAGGAATTAAGTACCTCTGAAACTCACACGGGTCTCTTTAAATTGGGCAATCATTTAGTAAAGGTCAATCGTTAATTCTGCACGCGGGAGAACTTGATGCAGGCCACTGACAATGCAATTCGCGTGGCTGGGTTTTGGGAGGGGACTAGCTGAGTTTGCCGTCGACTCGAAAAGTAAAATAATGGTTTTATGAAACCACGGTAAAAGTGAAACTTTACAGAGGACGAAACGATCATGGCTGCTCTCGCTACGGTACAGAGGACGGAACGATCATACCGTCAGACGAAAGCGACCGTCACGCGACATGCAACACACAGACGAAAAAATGTGATACGATGTAATAAAAGTTTCACTTTAATAATACTTACTAAACTTAATAATATTTCTGTTCTCTGCTTTAAAATCCTATGTTTTCCATCTCCTTCTATCTCGTTTTCCTTTTTTTATCATAGACAGATATAATGTATAATTTATGTATGTATATGTTTTTGTTTGTTTATGTACATATTTAATATTTTATATATTACTGTTATAAAGTATTTTTATTTATTTAATTACCTACTTTATGTAACTGTTTTTTTGCATTTTTTTCTGATTTTCATTATAGCACCGCCCCTTAACTTATTCTATCGCTATATCCTTACCCAAAGGTTGCCTGAAAGAAATTGCTACCTAGCAACAATTAAGGCCGCCTATTGTATTGGCTTTTATTCTATGTTGTTTATTTCTTATGTTGTGATGCAATAAAGAATTTTATCTACTCTCATATCGTATAGTTCGCATTATCAACTTCAAAACTGAGTTTATATTGGCATACTTTATGAACACAATACCGTAATTAAAAAAAAATTACATAATAACATTATTTTGTTAGAGAAATAATTAAACCAAAGAGATAATATCACCAAAGAAGTTCCATATCAATTTTTTTTTATTGGACCGCACATGCGGTTCGCGCCATTTTCACAGCAATACAAAAAGTTTTCATTTCAATTTTTACTTTCTGTGACAGCGCCCGCTTTAACGCATGCGCGGTGATGTGTTGGTTTTTCATTGAATTTTGTTGTAGATACTGCACATAATTTGGTCTTAAAACACTCGTGTAATGCTATAAAATTTAACTTACACTCGTATTTTAAGAACCCTTAATATACCTACAACAGTTTCATAAACTACTATTGTATTGTATTCTTCAATATGCACTGAGTGGAAAACTTCAGATTAGAAGTAAAAGAAGTAAATATTTAGTAATCTGTGGTAAAAGAGACTTTGGATTTTACCACAGATTACTAAATAGATTTTACTGAATGGCAGTTGACTGATGAATAGGTACCTACCTACTCATTGGCTAAGTTCTGTAACAAATCAATAAGGTTTGTTTGTACTTTGTACCCGCGATTGCCAATAATGGGGAAAAACAGACTAATTCTAAATTTGTATTTTCAGGCTCAAATTTTAATAAAACACACAAAATAATTCCTGCTTTAAGGCATCATCATATCAGTCGTAAAACGTCCACTGTTGGACAAAGGCCTCCCGCAAGGATTTCCACAAAGACCGGTCCTGCGCTGCTCGCATCCAGCGGCTTCCCGCGACCTTCACCAGCTCGTCGGTCCACCGAGTGGGAGGCATCATATTATTTTTCTTTGTGAAAACCTTTCAAATTTATTACTTGCTTAATTCTTACCAAAAACACAAGATTGTTATCGTAACGATCTCATTCTATATCGTTACATTTTACTAATAAATAATGCTAAAAAGATCTTAATATTATTTCGCCAACCTCACTGAAATCCATTTCTATACACTTTATAACTTCACACAACGTCTTCGTCCGAATTTTTAATAATTTTATCAATTTTCATACATAACCTTTACTATTTATTTAAATTCAAATGTCAATCTGCCACTCCATACAAATATTGTAATAGTACTATTCAGAATTGAACCAACTAGCTCCATCTCCCAAACAATTTACTAACTAAAAGAGTCGGTGAGTGGCAAAACTAAAATTTCATAGCAATTACTGACATCTGCCGTTGAATACTTTCAATTTGAGCCACAGATCATCTTTCATTATTTCTTTCTTTCATTTATCATTCATTTATTAATCTTTCTGTCACGCTCTTTTCACGCAGATTACCCTAAAATTTACGTCACCCCAATTATGTAAATAATAATAAAGCCCATTTATTTCCAATCTACATTAATTCACATGCATTTTACATTGTATTTTTTTATATCAGTTTGAATACGACATATAGTGGTTTTAAGTATATAATGTAAATATGTTTGTTTTAATCTCTGTCGTTACTGCCTTCATCATCATTGATCGGAACCCCTTCTAGGGTATGGGCCTCCTCCAGCTTGTTCCAGGCCTCTCTGTCCATTGCTATCTCTCTCCATTCGCTTTCTGCTATCGCTTTTATATCGACTATCCACCTTTTTCTAGGGCGCCCTCTTTTTCTTTTTCCTGTTGGTCCTTTCCATATGGTTGTGTCTAATGTCCATCTTTTGTCTGTGCATCTTGCTATGTGACCTGCCCATCGCCACTTTTGTTTTAGAGCATAGTGAAGGGCATCTATTACCTTAGTTTTCCGTCTTATTTGTTCGCTTTTTACTTTTTGAATTCTTCTTATTTTTAGTACGCTCCTTTCCATTGCTTTCTGGCATGTTACTATTTTAGTTTTTACTTTTGTGTTATATGTCCACGTTTGGCATCCGTATGTGAAAGTAGGTAGAACACAGGTATCTAATACTGTTTTCTTTAGGTGTGGGGGAAATTCCCCCTTCAGGAGTTCCTTCAGGGACCAAAACTTTTTCCACCTCATGTTAATACGGCGCTCGACCTCTTGTTCTTCATTTTTATCCTCGAATGATATTTGCTTTCCTAAGTATATGTAATTTTTTACATATTCTAGTGGCTTACCGTTTAGGTTTATCGTATTTGTGTTTGTGTGTCTGTTTTTTGTCAATATTTTCGTTTTTTTCTCGTTCATTTTGAGACCTACTTTTTCGCTTTCTGTGTTATTTATTTATTTATCATTTTTTCTAACCCATTTTTAGATTCAGCGAATAAAACAATATCGTCCGCGAATCTGAGGTGAGTTAGTCGATCTCGGTTGACTCTTATACCCTCCGACTGCCAGTTGAGATTATCAAAAATATGTTATAAGACTATTATGAACAGCTTGGGTGAGAGGGGGTCTCCTTGTCTCACTCCTCTACTTAAATATCTTTTATATTAAGAAACCTAGCGTTAAGTTTAGCTACATTTTGTTTCTTTTGGAACTGCTATAAGCTATCGTAGTTGCTTTAATTTACCCACTTACCCGAGTCCGTAATTTTTTTTGAACATTTAAGTACCTATCTTTTTACCTATCAACCTAAACCTTTTTACCTACTGCTCACCTATTTTCTTGTAATATTTATTACAATTTACTGTTATTTCTTTACACGATCTAATCTTTTATTCTATATCCCAATAGGTTATCCCTTAAGTCACAACTATAGGTTACAATAATATATTGTGTGTCGTTGGGCATGTGGTACATCTTCTTATTTGAGATATTTTTAAGGTTCCCCAGGAGGCTCGAGTTTCCATATAAACGTAGTTCCGCTTTAATACAATTACAACATGCCGGATTGAATCCAAACTTTGCAAATATATTGAGTAGACACATATCGATGTTTGTAATTAGTTTTCGATGTACTAATATAACAAGGAAAAAAATAAGAGCAGTTTCAAACTTTCAGTACAAAGCTAATTTAAGCCGTAGTTTAGTTATGTTAAATTTACTACGATAAAAACTAATTAAAAACATTGATATGTGTACTCAATATATTCGAAAAGATTGGATTCAATCCGGCATACAGTTGAACTGCGTTTGTATGGAAACTCGAGCCTCCTGGGGATCCTTAAAATCTGCACGCCAGTTTAAGACTAAACGTATAAGTGCACATGCTTCTATAGAACGATTTTATATTACGTAAGCTCTCCAATACCTACAGCTTTATGAATGTTGTTGTTCATTTAATATTATAATAAACGTATTTTAGTATACTTTGTTACAGCGACCGGATTATAGGAAAACACACTCATTTCATAATTTTAAATATGAATTTCAAAAATACTTTTAAATTAGCTATATCAACTCTTGTTTTCTACAGTTTCGTTTCAAAGTAAGCTGTTAAATTATAATGAACATCGTAATTGACACTTCTTAAGAGAAACACGTTGCGACTTGCGAATGTGTGTTTCGAGGGCGCCGGCCTGTGCGCAAGAGTGCCAATTTTGACACAATGTCTAACTGCTAAGATGGTGAGTGCCAGGAAATTTTCCTAGTGATATTTAGTTTCCATACTATGCTAAAATTATTTTCTTCTAAAAGTTTTTCTTGATTATCCATAAGTTATCTATCATCGTGGAAGAAAATGTATCGGAAAACTAATTTTATGTAAAATATTTGTGCATAAAATATTTTTAATGATTTTTCTCCGGTGCTTATGCCCTCTGATATGACGATACGTACTATACTATTTGGTCGCCGGAGAGACTACTATTAAATTGGTAATCTAGCCAAAAGCAGATAATTTTACACATTTCCATTAATACATAAAAGAGCTTGCGCCAAACTTAATTGCGAGCGCCGCCGGTATCGAGTTGTAGCAAAGAGTAAAAAAATATTACCTACTTTACGTTTGTCATTTCTGTATATTGGTTGTGCAATAAAATATATTTATCTTATCTTATCTTTATCTTTGTACAGGGTGGGCCAGAAGATATGCATCGGTTTTGAAGGGCCATAGCAAAAAAGTATTAGGTTCATTTATGTGCGGTTTTTTTTATTCAAGTAACTATGGAATGTCATTTGTTACATAATTTTGAAAATGACATCCGCAAGATGGCGGCCATCAAAAGCGATGCACTGATGAAAAACAGCAAATGCTGAACGTTACGTTTTGATGTTGGTAAACTATTTTTTCACCAGATTTGGAAGAATTAAGTGAGGAAGAAAACCAATTTGGGAGACACATGGTTCCAGCAAGACAGGGTGACAGCTCGAATTTCAATGGTGAAATTAAATAAAATGTTTCCGGCGCGACTGGTTTCTCTTAGAGGTGTCGTGAGGTGGCCTGTATGCTCACCAGATTTGAGTATTTGTGACTTCCTTTGGGTTTACCTGAAAGAAAAAGTTCTTATCATCGTCCTCACAACTTAGATGAAGGTAAGATGAGAATAAGGGAGGAAATAACCGCCATACCCATTGAAATGTATGGGAAAAATCACCTTCATCAGTGCATCGCTGCTGATGTCCGCCATCTTGCTGGTGTAAGTTTAAAAACTTGATATAACAAATGGCATTCCATAGTGACTTGAAAAAAATAAACCGCACAATATAATTAATCGAATAATTTTATTTCTGTGGCCCTTTAAAACTGATGCATATCTTTTGCTCCAACCTGTAGTAGTAGGTACCTTTATGTCCCGCTAACACCCAAAGTTTGCTACAGCGACGCGTCTTGCGACTAACTTCATAACCGTAATAAGGTTACGCGCGAACTATATTTTAATGTAACTTACCTATGATCATAAAAAAAACTGAAGAACTGTTACCTGAAACAAAAAATATTTTATTAATAAAATATACGAACCAATACAATCTTTATTCATGAAATCAAAGTAGGTAATACCTATAGCGTTTATTGATTCACGGACATAAGGCTTGGTTCATACACGCAAAGTGAAGTGACTCAAGGCACTCAAGGTCTGGGCCAAGGTTACGCTCGCTGTTATGATGAACTACTCACGTCATTGATTTTTCAGATTTGGACAGTTACATTTCATTTGTAGGCGATGCTTCAGTAGAACGCCGCGGGACAGGAAAACATGCATTGGGTGGGACACAGTGGTTCACAGTGGGATCAAAATGTGGATTACACACCAAAATGTACCCACCAACGAATAAGACTATTAAAACTAAAGTCATAATCATGAAAGGACAATCAATAGGATTTTTTATTTATGTTAAAAGGTTGGTAAGGGCTGACTGAACACCTTAGTTTTATTCACAATTAATAAGCCCTAGGCATCACCTCATCTGATGGTCAGTGAAGATGAAGCAATGTCTAACGACTTACCAATATTTCCCAACACAATGGGGAACTAGCTATCTCACCTTCATCATCAATGCTGTTAACATTGATGTTTGGCGGAAAGAATTAGGTAAGACGGTGGTAGCTAGCCATGCGGGCTTAGAAAATGCCTTAACAGATAGACCCCACCGGGAATCGAACCCACGATCTCCTGGTGTGAGGGGAATATATTAATCAATACGCCACCGAGGCGGTTAAATGACCACCTGATGAAATGTGGCTACCGCCGCCTATAAAGAACTGTAACACAAGATGCACAGAGTTATGACTATTTTTATTAGTCTTAATACCGTTCTAGGGGTTTGCCTAACCTGGAGGACTGAGATAGAATGCCTTATATGCCAGTAATCCCGCTGGCAATCGTGCTCCACCCGCTGGAACACAGCAAGGTGCTTGGCGGCAGGTTTGTCGTGAGCGTGACATCCATCTGTTCTTTCTGATCTTGCATCACTACCACTAGTCACTAATTTGAACAATTTAGATACATAAATAGAATAATTAAAGTACATAAATAGAAAAGTAAGCAACTACGTACTTTAATAACCTTTCTTTTCATCACAAGAGCTGTAAACTTGGCAAATTGAACATTAATATTATCACAGTCGAAACATTAATGTTTAAAACATGAAAAGCTATAAAATCACGAAGACCTACAAAAAGTTGAAATATAAAAATCGATCGATTTAACCTGACCCTGTAGCAGGATCTTTATATTCGCTGAAATTTTAAAGCCTGTCATTTAAATTATTAATGTAAGTAACCGATTAAAATTATAATACATAATATTATTGTTCTCATCACAAAAACGGCATATAATTACTGTTTTTAGTAAAAGGCAATCAGTATTTTGTTAAAATTAATTGCCGCCAATATTGATGAGGATAGGCTGTGTTTTCAAATGAGCAATAGCCGACAAAAAAGGATTATAATATACCCAGCAGCAGCGTCATTTACGTTTAGAAACTACAGGCACCAACGAGGTAAAAACAAATTTTCATGAGCTTCGTTTTAAGATACATTACTTATATAGGCCTGATTATTTTCTTCTCATTATTATATTTGGGGATAGAAGAAACTAAGATCCCTTTGATTTATTCCGAAAAATGTTAATCACTTCACAAAAATGTACATTCATTTGGAACCAATATATCACACTCTTATGCCGGTCGAGTTAACCATTTTTCATTGGTCACACGGTGAGCGCCAATATGGACTGGTGATGATCAATAAATTCATACATACTGTTCTTGAAACGCTTCATACAAAGAGTCTACTACCTGAACGATAAATTTCAAAACAGGATTTATTGTAATAGTCGGTGTCGATGACGACAGTGCAGCGATTGAAGCATACGGTTAAAATGAAGATGGACCATAAATCCGTGTTAAGGATCTTTCCGAAGATAACATAAACAAGATAGCAATGTCATGAAATCAAAAGCTTTTGCAATAAAAATATTAACACTTTATAGTTATATGTGATTTAAGTTCTAGAGAAGGAATTGATTTTAATAGACGTACATTCTAAAAAAAAACGAGCGAGACCTACAGTACTCGCATATGATGTGTAACATGTGACAAAATACTTCACACTAGGCGGCATGGCTATGACAACCTTAGTTTTCGAGAATTAAAAAACGTTCGCATTTCCTGTTACACATTTCCGTCCCATTTCACGAAATCACTCCCACAAATTGCAGGAAAGCGAGAGCAAAGATGTTACACATTAACAACTTGGTGCGGTCGGGGGACCCCCGCCGTCAGAAACGAAGTTCTTCTTAGGTACTTGATTAGACGACATAATTAATGCAGCGCTGCAGCGAACTTTGGACTCGCATGCACCGCATTTCGTTACGTGACGCATGTCGCGTGACGATTTCTACCCGTTACTCTATCCGTGAGCCGTGTTAAAGACCTTAGTCCAAAAAGATAAATTGCATAGAACGATATGTCGTTGTTATGTAAGAAATGTTTAATTCGAGAAAACTTTGCAGTACAGGTAGAAAAAGGAAAAAAAGTAAATAAACTGTTAAAAGTAATCCACAATAGTTATTTGTGTAACAAGGGGACAAAGTAATATTATATTAAGTAAGTAGTCCTGAAGGCGTTAGTTTGAGTTCTGAGTTAAACGAGGGAGAAAAATGTGGAATCCTGAGCTTAGCGAGGAATTCAATTTACGTCGCCCGAGACTAAAATATATTCAGGCCCAGAGTGACACACAATTTTTCATCACGACTTATGAGAAAACAGAAGCACGAACGCGGACCAATCAGAAGAAGGATAGCTCAAACTCCATCTCGAATGCGGCCCAATCAGAAGAGAGAAACCAAAACACCCTAGTTAACAAAGTAGAGTTATATTCGCACTTATTAAGGAACTAATCGTTGTTCTTCGAATAGGTGAGATGAAAAAAAATATTACCCAATCACACAAACACGAGCAACCAAATACAAAACATTTAATATTTGTACATATGTATATTATGTGGAATGCAAAAAGCTTATTCGGCAATGCACGGATGAAATTGCGGATCGCGAGAAACAATGGCCAATGCAAATTGCGACCGCATACCGCATTTTTATTTATCATACAAAAAACACGCATTCAAAGCATTCATACTATAAAGGGCTCAGCGTTTAAGGCAGTCCCACCATTGTAGGGAGTTATTAAAATGCGATCGCGACCGGGAAAGGTCGTTGAATGGACTTTTAATAATAGCGTGCAGATTTTAGGGGATATTTTAAATATGATATTCAAAATCGCATTTTTCAGAAGCGACAAACAAAACTTGAAATAAAATAGAACTTTCCACGACTGTACCTTATCACATCGATATACAGGTTAGAATATCGATGATCTTATCAGCTTAATAACGACTTAGTAAGACATAGTTGTCACTGTCTTCATAGTATACAAAATTGTCTAATACCTATTTCTTGAAACATAAGATTTATCCGTTAATTACCCTAAACGAGAGCTAGGTAGTTCTCAAGGGCTTATCTTTCATAATCAATTTCCATCTTAACATTCTTGAAGCTTGAATATTTCAAAATGCCGATTTGTCGGGGAATAGTTTCGAAACCATTACAATAGGTACACCGGCTATCCTTTCACTGAGCGCCACATAAATACAGCTCGAAGCATAAAGGTCTGATGCAGCAATAATTCAAACTATTAGTCGAATTTCGTGTTCTGGTCCGGCCAGTGAAAGTAGACCGCTACTGGGCTTTGCGGATACCCCGAGGTTGACGTGGGCTTTGTGACAAGCATAAGCGGATAAATATTTTTTCTATTCTTTAACTATACCAAAAAAACAGTTCTCGCTTGCTTATATGGATAGTCATATCAGCTCATATACTTCCCCACCGAGGGGTCGATCCTACCCTGAATTAGGACTTTAATTGATATTGATATTGTCACGTTACACGAGAGTGAACAGGCACTATTTGAGCTTGTGTTTTACATCCTTGGCTGCATCGGCACTTACCATCAGGTGAATTACAGCTAAACGCACTCAATTTTTTTATTAAAAAAAATAGTAATCTTATAGAATCTATAACTTTTGCCTTTATAATATTAGTAGTAATATTATAAACCGAAAGTTTGTAAGAATGTATGGATGTATGTATGTTACTCTTTCACGCAAAAACTACAAAATGGATCTGGCTGAATTTTGGTGGGCAGACAGATTAGGACCTGGATTAATACATAGGCTACTTTTTCCACGCTCGCGAGCCGCCCTCGAATAGTCATAGAAACGTTGTCCACGCGGGTGGAGCCGCAAGAAACATATTAAATAAATCACAAGACTACAAATACCGTAGTGTCTCAAGACTAAGGTATTTGACCAGCGTGTGTTGCCAGTGTTGACGGAACTGAGACATGATTGCTTACTATGGGCCTCATAAGAAGGCTCCAG
Organism: Coleophora flavipennella; assembly: GCA_947284805.1. Taxonomy (NCBI): domain Eukaryota; kingdom Metazoa; phylum Arthropoda; class Insecta; order Lepidoptera; family Coleophoridae; genus Coleophora; species Coleophora flavipennella. The sequence goes on along the minus strand of OX369285.1, from coordinate 2,740,535 downwards.
GTGAACCAAAGAGCAATGGGGCGTGCTTTACTCGGAGTTTCCCTGCGTGATACAATCGAAAACCAGAAGATCCGTATGATAATCCAAGTAACCGACGAAGCTCTCAGAGTCGCTAAGTAGGCGGGGCAGTTCTTAAAACAGATATCCGTTGGGGTAATTAAGTTTTCGAGAGGCGGCCGCGCACCGGGAGACGTAGCGTAGGCAGGCCTCCAACACGCTGGATCGATGACTTAGTGAAGGTCGCGGGAAGCCGCTGGATGCGGGCAGCGCAGGACTGGTCATTGTAGAAATCCTTGGGGAGGCCTTTGTCAAGCAGTGGACGTTCTTTGGCTGATATGTAAATCAAAAGAATTAGAGTACCAACTATCGAACAACATCGATATACATAAACACACTTTTGAAATTATCATACAGATACTATCAAAGTACTTTTGTTAGTAATTTTTAGCTGTCTTCTAAATTTAGCATACAATACAATCATGACCTACTACACTATTGAAAGAAAATTAGCATGATCTTCAAATCGATTTATACGCCACAAGGTTCAGTTTTGGACCACAATCAAAAGCACGTGCTACGCTAAGAACCACCGATGTTTATCGCCTATTTACTGCTGCATTAACTTGTAAAAAGCCACGTCTGCGCAGTGAAAAATGTCCTGAGGCGGTTGCACAGGCACACCTCAACTTGTGGGCCACATCCCATTTCTGCACGGTCCCAACTTATACAGATGCACTTCTTTAAAGTAGAGTTTGTAACATATGATATATTAGCTATTTACAGTAATTCGTATCATAACTCAATTTTGGATTGAAGAAGCAGCCAAGTGGGTACCGAATCAAGCGCAAGGTAGGGTTTCGTAGATTAATAAAATATAAAAATAAGGTTATATTTCCAGTTGGTACAGAACATTTGTAAGGAAAATCTATGAACTTTTTTGAAAAACAACTGCACAACTTAACTTGTGTCGCCTATTTCTCCTAAACTAAGAAAGCCTACTTAGTCATGATTTTTAATTTCTTTTTAAATTAATTATATGCCGTACTATTTTCAATAATTTTCAGTTTTCCTGAAATAGCGGTTTAGCTGGTAGGGGGTGGGGACGTGTAACTCTAACAAAAATTACTAATTAAAAACGTAATATTTAGTAAACGAATCATTTATCGGAAAAATGATTTTACCAAACCCTCAGTAGCTTTGAAAGACATATTGAACCATATCCGATAGGGTACGTGAACAAAAGAAAATCTCCCCCACTTTACTTGTGCGGGAGGTACTCTATTTTTTTTACAGATTTTACTCCAAAACTTAATTGGGGTCACAGTTTTTAATAACCTTATCAAATTCTAGCTTGACAGCTGCAATAGTCTTTGTGAAAATACTGCTGTTACATATCAACAGACAGACGGGCGAAACTATAAGGGTTTATGGTTTAACTACGGAACCCTAAAAATCAAGTTACGGAAGCAGTAACTTTGTTTTAGGTTAGAATCTGTAGTATTTTAACAGCTGCTTCCTTCTTGTACTTCGACTCTTTCTCTCTCTTATCGAGTACCACAATTAACAAACTAATAAGTCAACACTCGATACTCTTTAACGTGTCGCAAATTTTGCGGAGCTTTTTCGTTTAGGAGTTATATCGTGCAGGAATGGGATGTTCAGGTAGCCGACTTGTATGCTATGCTATGACGCATAGGCTCGATTATCTAGGAAATTGCCTCCCGATGGTCTCCGATAGCTAGCGTAGTTCAGGTGCCCAGTAATAAGATTTCTACGATCGCGGAAATTGTTTTGTGCCTCCGGATAGTAACGGTAGATCCATATTGAAAAGAAATTGTATATATATTTTTACTTCATTTATTTTAGTAAGTAGCTCTAAATCTCGCCCTTCAGTCGCTCGAAGGTAAAAACTTAAATTTATAGTTCAATATTTCTAAAGTAACTCAAGCGTAAAATTTATCTTCTAATACATATTATGAACATTAATTGTAATTGAGCTCTCAAACATTTAGTCACGCTACGTTAAATCAAATCATCTCTAGCCTACAAACCACTGCAAAAGCTAAACGCCTAGCTCCGTTCAATAAATAGCTCAGGCGCAACTGCAAGACATGAATCTTAACGCGATGAAAACATGTGGGTGTCCTGGAGACTTCCTGGCCCACCCACAGGGGAACCTATTTTAGATCTAAGCCTGGTTAAGTCGAGATTCATTTGTCCGAAAAGGTAGGTCGATATTTTGGTGAAGTGCCTCTGCTCTAAAACTTGTTCAGCTTTTAGCCCAAATATTAAATCATTTATTTCTTTATTTTTAACAAACTAACATTGCCTTTACTACAGTATAACCCAATGCGACAGTGAAGTACATAATAATACTATGTTCACATTGACAGAATGGAACAGAGATATGTATAAAGGGAGGTAGATAGGTTACATGCCATGCGTCCTAAAAGTGAAGCAAATAAAAAGATGCCAATTGGCATCTCTTTCCTTAGTAGCATTCGGTGCATTGCAACGGAAGCGAACTACCTATAATAAGTAACTATTTAGTAATCTGTGCTATAATATTGTGCGTGTGTAAATGGGTTCGATTTTCAAATGTTGTTTGTTAGTGCATAACCCATCTAATCTCTGGAATGGAATCTATCCAAAAACGTTTCATGCGGTTTCTTCAGTATAAGTGCAGGAAAAACGACGTGTGCATAAAGCGAGATGTAAGAGACACCACCACATACGAGTACTTCCACTGCAAGTCACACGTAAAATAGCTGACATTGCACTATAGAAAAAAAATGCAACATTTGGTTGATACCTCCGAGCTTCTATCTAAAGTTAATATTCGCGTCCCATTAAGACTAACTATCCGACAACCGACCTATCTATTGTCACCTAAAACAAACAAAAATTATAGGCGCAACTCCTTTTTGATACGTGCTCCGAAAGAATTAAACAAGTTAGCAGATTTTCCCCAAATTGATTTATTTATTTACAAGGTCCATACAGTAAAAGCTCTGCTTTCTAAACATTGATTCGATATGGTTCCATAATTGTTATAATTCATCCTATTTTTGGTTCATGTTAATGTTTTAACACCTTCTTAGTTTTATTTTATTTTAACTAGTTTTAACATGTGAAAACATATAATCATATAGCCACAGATGAGATACTAGTTACTTCGTAAATATAGCGTACCCTGCGATTCATCAAACTTTTTGGTAAAGAGATTCAAGAAAGTTTAGTCTTTAACCTTAAGCGAACACTTTTAAGAAGATCTTTCTATGAAACAGTAGAAACCAAATTCAACTATCGACCAAAAGTTTTCGATGTAAGTGTAAACAGCAGACTTCATCCTAAAGCAGGGATCCTCCCACAATAGGAGTTATGAATGAAGAGTCTGGCCTACCATTCTGTTATGACACAAAATACGCGTTATTGCTTGCAAAGCAACTTGAGCTCGAGTTATTTACTTCTAAGCTTTGCAAGGCGATGAGTGGTTAGTTGGTCATGAGCATTGGTAATTTGATTTTCGCCTTATTTATGCAGCTGCTGTCACGAATACAAAGTGATGGTTCATTACCTGGTTCAGATGGAAGTAGTAACGTCAATAATTCATAGTTTAGGGACACTTTACTAGCTAGATACTATTACTGGTGTCGTATGCTAAATTTATAGGAAGCTACGTTGTTCCTATACTGTAGTATGCGTTACAGCAACTCAAAACGCTATTCGCGGAGTGCTGATCTGTAGGACCTAGAATAAGAATAGAATCTTAGAATATCGCTAGTTCGATCCCGGACACACTGTATATACAGGATGAGTTTTTTTTAACGGCCACTATGGGGAAATTCTATACTACTCGTCGAGATAGACAAAAACGCTCTTAGGAACCGTGATCTCAATTTTAGAGAAAATAAAAATGGCGTTGTAAAAAATAAAAAACAACTTAATATATTTTGAGATATGGCTTTTTTGGATTTTTTTTTCTTATTTTGATTGTATGTCACTATACAAATCAAAAATTGTACCGAGACCATAGGTCTAAAGTTGCTAAAGGTTGTTGAAATTAACGTCTAAGTTTTCTTTAATAGCTATGTGAAAACTAAACTTACTGGCCGATTTTCAAATGAAAAAGGATAAAAGAATAAACATTCAAACTTAAAAAAACAAGTTGTGTTTATGTCATGCATTTAATGTATTATTTAGTCAACTAATTAGTTGTTGTGAATTCAATTGTAACTAAATAGGTAAAAGGCCTTAATCTTTGTCAAATTCCGAAAAAATGAAATAGCCCCTGCGCACAATAGTCGACTTACACAAAATTACCTCAACGAAAGTTTTGGGAACACGTGGGTAAGGTACCTATGGCGAAGTCCAGTGGCCAGCGCGGTCACCTGATCTAACACCCATGGATTTTTTTTCTATGGGGTCACTTTTGATGATTTAAAATATTCAGTCTGTCATATTCTGAACACAATACTCAAAAATTTTTTTCCTGAATTCTTTGTTACAGTAACACTTTTAATCGCAGAAATATAAATAGGTATGTAGGAAACCAACAACTCATATTTGTAGAAAACATTTAGTACACGTGCTAAACAATAAAGCCGCCTGCCTACGCACTTCCTACGCAGGGGTTGCATGTCATACGGAGTACGGACGGAATATGGACACTGCGGAAATATACCTCCAGCTTCTATCCTGACAGATTTGAAGATAAACCAATCTACGGAAAACGATGGAAGCAATGGAGGATTCAAATGCTTCAAACATAAAGAAAAGGTTTGATGACTATTGATTTATTTTGTAGAGGTTCTCACCCAGTTGATGACAATCACTTGCATATGATGTAATTATACATAATTTTTGAATAACCTAAAAACGTTTAGGTTCAAGCTTTAGATTGAAAATAATTATTAATATTTCGTATTCTTCTCGGCAAACCCTTTCATTTGATACCCATATCATGGAAGTGCATAAAAAAGTTATTGATCTGCCATATTTGGGAGTCCGCCATATTGGATTTAAAATGACGTCACTTAGCTCACCATGCATCGTTCTCCAAACTTAACGTGTATGAAAAGTTTCAGTTCTTTGGAAACCGGGAAGTGGTTTTATTTAATTTACCTTCCAAGATTGTCCCACATTAACAAACGGGACAGACTAACTAACACGGCAAGCTAATATATAGCTCGTAAAAAGGGCGAGCGATGCTAAAGCCGTAATGATTTCCAAAAGTGACACTAATGTCACAGTATTGCGATATTGCCTACAGTAGCGCAACGCCTTTGATGTCGCACGATGCCGCCACCATAGGTACTAGCGCTGACATACGAAATAACGGAAGGGTTGTCACAAAATTGAAAATAAATCAATTATGATTTATTATAATTGATATAATATGGTGATCGATCTTTATTGAGTAAGATTAAGATAAACATATTTATAAGTGTTGCAGTGTCAAATACTTACGCGACAAGTCGTTTTAAGATTGTGCTTATAAAATTTTATTGTTTAATGGATTCGCATTCGGATGAATCCGTGATACCTACCTAATATTTCGATGGCGGCGCGACGACATCCAGATCCCGTAACCGACCCGAAAAAAATAATAATTATGGTATTATTGGTTCTTATGCCAATACGTACTTATATATTATATTAGTACGTATATATATATATATTAGTACCAAAGAGCAGTGGAGCGTGCTATGCTCGGAGTTTCTCTGCGTGATTGAATCAGAAACGAGGAGATCCGTGCGAGAACCAAATGAACCGACATAGCTCTCAGAATTGCTAAACTTAAGTGGCAGTGGGCGGGTCACATAGCTCGGAGAACGGGTGGCCGTTGGGGCAGTAACGTTCTCGAGTGGCGACCGCGCACCGGAAAGCGTAGCGTAGGAAGGCCTTCCACTCGGTGGACCGATAACCTGGTGAAGGTCGCGGGAAGCCCCTGGATGGGGGCAGCGCAAACGCAAAACCGGTCGTCGTGATATTAGTACGTGTGGTAGGTAGGTACCTGCTCACCCACCTACCTATACTATAGTAGGTGCCGAGTAGTATCTACATCACTACTTAGAAACATAATTAGATATAATAATAATAATAATAATAATATATGTATAATCTTGCTTGATACTATGTGCCTATACTTACTTATTATGGGATTAGGTATCATTCTTTTTTATTTACAATTGGTAAGCCCTTGGCATTATCGCACCTAATGATAAGTGACGATGATGCCGAAGATGGAAGCGTGCTTACCATGATTCCCCAACGCAATGGGGACTTAGTTAACTTATATTCAAGCCGGAACACATCAATATTGTTAGCATTGATGTTTGGCGGCAAGACTTAGATAAGTGGTGGTAGCTAGCCAGGCGGGATTAGATAATGTCCTTCCATCCACATTAAAAAGTTAGACTCCGTTAGTTAGTTAGACTCCGCCGGGAATCGAATCTACGACCTCTTGATGTGAAGCTAATGGCCTTAACAATTACGCCACGCAGGTGTTCAATAAAATATTAATAATACTATAGACAGATTATTTGATTAAATAGTAGTAAGAACCTAAACAGAAAAACTTACATACCTCCCTACCTCTTGTCTCCCCTTATATACCTATAGCATATATCTGTCCTTGTAATACTTTAGTGTCGATTGACAAACGTGCACAGAACACTAAGTAAGTATCCATTATACGAAAGTAGTGGTTATAAACGAAATTAGTATAAAAGTATTTTGAGCCTAGCAAAACATGCACGCGTCGACGCCCCTTCTCGCTTGACTGGCAAACTCGCAGGAGTTTGCCAGCCGCATGCTCCGCCTCCCGCTGCCCCGCAAGTACCCCTCCGTTGCTCTGCGTAAGTACATTCGTTGCGCTACTGTAGGCCATATTGTAATTCTGTGCTAATGTATATTATTTATTATTAGACTTCCTTCGGCTGATATGATGATGATGTATATTATTTACTAACAGTTCCGTCTTTAACCTCATGAAAATGCCTCTTTATAAAAAATTCGAAAAACCTAAACTTTTAGATAACAAGCTTTTAATATTCCATTGTCACGCGATATACATATGCATGCAAAATTTCAGCTCAATAGGAAACCGGGAAGTAGGTCAAGATTAACTTGCAAGATTTCATTACAGACACCCGGACAGGTGAAACTAAAAATAAGTAATGTGACAAAAACTAATACTCGTAAAACACCATCTGCTTAAAAATAGCTATAATTGAAAACGCTGAACACTTTTAAAAACCGACTTTTATCGCAACAACTTTGCATTAATACTTATGCTTTTTGTTAATTGTCTAATAAAGTACTGCATCATTGATTTTGATAAAATTTAAATGGGACCAAATCAGGAGCTATCGAATAAAAAAGAATTATGAAAATCGGTTCATAATCTGCGAAAATATCGCGTAACACACACACACACAAGAAAATATTCAGTCGAATTGTAAACCTCCTCCTTTTTGGAAGTCGTTTGAAAATGTGTTATTTATTACTGCAGAAGTAGTACCTGTTCGTATACTTATTCCAAATATGCAAAAGCGAACAGCTATATAATAGTACAGGTGGCATATTACAAATGCGCCGCAATTCATCTTCCGAGTCCTGTAAAACGAGGTTCTGCTAATAAAGCCTTTCCACAGTGAAATGAATTAGAAACTCAAACTGAAGATTTACTTCACTACTATTATGCAATAGCTGTTTCCCGCTACTTCGTTCCCGTGAATATCAAAGGGGCGCGGTTTTGTTTCTTCCTAAAAATCTTGTTCGGGCTATATGAACATTTTAAAATTAAAAATCGGTCCAGTCGTTCTCAATTATTACCAAGCGTTTACTAACGAACAGCATTTCATTTTTATTAATATACTTAGACTAGCTGTCCCGGCGAACTTCGTACCACCTAACACAACACTACACTACCCTACCCTACCTACATAAGAACCTTCTCCTGACAATAACGAACTCAACAAAAAAAGAATTAGCGAAATCGGTCCAGCCGTTCACGCGTGATGCAATACCAGAAGAAATAGGGGTTCATTTTTGTATATATAAAGGATGACTTTTAATTAGTTCTTGATAACAAAAGGTATGCATGTATACTCGTGATTACAAACAACTTTCCCAAAGAAACTTTATGTAAAATCAGAAAAACAATTTGATGTCCTCGATACATAATAAAATAAGTTATCAAATCGGCAAAAATGTATAAGGGATTAAAATTTTTTTTCATATTTGACATTATAGTTTCTTTGGGAAAGTTGTTTGTAATCACGAGTACATTCATATCCATTGCTATCAAGAACTAATTAAAAGTCACCTTAGATAGATAGATGACGCACGTACCAATGTGATTTCGAATTTAGAATTCATATGCACGTTTATCCGACGCTCTTACGGTGAAGGAAAACATCGTGAGGAAACCTGCACACGCCTGCGGAGAAAATCGCAGGTTGTGTGTGAGGTCGACCAACCCGCACTGGGCCCGCGTGGTCGTCTAAGGCCCGATCGCCCTAATTCAGGGTAGGCTCGAGCCCCTCGGTGAGGAGGTATATGAGCTAATATGATGATAGATAGATAGATTAACGAAGGCTGACTTTCATAAGTTTCAACGATTCACACATTCACAGAACTGAAGATTATTATCAAGGGCATTTCGAAAGGAACATCGAGATACGAGTATATTTATGCAGTTCAGCCTAGTTGCGACCGTAGTTCAGTCAGACGGCGGATAATGATTCATAATCATAAATGAACTGGGTCGTTCTATCGCATGCTGCTTCCAAGAGACAAAACTAAATTTATACCCTTTATCTAGGCATTAACATTGTAATGGACTTAGGTAAAGGCCGAATTTAAATTTGAATTTAGATTTTACTCAAGGAACGTGGGTAATGCTAGTATTTCGGGTAAGGTTTGACATTTCTTCCAGCATTACCCGTAAGACTGACGACCGACGGACCGACGGACCGACGGAACGATGGACCAACCGACGGACGGACGTTTTTGGCAAACATGTTTTATACTTATAGTGATATGGATTATGGAACTCATTTTGGGTATTTTTTTTTCATAATGACAAGTCTTTTTTACAAGCTCGATGCTTTGAGGCAAAGTATATTCGCAGTTAACCCGTAATAAAAAACCTAAATAGATGAAGCAATAAAACAATGACCAAATCATTTCATGATTGTATTGTATTGAACAAAACAATGTAATATAACGATAATTAAAACCTAAGAATTTGTTTACTTAAAGCAAATGCATAACTATCTCTTTACTGTGAACAGTATGCGCTGCGCCGTTTAGGTTTGTCTTGTTGAATTAATTACCACAATTTACATTGATCGCTAACCACTTCCACTATCAAAATATCTCAACTAGAAATTACCTCACTTCCTACGTTGGCAAAAGCAGTGCATTCATAACCGTACAGTCGGAAACGAAGATATCGAGTAACGGGCGGAACTGCCGGTTGCAGGCTGTAGTAGATAGGGATTTGGCATAAGTACAACTATATTTGCCGACTGTATCTGCTGCCCACCTATCAGCGTGGCGAGTGACGAAAGCACCCATTTGCAATCATTTGCATGAGGAAGCAAGATAAAACGTAGTGCATATTTAGATACGGGATAGGGGACTACTTAGTAAAGTGCAAAATAGCAAAGTAAAAGCACAGTATACATATTATACTAGTGCAGTAGTATGTGCTAGCGTAGTTAAAAGCGTACTTTGAAGTTTTTGAAGCGTATTTTTTGATGTGTAACATCTTTCTTCTCGTTTTCCTGCAATTTGCGGAAACGATTTCGAGAAATAGGACGAAAGAGTGTAACAGGAAATTCGAACCTTTTTTTAAATCACGAAGGCTAATGTAACATGGCCATGCCGCTTAATGTGAGGCCGGAGGCAAAGATGACCTATTATTCACACATCATAGGCGACTATTGTAAGGCTTGCTCGATTTTTTGCAGATATCTGTCAGTTCGTGGAAACGTAGAATAATAAACTATGCGTAAAGATAATTTATAAGCCTAGACAGCAACACGGCGACCGAATTAACGCCAATGTTTCTCAAGACAATAAGTCACAATTGGACTCGTATCTAGAACTGCAATATCTATCGTGGCAATAAATTCTACATTCGTATACACATATTAAAATCGGTAGCAACGACCATGTTGACATCGGACAGAATTTATGGTTTCATTTTATCGGTGTACATTTCGCTTGCCATGCGGGATTTCTGAGACAATAGTCTGGCGCTGAATAACCGGAGCGAAGTACCGTAAGCTCGAAAAAATCCATGTCCGATTCAAAATCGAAATCGTAAAGCCGTTGGGTCAATAAGATACGATCCCTCCTTTAAATGGAGAACGAGCCGAGAAAAAACACGGAACATGGATTCAATTTATCGATTGTTTGGAAGTGGGAAATGGGACGTAAGACGACACCAAAGTCGATCGTAAATCAGTTTACGCTGCACGATTCGAACGGCAGCGCCTCTTCCTAATGAGCTAATAGAAGCCTTGTCTTCTGTGGTTACTTTAACTTTCGAGGCTTATTTAAGTGTGTATATTATATTTTTAAAACAATTGCTTGAAAAGTGGAACTTTACATCCCAGTTTACTGTGTGCAAAACTGATTTTACCGTACACGTGCTTTTTACTTTGCCACTTTTTTAATTTGTACACTAGCAATAATAAAAAATGATTATAACCAAAGTTATAGAATATTATTTTGTTAGACCTTTGAAAGGATAATGTTAAAAGAGATAGTTTATTTCTTTGTGAAGAAAGGAGATCAAATATTATCCAAGGTGGCCAATGTCAGAAAGAGATAGATCGATGAGCATCAAGCGTACAAGAAATATGTCATTTTTGCCGAGGAGGCATACTTACATTATTATTTTATCTATTTATTGATTACTCGTTTGCCATTAAACTATTCACAAACATTGTAAATTATCATAAATAACTATAGAGATTGATCAAGCCTTCCTATTCTTGTCGCTTTGCTAAACGTTGAGCATTGCTAATCATCATCATATCAGCTCATATACGTCCCCACCGAGGGGCTCGAGCCTAACCTGAACTAGGGCGATCGGGCCTTAGTCGACCACGCGGGCCCAGTGCGGGTTGGTCAACTTCACACACAACCTTCGAGTTTCTCTGCAGGTGTGTGCAGGTTTCCTCACGATGTTTTCCTTCACCGTTAAAGCAATCGGTGAGTGATATGTACGTAAGTTTCAAAAAACTCATTGGTACACTGGCAGTCCGGACTTGAACCCGGAACCTCTGGTTAGGAGGACCGAGTCGTTACCGGTTGAGCCACCGACGCTTTTAGCATTGCTGATATGAACCTATAAATATAACGCTTTTTGTATGTAACATTCAAATCAAATACATTTTATTGTACTATAAAAAAATTGTCCTGATATCAATACTGCATCATTATCTATCACACACAAACACACACACACTAGGCATATTCAAAGGAAAATTATGTAATAAGTTTTAAAAGCAGAAAGTATTTTCTTCACACCATAACTTAATGTTTATAGATAGCTGCTTTTGTATTCACGCCCGTCATTCTTCTTCTTCGTATCAGCTCATATACGTCCCCACCGAGAGGATCAAGCCTACCCTGAATTAGAGCGAGTTATCCAGCAGTGGACTTCCTTCGGCTGATATGATGATGATGATGATCACGCCCGTCATTAGGAGAAGGTTACAAAGAAAATTACAAGTTTCTCGCCCACATTCTAGTAAACTTGTGTAGTAAACATTATCTTTGGAACACATATTTAACGCAATCTATCCATCCTTACTAAAATATTTTAAATCTGTAAGTGTGTATGTCTGCTTGTTTATTACTCTTTCGTTCTAAAATTACTCAACCGATTTGAAATTTGGCATTCACGAATTTATAATTTAACCTCAGGAATTAATTGTTATCTAATTAATAATAATTGGTGAGATGATTCCAAGGGCTTACTGAATGTGAACAAAAAAATCACCTAAAGTAAAGGGCGGAGACAAACATAGGATACCTCTGAAAAATTGATAGTTCGTGACATGGAAAAAAAAAATTCGCTTGCGAGATGTTGCGGCTCGAACACTGTGCAATTTAATTAAATTAAAGTCATAAAAACTATATCCACGCGAGCAAAGCAGCGAGCAAGAGCTAATACCAACATAAATAAAGTATTTATATGTATAGTTGCAGACACGATTGATTTCACTATGATTTATGACGATTATTAGACGATAAAACATATTCACGAGATAAGGATCGTGATCAACTGCAAAATCAATACAGCAAAGGGATCGTGCACAAAGTGGGCGTTTAACCTCTGACCGAGGGCGTGCGCCGGCGCAGCATACGGCGCGTCGGCCATCCATCATCGTCGCTATCTGTGGCAAATTAGCCCACTGGAGACGCCACTGCCGCGACACAAGCAATCGATACCGATGGCATATCTGCCCTAAGAGTCTGCTTAGATTCTAAAGGTCATTCTCCTAGGTCGGTTAGCCAGCCACCCGAATGTGACGTTTACAAATCGCCCCGCGACGGGAACATCACGGTTTCCAATTTACTTTCTTTTGCATCTCGAGTGCCGCTGACCCCACGACCGTCATAGGAATCGTGGATTCGATCTCATGGGAAGCGCTATTTGCATGCCGATTTTCGTGGCCGCATAAGTAATTTATGGTCCGCGGCATAGATTATTTTATCATTAGCTATATTGCAATGATGCGTCGTAACTGTGAAACCGATGGACTTGCAGGCAAATAATATGAACTTACTAAGGGAACTTAAATCGTGGCAAGAAAGCTTCCGATTGAAAGTATCCTGTACTAGCTTTTGCCCCCGGCTTCGCCCGCGTGGACATCTTTATGACTGTCTTTGAGAGTTAGTGGTGCGCGAGCTGCAAGCGGCTCAAACGTAACCCCTACTTTTTGGCCAGTCGTGCAAAAGTGGTGCAGTCGGGTAAAAGTGCCACTAACAGTAAAACCAATCCACAGTAATGTCTGTGCTTCAGTTCAGTTAACGTGCGTTATCGACGTAACCACGCACTGAGCTACGGCCGCATGTAAATTGTAAAACATTGTTTTCAAAAGATTCCGTACATCATTTTCAATTTGGTAGTTGGTAAAGCGAAGCTCGGTAAACGAGCGGACATCGGGGCGATACTTAACGTCATTCGAGATGACGCCTTGATTGCAGCCGAGACCAAACAAGTTTTATCATCGGCAAATGCCAATTATGAGAACCAACAATTACGCAAGTGGCACCTAAGTAGACCAATAAATCAGCCTCCAATGCAAAATTGAAAAATTGTAGCAATAAAAGTGTTAAAAATATGTTTTGAGATTGTGTTGTGACAGTTTAAGTAACTGAGCTTTATTAATTGATTCGTTTTTCGTTACAAAATGATGTTACATAAGTTAGCGAAAAGGTGTAGCGAATGAGTATGATAATATTTTTTTTTTCCTAAATGTTGTTTCAAGCTGAAATTAAAACTTGATAAAATGCAATATTAAGTAACGATTAGATATTTTTTTTTAAATCTATACACAATATAATAAAATTGTAACGGGGCCGTGTCTTTATATGAAATATTTTTAGAAAATAATAACTGTGATGGACATTACTAACGATATAGAGGCCAAAACAACAACTTTCGAAATTTTTGTCTGTCTGTCTGTCTGTCGCGCATCACGCAAAAACTAACAGGCCGATTTTGATGAAATTTTGTATGGTGGTTCCTTATAGCCCGGGTTAATATGTGATACTTTTTATCCCGGAAAATTTAAGAGTTCCCTTGGGGAAATTCAAAACCTCCACGCGGACGAAGTCGCGGGCACAGCTAGTAAATAATATAACAGCTATAGCATGTAGATGTTAAACCTAGAGGAAGAATGGCAGCCCCGTACAGTTATGCAATTAACACATTTATGCAATCCAAAAAGTTCGTTTAAGTGTTTCAAACCAAGTAAACTTTTTCACTGCGTGTCCATTCCAACTAGTCAGATTTGATGTAGAGGCGTATCCACACATCATATTGAACACTGATTCGGATCTATAGTTATAATTACTATCCATTAACGCTAGCACACTCCACACGAAAGTGTGGGTAAAACGCCAGTAGCTCTCAGTGCTATACTATCACTCGCTAGATCTCACCATAGTTAAGATTAACGAGATTGGAGTACGTAAAATTTAATAGAAGAAGCAAAAATTAAAGCAGAGTAAATTGCGCAATTTGTGAATCTATACAGTGTAAAATAGTAGAAGAAACTATTTGTACATGAATTTACAAATCTGGGGACATCGAGCAAAACAACACCGGCCGGCCGAACTAGTCTTGAAGCAACTCACGGCAATTTTAAGCCTGCTGTATCTTCATCTTCATTGTCGGTAAAGGTACTTACTTAATCTACGTCTACCCCTAAATTACAAGTTACAGTTTATACAGATTACGAAATATCTCAAGTAAAAGTTCCCTTATTTTTACACTGACTTATTCAATCATTTAGTGTAGGTTACTTTTAATTTAGCATACGGCATTTCGTTCACAAAAAAAGGAAAAACTCAAAAATTTAGATACTTTGAAAACAATGTCTACTTTTGCAAATATTGACTACTAGCTGTTTCCCGCGGCTTCACCCGCGTGGACCACGTTTCTATGACTTTTCGAGGGTGCGCAGTGCGCGAGCCGCAAGCGGCTCGCGAGCGTGGTAAAAAGTAGCCTATGTTTTAATCCAGGTCCTAATCTGTCTACCTACCAAATTTCAGCCAAATCCGTTCAGTAGTTTTTGCGGGAAAGCGTAACAGACAGACAGAGTTACTTTCGCATTTATAATATTATACTAGCTGATTCCCGCGGTTTCACCCGCGTGGACAAAGTTTCTATGACATTTCGAGGGTGCGCAGTGCGCGAGCCGCAAGCGGCTCGCGAGCGTGGTAGAAAGTAGCCTATGTCTGAATCCAGGTCCTAATCTGTCTACCTACCAAATTTCAGCCAAACCCGTTTAGTTTTTGCGGGAAAGCGTAACAGACAGACAGAGTTACTTTCACATTTATAATATATTAGTAGGGATTAGTAGGGATTATAATATTATATAAGTAGGGAAGTAGGGATTACAAAAATATGTTGTAAGACTTCGATGTTTTTTAATGAAAAAGTGTACTAAATGGTGACGATAAATATTACGAGGACACTGAATCGTAAATCAAGTGTATTAAACTAAGTTTAGCGATTCTGTGAGCTATGTCGGTTACTTTGGTTCTCCTACAGATCTCCTCATTTCTGAGCATAGCTCGCTCCATGCGACATAGTTCACAGAATGGTTAAACTTAATTGGCAGTGGGTGGGGCACTTAGCTCATAAGGCAGACGGCCGTTGCGGAAGTAAAGTTCTCGAGTGGCGACCGCGCTTTGGAAGACGTAGTATGGACAGGCCTTTCACTCGGTGAACCAAAGACCTGGTGAAGGTCGCAGGAAACCGCTGGATGCGAACAGCGCAGAGCCGGTCGTCGTGGAAATCCTTGGGGGAGTCCTTTGTTCAGCAGTGGACGTCTTTCGGCTGATATCAACTAAACAGGGAATAACCTAGAAACCAAAACGTAAAGTAATCTGGATTGGTCAATTTCTGTATTGTTACAAACTTTAAAGTAGGGCAGCTCAAGGATTGCACAAAAGAAAACCGTATCAATGATAGCAAGCAATAACTGATCTGCAATCTGGGACCGTTAATCGATATGTCGATACCGGGCTCAGCACCGCCGAGCCTCCAGCCCGAAGCGACAGAGCAATTTGAGCGGCGTAATATCCGTAATACATGGATGGCAGACGGTCGATCAGTAATGAAGAAATCTATTAACTTCTCCAACGTCCGCGGGCTGAGCGCAATAACGCTGGATTTGTGGAAAACTGGATAATTGATTAAAGTGCTTCCTGTTGAAGTTGGATGTGAATCACTATTTTAGATAGCATCTGTAGTGCAAGTAGGTGGAGCTACATCGATGGTTAAATTATTAAAAGCTGTTATTTAACATTTTCGTTCTGTGTGACCATATAGTCACACTGAACGGAATGAACTTAAGTAAGTCTCTGAACTTGAGTATTTTTGGTAACATGTAGTTAGTGTACTATATACCTTATATATTACGGTTATTTTTTAGGGTCCCGTACCCAAAAGAAATGGTGCCAAATATAAAATTATAAATACCTATTAAAATCGACGGTGGCGTAGTGGTGGTCGCCATCTCCTGTACCTCATGGTTCGAATCCTGCTATTTTCGAATTTCGATTCCGTATGTACGATTATCCGATGCTCTTACGGTGAAGGAAAACATCGTGAGGGACAATGCACACGCCTGCGAAGAAACTCCAAGGTTGTGTGTGAAGTCGACCAACCGGGGCCGCGTGGTCGACTAATTCCCGATCGCCCTAATTCAGGGTAGGCTCGAGCACTTCGGTGGGGACGTATAATTATGAGCTGATATGATGACCTATTGAAAAATTAAGAAACATACAAGAAACGTGTTTAATGTTTTTTTTTTCTATCTTAAAAACGTAAAAAGACACAAGCGTCTACAGTAGAATCTCGTTGCTAGTCTAGTTCCACACAAATGAAAGGGTTTAATAACAGGAATTAGGTATTTATTTTTTATTTTACAGAATAAACACAAACGCGTTTTGTCAGTTCGGACGTCCTCCGACAGAATGGCCGATGGCTGCTTGTCAATCTATTATAATATTTATTACCGTTTCGTAACTTTAATATTTTTAAACTCTTGATTTTATGTTTTATCATTTTGATATAAGGTAAAATTTTAAACATAAATAATATAAGTGAAATCGTCGAACTTGTTTTGAATAAGGATGCCCTTACGTAAAACAACAAATAATAAAATCGATGCCAAGTGTGAGTCGTAGTCGCTCTAAGGATCCCGAACTGAATGAAAAATAAATATTTTTTCTGTCACTCTTGTTGATGTCTTTTAATTATAATGAATAGGTATCAGTATAGTAATCTTTAATGTTCTTAAGGTTCCTCATCCAGAAATGTGGTGGTACGGAACGCGCGGCCGGTTTTTGTTACCATGGTACCTAAATTCCAAATTCCACGCTGAGGAAATCATCATCATTTTTGCCGAAAGAAATCCACTGCTCAACAAACATTTCCACAACGACCGGGCCTGCGCTGCCCGCATCCAGCGGCTACCCGCAACCTTCAGCAGGTGGTCAGTCCACCAAGTGCCCACGTTACGTCTTGTGGTGCACGATCGCCACTCGAAAACTTTATTGCTGACTTTAGGCTGACAAAATGTCAACTATAAATTGACATGTCAATATTTACTTTGAACTAACTAAACGGTGTGTTACCAAATCAAACATTCCCAAACATTACCGTATCCCATTTATTCCACCTATTGCAATAATTCGATACCAATTGACACGTCACCTATGTTCGTATGTCAGTCCAAATCCGTTAAAGTTAGACCAGATATCGGCCCATAATGTCCTTACGACACACTCCGATAGACAGACAGGCAGACTGGCTGGATCGATCTCTGTCGAGTCACGCAGGGGATTAACTATCTAGATATTAGAAAGGTATTATGGGATCTATTAAATGCAGTGCAGATTTAGAACAACACATTTTCATAATCTGGTGAGAGTTGAGTAGAAGTTGTTGATGCAATCAATCGAATCTACTACTCAAATGAAATATAAGCTGTAGTCTCATTGAGACAAACATAACAAATATTTAGTTAACGAAACGTGATGAGATTACACAATAAAATATAATTCTTTATGTTTTATATGAATATCTTAAGCACATTAATAAAGACTTGTTCCGTAACACATTACCTGTAATATAGTCAACCGTCGTCGGTAACGTTGTAACTAATACGAGCCTTAATAAGATAAGATGTAATGCAAGGGTACTTACAATTTATCCCACTGATTATACACTTTACCTCGAGTAAATTGGTAATAATCACAGTGATTGTGCAAAACGCTTTACCGAAGCATATTATAATAAGTATCATGTTATGTCTTAAGCTGATATTTACAAAAACCAAGATCTGTGATGTTAATTTTCAAATTTAAAGAAAGGCAATGGTTTTCGCAGTAATGGAATAAAAACCAAATACAAAAACAACAGAACGTTACAATGTGACGATAGTTTTCATAGTAATGGAACATTAACCGAACACAATAACGAGAGAACGACAAGCCCAACATTACTTTAGTTTGCTAATACTCCTAATTCCTCAATAGATACATTCATAAATTTTATGAAAACGAAACGCTCACTTTCCAAAGAAAAGGCTTACCAATAACTCATAGTAAATTGATTTGCAAATCCCACAAATAGGAGCCTTAGAAAGTTAAAGTTACAATAATTCATGTATCGGATCTATTTGTTAATAAATGACTGCTTATAGGTCAGCTGGAGAGAGCGGCTCATGAGCTGCAGTGGCGGTTGTGGTTAAAGCAGGGGAATCTGCATTTTCGATAGGTACATAAGTAATTTAAATACAAGTACCTGGAGCGACCGAGCTGTGCTCTGAAAAGGCAAAGAATAAAAATGAAATGTCGAAAAAATACAAAAAGATTCGAATGCACCGGGGATCGAACCTATCAACGAGGAGGAAGTTCAACGCCTTGACCACTGGCACTTTTGACACTCAAAAAAAATAATTTATTATAGTCATTGGACGAAAGATAAGGCAAAAGTGACACCGGAATCATGATATCAATATATATAATGTTCTGTTTTGAGTTTTTCCTCTACGATTCATTTTCTCCTACTATGGTACTTAATGATACGTAAAGCTCTTTAGTAAGTAGTTTCGTACCATCAACTCTCCGTTGCTTTATGATTAATTTGACCAAAACTAGTATAAAAACCAAAGGTAATCTGATACCTATAAAAAATTAAGATTTTAAGCTCAGCCATAGTGTATGTATTTTATTTATTGTCTCAATGTTCCCGTTAGATGAGATATGTATTACCACTGTAATTTAGATATTATGATTATGAGGAACAAATCGACATGAGTTTCATTACTATACGCTGTAAGTTTTTTAAATGTCTTCTTTATCGTCAGAGCCATTTTCGAGAACGTGATTTCAAATATATATACAAATACTGCTCGTTTAATAATATTGGATCAATAAACGCATCATCATTATAATACACGGAAAACAAAGATCTAGTAAAAAAACAAAAAAAAACATATTTTAAACGCACCTTTAAAGATGTTTATTTAAAGAAAATTATAAATAAATATAGTCAGATATTGCGAAAAAGCGAACCGCTAAAAGTTTTAAACAAACTCCCATTAAGGAAACAGGAACTAATTAAAGAGATGAAAAAGTCCCACCTCGTGATCACACTTGGGTGTGCTGTTTATAAATCAATGTAGCGATCGATTATACGGTCGCATGCGCAGGCAATATGATAATAACCCAATACAGGGTGTAAAAATTACGGCGATAAGCTTTGTAAAAAGAACTAAAATCAAATAAATAAAACACTCGTAGTAATTCTTAGCACGACTCAAAATCACGTCCTAAATTATCAAAAACTAGCTTTTGCTCGTGGCTTCGCCCGCGTGGACATCGTTTTTATGACGGTTTTTGAGGATGAGTGCATGGTTGCGGCTCGCGCGTGTGGAAATGAGTTTTCTCTAGATCGGGAACTACATGTCACTTCCCAGCCCCTCAATTATAATTGTGCAAAATATCACAAATCGCGGAAATTAGTTGTCACCCCCTCAACTATTTTTATGCAAAAAATCACGTCAATTTGTTGCTCCATTGCGACGCCGACGTGCGCGAGCATGAAACCGGTTTTCTTAGATCCCTCGGGAACTATGTCGGGCTGTGATAATTAGTAGGTTACGTCACTTTCTAACCCCTCAACCATATTTGTGAAAAAAATTAAAACAATCCGTTGCTATATTGAGATATTAAAGAAATCAGCTAAAAACTGAAGATTTTTTTGTTCTCTCAGGAACTGTATCGGACTATGCTAATTTCACGAGATAAAAAAGTCTGTCACTTCCCATTTCCTCGACTAATTTTGTGCTAAAAATCAAGTTTTTTTTTTCTCTTTTGCTTTGTCAAAGACGGACAAACATCGTAGAGGAACCACTTAAAAATCGGGATAAAACTTCGCCAAGATTGGTTAAGATGTTGAAGCGCGACGAGGTAACAAACAAACAAACACATTTTCACATTTATAATATAATATAAGCAAGTAAGGATATCGAACAGTGGTAGGAACTTTCTTTGCATCCTATGTTTTAAATATAACCGAAACCACCACGGCGTGTCGTCCTTCCGAGGCTATTTGACGTATGATTAATGTACGGCCGTATATTATGATGAGACATAATAAGACTTATTATTAAGGGTAAAGGCGATACAACGGTCAGTAGAGATGTGAACGGAATCAGTATTCATCTATCTTCAGAAGAAGCCGCTATATAGGCCTGAAGCAATTTTGGCGATGATGAACAAGCAGGAAGCCTAAAAAGATTTTATTGGCCTTATTTTAATAAACAAGTGTTAATGTAGTTAATGTATTACTGGATGCGGGCAGCGCAGAACCGGTCGTCGTGGAAATCCTTGGGGGAGGCCTATGTCCAGCAGTGGACGTCTCTCGGCTGATATGATGAATGTAGTGCCTTGCAAATGATGAACCTAAAATGAAAAATTATGAATTTTTAAGCAGTTTTTCTCACAATGTGAAATTTCGATTATGGTAAATATTAAAAACTTTACAGCTACGCTGTGCATACTTTCATGCGTAGCATGTGGTGGGGCATTAACAAATCAACAATCTATACATATAATAAAACTGTAACAGGGCCGTGTCTGTACACGAAATATTTTTGAAAAATAATAACTGTGGTGGACATTAATAACGATATAGAGGCTAAAACAAATTTTGGAATTTTTGTCTGGCCGTCTGTCTGTATGTTCGCGCATCACGCAAAAACTAGCAGGCCGATTTTAATGATTTTTTTTCCTTATAGTCCGGGCTAACATATACTTAGGATACTTTTTATCCCGGAAAATTCAAGAGTTGCTGTGGGAAAATTCATAACCTCTACGCGGACGAAGTCGCGAGTTCAGATAGTTAAGGATAAACTTAAATAGTACCTCTCGTAGCTTATATCGATGAAAAATTTACATATAATCTGGGTTTTTATGGGAAGTGCCTTATTCAATTTTTTTCTGGAATAATGAACTAACCAGTGTCCTCTCTCTCCTTCTCTTATCGTGTGGCACAATTAACTGTGCAATCCAAGGAATAGACGACGGTTGCCTTGTGTTGAAGGATTTATCAAGTTATAGTAATTTACAAAGTTTCATCAAGATCTTTACAGCCATTTTTAGTATTAAAAAACTCAGGTTGGTTTGTGCGGGAGGTACCTTATCCAGATTATTCCTGGAATAACGACCTACCCTGTATGATAGAGCTTATAAACGTAAAGGTATATCGTTAAAAACAAAGTTTTATCAAAACTGTTAGAGCCATTTTTGAGTGTTAAAAAAGTGTTTTTACTTTTAAGCGACTGAGGATTGAAAGACTAAGGTATTGTGATCGCAAAAAAATCGAAATTGAGACTTAGATGTGTGGTGACCACATTTCCTGGTCCCACGGAACCCTAAAAAGTTTTATTTTTTGTTGAGACACAACTTACAACAGTCAACTCTCAGCCACGATATAGATCGGACGTTCTCCTTGGGACTAACTTAGCATACCGAATTTCTGTACCTACTTGTATTTCCCGTGTTATATTTTGTGTTTTCTGATTATACAGTAGGGTGAACTCATCTAATTCTGTGACTCACCTAATTCTGTGATATTTGGTTTGAGCGCTACCATTAGGCTGTACGATTAAAATCAATGACTTGTAATGCAACCTTATGCCTCGGTAATAAAGTTCAAATTAGTCTGTAAAGTTTGGGGACGCTCGAGTAAGCGAGATGGCAACAAATAACGGTTTTGTCAGTTCGCGCGCAAATCTCTACGGTTTTGGCAGTGTTTGTGAATTGGTGGCGAACTTTGCTGTATTTATGTAAGTATTTAACAAATTTCTTAGCTTCTTTCTAATAAGGTGAATTGTATTTGATATTCCTTTGATGTGGCAGTAAAAAAATCGTCATAGTTCTGCATTGTTTTAGTGTTAGAGCTTATTTTGTTCGTCAAAAATATTAGCGTTTTAGTGGTTGAGTGGTTTTTGTGCTATCACAGAATTATAGTAGTTATGTACAATTATTTGTGATTTCAACTGAAATTATTGACTTGTTTTGAGTCTAGTAGACAAGATTGGTGTTATTTTGTTAGTTTTATCTTTTCTTAATTAAAATGACGACTTTGAGCCACTATTATATATTTTGCTATCACGGAATTGAGTGACACTTTTTTAGACTTATCACGTAATTGAGTAGTTTTATTACCTAATTTTCCAGCATTTGTTTTGATAATTCGAGCTGTAATATTAAACAAATGCTTAAATTTAAGCAGGTATGTATTTATTATCCCTTCCAACAACCATTTAAACTGTACCGGCGCCGCTGACACGCCCATACATCCGATCTGGTTTAGCGGGGGTCGGCCGCCGCTTCAGATTTCCGAGATTTTTGTATAAAACCTATAAAAAGTAATTACTGATCTAGTAAGCTGATAAAATTTTCTTGTTGATTATATTTTTTTAGATTTCTTCTATCACGAAATAATTCAATAGAACACGATTCATTTGAGTTTTTTTTTTATTTTTTTTGTTTTGTTTTACTATTTATTTTTATATACTACATTTATACAGTTTAAAATGATGTTTTTCTAATGTCCAGGTAATGTATCTACATGATACAAAACAAAAAAGAGATAGCCTAGTGCAAAAAATACTTAAAAAAATATTGCTTCATTGTGATGTTCATTTTTTTTTTGCCGCTCCATACAATGTATTTACTAATACTGCACCCGCGAAGAAACAATTTAAGAAGACAACTACAACTGAAGACAACGATTGGCTATGTGAAATATGTAAGAGATGGTACTCAGAAGATGCAGCTTCTAAAAATGGAGCAGACTGGATTTCTTGTTAATTCTGCTTCAAAATTTACCACGTACATTGCCAAAGTCAAGAATTTAAGGCTAATCTGTCAATTTTTAAGTGTGTTATGTGTTACACCGAAGAATGATTCTAGAAGATATTACTAAAATGTTAATTTTTTTTTTTATGTTTATGTTAATTTTATGATATTAATTTTGTACTACTTAAATAAAATTAACTTGCCTAATTCCGTTATATCAGAATTAAAGTAGTAGCTATCACGGACTTAAAGAGGTCACCACGGAATTAGGCAAGTTGATTTGATTTAGTAATTTTAGTATAACTCTTAGGTTTCTAGACAAAAATGTGATTAATTGTGCTTATATTCCTCATAAAAGACTGATTAAAACTCATGCTAAGTCTGAATTAAATTAATTAATAATTTATTGGTATTTTATTACTCAAATGCCTTTGTCACGAAGTTAGATGAGTTCACCCTACCGAATTTCTGTACCTACTTGTATTTCCCGTGTTATATTTTGTGTTTTCTGATATTATACAGTTATCAGTTTCACCTGAAGTTCTGAACTTTCATTTCTATACGCGACGTGGGTCATTACACCCGACCTTAGTGAGAAGCGCGACAGATGAGTAACGATTGTTTAACACTTATAGATTCCAAAAAAATAAAAAATGCTTGAGTATGTGTGTATGTCTTTCTTGGATCTAGCTCTCAAGCTACTGATCAAATTTGGATACAATTTGGGTTCAGCAAATATTTTTTTTATATCTCCAGTCGTTTTTTTTTTCAAATTTTTCCCCTCTTGATTTTTTAGGGTTGCCGCCAGAAAAAAATAAACGTTTTATTTTCTTTCTGAATAATGGATTTTAATACGATTTTATTACACTTTGTACAACTTTGGAGTTTTCGTATTTTTTTCTCAAAAGTGGATGTGTAACGATTTTAATGAAACTTTGACAGTTACTAGAACTAAATAAAGACTAAGTATTCATTATTCCATAAAAAACCGTAACAAGGTACCTCTCATATAATCAATAAATCAATAATGAACATAGAACCTCTTCCTTTTTGAAATCGGTTAAAAATACATTTTGATTAAACTTTGTACGTTGCTAATAAAATAAATTGTACAGCCATTATAGCATTATAGCCATTATCCTCTGGTATACATAAATCAAATCAGTAATAAAACACGCTTGCCTAGTTACTCCAGTCATCTAGGCATTTCAACTCGGAATCTAAGGGAATGAGCTGAATCCTTGGAGGGCCTATACCTAATACCCAATGATAAAAATAAATAAATTACGAGTATCTTCATTTCAGTTAAATTCACATTAAATCGTTATGCGGTCCACAAAATATAATAAGAAACACTAAATAATATTTTTTAAAAGTATTGTAATATTTAATGACTATTTGATTTAAAAGAAATATAAATATGAGTTTGAAGATATTAAATTGTTATTGAAGTAAATATTTAACAAATAATCAAGTAAAAAAAACGGTACAATACATTGGAATTCACTATTGACCTTTGACCTTGCGCTAAGGTACGTATGGCTGAGCGCTCCACACTCTGCGCCCACTATCTCAAAAACGGTTCGACGTTTAAAAAAAGTTTCAAATAAAGGTTGTAGAGAATATTATTCTCTAGTACTTTTACAATAAATGCAAAGACGATAGGAGGCAAAGAAAAAAAGAGATATTCTCAAAAAACTGATTTTTGCGACCTTTCACCTTGAATATCCAAGGAGGCTCACACGTTGGCATTATGTGACTTTTGAGACAACATTTGCAATGCCAAAATAAAGGTCTGTACAAAAATTCCGCTTATTCCCTTATATTCCGAGTTGAAATGCCTAGATGACTGGAGTAACTAGGCAAGCGTGTTTTAATGCTGATTTATGTATACCAGAGGATAATGGCTATGCGAGAATGTATACACAGCGTGGCTGTACAATTTATTTTATAATGGTGGCAACGTACAAAGTTTCATCAAAATGTATTTTCAACCGATTTCAAAAAAGGAGGAGGTTCTATGTTCCACTGTATGTATTTTTTATGTCTGTTCATCGATTACTCTGTCAATTGTGAACATATTTGATGAACATATCTGATGGATGATCGAATTCCGGAAAAATTTAGGGCAACCCTTTAATTTTATAGGCACGTACTACGTTTTACGTATCTTCTAAAGCTATTCAAGTTTTGGCGTCTGGAGTCATTATCTTATGTTGATGTTCTGATGATGGAAGGTACAACTCCTTAACGGTTAAGAATTGGATGAAAGTTCTTGAAATATTATACATAGGTTTGTATAGACCGATAGTTGTATTTGTCACTAAGGCAGGATCTGACGATGGAATCCCAGGGAAATCGAGGGCTACACTCAAATTTTCTAGGCCCGCTGAACGTGTTTCATGTATTATCTAAACCTATTCAAGCTTTTGCGTCTGTTAGTCATCATTTCATGTTGATGAGCTGATGATGGAAGTTACAACCCCGTAACAGTTATGAGTTACAAGATAATTCTTCAAAAATTATAATAAAATACGTAGGTTCGTATAGACCGATAGTTGTATTCTTTCAGGTTATTCAGGTAAGCTGATGATGGAAGGTTTGACTCCTTAACTTTTATGCTGCTGATATGATAATAGAAGTCACAGGGCTCTATATCGGTTAATGAAACACATGCATTTTTTGATATGATTATTCCTATTTGCTTGTTTCCTATTGACCTTAAAAAAAAAAAAATTAATTTGATTCGTACCTACCTTTTTAAAACATTGTTGGTTAATTTCGTGTATTCATATATTAAAATATTATTTCATACTTTTGAATGAATTTATTTTTATGTCGGTTTTTAGTTTTTGAACTTTTGTTTTTGACTAAAAAAAAGACGTGTGGCACTCGGGGACTGCCGCGGTAAAGCTATTGCATAGCATTTTTTATCAACTTTTAACACTAAGAAAGTTACACCAGTAAAATTGACTAAGTCCTCTTAGTACCCAAAACCGCTAATAGATGGCACTGTAAGTTTTATTTAGAACGCGGTAACGTTACGTCACGCTCGGCCGAGCCAGTAAAATTTACTAAGTCCTTTCAGTATTAGTAGCGCAAATCGCTAATAGATGGCACTGTAAGTTTTTTTAGAACGCGGTAACGTTACGTCACGCTCGGCCGAGCTACATGGTAGGCGGAGTGTGGGGTGTTAGGTTTTTTCGTTACGGAATTTCTTGATTCGGTCGCCGCGCTCAAAGCCCGCGATAAAAGCTATGCAATAGCCTAAAAATTATTTTTACTGGTGGTGGCAACTTTTAAGCAATCACTACGTTCTTTACTCCTTCGTCACTCTCTACCACTCGCTTAAAAGTAAACAAATGTAGTTCTAAGCCAACTTTCAAAAAGGAGGAGGTTCTCAATTTGACAGTATGTTTTTTTTATGTTTGCCGCGATATCTTCGCTAACTGTGACTTGATTTTCAGGATTCTCTTTTTTATTCGTTTTATTCGCTAGGTTATGCTGCCAGGTTGGTCCCATATAAATTTTATCAAAATCGGTGCAGTACTTTTTTTTAGAAAATTAACAAAAACCAAAAATAATAATGCAAACTAGTACTTAGTTGTTGCGATAGAAGTCAGTGTTTAATGGGTGGGTTTATCGTTTATCATATCACGCCCCATTCACTTTATAATTGTACAAAATTTTAATACATAATTTATTTTAATAATGAGGAAATGACAAATCGTAGCTACAAATGGTTTAACTGTGGGTAGATACTCAAATTCAAAGATAAGTAGTATTTTTTTTGTTACTGATTAATTTGGTAAAGTGATATTGTTTTCAGTAGTTTTAATCATTTACAAATATTAATTGTTACTTTTATGCCACGCTCACTTAGCCAAATCTGGCTTATTTCTCCTTTATATTTTTATATTTCAGTTTCCTTCATTATATCAGCTCATATACGTCCCCACTGAGGGGTTCAAGCCTACCCCGAAACGAAGTAAATAGTCTTTATTATTTGCCCTGAATTAGGGCGATCGGTCCTTAGTCGACCACGCGGGCCCAGTGCGGGTTGGTTGACTTCACACACAACCTTCGAGTTTCATCGCAGGCGTGTGCAGGTTTCCTCACGATGTTTTCCTTTACCGTAAGTAAGAGAGTCCGATAAAGGTACATATGAAACAAAAATTCGAAAACACATCGGTACGTGACAGAATAGAAACCACGACCTCTCGGACAGAAGGTAGCCGCCCTAACCGTTGAACGACCGACGCTCGTACGTATATATGAAATCGAAATTCGAAAACTCATTGGTACGCAGCAGGGTTTGAACCACGACTTCCCGGACAAGAGGTAGCGACTAGCGGCTCTAGCCGTTATGCCACCGACGACGCTCCTTAACTTTACAATAAATGCTTTTTACAAACATGCATACATATTACCTATAAGAATATTATTTTAAGACTTTTGTACGTTTTATTTTTAGCGTAGCTCAATAAATAAAATAAAACAGTAGAAGACCTGTCTTCAACCGTCTGATATGCAGGTAACAGTTAAGGTTTATGGTAAATTCATAGACCTGGGCTTCATAAAAGTCACAGATAACTCCATAAATCGTTGCCTAGTCGGTGTTATAGCAAACTTGTCTAACCACGTCCGTGGCGTAGTGGATACTGCACTCGTTTTAGACCAGGTGGTCAACGGTTCTCTTCCCGGCGGGGACTTACTTTGTAAGACTTGGTTTGGTTGGTGGTAGGGCTACCACCATCTTATCTAATTCCTGCGCATGTTCACACCGGAACACATTGTCCGGCTAAAATTAATCTAAAATGGCAAATTCCTCATTCCGTTGGAAAATCTTGGTAAACCCGCTTCCATCTTTGGCATTATCCTCACTTACATTTATCAGCTCATATACGTACTGAGGGGTAAAGGGGCTCGAGCCTGCCCTGAATTAGTGCGAGCAAGAAAGAGAAATAGCTATAATGGATTAATAAAACTCCGATCCACTAATTCCGAAGACATTTCCTCGTACATCATAGAATAATATAAACATTCAAACTGGTTGGACAAGCAGACAAGCGGACAAGCATAATAACTGAAGTTGCCACGCGTAACGTTGTTCGATCAAATTTACGATTCGAGCCGCCGCGGTCGTAGGCGTATGCCGTTTAGAGATTCTGCGCGGACGCACGTCGTCGCGTCGCGTCGTGGTCATGGTTCGTGGGGAAACTGTGGAAATTGTGATAACAGTTGGAACACGGCTCGGAGAGAGACAATAATAATACTCAAAATAAGTTTTAAAAAACCGAAATATCCTGAAAAGACGTTACAAAGTTTATTATGTAATAATTTGCAATCTACATATTACTATGTATTTACTTTTATCTCATATTAGTTGAAAGAGTCCACTGCTGGACGGGCCTTTCCTAAGAGGCCTTTCCCCAATGACCATCCAGCGGCTTCCAGCGGCTACTCGTGGCCTATACCAAATCGAGTGGTAGCCCTGCCTACGCTACGTTTTCCGGTGCGCGGCCTCCACCCGAGAACTTCACTGCCCCAACAGCCATCTGTTCTACGAGCTATGTGCTCCGCCCACTGCCACTTAATTTTAGTGATTCTGAGCGCTATGTCGGGTACTTTGGTTCTCCTACGGATCTCCTAATTTTGTAATTGATCGCGCAGCGAAACTCCAAGCATCGCACGCTCCATTGCACTTTGGGTGACCTTGAGCTTCCTTATGAGGCCCATAGTAAACGACAATGTCTCAGTTCCGTATGTCATCACTGGCAACACACACTGGTCAAAGACTTTGGTGTTAAGACACTGCGGTATTTGGGACGTGCAAATATTGCCATTATTGCCAAGCTTTCCGAACACTGCCCAGCCGAGTTGGATTCGACGATTAATCTCTTTCACGCATTTGGACTTACCTACTTAACTATTTGCCCCAGGTACACATATTCGCCAACAACTTTAAGTATAGAGCCTCCAACCTTCACAGGAGTGGGTACGACACGGACATTTGACACAATTTTCGTCTTGTCCATGTTCATTTTAAAACCCAATTGTTAAGAGTCTCTACCATGGATATATATGTACTATAATTGTCTCGGGGCTCTACTGATAATTTACTTTAAATTTTGATTTATTTCAATTATCAGTTTATTTTGTTATCTACATAGGATATTACGTATATATATATACTTAAAACAAACATATTCCTTAGCATTTTAAGTACCTACTTACATTTGTTTAACAGCTTTTCATCAAGATAATAACTATTTTAAAAAGTTTAATGAACTATTACAGTTTGACAAATCGTTCTTTAATTTGTCACGCAAATTATTCATAATCATTTTGACTGACTGATAGAAATCTCTCTTCGTCACTTCAATCATCGATGCTCATAATAGGAAATGACTCGCTGCCGTAACATCTGATCTGATATAATGCAGACCAGATCAGACTTAGCGGAGTCATGAAAATTCGATCAAGCATGACGCAACCGGCCATCGAGTCAGTCGTCTATGAATAATCTATCTAACCTAGCTTTTAGATGTAAGAACTCTAGTGTAGTTAAAGCTATGCGATATGATAGGATATTCTGATTTATCTTTGGACTGACCATACCTAAGTACTGTTAAAATGATTCGTCATTATTAGTTTTTCGATTAATAGCAGCATGAACCCTAATGTTTCTTATGCTTTGTCATCAATATATTTTTATTTTTCTCATGCTCACATTCAAAAAGTTGTTATTTATGTTGAGAGAAGGCTTGTATTAAATGATTTTACATGCTCTTGTGCATAAATTAATTTCTTCTATTAAGACTAAGGCAATTAGGTCTTACACGATGCACCTTCATTTAATTTACATGTTTTTTATGAGATTAGGTTGTATCTTAATTTATTTACGGCATATTCATTTTTATTTTATTTCCTTAATGAAACCTACAGCGTACAATTGTATTAATATCTTAATACATCATCATCATATCAGCCGAAAAACGTTCACTGCTGGACAAAGGTCTCCCCCAAGGATTTTCACGACAACTGGTCCAGCGCTGCCCGCATCCATCGGCTTCCCGCGATCTTCACGAGGTCGTCGGTACACCGCGTGGAAGGCCTTCCTACGCTACGTTTTCCGGTGCGCGGTACCAACTCGAGAACTTTACTGCCCCAAAGGCCATCTGTTCTACGTGCTATGTGACCTGCCCACTGCCACTTCAGTTTACTTTACTTCAAGCAGTCATGGTAACAGCGAGGCGAGGTTGCGAAGAATCCCCAGCAAATGCCAGGCTACCAAACCCAACGACGGAAGAGGGCACAGTATTATATAGCGGCTTACAGTAGTGCAACAAATGTACTTACGCAGAGCAACGGAAGGGTACTTTGCGGGCAGCGGGCGGCGGGGCACAGCCTGACCAATTCCGCGAGTTTGCCAGGCGGGCTACAGGTTAGTAGTGCTTGTACCTACGCCGTGGCGGCATCGTGCGACATCAAAGGCGTTGCGCTACTGTAAGCCATAGCGTATTACTGTGCTATGGGCCTTATAAGGGCTCAAGGTCACCTAAAGGGCAAAGGAGCGAACAATGCTCGGAATTTCCCTTCGCTACCGAATCAGAAATGAGGAGATCCGCAGGAGAACCAAAGTAACGGACATAGCTCACAGAATCGCTATCTAAATACAAATTAAGAATAATACGGGCGTGCATTAACGTAAAAACCAACGCAAATATTTATAACTTGGCCCAAGCTGAAAATTTAAAAAAAAATAAGAACAATTATGGACAGCACAAGAACGGTCGCCGTGGAAATCCTTGGGGGAGGCCTTTGTCCAGCAGTGGACGTTTTTCGCCTGATAATATAATGATGATAATGTGGCGGGAAACTAATTATTCGTCAAAACTAGCCAAATTTGTTGTATTGCGGTTAAAAATTCATTAAATTACCTATAAGTAATTAAACAATGTCTACGAGTAGTGAATATCAAATAATGATTAATTTCCTTTTAATCGAAGTAAAAATCAGAGAGATCGAGCTTAAAACCCGTTTTACCCTCGACGTGACTATCCAATGAACGTCTCGGGTAAAATGGCTCGTTTAATGCTTTTGTTGTACAATCTTCTATAACAACATTACCACCATTCTCAATAGTCCAAGAGTGCTTCGTGCTTCGAAAGACACGTTAACACACGTTACCGTTGTTGCCGGTTGCTATGTCGTTAAGACGTGTCAGAGGCCTTGCAAACGGCTTGAAACTTTTTGTCATCGGGGTCTGCCATCACTAGCCATATAACCACCACCCATCCGTACTTGACCCCCCTGTGTAAAGTATGGCCTAACCAAATTATATATTTCTAGCTGTTTCCCGCGGCTTCACCCGCGTGGACAACGTTTCTATGACTTTCCGTGGGTGTGCAGTGCGCGAGCCGCGTGCGGCTCGCGAGCGTGAAAAACAGTAGCCTATGTGTTAATCCAAGTTCTAATCTGTCTACCTACTAAATTTCAGCCAGATCCGTTCAGTAGTTTTTGCGTGAAGAAGTAACAAACATACACACTCACAAACTTTCTTCTTTATAATATTACTAGCTGTTTCCCGCGGCTTCACCCGCGTGGACCACGTTTCTATGACTTTTCGAGGGTGCGCAGTGCGCGAGCCGCAAGCGGCTCGCGAGCGTGGTACAAAGTAGCCTATGTCATAATCCAGGTCCTAATCTGTCTACCTACCAAATTTCAGCCAAATCCGTTCAGTAGTTTTTGCGTGAAAGCGTAACAAACATCCACGCTTTCACATTTATAATATATTTATATATATATATATATATATATATATATATATATATATATATATATATATATATATATATATATGTATATATATATATATATATATATATATATGTATGTATATATTATTATTTTAAGGTAAGTTTTTTTTTCTCAGCCTTATTATTATATTATTATAATTAAGGATTATAGTGTGATTACATTAGTACTAACAGCCTAACCTTCCCGTATCCCAGCAGTGGGGACGTAATAAGTTGTTAACTATAATGGTTAAAATATGACTTAATATCTACTACTGTGCATTACCTTAACTTCAAGTCTTAATTCATTACGCAACTGAATCGCACACACAACCGATAATTCGATTACATTAATAAAGTCCGATTTCTAATCCGATTGTGATTACGTCGAATGTATTATCAACAACTAAGTAACACAGTATTATGTAAGAACGACCATTAACGCTTGGTACGTTAGACCTGTGTAAAAACATAAAGAATATTGTTACGAGTGACGACTGCGGGCCTGAAGACTTACTAACCTTCACCTGGTATACTGATGTGATGATCTTGTAAAGCTGGCTGAAAGCTTTTGTTTCATGGACTCAGGAACCAAGCTCAGTGCAGATTAATAGAGATGATGTCTGCTAGTCATTTCAGTTGCATTTTATTATGATTAGATTTATTTATTTCATATTATCTGGAAGAGATAGCTTGTTAGCGATAAGACCGCCTATATGTACAACTTCCTTAATCATTGTATCTTTTTTTTTCTCTTATGTTGTGCAATAAAGTGTTTTCAATCAATCAATCAATGCCAAGTTTACAGTATTTTAAAATTGTCAAAGGATAATATGATCATCAAAATAAATAAATGATACAAAATGTGTCAAAAACGACTGAAATGTTTGAAATATGTACCTAAAAGTGTATAGGCGTCGGTGGCGTAAGAACTAGGGCCGCTACCTCCTGTCCGGGAGGTCGTGGTTCGAGTCCTGCCACATAACAATGTGTTTTCTAATTTCGATTTCATATGTACGTTTATCCGACGCTCTTACGGTGAAGGATTACAACGTGAGGAAACCTGCACACATGCCTGCAAAGAAACTTAAAGGTTGTGTGTGAAGTCGACCAAATTCAGGGTAATTCAGAATAGGACGTATATGAGCTGATATGATGACCTATAAGTGACTCATAGTTTTCCAACGTAATTTTTTGTACTCATTGTGTGATTTTTGTAAATTAAAAATTGAAGGCTTGATGGAAAATAAAGCGAGTAACGGTTTAAAAAAAATTGTAGGAGGGAAATTTTGTGACAGTTTTCCAGCGTCAATTATGTACTCATTTTGTGTTTTTTATGAATGAAAATTAAAGACGTAGGAGGGGAAATTTAGTGAGCAATCGTTCATAATTTTCTTTCGATGCAGTATCATTTCAATTGGAGGTCTATGTTCAAAGTTAAAAATGAGGATGGAGATGATAATAATAATAAGTGTTCAGGTTGAAACTAAGAAAATGATACGAGATCATATCTAAAATTCAAAAGAAACTAATATAGTTCATAGAGCAAATGTAATTGTATAAATTGAGTGAGTTCAAAAAAGCTCTTAAGATTAGCAACAAAAGTAGAATCTAAGAAAAAGATTAATTATTAAAATACATAAAATACTAACATCCTGTATTCGCTGAAGAAACTAATAAAGTTCATGAAGTAATGAAAGTGTATAATTTAAGCGATTTTAAAAAGCTTTCCTTAAGAATAGCAACAAACGGAGAATCTTTCAAAAGTATAGACACATATTTACAGTACGTGTGTGTGACAAGTAGAATTATTATTATTCAAATAAATACTAACACCCCGTATTAGCATGTCAATAAAATGACACATATCAGCCGTGACAAACATGTTTCCAATGTGTGTGTAGTACCCACGAAAGTGCACAAACATATAACGCCATGTAATGATAGAAGTAGGTACCCCTTATGAATAAAAGTGACCTGAATTTATGCGTCTACTAGCTTTTGCCATCGGCTTCGCTCGAGAGAAATAGTTTCTATGACTCTCTTCGAGGGTGCGCAGAGCACAAACCGCAAGCGGCTCGCGAGCGGTGAAAAAAGTAGCCTATACGTTAATCCAGGTCCTAACCTGTCTACCTACTAAATTTCAAGCCAGATACGTTCAGTAGTTTTTGCGTTAAAGAGTAACAAACATCCATACATACATCCAACAATACAAACTTTCACATTTATAATATTAGTAGGATTTTGCGATAGATTTTCTCACATCCGAATGTTCTGTTACATTTTATATCTCTTGCATAATAAATTTATTATCAGCGGGTGCAATTAGGTAGACAGAAGAAAGGAAGAGGAAATTTTAAAGATATAAGCACTAACTAAACTAAACAGATTTTTTGTACCATTTTGCAATTACTGAAAATTTTCAAACGAATGTCATTAGCCAAGAAAAAACTACATAGAGCAATTAAAGAAAAATGAAAAGGTTAAGCTGTTGGCTGAGGGCAGGAAGAGCACAGAAAAGAGAATGAAGCGGAAGCGGGCGTAGCTCAGTGCCACTGGCGTATTTGAGTTGATCAAGCAGATTAACTGACCAGAACACGGTCGTAACATAGATGAGTTTGACTGTTAGACGCATTTCTTACGACCGTTTACGTGCTTTGCAAGGCACGTATAAGCCGTTGGAGCCGATAGCTGTTACTGGATGGCCGATGGCGGCTTGACAACTTCTGACGGTGGGGTCAGCTACTAGCATCATTACCTCCAGCAATCTGGACTTGGCGCCGTGTATGGAGTATGCGCTAACCTTGGGAAGATATGCGTGTCCCAGAATTGGGGATAATGATTGGAACAGTTGTCTTTATGTGTAAAGAGTAAGGAAAATAACCTTTTTCAAATGCACTTTTTCAATGTTTTTTCGTTTTAATTCAAAACTACAATAATTTTTATAAAATACAACTGGCATATTGAAGTGTGTGTTTAGACTAAAAAATCTGATATAAAAGTTGAAGAATCGTGTTTCTGCAACTGACAAAATGAAGTAATTAAAATGAAGAAGCAAGTTATAAAATATCACTTCCAAATGTTTTGTAATTGCTGAGAAAAATCAAGATCTCTGCGAAAAAAGTTTCCAATTAAATG
The DNA here is from genome assembly GCA_947284805.1 of Coleophora flavipennella. Taxonomy (NCBI): domain Eukaryota; kingdom Metazoa; phylum Arthropoda; class Insecta; order Lepidoptera; family Coleophoridae; genus Coleophora; species Coleophora flavipennella. The sequence continues at coordinate 2,705,451 of OX369285.1, read as the reverse complement.
CGTCGCCTTAACTTAAGAGATTGAATACTGCAAGTGTTGCTGTAACCTGTAACAATGTTGCACGACGGGTAGGTGTAGGGTACGGTAGGGCGTGGATAAAAACCGTTCGTGCACACAATCAAATTTATTTTTTTAAGGTAAAAGACCTAAAAAAAAGTACACAGGAATTAAAAAGTATTTTACACATTATAATATCACAGCACAAAAACATAATTTTAACTTACCAAAGATGAGTCTTAAGAAGAAAGAATCAGATTTAAATAGTAATTAAAACATAAATTATTGATTTATTTTGATAGAGATGAAAATATGAATGCATAGGACTTTGATTATTGAATCACATGTCACATAGATGACACATAGATTGCTATGTGCCAGCGTATGCGAAATAGAAGAAATAGATCGAAAGAGGTTAGAAAACAGCGTTACCGCGTTACAACATATCGCCATTTAGAAATGATTTTGGAGAGGAACAGATTACATGATATCTTCGTGATTGCGATGCAAAGTACTTACATTCGTATAAACTTGTATAGGTAATTGACCCTAGTTATGAAATGTGATGACAGCTGTGCTGAGACGGTTCTTACTGATGGCTGCATGAATGCTAATGATAGCACTTGTATATGATATGTTTATGGTCAAACTGTAGTCAAGAGAGAAGTTTATGACGGGGCTTATTATATTCCCATACATAATTTAGCTGAAACTATGATAGTTGCTGGTTTAAAAATAAAATTGGTTTAAATTTGTTGGAGTCAACAAATTATCTGTATTTATAAAATCGTTTGTCCTGACTGACTATCAACGCACAGCTCAAGCCATTGGGCGGATCGAGTTGAAATTTAGCAAAAAGATAACAATTATTTATTCCATAGGCTTCCTTTAAGTAAGGATTTTGGGAAATTCCCACCGGAACGGCAAAACTGTGCGGGCAACGCTGCTGGACATTATCATCACCATTATATCAGCCGAAGGACGTCCACTGCTGGACATAGGCATTCCCTAAGGATTTCCACGACGACCGGTTCTGCGCTACCCGCATCCAGCGGCTTCCCGCGACCTTCACCAGGTCATCGGTTCTCGAGGCCTGAGGATGAGTGGGAGGCCTGCCTACGGTACGTTTTCCGGTGCGCAGTCGCCACTCGAGAACTTTACTGCCCCAACGGCCATCCGTTCTACGAGCTATGTGCCCCGCCCACTGCCACTTAAGTTTAGCAATTCTGAGAGCTATGTCGGTTACTTTGGTTCTCCTACGGATCTCCTCGTTGGGCATATAATAAATAAAAATGAAAGGATCAATGGAAATACATTGAAATCTCAAAACACACAACGCTGATTTGATAGAAATCTCAATGCGTCGTATTACTGTACTTTAGCCATTGTTGTGGAGAATAGAGACCCGGTAATAGATAATATTTGCATAATCATTCCATACGGAACGAATTCATTTTAATGCTTCGTCTCCAATGGCACCATGAGGTAAGGGAATCCAATTTAAAAAAAAATGGCCAAGTGCGTGTTGGACCACGCGCAGAGTAGGGTTCCGTAGTCTTTTGAATGTAATAATATAATGTACATTAAAATATAATATACTAAAAACTTTTTTTTTACAAATTCAAGTACACATTTTAAGTTTGTCAAGTATTACTCCTAAACTAAGTAAGCCTACTTAATTAATTATATGCTCTACTATTTCCAATACTTTTAAGGGTTCCTTACCCAAAGAGTAAAACGGGACCCTATTACTAAGACTCCGTAAAGCAAAAATTTCACAGATGATGTATTTCTGTTGCCGCTATATATAAAAAAATAAAAAAAATAAGGAGGGTCTCCATACAAAATATGTGCTTTTTTAAAACGAAAAAAACTAGCCCTATTTAGTATGATTGTACGGAACCCTTTGTGTGCGGATCTGGTTTGCAATTGGCCGGTTTTTTAGATTTCCTGAAATAGCGGCATAGCTGGTAGTGGGCAAGGACATGTAACTCTAACAAAATCATCACTTTAAAGTAAACGAATAATTTATCGGAAAAATCATCATCATCATATCAGCTGAAGGACGTCCATGGGCCTCCCCCAAGGATCTCCACGACAACCGGTTCTGCGCTGCCCGCATCCAGCGGCTTCCCGCGACCTTCACCTTCAACACCCCCATCGGAAAAATAATCTTATCAAATCCTTAATAGTTTTTAAAGGATACTTAAACAAAAAAAAATACAATGATGACATTAGGTACACTATGATTTTTATTATGATTTTATTTCATAATTTTATAGAGCGCCACAGTCCACAGATTTATTAAACATATCAAATTCAGCCTTATAGCTGTGATAATATTTTAGCAAAATGGCGCTGAGACATACCGGCGGACAGACAGACAAATGAACATGTCGAAACTTTAAGGGTTCTTAGTTTGACTACGGAACCCTTTAGTGATTTGTGAAATAATGTGTAGTTTGTACAAAAATAAACATGTTGACAGTCGCAGTATTGTGATTTGAGTTGAGGAAGATTAATTATTCCTTATTCTAATAAAAGCTTACAAAACATCTTGAAAGTTGTACTAGCGAAGTACAACAACTTTCAAGAGGGTTTCGTCAAAGTGAGGGTCAATTAGATGAAACATTGAAATGTGAACCGTGATCATAAAACTGTCAAAGCTTTTAATTTATCTGATAAGCCAACAGTCGTTTTAGTGGAAAATCTCGTAAAACAATGGGTACGTACAAAATCCGCATAAAGTCACCCGTCAATCTCGCACGGCGCATGCGTGGGCGGCATAATGCGCAAACGCTGACATTGGAAAGTGGTCGCTCATTGTAGTGTTAATTTATACACCGCAAAATGATGGTGATAGTGCCCACGAAGTGTTTAATGATCACATTAACATGTCTATCGTCAACGTCTAATATTGTAGGAACCTATTATGGAGACGTCAAAGTAAAGGTCAAAGTGATTTTTTTTGTCTAGGATTTGGCTGAAAGCTGATATTTACAATGTAATTGTCAGATGATGTACCTAGTCGAAAACTGTGTTTAAGTAGTTAGTGAAATTAACAAGGATCTGGAGAGAAGGTAGCAGAAAGATGACAAAAAAAAATGGTTGTCTGTAAAGTTGGTTTACGGACGATAATTTTACGTGATATGATAACAAGTATCCGTCCAAGTCGTCCGAGTCCCCATCCAAGTGCCCGTCTAAGTCCCCTTTTGTGTTTCCTCACAGAGAATCGACTTCATTGGAACACCTCTTGTAAGCTCCTGGAAGTCTAGTACTTTAATCCATTGACACACTTGTTTGTCGGTTCGTCGGTCCGTGATTTGCAAGATTTATACATAAAATTAAAGTACAACTACACAGTTGGAACACCTCTTGTAAGTTCCTGGACGCCTAGTACTTTAAAACCATTGACACACTAATGTTAGGTATAATTAACGCCTCTTTTTAGTATGACGGTTTTCCTCACAAAGAATCGACCGCACTGAAACACCTCTTGTAAGCTACTGAAAGCCTAGTACTTTTAATATATTGACATACTTGAACTTGTTTGACGGTTCGTCCGTCCGTCCGTCCAAGTCCAAGTAAAAATACAAGTACAACTCTCGCTTGCACGCTTGGCTCAGGCGGGTCAACGAAGAATAGCTACACAAACCTACCTACACCTCCGTGGCGTAATGGTTAAGTCCATTAGCTTCACATCAGGAGGTCGCGGGTTCGATTCCCGGCGGAGTCTAACTTTGTAAGACTCGGTTTGGTTGGTGTAAGGTCATTTTCTAAGCCCGCCTGGCTAGCTACCACCATCTTATCTATAAGTCTTGCCGCCAAACAACTCATTACATAACCACATTTATGTGTTCCAGCTTGAAGATAAGATAGCCAGTTCTCATTGCTTTGAGGAATTTTGGTAAGCCCGCTTCCATCATCGCCATAATCGTCACTTCACATCAGGTGAGATAATTGCAAGGGCTTAACAATTGTCAATAAAAAATAGCTAAAGTAATAACTAACTCTAAATGTATAGTTTTCTTTTGGTTTTTAAAATCAAGAATAGTGAGGAACTTTAGATCACTGTAATAGTTCAATGTTATGCTTAACAGAATTTTTATTCCCCAGGAGTATTTTTAATAGATCATTCCCCCTACTATGGTTATTCAGCGATTACTGATAAGTGATAGATAACTGATAACAATGTGTCGGTCACTGTCGCAGTCGCTGCGTAGTAAATCGGAGACGGGCCCGCGGTACTCACAGATTTTCAGGAAAAACTACAAATTGTGATACAAGCCTGAAAATTGGTACGATTGATCCATATTGATCGATTCGACCCATAGAAATAATTGAAAAAATGAAAAAAAAAGGAAAAAATTTATTACATATTTTTGAAAAAGCTCAAAGCCTTTATTTGAAAAAGTTCATCATCAGTACAACTTCATAATAACAAAAGGATCTATTGTCACGGGGAATACGTCTTCATTCCATATTTTAGCTTAATCGGACCCCCGGAAGTAGCTCTAAAAGTTTATTAAAGATCAGTATTAATTATGTACTGTCATGCGTGACAATAGGCAATTTTTATCTCATAGACCGACTTTGATAAATTTTTGGTAATGTTAAAAAATGGAACTGGTATCGTTTATAAAATAGTTCCCGCGAAACATATGTTTTACATTGGTAAGACTAGATTCAAATTATAGCTATGGCGTAAAACTATTACATAATTAAAACTAATAAAATGAACACCAAAAATTTTAGGATTTATTTTACAAATTATTTCCGTATTTTTTTTTCAATTATTGCTACTTACGGGTCAAATTGATCAATATAGCCCGAAGATCAACCGTACCAATTTTAATGCTTGTAACACAATGTGCTGCTTTTTTTTGGCGTACCGCCAGTACTAGCGCCGCGAGGCTGACACGCCCTGCGCTTTCAACGAAAGGGACAACCCTAGCAAGGGTGATACTGAATGTTATGTTGGTGTGTGACCATGGTTTGAGGATTGACGCAAAGAGAAGATAATATTCGCAATAGTCACATGAGCCGTTTAGCGAAAGAGAAGGTAAAGACAAATGATTGATTCATCATCTTCATCATAGCAGCCGAAAATCGTCCACTGTTGGACAAAGGCCTCCCCCAAGGATTTCCACGAAGACCGGTCCTGCGCTGCCCGCATCCATCGGCTTCCCGCGATCTTCACCAGGTCGTCAGTCCACCGCGTGGGAGGCCTGCCTACGCTACGTTTTCCGGAACTTTACCGCCCCAACGGCCATCTGTTCTGAGCTATGTGCCCGACCCACTGCTACTTCAGTTTAGCGATTCTGTGGGCTATGTCGGTTACTTTGGTTCTCCTGCGGATCTCCTCGTTTCTGATTCGATCACGCAGTGAAGCTCCGAGCATAGCACGCTCCATTGCCCTTTGGGTTGACCTTGAGCCTTCTTATGAAGCCCATAGTAAGCGACCATATCTCAGTTCCGTAAGTTATCGCTGGCAACACAAATGACTTATTATTCTGATCAAATGATTGGATGCATTTAACCGGTATGAAAAGGTAAAGTGAAATTGTAAAGGAAATCTTAAAATAAACACTAGACAACAAAAAACTTTTTGAACATGTAAGCAGAGATTTGTTACCATAGATGGGTTATGTAAGTATATCAAGGCTTATTTGAGATCATAATTATGAGGATTGGGCATGAAGGAAATTGTAACTTGAGGGCGTTAATTTGAATTCTGAGCAAAGCGAAGGATTCTTAAATAGAATCCTGAGCTTCGCGAGGAATTCAATATACCTACGGCGCCCGAGAACACAATAGTCACACAATTTTTTATCACAACCTATGGATAAAAAACTAGCATGTATAGAATTGAACGGACAAATCAGAAGATGAAGCTCTCAAACTCCAAGCACGAACGCGGACCAATCAGAAGAAATAAACCAAAACTCCCTAGAGAACAAAGTAAAGTTTTCTTCGCACTTATTGAGGAACCAATCGTCGTTTTTCGAATAGGTGTAATGAAAAAAGATGTACGTGCGGGCACATTTTTTCTTCTTCATGGCATTGGGGAACTATGACGTCAACACATGAAAAGGATGAAACGTAGGTCAATGATGTAATTGACTAAGAGCAAATGACTTACAACTTACAACTTTTATAGTTTTAATACCCACGCTTTATGGTTACAGTACAGATAATGCCAGCAGCCGACAGCCACAGAATCAGAAACAACAAATTACTGCACTGGAGAATTACAAAGATCTCGATGCACTTTCTACTGCGTTCGCTCGGACTGCTCACTGGGCGGAGCCCGAAGGTAATAAGCAATTTTTCAATTGCACGTTTGCAGTTCGGCACCTTTCTCGGATAGGGGCTGTTACAATACTTCAACTACTGCTTTACCCAGACAGTAGAAAAGTTGTGATAAGCTACGACCATCATAAGATAACTGAATTCTTGGATATAAGACTGAAACAGTATGTGAGACAAGATGGCCAATCACCTAATAATTGGTGTTTCGGTCACAGGGTCATTTTAACCTTTCGGAGTTTTGATGTTCCTCATTAGAAATTATCCCTCTATTAAAAATCTTTACTGGATTGGATCATTTTAACCTTTCGTAGTTTAGATGTTCCTCATTGGAAACTAGCCCTCTATTAAAAATCTACTGGATTGGATAATTTTAAATTTTCGTAGTTTTGATGTTCCTTATTGGAAGTTAGCTCCCTATTAAAAATCTTTACTGAATTGGATCATTTTAACCTTTCGTAGTTTTGATGTTCCTCATTAGAAATTAGCCCTCTATAAAAAATCTTCACTGGATTGGATCATTTTAACCTTTCGTAGTTTTGATGTTCCTCATTGGAAATTAGTCCTCTATTAAAAATCTTTACTGGAATGGATCATTTTAACCTTTCATAGTTTTGATGTTCCCCGTCAGAAATTAGCCCTCTATTAAAAATCTTTACTGGATTGGATCAAACTAATAACACAAATCAAATCCTTTTACAAATGTGTTAAACAGCAGGTGCTTCATTATTTTCATATCTTCACCACGGGCCCTGCAACTTCTGGTCATATCATTTGATGACACAGCCAGTAAAATTCCAATACTTATGGGCCCTTATCTATCACTTAGTGAACCGTACAAATTGTTTTGTGTATTATATTCAATTTGTCAAGAATTTAATGTTCAACAATTTAGACAAAAGGAACACCTACTCCGACAAAAGATTGTGTTACATACAAGCTCTCCCACGCGGCTACGGGCGGTCTCGCTGGGTCTGACTTACTGATTATTGATACGCTCCATTTGAATATTATTGAATCTATTATATTTATCACATCGATAACGAATAGGAACTCGGATGAATAAAATGCTCAAAAGTATGAAGTATTTGTAAAATGACCCAGCCAGGTGCGAGTCGTACTCGCGCACCGAGGGTTCCGTACCTCCACACCTCCCCACATCTGATGGCCTAGAAGACACTTGTACTAAGTGCAAATTTGGTAATTTTACAGGAGAGCAGTTTTAAACAAGTTAAATGTTTGACATGTTGTCATCCCTACTAATATTATAAATGTGAAAGTAACTCTATCTGTCTGTTACGCTTTCCCGCAAAAACTACTGAACGGATTTGCCTGAAATTTGGTAGGTAGACAGATTAGGACCTGGATTAAGACATAGGCTACTTTTTACCACGCTCGCGAGCCGCTTGCGGCTCGCGCACTGCGCACCCTCGAAATGTCATAGAAACGTTGTCCACGCGGGTGAAACCGTGGGAAACAGCTAGTTAAAAATAATTGAGGAAAGAGTGTATCGTAGCGATATCATAGAATTAACCATTTCATGAAATGGTACACAGTCGAAGAATTGGCCTTTTAATGAAATGGATTGACCAGGTCATGAATGGCCAAGCATATCGTGTGAAACATGATCATAATAAGTGTCATCATAAATGTTTTTATTTTTTTTATTTGACTATTTTGTTCCTTAAGAAAGGTGATTCAGTATGATGATCCCCCAATTAACGGGTCTTACACCAATTTTGTTACACCCTGTATGTTTCCTAGTGTAGGTATTTGAATCTTTACCAAAGACCTATAGGCTTATAGAAAAGCATTCAAAGACAAAATTCATGAATTGTTTCTCTATAACAGGCAACCTGTAAATGAGCTATTAAGCTAACATACACTCGGTACGCTAATCATCGCTTTTACTTTGCCCACAATGTTACCAAGTAATTGGTTACCAGGTCTTAATTGGCCAGCGACATCAGCAGTTAATTGGCACAAGATTCTCTCGATTCCAACAGGTCATTTTGCTTTAAGTGGCAGGGAAATCGTCACTGCAAAGTGCAATGCTGCCAACGTAAATTATTGGTTACTTGATACAGCCATATTATGCAATGGTAAATAAAGTTATGTTTCTGTAAACTAAGAAATAAATAACAAGCATATGAAACAAAATTAAAAACCGGTCAAGTGCAACTCGAGGTCACACACAAATGGTTCCGCACCAAAATTTTAACTACCAACAGAACATGACCTCTTAGTACATAATTTGCTCTATAAATAGGGGTCTACTTATTATGGATTTGAGAATTAATTTTTCCTGTGGGAACGGAAGGACTTTTCTCATAGATTTTCCTGTAATCTATGCATTTAATTTTATTGCAGTTAATTGGCACAAAATTCTCTAATTAATTATTTTTTATTAATCTATCCATTTATCTATCTTCATATACTATGTATCTTATCTATCTTCAAATGTAATTAATGTAAGATAAGGGGGAATGGTAAATTTTTGCCTATTTTCTTAAATAAAACTATTTATCTTAAATAAAATGTATATTTGAAATTCTAACACAAAGCCCTTTGATTTGATATGTCAACCAATATATTTAAAAAAACTAATTTTTAATAAAAAAATTACCCCCAAAACTAGCCCCCATGTTTAAAATTCATTTATTTACGTTACACGTCCGTCTTTGAGTCACCAACTTACATCTGTGTACCAAATTTCAACTCAATCGGTCCAGTAGTTGCCGAGCAAATCGGCTGTGACCTTCGGACGGACGGACAGAAAGACACACGTGTGATCCTATAAGAGTACCGTTCTTACCTTTTAGGTAGGGAACCCTAAAAAATCAAAAAGAACTACCGACAAATTTGTGATCTTCAACAAATGTGAACGAATATAATTATTAACAACTTAAGGTGGATCACCTACCTATTTAATTTTGTACCAAGTCCTCCATAGAATCTTACACAAAGTGTGTACACAAACAATTATGTCCATGACCATACGTTCATAAAACCTTGAATGTACAACAGAGAGCGCTTATAAAGTTAGATAAGGCTTTTACAGCGCATAAGGTAGCATTTAAACAACATGCACAAGTATTCACTGCTTAACAAGTACACATTGCGAGATTTATAGTCGTACAACAATTGTATGTCGATAAAATGAAGACAAACGATCTCCGAACTGTTGATCGTGTCAGTAAAGGTACAAGTGCTCCATCAAACAGTGTAACATAAGTGGGACAAGTCATTTGTTTTAGCCCTAAAGTGGGACAGTGGGATTTAATTTCGTACAGCAATTAATATTACTTAGTGAAACGGCTGATGAGCATCTAAAATCCTATCAATACGGGACTGTTGATAATTTAATACCGTGTAATTTTTTTAAATTAATTTCTTATTATTCTGAACGAAAATCGAAACTTGATATTACTATCACAGCTAGTGTGCTACACGATAAGAAGAAATTAATGAAAGAAACCTGATCACCTAACTAAATTTAAAAGATCATACATTTCGGATCATCAGAAGGGTTTTGGCCGTATCTAAGAAATAAACTCGTCTTCGAGAAGTTTTGGAGTGTATAATTAATATTCACACACGTTTGCAACACGAGGCTTCACGATTATTCGGATGGAAACCGATTATTTTATAGACTGCGATGAGTTCGGCACGGGGCTGGCTTCCCAAGTTGACAGTTCAGCTGCTCAATCAAAAGTGCTCGTAAAATAATTGGCGCCTCTGTCGTAGCCTCTGTAGGTAGGCTGCATTGTCTTTGATGGTTCGATATTCACAACGATTCTGATTGGCTAAAAAACAAGTACCAACACTACCAACTTCCGGTTTCCGGTCCCGCACCTACCACGCCTTGGCAAAAGTGACTATTATGACTACCCTAGCTAACCGCTTGACATTTCAAGATAAAACACACGGTGCTTCGACGCATGCATAGATGGCGCCACGTCCTTGCGCTCCGACATACATAATGACATAACACATTTAGATGTTTACCCGCGTCAGTTAAACTGTGGTTGATTAAAATTAATTTAATTTAATATTAAAAAATAAAGAAATTAACTAAAAATTTAAAACCAGACTGCATAAAACCTAACCCCTCTTTTTAACTAGTTGGGTGAAACTGTATCCTAGTATGTCACTCACAGGATCAAGACGAATCTAACAACACGTCGCACTCCAAAATCCATAAAGCCGTGTATAGGCTACAGAGCGTGCCAAAGTCATATAATTTTTTTAAATAAAAATTTGAGTGCGTTTGGCTGCAACTCACCTGATGATAAGTGATGATGCAGTCGAGGATGGTACACGCAAACTTAAATAATGTCTATTCACTCTTACCTTGAATATCTCAAAACTATAGGAATCGGAAAACACTGATCTTTGAAAATATACAAACATCTTATCTTTGTGAAAGGGGGCTGCAGTCGCAGCGACACTTTGACCCAATGGGATCTTTTGTGTTTACCCCTAATATATTACATACATACACTCTAAAACATAACCCACCTTCTAGCGCAGTACCAATATAGTAAGTAGCAATGAACGAAACATAAGCTTATTACAAATATAGTAAAACCACGTTAAACAATTTTAATGGTTCATTGAGGTAAAACTATATAATTACTGTTTTTTTTTATCCACAATTCATAAGCCCTTGGCATCATCTCACCTGATGGTAAGTGACGATGAATTACGAGTAAATCAACGCTCTGCAGATGCAACTCGACCCGCGTGGCATGAATTTTACTGTGGAATCGGGGCAGTTGCTCAACACACGGATTTTCTCAGTATTGTTTCACGTGGCCACGTGCAAATACCACTTTAGTGTCGTTATCCACTTACATGAGCGAGATTGGTAATAAAAAAAAAACAGTGTCAGTGTTGTCCATTTTTTTATTATAGCATAAATAAATATAAATAAATATTCTGGGACAAATCACACATGGTCATCTGGCCCCAAAGTAGGATTCCCTGTGTTATGGGTTACCAGAGACTGATATACATACTTATATACGTTTAAATACATACATCATCATTACAGCTCATATACGTCCCCACCGAGGGGCTCGAGCCTACCCTGAATCAGGGCGATTAGGCCTTAGTCAACCACGCGGGCCCAGTGCGTGTTGGTAATACAATAAAATACATACATATATAGATATAATTAACACCCAGACACAGAGCAAACAAATCTGCTCATCACACAAATGCTTGCCCTGGGTGGGGATCGAACCCACGACTCTCGGATCAGTAGTCAAGGGCACTAACCACTGAGCCACAGAGACAGTCAAAAGCATATAGGTAAAGACATAACCTCAGAAACAAAACACTGAAGGAATGGTTATTAATAGTAGCATACCTCAGAGTTATTTCCTTTAACTCTGAGGTTATCATATAAGCCTCCACTTCTAGAAAAAGGCCTCCCCAAAGATTTCCACGACGACCGGTCCTTCGTTGGCCGCATGCAGCGGCTTTCCGCGACTTTCACCAGGTCGTCGGTCCACCGTGTGGAAGGCCTACCTACGCTACGTCTTTCGGTGCGCGGTCGGCACTCGAGAACTTTACTACCCCAGCGGCCATTTCTTCTACGGAACTATATGCCCTACCCATTGCCACTTAAGTTTAGCTATGCTATATCGGTTACTTTGGTTCTCCTACGGATCTCCTCATTTTTGATTCGAAAACTCTGAGCTAAAAATGTAAGCAGTAAGTAAAAACAACATATTAACGTTTAGTCTAAGGTCTTCAGCTATAGTAAAAGAACCCTTAAATAACAAACAACACTGAAACAGTAGTATAGCAATAACCGGTAATAACACGATTCTCTAATACCGACAAGGATTCTCTGGGACTTAGCCATCAACATGTCAAAGTCCAATATGCTCATTGAGACTGAAATATTTTTTTGTTCAGGTTGGGAATTAAAGTGACGGGCTCTCGAGTCTGGACCTGAAAAGGTAGCAGAATCACTATCTAGACCACTGATACGTGCATAGGCAGAAATGTCGGAGATAATAAAACGACTAAAACGAAATAAGGACACGCAAGGGACATTTAGAATTGCGTGAGAGTCGGAATAAGCTTAAAACATTCCGTTGTTTATTATCACATTTCCCATAAAGCTCGCAACCTACTGCGCTAGAAAGGGTTAATATGCATAGACAATCAAGCAAATGCATTCAAGTCGAGATAATCTGGATTCCGTATGCTGCTATTTGGATGAAAGGAACCCTTTGCTTAGAAGAAAATTATGTAAAAATTGTTTTAGTTGCGACAAGATCACCGTTATTTTTATTTAGATTTTCTTTAGTTTTATATAATACTAGCTTTTGCCTGCGACTGCGCACGCGTGGACATAGTTTCTATGACTGTTTTATAGAGTGCGTGGTGCGCGAAATGCCTTTTCCCCAAACTTGGAAAACATCTCGGGTTATGCTAATTTACTGTGTCACTTTTAACACCTTATCTCTGTGCAAAATATCACGTCAATCCATCGCTTCATCTTATCAGCTCATATATGCCCCCACCGAGGGGCTCGAGCCTACCCTGAATTAGGGCGATCAGGCCTTATTTCACCCACGCGGGCCCAGTGCGGGTTGGTTGACTTCACATACAACCTTCGAGTTTCTTCGCAGGCGTGTGCTGGTTTCCTCATGATGTTTTCTTTCACTGTAAGAGCGTCCTGTCCGGGAGGCCGTGGTTCGAATCCTCCACGTACCAATGTGTTTTCGAATTTCGATTTCATATGCACGTTTATCCCACGCATCATTGCAATGACGTAAAAGAGATTAACACAACCGGCTGAGTGCGAGTCAGAGGCGCACACAAAGGGTTCCGTACCATCACACTAGATGGCGCTAGTTTTTTCATGTTTAGTCTAGATATCACGGTTTATGAAATACAGCCTGGTGACAGACGGACAGACAGACTGACGGACAGCGAAGTCTTAGTAATAGGGTCCCGTTTTTACCCTTTGGGTATGGAACCCTCAAAAAGAGAGAGTTAATCTCTCTTTTTATGTAACCAGCTATCCCAAGGGAACCATTTTACAAAATGGGGATAAAATATATGTCCCTCTCCATGCTATAGGCCATGTGCATGCCTATTCTCGTCAAGATTGGTTGAGGTGTTCAAGAGGTAACAAACAAATAAACAAAAACATTTTCACTTTCATACTATTTAGGATTCTTTTATATATACGAATAGTTTTAAAGAGTCGTTACCTTGGAGTTAAATGACGCTCTCATCTGGTAATAAATTATTTTTTTATGTAGTTTAATAAAATAGTGGATTTTGTCTCAACTGGATTTAGGATCCAAATTTTAATATTGTTTGTATTGTACCTAAGACTTAATTAGCAGTTCCATCATTTCTACCGAACCCCTCACTGAAATTCCGTGTCTGGCCACAAGTCACGCAATATAACCGGCGCCTATCAAGCCGAGACACATAAATGCCTGGTTTTAGGCCAAGGTTCGCCCCCGCCCAGTCTCATCGTGTCATTAGCCGTATCCGCTAGTGTAGACGAACCCTTATTTGGGTCAGAGAAGATGCGGATCTGGATCACGAACTGGCCCTACTGTTTTACATTCGCACTTAAATTTTACAAGCTTAAATTTAGCTTGTAAAGTCCGTAAGTAAATATGTCCGCTTCAAATCTTGCGATAACCTTTTGGTATTTGAAGTTGATCTGATGAAGAACTACGAAGGTGGAACCAAGGTCCCATGATCGTCTGTTTTCAATTAAATCATAGGAAATACTGTACCTCTCAGCCATTTTTAATAAAATTTGGAATAACTGAACTCAAAAACTCTTTTCAAACAACTTTTGTATCAAGAAGTTTTTAGGTTCTTCGAAAAGAGAATTATGAAGTTCAGAATCATATGAATATTGGAGATCTTCAAGGCGAGAGTGAATAGGCATTATTTGAGTTTGTGTGTACTACATCGTCTCGACCAGTGTGTGTTGCCAGTGATGACATACGGAACTGAGACATGGTCGCTTACTATGGGCCTCATAAGAAGGCTCAAGGTTACCCAAAGGGCAATGGAGCGTGCTATGCTCGGATTTTCTCTGCGTGATCGAATCAGAAACGAGGAGATCCGTAGGAGAACCAAAGTAACCGACATAGCTCTCAGAATATCTGAACTTAAGTGGCAGTGGGCGGGGCACATTGCTCGTAGAACAGATGGCTGTTGGGGCAGTAGTTTTTGAGTGGCGACCACGCACCGGAAAGCGTAGTGTAGGCAGGCCTCCCACTCGGTGGACTGATGATCTGGTGAAGGTCGCGGGAAGCCGCTGGATGCGGGCAGCGCAGAACCGGTCGTCGTGGAGATCCTTGGGGGAGGCCTATGTCCAGCAGTGGACGTCCTTCGGCTGATATGATGATGATGATGACATCGTCAGTATCAGGTGAGATGTAGTCAAACGCACTCAATTTTTTTATTTATATATATAGAGTGTAACAAAATTGGTGTAGGTCCCGTTAACTGGGGCTTCTACTCATCATACTGAACAACTTTTGTTTTACGACTTTGCTGAAATCGCAAAAAAAAATTTTACTCTTTATACAAATCAATCAGCTGATCCCTACGAATAACATAGGCTGATCTACTCATTTTGTGTATTTTTGTATGGAGGGTGCAAATTTTGTTTTGAGAATTGACTATTGGTTCCTTGGGGAAAGTTGTTTAGTATTACGAGTAGAACTCAGTTTACGGATCCTACATCATTTTTTTACACCTGTACTGTACTATGCACTAGCTTTTGCCCGCAGCTTCGCTCGCGTGGACATCCTCTTTTGAGGGTGAGTGGTGCGCGAGCCGCAAGCGGTTGGCGAGCGTAGACATGAATTTTCTCTAGATCCTATGGGAACTATGTCAGACTATGTTAATTAATAGTCTATGTCATTTCCCACTCCCTCAACCAACTCTGTGCAATAAATCACAACAATCCGTTTCTCCGACAAAGTCTTTTTTTAGTTCCCTCAGGAACTGTATCGGACTATGCTAATATCACGGGATAAAAAGTAGCCTTTGTCCTTCCCAGTGGCACGCTACCTGCATGCCAAATTACATCAAGATTGGTCAAGGTGTTAAAAAGGTGAAAAGGTTTAACAAACAAACACATTTAGACATTTATAATATCAGTAAGGATTACTATGTCTCTCGTTTTCAATTCTGTAATATTTGCATCAATTTCAACTAGCGTAATATTTATGAGATATCCTAGCTAAATGAAAGCCTATATTCAAGTACGCTTAGACTGAACAATTTCGAACTGTGTCAATCGCTAAAACACAGATGAGAATAATAGTACTCACGGCTAAACTCTCATTGTTATCACAACAACTGGTTGTCATTGTTGTCTGTCAGAGCGTCGCTAGACTTAAATAAAACCCTATAATCAGCAAACTAAAATACGGGTTAACAGAAACTTGTTTCATCTCCTAGATAAGTATTACCAGATCGCGATTCTAAATAAACAAATAACAGTTTAAAACTTGAGTTTGATTCTTATCAAACCAAAGCTTTCCAAACCTTAATTGAATTTTCATAAAATTCTCTTTTGCTATGATAATTTACAGTACATTACACTATAGGTCGTGGGTTCGATTCTCGGTGGGTTCTAACTTTGTATGACTCAGTTTGGTTGGTGGAAGGGCATTTTCTAAGCCCGCCTGGCTAGCTACCACCACCTTATCTAAGTCTTGCCGCAATTAAAGCATTAATGTAAACAACATTTGATGTGTTCCGGCTAGCAGATAAGATATCCAGTTTCCTTTGCGTTTTGAAATCTTGGTAAGCCCCCTTCCATCTTCGGCATCATCGTCACTAACAATCAAGTGAGATGATTTCGAGGGCTTACTAATCATGGATAAAAATGCACCCATAACACTGCTACTGATACGAGGAAGGGCTTGAGAAGGTTTTTTTTCATATGCAGCAGTAATAAATCAGAAATCTCTTGAATAAAAGGGCAAGTGTAGGTGGAGATTTAAATCAGTAACACGTTCGCTTCCCGGACGCGTCCAAAGCAGTACAACTACAAATACAGCAACAAAACACCGATGACGTTGTTCATAATCCTATTAAAATAAGAAAGCCGTCAATGACTCAAACGGGGAAGTAAAACATGTTGTCTTTAAATAAATACGGATTAAAATCACAGGACAAGCATTTCGCGTGGCGCCAGAAGAACAATATGTCATTGTGAGTTAATCCTATCGGTTTCGCGCATCTCATATTATGAATACCTATGTCGACTCATGTTGTTGATCGTGATTAACATTTAACCGAAGACCTTATATCTATGGATGAGTCATTGTCAGACGGCTCGTCATACTGACGGTTGTCATACTGACGGTTGTCATACTGAAGCACCTCAGGTTGGCCAAAAATGATAGATGTTGGCCGAAGTGGACTTCATAGGCCTCGTCCAAATATATAAGCTAAGTTTAACATTCTACATAGATGCTAATCTAAATATATATAACTCAAAGGTGACTGACTGACTGACTGACATAGTGATCTATCAACGCACAGCCCAAACCACAGGAAGGCCCGGGCTGAAATTTGGCATGCAGGTAAATGTTATGACGTAGGCATCCGCTAAGAAAGGATTTTGTGAAATTCCCACGGGAACCGCAAAAATCGGGATCTGCGCGGGCGAAGCTGCGGGCATCCACTAGTTGTCAAATAAAGTGTTTGTGACGCCTACACATCGTTTATCGGAAACAATCGCGCTGTTTAGATGTTGCGAGAACGATTCTTGACAATGATATTGAGATGATGAAAGCATGAGCATCTCTACGTGTGATGTAATGATTGCATTTATTAGCTGGGTTTTTTTTAAGTCTTGAATAAAATAGTGTGCCTATATTCGAATCTTCTTGACGAGTTACTTTTACACTTAAAGACTGTTACACTTAAAAATTTCCGGACCAGTAATTATGATATGAGTTGTGGAATCTTTGACAACAAAACTAGGCACTGAATTAAAGCTTACCTGAACAACATTTCTGGGCTGCTGCAGCCTCGTCACTGGAGTCGCTGGCGCCGGCATCCTCACTTGCGGCGGCGCCACTGATCGATGCATAGGGGCCGGTGGCGGCGGCAGCGCGGGCCGCGGCCCTTGCAGCACCGTTACCGCCGGCATCAAGTGCGGGGGCCGTTGCTCCCTCTCGCTATCCGACGCCTGTCTCCTTTCAACAATCGCCATGCATCTCTCCCCCATTGTGTCTGGATTAGGAAGCGATCGACGCGTATTTTCAGGAGAGGCTTGTGCATTTCGCCTCTCCATAGCACGCTCCACGATCGCAAGGTGTTCTGAAGGGCGAATTAGCCGCGGAGGGGCGGGTAACCCGAGGTTGTCCGGGAGATGTGTGCGCGGGCGCGGCTCAGGAGGGCGCATGTACTGCTCTGGGGGGCGCATGTACTGTTCCGGGGGGCGCACGTGCTGTTCTGGTGGACGTGCGTGTTGTTCCGGGGGGCGAATGGATTGCCGCGGCGGGGGCGCAGGCGCGCGCCGCGCCCTCGCCGCCTCCGACTCATCGGTCATCGGTGCGCGCCAATCTATCGACAAAGAAGATACATTCATTATTTTGTGAACAAAAAAAGTTACTAATTTAATTAATTACTTAATTAATTACTACTTCTTCTGCATAAATATGTTAAAAAGGAGAAGAGAAAATGTCAAAGACAAAAGGCCCCATGATAACAAAAAAAAACTTTTGGCCTGAAAGTCAAAGCTCCAGCGAGAGAAAAAGTCTACGCCATATCAAAGTATATATATTATTACTAACATAGAGTAATGGACACTCCCTGCCGCTCTCTAGATTGCGACCTCACTCCCTCATCACCCAGATTGATACATATTGGTTATGGTTGTCGAACGTATAGGATTTCGCCGCCATTTTGTTTGTTTCATCATTCCTTTTTTGAAATGTCATTTCTGGCCCGTTGTATGTAGTTTCCTGGGTGTGGCCATATGCTGTCCTCGAACCTTTGTATGGAACAGATGAAAATGACGATAACATTTTTTTTATTCTTGAATCATGAATGATAATAATCATGACGAATGATTGTCGAAAAATCAAACGCTCCCCTAAACGAACAGGCAATTGACAGAAATTGATTATCAAGTACCTACTTGAGGCAATGAAATAACCATGAATCACGCGACCCACTCGTTTGATATGTGGTCGAAGTTGCGGCCGTGTATCAAGAAAAAATCCAGTATAATTTTTTAAATATATTTTTTATTAAATAATATTGAGGGTGGAAGTGACCACTGCGTTATTTACTATATTTACTTTTCTAATATTTGTATCTATTATTTGATAACGATTTTAAATGTACACTTTCACTTTATCTATTAAATGTATTCATTTTCTTAGTTCCAAATCTATCGTCCATCACAAATGTAAAACAAATCTATCAGTCTTTAACTTTCCAATTAAAATGTAACTTTCCACTACACTAGAATTATTTTTTTAAGGAAATGAAGAGTTTGCGTTTTTATTTTTGCTCTCGAATAAAAATAAAAAGTTTGAAGTTGGAAGAAAGATGTATTTTTTTCCGCCGAACGCCATCTGTCGATATCCCACCGAACTCGCTCGACCAGTAACGTAGATCGCGCGATTGCGTTGCGGTTGGAACGCATTGATCCGAGACGTGGCGACACCGGGTCTGTTCTGCTGATTGCGTGTGCGCAAGCGTACCCCACTCAACCGATCTTTTTATCGCCGTTACGTTACGGTTTATTTGAATTTCGCCTAAAAATAATTGTGAGGTGAAACCTGACCATTGCATAGAATTAATTTGCAAATTATCCTTTGCATTTAATTAATTTTCTATGCGTTTATGAAGGTCTTTCGTAGTTTTATAAACTGGTATATCACTTTATTTTTTGTTTTATTCTGCTTTTAGTTTTTCTTTGTCTTGGTTCGTTTTTTTAGGGTTCCGTAGTCAACAAGGAACCCTTATAGTTTCGCCATGTCTGTCTGTCCGTGTCTTAGCTCAGAGACTATTATTAATGCAATTTGGCAAGCGTATACATATTAATCACGCCGATAAAGTAGTAAAATAAAATCTAGGAAAAAAATTTTTTTAGGTACCTCCCCTGCAGTAAAGAGGTGATGATTTTTTTTGTTGACATACCCAGTTGTGTGGGGTACCATTGAATAGGTCTTTTAAAGTTTAGGGTTTTGTTAAACCATTTTTTGATTCAGGGTTCCGTTTGAGAAATATTAAACCTTAAAGTTTTTAAAGTAACCGCTATTTCAGGACATCTGGAAAACAATTGTAAATAAATAGTAGGACATATAATCCATTTCTTCGTTTTGGAGTAATAGTCGACCAGACGACCAACTTAAGACGTGCAGTTGGATTAGAAAAAGTTGATAGATTTTCCATACAAAATGTTCTATTATCAACTACGAAAACTATTTTTTTTAAATACATTTATTTATTGAAAATGCTAAGGAACCTTACTTTGTGCGAGTCCGACTCGAACCTGGCCGGTTTTTCCTTTTTTTTTATTTCCAAAAAAACTAAGCTTTTTAGTTCTACCACAGTATAATAAAGAGTACTAGGTTCTACTTTGCTACGTAACATAATATTTAAATACATACAGGGTGTAATAAAACGCGTAGCTGGGGCTTCTATTTATCATACCGAAAAACTGCCCCGAGGAACCGATAGTCAATTATAAAAAAAAAACTTCCTTGTAAAAATGCACAAAATAATGCCAAACAGCTGATCGATTTGTATGAAGTGTAATGACTATGGGCCCGTGGGAAAAGTAGTTCAGCATCATTCAGCAGGATGAGCGGAAGCCCCAGTTAATGGTTCCCACATTAACACCCAGTATATGAGCCGTGTTCTCTGGACATCACTCACTCTTGCATTGAACTTAACAGGGTTGTAATGTCTATGTATGTATTTAAATATACAATTAGAGATACCAAAGTAACCGACATAGCTCACAGAATCGCTAAACTTAAGTGGCAGGGGGCAGGGCACATAGCTCGTAGAACGGATGGCCGTTGGGGTAGTAAAGTTCTCGAGTGGCAACCGCGCTACGGAAAATGTAACGTAGGAAGGACTCCCACGCGGTGGACCGACGAGCTGGTGAAGATCGCGGAAAGCTGATGTTATAAATTACCTACTTATATATCTTAACTATTGTGTTTATTGAGAGCCCTTTTGTATGGTCAGTGTTGTCAGTGTTATTTATTTCTACTAAGAATACTCGTATGATGGCGCGGCGCTTAGTTTAGTAGCAGTGTGGAAAAGGGCCTCGAGTAGACGGGCAACACAGTCAGTGAATATGTCATCCGGAGCGGTGTAGCGCTCTGAGTATTTCAAATTGTTTTATTAGTCTTTAGCATATTAAAATTAAGAGTCTTTAGTGTGAAACTGTGAAATATAAGTATAAATCTGTTTTATAAACATTCTTCTAGATCTTCTAGTTTCAATTAAACTGAAGTCACCTCTGGAAGAAGACATAGCGTTTCACCGATGGATGCGAGCAGCGCAGGACCGGTCGTCGTGGAAGTCCTTGGGGGAGGCCTTTGTCCAGAAGTGGATGTTTTTTGGCTGATATGATGATAGTGTCTTATTATTAGTGTCTACATACTTATTTAAAGCTGAAAACTAATGTAACCTGTATGCCATAATAACTAGTTTTTTATCAAAGTCCTTGCTACTTAAATAACTCAAGTTTCTAATAAAATACCTATAGTTTTATTTACTTGAAGCCACTTGTCCATGCTGCACGACTGTGGAACGCACCGCCCCCGTGGAACAAGGATGTGTACTTCCTCACGACTTAACTTGCCAACCCCACTTACTCATCACAGCGGGGGCCGCAAAAACAAAGTTTTTATTGAATAGTGTGTAACCTTCAGGGATTTACTCCAGTAAAAGTCGTAGAATTATTTTCACATTGTTTTATTCCATCGATCTTAAATATTACAATATCCACAGCGAAAGGCACGCAGTGCCAAATCAAACTTAGACGGAGACTGCGCGCTCCGGACTGGTTGGACAACGTAGTAGTTTATATCCTCTTTGCAACTTACAGCACTGGTGGCTATTATATATAACTGTTATGTAAAATACAATATCTAATATTTGTACCTGTTACAAGTGTTATAATATAATAGTATCCTTCGATCACCTTCAAAGGTATTTATTTTTTTAAGGTTTCATGTTTACACTAGTTGTTATACTATGTGTATACTCGTATAATTGACATTCATGTTATTCTTTTGGAGGTAACTGCGATTTATTTCTATCGAGAAAATATGAGCAATCGTGTTTTCGCGTAAAATGGCCGACAGTCACATAGTCTATATCCTATGTTTTTTTAAGAATTTAAATACTAAGCATAAATGTGATAAAGCTACGGACTGAAGTGGTTTTTTGTATAGAATTCGTTGAGGGGGTGGGAAGTGACATAGACTTCTAATCAGAATAGCCCGATATCGTTCCTGAGGGATCTGAGGAAAACTCATGTCCGCGCTCTCGAGCCGCTTGGGGCTCGCGCACCACTCACCCTAAAAGACAGTCATAAAAATTAGGGATGCATCGATACGCCTTTTTGCCGATACGATACCGATACCGATACTCTTATAAAAATATCGGCGATACCGATACCGATACCGATACGACTATTGAATTCAAAAAGGAAGGAAGAATAAATAAAACACAATTAATTAGTAGTTTTAGTAATCAAAATTAACATTTATAAGATTTTTATTTAAAATACAAAGCATTTTTAAGTTTTGCGGGCAAAGGCGATTTCGCAAGTCTGTTTGAATAAGACCTGCGGTGGAAAATAGTCTCTCAGATGCGACAGATGCCTCGTTTGCAACGAAATAGATGGGACAACACGCCCGTTTAAATTACATTTTTAAAGCGCGAAAGTTGAAAAGTATCGTTGAATCTGCCATAAAAATATCGCCGATACCGATATATCGGCAAACCCGAAGTATCGCCGATATATCGGTATCGGTATCGGTATCGGATGCATCCCTAATAAAAATGATGTCCACGAAGGCGAAGCCGCGAGCAAAAGCTAGTGATTTTATATATCGGATCACATACACAATATTTACAATTGGTATGCCTAACTCTGCAAGAGATTTGTGCTAACTAACCGGTAGGTGGGTAAGTGAGAAAGAAATGAAATACAAACATGTAGAGGCGTGTACACAAAGTTGATAATAAAAATATAAAAAAACACATTACTAAAGTTATTAATATCGACAATAATATACATAGTATAAAGACGTTATCTACATAATACATATATATGTGATATGTTATAGTAACACGTACTACAACATGTGTTTAATCATCATCATCATCATATCAGCCACAAATCGTCCACTGCTGGACAAAGGCCTCCCCCAAGGATTTCCACGACGACCGGTCCTGCTAATAATAATACATATATTTTATACATATTATAGTGTTTAATACATATATTTATTATTTAGGAATGTTAATTAATTATGAGTTAATTAGGCAACAATCTGCTGTTAGTTAAATGCTATTTGTTTACTTAAGTATGTTTCCTATTAAGCATTTTTGCCCCGAACACTCGAATAAGGCTCCCTTTATGGCATAAATTCGCCTTTATACACATTTTTGTACCCTAATTGCAGTAATTTTTTTTTGTTTTTATTTTGTAAAATAAACAAACAAACTTATTTCCTGATATTTCCGTAGGCATACAAACGGTAGCTAAAAGCAATTAAGTAGCCAAGTGGAAAGGTCTAATTGATAAATAAAATACTCAAACCTGATGCTTTTACTGAAGTTGCTTCCTTCACGAAGGACCAAACGGACTGGTTCGACGAGTGCAAGCAATTGGGGATTAATTGCGTGATAATTAAACACATCCTGTATACAGCCAGGTAGAGACAAGTTCTGATGGTTTAAGCGTTAGAAATTTATTGGGGTTGGTGGGAAATTTATCGATCGATATAAAATTGTATGTGACTTTAGCGCTAACAAGACTGTGTAAATCTTGCGGATTAATGGAAACGAAGTGGTCACGTAGTTCATAAAGTTAACAGGTTTTTGTAGTTAACATAGATAAACTTCCTAGAGGATGATGTAGAGTAGTCCTATACGATTTTTTTTTCGAACTAAGTATTATACTATTTGCCTTTCTAATGTCTGTAAATCCTGTCTTTTTGTTAACATTTCCGAGACTATGAGACCTTAAATATTTCTCAAAAAGTTTAAAATAGTTATAACAGGGCCAAGTTCATCTACGATGTTATGCTTCTCCGCATTAAAAAGTGCTACGACAAAAAATGATTACATATTAAATAACCAATCAATAGAGTATTTTAGGAAAACACAAAGGCATTGTTATATCAACAAACAAATCAACATAGTAACACATAGAGAAGAGTTTGTTGATAGATAAAGATAAATGCAATCCACTAACAAAGATCTCCTTACCTCCGGCTGTAAATAAAACCTGTAGTAGAACCACAGCCAAAACACTTCAAACAACGCCGCAATCTATCGTTTATTTCACTTCACTTGTGTTTACTTGTCAAACACCAGACTAGACACACCACGGATAAGAAAAAGTAATTGTATCTTCAAATAAAACTAAGCAATTAGAAGATGCAACGAAGAACTGTGATTGATTATAAACTAAGTAGGTTTCTTGATTGTGTATGCAATCGTCATTGCTATGACAACACTGCGTCGATTTTCCCTCCAAAACTGACGCATGCGCGCTAAGACGTTAACCGTGCAAATTTTTACGTGACATTGTTATAGGGAAAACGAACTTTAACGTATGACTGATAAAGTCAGTCGGGGTATATGAGAAATTTTGCCAAGGGGTTGCGTGTTTTACCCTATGCGAGTTTATTTTCTGATGATAGCCTGCAGTAGCAATTTTCCTTCTGTTATTAAAATACATCAATAGGGTCTAGGGTGGTAGCAAAGAGGAAGTAGCGCTTTTTTCCTTGTGGCAACGAGTGTTTTCTGTGTCGTTTTGATATTAGAATTTAAATAATGCGTATCTAAAGAGGGCAGAGGGAGTTTAAATATAAATAGGAGCTTAAAACTTCGAATAATGTTTAATTTTGAAATGCAAACACGTCATTTTATTATTATTATTATTTTCATGATTTCAATTCATAACCTTTATAAAACAGATAAGATCAAAATAATAATGTTTATGGAATCCTTACTAATATTATAAATGTGAAAATGTGTTTGTCTGTTTCTTTGCTACCTTTTCACGCTTCAACGCCTTGACCAATCTTTATGAAATTTGGCATGCAAGTAGCCTGTGTCACGGGGAAGGACATAGGCAACTTTTTATCCCGGGAAAATAGCATAATCTGATAACTGAAAAAATACTCGATTGTGGTGATTTTTTGCACAGAGATGGTTGAGTACTTGGGAAACGACATAATTTACTTATCACCCTTAAAGACAGTCATTAAAACGATGTCCACGCGGGTGAAGCCGCGGGAAAAAGCTAGTATAATATATATGAAGAAATGTTAGTTGCACTGTACGTCTTGAATTTAAATTAGGAATCCCCAAAGAAAGAGAAAGGGAACTACTACTGAATATTATAAAAAAAAAATATTTTATATGAGCAGATAAATTTTATGATGATATCTTAATTTACGACGAAAACATGTTACTATCTTCGAAATTTTAATAAAGAGAATGTCGTATGCACGTCACAGGTAATTAATGCGCGTGATAAAGCATAATAATAAGGGACTTTAAGACCACCCTACAGGATACGTGAGACCGGTGCTGCTAGCATTTAAAGGGTGGACTGATACCTAGTAAACGGTTTTTATATTAAAATGTTACACTGAAGTCTGACAAGCATTTACCACAGATATTAAAGATGTATAAATATAACAAAAAAGTTTCTAACAATCATGAGAACAAAACGTTAGAAATTAGACGTATCGCAATCAAACGCAATAGAAAACAAATTAACGACTAAAACAAAGAACAATCACATAGTAAAATCACAATCAATTAGGAATACAAAAAAGCTTTTCTCTTGCGATGCGATGGCCTTTAACTGAAGCAACCAAGCTAAACATACTCGTAGCATTACTGACATTTCTTTCTATGGTACTTATTCATATATGGTTTTGCTCAGTGAAATCGATGCTCGAGCCGATTAAGTTGACACGGTGGCGACACGTCAAGAAGTCGGTGCGACAAAGAATCTCACGCAAAGAATATTAACAGCTTTACTCGCTACTCTTGTCGAGATTACAAAGCCTCGATCTGCCGCCGACAAACGGATGCCAGAGAGTAACCAAAGCATGTATATATCAGTGTAGCAATGCTACATTAAGATTAACCAAGATAAAAAATGTGGTGTTTACCAAAGTATATAAAATAACGGATAAAAAAAGATAACAGTATCAAGCACTTTCACTAGCTTGACCAGCAATAAAACAGGATCACGTGTAAATTATACATAACCGATCCCGATGCAAAATTGCACTATGCATACGCTGTTATAAATCTCAATCAGCTCTATAATTGGCCGTTGAAAGTGGACGAGCGCAATATAAACATGCGGTTACGATAACAGGCCCTGATCCGGCTCGAAGGACCAATCTCGGAGCAATCTCGTCATCGCACGTTAGCGGCGCGAAAACTGTCGCCGAAGCTGATAGCATCGGAACGATGACTTCTGTGATACCTACCAGTGGACCGGAAAAGGCTAACCTTAACACGAAACGCTTTCACCACAGTCGAGATAAGGCTTTTATGTTCCTTACTGACACGGCACGTAAAGGATGTTAACTTACGAAGATGTTGTGTTGTGATGCAACTGAAAATTACTGGTTATTGAAGAAATGCGCACTCATTTCTGGTTTTATTTCATCAGATACGGAGGTAGAAAGGGAAATATTTTGCGCAAGTCTAGAATTATTAGTCAATACGTTAGGAGTTAGAATTCATTGTTGAAATCGATCAGATACGACTGCCGTATGTGCAGATTCTTGTTTAGTGCATTCCCGTTTCAACAATGCAATATTTAGGTATCTATTATTACGAGCTAAAATTATAGTGGCAAGCAAGGAAGGTGGCTGGAAGAAATTGCTACCTAGCAATAAGGCCGCCTATTGTATAGGCTTTCTTCTATATTGTCAATTTCTTTTTTTGTGTTGTGATGCAATAAAGAATATTGTATTGTATTGTATTGTGGCGCATCGGGAGTCGGGTCGTTCCTTTCCCTCTAATATGGTTGAGGGGAGCGATGGCTGACTCTCTCGTTATACTCGTGACCGGGTGCTGTCCGTGTGAACTGACCTACTCTGGTCAAAGGCATTTTTTATTCACAATTAGTAAGCCCTTGGCATCATCTCACCTGATGGTAAGTGACGAAAATGCCGAAGATAGAAGCATTCTAACCGAGATTCCCCGAGAAGTGGCTATGTTATCTCTATAAGCCGGAACACATCAATGTTGTTAACACTGATATTCGGCGGTAAGACTTAGCAAGCATTTATGGCATTCAATGAGTTTAATGAAATAACTTCTCGTGTCATATTGTTTTCAAGTTCTAATGACATAATTTGTTTTATATTGTATGATTGTATTTTGACGTTACTAACTAATTATTGTTTATTTTTTATATTTTTCACAAATTGCATTATGTATATGTAATTACTATTTTATGGCTATCTTAAAGACTGTTTGCACCTATTTTTAATTCACATCTTGAATCTTGTATTAAGTTAAACCATTATAAAACATTGGTCAACGACAAAAAAAAAAAATGCAGTTTCAGACAGTCCAAAGTTGACACGTGCATCTGTTTCGCTACCTATTTGCTTGTTGCAACGCAGTGCAGACTCACGTACCTTAAAATTATTTCGTAAACTCTCACCCTAGCATTAGGACTTGCAACT
Source organism: Coleophora flavipennella (assembly GCA_947284805.1). NCBI lineage: Eukaryota > Metazoa > Arthropoda > Insecta > Lepidoptera > Coleophoridae > Coleophora > Coleophora flavipennella. The sequence continues at coordinate 2,678,182 of OX369285.1, read as the reverse complement.
GGTATTCCTAAATAACGACAGATAACACCCGAGGCGCGAGCTCGTATTGATGAGTTGCGAGTTACGGTGCTGGTGTTGCTTAAAGTTCAGTCACGAGCGGATAATTTGCAAGTTACGATGTTCGATTCGTACAGTTGTTTGGTAATTTTAGTAGGTACCCATTATTAGCGTAGTGAAAATATTATCTTGATGCTAGGTGGATCAAGGTAACATGGTTTTCTTACTGATTCTCTTTTTCTTTGTCTTTGAATTATAGTAGAGTATAAATTACATAATACCTAGTTATGTGCAGTTTCACTGCAGTGCTACTTTATATAATCTCATACATTGGGATTGAACCTACTAAATAAAATATTAAAGTTAAAAGAGCAAGAAAATAAATTTTCTCAAGAAATTCAGCACCTAAAACAAAACGTATCATGTTGACAAAACCCAGCACATCACCGCGCATGCGCTAAACAGGTAAAAACTAAAACTAATGACGAAGAACAACAAGGTCGATGGTTAAAAAATGCAATAATTGTTTTTGTAATGCTGTAAAAATGACGCGCCCCGCATATTCATTAAAAGAAAATAATTGATGGAATCTCCTTGGTGATATCAATTTGTTTGATTTGTCCTGTATCGTAATGGTAAAACAGTTGTTTCATAAAACTGTTATGTTAGAGAAAAAGTGTTATAATATATATTTTTTTATTTCGGTATGCTCTTCAAAAAAGTTATCAATATAAACTCGTTTTAAAGTTTTTAATTCGAATTTTACGATATGAGAGTAGATAACATTATTTATTTATGCTGTACCTATCATGGATCTAAAATGTATAAATTACAAATAATTGCACCCTATACATAATACAAACATACACTCAAGTCATCATTATGCAATAATATTTCGCTAATCTTTTCGACTGACTGTTATATGTATAGTGGAAAAGATCACAATTCAACCTGTTGTTTCACGAACAAGGCATTTCCTTACATTTTTGTAAAATGTTCTGAGCTTTGTGTTTGCTTTTGTAATGCTCATTCAATTATCATAAATTTTAATGCAACTGGCTTTTAGTTAAATATTATATATATCTTTTTCCCAAAACAATAAATCCATTAACCAGTCATCGGGTTTACGCTATATGAAAATAAGCATACTTAGGCCGTCCCTAAGGATCGCTGCCTGGTAAGCTTTTGTTCTATTCATCTGTTACACGAATGGTATATTACGTAATTAGAGCACTGGAAAGGGTTCACAACCCCTAGCTAAAACCCCAACTTCACAAAGGACTGCATGTGCATTTAAAGTCTGATAAATTACTGTAGTTAACTATGCAAATGAATGTTTTGTCAAGCTTTGTTCGGTTTTGACGCCAGAAAAACAGTTATTAGTAGATGAATAGAAAAAGTTGAATGTGTATCAGTCAAAATGTCAGTTAGGCAAAGAAAACTTTAATAAGTGTCATGGATTATGAAAATGACATAACATAATCCGAGGAAATACGAAATAAAACTGTGGGCGATTACAAATGTCATATATTATGTATTATGATACATTGCGATTCATCCAAGTTGAAAGCAGAAACAATTTACCACCGAAAAACCAACAAAGTGCAGCTGCTTATTGAGGACATCAGTTCACTCCAAGTATCAGAGCACACGTAACAGGTGAGCAATTAAGGTTATTTATCGCTCGTCGAGAAGAGTTGCCGGTATTAGAAGAAAACTATAAAACGTGGGGAAAAGTATAATGGGTATGTGTTTTCTTTTTATACAATACAAGCTGTTGCCCGCGGCTTCGCCTCCATGGAAATCGATAGTACGCGGTGTAATATACAAACTTCATCCTGATCATTAAGAACACTACAAATAAAAATCAGCTAAATCAGTCCAGCCGTTCTCAAGTAGTGATCTTTCATAGACGCAGCAATTGATTTTTATTTATATAGATGATTTCTTGTGTGTGATCCATATAATGTAACCTTCTATTTAAATTTTTATTTAGAATAAATGTACTTCCACCGATTATGAAACGGAGTAATTCTAGAGATACTGATTCCTACCACTTATCATGCAGAGATTATGAGTCGACGATTTTCATCCAGTAAGAACCGGTACCTACCTTGACCTTTTGATTTTAAATCTCGACTGCCACAATTTCGGGGTATTTGATTTTGAATTTCGACCGCCAGAATGCCACAATTTCTGGGTAATTGTTTCACCATTTGATTTTAAATCTCAACCGCCAGAATGCCACAATTTCTGGGTAAGTATTTGTTTCACCATTTATATTAAATCTCGACCGCCACAATGCCACAATTTCTGGGTATTTGTTTCACCATTTGATTTTAAATCTCAACCCCCAGAATGCCACTCTCTGGGTATTTGTTTCACCATTTGATTTTAAATCTCAACTGCCAGAATGTAACAATTTGTGAGTATTCATTTGAACCATTTGATTTAAATCTCGACTGCCATAATGCCACAATTTCTGGGTATTTGTTTCAACAGTGCAGGCCTGCCCGCTACCCAGCCAAGCGGCCGCCCTGCGCTGACGCACCGTTACCGTAATAACCAGCTGACTGCGAAACAATTATCCTATGGTGTTATAGCCAACGGGATATCTGGCGCGTGAGACCATGCTGTTGCGTTTGTATAGTAATGAGTGTAAGTTCAAATGGTATCTGAAGGCAATATAGGGTCATAAGAAAGGTACGTATACTGTTAAAACTGGGGCTTCTACTCGTGAAAGTTTCCGCAAAAAACTCCGACTCAATTAAAAAAAAAACATTAATTATTCTCAAACATACAAATTAGCTAACTTCGTATGACAAGGCCAAAATATGACAGTCCCTTCCAAATTAGTAAGTCAGGTACGAGAATGCATCAAAAAAAAATTGAACCCTAAATTGCCCAGGAGGAACTCTTGCAAAAAACTACTCGTTTCGATTTCCATCGCGTCTTAATTTTTAGGGTTCCGTTGTCAATAAGGAATCCTTATAGTTTCGCCATGTCTGTCTGTCCGCGGCTTAGCTCGGAGACTATTAGTACTAGAAAGTTGTAATTTGGCATGGGTATACATATTAATCACGCCGACAAAGTGGTACCATAAAATTATGAAAAAAAAAGAGAATTTTTATGATACCTCCCCTACAATTACGAGGAAAACTATCACGGCTAAGTAGGCTGTCTCAGTTTAGAAATACCTACCTAATAGTCGACCAACTTAACTTATGCAGTTGGATTTGTAAAAAGTTCATAGATTTTCCGTACAAAATGTTCTATTAGTAACTGCAAATATAATTTTGTTTTTCAAAATTTACATTTATTTTTTTGAAAAAACTACGGAACCCTACTTTGCGCAAGTCCGACTCGCATTTGGCCAGTTTTTAGTTATTTAAAATCACAATATTAGTACAGTAATGACACTGAACAACTATGACGTCACGCCTTGATATTTCAAATATTTTTAGAAATAAATTTAGTTTTTGTCAGATGATGAAAAGTTATTTAACGACTAACAGATATATATCACAATATAGGAACTATATTAAATACAACTAATTTTTTTATCATCATAATATCAGCTCATAATAATATACGTCTCCATCGAGGAACTCGAGCCTACTCTGATTGTTTCCTTCAAAACCAAATCAAAATCAGTTTTTTTTATTCACAATTGTTAAGCCCTTGGTATCATCTCACCTGACGGTAAATGACGATGATGCCGAAAATGGAAGCGAGCTTACCAAGATTCCCCAACGCAATGGGGAACTGGATATCTATCTTCAAGTAGGAACACATCAATGTTGTTAGCATTGATGTTTGACGGCACCACACAATAACAACCCACAACGTGCCCCCCACGTGTCTTTTACCAAACTCTGGAAAGTTAGGCCATTACTCCACACACGATAAGGGGGCCAAGTCCGGATTGGTGGATATTGTAGGGATTCCACTTTCAGAAGTTTTCAAACCGCTTTGATGACTTAACTACTACGATGTAGTGCTTAAATAATATCTTTCGAAAAACATACTTTTATTTAGTATAAATTGTTATTATCTTAACATTTTATAGGAATGGTTTTTTAAAATAATGAGATTCTTTAGAGTTTTTTTTAAATTTAAGGACCGAGATGTTTTGTAATTATGACAAAGTCCAACCGAAAAATACACCACACCACCAATTAGAAAATCAGAACAGAACCAATCAGGACAAACAAACAACTGTCTACATCGAAGAACTCGCTCGATAACAATCTCCTTTCCCAACGAGCACTGGCGCAGCGTCGATCAACCATTTAACTTATCTGATGGCGGTGATGACCAGCCCTAATGAAGTTGTAGTCAGGCCGCCCCCTTAATGAGCCTATTATTGGCTCCTTGATCCGACTGAGATGGCTTTAGACCTCTGGGGTTTCTTTGTCTTAAGGAGAAGGGAACAAGCAATCATGACGGTGGAACTTTTAGCAACGTCAAAATGTCCGTGATTTAATCGCCTCCCTGGCGTAGTGGTTTGTCTACTCGCTTCCCATCATTCCTTCGAAGTGGATTTGATTCCTGGCAAGGTAAGTTAATTTTAAGTTTTAACAACCTTTCACTGTATGTACATTTTACATGTGTGTGAGCAATAAAGAATTTAAACTACTATAACTGTGTAAGACTCGGTTTAGTTGGTGATTTTTAAAGCCCGCCTACCTTGCTACCACCATCCTATCTAAGTCTTGCCACCAAACATCAATGTTAACAGCATCATTGATGTATTCTGGCATGAAGATAAGATATAGCCAGTTTTTCATTGCGCTGGGGAATCTTTGTGACCCATCATCGTCAAAAGTGTTACCATACATTTACAACATTAAAAAAACACATAATATTTGTGAATATAATATAACTCACAATAAAAAGTCGAAAGGAATAAACTAAATAAAATATCCCTCATATATTCTTGTCGCATGTCGTCTTAAACTTATCGCCTCAGCAACATCGATGCGAAAACCTGTGAAAAATGACTTTATTATAATGCTCTTATCCTGTGTACTGGAACGAGTTTGAACAATGATCCTGCCTACGCCACCATAACTCCTGATCCTCCCGCATGAAATACTGGCTGAGGTTAAACAGAACGTAGTGGATAATAGATTATCTAAGATAAATGCAAAGACTTTTAAATCAGTGACAGACAATGTAAAAGGAAAATATTTAAGAAATAAAAAGCAAGATATAAGAAATCAATTAATTCTAGAATAAATGTGTTTTTGACAAATCAAAAAAATACTTCATATATACGAGTATAGCACTGACTAGAAAATATCGACAATCACATTATGAAAATTTAATAGGGTATTTTCCACTTAGTCAAATCAGTTACTTTTTATCTTCTGCCAAAAACGCTATTTTGTTTTAAAATTAGGATGATGACAGCATCAAAAATAAATTATGAACTATTTATTGATTACTAAATTACTTTGTTACTAAAATTTCAATAATCCTTACCCGCTGTGTTTCCCATTAAGTGTTAAATTTTTAATTGCTCAAAATCATAAAATGAGTACATAAATGACGCTGAAAATCTATGACGTCTCGTCGATGTATTACAAATATTTTAGAACAATATGTCAGTTTTGAAATGTGATAAAAAGTAACTCAAATGACTAGTAGTCATCATATGGATTCGTGTAACACAAATATGACGTCACAAATAAAAATTTTTGACCAACTAATTTTGTGATTTGATTAAATATAAAACTGAAAATTTACTTAAGAGTTAAACAAGTAATGTTCACAGATATTTTAAATGGTATTGCTATTTGCTGAATAATATTTAATATTTTTTTTGAACGATTTTAAAATTATAAAAGAAGACAGTAGGAATAGAAATAGAGTAATTATCCATTCATACACTTAACTGTCTTGGAATTGTAATAAACAATAATATATCACGCCTGGTTGTGACGCTTAACACGTTTAAAAACCGACACCAATAGCAACAACGAGTACAATTTTGCTAAAACAAGAACTTATCCGATTATGATAAAATTTATGGGATCACCTTGGATAAAATCAGTCAACAAATAATCATTAAAATCGGTTCACAATCGGCAAAGAAAGCGTGTAACATATACATATACAAAAAAAGAAATCACAATTGGTAAGCCCTTGGCATCATCTCACCTGATGGTAAGTGACAATGATGCCGAAGATGAAAGCGGGCTTACCAAGATTCCCCAACGCAATGGAGCGATAAGATAGCCAGTTATCTTATCTTCAAGCCGGAACATATCAATATTATTAACACTGATGTTTGGGGGCAAAACTTAGATAAGATGGTGGTAACTAGCCAGGCGGGCTATGAAAATGCCCTACCACCAACCAAACCAAGTCTTGCAAAGTTGACCCCATCGGGAATCGAACCCGCGACCTTCTGGTGTGAAGCGAATGGACTAACCATTACGCCACGGAGGCGGAATATATAGTCGAGTTAAGAATCTCTTATAATGAAGTCGGTTGAAAATCGTATATCCACAATCAATGAGTAGGTACTTGACTAATATTGTACTACAACCAACAGCTTTACGAGTATGCTGTCTGGCAGTAATGTAATATGCAACTAACGCCCTCAGATTGTGCACAGTATGCAAATTTAAATAACTTTCTTTAAGATACCTCATAGTTTAAATAATTACCTAAGCTGCAAGCTTGGAACTGCAGAAAATGTTATGTTATTTTATGTGTCTTATAGGTACGTGATATTCAACGTCATTACTAGATTCTGATGAATTGACTAAATTAAATAATAAAAGATGAATGCGAAACCTCATGATCAATGTGCTGACCCAAATGATGTCACTAGACACAAACACATACTAACTCGCTCGATGATGATGTCAACGTTATATTGGTGAAACAGGAACACTCAGTACAGAAAAAGGTAAAAGGGACACGCACACTAACTTCACCTGTGGCCAAGAACATTATTATATCCAAAAACATAATCAAACTAGGAGGTTGAATCATGCGCGCATCGCGTCTGTCTGACGCATTTGCACAAATTTTGTTAGAGATCAAATTTTCTGGAAGAGCCATAAACAACAGCTTTTATAAATCAATATAGAGACTTTTTAAAAGCTTCGATTTAACTTTTGATTTCAAGTCTTCAAATTAGGATCTATTTTAGGCGTCTCCCAGGGCTCAGATTGAGCTCAAATTTGGTATGATGCCGTATTCGAGGTGACACCAATTCCTTATGGTGTTTTGAAGTAAATCTGATGATGACGAAGGTGGAATCACGGTCCGTATAGACTTATTACAAACTTTTATTTGACTTGCAATGTTCCTATCTCTATCGTAGGTAGTCTTCCAATTTTGTGATTGATTTTAAAGCGGCTGCCAGGGGTCAGATTGATTGAAATGTGGAAAGCCGTATGTCCGGTGACAATAAATCCTTTTCGTATTTTGAAGTTGATCTGACGATGAACTACAAAGGTGGAAATCAGGCACAGATTAGGTAATAGTACTAGTTAAGGTACCAGGATCGTCTCTTGTTTTTAATCAAATTATAGGCATACTGTACCTCCCAAACTGGGTTTTTAATACATTTTGGAAGAAAGTTCAGTTCACTGAATATAAAAATTATTTTCAAAAAAAGGTTGTACCTAAAAGTTTTTAGGTTTTTCCAAATTAGCTTGTAATTTAGGTATAGAAATTAGTTTAAGTGACCACTTCTTGTGTATAATTGTTTTCTCGGACTAAGGATTTGGATCAGTTATTGTATTTCAAGCGTCGGTGGCTCAACCGGTAACGACTCGGTCCATCTAACCAGAGGTACCGGGTTCAAATCTGGACGGCCAATGTACCAATGAGTTTTTCATAAACTTACGTACATATACATACCGATTGCTTTAACGGTGAAGGAAAAACATCGTGAGGAAACCTGCACACGCCTGCGAAGAAACTCGAAGGTTGTGTGTGAAGTCGACCAACCCGCACTGGGCCCGCGTGGTCGACTAAGGCCTAATCGCCCTGATTCAGGGTAGGCTCGAGCCCCTCGGTGGGGACGTATATGAGCTGTTATAATAATTGTATTTACATTATTTACATTTCAAGTCTATCTAGTTTTTCATCTCAAAAACATGTATAGGGGCTACCAACAACAGTAAGCATTCATGTTCAAATTGGAATCAAGAAATTATTTCAAAGTATGTTCAGACATTATACCATATTTAAAGTACCTACATCTCTTCTCGCAGTTTTATATCTAGAGTCACCCTTATAAGGGAGACGACGCATCTCATAAACTAGGGGTGTCACCCTACATGCAATTGCAAGTGCTTAGCAACCACCCCTGAATTTTGAGCACTGAAGTGTACTCATCGACGAACCCAATTAAAATAGGGAGTGCTGATTAATTCATTTGGCAGCTCCCAAATTACTAAACCATGTCCCTTCTTAGCTAGGTGACTAGAGGGTTACTCGTCTAAATTTGTATAATGTGTGATAAGATTAGGAATGAACATAGAATTGTGTTTGTCCGAAATATAAGAAACAATCAATTGACGAGTGTTTAAAATAAACAAGTATTACATATTGTAGTGTAACTACTAGATAAAGAATGAAAAACCAAGTTCAGAAGTTTAACCGTCCAGGCCGACCTTGAATATTGACGTTCCCTTCCTTCAGGCGGACCCGCCATTTTCCAAAATGGCGGAAAATGACAAGAAATTGTCAAATTATGAAAAGTTTATCTATGATTTTATATTAAACTGCGTATGGCACTAAGAGCGGAATTTAATAACGACGTAAGTCCATAAATCAACCCAAGGCAGTTTCAACACAGTTTTAACTATATTTGTGTACTTTAGAGCATAAGGTCGCGTGTTGTTACCGGGGCCGATGGGTCCCATTAATACTCAACGGAAAGAACAACTTACCGGGACAGATGGGTCCCATTAATACTCAATCGGTTAACTTAACGGAATACAGCAAGATGAGACGATGTCAAGGGCTTATCAATTGTGAAATTAAAAAAAATGATATAATATAGGAACCTAGACGTTTCTTTAAACATGAAATAACACATCTTCTTCTGTTTTTCGGTCACGACAAGTTGCGGTTATGCACAAGTATGAAGTACGGATCAATTCCAACAGTTGCGGTCAACAACACCTTCTGCGGCAATCATAACTTAATGTAGGTATAATTTTGTTGAAAGTGAAATCATCTGTTCATTTTTTAGAATTTGAAGTTGACATCGAGCACCATATCAATGGAGAAAGCAACAAGTAGAATAACATTTGTTGACGCCTGGAAAAACTGCTCAAGAAAAAGAACACAGTGACTTACATCCTCTTTGATATCAACCTAACCTTCGTGCCGTGCCGACTGCCGGCTACTTTTATAAATTTTACCATCACAATTTTCTGGACCTTGTATATTGTGAAGTGAAAAACCTATTTTTAAACAACAATAAATAGAGGCAGAACGACTTACTTTGCTTTTTTTTACCACGTCGTCCGTGAGGCGACACATTAATGAAAAACTCTAATACTTATGTTCGTAAAACATACAAAACATACTTGTAAGTGCATTTGAGAAAGCATTTATTGAAGTATCAACTACTTACTTCAAAAGAAAAATAAACATTGTGGAACAGCAGACGGCATATTGACTTTAGCTGTATCGATATCAATAAAATAGGAATTCCACGAATAGTCTAAAATTTCTAGGAAACCATAAAACGTGATACGATCAATACTTGGTCGATAATGTTTGAAAAAGCTCGTTTCTTGCTGGTACAAATTGTGCAAGTTAAAAGCAATCTGAAGCTAATAGATAAATTAAATAGATAACAGACGCCACTAGCAATTTGCCCCAATTAGGTGTGTTCTGGAGAAAGCAACGATACGATCCTTTCTGCAATTTCAACAAAACTTACGACAATATAGACGAGTAAATTTTATGTTGGCTGATCTTTGGACAGAGTAAGTATGGTGTGGGCTTGGGAGCAAATAGAATAGAAGCCCTATCTGCACTGAGAGGGACTTTTTATGGTAGAAAATAATAAATAGTAGATTCTATCTGAGATAAAGAGTCTAATGAAGAGAAACTAATCACTGATTTAATTATCCTTAATATAAAGAAATTCACTGACTCATCAACGTGCCCAAACCCTTCGGCCTAAAAACCCGACATTTTGCCAAGAAATTCCCTATATGATGTAGGTACTAGTAGAAACCTAAAATTAAATATAAACAACATTAGTTTTTCACAATATTTGAATAAGAATCGCTAAACTGAAATGACAGTGGGCAGGGCACATAGCTCCTAGAACAGATGGCTGTTGGGGCAGTAAAGTTCTCAAGTGGCGACGGCGCACCGGAAAACGTAGCGTAGGCAGGCCTCCCACGCGGTGGACCGACGACCTAGTGAGTATCGTGGGAAGTCGCTGGATGCAGGCAGCGCAGGACCGGTCGTCATGGAAATTCTTGGGATAGCCTTTGTCCAGCAGACTAGACGTCTTTCAGCTGATGTGATGATGATGATTGAATAACATCTAAAAACCTCAAAACTTTTCGGTTTAATTGGAAAAAAGTTTTTATGCTCAAGTATGCCAAATACTCAGTCACGTTTCAAAATTCAAAATGGCGAGCACTATTATCTACTATTCTAATGAAAATAAACGACGATCCTAGTAACTTGATTCCATCTCCAAAGTTCATCATCAGATCAAACTTCAAAATACCAAAAGGATCTATTCCCCGGGAAAACGGCTTCATACCAAAGGTCATTGGGCAGCATAGTATGAAACCTATACCCACGGCCTACAGAAAAAAAATTAGGTAGGATGTTTAGATAAGCGTCTCTAGTTCACGAATATATATGTCGCATTAATGTAGTTAATGGGATTCAAGCCAAAAGCTTAAAAAAGAAAAATATAATATTGAGGTTCAAACTTTCGTGTTAGCAACGTGACAGAACGTCCTTAAACGTTCTTGAGGTAAAAAAAATAGATGGAGCCTATTGCTAGTGAAAAGCAGAGTTGTACAAATCGATGGAGCCTCTTGCTAGTGAAAAGAAAAGTTGAAAAAATGGATGAAGCCTCTTGCTAGTGAAGAGCAGAGTTGAAAAAATCGAAGGAGCCTCTTGCTAGTGAGGAGCAGAGTTAAAAAAATAGATGGAGCCTCTTGCTAGTGAGGAGCAGAGTTGAAAAAATAGATGGAGCCCCTTCATCCATTTTTTCAAATCTGCTTTTCACTAGCAAGAGGCTCCATCGATTTTTTCAACTCTGCTCTTCACTAGCAAGAGGCTTCATTGATTTTTTAAACTCTGCTCTTCACTAGCAAGAGGCGCCATCGCTTTTTTTCACTCTGCTGTCCATCAACAAGAAGCTTCATCGATTTTTTCAAATCTGCTTTTTACTAGCAAGAGGCTCCATCTTTTTTTTAACTCTGCTCTTCACTGGCAAGAGGCTCCATCGCTTTTTCTCACTCTCCTTTTCATTAACAAGACGCTTCATTGATTTTTTTAACTCTGGTCTTCACTAGCAAGAGGCTTCATCCATTTTTTCAACTCTAGTCTTCACTAGCAAGAGGCTCCATCTATTTTTTCATTTCTGCTCCTCCCTAGCAAGAGGCTTCATCGATTTTTTAAACTCTGCTCTTCACTAGCAAGAGGCGCCATCGCTTTTTTTCTCTCTGCTGTCCATCAACAAGAAGCTTCATCGATTTTTTCAAATCTGCTTTTTACTAGCAAGAGGCTCCATCTTTTTTTTAACTCTGCTCTTCACTAGCAAGAGGCTCCATTTATTTTGTCAACTCCGTACTCTACTAGCAAGAGCCTCCATCGATTTTTTTAACTCTGCTTTTCATCAACAAGAGGTTCCATCGATTTTTTCAACTCTGGTCTTTACTAGCAAGAGGCTCCATCGATTTGTACAACTCTGCTTTTCACTAGCAATAGGCTCCATCGATTTTTTTATTTCTGGTCTTCACTAGCAAGAGGCTTCATCCATTTTTTCAACTCTGCTTTTCACTAGCAAGAGGCTTCATCGATTTTTTTAACTCTGGTCTTCACTAGCAAGAGGCTTCATCCATTTTTTCAACTCTGCTTTTTACTAGCAACAGGCTCCATCTATTTTTTCAACTCTGCTCCTCCCTAGCAAGAGGCTCCATCGATTTTTTCAACTTTGCTTTTCACTAGCAAGAGGCTCCATCGATTTGTGCTTCACTAAAATTGCTTTATTAATGCATTTATATATTTTTTTTACATGTTATTCCCATGGTTTAAAAAAAAAAAATATGTAATGAAATGTGGGTTAATACTTAACAATTTAAAACTAATTTGGTTTTTGTAGGATAACTTTAGTTAACCGGGTCAGATTTTGCCCAATGACCTTTCATCTAAATCGGACTTCTGGAAGTAGCTCCAAAATCGCTTGCAAGATTTGACCTAAATAAACTAACACACAAATATTGCAAGTTAAATAAAAACTTGCAATAAGAAACCGACTTAAAACTATAAAGTTCAGACCATTTATAGCCAAACAGAGAGCAATGTATATGTTACGGCTAAAACACGAAGCGCGGCTGCATCTAGTTTTAGCCGGTTAGAACTAGGTGTAGCCACTTACTCTTGGTTAAACCTAGTACGAGCCGATTATTTTCGGGTAAAACTAGGTCTATCCTTCATCATGCCGGCTACAACTAGGTTCGGCCATTCCCTGTTGGATAAAACTAGGTCTATCCGATATCATTCCGGCTAGAACTAGGTCCAGCCATTCCCTGTTGGATAAAACTAGATGCAAACAAGTTGAAACAAGTAACAGGCGCCTGGCCACCAAAAGCCATCAAAAGAGAATGAGCCATCAACATCAGGAAGTTGCCAGAAAGAAATCGAAATGACATATTGCGGGCTCTGTGACCAGAATGAGGAGAAAAAATGTAAGCTGTGTGAAAAGAAACTAAAAATTGACTTTAACAGGAAAGGCGCACAGGAAGGTTTGTTAAAACAAGCTATAAAAATGACAGCTTCATCAAATGAAAAGTTTCCCCCATGTAAAGTCGGTGAAACAGTCCGAGTAAAAATTCCTGACGTGGACAGAGGTAGAGGCGACTTTCCCAATGTGTTAATGGTTGTACTTGAATGAAACGACAAGGGGTTATACAAATTAGGAAACAAATACGGCACTATAACAGAACTATTTTCAAGAAATCAGTTCACTGTGTGTGACTCAAAATTTTTAGATATTGACATGGTTTCACCCGAAAAGAAATCACTACGCCAAATAGCCAATGCACAATCGACCTCTGGTGGGCAAGGCTATAAAAGATGCCACTGCAAAACCAAATATGGCAACAAAAAGTGCCTCTGCAAATTTTTTATTTTGTGCAACCCAAAATGTCACTCAAGTTTAAGTTGTTCTAATAAATAGTTTATGTTACTTTATAAAAGTGTGATTTATAATTATAATAACATTCTTTAAATTATAATATGCAATTATTGTCTGTTGTTAAAAAATGTTCCTGATTGTTTCTATTATATTAAAAATTGTACTCCTAATAATTTGTGTTAATTATTACAATGTGATTTATAAGAATAAAAAAACTCTCTACGTTTCTTTTTATTGGATGTTTTTTTAATATATAAAAAAGCTCTGCCGATAGCATGCCGGCTACAACTATGTACAGCCAATCCCTGTTAGATAAAACTAAGACACGCGCTGCTGCTGCAGACGCTGTGAGTCACACTCGCTAGTAGACCTGCAGTAGATCAGCAGCACCTGGCGCTCACAACCTGCAGAGGCGCGTGCCTCGCTATGCCCTCCACCCCGCGCCGCTGCTGCAGATGCTGTGAGTCATGAGTGTGACGCGGGGCGGAAGGCTTGGCGGGACACGCATCTAAGTTTTATCCAACAGGGATTGTCTGGACCTAGTTCTAGCCGGAATGATATCGGATAGACCTAGTTTTATCCAACAGGGAATGGCCGAACCTAGTTGTAGCCGGCATGATGAAGGATAGACCTAGTTTTATCCAACAGGGAATGGCCGAACCTAGTTGTAGCCGGCATGATGAAGGATAGACCTAGTTTTATCCAACAGGGAATGGCCGAACCTAGTTGTAGCCGGCATGATGAAGGATAGACCTAGTTTTACCCGAAAATAATCGGCTCGTACTAGGTTTAACCAAGAGTAAGTGGCTACACCTAGTTCTAACCAGCTAAAACTAGGTGCAGCCGCGCTTCGGATTTTAGCCGTAACATATATAAACACAGCAATAATACCTACACACAAACCTTGTAAGTAATGAAAAACAAGTTGTGTTTGTGTTCTTGCATTCTAAGAGCTCAGTCATGCCCGAGGAACTATGGACCAAATATGATCCCTACTATTCGTACTACGTCACAAAGTAAAGCCGCTGTAAACAAACAACTTGTTCGAGAAAAAGGTAAAAGAGAGGTCCTTTTTATGCATTTCTTGAGTGACAGATAAGTAATGGCATTTAAGTGCTAACAAAGAAAACTCAATTGGTGCTTACATGCGCATGGCGCAAGAATCGCAAGATGAACCAATAATATGTATAGCAATACCACACCCTGGACACTTCATACAACGGGCCAGAAATGACATTTCAAAAAAGGAATGACGGAACAAACAAAATGGCGGCGATATCCAATACGTTCGACAACCAAACTGTAACCAATCTGTATAAATCTGGGTGACAAGGGGGTGAGGTCGCAATCTAGAGAGCGGCAGGGAGTGTTACTGTATGTTAGTACTGATATATGTATATACTTTGGCAATACTGTGTATAATTTCTCGCGTAGCCTTCACCGTCCGGTATCCAAATCAACAATAAACCTACGCTTTTTAGTGTAGGCAAAATAAGATAAGGAGCAGGGAATTATAGACCTGAACTTTCCTCATAAATCGCTCCGTCCATTAATGAAAACCGTATGAAAATCCGTTTAGAAGTTTCTGAGTTTATCGCGTTCAGATAGAAAGACAGACACGGCTGGACAGACTTTGTTTAAAATACGTCGGGCATTCAATTATTACTTAGCCTCGCCGCCCGATGGCGCTGTTGTTACAAAAGAGTTTTACTATCGTGCAGTAAATACTTTTTGAAGTCTACTAAGAAGTTTTCAATCTTTTCCCTCCATTTGTTTTGTTTTGACAGCCTTTGGAAGCGAGCGTGTCGGTCGGTTTTACAAAAATGGAAAAAGAAAAATATCGTTCAGTGATTAGATTATTGTTTTCGGAAGGGAAAACGCGCAGCGAAATCAAAGAGCGCTTGGATGTGTGTACGGTGACTCTTCTCCTTCGATGGCGACCGTCAATTGGTTCAACGAGTTTGCTCGTGGCCGCACGTCGGTTTTTGATGAGCCACACCCAGGTGCACCGAAAACGGCTACTACGGAGGAAAACGTAAAAAAAATCCACGATCTCGTGTTGGCAGACCGGCGATTGAAGATTCGCGAGATAGCTGAGACTGTAGGCATCGCAGAAGGGACAGTGCATCATATTCTGCACGAAGGACTGGGTATGAAAAAGTTATCGGCGCGATGGGTGCCGCGCTTGATCACACCAGACAACAAGTGCAACCGTGAAACCACATCGGCGACATGTTTGGCGCTGTTTCAACGCAATCCGGCGGAGTTCTTGCGTCGTTTTGTGACCGTCGACGAAATATGGGTTCACTGGTACACACCAGAGACCAAGGAACAGTTGAAACAGTGGACTTTACCCGGCGAACGAGCTCCAAAGAAGGCGAAGACTGTTCAATCAGCCGGAAAGGTGATAGCCAGTGTTTTTTGGGACTCACAAGGTGTGATCTACATCGATTACCTCGAGAAAGGTAAAACAATCACGGGACTCTACTATTCCGACTTATTGGGCCGATTCGATGCCGAATTGAAAAAAAACGACCCCATTTGGCAAAGAAAAAAGTGCTGTTCCACCACGACAACGCGCTAGCTCACACCTCCGCCATCGTCATGGCCAAATTGGTCGAATTGCGCTACGAATTGCTGCCCCATCCACCGTATTCTCCAGATTTGGCTCCCTGTGACTTCTTCTTGTTGCCAAATCTGAAAAAATCACTCGCCGGCAAAGATTTGGGTCGAATGATGAGGTCATCGCCGCCACAGAGACCTATTTTGAAGACCTCGGGAAATATTTTTTGGACGGTTTAAAAAAGTTGGAGCATCGCTGGGCCAAGTGTATTGAATTGAAAGGAGACTATGTCGAAAAATAAATCTCTATTTTCTTAAAATTTTCGTTTTTCTTTTGTAGGCTAAATATTTTTTGAATTGCCCTCGTATGTATAGATTATGAAATAAAGAAAATCGTATACGAAAACTGCCGTTTAACAAATATTCTCAGAATAATCAATAGGTAGTAGATTAACATTAGTTACTAATTGTAAAGTTTTCTCGAAATCGTTAGAGCCATTTTGAGATTTTTGCTTCATTTTTGTTGTATGGCCAGCTCCCTTCCTTAAAAATGGTAAACCAGTCAGAAGCTGTCAGAATCCTTTAACAAATTATCAAAAAGTATTAATTTAAAAATTTGAATCATTAGATTAGCCGCTAAGAGACCGATGGAAGGACCTACCTTTTACCTTCAGAGATTTCTCGTAGAAACCGAGTATACCATATTTTAGAACTTACTAACGGTTACTATACAAACTTCTCAGTCCCCCCCCCCCCCCCTACCAGCTAAACCGCTATTTCAGGACATCTAAAAAAAAATAGTAGGGCAAATCAATTCAAAAGGAAAACTACCACGGTTATTAAGGCTTTTTTAGTTTAGGAGTAATGGTCGACCAACTTAAGGTGTGCAGTTGGATTTGTAAAAGGTTCATAGATTTTCCATACATAATATTCTATTACTAACTGCAAACATAAATTTGTTTTAAAAATATACTTTTTTTTAAAAGACTACTGAACTCTACCTTGCGTGAATCCGACTCGCACATGGCCGCTTTTAAATTTTTAAAAAAGCTATTGAGTTTTTATCAAGAAACTTATTTGTTCGCATAACGCAAAATTATCTGGAACGCACATACCTTTCGCGCATGCCTTTAATTTAATTTGATGGCCTCGTGCTTTAATAAGTGAGTGAAGTGTAGATGATATCATCTTGACGCAGCAAATAAATGTGTTTTGACGGTGAAGTAACCATTTATTATATTATTGCCTACTTCTCAATTTCCTTGTGTGAGATTAGATTGAAGTTATAAACAGCTGAACAAAGGCCGCCCCCTAGGATTTGCACAACGACCGACCGACAGTCCAGCGGTTTCCCACAGCCTTCACCAGGTCGTCGGTCCACCGATGGGAGGCCTGCTTACGCTACGTCTTCCGGTGCGCGGTTGCAACTCAAGAACTTTACTGCCCCTACGGCCACCTTTTCTACGAGCTATGTACACGTCCCACTGCCTTTTGAGTTTAGCGATTCTGTGAGCTATGTCGGTTACTTCGGTTCTCCTATCCCACAGATATCGGATGGAGCGAGCCTTGCTCGAAGTAACGCTCCGTGATCGAATCAGAAATGAAGAAATCTTTTTGAGAATAAAATTAGACGACATACCTCAATTAATTGTATTACCAAGGACAATTTTATTTAAAATAGAAGTATTTCTAGTTAAAAACATTGACTTCTTTCTTTTTGTTTGACTCTACATTCTTACCAATATAATAAATGTGAAAATGTGTTTGATTGTTACCTTTTCACGCTTAACACATATACCAATCTTGATGAAATTTGGCATACAGGTAGCCTGTGTCACAGGGAAGGACATACGCTACCTTTTATCCCATGAATATAGCATAGTCCGATGCAGTTCCGGAGGGAACTGAAAATATATTTTCTTTTTTGGTTAATTTCTTTAACATCGCAACGAAACAATGGACTGTTGTGATTTTTTGCGTAGAGATGGTTGAGGAGGTTGGAAATGACATAATTTACTAATTAGCTCATCCCGACATAGTTCCGTGGGATCTATGGAAAGCTCATTTTCACGCTTATGCACGTCGGCGTCGCAACGGAGTAACGCATTGTCGTGATTTTTTGTAAAGAATTGGTTGAGGTGATGGGAAGTGACTTAGACTGCTAATTAGAATAGCCCGATCTAGGATAGGGATCTAGAGAAAACTCACGTCCACGCTCGCAAGCCGCTTGCGGTTCGCACACCACTCCCGCTCGAAGACAGTCATAAAACAATGACCACGCGGGCAAAAGCTAGTTTCTAAATAAATATCACTCCAAAAAATATAAAAGGATCATTATAAAATAGGAACTGTAGTGTTTTATACGTAGGGTGTTAGGGATACCACTTTTGATATTTTACTGGCGTATTGTTTAGAGAATTTTTTAGAAAAAACACCACCCAATGGGAGGTCGCCCCGGTCTCCCCTCTTAAAATGGCAGCCATTTGAAAATTTTATGGTTAGATTTTTCCTTATTTCTTTTTTTTTTCAAAATCTTTGGCGTAATTAAAATGGATTCATTTGAAAGATTATAAAATTCTGCGTCTTTTGATACCCATATTAATAGTAACAAACACAAAATAATAAGATTACAATAATCTCTTTATTTTCTGACTTTTTACATTTCCTATTTTATTACAAAAACGAGCGTGTTAAAATGGCTTTTTCTTTTTAGATGCGCGTTAGTCTTAGCTATCAAATGGTACCCTAATCATTATTATTTGTGTAGAAAATCGTAAATAATATGTAGTTATTTTTCAGTTTTTTAAAGCTTTTATTTAACTTGCAATGTTTGTATATATGTATTTTTGTTTAGTTCAAATCTTGCGATCGATTTTAGAGCGACTTCCAGGTATCCGATTACGCTGAAATTTGGAATGAAGCCGTATTCCCCGTGACAATAGATCCTTTTGGTATTTTGAAGTTGATTTGATTATGAACTTTGTAGGTGGAGGTTTTTTATTTTTCAATCCAAACAACTAGACTTTACTGTGCTTACCTTTTTTATCGTGGTAAGGTGTATTTTTTATATTCATTAGAGCTTTTCGCTTTTTGAGCATAAAACAAGATAAAAGCTTGTACCAAAAAGCTTTTAGGTTTTCGAAAAGTATTCCTTTACATGTACTGTGAAACCTAACTTCTATACGAATTTCATGATTCTACAAATAGTGTCTACTGTCTACGTATCTAGTTCAACGGGAAGTACTTAATTACCCTATAGGTTTTAATTTATTTGCGTGTGTCGAAATATGCGGCAAAAACGACTGCATTTTTTATTGAGTTGACTTAGATGCTTGATTTTTTTTTACAGCTTCGAGGGACTGTAGATCTAAATATTTCATAATAACTGGAGTAACCTTAGATAGAAGAAGATGATATAAAATACTTACACGATAAGACGCCATACCGAAATTTTACGCTAGATAGAAGAAGAGAAAAGAAAATAAGAATCCAGAGAGAAGAAGAGAAAAGAAAATACGAATATGATTAAGATGCCATACCGAAATTTTACGCTAGCTAGAATAAGAGAGAAGAAAATAAGAATCTATAGAGAAGAAGAAAAAAGAAAATACGAATATGATTAAGATGCCATACCGAAATTTTACGCTAGATAGAATAAGAGAAAATCAAATACGAACATGATTAAGACGCCATACCGAAATTTTACGCTAGATAAAATAAGAGAAAATAAAATACGCACATGATTAGGACGCCATTCCGAAATTTTACGCTAGATAGAAGAAGAGAAAAATAAATAAGCCGCCATACCGAAATTTTAAGCTACATAGAAGAAGAACAGAATAAACTAGGAACAAGATTAAATCATACATTTGCGGGTTCACTAAGGCTGTTTTGTTTCCTCTTCCTAGACCCAAAAAAGGTTCAAAAAACATGGATGAAATCATGCAATTAGGTGCCAAGAACACATAACAAAAAACTTTAAATTACTGTGTGGCGAATTTGCTTCGAGCTACTGTTAATTGTCTTGTAAATGACGCAATAAACAAACATTAAATAAGTACGAGTAAATTGCATAGTTTGAACTTGAAAAAAATTGTCTTAATTTTTCTTTACAGTATACCTCTACCTACAGTGATCTATTATATATACGATATATATTCATAAAACAAAAGACAGTAGCTGCTACAGTGAATGCCTGCCTTGATGAATGGAAATTGCTTGAAAGATTTGAAAGAAACTATTTTTATGGACAGGCTCAATTAGCAAAAGACGAATTACCTCTACCTGTTTAACTAATGAAATGAAGTTTAAAAATATATTTTGTCTTTAGAAGGGTAATATATAAAACATTCAAAAGTATTCTATGGCAGGTGTTTGTGCGGCTCTAGCGGCAAACAGGAAAAAGTCGACGACCGAGCACAAAAAGTATTCTACGAAAGCTCCAAGGTATTATTATTGTTGTTCATTTCCAGTTGGCTATAAAACAGAATTAGACGGATAACAATATGAACGTCAAAGAGAATGTAATCAACTAGCATTTATGAGGCAGAAGCTCCATACTTAATGCAAGAAATTTGTATTCCTAAGAAATTGGTGATCGTATGGAAAAAGGTAATCCGTCCAAATTCAAAAGCGGTCAGTTGCTACTGCTATATAGATTTCAGCGTTCTTTTGAACTTTAACGAATTATATGTTTCATACGATGACTTTTTCTTTCTCTAATGAGTTCAACATCAGCAAGAGCAACTTGATAGATTTTTTAAGCTTACAAACATTCCCCGTGAATTCACATCTTATCCATCATACAAATAAATTGAAAATAATATGTCTAATGAGTAGTGCGGACAAAACATCAGCAAGAGCAACTGATAGATTTTTTTTAACTTACAAACATTCCCCGTGAATTCACATCTTATCCATCATACAAATGAATCCTAACTAATATTATAAATGTGTTTGTTTGTTTGTTTTTTTGTTACGGTTTCACGCTTCAACGCCTTGACCAATCTTCATGAAATTTGGCATGCAGGTAGCCTGTGTGTTTTTTGGTTAATTTCTTTAACATCGCAACGGAACAATGGATTGTTGTAATTTTTTGCATAGAGATGGTTGAGGGGTCGGAAAAGACATGATTAACTAATAAGCATGTCCTGACATAGTTCCCGAGGGATTTGGAAAAAAATTATGCCCACGCTCGCGAGCCGCTTGCGGCTCGCGCACCGCGCGCCCTCTGAGACAGTCATTACAACGATGTCCACGCGGGCGAAGCAGCGGGCAAAAGCTAGTTGAAAATAATATGTCTAATGAGTAGCGCGAACAAAACATCAGCAAGAGCAACTGATAGATTTTTTAACCATACAAACATTCTCCGTGAATTCACATCTTATCCATCATACAAATGAATTGAAAATAATATGTCTTATAAGTTCCGCGAAAACAACATCAGCAAGAGCAACTGATAGATTTTTTAAGCTTACTAACATTCCCAGTGAATTCACATCTTATCCATCATACAAATAAATTGAAAATAATATGACTAATGAGTTGCGCGAACACATCATCAAGAGTA
Organism: Coleophora flavipennella; assembly: GCA_947284805.1. NCBI lineage: Eukaryota > Metazoa > Arthropoda > Insecta > Lepidoptera > Coleophoridae > Coleophora > Coleophora flavipennella. The sequence goes on along the minus strand of OX369285.1, from coordinate 2,656,676 downwards.
ACTGATAGATTTTTTAACCTTACTTCACTTATTCACATCTTATCCATCATACAAATGAATTGAAAATAATATGTGTAATGTTAATAAATAATATTTAAACTATAGAACTAAAGACAAAAAGCTGTATCATGAAATATTAGGGGTTTAAGTTTAAAATTGCCGAAATGAAAACTTTTTAAAGAAAATTAACTTAAAAAATAGATCATCATCATCATCATCATATCAGCCGAAGGAAGTCCACTGCTGGACATAGGCCTCCCCCAAGGATCTCCACGACGACCGGTTCTGCGCTGCCCGCATCCAGCGGCTTCCCGCGACCTTCACCACGTCATCGGTCCACCGAGTGGGAGGCCTGCCTACACTACGCTTTCCGGTGCGTGGTCGCCACTCGAGAACTTTACTGCCCCAACGGCCATATGTTCTACGAGTAATGTGCCCCGCCCATTGCCACTTAAGTTTAGCAATTCTGAGAGCTATGTCGGTTACTTTGGTTCTCTTACGGATCTCCTCGTTTCTGATTCGATCACGCAGAGAAACTCCGAGCATAGCACGCTCCATTGCCCTTTGGGTGACCTTAAGCCTTCTTATGAGGCCTTCTTCTTATATAAAATAGATACATAAACAAAATTTATTTCCAAAGCATGTTGGATTTAAATCCATGAAAACGGGCTTTTTTACTTTAAAAATACGCAATTTTTGCCAAAATAACTAATACTTTCATTTTACAGCTCTAGACTTATCGCAGCAGTGTCTTCGTTACTAATATCATATTTGAAAATATCCTGCATACGATTTTGTAGTTATCGGGAAAATTCAAGAAAAATAACTAGGTATAAAAATTGTCCCATCAGATCACTAAGAAAACGCCTTTGTTCCTTTACATAGCTTGGAAGATTGGAAAAGAATGACATTACACACTGGTCAGTAATAAAAGACCATAATTTTACTTTAGTGTCATCATAATATAGTCAATAATTAAAAATAAGAACATTCATCATCATATCAGCCGAAGGAAGTCCACTGATGGACATAGGCCTCCCCCAAGGATCTCCCTCCACGACGACCGGATTTATAAAAATTGGTATGTAATTTAAAAATTAAATCACCAATTTCATACTAAAACACTTATTATGTATAAAAATGCAAACCTACAAACGTGTTTGCCAAACTTAATGTTGAAGAAGTGAATGACCGAATACCCGAACAAGGTATGCACAAGGAGTGTTAAATGTACCACCTGCAGTTCACGACTTCACGCTGAAGTATGATGCCCCGCGTTCAATCGGTGTATGTGAGGTTGCTAATAAAATTGTGTTGAACAAATACGTAGACATATTACAATTATCAATACTTACTTACTTGCTACAAACAATACCGACCAAAATTGCATTTCAAACAGCCATGTACTGATCTTGTTTAAAATTTTCAAAATCTAAAAGCAAGCTTTTATGTACTCCCGTTTCGATTACCTACAGTGTTTGTTTAATTAATATGATTATGAAAGAACCTGTCCTGTGGTGTGGCCCTAGAATAGTATCACCCTATCTCTTCCCGAGGATGTCGTAAGAAGCGACTAAGGGATTAAAAACCGGATGATGGCCAGCAGTGTCCTTTCTGCGAATTGTGCCACCACACTGCACTCACTGCAATTTCCAACCCGTCTACTAAGAGTGGCAATTACGGCAAACCCCCAACTTGGGGGAGGCCGTCCAGCAGTGGACGTCTTTAGGCTGAAGTGATGATGGTTATTATCAAGCTGATTTGCAAAAACAAATCATAATTTGTATATAACAAAAGCTTATACAGGTAATCTTGGTAAGCCCGCTTCCATCTTCGGCATCATCGTCACTAACCATCAGGTGAGATGATGCCAAGGGCTTACCAATTGAGAAAAAAAATAAAAAAAAAACTTTAAAAACCTTACTGTCACATTCGGCTGTAGCCAATTCATCATCATTAGTACTGTCTTTATATATTTTACTTTCTCGGGTTATTCATCTTTTACTACAGGTAGGTGGTAAATCATTATTTCTGCTCCTTTATCAAAATGTTTCACGTATAACAAATCACGTGATCACGAGTGTACCTACCGGGTCTTTTCATTAAAAACGACCTTCATAGTAGTACCTACAAATGGAACTTTGCAAAAAGTACTCTGAAACGTAATACGAAGTCACGATTGTATTTTTTGTTTGATATACATTAATTAACGTCAGTGTTACGGATGGAACAACAAAAGCTCCAATAGTTATTGTAAGTAACAGAGTGATTTGCATTTGAGAAGTACCTTTTTGTGATAATCAGTAAACCTTTTAGTATCTACTATTATGTGTTTACATGTTAGTCAATCAATAACTTCATCATCTTGTCTGTCTGTCTATTCATCGGACACATTTACGGCTTGGAACTGAAGTTAAACTGCACATAAACATTTGGATAAGTCGTAAGCACGAGCTACAACTAACTGAATAAGGTATGGTCGATTACTGTCATAATGAATTTATGATCGATAATCAATGTTTAAAATTATGTCTAGTGAGCAATTATAGGCATTGTCGTCATGAAGATTCTTACTTTTATTACATTAGTTATATTAAAGTCGGACTCTTAATTAGATGCAGTAAACAGACGTTACGTCGGTATGGAAATGACATTGCTACTTACCCACGAAACGTCAGTTTACTGCTGAATTTGAATTAAATACGTCTGTGTTCCAAGGAGGTTCTACATAGCTCACAGATAAGCAAATTCACTGACGCTTACATAACTACATAAGCAATTCTAGATTCACAATCGTTTCGAAAATTTATCCGAAAGTGTTTCTGTCTGTCTGTTACTCTTGCAAGACAAAATTACTACACCGAATTTTGCTAAAATTTGGTACAGAGGGAACAACATAGGAAGCTTTTCAATCCAGCAAAGGACATTGTTCCCGAGGGATCAAGAAAATAACTGATTTTCGGTGTCAAATGTTAACTCAATCACCATAGTATAGTAGAGAAGAAAACAGTATAGTGTGGTGGAGTGGAAGTGTGTAGTTTAGTAGAGTAGAGTATAGTATCTATAGTATAGTACAGTACAATATAGTATAGTAAATAGTATAATATGGTATGGTATAGTATAGTATGATAATTAAGTAACTCTTTCTTTCAAATCATTTCTTCTGCGTCAGTAACGGGAAATAACAAAATCGGCAAACAAGGCGAAGTCGATGAGTTCTCACGATGAATGGTCAAGATGTTTCTTGAATAGACAGTAAGCAGAGTAAACATTGTCTGGACCAAAGTAAATATGCAAACATTTGTAAACCAATTAGGCTTGTTGAAGGAAGTTATACGGCAAACATAAATGATAAGAATAGGTGTATCTTCAAATAAAATTGACCTCATTAAAAAGGCACTACGAGAAAATCTAAAAAGATTTCTATCTATCTATGCTGATTCATGCAAAATCATCCTAAGATACTCGTATGTACAATGTTCATTCTTCATTTACCAATTGAAATTTAACTGCAGATGAATAATATAAAAAACATAATGATGCATCGCTGTTTATTGAATCGGTATTAGATAAATAATATTAATATTATTGATTATCTTTACTAATATTATAAATGTTAAAATGTGTTTGTTTATCTGTTTTTTACCTCGTTACGCTTCAACATCTCAACCAATATTGACAAGATTTGACAAGCAGGTAGCCTGTGTCATGGACCATAGTGAAGGACATAGGCTACTTTTTATTCCGTGAAAATAGCAAAGTCCGATACAGATCTTAAGGAACTGAAAAAATTTATCTTTTTTGAGTTGACTTCTTTAACATCGCAACGGAGCAACAGATTGTTGTGATTTTATGCACAGAGATGGCTAGTATATTCTAAGTCTATGGTTTGGAGTGTGAGAAACTACGTAGATTACTAATAAGCATTCCCGAGGGATCTGGGAAAAATCATTTTCAGCCTCGCACACGTCGGCGTCGCAACGGAGTAACGGAATGACATGATATTTTGCGTAGAAATAGTTGAGGGGGTGGGAAGTGACATACACTGCTTATCAGAATAGCCCGATATAGTTTCAGAGGGATCTGGAGTAAACTCCTGTCTACGCTCGCGCACCACTCACCCTCAAAGACAGTCATAACAACGATGCCCATGTAAGCGAAGCCGCGGGCAAAAACTAGTGATGTAGTAAATACTGTGGCCATTATGTCACCCGGAAACCATCCGTGGCCCACTCCCACTAATCACATCACTACCTACAGTAACATCACAGTAACATCAGCATCACACGACCTTCAGTAATTACGAGGCAAATGATTGAACCAGAAACGTAGTGCGGCTACTACAAAAGTTATTTCAAAACAAATGGACACACATCCGGCACGGTGGACCAACGATGCATGAACAAATAGAAGGCAGGTATGTACATAGTACATACACATGCATGCAACTCATCAATCAATGAGACGAACGCAACGTGATTTAGTTGAGAAAAATTAAAAACAAATTAGGGCTAGCGAAACAAAAGGGCTTTCGAGGTCACTTTTAAAGACTTCACAGACGATATTAAATACGAGTACAAAAAAATAACAGATAAATATTGACCATTTGTGTGTCTCGCCACGCATTGTGCAGGGTTTTCTCAGGATAAAATAAAAGCGTATTCACAAAATCATTTCCCATACAACCTTAAAATTACTACTCCTTGGAAGTGGATGGCCGATTCTAAAAAAAAACTTTATAGAAAAGCAAGTCACGAAATTTGAGTTAACCGATAGTTTACAAAAAAAATTGTGTTGTCACTAAATATTAGTGGTCTAAGGTTTTCATTGTAATTTTAAAATTCGCAATTCTTTTTTCAAACAAATTAGCTACATATTTAGAATATGTAATCTATCCATCCACACACTAGTATTTCGTGACTTGCTTAAGAGTATAAAGTTTCATTAGATTCGGCCCATCCATTTTCAAGAAGTAATAATTTTAAGTTTGTATAGGAAACGATTTTGTGAATATGCTCTGAAATACCTATACGTCTACACCCTAAACACTTCATACAACGGGCCAGAAAATACATTTCAAAAAAGGAATAAGGGAACAAACAAAATGGCGGCGAAATCCTATACGTTCGACAACCAAACTGTAACCAATCTGTATCAATCTGGGTGACGAGGGGGTGAGGTTGCAATCTAGAGAGCTGCAGGGAGTGTCCATACTGTATGTTAGTACTAATATATATACTTTGACGTAACTTTAGAAAGGACAGGGAAACATAACTAAACATAAACATGACTAGCTATATCTTGGGAACGGAAAACTTGATAAAAATATAATGATTTTAGAAAGCACTAATTTAATTTTGCTCATTACGAGGAGTGCACACAAATATTATTTTATGACCGGTATGGTATGGACGGCACCCAGTACCTGGCACCCCTAAAAATATTTTTTTAAATACCTATCGTGTATCCAAAAAAACTTTAATCTGGTCAGGACACAGTAAAATATGAGTGATACGAAACGAACCCGTAAATGCTCCAAGCCTCCGTCTGACTAGACTTAAGTTTCGACATCCAAGTTAGCGGTGAGTGATGTGGAGCAGATAATAGCGAAGATAACGATAGATGGAGGGCTCAAATTATTTATAAAATCGATCATAAGAAACCACTATCAAAGATAATGTTTGTAGAGCCCAAATTTGATTCTGCGGAACAAATTGTTAATGACCAGTATACTATGCAATTTTGTGAATGCAGATGATAATCTAATATACTGAGTTATTTTAGTAAACTCTTGCTCTACCTTTTCTGAGAAAAATCTCGTATCTATACATATAGTAAAATTGTTTACCCAAAAAAATCTGTACATTGAATAAATTCGTAAAAAAATACCCGACTTAAAATGTGCATGTAACTGAACATGTGTTTGTTTGTCTTTCTGTTTGAACGCGCTTCATTTGTCATGTTCCGTTATCCACGCGAACGAAGTCGCAAGCTACACCTAGTATTAAGTAAAATAATAAAAGTATTTTTGAGTATCTGCTGTTCTTTAATCTTTAATAATATATTTATATCTCTGATCAGGACGTCGTCGCATCATTCCATTAGGCACTATAACAAAAATTTGTAACGCTAACAGTACAGCAATATCATTTCTTTTATAAAAACTTTTATTTAACTTGCAATGTTTGTTTGTATGTATGTTTAGGTCGAATTTTGAAAACCAATTTTAGAGCGACTTTTAGGGCTCCGATTTAGCTGAAATTTGGTATGAAGCCAGGTGACAATAGATTCTTTTGCTACTTTGAAGTTGATCTAATGATGAAATTTGGATGTGGAACCAATGTCCCTGGATCGTCTTTTATTTTTAGTAGAATCGTAGGAACGCATTTTTTAAAATTTGGAAACGTGCCGACAGCATTTGGCTTTTTAGCATAAATCCCTTTTTTTATAATAAAAGCTTGTTCTTAGGTACCTAAAAGATTTAAGGTTTTTCTTTAACTTACATATCTTGCGAGTGTTCCACAACCTTTAAGTAATCCTATCCAATCTCTTCTTGTAGTGCATCGTTCGTCTTCGTTAGTTTTACATACGTCACGAGATGCATATCGTTAGTAGTTTGAAAGAGGAAATTAGATGCACGCAGATGCAGATTGTGTAATACAACTCTTGGATCGTACCTTGATGGAGTATTGATTATAAAAAGTTCATCGTGCAACCGGTTTCATATTTTACCTGAAAAGATAATAAAGTAAATATTAGTTTTACTGATTACATCATTCATGGCATGTTTTGTTTATGGTCTATATGTGTGGTTGAGATAGATGATGATTGATACATGTTCTTGAGCTGTTTCGGATAAATTTGACGTAATTTGGAGCCGCTCGGGGCTTAGTTTGTTGTTTTGTAAGAACACCAGAAATTGCCCCCAGTAGAGGCGTTCCGTCACGGATCGCTCGGGGTCGATTGACAACAAAATTGTTCATGTTAAAACTGAGGCAGAAACAAAAATGGTAATAGTCAGAAATTAGAGATGCTTGTACTCTGTTTACCACTAACAATACATCTGCCACAAACTTTTTTACCTACCCGCGTTATTGAAAGAGCACGTGGGATAAACTTGCAGAAAAGACCGATGAAAGAAGGAGTTATTTTAGGAATCGTATTGTATTTTAAGTTCTCGAAATTTTCGTGGGATTTAATTTAAAAGAATAAAAGTGAAGTTACAAAATAAAATCTTTAATCTTTAAAATTCACGTGTCACAGTGTTAGTTGCCATGAATTTTTTTGTGTATATTCGGTATGTCTGAGAATAGGTATAAGAACACTTTTTCTTCTGGTCATCGCATCACGCGTGAACGGCTGGACGGATTTCGCTAATTCTTTTTTGTTGAGTTTGTTATTGTCAGAAGGTTCTTATGTAGGGTAGTGTAGTTAGGGTACTGTAGTGTAGTGTAGGGTATGGTATGGTAGTGTAATGTAGTGTAGTTTAAACTGTAAGGTGGTACGAAGTTCTCCGGGACAGTTAGTAAGTACTGTGATAAATTAAAAACATCGTCGTGTTTTTGTAAGTATGAAAAAAGTGCATGCAAAACATAAGAGAACCACATATCTACAAGAATATATTTTCAGGGTCACCAACTATTATAACGACATTATTTACAATTACATTTTTATTTAATTTGCCGTATTAGTTATTTTGGTTCAAATCTTGGAAGCTGAACCACTTCCCTGTTTCCGACCGAGCTGAAATTTTGAATACACGATTAGTTTGGATGACAATCCAGGGTTAGCTAAGTGACGTCATTCTAAAACTAATATGGCGGGCTCCAAAACATGGCGAAGGAGTTATTTTTCATGCACCCACATGCATGATATGGGTATCAAATGAAAGGGTTTACGGAGAGGAATCCTTACTAATATTATAAATGTGAAAATGTGTTTGTTTGTTTGTTTATTTGTTTGTTACCTTTTCACACTTCTACACCTCAACCAATCTTGATAAAATTTGGCATGCAGGTAGCCTGTATCACGGGGAAGGGCATAGGCTATTTTTTATCCCGGAAAAATAGCATAATATGATACAGTTCCTGAGGGAACTAAAAAAATGCTCTTTTTTTGGTTAATTTCTTTTACATTGCAACGGAACAATGGATTGTTGTAATATTTGGCACAGAGATGGTTGAGAAGGTGAGAAACGACATAATTTACTAATCATTAATCACCCTTAAAGACAGTCATAAAAACTATATCCACGCGGGCGAAGCCGCGGTAAAAAGCTAATACGAAATAATTTAAATTATTTTCAAAGACAAATTGGTACATAAAAGTTTTCAGGATCGGGGTCACACAAACAGGGTTCCGCACCAAAACTTTACCAACAGAACAAGACCTCTCAGTACATTTTTTGCTCTAGGTAAATAGGTGTCTATTTATTCTGGACTTTGGAAATTTTATTTTTCCTGTAGAAACGTAAGGACATTAGATTTTCTCATAGATTTTCCTATAATCTATGCATTCAACCTCATATACTGTAATATTTTCAAGATTTGAGGCCGCCCAGTAGTTTCAAAGATATGGGGGAAATTGTCAATATTCGCCATTTTTCTTAAACTATTTAACTATTTATTTTAAAATTAAAAAAATATATTTAAGATTTTACAATAAGCCCTTTCATTTGATGTGTCACACGATATAGACTGCATTTTTATTAAAATTTCTAACTTACCCCCCAAAAGTGGCCCTCATGTTTACGTTGCACGTCCGTCTTGAGTCACCGACTTACATATATATGTGTACCAAATTTCATCTCAATTGGTCCAATAGTTAGGTATCTAGAGAAAACTTATGTTTACGCTCGCAAGCTGCGGCTCTCACCCTCAAAAACAGTCATAAAAACGATGTCTAACGCCAGCGAAGCCACGGGCAAAAGTTTGTACTGGTATAAATGAAGGATTAAGCTTAATCTCAAATGTAGCTGCACTGGTTTTAAAAGGAATATAAAATGGCGTCAGAAATGTAAGGATCGGCTGGTTTTGGAGCGAAAGTTGTTTTTGTATTCTGCAAAAAGTGACATTTCTTTGCATAATTATCCATTGTTCGTTAAAGAAACAAGCACACTCATAAGGTCGTTGACTTATTTGTGTTGTAACAATAAATAATTAAGTCATAATTCTGTTACGACGTATAAGTACCTTGGTTCAGTGTGCACAATAAATATTTTTTATCCTGTGAAAGTTTCTTGTGAGTCAATATAGGAATTAAAATGATAAAAGCTAAAGGTCCCTTTGTCCGAACGACGATTGACGATGAAAGAATTATATTTAATGTAGGTACGTTGATACGACAAGTTAGCAACGTAAGTCTTTCTTTATAGATTAGCGAGATATTGACAAAGTCTCATTACATCATCATATCAGCCGAAAGACGTCCACTGCTGGACAAAGGCCTCCCTCAAGGATTTCCACAACGAACGGTCCTGCGCTGCCCTCATCCAGCGGCTTCCCACGACCCTCACCAGGTCGTCGGTCCACCGAGTAGGGGGGCCTGCCTTCGCTACGTCTTCTGGTACGCGGTAGCCACTCGAGAACTTATTGCCCCAACGGCTATCTGTTCTACGAGCTATGTGCCCTGCCGATTGACACTTAAGTTAAGCAATTCTAAAATCTATTTCGGTTACTTTAGTTCTCCTACTGATCTTGTTTCTGATTCGATCACGCAGCGAAACTGCGAGCGCGAGCATAGCACACTCTACTGCCCTTTGAGTGACCTTGAGCCTTCTTAACATAGCCTTTGTATTCTAAAAAAATCAAGAATGCAAGTATGTTACTACTAAGTAAATAGTCACAAGTATTTACTATAGTTACGTAAAGTTTACTAGGCTACAACTCAAAAGCCTTAAAATTGTTTAGGAGCAGGTGTGTTTTAAAATTTAAGGCAACTTGAGATTGCTTCTTTCGATTGCTATTTTTGAAGACACAAAAGATCAAATTTATTTTATTTTTTGAACTTGGTGTATCAAGATTCAAGAGGTACATATAGTGCTTAATGCTCTCTATACACAAGACCATCGATTTACAATTTTATAGAGTGCAAACAATCCATATCCACTAGCTGACTGATAAGGCAGACGCCAGCGCATCTTATCTATCAGCCCTCCGCTTAAATGCGCGACGATTTGTGTAGTTCAGAGTTGTGTTATCATTTATCGGAAAAGAAACCAAGTTAAGAAACTTAAGGATATTAATCTTTATCAATTCATATCTTAAGAAATCATCATGTTTTTAGAGTCCCGGAAACGCAAATGGTGACCAACGGGACCTAAGCCGCCGCTGTCCGTCGGTCTGTCTGTTTGCCAGCGGGCTGTATTGCATGAAAGGTAATAGGTAGATAGTTGGTTTTTTACAGAGTTTGTATTTCTATTACCAATATTTATAAAAAAAAATAAAAAAAAGAAATAGTTAAAAAATAATAAATAAACAAAAATACAAAAACGTGTTTTCAAAGGTGTTTTAAAGGTTTTTTTTGATTTAGCTCTATCTAGAGCTAATCAAAAAAAACCTTTAAAACACCTTTGAAAACACGTTTTTGTATTTTTGTACGATAGATATCGTACAACGGATATACAGTCATACAAGCTTGAAACTTGGTGTACTAATTCTGAAGTAAAACAACAAATAATAAAAACCGGCCAAACGTGAGTCGTATTCGCACTAAGGAGTCCAAATTGTACAAAAAAAATGTTTTTTTGATCCTCGGGAACTATGAGGAAATATTTTATTCCGGAAAAAAGTACAGTTGTTGTTCTCCGCCATTTGATTCGCCTCTGTGCCTTTCAGCGAAATCGGTTCAGAGTTTGTGATTGGGAAAGCAAACAAACAGACACACTTTCAGACACACTTTCGGATTTATATATTACTAACGATGTATAAAACTTGAAACATAAAAATATCATATTATTTCTGATGTGTATGTTAATAATAACCTGCCTTAACTCAGTCCTTTAAATGGACCAATTTTTTTTGGTAAAGCTATTAAGGCTATCCGGAACGGAAATAGAAAATTAATGAAAGCTCTCCTGCATAAAAAAAAATTTACCCCTCTTCTTTGGGTAGACGGGTAAATGCTGTCACTCCACGGGATGAAGACGCATCTACCGATACCTCAATAATTTTGAACAAAAAAAAACCGACTTCAAACTGGAAACTAAGGTTCCCCTCGATTTCTCTGAGATGCCATCATCAGATCCTGGTTTCCTTACCATGGTACCACCCTTAGGATATCTCCTTTCCAAAAAAAAAGAATCATCAAAATTGGTTCATAAACGACGAAGTTATCCGCGAACAAACTAAAAAAAAAATGAACAGTCGAATTGAGAAACCTCCTCCTTGAAGTCGGTTAAAAAGTGGCTAGTCGGGTATTTAGTGTGTTGATTTGTATGGAAACCTTGCAAATCTTCAACAAAGGAAGCCGCTTGGCACAGGCATACCTAGTGGTCATCTGAGCTGATTTAGCCCTGTACCCACGTGGTACCACCCTGCAGGTAGGTGGGGGAGGGGGGGGAAAATTCCATCTGCCGCGCTGCACTCTTTCGTCCATATCTCCGTAAGTTTAGCAAACAAGTCGTGTTTGCTATCGTTTTCGTATAATTTAAGGTCGACAAATTCATTTCTGGAACAATATTTTCACTTGTTCATAGAAGAAAAAAATATTAGGCGCAAAAATAGAAAAAATAGAAATAAAAATTCTTACAAAATCTTTGCCTACAATTAAACCAGGAGATTATGTTTTATAAAAAAAATATAATTATGTAGCCCTGTTTATTTTGATAATACATACATAAACTTTCTTAATAAATTTAACTTATAAATGTGTAAAAAAAACATTAGCGTCGCACGGCGGAGCTGCGTTTTAGCGGCTCGTTCAACTCGACCGCTGCGCGGAGCGCTCAGTGACCATACACGCGTGTTCTCAGTTCAGTCGGTTCGCATCTTACTCATCTTACTACATAACGCAAGCACGTATTTTGAACTTTTGAAGTGTTTTCAGGAAGATAAACTATCAAACTAGTAAATTTTTTTCATAGGATATGAGAATTGTAAGTATTTATTTAGATTTACTATGTTTTTAAACGATTTTATTTAGATTTACTATGTTTTTAAACGATTTTATTTGACTTAACCCCGTATATTTATGCCTTTCTTTGTTTCAAATCTTGTGAAAGCTTTTTCAGTTGTACTGAATCGATTCTTATGAAACTTTGCATACGTGGGGTGCTAGTAACGAAACAATATTATAGTAGTCTCAACTGGGCCTGATGATGAAGTCAGGAGGTGGACAGTGAAACTCTTCTAGTATTACTAGTAACCCTCTTGAGTTTGGGCTCATTTGGATGGTTTTGACGAGTCCCATATATATTACACTAGGTGAGGAGCACAGCTAAAGGTAGATCTCTATGGTGAGGAGGTTCCGATGATGGATTCAGGAAGAAGACAGCCGACCGGTTATCTTAAAAAAATACCATTTTTTATTTCTACTAATAAGTTTTTATATAGTAGGTACCTATCTCAAGGTTTTCGATCAGTGTGTGTTGCCAGTGATGACATACGGAACTGAGAAATGGTCGCTTACTATGGGCCTCATAAGAAGGCTCAAGGTCACCCAAAGGGCAATGGAGCGTGCTATGCTCGGAGTTTCTCTGCGTGATCAAATCAGAAACGAGGAGATCTGTAGAAGAACCAAAGTAACCGACATAGCTCTCAGAATTGCTAAACTTAAGGGCTCCAGGACTCAGCAAAACTGCTAAAAAGTATTTATATCTTTCGCGAACAGAGAGCTTGTCACTGTATCAAGATTAGATGTGATTTGGGACAGATACGACACTGACAGTCTCAAAAACGAGACTAAAACGTGGCACCGGACAAAGAACACGTTTTAATTCAAATTTTAGAATTCCGAAGGGTTGGGCAAATTTTCTCAGGGATAATTCCAATAAAGAGGAACTTTTCCATTTCCTAGCTCTACAGTGCCAAGCTACAGAATTCTTAGCTGGCAAAGACTTTTATACGACAGATGGACCCACAGTTTTCAGCAACAGCCCCAGTGATAAAAAAAGCCCTGGAACCATGCAACCATGAGGAAGCAGATATGCGCATAATGGTCCACATTGGTGATGCTGCAGCCCAAGGACACACAAAAATCATGGTGCGTACAGTGGATACCAATGTTGTCGTCCTTGCGGTTTCATGTGTGTCACAATTGCCACAGCTTGAGGAACTGTGGGTTCATATTGGCACGGGAAAAATCAGTTCTTGCCTTGCCATGCTATTGCAGCTTCATAAGGTAACCTAAATAAATATAATATATTTACACTTTAAAATCTGAAAGTAATTCAGCTATATACTAGTTTATTTTCTTTTAGGACCAGAAAAGGCAGAAGTATTGCCAATGTTCCACGCCTTTTCCGGGTGTGAAACCGTTTCGTCTTTTGCTGGTAAAGGGAAAAAGAGTGCTTTCGAAGCTTGGGGCGCTTATCTACCTGCGACGGAGGGGTTCACAAGCGCTAAAGAAGGAAATGTGGAACAAGCTTTACCAATACTAGAAAAATTTGACAATTCTATAAATGACAAGTAATTTAAGTGGTGGTTGGCTTTTGTGATTTGAAATGATTTAAGTAATTATTAGAATGCCTGTTGTGTACAATTTGTTTCATTTTAGATTTGGCGCGTGCACTGATATCAATCAGTGTAGAAAACTACTATTTACGAAAAAGCACAGACAGCTGGAGAATCTTCCACCAACTAAAGATGCCCTGCGCAACCATATTTTGCGAGCAATTTATCAGGGAGGACATATATGGGGTCAACTTTTGCAACCTACACAAAACCTACCATGTCCTGCTGACTGGGGTTGGGCAAAAAATAATGGCAAATGGGAGCCTGTTTGGACCACCCTACCGCCAGCAGCCGCTGCTTGCATGGAGTTAATACGATGTAAATGCAAGAAAAAATGCGCAGGAAGGTGCAATTGTTTAAAAAGAGAGATAAGGTGCACCGAACTGTGTGGCTGCAACGGAAACTGTGGATCTTCTTCTTCTACCTAGCTTTGTCCCGACTTGTGCCAGGGTCTTTGTCCGACATTTTCACAATAAATGACAGGTTTCAGGTATTATAAGGAGCGACTGCCGTCTGACTCCCAAAACCCCGAAGGTAACCAGTTTCGCCAGAGCCTTTTTGTAGCCTAGCAGGGTGCACCACGAGCAGGTGAGGTCGGCTTAGATTCTAAAGATGTTTATTGGACCACTTACACCCGGACACGGTCAATAAATTGTCTTATTTACTAAAATAGACCTTTTATTTTTTATTCCATTATTACAATTAAAATAGGAATCCCTATTACAACTAACATGATTAAAATAAGCTGAAATTTAGGGTTATCTCAGTGATTATAAAACATTTATTTTAATGTTATGAACTCTAATATTATTTTTTAACAATATTTACTCTAGATATTTCTTCAAGAATATTATCTCTAGATATAATTACACCTATACTAATTAGTTTCATTGCTCATTATTTTAATAATTGTTTACAATTTAGTGTCAAATCCTATCCAAAAATACTTACTTCTCCCGTCGCAGCTCCACCGCACGAGGCAATAATTTTTTTTGACACATTTACTAGTTCAATCTATTAAAAAAAGTTAATGTTTATATATTCTAGATAAACAGGGCTACAAAATCATATTTTTTTTATAAAACATAGTCTCCTGGTTTAATTGTAGGCATAGATTTTGTAAGAATTTTTATTTCTATTTTTTCTATTTTTGCGCCTAATCTTTTTTTCTTCTATGAACAAGTGAAAATATTGTTCCAGAAATGAATTTGTCGTCCTTAAATTATACGAAAACGATACCAAACACGACTTGTTTGCTAAGCTTACGGAGATATGGACGAAAGAGTGCAGCGCGGCAGATGGAATTTTCCCCCCCCTCCCCCACCTACCTGCAGGGTGGTACCACGTGGGTACAGGGCTAAATCAGCTCAGATGACCACTAGGTATGCCTGTGCCAAGCGGCTTCCTTTGTTGACAATTTGCAAGGTTGGTGACACTAAATACCCAACTATGGCCCACTGCGTGTCGAACTGCGCGCAAAGTAGGGTTTCGTGGTCTTTTCAAAAAATAAAATTTTAAAATAAATTGTTTCTTTACAGTTGTTATACGATATTTTGTATGGAAAACCTAAGAACTTTTTACAAATCCAACTGCACATCTTAAGTAAGTCAACTATTACTCCTAAACTAAGAAAGCCTACTTGGCCGCGAAAATTTTCCTTCAAAAGTCATTAAGTCTTCAACTATATTTTCAATACTTTTCAGATTTCCTGAAATAGCGGTTTCGCTGGTAGATGGTATGGATTTCTTAACAAAAATCATCCCTTTAAATCTTGGTATTTAGTAAACCAATGATTTGTCGTAAATATAATCATAGCATATCCTCAGTAGTTTTAAAAGACCTTTTCAACGATACCGTAAATACGTGAACGAAAAAAACCCACTATATGTATGGGAGATACCCTATTTTTTACAGACTATAACTTTATAGAGGTCGCAAATTTGTATAACCATACCAGTTTCAGCTTTATTACTAGCATTATAGGACTAACCATAACGCCACGGAGGCTAATAAAAATAGTTTAAAAAGTTTTTGGTAAATTCACATTTAACCGCCTCAGTGGCGTAATGGTTAGTCCATTCGCTTCACACCAGGAGGTCACGGGTTCGATTCCCGGCGGGGTCAACTTATTAAGACTCGCTTTGGTTGGTGTTAGGGCATTTTCACAGCCCGCCTGGCTAGCTACCACCATCTTATCTAAGTCTTGCTGCCAAACATCAGAGTTAACATCATTAATGTGATCCTTCTTGAAGATAAGATAGCCAAATCTGCATCTTTTCACTGAATAGTGACAGGCACAGTCGAAATCTTCGGAATAGGAATAAACTTCAACTAACTTATACCAAATTTAGCAAAATCAATAAATCCTTTGTGGGACAATGCTCACTCATGTATAACAAATTACCCGATGCTGTGTAAATTTGTCAGAAAAACAGTTTAAAAATTGTATCAAAAGAACTCTTTGTAGTTAAGGTTATTGTAAGACATCCGAATATTTAAATGACAAAAATGTATGGGTAGACAGTTTTTTTTCTATCAACACTACTAATCATGTTTAATAGTAATAAAATGATGACCAACCTAAGAATTGATGTGGAAGCGATGAGACATGACAAGTCTAGTACTTCTTTTAATAAATATTTTTATCTTAGCATTGACATGAGTGGTGCACGCTCGCTTAAATGTTCGTGCGGATGGTGGCGCATCGGGAGCCGGGTCGTTCCTTTCCCTCTAATATGGTTGATGGGAGCGATGGCTGACTCTCGCGTTATACTCGTGAACGGGTGCTGTCCGTGTAAACTGGCCTACTCTTTTTAAATGCATTCAATGATTTTTATGTATAACTTTTCGTGTCATATTGTTTTTATGTTATAATGACATAATCTGGTTTATATCAAGGATTTAATTTTGACGTTATTAACTAATTATTGTTTATTTCTTGATTCTTGACAAATGACATTGTCATTATTATTTTATGACTATCAGAAAGAGTGTAATTTGCACCTATTTTGAATAAAAATATTGAATTGAATTGCCAGGTCTCCGTTGCGTTGGGGAATCTTGGTAAGCCCGCTTCCATCTTCGGCATCATTGTCACTTACCATTAGGTGAGATGATGCCAAGGGCTTATCAATTGTAGAATAAAAAAAAATGAACATTAATTCCTTAATCGAGCGCTACTGTTAAAATTCTCGAATTAAATTATTCTAATAAATAAACAAAAAAAAGTAAAACCCACTGATTACCATTTGTAACTAGTATCTCATCTGTGCCACTAATCTAGCTTTTCAAATAACGTTTGTTATTATACTAACTAATCATACTTACAGAAACAGAACAACGTAATGTAGGTCTGCGCAAACGCATGCTCTTGACATTTACACGTCCATATCGACGTTATTTATTACTCCACAATAAAACACTACAACAACATCGTGCTACATAATAAAATTAGTCGATAAAAATCAATAACAACAACCAATGCTATTATAGCGCAACTTTACAGCAACATCGTAAGTGAGATATTATGGCATATGAATTTTGGCTTAATAGTTATTCGTTAACATTATCCTTTCTTGTACATGTTAATTCTCTCTATTTGTTTTTGTGTATTTTTATCTTTTCTCCGTTCCTTTATTTTTCTCATAGTCATAATACCTAGGAAGGAGTTCACCTGTCTTGAGATATCGATCGCAAGATTTCCAAGTGCATAATATGGATAACGAACGCTAGTCATCTGATTAACTTTTTATCATCTGTCAAAAACTACATTTTGTTCTAAAAATGTTTGACATACCTAGGCGTGACGTCATAGTTTTGCAGCGTCATATATGTACTAATTTTGTGATATTGATAAATTAAAAATCGAAGACTTGATGAAAAACAAAACGAGTAAGGTTTTTTCGAAGTTTCAGTTGGAGGGCAATTTAGTGATCAAGAGTTCATAATTTATTTCTGATGCTGTCGTTATCCCTGTTGTTTTCGTTATCTAATACTTAAATCTAATAATTGCCCCCTTCCAACATGCATATATTTATCAGACTTGGCGTTATCTCACCAATTAGTATTGTTCAGTTTTTGAAAAAGGTATGTAAATGAAAAAAAAACATTTAGAGGTATAAATTACTTTATACAGTAAAAAGTAATTTAATAACCGTAAATAATAAATTCATTTTTTTATTAACAATTATTGTAAGCCCTTGGCAGTGTCTCACCTGATGATAAGCGGCGATGATGCCGAAGATGGAAGCGGGCTACCAAGATTCCCCAATGCAATATGAACTAGCTATCTTATGTTCAAGCTGAAATACATTAATGTTGTTAGCATTGATTTTTGGCGGCAAGACTTAGATAAAATGGTGGTAGCTAGGCAGGCGGGCTTATAAAATGCCCTTCCACCAACCACACTGAGTCTTACAAAGTTAGGCTTTGCTGGGAATAGAAACCGCGACCTCTTGACTTAACCATTACGCCACGGAGGCGGTCAGTCATTTCTTAATCAACAATTAAAATTAGTTCTGGTGCCGTTTTTTTTTCGAAGTTTTTAAGTAGGCTTGTGACATCATCATTTGAAAAATCATAAAAACCAATAAATAAAAAATATTCAAATCAGTTTTATATCACAAGAATTAAAACACCATTCTTTAACAATCCCAGCCCAATTGCGAAACGTCGGAGCTTGACAAAACTTGAATTAATGGTTAGACACGTCGAGGCAGTAGTTGATTGGTGATGATCACGTGGCCTTAATACGGCGAGGCGAGTGTCTAATATGAATATGGGTCTTTCTACCAAGACGAAAAAAATGCATCCAAGCCTCGATTGTGTGAGGCCTCAAATACTTCAATGCTTGTTCTTATCCGAATTCAAAAAAAGGAAGAGGTTCTCAATGCGATTTTTTTATATATTTTTAATGTTTGTTACCTCGGAACTCCGACATATCATTTATAAACAGACGCGGAACAACCGACTTCAAAAAAGGAATTCGGTTGTATGTTTTTTTTTTAAATTTTCAATGTTTGTTACCTCAGAACTCCGTCACCGATTCGGAAAATAATTTTTATTCGATAGGGTTATGCTGCCAGGTTGCCATATTACATTTTATCAAAATAGCTTTAAACTTTTTTAGGAAATTAACAAGAACCAAAAAATAGCTAAATTGTACTTAGTTTTAGAGTTTCCAAATGTGATCGATAATTTTAAACTACTTAATAGTTTATCGTCAAAATTTGAGTGGATTGGCGCCTCATTACCGTCATCCACTCTGACCCGTGTCAGGCCAGACATGCTGGAGTACCTACCTGCCTACACTCGTTGCGGACAATGGGCCTCGGTTCGAATCCCGGCACCGACCTTGCGGCCGTATCACGACTGCGCACCTGCGCTCACTTACCATTGTTTCTCGATCAAATGTCACTCAGTACAACAGGTTAAAGATAGTGTGTTGAAGGATGATTTTTATCTTCGCCGTTAAATTTAATAGTATAATTATTACATTATTTATAATTAATTTAATTATGAGAAAAATCCATTTTGACATCGCACTACCTACACAGATTCCGTTAGTTTAATTTTTCATTTTTCTATGTTTTAATCTTTGTTACATTTTGATTCTTGTTTTTCATATCTTGTAAAATCGGTGTGTATGTGTGTGTGTGTGTGTGTGTGTCAAATAAAAATTTGTCTATTGCCTTTAGGAAACTTTGTAAATGCTGCTTCTTGGTAGTCGGAATTGTAAGTGAACGAATTTACGTGATCTGATCAGTGACATTGCGTAGAAGTAACCTTACGCTGAAACAAGTAGGTAGGGTAGGTACCCTATTTATGTCAGTCGCCTCTCTATCTCACTGTCCTCTATAACTGTAAGACATACGATAATTTAATATGTTTTTATACAATTTGTTTCGATCTTCTTCAAAGTTTTAAAAAACAGTTATATAATTATTTTATGTCTTACAGTTTTAGTGGAGGTGACATAAAATGAGCGACGGACTGACTAATAGACAATTTGACAGTTGAGTTTGAAAATTTTGTTTTTTTAATGATAACAATTTCTTATTTCAACAAAGCAAAGGTCAAGCCAAGTTACTTAATGGAATATTTTTACTATCTTAGCGCCATTTTGCAAGAGTCACCACAACACATTTGTTCCTCTATCAGTCAACAGAGTAATTATTCTGTGATTATATACCACGTATCTATATATTAAAGCGAAAGGTCACTCACTCATAAAATCTGAAATCTCGAATACCACTTGAACTATGAATCTGAAATTTGCCAGGTGCCTAGGTAGTTTATAGGTAGGAGACGTCAGCTAAGAACGAATTTTGCGAGCCGAATAAAGGCGGTCAAAAGGCTATTGTAAGGTTATATGAAGTCCTATTTTTTTGCTACTAAAAACATAAAAATTAGCTATACTAGTTTAAAATGTAAAACAAATGAATGGGGGGGGGTAATAAGAATTTTTCCACAGGGACGGATTTATGTGGTAAAAATAAGTAAGTTAATTTTTCTAATTCCCACGGGACAAGGAATAAAGCGGCAACGAAGTCGCGGTCAAAAGAGATATCCACGCGGGCAAAAAGTAGTATTTTATAATTATTTTAGTTAGATGATTACAATAATAACCACGAGTCAAATAATATAATAAACAGTTTAATTTTGCTGATTCTAAAGTAATTAACATTGTGGAGTAATTATCAAAGACAACGCTAATGAGTAATGATCTAACAAGTCCTGTAGACAAGAAAATATGTAGGTAAAGTAATACATTACATAATATGCAAGAACGGACACTTTAGATTAATTAGATAAATAAGCTCGATAAAAAAAATCAAACATAGGGATATTAAATAAATTAACAATATAAAAAAAGATAATATTTTTATAATAGAAATAAATAATTATATAAACAAAAAATCCAAGTGCGAGCCGGACTAGCGCACCGAGGGTTCCGTAGGACTATACCTTTGGGTACGGAACCCTAAAATCAACAAGTAAAACAATGATTGTTTATACATATACATATTTCAATATAAAAGACGAGAACGAAAGTAAAAATGGTTTTCTTTGATTTAGTACGGGATCCTTAGCGCGATTTCAATTCACAGTTGGCCAGTATATATTATTGCGTTGGCAAAAATAAATCAAAATTGAGATTTGGATGGGGGATTGATGTCTTACAGTACTAGAGACAAAAAAACTTAAAAATGTGTGTCTGAATGTGTTTGTGCATCTAGAGAGTTCAGTACTACCACACCTCAGGAGGTACATACATACCTACTTTAAAAACATCAACATCAAAGTGTAGGTACCTACCACAATGATGCCTATTCATTTCAACCAAAAGACTTCAACGAGACCGAAAGAATTAGTTCAGGATCCTTAGCGCACTTACACTCAGACTGACACTTGGCCGGTTTTTATCATTTGTTGTTTTACTTAAGGGTTTTACACTACGATCACACTGAGTTTGACGCTTGCGTGTGTTACCGTTTTTACGATAGGACAAAAACCAAAAATATTAAAACACCATTCTTGTATGGGGACTCTGTTTAATGTTTTAATTATCAACCGACTTCCAAAAAGGAGGAGGTACTCAATTCGACTGTATGTTTTTTTATGTGTGTTACCTCAGAACTTTTGACGGGGTGGGTTTTTTTAAGGTGCTTAGCGTTTTTTTATTTAAATAATTACACATATTTTTTATACCTATCAAGATTCAAAGGATACAACCCCTTACAGGTAGGACAGACGGACTGACGGACGGACGGATAGTGTAGGCTTTGTAATAGGGTACGGGGCCCTAAGAAGGGTTATCGCTTGTTCAAGCAAATGGTAAAAAATAGCAGTGGGTACATATTTAATTTGGAAAATCAAACAGCCATCAAAGATGTAGGAAAAACAAGAGCCAAACTTAAAACATATTACTAAAACCATATCTGTAGTTCAATAACTATTGTTTTTTAAATACCTAAAATGTATAAGAATTTGAGCCAAGTATGTAAACCAGAGGAACATGGACTAGGAAGCTATGGACAGATAACCTAGGCAAAATCTAGGGGAGGCCTATGCCGGAAGGCAAGCTGACGACAAAGTTGCCAATGTTTAAAGTACTCAAGTTTTACTTTCATTAGGACTTTATACTTTCTATTATTTATAAGGTTCATATAAAACAATGTCAGTAATAAAGGCTTTATTTATTTATTACTAGCTGTCCCGGCGAACTTCGTTCTACCTTACAATACACTTCACTACCCTAACCTACACTACATTACCCTACCCTACCCTACACTACGCTAACCTACCCTACACTACACTACCCTACCCTACACTACCCCACCCTACACTACACTACACTACCCTACCCTACACTACACTACCCTACCCTACCCTACACTTCACTACAGTACCACAGTATATATATTAGTACTAACGACAGTACCCTACCTTACACTACACTACCCTACCCTACACTACCCTATACTTACACTACACTATCCTACCCTAAAACCAATTATTTTTGACTGATATATTTTTTTTTTAATTTAATTCCGAGCATTTTCATATTTATTCTTCTTTTAAACCTTCTCTGGACTTCCACAAATAATTCAATACCAAAATTAGCCAAATCGGTCCAGCCGTTCTCGAGTTTTAGCGAGACAAACGAACAGCAAAAAAATATACTTAAGTGTATGTAAAAAACTCGAAGGTTGTGTGTGAAGTCAACCAAAATATTTTTTTTTATTTAATTCCGAGCGTTTTCATATTTATTCACCTTTTAAACCTTCTCTGGACTTCCACAAATAATTCAACACCAAAATTAGCCAAATCGGTCCAGCCGTTCTCGAGTTTTAGCGAGACTAACGAACAGCAATTAATTTTTATATATATAGATTTATTATGTAAACCTGTAGTAAGGGCCAATACACCGACACAATGGGCCCTCTTGCTTGAGCGCTTCAAAGCCTTAGGGAAGGATGCAAAATGCATTCCACAGGTTTTAACGCATTTTAAATAATATACTGCGCGACCTTTATATAGATAATAATTTTATTAATGCAATCTCTGCTAACCTATTCAATATAAAACCATTAAATCCGTTGAATGTAGGTAAGTTCAGCTCGACATTTGTTAGGATGTGTGGAAAGGAAATTATGGCGCTGACTATAAGTTTTAGGGTTTCGTTCACCCAAATTACTAAGCCTCGCTGTACCTATTTCTTGATAGACAATATATAATAGGTAGACAGCTGAAACTTTCACAGCGTATTTCTAGTGCTGCTACAATAGAAAAAAATAATTAAAAGAGCTCCCATACAAGGGATATGTTTTTAAAGGTTTTTTGTGCTGTATCGTAAAAAAACACACAAGGGTGAAACTTGGTTTGATTATAGTACTTATCCTAAAGTATAATAGCAAATAATAAAAACTGACCAAGATTGAATTGTACTCGAGCTAAGGAGTCTTAACTAAATATATAAAAAAACATGTTTTTTCTGTCGCACGTGTCGATATCTATTGTTTGTTATGTCAATAGGTATGATTGTCATAGTTGTATGGAAAGGTATAGTGGTACGGAATCCTCTTAGCGCGAGGCCGACTCCCGGTTTTTACTCGTACATTTTTATATTTCATTGCGTTTAAAATAAAATAGATAAACAGACTTTTAAGTAACTGGTCATTTCTTGTGAGGTATTGAAAGAGATAAGAGAACTAAATGGTAAGTTCTAAACTTGACATTGACCCACAGGTCGAATAACCTTAAAATTAAAACGATTGCCAACCGATCCTGCATGTTGGCTATTAACTATTGCAAAACAGCCAGCTTGTTATTGATAATGATCTATTGTATCTAACTCTACCTTACTATCTTCGTGTTTATTTTAATTAGATATTTTGTTAGCAAATAACAATTTTGCTCTTTGTGTTACATTGCAAAATAAAGATATAACTTTTATCTCAAAAAGACAGGTCACTTTAACGTTGTTCACTGATAAATCATTCGTTTCTTTTGATTCGTGTTGCGTTAAGATCGGTTTTAATTCACAGTAATGTTACTGTCAGCAAAATTTTAAAAAATCGGTCATCACTTGGCGAGTATAAAATTGGGTGGGTATTAAATTTCAAAATCTGTAACCACTAAAGTAAGTAGGTACATCTTACTTTAGATTTTTTATAATGCCCACTGATGATTTCAAATAAGTAAATATTGTAAGAAAATTGGAGCTTGGCCTAGCCTTCCCTAGCAGAGACCCTTGCGCTAGCAGTGGGGACTTTATGTGTTGTTGAGGTGCAAAGTAAGATAAAATTAGTATCTAACTTGATGCGCGGCGGTTCAAAGGTCTACCCAAGTTACATTAAAAAAGCGCATATTAGCGCGCGCTGCAACGTAGTATACGATCTCCGCTCCATCAGAATAGCGCGATAATAAACATAAAAAAACTAGCCAAGTGCGCGTCGAACTCGCGCACTAAGGGTTCCGTACCAAAACACATATGAATAAGAAACTCTACAAACATCGACGAGTACCACAGTCGGATTAAATAAATCGCCCGCATGGATATCGATGGTGCGCAATAGGCAAGCCGCAAGCGGATGAACGGTATGGCAACGCATAACATACGAACAAACAAACATTGATTTTTATATATATAGTTACAAATTTACAGTTTTCGGATTTTTTCCTTTAATTGTGCTGGCAGACCCTGCTTCTTGCCATATTTCAAGATTTCTTCCTACTGGTTTTGATTTACTTGCGTGGATATGAGACAAAAAGGTCGTAAAATGGCCGTACCTTTTTTTTTTGCTTTGACTTAAAAGCTTGATTTTTTCACATCTTTAAGGTACCATAGACCTCATTACTTGATACTAGTGATACGCCCCGAACTATAAAATCAAGATTCAAGATTCAAGGTATTTATTCAAAATAGGTGCAAATTACACTCTTTCTGATAGTCATAAATTAATAATAATATAATTTCATTTGTGAAAAATCAAGAAATAAACAATCATTAATTAGTTAATAAGGTAAAAATTTAATCCTACAAATAAACCAGATTATGTCCTTAAAACATGAAAACAATATGACACGAAAAGTTATATACACAATTATTGAATGTCATTGAAACCTTTGACAAGATTAGGCCAGTTCACACGGACAGCACCCGGTCACGAGTATAACGCGAGAGTCAGCCATCGCTCCCATCAACCATATTAGAGGGAAAGGAACGACCCGGCTCCCGATGCGCCACCATCCGCACAAACATTTAAGCGAGCATGCACCACTCATGTCAATGCTAAGATAAAAATATTAATTAAAAGAAGTACTAGACTTATCATGTCTTGTCGCTTTCATGTCAATTCTTAGGTTGTTTATCATTTTATTACTATAAAATATGATTAGTAGTGTCGATAGAAGAAACACTGTCAACCCATACATTTATTATTTACAAATCGAGGATACTTTGGTATTTTTTGTAGTTTATTATGAGACATTAGATCAAAGCATATCCTTAATATAGCTTTTTTTGGCGTGATAACTTGTTTATTATAAATTATTTTTCGACGTTTTTCAAACTTAACAACTCAACGACGAAATACTGTCTGGCCATCTTTCGGACTCCTTTCAAACACCATCGGCCCGCCTGGAGCTGTCACATTATCATAACTAAAAACTTAGTAAGGAGCGAAGCGAAGATATGACACGTGTAAAAGTAAAAACAAGAAAAAAAGACGTTTTCACGTTTTACCGTTCTGAACGATAATTTGGGTTTTCACGTAAATCTGTTCAATTATTATTACTAACCATACTTTCGAATTTTAGAATCTCATACCTATGGTAGAACTGGAGCAAAAACAGCAAGCCCAAAATTTAACATGCAGTAACCAAAAAATAAGAAAAGGATATGCAAAACTCCCCGCGAGGTTAAAGGTATTTTTTACAGAAATCTGTTCAACTATTAATCGTACTTTCGAATTTAAGAATCTAATACGTGGCAAAACTGGAACAAAAACAGCAAGACCAAAATTTTACAAGCAGTAACCAACAAATAAGAAAAGGACATGCAAAACTCCCCGCGAGGTTGAAAGTATTTTTTACAGAAATCTGTTCAACTATTAACCGTACTTTCGAATTTAAGATTCTAATACGTGGTAAAACTGGAGCAAAAACAACAAGCTTACAATTTAACAAGCAGTAACCAACAAATAAGAAAAGGATATGCAAACTCCCCGCAACGTCAAAGGAATTTTTCGCGGAAACTATTCAATTATTAATCATAGTTCCGAATTTAAGAATCTCATACGTATGGTAAAACTGAAGCAAAAACAGCAAGACTAAAGTTTAATAAGCAGTAACCGGAAAATACGAAAAGGATATGCTAAACTCCCCGTGAGGTCAAAGGCACCTACACTTAACAAAAAATCTTTATGACGAGAAAAAATGGCAAATTGCGGGCTTAACACTAATTCATCATCACGCTACCCCGCCCCGGAGCCCGTTCTAAACCAGTCGTGACTTAACTGGAGTTAATTAAAGTTAGCCATGAAATTTTATTACCTATATGGACAAAACCGACAATAAATTAGGTAGGTGTGTAAATTAGTGTAGGTAAGGTGCCAGTGACCGATACACGAAACTTTTTAAACACTGAAAGTTAATAATAACAATTTTTCCTTTTTTTCAGAAAATTTTGATTATTTTAAAAAACTAAAAATATTTTTTTTTGTTTTAAATCGTTCGTAATTTTTTATGAACTTTTAAGTTTGTATGGCGATGATGTTTGCTCATAAATCACAAACTGAAACCGATAGTATTAACAACGAAGACATTCTGTCATTTTATTTTTAATGTTTGGACGAACGACCTCGACCATAAATATTCTAGGTCTTTATTTGACAAGAAAAACAAACATTTATGTTCATTTCGTTGAATGTTTTGCGAACTTCGCAGGACAAATGAAGATCATTGAAGGTTTTTAAAAAATATATATTTAATCTTTAAGTTATACTAGTGGAAAATATAAAAATAGTGTATAAAATCAAAATATTTCCAAATGGTTTTTATTTAATTTCAGACAAAAACATTATTTAAACACCCAATTAACCAATAGCACCTGTTTTACATACATACTTAACAAGACATACTTTCTTTTAACTCTTTAGTTGGTAATCATCATATCACCGAAGGACGTCCACTGCTGGACATACGCCTTCCCACGAATTTCCACGACGACCGGTTCTGCACTACCCGCATCCAGCTGCTTCCCGTGACCTTCACCAGTAATAGTTGGTAATAGATATCGTTATTTTGGCAAGCATCAAGATAACAAAATAACATCAATAACAATATTATTTGGGAACAAATCACACGCGGTCATCTGTTCCCAAACTAGGATTATCTAATTATGGAAACCAGAGAATGATATACATTACATACAAATAGTATCACATGGGTTCTCAGTAATGAATACAATAGTTGTCCAAACGACCGTATTGTAATACACCATAGAAGCAAAATGTCCGCAATTCATAATAAATAAGGTAAGCTAGTTTTAAAGCAAACGTTCTTGTTAATTCAAAGAAAAACATCATGGGTGCAAAACGTCACCAATTTACTATGTCAGTGAGCCGGCAGCCTTATGATCTACTTTGTTATTTATAGATTGTTGATTGACATGTCGATTTGAGGATAGACTATGCAACTAAAATACTTACGATAAAATTTGTTTAATAAAAAATTATTTCATTAGTAAAAAACGTATTAAAAGCGTCGGTGGCTCAACTGGTAACGACTCGGTCCATCTAACCAGAGGTACCGGGTTCAAATCTGGACGGCCAATGTACCAATGAGTTTTTCAAAAACTTACGTACATATCATTACCGATTGCTTTAACGGTGAAGGAAAACATCGTGAGGAAACCTGCACAGGCCTGCGAAGAAACTCGAAGGTTGTGTGTGAAGTCGACCAACCCGCACTAGGCCCGCGTGGTCGACTAAGGCCTAATCACCCTGATACAGGGTAGGCTCGAGCCCCTCGGTGGGGACGTATATGAGCTGATATAATAATAATAATAAAAAACGAAGTCACGGGCATAAATACGGTAAGCTAGTTTTAAAGCAAAACGTTCTTGTTAATGTTCGCAAAGTAAAACGTCATGGGAGCAAAATGTCACCAATGTACTGTCAGTGAGCCGGCAGCCTTATGATCTACTTTGTTATTTATATATTGTTGATTGTTACATGTCGATTTGAGGATAGACTATGCAACTAAAATACTTACGATAAAATTAGTTATAATAAAAAATAATTTCATTAGTAAAAAACAAAGTCACGGGAAACAGCTAGTAACATTTAGAGATTGAAATATGTTTATCAAAATACCTAATATGCGTCAGAGACAATTTGCTTCCATGACATTGTTAACTAAATAAGATCTGCTTATGAGCTTTAATGTACTATTTAAATAATGGACCGTTTGCTGCTTGTACGTTTCAGATTGTGGACGTTTTGCTCCTGTCGTATTACACAGCGGTCGTTTGGACAAGATGGTATTCAGCATTGGGAACCATGTAATCTTGATTCAATCTGTTAAATACCCAGACACTGAGCAGACAAACGTGATTGTCACACGAATGTTTGCTTTTGGTGGGGATCGAACCCTCGACTTCGAGAGTTCGAGCCTACGAGTGCTAACCGGGTCAGCCAATTTATGCTCTTATTTACAGCAACACATAAGCAATTTCTGAAACTATCCTTCATAATATCAGCCGAAGGACGTCCACTGCTGGACATAGGCCTCCCCCAAGGATTTCCACGACGACCGGTTCTGCGCTGCCCGCATCCAGCGGCTTCCCGCGACCTTCACCATCAAAACTATCCTTACTAATATTATAAATGTGAAAATGTGTTTGTTTGTTTGTTACCTTTTCACGCTTCAACGCCTTGACCAATCTTTATGAAATTTGGCATGCAGGTAGCCTGTGTCACGGGGAAGGACATAGGCTACTTTTTATCCCGGGAAAATAGCATAATTTGATGCAGTTCCCGAGGGAACTAAAAAATACTCGATTGTTGTGATTTTTTGCACAGAGATGGTTGAGTAGGTGGGAAACGACATAATTTACTAATCACCCTTAAAGACAGTCATAAAAACGATGTCCACTGGGAACTGAAAATATACTATTTTTTGTTTAATTTCTTTAAAATCGCAACGGAACAATGGATTGTGTGAATTTTTGCACAGAGATGGTTGAGGGAGTGGGAAATGACATGATTTAAATAAGCATATCCTGACATAGTTCCCGAGGGATCTGGAGAAAATTCACGTCCACGCTCGCGCACCGCGCTCCCTCTCAAACAGTCATAAAAACTATGCCCACGCGGGTGAAGCCGCGGGCAAAAGCTAGTATAAAATAAAAGTTGTAATTATTTCGGAACTTTTACTTAAAATAAATTTTTCACTAAAACACTCACCTGAATAAATTTTTAATAAAGATTCCAGTAGTCCCTGCATCATTGTGGTTTGCTCTTGTTGTTCAATCACGATTTTTATCACTGGTCTTTCAGCATCCTATAGGCATCAGTGGTTTCATAGTGGTGACTTACATCACCCAAACTGATATCACTTACACCTAAGTTCCACACAATTTCCTAAAATAACTTATTACCTTAGAGCAGCGGTACTCAAACATTTTTGTTTACGGAACCCTTTTGGAAAGCGTAATACTTGACGGAACCCTACAATAAAAAACTGTTTTTAAAAGTGTATTCTTTATTAATAAGCATAATAAAAGTACAATGTAACAGATACTTATTACTTACTTACATTACAAGTATAATAATAGAAATAGAAGATATTAAAAAACAAAAAAAATCTAACTAATGGGAGGTACGAGTGAAACTGTTTTTTTTATTTTTCATCAATTGGTTCGCGCGCTCACAAGTTGATATCGGCGGTGGCGCCATAGTAAAATTGTACTGTGGTGGGTGGGGGTGGAGGTGTTGGTGGAGAGAGGTGTTTTTTTTAAAAAAAAATCTTGCGGAACCCCTATAGGGATATCACGGAACCCCAGGGTTCCGCGGAACACACTTAGAGTATGGCTGCCTTAGAGAGACGAAGGAGCAAATTATTTTGAAGAAAATGCATTCCATTTCACTAATTATAGATGCCAAAAAAGTGGTCGATAAAAAAATCAGTGAATATTTGAGTTTTTAAATTATTGGCCACAATTTATAATTTGAAAATTTTAAGTAAGACACAAAAAGAAAAGATTTTTTTTCTCAAAATTGGCGCTAAGGATGTTTTCTAAATTTGTGTCATCGACAACACTAATTATTAACTCTAAAATATGCCATTGTGGTATATCTGGAAAAAACTCTAAGAATGGTACCTGTCATACAAAAGGTTTTAAAATATTTTTACTACAAAAGTTTTAGTTATCAAAACGCAACCAAGAAATCTTACTAGCGTCTATCATATGTTGTCAATGGTATGTCAAGAAACATTAAAAAAGGTACCTCGCATGCAAATTGAATAATGTTAGATGCTCCTGCAAGGAGGTATGTTCTCCGTGGGGAGTTCATTACTACTCTAACGTAACGAGACGTGTAACTTGTAAAAGACAGTAAGCTATTTGTTTTTAATTAAGTATAATTATTTGTATTATGGAAATTGTTTTAATGAAATCTAAATGTCATCTAATTTAATTTTAATGACATTTCATTTGATTTTAATGACATTAAATTTGTTATTAATGAAATTTAATTAGTGTTTAATTAAATTTAATTTATATTTAAGTGGTTTTTAAGGTAATTTAAGTTATTTTAAGTAAAATTTGCGCGCTGGGAACTTATTTCAGAGATTTGATTTTTTACTTTTCTATTCGTTGTTATCGTTGACTTCCAGGTTAAAAACGGTACGTTATTCCCATTAAAAGATTAAAATGTAATTGTTTATAGCAAATATCATTTAACATAGCTGTAAAAGATACAATTAAATACTTATGAAAAAATGCAAAAAGAAAGATAATTCGAATAAATCGAATATAATCTACATGATCTGTACGAGTAAGTAGTGTATCCATGAAAAGAACTATAGAACTTAAAAGCTGATCAATCTAGCAAGCTGTTGAACGTGCTCAATGGCTAAACGAAACTCTAGATTGAATCTCATTCATTCATATCAGCCGAAGGAAGTCCACTGCTGGACATAGGCCTCCCCCAAGGATCTCCACGACGACCGGTTCTGCGCTGCCCGCATCCAGCGGCTTCCCGCGACCTTCACCAGGTCATCGGTCCACCGAGTGGGAGGCCTGCCTACACTACGCTTTTTGAATTTACGTTTATTGAATCTATCAGACGGCAAACGATGATAACGACGATAACATACAAAGACTAATGCATGAAGAATAAAGATGTCCGAAACTGCTCAGGCCGTTGAACTATACAGTGGCCAAATTGAAGCAACGGGAATTTGTTTGAATTGTTATCATTAATCAGGCTTGCGTAACTTAGACGGATTATACTTTGTACATTTGAGTGAGCACCATAACTATTACGAGTAACTGCCATTAGACTGTTAATGATAATGTGAAATTTATAATATTCTTGTCTTATGTATCACAAAAGACAGAAAATCAAGTATTCGATAACCTTAAAAGGAACATCTGCACTAGAGTAATTCAAATCTAGTAAGACTATTATGAAATAAGTGGGAGACCTCAATGACAAAAAAATTATGTACATAAATATAACATTATAAATGTAGAGTTGCAAGGTCGACCCACTGGCTAGTACAACGCCTACGAAAAAGCTTCTGAATTTATCGTATGCAATAATGCATAGGCCAAAAATTCCGAGCTTTTAGTGCTGTGATGTGATGTGCTGTCCTTAAAACGTCAAAATCAGATCAAGAAAAAACCCTTTTCAGTTTGAAAAAAAATGGAACATGCTAAATACGTTTGTAATGGATGATTTTTTTTAAATAGCTAACTAAATAAAACCGAAATTTACATTAACATAACAAATGCAATATACATATATTTTTGGCTTTAACACCAGACAAGAAAACTGGTTCATGCGTAACGAAACTTAATTTGAAGGTCTTTGAAAAGAGATTGATGTTCATATTTATAATAACCACAGTAGAAAAGGTAGGTAATTGCTGGTAAAGGCAATTGACTGAAATTGGCGGTAATCATTTGATTCTAAAATATATTTTTTTTTTTTAAATAGCTAACTAAATAAAACCGAAATTTACATTAACATAACAAATGCAATATACATATATTTTTGGCTTTAACACCAGACAAGAAAACTGGCTCATGCGTAACGAAACTTAATTTGAAGGTCTTTGAAAAGAGATTGATGTTCATATTTATAATAACCACAGTAGAAAAGGTAGGTAATTGCTGGTAAAGGCAATTGACTGAAATTGGCGGTAATCATTTGATTCTAAAATATATTAAAAAATCCAAATTAAATAAATAGTAAATTTCGTTATTATGAAATTACAATTAATTATAATGAGTTTTTTTGCAGAAAACAGTTAATGCTTCGCTCACAGAGTGAAATTAATCGATCAATTTTAACCTTGACACGAATCTCTATCTGTCAACGATTTTAAAGAGGTGTTTCCTAAATTCATTTGTCACCCGTAATAAGGCAGGTAGTGGCTGGCAACGGAACTCCTGCGCAGACTACGTAACTTTGCTCTTAGGTAAAGATAGCAAAATTATATAGAACTGGAAAAGGAGATCACCTGTGAGAATCCACTTATGATTCCACAAAATCGATTGTTAGCAAAAAATATTGCACGTAGGTACAAAATGAAGGAAGATATAATTTATCTAGATATGAGCGTAGCTAATTACGACGATGTATTATTATACATTGCAACCACTTTGATTTTGCATAGTTAAGGTGACTTATGCTTAGCAAACTGACGTAATAAAGTAGGAAAAGGAATACGTAAATTACTCAGACACAAGCGAAATGTAAAATTAGACTAGTTTCCAACCCGTTACGAAATTGGTGGCTTGTCAAACTTACATTTTTCTTGTCACTAAGTGGATAGAAAATAAATGACGACGAACGAAGAGAAAAAAAAAGAAACAAAAACGTTACCAGTGTTATTTTTACAAGACAACACATAATCGAGTATTTTGAAACATTTTAAAAAGAAATCAGTTTAGGTATACGTGGTTCAGATAAAGTTTCTGATACTGTTGAAGCATCTGATAAATGCACTGCGCTCTATCACACCTTTAAACGAATGATATATCAGATCATATAAACGAATGCCTAAAAAGATTTGCCAATAGTTCCAATAATTAAGTTCCAAAGTATAGTTCAAAACTTTCAGTACAAAGAACCCTACGTTTTTTTTTAAAAATTTTATTGTCATCGGTTCTCCACAACTGTGCAAATTTTCGATTTAATCCGACGTCTTGAAGTAGGTGAAAGCCACGTTACAATTTGGATTTGTGTGGAAGATACCTGATTCAGATTTTTCCTAGAACAAACATTCCGTTACATATACGCTAATTGCAAAGATACATACAGGTTAACCGTTTGATAACATCGAAACACCTAAAGACTTAGGTACAAGCTTTTATTTGAAAAGAGTTTTTATGCTCGAAAAAGCCCAATGCTCAGTATAGCTCAGTGTGCCAAATGTGAATTATACAGATAAATACACGTTTCTGAATTTTAAAAAAAAGGCGAGCACAGTATTTCCTACGATTCTATTAAAAACAAAAGACGATCCTGAGACCTTGATTCTATCTCCAAAGTTCATCAACAGATCAACTTTAAAATGCCAGAAGTCCATTGTCACGAGGAATACGGCGTCATACCAAATTGCAGATCGGACTTCTGGTAGTCGCTCTAAAAACGTTTGCAAGATTTTTTGCGAGTTAAATAAAAGCGTGTTACATCGCCACAATTCAAGACAAGGATATAAAAAAAAAACTACGTAGACAGGAAGAGTTCTACTTAGAAATCTGCATTGTTCACATACTTGTTCGTCGCAGAGTATTTCTGGCTCGACAATGCCTTTTTGCTCTCCTCCCTCGTGAACTAAAATAGTGACATTTCAAATTTAGGCTCCTACAACTTCAAATACATGCGTGTAGGTTATAATTCATCTTTATTGCAACACAGGAATTTATGCGCCCCAACAAAAACAAATTCATTCCAGAACGTGTAAACATCTTTTAATACATTGTTAATGTTATATGTTTGTTCTCTATTTGTTTTTCATCTTGCGTGAAACATCCACTGATGTTGCATTGCAACATACGAGTATGTTATTAACATCAGTGTTATTAACACCTACTTACTTCTCAAAATAACTTCATCAATATGGCAGTATCTAATCCCTTTAAGGCCATTTAATAAAAAAAATATGTGCCTCGAATGACATTGATATGCAACATTTGAATCCAAAAAGCTGTCCAAACAGAGTAATAAGTTACTTTAATAAATTGTACAGTCACACTGTGAATACTTTCTCTTGAAGCCTTCACCGTAAAGCGAAGTCGGGCTTACACGTATATAACAATAAATAATGAATATATATTACGCTTACTTAACAGCAATGAATAAGGTTATATCTGACTTGATGAAGAATTTAAAAATAAACTGGATTTGTATGGAAGGTACCTGATTCAGATTTTTCCTGGAGCAATGAACTACCCAATGTAGTAGGCCTTATTAATTCCTATCCTAATTATTCAAAAACTTCCATTTAAATCGTTAGAGCCATTTTAAAAAAAACCCTGGGTATGAAAGGTACCTTATTTCGATTTTTCCTAGAATAAAGAACAAAGGCGTATAATTAATAGGCCACAAAAAGTTAAAGTAACGTACAGATTTTCTTCTACATCGTTAGAGCCATTTTTGAGAAAAAAGGAGTGATTTTTTTACAACGGTAGCAAACCTAAAAAATTACTATAGGATAAATATTTAAAATAAAACGACTGGAGATATAAAAACCCAGATTTTACCCAAGTCCGTTCAATAGCTTAGGCGCTAGAGCACCGGACGGACGCACAGACACACGCACATACATCTTTTTTTGACTCTATCAATTGCCATCAAAATTTCCACTGCCATTCTTTTTGTCATCACAATACCTTCTTCACTTCTTCGTCGCTCATTCCTCAGTCGCTCGAAAATAAAAAGTGTGTTACTGTGGCTTTTATCGTTGAATAATGCAAAGAGCTCTACAAAAAAAACATCGCCAATTCAAGAAGTGCGAGTAATTTTGCAAGTGTCACAGTTTATTACAATTTATATCTGCAAATTGGCAGTGACATATCTTGGCTTAATCAAACCAGACTGTGGCGGAGCAAAAATCTGTGTGACCGGACGAATTGAACCACTGCTGTAATTTAGATGGAGTCTTATAAACTTGAACGACATTGAACACAAAGAAAAGAAGCAACTCGAATTAAACACTGTACCTATAGATTGCTAGACTTGGTTTTAAGGAGGTACAATCTGTGTGACCGGACGAATTGAACCACTGCTGTAATTTAGATGGTGTCTTATAAACTTGAACGACATTGAACACAAAGAAAAGAGGCAACTCGAATTAAACACTGTACTTATAGATTGCTAGTCTTGGTTTTAAGGAGGTACAATCTGTGTGACCGGACGAATTGAACCACTGCTGTAATTTAGATGGAGTCTTATAAACTTGAACGACATTGAACACAAAGAAAAGAAGCAACTCGAATTGGACACTGAACCTATAGATTGCTAGACTTAGTTTTAAAGAGGTGGGTAACCATCTAAACTGAAAACTTGATAAGCGACACTAACACATTGCGTTAAGGAACATTGATCACTACTACTCCTATAATGACACTTTTATCTTCCTAGTTAAGTTAGATCACCCGCGTCGTCGTTAGCCTGCGAATTTTAAAATTTTCGCGCAATCCGCTCCACCGTTTAAATTTCGCACGTTGTCGCGTTGCGCGCGCG
Source organism: Coleophora flavipennella (assembly GCA_947284805.1). Taxonomy (NCBI): domain Eukaryota; kingdom Metazoa; phylum Arthropoda; class Insecta; order Lepidoptera; family Coleophoridae; genus Coleophora; species Coleophora flavipennella. The sequence continues at coordinate 2,621,017 of OX369285.1, read as the reverse complement.
CAGGCGTCGATCGCCCGCGCCGTCCGCGGCCCGCCGCTCCGCCGCCGCCACTGGCGCACCGGGATTATTTATAAATTCCCTCAGACATGGGGTCGCAGAAATTTGCGTTACTTTGAAGTATGTCCAGGCAGGCTAATGACAGGAGTCTCCGCCGGAAATGGTTCGAATGGCGTAGGTCAGGCATAGCATTAGGGGATTGAGGAGCTATATGGATCAGTGGTGCCGCCCACCGATGCAGTTAAAATACTCTGCCACTTAAAACAGCTCTATACAGTTGTCAAAGGATCTGTAACAGGACAATGCAGTATAGGGTTCAGCAATTTATAGGAAAACTAGCTGTTGCCAACGGCTTCGCCCGCGCAGTTCCTGGTTTTTGCCGTTCCCGTGGGAATTTCCTAAAATTATTTCTTAGCGGATTCCTACGTCATAATTGTTATCCGTATGCTAAATTTCAGCTCGATCTGTCCAGTGGTTTCATTTTATGTATAGAGTCTAGCTGTTGCCTGCGTCTTCGCCCGCGCAGATCACGTTTATTACCGTTCCCGTGGGAATTTCCCAAAATCATTTCTTATCGGATGTAGTCATAATTACTATCTGTATGCCAAATTTCAGCCCCATCCGTCTAGTGGTTTGAGCTGTGCGTTGATAAGTCAGTCGGTCACTGTTTACTTTTATATATTCAGAAGACGATTTGTACTACAATATGCCATACAAACTTTAGTAACCTTTATTTCGTCAGAAAAAAAATCGATCTAAGCAAACAATTAAAACTGGCGTTCAACAGGTAAACTGATATAATATTTCGAAACACATAGCCTAGTGGAATAATTCGTGAATATTTTCCAACGGCCCTGGCCATGCCGCCCACCTGGGCAGGTGGTCGCGTCATATATTCTACAAATCGCCGGTGCTTGCGCAAATCGGCATTAGCTTACTGATGCTCCACTCCACAGTGCAGGTGTAACTCGAACAAATAAAAACCGGCCAAGTGCGAGTCGTTTTCTTGTACCCTTTAATTTTTTTAGATAATTTTTATTATTTGTTGTTATAACGGCAATAGAAATACAGACTGTGAAATTTTCAACTGTCTACCTATTACGGTTCATGAAATACAGCCCGCTGCCAGACAGACGGTCTGACGGATTGCGGAGGCGTAGTAATAGGGCCCCGTTGACACCCTTTGGGTACGGAACCCTAAAAACCTGATCAAAATCGATCAAGCCGTTTAGGCTACAGGCTAAGCCAAAGAAACAGACATACATACATTACTTTAACACACCCGAAAAACACGAATATTCCCATTACCCTCCATTTAGTGCTGTCGGGTAAAAACTAAGAGTTGCTGGTTGCACGGAAAACACTCATCATAAACATACGTAGTATGTGCAAATGTCGAGTTATTTGTAATAAGGATAAGTCCATTGAAATTCCAGGATTCCGAGACAAAAAATTAAGGATCTCTAAGCGGATGAGACTTCGTTCGGGCAACAGTTAGTAAATAATAGAAACAGAACAAAAATGTAGGTAATCTAACAACTCTGAAAATAACAATTAGGATTGCATGGAGGGATAGACACTCATGGTCGTAGTTTCGATACTGAAAAGTCAAAGCCAAAGCCCACATGGTAAACCTTGATTCGTAATCTTTAGGGCCGTATAGTACCATACTGCTTTTATGACAATATCAAGTTCGTTTCGTGGGTGGACAAGAATGATTAAAACTTCAATTCAATAATGCATTCAGAAATTAATTTGGATACAGAAGTGGACAGTAATCGACTAGCCGACACGTCGAAGGCTCCTTGATTTTTTTAAGTTAATTGCCATTATTTTTCCTTATTAATAGGTCATTCCAATTTTAATAAAATGCTTTAAATATTTACATTGTAACTTATACATTATATGTACAAGCATTTTCATAATCATTATATCAGCCGAACGACGTCCACACAGGCCTCCCCCAAGGATTTCGACAACGACCGGTTCTGCACTGCCCGCATACAGCGCCCTCCTGCGACTTTCACCAGGTTGTCGGTCCACCGAGTGGGAGGCCTGCCTATGCTACGTTTTCCTGTACGCGGTCGCCACTCGAGAAATTTACTGCCCGTTTGTCTAACGAGCTATGTGCCCCGTCCACAGCCACTAAGTTTAGCTATTCTGTGAGCTATGTCGATACCTTGGTTCTCCTACGGATCTTCTCATTTTTTTATCCAATGGCGTAGGAAAAACTCCGAGAATAGCGTACTCCATTCTAATGGACATTATTTCTTGTTTTTTTTTGCCACTGCGAAGTCGACATTTCTTTGTTTTTGCTCTTTACTATCCTTGAAACTTTCAGCTAAACATGACAAGCTGCAATGAATCATTCGGGACTACAATAGAACTGTTTGGCACAAATGTTCGCAATTCATAGTTTCTGACAAATGGCGATCTAAAATTATAACAGTGTTGTACAATCAGGTATGTACTTGGTAATGAGAGGAGCAGCCTGAGGTTCAGCCAATATACCGTAAATACAAACAGGTGTCGGACTAGTTTTGATTCGTTAAAATAATGCTGTTCTCCTCTTGTACCACTCTGACTTAGTTTTGTGTTCAGATTAACCGACTTTTTCTTCTTTTGTATCTACCTACCTCAGAAATCATAGTAGCAGGCATATCACATTTCTAAAATAACTTTTTCAGATCTCAATTTTTCAACGAATAGTTTTCAGTGAAACAAAAACATTTCTCTCATTCCAGCATTTCACAATCAGTCTCAATTTTGACAGACGTCTACGTCTCTCCACAGCTACAACCGTATGAATGACAGACAGAAATGACACTTTTCTATTTGTATCCGTGACAATCCATTGCGCACACGCATCGAACTGTATGCGGTAGGGACTGAAACAGCTGTCCGCTCCGACGCAATTTCATTGTACACTTTATTGGTCGTTAACAATTGTTTGAAAATTCGCTCTTTCGCTTGCTTGTTCGCTCGGTCGCTCTTCTGAGATTTACATTTTAAATAGTTTAAGATGCGTAGACTGTTACAAAATCCACCGAGTATTGTTTAGTTAGATGATCACTTTTAAAAAGTTTTATCTCATCTACATACCTAGTTCATCAGAAAGACGTCCACTGCTGGACAAAGGTATCCCACACGGATTTCCATATCGACCGATCCTGCGGTGTTTGTATCGTGCGGCTTCCCACGACCTTCACCAGGTCGTCATTCCACCGAGTGGGAGGTCTGCCAATGCTACGTCTTCCAGTGCGCGGTCGCTACTCGGGAACTTTACTACCCCAACGGACATCTGTTCTAGGAGTTATATCGGCTACCTTGGTTCTCCTACGAATACTCCTACTTGCGCGTTACATCCTCGGCTGCATCGGCACTTAGGTGAGTTTCAGCCAAAAGCACTCATATTTTTAATAAAAAAAATCTTATTTCTGATTCGTTCCTTCCTTGGATCAGTTTGCTTGGATTAAAAACCTAATACATATTAAGATTGAAATCATTGGCCAAATTTTAAATACAGGATCTGATTTTTAAACTCATGAAACTGATCAACTGTGAAGTATGAACTTTTGAGTTTCTTTTCAAACTGTTTTGTTGTTATCTTTTTTAATTTGTTTTATTTTTTTATGGTTTCAAACTTTCGTCTTTTTACATTCCTGTCTTCTGATTCTCACGTTCATCTTGTATCTTACTTTTTTTACCTTTTGTATTTTAGTTTAATTACAAACAATTAAAATTTAATAGAGCTAGCTATGTTGCTGGTGGTAATTCATATTTTAATTTTATGAACCCTGCTCCCTACTACTATGAATATTTACTCTTGCGAGCTTAAACACCTTACAAAACTTTCCCCGGGAACCTATTCAATAGAAGCAAATAAAGTATATGACTTTTTTTTTATTCCCAATGCGTAAGCCCTTGGGATCATCTCACCTGATGGTAAGTGACGATGATGCCGAAGATGCAAGCGGGCTTACCAAGATTCCCCAAAGCAAAGGGGAATCTGCCTATCTTATCTTCAATCAAATCAATGCTGTTAACACTGATGTTTTGCGGCAAGACTTAGATAAGATGGTGGTAGCTAGCCAGGCGAGCTATGAAAATGCCCTACCATCAACCAAACCGAGTCTTACAAAGTTGAAACCGCCGGGAATTGAACCCGCGACCTCCTGGTGTAAAGCGAATGGACTAACCATTACGCCACGGAGGCGGTTTAACCCGCTCATAGTAGTTATGTAGTTTAATTAGAGGTAGGTAAGATAAGCTGATTGCCTAACTGAGTAGGTAAATGGAAAGTTCAACATTCTAACTTAAAGCGAATTAAATAAAATGTCGTGAAAATATAAAAGTTTTTCTAATTTTACTCAAAATGTGTTCTGTTTAAACAAAAAAATATGTTTGCCATAAACTTCCGTCCGTCCGTCACGTTTTCCTTAGCGGCTAAACCAAGGTTCCTAATTGACATAAAATTTAGAAATTTGGAGTTTATGATAAATTGTCGATGGATTCTAAGCAGCTTCTGGCTGCCATATACAACAAAAAAACGTGTTGAGATCTTCATGTACTTTTACATAAACTTTTTCTATTGTATTCTAAAAATGCAATAATAGCTAAAAAAAATCATGACACTTTGCAAGAAGTAAATAATTCAAGTAATTATTACTTACTTCTACTACTTACTAGGCAAAATTAAAACTTTAATTTTTGTTTAATTGTTTTATGAATCATTTCTGTTCTTATTATTGTTTGCCAACGCTTTGAAAATGTAATGTAGGTAGGTTGGCTGTACAAATTATTTTTCATCCAATTATAGAAGTTTGTTGGGGATGGTTGTTCACTTTTAGGAGTGGAAGGAACGATTTAAATTTCACCCTAGTTTAATTTTTATTAATTTCACTTTCATTCATCATGGTCCAGTAGTCTTTATGTCAAATAGTTTAAAAAATCCCAAAAAAAAGGTTTCCAAATCATTCAGTATCGAACAGATTATTAAATATTAACCGCCTTCTTGGCGTAATGGTTCCCCATTGCGTTGGGGATTCTTGGTAAGCCCGCTTTCATCTTCGGCAACGTCGTCACTTACCACTAGGTGAGATGTTGTCAAGGGTTTACCAATAGTGAATAAAAAAAAATGGTTAGTCCATTAGCTTCATATGAGGAGGTCGCGGGTTCGATTCCCGGCGGAGTCTAACTTTGTAAGGCATTTTTCAAACCCGCCTGACTAACTACCACCACCCTTGCCGCCAAACATCAATATTTACAGCATTGATTTGTTACGCTTTAGGATAATATAGCTGTTCACTATTGCGTTGCGGAGTAATTGTTACAAAAAAAATTACCTGGAACTTCAGAAATGGTGGGAAAGCATACAGTTTTAAGGTACGCTCATCCGAGCTCCTGTAAAGCAACTCTTTTGCTATGTTTACAATTTAACCAAACAAAAATAAACTGTTACTAAGAAATCAAGCGTGAGTGATAGATAGTTTACTTTTGAGTTTAAACTGACGTCGCTTTCCTATGCTAACGTAAACAACACCGTCCTAAAGCCGTTAATTAAAACAATCCTTCTTTGCACGTGTACTAGAGTACGTGCAGAGGATAAAAGAAGTTGAAAGGAAATTATATTCTTTCTTCCTTATGGATTATGTATATGTTACGGGTAAGGCTAGAAGAGAGAGTAAACTTAGGTTTACCCGGGTTTACTTAGGATTACCCAAGCTCTTTGGGTAATGTGCGAATATTTATTTTTATTCGGCGTTTACCCGTACACAACTAGGTCTAGCCAACACTGGTTGGGTAATGTTAGGTGCTGCTCTGAATTGTTGCTCTGAATATGCACTGCACTGAAGCATCAGAGCAGCACCTAACATTAACCAACCAGTGTTGGATAGACCTAGTTGTGTACGGGTAAACGCCGATATTCGATTATTTTATTACCCAAGTAATATTGGGCCAGTTCCAAGGGTCTAATCGATTTGAAATTTGTTTTTCTGTGTTACTTTGATGATATTACAAGATTATAGTAACCTTGAACTGATGCTGCTCTTTTGGAATCTGCAGGATACCCAACTCCTCACCAACTTACAGCAGAGGTATCGTGTTTGGGCTCATTGGAAAAGTTTCAACGAATAGGTGTAAGATAGAACATGATAACCTTGACCTGTTGCTGTAGCATCTACTGGAATCCGCAGGATACCCAACTTCTCACCAACTTACAGCAGAGGTAAAAAAGGGAATATCGCCCGCTCCTTTTTCACTCATTATGGGGTCTCAGAAACTTCCACAGGTTCAATTGATTTGAAATTTACAGTTATAATATACATTTATTTGCAGCTTTAAACATGGGACGTTAGCGATTCGAAGTATACATTTTTTTCTTTTGTCTCGGAAAGTATTCGTGTGAATGTGGGGATAGATTTTCGATTGCAGCGCGTCTGCGCTAAAAGTTTAAAAAGCATGAAATAAAACTGAAATAGAAAATTTTAAAAACCCCCGACAAAAACCTCTAACAAGCAAAAAATAGTATGTATTGGCCCTTTTAAGTTTGATATAAGTAGTAACATTTTGATCTAAGAGTCGTCGCGTAGGGGGAACGCTAAGTAAATAAAATAAAAACAGAATACAACTGATTTAATTCACTACAACTACTTACTAATAATTTCACATCTGAGCGGTCCCCCGACGCGATGACTCTTGGATCAAAATATTACTACTTATATTAAACTTAAGGGCCAATATATATTATTTTTTACTTTTTGGAGCTTTTTTGGCGGTTTTTACAATTTTGCAACACATATTTGTCACATATACGTAACTATGATGCGAAAATAGAGTTCAGTTAAAAAACTACATTCCCGTCAATGTTGGGTTCGAATTTTCGAAAGTGATTCATACCTACCCACTTTTGTTATCATTTTCCCGACTTGGAAAAAATATTTTAAGAAAAATTAAATTTTGGGCGTTATAACGACTAGTAGGGGAATCTGACTTAACTTGACATTTCTACGAGTATCTAGGTATCTTCTGGCCGACACGGCCGGGTCTGTTTATGTATCCTATGAAAGTGACACATTAAATTGTTTCGTACATTTGTCAGTTATGAATATCATGGACAATTGGAAGCATGCGCTAACAACCTCTTCCTGTATGACCTAACGCTATGCCGCAGGTACTCCTGCCTATTAGGGTCGTCAACTCACTGGATACTTGATCAGGAAATACTCATTTAAAGGGCTAGACTGAACTGTATTTAGTTGGATATTTAGTGAAGTATCTTTTTAGGACTCCGTTGTCAAAGTGGGGAATTTAAGTACTGCGATGACTTGTAATGTAATGATTTTCATACTGTTTTCGGCCTTTCCGGTACACAAAGACTAATTCCCAAAATGTCCACTTTTTGCAATTACAAGGCTTTTTCTACTTCACGACGTGTTTGTTGTGACCGGTGAATGTTCGTGTCAGTCGAATCGTAGAAAGTACCTCGTAGGTAGGTACTGAAATTTCAATTTGGAAACATGTATTTTTCTTCTTTTTAGTACCAATACATTCAAAAATTAGCTTGTACATAGGTACCTAATAACTCTTGTTAAGAAAAGGTGACTATTAATTTTCTAGTAATTGTGACTATATCCAAAAAAGGACAAAACGTTAGTTTCTTAGATAATCCTCTTTCCAAAATTTCCACAAATTAAGGCGGGTAATTAACGCCACCTGAATCCATATTGTAAATACTAGTATGATATTTCATTGTATTGTAGATTTATTAATCTACATCTTATCAGCTCATATACGTCCCCACTGAGGGGCTCGAGCCTACCCTGAATTAGGGCGATCGGGCCTTAGTCGACCACGCGGGCCCAGTGCGGGTTGGAGTTTCTTCGCAGGCGTGTGCAGGTTTCCTCACGATGTTTTCCTTCACCGTAAGAGCGTTGGATAAACGTACATATGAAATCTAAATTCGAAAACACATTGGTACGTGGCAGGATTCGAACCACGGCCTCCCGGACAGTAGGTAGCGGCCGTAACCGTTACGCCACCGACGCTCTCAATAAATCTTATATTACAGTTTTTTTTGTCTTATATTACATTTTGAATTTATTGTTTTAACTAACAGGATTATGTATAATAAATAGTAGAATTTAACACACTTTCGCTAATCGTGCGTTCGAACCGATAAGATGACTGTGGAACGTCACACTTATCTCAGTAGGGCACAGATAAGCGAAGACGTCCAATGAATGTCCTAGGTATTGCATTCTCAAGAACTGCATTATTTTTAAACTGTTAGTGAAAATAAAAACATAATAATTCTGCACAATTCTTACACTTATGTTTTTGTAAAAATAATTCTTTTTAAATTAACTTACTTATAATGACCACCTTAATCTGTCTCTGTAGAAAAAAATCTTACCCTATTTATTTTGCATTGTAAACCAGAATAACTCATTTTTGTGCCTCTAGCTTTAAAAAAAGGACTCTTTGTATGAACTTACGTTAGACTTTAGCCCTTCTGAATTCGGCCCTATCGCAAAATCCGTTCTTAGCGAACGTCTCCTAGCTTTAAACTACTTACCTGCCAAATTACAGCTTTGTATATGTAAAGTAGTATTCGAATTTAATGAGTGATAGAGACCTTTATTTTTTATATACGTACGTATACAGAATAAACAACAAAATCTTTGTTAATGTTTTCAATAACAAAATTGACCCAATATGCAATGGGACCAAAGTTAAATAATAAACGCACCAAATTAGTGCCAACCGCCACCCCGGTTGCAAGCTTCGAAGGGGGCAGATGGGAATAAACGGAGGTGGTGAACGCCACGTAATTAGTGCCAAGCGCCACCCCGGTGGCAGCCTCTGAAGGGGGCAGATGGGAATAAACGAAATATTTGAATACTATGTACATTTTTTACATAGGCACTGTAGCTTCAATAATTATAAATTAATTTGCCAATTTTAGCGCAATTATACAAATCGTTTAAGGACTACCCAAAGGGCCCTGATTATTTGGGCTGTATGTCATAAACCGTAATAGGTAGACAGTGGAAATTTTCATAGAGTGTGTATTTGTATTGCCGTAATAACAAGAAGTAAAATAAAAATTAAACTTGGTTTTTTTAAACCTAAAGAAACTAGCGACATCTAGTAGGTTCTAGTATTATCTTCTATACAGTTGATTTATAAAGATGTTTTGGTACGGAACCCTCGGTACACGAGTCCAACTCGCACCTGGCCGTTTCTTTATTACCTAATCTTTATCATAAATTAATAATAGTTCACATGCCTAGGAGACTCCGAGCATCGCTCGGTCGCCCAGGTACTGTAATATAATGTATACAGTCATATAATAAAAGTGTAACAACAACTTATTTAGAGACCAAAACAACAACTTTTGGAATTACTTGTATAGAGACCAAAACAACAACTTTTGGAATTTTTGTCTGTTTGTCTGTATGTTCGCGCATCACGCAAAAACTACCAGGCCGATTTTGATGAAATTTTGTATGGTGGTTCCTTATAGCCCGGGTTAACATATAGGATACTTTTTATCCCGAAAAATTGAAGAGTTCCCATGGGAAAATTCAATACCTCCACGCAGACGAAGTTGCGGGCACAGCTAGTATAGATATATATAAATTTATTGTAATTACCCAATGGTATACTATAATGGTAGGTATTGTAAAATTGTGCACTTAATTGATTATTCACACCTCGAGCTTTGACTGAGTAATTTAAATTAAAACCCAGTCAGGGTTGGGTTCAAGACATAAAATAAAATATTAAGAGCAATAAAAACTTGTTAACAAAAGAAACATTTCATATTTTAATACGAGGCAGAGAACTCTAAATCTTATGTAATTTAACGCTTTATAATTAAAGATAAACCTTATTCAGGTAAATGATACCACAAAGATAATGTGTAATTAAAAATCTGATAGGTAAGTGATTTAATAAACACGATTACAATCTTTAACTTCCAATAACGTGGTAAAATCGCGAACGAAATGTACAAAAAATTAAATTGATTTCTATATAAGGCATAATGTTGAATAGGCGATAAGAATATTTACGAAATCAATAAATTTTAATGAATGAAAAATACGCAACGTGTGTGGCGTAATAATATGACGAATTTTAAGGTTCCCTACCCTACCAAAGCGACATTAATACTCAGCCTAAGCAGTCCGTTTGTACTACATTTAAACGGCTCTATTTAGGTATCTTGAATTGCAATAGATAGCTTGAATAGTCAAAAATTTAAATACAAAAAAGTGTATTCAAAAGCTTTTTGTTTTGCTCCGTCGTAAAAACGGTAAAGTATATGTGACAAGCGTCAAATTTGGTGTAAACTGTAATTGATTAAAGTGCAAACTCTAAAGTATAACAACTCTTCTTCTGCCAAGATTTAAAGATGTTTATTCAAAATAGGTGCAAATTGCACTCTTTCTGATAGTCATAAAATAGTAATTACATAATTATACATGTCATTTGTGAATAAAAAAGTGTGGCACTCGGGGGCTGCCGCGGTAAAGCTATTGCATAGCATTTTTTATCAACTTATGCAATTATAATTATTTATTTATTTATTATTTATGCAGTATTTACCAGTACCATATGGTCCTTAGGGCGCGGGATGTTTATGTAATAAATTAACACTAAGAAAGTTACAGCAGTAAAATTTACTAAGTCCTTTTAATACCGCAAATCATTATAGATGGCACTGTAAGTTCGGCCGAGCTACATGGTAGGCGGAGTGGGGGGTATTAGGTTTTATTTTCGTTACGGAATTTCTTGATTCGGTCGCCGCGCTCAAAGCCCGCGATAAAAGCTATGCAATAGCTTAATAAACTACCATTAGTTAATTGCGTTAAAATAGATATAAAACAAATTAAGTCATTAAAACATGAAAACAATTTGACACGAGAAGTTAACATTAAAATCATTGAATGTCATTAATGCCTCTGACAAGAGTAGGCCAGTTTACATGGAGGACAGCAACCGGTCGCGAGTCAGTCGTATCTGAGGTCCAGCGACGCCAGGACGCTCTGTCCTGGGTTGTTATAGGAGTAAGGTTCTGCGCTTTCATCTCCCTCTCGATAATGAACCACCATGTAGCGGGGGGTCTTCCTCTTCTTAGGCGTTTCGTAGGGATATTCAAAACGGTCTTCACTGAGAAACTATTATCTCTTCTCATTACATGGCCGTACCATTCTTTGAGTTTGTCCGATATTGGGGCCATTCCAAAAGATCCAAAACTAAAGTAAGACAAACACACAATAAAAATCGATCAAGTGTCAGTTTGAATGTCAGAAGAATTAAAAATAAAGTCGGTCTCGCTGATGTCTTTATATTGGAATGAATAGGTATCATTGTTGTAGTACTGGTTGGGGTGTTAAAGTACCTTATCCAGAGGTGTGGTGGTACGGAACACTCGTTGCGCGAGTCCAACTCGCACTTGGCCGATCTTTATTCTTGGACCCTCCATACAAAAGTGCAATTTAAATAATGAAATAATAAAATCTTAAAAAAAAACTAAATAAAAAAACTAAATGTAAATATTTTAAAAATTGCTTTCTTGGAGTTTTTGATATGGGGATATTACGTATCATTTGAGGTATATTTTATCAAAAATGATTCAACCGTACCGTATCTGAAGGAGCCCAAACTTGATATGTTTTAAAAATGATTTTGTATTTTATTTTCAAACAAGTGACTGAAATATCATGATGTGATATAATTTAAGATTCGACTTAAAAAGCCTTTTCATTTGATACCACACACGATAGGTTTCAGAACATTTTTTTTCCATTCAAAAAAGGTGACGTCATATCTGCTCTCTTTTTGTGTACTTCGGATCGAACTGTTTCATATGGCCTGAAGACCAATCGTTCCGATTTTCATGCTTTTAACACCATTTGCAGCTTTCTACTGATTTTCAGGATGTACTACTAGCACCACGCTAGCACTAAAACAGTGATGGAGCGAGCTATGCTCGAGGTATCCATAGGTATCCAAGTCCACCAATAGACGTGATCGAATGAGATCCGTAGGAGAGTCAAGGTAACATAACCTACATAGTTCACAGAATCGCTAAAGTGGCACTGGGTGGGTGGGGCTTGTACAACAGAAGGGCGTTGGGACAGTAAAGTTTTGTAGTGGCGACCGCTCTTCTGTCGGCTCATATGATGACGATAAAAACAAAACAACTAAACATACATTATTAAGTATCTACTAAAATTATTTTACGTTTGTTTAATAAAAGTATAGAGATCTGTAAGAACCTTTAAAACCAACATTACACAATTTTTAAAGCAATAAAGACTAATTCTCGATTTATATTGGTCGTAAACGCCATGTGCTTAACGGATAACACGCGATAGATAACCGAGTTTGGACATCATGTTTATTATTAACACAGTTAGAGATAGACAAAGTGTAGGTGTAAATTTTGTTTTATAAGTTACTGTAGTTAGTTATTTTATGTGATTTTTTTATCCACGATTGATATTAATCTCTTGGCATCATCTCACTTGATAGTAAGTGAAAATGATGCATAGGTTGGAAGCTTCCTTACCAAGATTCCCTAACGCAATGGGAAACTGGCTAGTTTATCTTCATGCCCGAACACATCAATGCTGTTAACATTGATGTTTGGCGGCAAGACTTAGATATGATGACGATAGCTAGCCAGGCGGGCTTACAAAATGCCCTAGCAAACAAACCGAGTCTTACAAAGTTTGACCCCGCCGGAAATCGAACACGCGATCTCTTGGTGAGAAGTGAATGAATGATAAGTCATCCATCAATCTTTATCATTTATCATGTATAGTAATTTCTGTAAATAGTTCTAATGATAAGTAAAGCTCTGCCCCCCGGTAGACGACCTAGTTACTAATTACCCTCAACCGCTATCCACCACGCCATAAATTGTAGCCAGTAAATAGCAGAATACTTAAAATACCCATGATTTAAACGCTCATCACATAAATCACGTCGAAGGACCAGAACTAACGCGTTTGACACTACCTCTGAACAAGGTGGCTGGTGCGAAAGTTCAGCCATCGGTCACTTCACTGCGCATTGCAAAATGCCATTTCTCCCCATTTACGGGTACTGTGACTGGCCACACCTTTGCTAAAGCAAACACTGGCAACCGAGAATTCAGTGGCTGTGTTATTTTATGAATTGGGTTTTTGAAAGTATTACTTGTTGCAATTTTTTAATCAGCTGTATGTTCGCCTTCTGTCATTCATCAACGTGTGGCTGGAGAAACATACCTACGCAACAGGGTTGAGAGTTGTTACTTGTGATTGTTTCAGATAATTTAACCAATATAGATTGTTTGTAAGCCCTTGGCAAAATCGTAGCAAACTCTCACCTGGCTATGGTAAAATTGGTAAGTGATGGTGACGCCCAAGGAGCAATTGGGGCTTCCCAGAATAACAAACTTAATGGGGATCTAGCTATGCTAACTGTAGTGCTAAAAGACATCAATGCTGTTAACACTAATGTTTGTCCTATGTCACTCAAGGGATAAAGACGAATCTATAACGATACCTCATACGTTAAAATTATTTAAGCCGTTCAGGCTGTAGCTGGGAACATACATACACTCGAAAAACATAACCCTCCTTCTGACGCATTCGGGTAAATATGGTCAGTTTTTCTGTACAACGCGAACGCACAAACGCGTTTTCTCTATTCCATTTTTCTGAAAAGTGATTCCGTCATGCCGCTTGCCCCTCTTTATCTAACTAAACAGGGTTTGGCGCCACAATTTGCGTGCTAAGCTGCATCTAAATAGCTGAGGCCATGTTCCACGTTCTAAATTATAGTGTACAACTCACACGCAGCATTTGCATACGCTAATTAGCGCGCTAATGAGTCTTTATTTAAATTCAAACGTGGAACACGAACTATCTTTTTAATTATGTTCAAAATAGACCACCAACAAAGATATTTCAATAAATAAATGAAAAACGCGTTCAAACAACTATCCTGAATCGCAACAACAGTTTTGTTACATTTTTTGTTTTGCTAAAATAGTAGTAAAATAGTAGAACCAACTTTAAAAAAGTTTAAATGGCACCACCACAGATTACTAAATAGTTACCACCTTGAAGGCATAACAAATCATTTAAAAAGAAATCATTAAAATCCGTTCGTAATCGGCGGAGAAATCGCGTAATATACAATACATACAATAAAATATATAATTAAAATTGAGAACGTTCACCTTTTTGTGAAGTCGGTCAATAAGTACGTTTTGAATAAGTTTTGCACTCGAAAAGATACAAGATTCTACAAAATTCCAAAATGCTTAAATCCTTAATACAAGTTAAACAAAACATAGGTTACTAGAGGAAAAACAGATGTACATTTTCAGATGTATACCTACTATTGAATCGACAGATTCATACCTTGATGAATTCTAAGAAGGCAGACGCAACTGATAGATTAGCCATAACAAAGTATTCAGTATGTCAATATTTAGTCATCCCCGATAGTGGATCGCTTGTAGTCCAAAAGCAGAATAGATACCTTGTTTATTGCCACAGAGCAAAATAGTTTGGTGTGTTTATTGAAACAATCAACAAACTAGCAAGACAATGAATGAAGGTAAACTATTTAATGGCAAGTAAAGGTGACGCAAGTAGATAATATGTATTTGAAGAACACAAGTAAAGAAATCTGTAAAAGGAACTCCTTGGGTGGGTAAAGGAAATGGATGATCTAATTGCGATCATATAGAAAAGGAAAGACAAGATGGCCAGCAGAATGTAATACCTAAGATGACGAAAGCGTTAGATCCAGAATGTTTTATCAATTATCCTGCCTGTGGTAAGGTAAGCAAGTTGTCATTGTCACATTTCACGATTAACTAACATTGTACGAGCATTTTCATGTATTGCGTTTACTGTGAATTACTGTAATATTGTGTGGTATTGTATGGTATGTATTACGTAAACTGATTCATCGATAGTATGCAGCCTGCACAGTAGTGTCTCATTACAGCTTAACAAATGCATGTGACCCGATTCTGTACTTCGATTGAGTCATAAAGGCTTGGGGGCTAAAGGTGTGTTCATAATAGGGCATGAAATATGAAAGTTTAAGAGTTACCTTAGGGCCAGTATACAGCGGAACTAAACGACACTAGTGCGTGGCGCAAGAGCAAGCACTTGAAGCTTGGAAGTTGCAACAGCTGCTGTGTCTTGTTTGACACGTACACGCACATACGATTAAGATGATGTAAGCTATAAAAACAAACAGACCTAAGTTCAAATTGGGTACAAAATACTAGACATATATATTTTAAGGACTAGTATTATAATAGAGTAAACAAATTGATGAAAAATAACCTATTTAAATAAAATTAAAAGCCAGACTGCATTAAAACTTTACCCCTTTTTTTAGGAAGTCAAGTAAAATATGAATCTAACCACACCTCGCACGTATTTTGGATACAGCCAAAGAAACATACATACATACGTATACACCCGAAAAACATTTCCTACCTATTTAAGCAGTCGGGTAAATAGACAATACTACTAAAAATCCAAAACAGCCTTAGTCCGAAAGTCCGCTCCTATTCGCCCCCGGAAAGTATAAAATATTTTATCAGATTCCGCCTCTTATTACCAAGTATGAAAAAAGACGAGAATTCGCTTAAAAATCAAGATTATCTTAGGCTTAAGTATAACAGTCTTCTTTGATAACGATTAAAATGCCTGCACGCGATGCGATCTAAGTGAATAGTGCGATATCGAGTCTGTCTTAGGCTCTTCAAACGTGGACATCATGGACGTGGACTTTTATATAAAAAAAAGTTTGAACGCATGGAGTGCTTACTTACGAAGCGTGCATGAATTATTGACGTAAAGACCGCGTATAATATGAGTTGCAGCCAGGTTGCAGCAGTGTTTGCGGACAAGCAAAACATATTACATCCTCGGCTGCATCGGCACTTACCATCAGGTGAGGTGCAGCCAAACGCACTCAAATTTTTAGTAAAAAAAACAAAAAACATAATGAACGGATTGGTATGCCACCTTCAATTCAATTCAAATTATTTATTTCAGATAGTCAATCCATAATATTGTGTTATTAACAGACATCTTATAAAACTAGGTTAGTATCAACAGAAATGTCAAAAATATCAATCATAATAATACCTTCAACAGAAATAATTGGTTGATTATTAGTAAAGATTTATAAGGTGGAACTGGTTTGATTATTAAATATTTTAAATGCGTTTGGCTGCACCCCACCTGATGGTAAGTGCCGATGAAGTCGAGGATGTAATACGCAAGCTCAAATAGTGCTATTCCGATTCCTAAATTATACTTTACCATGAATGACCGCCGCCGCTGTCTGCGCAGGGCCTAAGGATACCGCAGACCACCCTGCGCGGGCGACGAACCCGCGTCCAGATCAAATAAACTATTCCGCCGTGGAATCCAAGGATTTACGTTCCATTCGCAAATCGCAATGGTTACCGTTTACTGGCGCCTGCGCAGTCGGGCGCCGGGATTGCTCTGTGGTTAGTGGTTACCATAGCCTTGCCTACATGGATCTTAGTAAAGCCACACCCCGGACACTCCATACAAACGAGCGAGAAATGATATACATAATTATAACTGACGTATCTATAGGCAAGAATGCAGGTAGGGTTGAATCACACCGGCGGTATTGGTCACAAAATGTTTGTTATTTACTGAATGCTGTGTGAATACTAAACTCTTTTTTTTTTCATACTTTTCGTTCTAAACAAACACCGTTCGAAAAAAAAAAACACCACTTTCCGAATACACCATACACATTATGAGACTAAAAACACATTGTAAATGGTACCTGCGATGTGGACGGACGAATTAACACTGAAACCTGCTATTATTTTGTACATCTTTAAACACTTTTTCCTTGACCGACAAATCGCTACCGCTTATTAAAAAAAAGGTGATCTAGCTACTTCTATGACGCCGAAAATCGCTGCCGCTTATTAAAAAAGGTCCTCCACTTCTCTGACGGCGAAAATCGCTACAGCTTATTCCAAAAAAAGGTGAAGTCAATTTGATCACCAAGATTCCTGATATGGGGTCCAGGGGGGCCCAGCCCCCTCCACCAAGATTTCAGTTGGGCCTTTACGTTCGGTAACTGGTTGGTTTTTATGCTTGTGAACGAAATCACAGAGGCGCGCAAAGTGAATATAGTGAATAAAAGTGCTTGCGTAGCTCGTCCTTTACGTTTGGTACCCAATCTACACCCAATCTGAGTAACGGGGGGGGTGAGGTCGAAATTTAGAGAGGGGCAGGGAGTGTCCATACTGTACGTTAGTACTAATATATATACTGTGGTAAAGCTTCGAAAACGCTGCATAGCCTAATAGCCTAACCAATTTAATATATAATTTAACACCCGACTTTCATAAAAAATATGCGCCTCTTTTTTGGGAGTCGGCTTAATATGTATCCTATGTCACTTTCAGGATCTAGACGAATCTAACGACACTTCGCACACCAAAATCCGTTGAGACTACAGGTTCAACCAAAAAACAGACATTATATACATATACACACATACAACGAAAAATATTACCCTCATTTTTGGACAGTCGGATAAAAATATAAGCACAAAGAAAGGATTTATACGAAAATCGAACCATAAAGTTCAAACGACGAAGTCGCGGCCACCTTAGTTTTAATGAAATAATAACACAATAAAAAGTGACCGAACACAATGTGATCCGAATACAGAAAATGCAACAAAAAGCACACATTTTATTATTTTATCGCCACTGAGAGCCCCGGTCTGACCTCTCAAAGGCCGCCTATGCCTTGAAGGCAATGGTAATAATAAAACGAAGAGGTTTATAGCCAGAATGTCCGATTTGCAAAAAGTCACAATTTGAGGATAAAAAAACTCTATTTGTATGGCAAATCAATTCTTGAAATTTTCTAAATGTGAAAAAGTCAATGCAGACATGTTGCTTGATGCATTTCCTACGAATAAGAAATTTTGCCATTCGGGCGTTTTGCGTCTGAAAAACGGACGGAACCACGTCCACGGTCTCGGCGAATAAAATTGTTGCGCCATTTTACAGTCCTATAAAAGTCCACATCAAACTCTGGAACGAGTGTAGATGGAACATTACAAGGTAGTCCACAGTTATTCCTCTTTTTGGTTTTACATTATTGGACGTGTTTTATACGCTATTTTTTCCTGTTTCTGTGTATTTATCTATGTAACGGAGTTTTGAATGTGATTTTCACTCACTTCAAGACAAAGTTTGCACACGTATTAAGAATCGATGACAATTAACTATCATTTGTATTTTGAGAAAAAATCAGACCTACTGACGTTATACTGTGCTAACGGAAGTTTCTTTCATGGAATTACAGTTTCAGAAAATCGGCCTGTTAAAAGATCGCCAACTACACATTGCGTTTGGGAATCCTGGAATTCTTGTGGTATATACTGTTACCAATTCCAAATAATACAAAACTGCATTTATGTAGTCAGCGACTGGTTTAGAACATCATCTTCAGGCGCCAAGAACCTACAACCAAAAGTATCAGTATAAAATTTCTTGATAATGTCTTTACCAAAGGCCTTTACTGCGATATTTTGTAAAATTATAATTGGACGCCTGAATTGAGATGAATTGTATTCAGTCTCTCAGATCGACGTCCATGGCCCAATTTATGTGTTTCATAACTTTTGCTTTTCTCCTCGATAAGCCTTTTATAAATAATGCATTAAATGGCTTCATTTTTGTCGTCTGCAGACTATTTACGCGAAACTGTGAGGCTCATGTTTTAAAGCTCAAAGGAGGCCGCTACTTACAGACCAGGCCTTCGAAGGTTTAAGAGAAATAATCGGCTTTAACAAATAATGACATCTTAATTGTATATTATGTAGATTAAAGTTACACCTGTACACTTTATTAATTCGTATTGTTCAATTTGACTGAACATCACAAAATTAAATATTCTGAGCTTTTCGTGCAGTTATAAATAACAAGGCACTGATTTGATGTTAAAAATTAAATAAAAGGCTCGCCCATGGCGCACCATCGATATCCATGAGCTAGAAGCCGCGCGCAAAAGCTAGTACTTTTATATTAGAAGAAACCGGCAGACGTTGTCTTGCCGGCGTCTTCGATCCCGCTTTATACCCTGGGAATTAGGAAAAAGCCGGCCTTATTCCTTGCCTATACCCAAATTTTATTCCCACAGAAAAATGTAAACAAAGTATGTCAGTGTCAAAGTGGTATATCAGGGATTCATAAACCAAGGGTCCGCTTTTCTAGGTCCAAGGGTTAGGCTGGGCGTTGATGAGTCAGTCAGTGTGTGAGTTAGTCAGGACTTTGCTTTTTACCCGACTGCCCAAATAGGAGGGTAATGTCTTTCAAGTGAATGTATGTATGAATGTCCGTTTCTTTGGCTTAGCCTGTAGCCTTAACGGCTTGATGAATTTTGGAGTGCGAGGTGTCGTTTGATTTGTCTTGATCCCGTGAGTGACACAGTCTACACTTTTACCCGACTGATTAAAAAGAGAGATATTATTTTTATGCAGTCGGGTTTTTAATTTACAATTGGTTAATTTAATAACCCACCTACGCCTGAGTTTATTTTTATTTTTTTAATAATTGCTTGTGATTTGTTATTGTTATTTTTTGGAAAAAGTATTTTAACATTTTTTTTGCAATTCATGCAATTTTGGTCGTTATTACTTATCAGTAGGGTGGTAATCGGCTTAAATACTTGCACAGATTATTTTGACGATCATACATAGTTAATAAGCACTAATATTGCAATTTGGTATTAAAAATATGAAATAAATTAAGATAATCTTATCTACCAAGTGCCCACACGCAAGATCGCAATTACACCTAAATGGCGTTTCTTCGGAATTCGGTTCACTTGTGAATTGGCCAACACAAAGCGAATCGACTCTAATTTCTAAGAACAAAGTGCTCTTTGTGTCGCCATTGGCCGGAGTTTACCAACTGCAACGAAACTGGTTATCATGAGTTTAGCAATTAGATAAGTTTTTTACTTAGCTGTGATGTTTGTTTTACATATTTCATTTTATCGTTATTTTTTTTTATTTTGGGTCCTAAAATTAGGTGCATATAGACACAGGCTTTTCTATTAGAACTTTTCACTTTAGAATCAGTATGAGTTGGTATCATAATTATTAATGTAAGTACATAATAAAATCGATATATTTTTATCATCACTTGTACTTGTTTACAAAATTATCAATTCAACAACAGTTAACAATGTGCCAATAAGTAACTATGTCAATATAAAAAGTGTCAACACGTTATCATTTATATTTAACAATAAGGAAAACAAATTTTTTTACTTCATGTAATGAATATATTTTTCATTTCTTATTGGTTACCAAAAGCTGTCTGCAAGTCAAACCGCGGAACCTTGAAGTTGATCCAACCATATCATAGATATCCATGTCAATCCGCTTTTGTAATAGAGGTATTATTTTCAGCTGGTTTCCACGTTCACATGTGTTTTCACTAAGTCCAAATCTCGTTTCAAAGCTATAGGGTACAAATTATACTAAAGCATTTTATTTACACTTATGTACATTTTGTAAGTGACGTATGTAAACAATTGGTAAGGTGAAAAAAACATTTGGAGAAATAACGATTTTAAACTGTAAGTACTCGTAATAACACTGAATAACTAAATTTATTTCACAATCGTATATCGTATAAAATAAGTATTGGGGCCGTTTTTTACTACTATTCGGGTGTCTGATGACTTTTTTACATTTGAAAATCATAAAAAAATAAAAAAACTATTCTGGGACAAATTCATCTGGCCCCAAAGTAGGATTCCCTGTGTTATGGGAACCAGAGATTGATATAATTACTTATATACGTTTAAATTTAAATAGATAAAAGATAAGATAAAGATATTTTATTGCAGTAAATGTGGTAAATACAATAGATCTTACAAACATAGTGAGGTTCAGCACATTTAGTCATTAGTACGACATACAAAAAAAAAAAAAAAAAAAGTAAATATAAATTATGGCATTCATGTATAAAAAAAAACAAAATGAAAATGAAAATCGTTTATGAAATACATGCTATATAATGAAATACATACATATATACATATTTAACACCCAGACATAGAGCAAACAAATCTGTTCATCACACAAATGTTTGCCCTGGGTGGGGATTGAACCCACAACTCTCGGATCAGCAGTCAAGAGCACTAACCACTAAGCCACAGTCAGTCAAATAAAATAACTAAAATAACCAGTGGTTAAAAAAAACATTAAAATTAGTTTCTAAAAAAGTATATATTTTCATCACTCATATGTCTATGGGAAAACGCGTTTTTCCGAGCTTTTAGACACATCATCATTTCCGCGTAGTAAGATAGGTGATTTCACTGCACCAGTCAGCAATGGTCCAGTGGTCAAAGCTCTACTCCTCGTAGATCGAGGGTTCGATCCCCGGTCCGGTCGAATATTTTTTGACAACTTTTTTTTTATTTTTTGCCTTTTCCGAGCAAATACGAATTCAGAGTTAACTGGTAGCCATTGATTTAACATTTAAGTAACAAGCCGCAGATTGATACATCTTACGCACATTGTAAACCTGTGAACAATCCACCAACAGTTCGTTCGTCACTAGACGTATTTATATAAACATCTGATGATCCAATAACACCTACTGACTATAAACATACGTACATATAGAGGCTTGGTTTATTTACCTGAAGAAGTCAGTATCAGTAGACAGTTCATGAAGCAGATTGCTGAATTTCGAAAATACTTACTGAGGATGAGTCATATTGATATTTTGTTAGTTACAGTAGTTTTATAGGGAGTTATATTTTCGTTAGAGGTGATTTGTTTTATTAGCAACTATGGGCCTCATAAGAAGGCTCTAGGTCACGCAAAAGGGAATAGAGCGTACTTAGCTCGGAATTTCCCTTCGTTATCGAATTAGAAATAAGGAGATCCGTAGAACTAAAGTAACTGGCGTAGCCCTTAGAATCGCTAAACTAAAGTGACAGTGGGCGGGGCACATATCTCGTAGAACAGATGGCCGTTGGGGCAATAAAGTTCACGAGTGGTGACCGCGCACCACGAGACGAACGTAGCGTAGGAAGGGTTCCCACTCGGTGGACCGATGACCTTGTGAGAGTCGCGAGAAACCGCTGGATGTGTCCTCATGGAATCCCTCGAGGAGGCCTTTGTCCAGCAGACGACGACGATAATCAACTGGCCAGGTATCCACACTGTTTATGTCTACTTTCTTCATTGATGGCAATGTCAACATATTATAACGTGTATATAAACTGTCAATAAACTTCTATGAATTTGCAGTCAGATAAATTAACAAAATCATTAACAGCCTTCTTAATACTCGCACGTATATTATAATCATTTACGTTTATAGCAAGCTCATCTGCAGTAACTGTACTTTTATCTTCATCAGCATGGTGAAACATTAACTGCTCATCTTTATCATCCGTGGACGTTAATTTCCCCGACAATCTGAGGATTACCTTGAGAATGTCTGTGGTCAGTGTCGAGACACGGCGTAATCTATTTTGACTTTGTGGTCTACGAAACCTGAGGCGTGGGTGTCACATCGCTGCACTCTTGTACCAACAGAGGATTGAAAGCGAGAGTGACGATGGTCTAGTAGGAGGGTTTCTAGAGGAACTGGTTATTTTTGGGCCGCTACTGTTCTAGTTTAAGGTCACACGATCAGTAGGTTTGAGTGTAATCGTTTCATTCTAAGACATTTTGTGAGACATTACTCTGCATTTTCATTTTAAATTACAATATCATCCAGTGCCTTGGTCACCTGCCTAGTCCACGTTTTATGAAATACTAGGTTTTGGCCGCTCAAATGGAAAGACTCTCTTTAAGGTTAGCGACTCGCGAGCGTGGAAATGAGTTTTTTCCCGATCTCTCAGGAACTATATCGAGCTATGCTGACTAGTACACTTCCCAGCCCCCCCAAATATCTCTGTACAAAAGCTCACGTCAATCCGTTGCTCCCACTGCGAGCGTGAACATAATTGAAAACGCTAAACTCGTTAAAAAACCGACTTCCATCGCAACAACTTAGTACATTTTTGCATTTTTATTTTTGGTTTTTGTTAATTTTCTAATAAAGTACTACACCGATTTTGATAAAATTTATATAGGACCACACGAAAAGCACTAGCTTTCAAATAAAAAAATAATCATAAAAATAGGTTCACCGAGTCAAAAGTTCTGAGGTAACACACATAAAAAAATTATAAATAAAAAACATACAGGCGAATTGAGAACATCCTCCTTTTTGGAAGTCACGTCATATTTTCATTAGTAGTCTGTGTTACCAGTCACCACTCAATCCGTGGCTCGGTAGCGACGTGAAAGAAATCAACACTTTTGTCGTCCTATGCTATTTTCACGGGATAAAACGTAGCCTATGTCACTTTCCACGTCTTCAACTTACACATTTATAGTATCAGTAAAGAAGTACGAATGGATGAAGGTACAAGGTATCCTATCGATATCAATCATAAAAAAAAATATTTATACATGTAGACGTAACACAATCATAAGAATTTATTGAAATAAACTCATCGCTAAGAACTATTTCATTGGCTCTTATGAAGGTGTTGCTGATCCCCTTCGATGATGGTACAGGAAATGCAGGGCGACGCGGAGGTTGTAGAGACAAGGAAAACAGCCGTGATATCTTCAGTCTTGAACAATTTCAGTGGTTGATTTGCTTATGGGAGCTCGAGGGAGGTCTCGTTGTTACTCGGTGGCTTGTCGAAAATGTTGGATTTGAATGAATACGCTCTATGACGCCTACGCTATATTTATATTCAATTTCCAGAGCGGGATGGCGCCATAGGAGGAAGCGAGACGGAAGATGGTGCACTTACCCACCCCTTTGGAGCAATACCGTACAGAGAGCCGCCTACGACCAATTTCCGCGCCGCGCCGTTTTGAAATAACGGTCGCGGAGGCAGCTCGCTGCTTACCAAAAAACCTTTTACCTATCCTCAGGGGTTCTACCAGGCTTCCATCTCGCCACCTTTACCAAATTAATTACCTAGACCTCCCTCTAAGCCTCCCCAAGCAAAACACAGTTACAAAACACATTTATTTAGAAAACATACAAAAGGCTTATAAAACAAGATAACTTAAAAACTACAACTTAACTATCTATATCTATGTACATATAACAATTCAAAAATAAAACGTATCGCACTTTAAGACATACACAAATTTACAATCAACAAAATTTTTCAACAAGTAACTTTACGTTTTTGAGTGTCCATCGTGCACATTCTCCCGCCGTCACCTTCGTGATCCAGCACTGGTAGCACGATGATCTTCTTGGTGGGCCGCCTCAGCACGCGTCCTCGGCTCGTGGTCACCTCCACCACGCGCACTTCGCCATCCTCGCCCGGGAACGTCCGGGTGATGCGTCCTCTGGGCCAGCAGTTGCGTGGCAGGTTGCTGTCGGCGATGACCACCAGGTCACCGATTTTGGGGGGCCTCTCCGGAGGCCCTGGGCTCCCGCCGGTGTTGGAGTGTGGGGAGGTACTCTCTCACCCACCGCCGCCAGAAGTTGTCGGCTAGCAGCTGTGCGCGCCTCCAGTGCGTGCGCGCGTTGATGTCTTCGGGAGTGAACGTGCCCGGGGTTGGCACATGACAGTTGGGCCCGACCAGGATGTGATTCGGGGTCAGCGCCTCGGGCTCCACCAGCTCCACTCCGCCGTGGCTCAGCCGCTTGTGCAGGTGTTGCAGGTACAGGCGGGTGTAGGGGTGCCTGCCGTCCAGCACTGCGGGGCTTGCAGCTTCTTCTGATATGTCGACGGCCTTCTCCACTCGTCCTTTGAGTCGCAGGATTCCGTCGGTGCCCACCGTAATACTTAGGGCGGCTAGCTTATCGTCGCCGGTAGGTAGGGTTCCTTTCTCGATTCTCCGTCTCTCTCTCGCATACGAGTCTTCCTGCGCTGCTCGCACCCATAGCCTTTCTGCGCGTATGAGTAGGTGCGCTTCGATTCCCATGAAGCGGTCCGGCGTGTCGACTGAAAGGCTTTTTTTCAGTTTCTTTTTCTTTTTAGCCTCTCCCCACGTAGGATCTCTGTTTTCATTTTTGGCAGTTCGCTTCCTCTTCGCGGCTGCAATGTGTTGTGTGCGGCCTCGGCATCGCTCGACGAACTGTAGAACACGCGCTGTTGCTCGGATGAGGCGTGTCCAGCGTGAAAATCTCGCTACGTCGGGCAGGTGGGCGTGGCTTCGTAGCGTCGTAGTCGTCGTAGTCGCGTAGCAAGCTTCTCGTTCTTCCCCGGTGACTGAGGCCGCGGCGCGTCGGTTTTCTTGCGGCCAGCATTCCTCAGGTTGATATAGGAACTCGGGGCCGTGAAACCATTTGTGTGCGGCGCCGAAGTCCGCCGGGGTGGCTCGCGTAGCATCATCAGCGACGTTATGGGCTGTTGGGACCCATCTCCACTCGTTTTTCTTCGTCGTTTCTTCGATTTCTGCCAGCCGGTGTGCCACAAAGCACTTGAATGCTCGCGGCTCGGCTCGTATCCATGCGAGAGCCGTGCGAGAATCGGACCAGTAGTGTCGCGCCTCTGCTTCCCAGTCGTGTTCGTGCGCGACAGTGTGGGCTAGTCGCGCTCCCAGCAGCGCCGCCTGCAGCTCGAGCCTCGGGATCGACACGGGTTTGAGTGGTGTCACCCGGCTCTTAGCGGCAGCCAGCACGACGCTCACGCTTCCATCGGACCTCTCGTTCCGCCAGTACACAGCGGCGGCGTAGGCTTCCTCGCTCGCGTCGACAAAGGTGTGGAGCGCCCGCTTGGTCACGGCGCCCGTGTCGTAACAGCGTGGGATGCGTAGCCGCTCCGTAGCGCGTAGCGTGCGTAGCCACTCGTACCATTTTTCGTGTAGCTCGTCTGGCAGATCGGCGTCCCAGTTAGTGTGGTAGCGCCAGGTGTCTTGCATGATGCGCTTGGCCGGCGTAGTTACAGGTGCTATTAGCCCCAGCGGATCGTATAGGGACATGATCACGCTGAGGGCCTCTCGTTTCGTCGGCGCGCGCAGCCCGTCGATGACTTCCAGTGGCGCCCTCTTGCGGTTGAGTCTGAAGCCTAGGTTGTCCGGCCCTACTTCCCAGAGCAGGCCCAGTGTTCGCTCTGTCTCGCTCCCGCCGATAGGGATGGTAGCCTCCGCCTCGTTCGTAGCGTAGTGACGGAGCACGGAGGGCGAGTTGGATGCCCACCCGCGCAACTCAAAGCCGGCCTGCCGATGGATGTGTTCGACCGCCGTGGCTGTCTCGAGGGCCTCTCCGTCTGTCCCGTAGCTGGCGATGTAGTCATCCATATAGTGACTTTTCACTATAGCCTGCGCCGCCTCCGGGAACTGTTCTGCATAGTCAGCTGCGTTTTTGTTTTTGACGAAGAGAGCTGTGCACGGCGATGAGGTCGCACCGAACACCACGCTCGTCATTCGGTATTCTGACGGCGGCACATCTCCTCTCTCGCTCCCTCTCCACAGGAAGCGCAGGGCGTCTCTGTCTTCTGGTTTTATGCGTATTTGCATAAACATCTCGCGAATGTCCGCAGTCACAGCGTACGGGCTCTGCCGGAAGCGCATAACTACGCCGGGCAGAGATTGTAGTAGGTCGGGCCCGGGCAGCAGCGCGTCGTTCAGGCTTCTCCCCTCAGTTCTGGCAGCTGCGTCGTGCACAAGACGTATCTTCGGCTTGTCTGGGTTGACCACAGCGAAGTGAGGTAGGTACCACACCTTTCCAGGTGTAGGCTGCGTCGTGGCGGGCTCGGCGTACCCCTTGGTAAAGAGGTTCTGCATCCTTTCTTCATACTTTGTTTTCAGATCAGGATCTCGATCTAGGCGCTTCTCGATGTTGAGCAGCCTCTTTTTTGCATTGCCATAGTTGTCGGGCATTATTGTGTTGTCTTCTTTCCATAGAAGGCCAGTTTGGAAGCGACTATCTGGGAGGCGTGTGGTTGTCTCCTCTAGCAAGCGTAGCGCTCGCTGCTCCGGGTCATCGCGCGTCTTCCTTGGCTCAACGCCCAGCGACTCCAGGGCGAAGTATCTCCGCATAGCATTTTCCATTTCGTCGCTGGATTCCTCCTTGGTAGACAGATACCCGCAAAACGAAACGGGCTCTGTGTGCGACGAGCGGCACCCGTGTAGCACCCACCCGAGTTGTGTGAGTGAGGCTACGGGTCGGTCTCTCCGTCCTGCTCGCACATCGCGCGACACGATGAGTTCCCAGTTATCTTGCCCGATGAGAACTTTCGGCTTGGCATTCTGGTACATCAGTTCATGTCTGAGGTCCTCCAGGTGTGGGCAGTCCTCCAGGTCTTCTTCGCCGAGCGACTGAGTAGTGAAATCGAGTCGCTCGACCGTGCGTGCCCCTTGCAGTTCGTAAGAATCGAGTGAGTATTTCCCTCTCACTCGCACGTCGACTGTTTTGCTGTTTTCGTGCTTGCGCCGCGTGCCGTTGACTCCTATGACCCACAGGTTGTTAGTGGGCCCTTCCAGGCCGAGGGACTCGACGATGTCTTCGTCAATGATGGTGATAGTACTGCCCTCGTCCAGCAGCGCGTACGTCTCGACAGTGTTTCGCGGACCGGTGAGAACGATCGGCGCGATTTTCAAGTAGGCCCGGCGTGAGCCCGCCCGAGTGGAGTGGGCGAACTCGAGGGCCGACGCGACTTCTTCCGCCTTCTTGGGTTCTTCTCTCGGCCGCTCTGAATGCAGCAGCGAGTGATGGGGAGCGCGACAGCCGTTTGTTCCACACGGCTTCGCTCGGCAACTGAAGCGTCTGTGGTTGCTCCTCACACACCGGAAGCATTGGCGGTGCCGGCGTACCAGGTCCCAGCGTCCGTTGACATCAGCCTCGACGAACTGTCGGCACTCCAACAGTTTGTGACTGCCGCTGCACTGTGGGCATGTCGTGGTTGTAGGCGTAGTTGCCGTTGCAGCAAAGTTTTTCTCTACGATCTTCTTTCTCGCTCTCTCTCGTGGCGTCTCGGCTGGTGTTGTTTCAGCCGGAGCGTAAGGGCCGCATTTGTCCGCCTCTTCGTTGAGAAAAGATGCCAGTTTTTTGAGGTCTGGCGTGTTGTCTTCTCGCGCTGCGAAGTCATACCACTTGTTTCGGAGTATCGGTGAAATCTTCTCAAGAATTGTGCGTACTAGCTCGGGATTGCATAGGTACGCGTCTCTCCGCAGCGCCTCGATGGTGGCCACAACATTTGCTACTTTGTTCGCAAAAACACACACTTCTCGTGGGCTGTCTCCTATGCGGGATAGCGCGCGGGTTTTCTCAATCTCGCGCAGGACTAGCGCTTCTGCTCGTCCGAACCGCCGCTCCAGAGCCTCGATGATTTTTCTGGGTTCCGTGCTGCTGATTAGTAAGCAGCTGGCAGCTTCCTTTGCTGCTCCGGTGAGGCTCTTTCGAATTCTTGCGACGTTTTCTGTTCTTGTGAAATTTGTTTCTGTCTCGACGAATGCTGTCTTAAATGCAAGCCAGCTATCACTTCTCCCGTCGAAACCAGGCAGCTCCTGGAGATATCTAGGCGCCCCTCTCGCCGATGTGCGAATGACGCTCTGTAGGGCCGCTGCGAGGGCCGCAATGTCGGTTTGCGGCGCAGCCGGCTCGGTTTTCTGAGGGGTGCTCTCCGGTTTCGCGGACTCCTCCCCACCCTGCCCCACGGGTTCTCGTGAGGCCGCAGGCCGCAGTCGTTCGATCACCGCAGGCCCCGGTTGGGTGTGAGCGTGTCCTTTCGCTCCTGTGTGCTTTTCCATCCATTCAGCCACTCGCTCTGAGCCCTGCCTGACTTCTTCGTCAGCCGATTCATCTGCAGGGTCCAGCTCCTGGTCAGAGTCCTCCATAATTCTCCGCAAATGTGCCTCCTCTAAGGCCCGTTCCGCCGCTATTGCTTTGACCGCCAGCTCAGCCAGCCTCTCCTTGGCTTCCAGTTCCGCGAGGAACCTCTTGCGAGAAGCCTTGGAGCGGTCTGACCTAACTGATTTAGGTCGGGTCTCCACAACCGTGACGTCAGCCTCGGTGTTCGTAGTTTCCGTTACGGTTTCCCCAGTTTGCGTAGTGCCGTGGCTCCAGGTCGCTGTTTCTCCCGAAGTCGTGTTTCCCGTACCTTCAGTTGTGGTATTTTCAGAATCCGTCGTCTCTTGGGCAGCCTGCTTGGACGCGGTCTTGGAACGCGTGGATCTCGTCATGGCGGCGTGGCTCGACGACGTAGTTCTTCAGGTTTTTTCTCTTCAGTCCAGGGATCCGGCTTCACGAAGGACCATAAAATGTTGCTGATCCCCTTCGATGATGGTACAGGAAATGCAGGGCGACGCGGAGGTTGTAGAGACAAGGAAAACAGCCGTGATATCTTCAGTCTTGAACAATTTCAGTGGTTGATTTGCTTATGGGAGCTCGAGGGAGGTCTCGTTGTTACTCGGTGGCTTGTCGAAAATGTTGGATTTGAATGAATACGCTCTATGACGCCTACGCTATATTTATATTCAATTTCCAGAGCGGGATGGCGCCATAGGAGGAAGCGAGACGGAAGATGGTGCACTTACCCACCCCTTTGGAGCAATACCGTACAGAGAGCCGCCTACGACCAATTTCCGCGCCGCGCCGTTTTGAAATAACGGTCGCGGAGGCAGCTCGCTGCTTACCAAAAAACCTTTTACCTATCCTCAGGGGTTCTACCAGGCTTCCATCTCGCCACCTTTACCAAATTAATTACCTAGACCTCCCTCTAAGCCTCCCCAAGCAAAACACAGTTACAAAACACATTTATTTAGAAAACATACAAAAGGCTTATAAAACAAGATAACTTAAAAACTACAACTTAACTATCTATATCTATGTACATATAACAATTCAAAAATAAAACGTATCGCACTTTAAGACATACACAAATTTACAATCAACAAAATTTTTTAACAAGTAACTTTACGTTTTTGAGTGTCCATCGTGCACAGAAGGCAACTCAACAAATCACAAATATTTGATTCTATCGAACGAGGAAGTCATTGAACTTAAAAAAGCTTTTTACGATCACACACAATAGCCCCTATCTTTCCTATCTGACTGATATATCCAATGCTCCAAATTTAAATGACGTTATAATGCAAGGTGGCAATACAAGACCGATTTTTCAATGGATAGTTACGTTTGAATAACATTTTTTGTTATGTTATTATCACGATTGATAATGAAGACTTTGTAAAATTATCAATTTTGGTAAAAAAAACTTAAACAAAGCAAAATCCCTGATGTAAAAATAGTATGCCCTCTTCACTAAGCTATGCATACACCCCTGAGACCTGGAAGTGCTTTATATACTCTCAAACAAATTCTTCACGTTTTTAGCTTCCCAGACACTTTTTAATGCACGCATTAGCTGCTGCCAGTTGTAGACATTTATTTGCTTACTTTCCCTAACCCCTTGATTCAATTGGTCCCACATATGCTTAATTGAACTTCTAGGTAGTAATAACAACACCTGAATTTAAGTCTTCGGCTGGGTTGCTTTAACTATGTGTACGAGAGCTAAATTTCTAAAATTAGGATGAACCCAGGAGCCACTCTCTGTGCAAGTGGATCAAATGAGGCCTTACGAATCGCTGTGCAGTAATACTCTCATTCAAAATGGCGAGCTCAGTTTGGCCGTGTAAGTTGATCCTACCCCAAATCATTATGCTAGCACCACAGAAACGGTTAAATTCTTGGTGAAAATCGCTTGCGCCGCATCCTCTTTGTACTTACTTGTACGTGGTCACCAAAAAATCTTCACTACTCGCTGTTAACAATTAGTTTAAAAATTACGTCGAAGTGGTAACAAACAGAAAACTCTATTTTGTTTTCACTAGCTCAGAAACTTAAATTCCGCCTGTAATATTATATCCGATGAATTTAGGGCTCAGAGCTTACTCAGTGAACGTAATAACGAAATCATTTTAAATAGCGACTCATGCGCATCCCACACTAACCTTGAAGTGATAAGCTTTATCAGCCACAGATGGAACATTGTAAATAGTTAGTATTTCAACAAGTTTTAAAAACTTTAAAATTTAAGTATTAGATGACTTTGAAGATATCATTATTACAAGATGAAATATAAATGTATAGATTACCCAGTCTACGAAATTATATTTATAGGGTTCCGTACCAGATAACGGGACCTTATTACAATCTACGCTGTCCAAATGTCCTTCCATCCGTCTGTCTGTCTATCCGACCTTTAAAAGCTGTGTTTTTGAAACTTTTATGGGTAGCTGGCTGAAATTTTCAGAATATGTGAATTTACCAACATACAGGGTGACTGGTAAGTAGTGCAAATCATTTTAAGGGGATAAACTACATCTAATTTGCAACAGGAAAAGTCATACTAACTGGGGGTCGGAAATCAATGGTTCTCGAGTTAAAGCCCATTTCATTTTTAAATTTTGTATGAAAAACGCATCTGTTCAAATATTTTGTGATTTTACAAAAAAAAGTTATAATACGGTTGGCGTGAAAAATACGGTTTGTCTCATTTTATTAGCATTCCAAAAAAGGAAAATAGTTAAAAAGTACAAATTGATTGCAACAAAAAAGAATAATTGTTGTCAAAAGGATGCATCAAATCCCATACAAATTTTCAATAAACATTTTAAAGTTTTTTTTAAATTTCGTAATTTATCATGTTTTTCGCAAACCTCTCTGACCCTCTAGCATCATGACTAACTTTGATTCACAAGCTCATCCAAAAAATAAGAACTTTGTTGGATAAATAGTATGGGATTTTAGGCCCCCTTTTGGCAAAAATCATTGTTTTTTGTTGCAATTAATTTTATACTTTTTTAACTTTTTTACTTTGTTCGAAAGCGTGATAAAATGAGGTAGGTTTTATTTACCGTATTTTGCATGCCAACTGTATTATAAGTTTTTGTTAAAAAATCACAAAACATTTGAACAAAGTATTTTTTTCATACAAAATTAAAAAGTTAAATAGGCATTAACTCGAAAACCGTTGATTTCTGACCCCCAGTTAGTATGAATTTTTCTGTTGGTAATTAGATGTAGTTTATACCCTCAAAAGGATTTTCACTACTTACCTACTTACCAGTCACCCTGTATAATAAAAATTAAAGAAAAAGAAAAAATACTTATTCAAATGCACAGACAAATCCTTACGGGTTTTTGTTGCACTGGTATCACTGAGTCTTAATTTTAAGTTTTTTATTGTAATAAATAAATAAATAATAAATAAATTATTATACGATTAATGTAAAATTATTATTTGAATAAACTCTGAAAATGGTACCTATCATTTAATAAACGTGTTTTTATAGTTTTTGCTACATTGTGAAAGCAGTAATTAATTCATACAAGCGTAAAACTTGTAGGTACTTATTGAACTTGTACCAGTTAAAGTACTAATCATGAATATTAACAACAAAAAAAATCGGCCAAGTGTGATTTGTACTCGCGATAAGGAGTCCAAACTGAGTGAAAATAAACGAATATTCCCAGTCCTCGCCACTGGCGAGCGTATTTCTGTCGCTCGCGTCAAGTCTTTTGTTTGTAATGAATAGGTATCATTGTTATACTTTTTTGGAGGTGTGGTGGCACGGAAACCTTGGTGCGCGAGTCTAACTCGCACTTGGCTGGTTTTTTAATGATGATTTCTGTATACCAGACAATGATGGCTATGCGAGAATGTACGCACGGCGTGGCTGTACAGTTTATTTATCTAATGACAATAATTTTCTTATGTCTTGCCTTAGAGAAACACCAGAAGTTTCCTCATATATCAAGCCACAAGCATTCTTTCACCATTCAGTTGCATACACTGTACGATCGCCGTGGCCCAGAGGTAATACCCTATCATTACGTTAAACGCTCCCCATACGGCCTGGTGTTTTTGTACAATTACACAACTCCTCGCCAGAATCGGTTTACCGTGACAACGCTCTGGGCTTCAACTTCAAGGTAAATAAATAAGTAAAATGTGGTTAGTTGACCATGTTTTTGGAGATAAATCTATTTTTTTTGTCTATGAGGTGTTCAGGTGCAACGACATATTACTTTTTACACGATTTAATACGAGTATTCGCTTGCCATGTTAATTAGTTTCTTTTTTAGTTTGAGACAAACCTTGGAAGCTAAATTAGAACCACTTGCGCGTTTCCGATAAAGCTGAAATTTTGCATACACGTTAAGTTTGGATGACAATGCATTGTTAGCTCAGTGACGTCATTTTATGTCCAATATGGCGGACCAGTTAATTTTTAGGCACCCCCATAATATCCAATAGTATCAAATGTAAGGTTTAAGAAGATGAAATAATTAAAATTGTTTTCAAATCAAAGTTGAAAGTTTTTAGGTTTTTAGTTTTTTCTACATGCTTTATTATAGCCACATAGCTAACATTTTCTGCACTTGTCATTTAATAAAATCTAATAATTTGAATATAGAGTAACTATAGTGGATGCCCACAGCTTCGGCCGCGCAGATTACGTTTTTTGCCGTTCCCGTGGGAATTTCCCAAAATTCTTTCTTAGCGAATGCCTACGTCCTAATTGCTATCTGTATTCCAAATTTCAGCGAAATACGTTAATGGTTTCGGCTGTGCGTTGATATACCAGTCAGTCACCTTTTCCTTTTATAACGCAATGGAGAACTGGCTATCTTATCTACAAGCCGGAACACACCAATGTTGTTAACACTGATGTTTGGCGGCAAGACTTATATAAGATGGTGGTAGCTAGCCAGGCGGGCTTAGAAAATGCCCTACCACCAACCAAACCGAGTCTTACAAGTTGACCCCACCGGGAATCGAACCCGCGACCTTTTGGCGTGAACCCGGTGGACTAATCATTACGCCACGGAGGCGGTTAAACTTAGCAGGATTTTTTCTGTATAGTTAAAATGCTGTCAAAATGGTGTAAAGAAGTAATGTTTAATAATTTAATCCCTCTCATAATTATGGTTGATGGGTGCGATGGCTGACTCTCGCGTTATACTCGTGACCGGGTGCTGTCCGTGTGAACTGGCCTACTCTTGTCAAAGGTATCAATGACATTCAACGATTTTTATGTATAACTTTTCGTGTCATATTGTTTTCATGTACTAATGACATAATCTGGTTTATTTCAAGGATTGCATTTTGACATTATTACTTAAAGATTGTTTATTTCTTGATTTTTCACAAATGAAATTATGTTATTATTTTTTTATGACTATCAGAAAGAATGTGATTTTCACCTATTTTGAATAAATACCTTGAATCTTGCTTTAACTGATACTAATTGCACTTTGTTCCTAAGAAAAGTAAAGTAATTAATGCTTAAAGTGACCGATTCTTTAGATTTTTGCTAAAGACAAAATATTCTACGACTCTCACAAATCAATAATGGAAGTACATAATGGGTAGAATAATAATGATGATGGATAACGAAGAACCATCAAGTACGAATATAGGTATAGCATATTCGGTATGTGTTCCAGAACTTCCAGAGTATTTAATAGGATTTCCAAGGACATAAGAGAGATAGATAATCCGGTATTATTCAAACGCAGACTTTGTGACTTATTTGCACTAAGTATGTAAATGTTACTATGACTAAAATCAATATTTAACGGATAATTCTTTAAAATTGGCCAATTGGAATAGACTTACAACATGCTAAGGCATTTGTGATATTTAATTTTTTGTATATTTTAATGAATTATGAAACTAAAACGATATTTAATAAATAATGTAAATTTCTAATATACTTAATGATGAATCTGTAAGTATTGATAAGTATTTGTATGCCTAATTGAGATGGGACTATCTAGAATTTTAAGATTCAAGGTATTTATTCAAAGTAGATGCAAATTACACTCATAAAGTCATAAAATAATAATAACAATGTTATTTGTGAAAAATCAAGAAATAAACAATCATTAGTTAATAACGTCAAAATTCAATCCTTGAAATAAACCAGATTATGTCATTAGAACATGAAAACAATACGACACGAAAGGTTATACTTACATAAAAATCATTGAATGTAATTAATGCCTTTGACAAGAGTAGGCCAGTTCACACAGGCAGCATCCGGTCACGAGTATAACGCGAGAGTCAGCCATCGCTCTCATCAACCATATTATTAGAGGGGAAAGAAAGGAAAGGGGGTGATCCCTGAACATGTTACACATATTTTAAAAATAAAATTTTGATCGATTGATTGATTGAACTAATACACTGCATATATATATTATTGCAGGGAATTTGAACTAGCATATCCCCATAAGTATACTTAGTACCAAATAAGTAAGTTGTTAGTATGTACTCGCGAGTTTAAATTAATGTAAGCGACGCTGCCACCTCACCTACATCCCTACATACTTGTATACCTACTGCGCAAGCGACAGTTATCCAGTTAGTAACTCAAGTACCAACTCAAGTTACAGATAGTGCATGTTCGGTGCATGTCATTTAAATAGCTTTAAGTAGCTTAAGGCTTACTCAAAATAACTTGTTTACATATCGTGCTTTCTATCTTCGCTTTCTTATTTACAGTCGCACAGTCCTAATTTTACTGCAATAAGCTTTTCCAGCTATCCCTTGATAGGGCTATTTTGGATCATTTTGTAGGGGATTTAAGGATTATATTATTAGAATTACATTTCTACTTTCGAGCGACTGATGAGCGAGCGACGAAGGATTGGGAAGGTATTGTAATGGCAAAACAATCGAAGCTGGAATTTTTTTGAGATTCGATTGTCTTACACTCTTACACTAATGGAGTCCAAAAAATCGAAAATATTTGACTGTGTGTTTGTCTTAAACTTCGGATTTAGATAAAGTTAAGGTTAGAGATATATTTCTTTTAATATCTCCAGCCGTTTGTTTCAAATTTTTCCCATTTTTATTTTCAAGGGCTGCCACCATAAGAGAGCCAATTAATACTCAAAAATGGCTCGAACAATTTTGATAGTTGTTATATATTTATACGGTCTACTATACAGGATAGTTCATTATTCAAGAAGAAATTTATGTAAGGTGCAAACACATGTGGTTTGTTATTAATTTATAAAAAAAATAGCTCTAACTATTTTAATAAAAAAATTCAAGTCACTATACTCGTATCTGTATATGGTTTACTGTACAGTTCGTTATTCCAGGAAAAATCTGAATGAAGTACATAGGCCAGCACATAAAGCTAGATACTTTGGACTTTGCATCGTTCTTAAGTCATATGCGTCTGGATCAGAATTGCACTACGACTGTCTAGCTTGATGTGCTGGCCTCTGTACCTCCAACACAAAATCTGATTATTTTTAAATTTTCATCAATATATATACAAATATTTTCGAGATGGCTATTTATTGCTACTTATATAATATGGAACTTTACATGTTTTGTTAATTTGTATACGCCCAACCATAGCAGATGTTGAAGGTTACACGAAAAAGTATGCAATGCGTGACTGTACAATTTATTAAACTTACAACGAAACTAGGTTGTAAGGCGCCGTTGAAAAACAAATGACAGCGTCCCGTTGACAGCGTTACAGAATCAATTAGTCAGTCAACGATGAACGTAATTAAATTATTAATAATTCCTGTTAAGGCAGTTGGATTAGCATACTAGCGCCGCCAATAGAAATAAATACCTCGCTCATACTAAATTTCTTCAACCGAAATCATTGAGTATTTTGCACACATACAGGGGTACAAGGTGTTTTTTAATTGTTGTTGTGTAACTTTACTTATAAGCAACGAGTTACGTTTGTCGATGTTGACAAAAGTGCCTACTTTTAGCAGTTTTGACAAACATTATGTTTAACATATATAACTTGTTGCTAATATGTAGTTACAGTTATAAAATAACAAATAGAAAATAGTTGTTTCTCTTCTATATGCGCTAATATGATTTCGATTATTCCATAAGAATGGGTAAATTATTTACTTCTATTGGCGGCGCTAGTGTGCTAATCGAACCGCCTTAGGCCCTGCTCCTCCGTATTAGCAAGTATTAGCAACTCGATTCACGATGTTTCAAACATAGTACGAAAAATCTTGGAAATAAAGTTCTTGTCAGCTCGTCCTGCTACGTGGCTGTTACGCCAATCGCTGCGGACGAATCGTGCGAAAATTGAGGTTTTTAATTCAATATAAATGAAAAAATAAGAAAATTTTCCAAAAAGTAAGAAAACGAAATTATTTCATATTTTTTTGTTTAAAAGTACATAAATTATCATAATGTTTCGACGATTACTATGTTCTACGGTTACAACTTCAAAAAAGGGTGCATTAGGATACTTTTTTCTTTAGTTCTGTGTATTAAAATAGAATTCGAGGAAATCACTCCTCATATCCTGTAAATTACAAAACTTTTTTTTCGACAAAAAAATCCTTAATTGAAGCAAAAAGTGGTTACAAAGTTGGTCGTTGGCGGTTGGCGGCGGTATAAGCCTTAATAATCTATGGTATTTTTAATGTACTTACATTTTTCAAGCTTTTTATCCTCAACCATTGTCCAATGTCCGGAACTTCTGTTTGTAAGTTGAAAGTTTACATACAGTTAATGCTGTACAATGTTATCACAACTGGTCGTATTACCTCTCCTTGCGGTTGAGATAAGGCATGCACGAGATAATAGTTATGTAGCTAGAATCGCAAATCGCATTTTACCTGCAGGAGCAAGAGATGCCAGATTTAGAACACGATTTATTTTTACCCAACTATGACAGATGGATGGTTATGTTTTTCGAGTTATGTATGTACATATATATATTTAATTATTTCTTTGGCACGCTTTGTAGCCTAAACGGCTTTTTGATTTGGAGTGTGAGGTGTCGTAGATTCGTCTTAATCCAGAAAGTGACATAGGATACATTTTTACCCGACTGGCCAAAAAAGAGGGCTTAAGTTTTTATGCAGTCTGGTTTTTCATTTTTAATTAATTCCTTAAGTTGTAACAGTTCTAGTGCATTATTATTAGCATTATGGATGGATGGTAGCTTTTATTTTTGAAACCTAACGTATTAA
Source organism: Coleophora flavipennella (assembly GCA_947284805.1). Lineage (NCBI taxonomy): Eukaryota > Metazoa > Arthropoda > Insecta > Lepidoptera > Coleophoridae > Coleophora > Coleophora flavipennella. The sequence continues at coordinate 2,582,925 of OX369285.1, read as the reverse complement.
ATATGTATAATAATTCTAATAATAATCTTTTATCTTTTACAAGGTCGCGGGTTCGATTCCCGGTGGAGTCTAACTTTGTAAGACTCGGTTTGGAAGGGCATTTTCTAAAGCCGCCTGGCTAGCTACCGCCATCTTATCTAAGTCTTGCCGCCAAACATCAATGCTAACAACATTGATGTGTTCCGGCTTGAAGATGAGATAGCCAGTTCCCCATTGCGTTGGGAAATCTTGGTATGCCCGCTTCCATCTTCGGCATCATCGTCAGTTACCATCAGGTGAGATGATGCCAAGGGCTTACCAATTGTGAAAAATAATAAAAAAAAGTTGCAATAGTTCTATTTATGCTGAAGAATGTACAAGTAGGTACCTCTAGATCTTATTAAAAAAACTGTCTGTTGTGTATAATATCCAGGGTTCGAAAAAATCAAAATAATTAGGCTTCTTGATAATTATCGGATAATTATCACCAGTGTAAGAAATTCATTTGATATATTGTTAAAACAATATAAATATTATAACAAATGCATTATAATGTGGGCTATTCTAACAAAAAAAAATAGTTTATATTTATTATTCCTTGCATATCTTGCATCTCTTTGCTAAATTCTTTGCACCGAGCACATAGCCTAGTATTTTTTGTCTTCATGCAAATAAAGTATGACCATATTGGATCTTTCTCACGAGGCATTTTTCAAACGCAACTCAATAAACAATATTTAACTTAAAAACCAATGACACTCAAGTTCACTCAACTTTGCATAATCCCGTAATCCGAACTGAATTTTTCTTGTAAGGGGAATCCCCACGGCGCGGCACGTTGACGCAAGTTCGGAAATACACGTTCGAATACAGTTCACTTCCACGAACGCAATCTTTTGTAATTATCAGTCGATAATTATCCATTTGTTATTATGGCGATAATTATCATGATAATTATCCTTTCGAACCCTGATAATACCTATACAAATATTTAGGGACAAATCACACACGGGCCACGGTCACCTGACCCCAAACTATAGTTTCTTGTACTATTTATTTACCATAGAATGATAAACATTCTTATTCAATCTACCATTCAGTCAGCCCTTGGCTCAACTGACGGTAAGTGACTATGATGTCGAATATAGGAGCGGGTTTACTAATATTCTCCAACCTTTAACGCAATGGAAAACTGGCGATCTACATAATATACTTACCTATACATATAATAAACCCAGCCACAGAGAAAACAAACCCATTCGTCACACGAATGTTGGCCCTGAGTTGGAATAGAACTTACGAGCCCCGACCCAGCAATCAGGAGCGCCGACCACTGGACAACCGGGATTTTTCCCATCTGTCCCCTCTAGCACTGTCACCGGGGGTGACAACTGGGATTTTTTTCCTAGTTGTCACCGGGGTGAAAAAACTTCCCATCTGTCCCCTTCAGCTTCTTGCCAGAGGGGACAACTGAGAAAAAATGTCTAAGTTGTCACCCGAGTGACAATTCGTCCCATCTGTCTCCTTTGGAGACGCGCTAGAGGGGACAACTGGGAAGAATGTTTCTCAGTTGTCACTGGGGTGGTGATAATTGCTACACTTTCTTCTCAGTTGTGCACTCCAACCATTGTAACTCTATCAAATGTTGTCAGTAAAAAAACTGGTGTGCCGAAATAAAAATAATATAATTATAATTTATAATTTAATTTTTTGTCACCGTGGTGACAACTGGAAAAAAAATCCCAGTTGTCACGCCCCGGTGACAGTGCTAGAGGGGACAGATGGTAACAATCGGACAACCGGGTTAGTCAATTAAGAATGAAAATTTGTAAACATAACATTTCGTAGTACATACATATGTATAAGGTCTAACAAAATTAGCTGAAACTATTTTAAGGGCAAGTTCAGTAAACGAAACTGAACAACTTTTTCTTCAGTGACCATACCGAATTCTAAAAAAAAATTGCCACATTCCATTATTGCCCACTATAATATTCTCGTGTTGTAGTACGGTCCTTTCTTTTCGCTGGATTCGTGCCTTGCCGCAACGAAACTGCGCTGTGCCTGGCCGTTGACCTTTGGTAGTTCTCTCAATCAATTCTTATTTAAAAACTAATATTACCTATTTAAAACCTTATAGTTCCCCTTTTAGATGTAGGTAGTAAAATACAACCCAACAGGTATTTACACTTTTCGAAAAATAAGAAATTGAGCGGCTTCTTTGAAGCGTTGAGGTCATTGAACTCTTTTGCTGCTCGCTCGTAGGTACATTTCGCCTACAAACAAGTGCGATGCGTGCGCGAAAAAAATATCTCAGTTACTCTCGCGCACTCATTGAGTTACGTTCTCAAAGCCTAACCTACAGATTGTGACCTAAGTGCCTAAGTTAAGTGTTTTATTGTGAAAATGCCATGTACAACAATATTTGGACATGGCGGTGTGATATGAAGTTTGTAACCATAACCTAATAGACACCAGGAACATGTTTCAAGATTTTCATAGCCGTAGACCCCATCTACATGCCATCTACACACAATACTATAGGTGCTTTGCAGCGATTCCGGGATTACGGTACTTTTACGAGTATGCCACGACCTGTAGATGCCGGTCAACCAAGAAAATCACCGGAGACATAAGAAGCAAGTAGGTAGGTAGTTCGCCTTAGCCTGTTTGCGGACAAGTCACATTAAAGAAAAATCTATTTGTTTGGAAATGGCCAAACATGTAAACAAATCATTTTATCATTTTAGCTTAATCACTAACATTTGGACATCAAGGATTTTATTGACATAAATACTGTGTTTTAGTTCATTTAAGACTTGAAAACCAATTGAAACTAGTTTATTTTGAAGTTCATGTTTTGTTTACATGTCTGGCTATTTCCAAACAAATAGGGTTTAGATACCTACCCAATATGTGTCCGACGCGACGGAAGACACGGCTTGTACTATCATCTGTGGCGGAGCCCGGCGGAGGCGCGTCAGCGCGTGGACTGCTACGGTACGATGGCCAGTGCCGGATTTATAAAGATTTCTTTTTTTTTTATTGTAGATTTTTTTTCTAAGATTTCAGTATGGTCGCTGAAGAAAAAGTTGTTCAGTTTCGTTTACTGAACTTGCCCTTAAAATAGTTTCAGCTAATTTTGTTAGACCTTATATATTACAGATAATACATTTATATGCCTTTTACTTTCGAGCGATTGAGGAGCGCGCAACGAAGGAGTGAAGGTGTTGTGATAACAAAAAAATTAAAAGTCTCTCTCTCAAAGTGTGTGTGTGTTTCTTGGCCCTAGCCCCTAGCTCTTAAATTACTGATTAGATTTGGATAGAATTTGCGTAAGGCAAATATTATTATTATATCTCCAGCAGTTTTTCAAAATTTTCAGTATCTTAATTTTTAAGATTGCCTCCATTGTAAAATCACTTTTTTTCGCAAAAACGGCTCTAACGATTTTAATTAATCTCAATTTTATACGACCGACTATACTGTGATATTCAAAATTCCAGAAAAAATCGGGATAAAGTACTTCCCATACAAATCCAGGGTCTGCTATTTTTCTCAAGAATGGACCTAGCGATTTTAATTAAACATTGTGGGTTACTAGAACTAAATAAAGCCTTATATATTAGATAGTTCATTATTCCATAAAAAATCGTAAAAAGGTACTTCTTATATAAACCTAAATTATTTGTAAATTTTTCATCAAGTCTGATAGGTATAGGTACATCTCATTTCTTTGTTACTAGGTTAGCGTGTTTTTATACTGATTTGTGTACGCCGAGGGTTAAGGCTTCGCAAGAAAGTATGCACAGCGTGGTTGTACAATTTACTTTCCTTTCCTTTCTTAATTCCGACAATTTAATTTTTTTCTCAGCGTGTATCACTAACTGGTTAGAATATTTAAATTACTTTATTGCAGCGAGAGCCCAGTTGAACGTAATTTTCTCTCACAGTTCATCACCCCATGATTTCACTGAGGATGATTTCAACACCTCTCTCCTGTCTCAAGGGCATTCCAACCAATTCGTCATTCAATCAGCGTGCTTCAATCGTTACAACTCTCACTCACGTAGGGAGCGAATAAAAGACATAAATATATCAATTCATTTGTCTGTTTGTCCACAAACTGGGTCGAACGTCTCGGATTCGATACCTATCTCATCTCTCATTATTCTTTGTGTCAACGCTAAAAGCTCAATTAAGCCGACATCACGATAGATAGTAACGGTACTATGGCATACACCAAACACCGAATGGTAATAAGAAAGTCATTTATTTCGTATAAAATGTAAACATGAGGTTCACGGTCGATCGAAGCGTGAAATTTCGAAAGTTAAATCGTATTTAAGTAACGCACAGTCATTAAGTATCTCATCTTAGTGGTTAAGTTCTAATATAAAGACATTTTGTTTTCTGCAAATCTAAAACCTATTTCAATTCAAGGCCATAGTCAACCACGCAGGCCCAGTGAGGGTTGATTAACTTCACACATAACCTTCGAGTTCCTTCGCAGGCGTGTGCTGGTTTCCTCGGGATGTTTTCCTTCGCTGTAAGAGCGTCGGATAAACGTACATATAAAATCGAAATACGAAAACATATTGCCACGTGGTAGGATTCGAACCACGACCTCCCAGATAGGAGGTAGCGGCCCTAGCCATTACGCTTCCGAAGCTTATATTTGTATAATACATACGTGTATAATTGATTTTAATTAGCCCACTCACAAGCAAGTTTATCGCAAATCTTGACTTACTGTGACCCCTAGCTTAGCCCTGGCGCCAGACCAATCTGGACAATCTGACTCGACGCCGGAGCATCATATCATTACAGGACGATAGCAGTATCTTGTTTACACCATCATCATTATGTAAATCTAGGCTATTATCATTATTGCTTAATATTCTCGGATGCATCAAGTTCTCATATTTTACAACTGCTGCTTTTTAGAATTCAGGAGCCAAAATGGCAGAAAGCGGAACCCTTACAATTTCGTAATGTCCGTCCGTCTGTTCGTATGTCACAGTCGATTTTCCCTGCTTAGAGTAATTAAATTTTGTACACAGATGTAAAATTATGACCCGAAATGGAAAATGAAATCAATACTTCGAAAAAAAAATCAAATTTAGAGTAGGCTTTTTATGTGTAAGAGAGGAGACAACAATTTTTCCGAGTGTTTTTGAATTGAAAACTTCTTTAGGAGCGTTGGGCTTTTTTGATATGGGAAAAAAGCCATTGAACTCGCGACACTTACCGTTACCTGTTACCGTAACCAATTTTTTAAAGAATATTTTAACGTCTTTAAGTACAAGAACTTTAAGTTTTCACTTCTGTCAGCACTCCCGGAGTGCTTATTTTAAGTTGAATAGGTCTTCGCTTTTCGGTCCCTAACTATTAACTATGCGACTTAAAATTCGGAAAAAATTCAGATAATATAATATTCGTTTGCTCAAATTATTAATGTCTAGCATTACTAAATTGAGCAAACGAATATTATTTTAGAGATGAAAAAAAATTGTTACCCATTCAAGAAGTTTTTTTGGCTGCACCTCCTCGTCTATATGATCTACAGTTATAAGATTTTGTAGCTACATATTATAGTTTATATTTCAAAAATATAAGTTTTCACTTCAAAAATATATTTTAAGTAACGACTTCAGAAACCTACACTATGCATGGTCCGACACGCACTTTGCCGATTTATTTTATTACTTGATCAACTCCTGACAATAAGGTTTACGTGAAATTTTCACAATTTCGTAGATGGAGTTTATGTTCTTACTCAAAAATATTTAAAATATTATCTTCTTTTAAAGTTGTACTCTCAGATGTTGTCCTAGATATTTATCTTATTTTAAACTTGTACTAGATTCTCCGCTGACTGTACTAGTGCGGTACGAAGGAAGCCAATTGCTCCACTACTGAGCGCTCCACTAATTATTACAAGATATGACCCGTTCAGTGCCTTGTATGAATATTGATCAGCTGCATTGATACCGACGGACGCGACCTCAATCTTATCTGTTTATAGTATGCCAGATCACGCGCGCGTGTATTTGACAGATCGGACAAATGCGGCTACTGAGACTTGTGACGGCTGACATGTCTTGAAATGATGACTTTCCTTCAAATTCATGGGCATTTTGCTGAACTAGTAGACTTATGTATGTAATATGTAGATTCATATCCATAAACTTAGTAAGTCTACCAGGAAATAAATGAAACAGTAGTCTTACTAGTAAGTCTACTGGGAAGCAAAGTCCTAGAAGTCTTACGAGAGTATCTGGTAAGACTACTGGGAACGGCCGAATTTATTTGACATAAATACTCACACTACAACACAACATAAAACAAAACAAAACGTAAAAAAGAAAACGGGAAGAGAGAAAAAGAAATATACAGGCAAGACAATAGTAACAAAACTAAACTAAATTAATAAAAACTTAATAAATAAACTTTATTATTTAGATGGGAGGCCGTATTATATAGGTACCGACCTTTTTTCTGATTTTTACCCACGACAGAACGAAGAAGGGGTATGCGTTTAGAGTGAGAGGTTGTTTGTTTGTGTGTGTAACCGAATGTTGCTATTTATCTCAAAAAATAATGGACCGACTTCCTTGCGGTTTTTTTTATTTAAAAGGTATCATTTTTGAGCAGGTTCTTAGTCATGTTTTATGGCGGTAAATCACCAGTGAGCGCTACAGCAGCCAGGATCGTTGGCACTTAAGGGCTTTTTAGAAACTATTCAGCCGACTCCGATGTGTTTTTCTGCATTATATAGGTGTCATTTCAGAACAGTTTTTAAGACATGTTTTACAGCTAAAGACCCCCAGGGAGCGCTGTAGCAGCCAAAATTGTTCGCTCTTGAAGGCTTCTCAGGAACTATTTAACCGATTCCGCTGCGGTTTTTTGATTTGTATAAGTGTCAAGAGAAGGGTAATGTTTTTCGGGTGTATGTTTGTCCATTTCTTTGGCTGAACCTGTAGCCTAAACGGTTTGGTGGATTTTGGAGTGCAAAGTGTCGTTAGATTTTTTTTGATCCCGAAAGTGACATAGAATTAATTTTAACCCGCTTGCCACAAAAAGAGGGGTACCTAATGTTTTTTTCAGTCGGGATTTCAACTTTAAAATTTGTTAGAGCAAGTCTAGACAGTTTAGTTTAGTACAGATAGTTTCTGAGGGATCTGGAGAAAACTCATGTCCACGCACCACTCACCCTCAAAGACAGTCATAAAAACGATGTCCACGCGGGCGAAGCCGCGGGCAAAGGCTAGTGTTTCATATATATTCAATTATAAATATTCTATAAATAGAATACTAAAGTAAATACATTGTTTTGTTGGTGTTATAGACAGCGGTGGAGTGGAACTCCTTGCCTGTGTCTGTTTTCCGAATGTTACAATTTAGAGATATTCGAAAGGGAAAATTAAGGATCATGTGTCATAGGGAATACGTCTTTATACCAAATTTCAGCTTAATCGGATTTCTGAAAGTCGCTCGGAAATCGTTTGCAACATTTGACCTACCTAAACAAACTAAGTAACATACATAAATAAGTACTAATATTAGGTTGATATAATCCATCATTGCTTGCATACTACATACATACATACCTTTCCTTATTGGCGGGTAAAAAAAAGAGCTCAATCAGCCTCTTCGGCCTCTCTGATGTTGAAATTACACCAAAGCAACCAACTATTATTTTTAACAAAAACAAAAGAGTGTGCAGTAAAGAACGCAACAAAACCGTTTTGTTGTTGTCTAAACAACAAAGAGCCGAGATCGAAACAAAGATTCATTGTTTCACACTGAAGGTCATTGTGAGATGGAAGTAATGAAACTTTTAAAAGGTACAGTTGCAACAAGAAACTTCCAGAGCAGAAGTCTTGTTACAATGTCAAAGTAGTAAGGCGTAATCTGTTAGAGTAAATAAATACCTGCTTGCTTAGGTTGTAGTACCATATGTAGAAATGTAATACAGATTGTTAGCAATACCGTAACTATTGTGAAAGAGATCCAATAAACTATTTATTATTATTATTAGATTGAATTTTTGTATTGAGCATTTAGTTCAGTTCAGTAGTGATCGTAGGTACTTCTCGTAGCTAAGAGCAGACGCTGAAAATTTAGCACTAGCTCGCTTTGTGAACTATAGAGGTCACCGACCCGCAGTTACTCTGCTGCGCCTGCTTACACTGCAGCGGCGGTGCAACTCCGGTATACTCTGGAGTAAGTAACAGGGACTTCTATTAGAACTTGACTTGTATCGGCCAGTACCAGATCGGTAAAGTGTGAGGAAAGTTCAAAGGACTTTTAATAGCTCTGATGTCAAGTTATACCTTAAATCCTGTAAGAAACATCCTATTTAAATTATGATTACAAGCCAGGAATCGAAATTATAAAGAACATTTTAATATTTATCATGATAATTATCTAATCGGCATTGATTTTACAAGCTTTTATTTAACTTGTAATGTATGTATGTTTGTTCTGGAGGAATCTTGCAAGATGTATGTTTGTTCTGGAGGAATCTTGCAAGTTGACCCACTTATCGGTTTCCGATTGAGCTGAAATTTTGCATGCTTATGTATATCGCGTGACAATGCAATATTAAGAGCTTGTACCTAAAAGTTTTAAGGTTTTTCAAAAAAAAAATTTTTTGGCTCTAATTTTTTACTAAAAATGAAAATACAAAAACATTATTAAACATTATATACTTATAAATAAATAACTTTTAATTGTTAAATTGTAAATTTAATCAAGGTATTAATCAACAATTTAGTTTTTGTGACTTTTAGAGGTTTGCTGGTTTCGACACGTCACGAAACGCCATATCGTGTTCGGATAAACATAGCAGGACATAGCGCGAGGCCGCGTTTTGTCAAAGATAACTATTAGTAATGTTTTGTTTTTGCAATTTACTTTATAATTATCAACGTTATAATTATCAATAATTATCATTATAATTATTAGGATAACATCGAACCCTGTTATAAGCCTATTCTAACTTGAAATATAAATAAAATATAACCAGCGAATGAGGAAAATCTTTAAAATATCCTTTAGTCGTATGCTACCAGATGGTCACTTGGTTGGTTGGTCAAAACTCTTTCAATTTACGAGTACTATGAGACTTTCTTAAATGAAAAAAAAAAAACGAGCGAGACCTACAGTACTCGCATATGATGTGTAACAAATCACTGTTACACATTTCCGTTCCATTTCACGAAATCACTCCCACAAATTGCAGGAAAGCGAGAGCAAAGCTCATTCGTCAGATCGAATAGCGAGCGCTTTCGCGACTTCCTGTTACACATTTCCGTCCCATGTTACACATTTCCGTCCCATTTCATGAAATCACTCCCACAAATTGCAGGAAAGCGAGAGCAAAGATGTTACACATCAAAAATTTAACTGGTCACAACAAAGTAAGTTTTCTTCGATGTAGTGAAATGTAACCCGAATACCCGGATAGTGGGCAAGAAGCCACCATTTCGAACCGCAGTATATCAAGTATCCACTGAATCACATCAGCACGTCCACGAAACCTTTTGTGGCATGTTTTTGTTAGCTGCACAACCAATCGATATTCTACTAAATCGATTTATGTATTGATGATTCATAATTTATAATCGTTTCGGCGTATTTCGCATCGTTTTGTATTTTTTTGCGTAATATCAATTTACTTGTCCGGTCGATTATGGGCAATTATTCAATTATGGTTTAAAATTGTACGAGCTTGTTCGGCTGTTAGACCTGTTAGAACTTAGATTACTAGGTACTTTTAAACATTAGATTATACATAGTATGTCGTGCATATTACTATGTCGGAAGTGAACTTAGAGCACAGGCTGGAGCAATTACTTGCAACTACCGTACAGTAACTAAGTAAGTGTACATTATTCATGGTCCACTAATATTACCGGTAGTAAACAAAACCTGATTCATAAAGTTCTAGCACTATTGTTTGAAACACCTTCGGAATAGCGTCCTTTATTATACCTAATAGGTAACTATTTGTTCCATGGTCCAACGAGGATGTCAATTTAGTAATTGGTGCAAGCAGGATATTCATATTGGGGTGGGTGCAACGATACGCTGATCCGCCGATACAATGCGGATATCGATATTAAAATGTCAGTGTATCAAAAACATCACCGATACGATACGCCGAGTCGCCCATACGAGCAAGCTATTGTTAAATGTAAGAGAGAAAACGCAAATTTTATGGTTATGATTTGCGCGTTAATTTTTTTAAAATTTTCCTCTGATTTACGTGCCACGCTCTTGTCTGTAGAGCATATTCCAAGACCAAGACATAAACTGTCTCTGGTAGATTCTAAGCTTGTGGTTCTTCATGTTAAATGATCGCCAAAATTAGAGTGTCAAATTGGCTTACAACACACACACGCACGCACACACACGCACGCACACACACACACACACACCAAGAAACACCAACAGATAATAGTAATCACGTTTGTTAAGATAATGTAAGACAAATTCCGGTTTCATGGTAGGTATTGGAGTAATTGCTCCATAATCCTCTTAACGCCGTGACTGGTAGCTCTAATTATGTATATCTCAAGAGAAGCAATGTCTGACGGAGAAGTAAAATCAAGTAACAGAAACTAAGACGTGGCGGAAAAATGAACTGCATGAAAATATAGATATATTTGTTTCCCTCTCACTACAGCAACCAATGAGAAGGAGTCTGATGGACATGAGCTGCCTCTACAGATATAAAAACTCATTAGGTAGCACTAGTAATTTTCAACAGCCTACCAAAGAGGAGGAAGTACTCAATTCGACTGCTTTTTTGCAGTGTTTGTTACGCGATATCTTCGCAGATTATGAACAGATTTCCTATATTCTTTTTTTTGTTTCGATACGATATCTTCGCAGATTGTGAATCGATTTCTACGATTATTTTTTATTCGATAGGGTTATACTGCCAGGTTGGTCCCGTATAAATTTTATCAAAATCGGTTAAGTACTATTTCTATGAAATTAAGAAAAGCCAAAAAAATGCTACATTGTGTACTACCATAGTAAAAGGAAATAATTAGTAGGTTATCTTTATACATGGTACCACACCCTGGACACTTCATACAACGGGCTAGAAATGACATTTCAAAAAAGGAATGACGGAACAAACAAAACGGCGGCGAAATCCTATACGTTCGACAACCCATCTGTATCAACCTGGAAGACGAGGGGGTGAGGTCTCATTTTAGAGAGCGGCAGGAAGTGTCCATAGTGTATGTTAGTACTAATATACTTTGATGGTACATCGCGCGGTTTGTATGTGTGCGGGTCAGTAGGCACGCACGCATACTACAATAATAACAATCATTTAAGATGGATTGTACTAAGTTGTTGCGAATGAAGTCGTTTTTTTTTAACGTGTTTAGCGTTTCCAATTATCTTTTTCTCAATGCTGATCAGCGCCATTTAGTAATTTTAAAGAGGTGGTGGAAAATCCCCATGGCATGTTATTTTGCAGGACTCATTTGTAAGTGTCAGTTTTTTCGAGAATGGGTAAATCGCAATAGATAAACAAACTTAAAAATACATACTAAACAACCTCATTTCAATAAACCTAAAATCTTTAAGGTACAAGCTTTTAATTTAAAATAATTTTGATTATTTCGTATTCTTCTTAACAAACCTTTTCATTTGATACCCATGTCATGGGGGGGGGCATAAAAAATACTGTTCCTGCATCTTTTGGAGTCCATATTTGCTTTAGAATGACGTCACTTAGCTAACCATGCATTGTCATCCAAATAAAACGTGTATGCAACATTTCAGCACAATCGGAAACCGGGAAGTGGTTCTAATTATTTTTTAGCTTCCAAGATTTGTCCCAAACTACAAGTTAATATTAAACCTAGTAAAAAGTGTTCAAAGAAACCTCTAATTCAGTTCAAAAAACCTATTCAACGGTACCACACTCTTCAGGGGGTACACTCAAAAATATTTTATTTCCATCTTACATACACAATTTTTTTGACATTTTGACTTCATTTTACATTTTGGGTCGTAATTTTACATCTTTGCAAATTTCATTAGTCACAGTACTAATTACAAAATTTACTGTGACATTCAGACAGACGGACGGACGAATGGAGGGACGGACCGACATGTCGAAATTATAAGGATTCCGTTTTTTGCCATATTGGCTCAGGAACTCCAAAAACCAACCGAGTGTGAGTCGGCTCGCGCTGAACGGATTTTTTAAATAAGTACGTAACACAAATGTATTGTGTGTGTGTGTGTGTGTGTGTGTGTTTGTAAGGAACAGGACCCTATTATTAAGCCTTCACTGTCCGCCTGTTCCTTTTGTATAGTGCGTGCCACTTAAGATGCGACTTGACACACCACCTAAAACATTAAAAAGACAAAGTAGGAAAATGGTTTACGACGTGTACACCTATAACAAAGTATATATATTAGTACTAAAAGTTAAAAGAAGCAAGGATTTGGATAACAATATATGCACAATAACATATAAATATATAATATATTTATTGCACCGCCCCCTAACTTATTCTATCGCGGTTTCCTTACCCAAAGGTTGCCTGGAAGAAATTGCTACCTAGCAATAAGGCCGACTATTTCGTACACTTCCTACTTTGTCTTTTTAATGTTTTACGTGGTGTGTCAAGTCTCATCTTTAGTTGTAAGCATTATACGATTTATACGACCAAGAAAAGGCTGTATTTTTTGAACGGTGATGTTTAGGGTTACATAAGCTAAGCTGAGGCGGTACGGAATCCTGGACGCTAGTCCGACACGCACCTGGTCGGTTTATTAATTATAATTTATTTTATTGTTGCTAACAAAACCCATTTTCAGCATTTTTATTTATAGGTTCTGTTACTTACTATATTGTAAATGGCAAAAAAATCTGATAGGAAGTGGCTACCGACGTGGCTTTTAGCCGCCTAGAGGCATCTGTAACACGGGGCGTAAACAGCGCATTGCTTTTTTTACTTTTGAGCGACTTAGGATCGAGCGGCAAAGGAGTAAGAAGGTATTATTAAGGCCAAAAAAAGTAAGTTGAGATTTTGATGAGTATCGATTGTCTTACACTAATAGAGTCCAAAAAAAAAAAAGTGATAAGATTTGGATATAATTTGGGTTCTTATTGTCACCCGGATTACGGCTTCATACCAAATTTTAGTTCAATCGGACCTCTGGAAATCGCTCTAAACTCGATCGCAAGATTTGAAGCGGACTACATACAAACATTGCAAGTTAATAAAAGCTCTTAAAAAGAGCAGTATGTATTGAATACTTACTTTAACTGGCTAAACCATTTTCCTATTTTTTTTACATTTTTACTTTACTGGCTCAGCGACCCAAAGATGATCGTAGCCTCCGACACCAAAAGTCGCCACTCGTCCCTATTCTGTGCCTCCTCACGCCAATCGGGTCTCTGGAGGTCGTTCAGGTCCTTCTGTACTTCATCGTTCCAGCGGTACCTGGGACGCCCGACCGGATGTGTTCCTGTCGGTCGACCCGTTTACAGCGCGATCCTCCTCCATCCTCTGTACGTGGCCAAGCCAGCGGAGTCGGGCCGATTTAGTTTCGCCAATCATGTTGGGCTCAGGTCTTCCAGCTCCTGATTCTTCAGCACTCTCCTAATAGGTCCTAAGATCTTCCGGTATTTAATACTTAGTACATATTTTTATCGTTAGAATTAAATCTACATGTAAGAGGGTTTTTCGTTGGCAGGTTTAAGTTTTCAAACTTTCAACTTGTTATTAGCTCGATAAAGCCTGAGTTAACAAATAAAAAAAACCTTATTAAAATAAAATCAAGACGACATTATAGACTACCACACTATATTTACCGCATTCCAGCAACAATTCTTCGGGAGTTTATAGAATGTCGCATGGTGAATGCATCGGTATTCAACTGTCATCCCGAGTATTGTCCTGAACGGCCGGTCGGTCCTGCTCCCCTCGGTTTTTATCCAGAATCCAGATACGTGAGACGTCGCGGCGTCTTAACGAGCACCAAACCAGTTCTACATTATCATCGCTCCATGCCAAATCTGGTAGTAAACAAACCGTTATTTTTTAAGAGTTTTTCCTCACAAGAAAACTTTACCTTCCTCCTCATAGCTATCCCTACCTCAAGCAAAGTATTTAGATTAGTACTTACTAACATACAGTATGGACACTCCCTGCCGCTCTCTGGATTGCAACCTCACCACCTCGTCACCCAGATTGATACAGATTGGTGGTAGTTTGGTTTTTGAACGTCTGGAATTTCGCCGTGATTTTTTGTTTTTAGAAATGTTATTACTTGCCCGTTGTATGTAGTGTCCGGGGTGTGCCTCAAGTTAGTACTCATCATTTTTAGGGTATAGTCAACAAGGAACTCTTTAAGTTACGCCATGTCCGTTCGTCTGTATGTCTGCCTATCCGCGGCTTAGCTCAGAAACTCTTAGTATTGGAAAACTGTAATTTGGCGTATCATCATATCAGCCGAAAAATGTCCACTTCTGGACAAAGGCCCCCCCAAGGATTTTCACGGCAACCAGTACTGCGCTGCCCGCATCCAGCGGTTTCTCGCGATCTTCACCAGGTCGTCTTAATTTGGCGTATACCCAATACATATTAATCTCGCGACAAATAGGTGAAATTTTTTTTTTTCGTGCACACAACCTTCGAGTTTCTTCGCAGGCATGTGCAGGTTTCCTCACGATATTTTCCTTCACCGTAATCTTTATATATATAAAAGTATATATATAAAAGAAAGTCGTGTTTGTTACACCATTTATAACTCAAGAACGGCTGGACCAACTTTTTATGATTTTTGTGTTCTTGCATTCGTTTTCGTCCGGAATAGGATAATAAGTATTACAATATGATATTCATCAATAAAAAAAATTATTATCAGTCAAAAAATAATTAGTTTTAGGGTAGGGTAGGGTAGTGTAGTGTAGGTGTAGTGATGTTAGGGTAGGGTAGGGTAGGGTAGTGTAGTGTAGGTGTAGTGATGTTAGGGTAGGGTAGGGTAGGTTAGTGTAGGGTAAAGTAGTGTAGTGTAAGGTAGGGTAGGGTAGTGTAGTGTAGGGTAGGGTAGTGTAAGGTGGAACGAAGTTCACCAGGACAGCTAGTAATATATAAAAATAGCACGGCCATGTAGGGTTTCGATCAACGTTAAACCCAATCACCTACTCGCCAATAGGAATCATTAAATCATAATGCATGTGTTTCATTAACTGATACAGAGCCCTGTGGCTTCCATCATAATCTCAGCAGCGTGAAAGTGAAGGAGTCAAACATTCCGTTATCAGTTCACCTTATTTAAACTGAAAGAATACAACTATCGGTCTAAACGTACCTACGTATCAACGTATATATTTAAAGAATTATCCTCCAACTCCTAACCATTTAGGAGTTGTACTTTCCATCATTAGTTCATCAACATGAGATGATGACTACTATGACACAAATACTTGCATAGCTTTAAAAATACATGAAACCTGTAATACGTGCCTATAAAATTTGAGGGTTGTTTTACCCTGGGATCCCATCATCAGATCCCGACTTGTTGACAATGGGACCAACTCGGGAGTATACTCTTTAGAATAAAAAAATAATTTTGAAAATCGGTTCACAATCTGCGAAAATATCCCGTAACACACACAAAAAACAAACAGTCTAATTGGGAACCTCCGCCTTTTTTAAAGTCGGTTAATAATGAGTTTATTTGTTACCTTTTCACGCTTCAACACCTCGACCGATCTTGATGAAATTTGGCATGCAGGTAGCCTGTGAAAAAGGGAACTGAAAAATACCTTTTTTTACTTTCGAGCGACGAAGCAGTAAAGGCACAGATTACTTATTAGTTACTACGTAACAGATACTTCACTCAGTAGTAAATTTCCAATACCTACTGCTATAATAGCCTACTCCATCGCGTCAGCAACCGCAGTACTTGCTTCACACCGCGCGATCGCAGGGCTGCCTCATCGATAAAATTAAATTAACATAACTTTTTGTGTCTATGTTATTGAGAACTGTGAATATGTTTTGACTTATAGGTGGTAGTTTAAAATTGTATCATTTATCTATCTATCTATAATATAAAAATGAATCGCAAAATGTGTTGGTAAGCGCATAACTCGAGAACGGCTGGACCGATTTGGCTAATTCTTGTTTTGTCGAGTTCGTTATTATTTTCATACCTCTACGCGGGCAAAGCCGCGGGCAACAGCTAGTAAAATATATATTTTTTTATAAATTGGTGCTGACTGTGCAATACATCTAGATAACACATAATTTTAGAGGTCAGTGTGTAAGTAAAATGAAAAAAATCTTTAAGAGTTACATGTGTTTTATTTTTATATAATTTTTTATTAATTTCTTACCCTTTCTAAATTCTCGGTTATTAAATTTTAGTGTAGCAAAAATCCTGAATCTTCTAAAAAGTTTTATTAGATATTGTTTTGGGAAACAAGGGCAGGGAGAGTCAAAATGTATGTCATTTAAAATTTCATATAGAGTACTACCCGGCCTTTGTTTTATATTTTTTTCAAAACTATTAATAAACATAGTCTTAAGTTCTCTTACATAATTATAAAACGCATCTGTTGGTACTTTTAACTTTCCATAAAAACACGATGTTTTGTTCAATGCTTTGCACATTGTTGAATGCTACAGCACATAAGGCACCAGATGGCATCGTAGGTACGCGTACGAACGAACGAAACGATTTAAATTGAAATACGTGCGTGCGCGTCGTTTGTGAAAACCGCACTGAATTGGGTCCGCAAACGGCCCGAGAACGCTCGGCCGGGCGGTAGGTTATTATAGCGCGCAAGTACATGGAGTGACGGAGGCCTGGTAAAGGTATTGTGATGGCAAAAAAAAATCGAAGTTGAGATTTTGATGGGGATCAAATATCTTACACTAATACAGTCTAAAACAAAAAAAAATGTGTGTGGGTGTTTGTGTGTAAGTGTGTGCGTGCGTGCGTTCGTGTGTGTTGGTGTGTGTATGTGTGTACGTCCGTCCTGTGCTCTTGTTCCCATACTACTGGACGGATTTGGGTGAATCCTCTTATCTTGATTTTTTAGGGTTGCCACCATAGTAAAAATCACTAATTATTTTTTTACTCAAAATGGCTTTAACGATTTTGATAAATAGTTGATTTGCGTATGCTCGACTACGACAGATGGGTAAGGCTTCGCGAGAAAGAATGCACAGCGTGGCTGTAGAATTTATTTTTTTGTTAATTTTGTTTAACGTCGCAACGGAACATTCCCTCTCGTGAATCTACTACCACGTTTATGATATAGCGTCCCCACTTCGCAACGGAACAATGGATAGTTGTGAATTTTTGCACAGAGATGGTTGAGGGGATGGGAAAAGACATAATATACTAATAAGCATAACCCTGACATTGTTCCCGAGGGATTTGGGATAAACTCATTTCCACGCACGCGCACGTGAGCGTCGCAACGGATTGCAGTGATGTTTTGTATAGAATTGGTTGAGGGGATAGCAATTGACATTGATAGCTAATCAGAATAGCCAGATATAGTTCCAGAGGGATCAGGAGAAAACTTAAGACCACGCTCGCGAGCTGCTAGCGGCTCGTGCACCACTCACCCTCGAAATAAAAACGAAGTTCACGCTTTCGAAGCCGCGAGTAAAAGTTAATAGTTAAAAGGTTTTTATTTTCCGTTATATAAAATTATTAACATCTACTTGTCTATTGCTTGCTGAGTACACACATTGACAAAAAGTGGCCACTTTTAGCCCTTATATTTGTAATATCTGTAACTACAGCGAACTTATGTTTCATAGACTCGATAGTTTCAAAATAAACTATAGTAAGTACCTATTCTTAAAATTTATCGTTTAAAATTATCGTTGAAGTATATACTCGGTAATTATTTTTTAATAATGGCGGTGCTAGTTACGTGTTGAAATAATATCGAACGTAAGACTATTCATTTTAAGTTCAAATCAATGCGGGCTTCAAAGGGGTTGTTACGTTGAAACCGAACGCCCAATGCTCGATTTTTACATGTTTTTATTACTTTTCTATACTTTCAAATAAGTTTAAAAAAACGTGTTCAATTAAAATGAAGGGTTTTAAAGTCACCGATTTTTGAGTGTTTTTGCAATTAATGCCAGTTCGAGAAAATTTGCAATTAATGCCAAAAACAGGGTCTACAGTATATTTTTTTACATCAAAAGTGGTAATATTTTTAAAATTGTATTCAATGAAATCGATTTTTTATTACTTTAAGTATATTACATTGCGTATCTATATCTTAAGGCGACCGCGCACCGGAAAACGTAGTGAAGGCAGGCCTCCCACGCGGTGGACCGACGACCTGGTAAAGATCGCGGGAAGCTTATGGATGCGGGCAGCGCAGGACCGGTCGTCGTGGAAATCCTTGGGGGAGGCCTTTGTCCAGCAGTGGAAGATTTTCGGCTGATATGATGATGATAAAAGCCTTATTATAAATTCTGAAATACTTAGTACCGTAAGTAACTAGTATCTCATGTGTGTTCCTTATGCTATTCAATATTTCTCCGTTCCTCATTTGACCTATCTTATGGCCTTAATATAAATTCTGAAATACTTAGAACCGTAAGCAACTAGTATCTCATCTGTGGTACCGTATGCTTTTCTAATGTTTCTCCGTTCCAAACAAACTATAAATATAATTTTTCACTTGAATGCCCAAAGGTGATTCACAGAAAATATCATTACTCAATTCTCCTTTCACCTCTGAACGTAACCCGCTAATTACTGAGTTCATCGGTATCTGGCTCATACGAGTACATAGATAAGTATAAGAATCCATACCGTTTTTAACATTGAATAGAACTTTAAGTATCAATTATTTGAAAACGCTTAACACGTAAAAAAACCCGACTTTCCATTGCACCAAGTTGGTACAATTTTGCATAGTTATTTTTGGTTTTTGTTAATTTTCTAATAAAGTACTACACCGATTTTGATACAATTTATATGGGATCAACTCGGGAGTATCAAATTTAAAAAAAAAAAGGTTCACAATCTGCGAAAATATCGCACACAAAAAATATACAGTCCAATTGTAAACCTCCTCCTTTTTGGAAGTCAGCTGAAAAAAAAGTTAGCTTTTCTCTGAAAAGTTTAAATTTAGTTAATTTTATTCCATTTTTATGTGATTTAATATTTTTCTAATCGATTTATTTAATTTTATACTTGAACAAGATAAAACCAAAAAAGTTTCAAAACATCGTGACTAAACTTGAATCAAAATCAAGCTTACATCTACAGTCTACAGATGCTTATAATTATATTGCTTGCAAAGATTCACAATTGTGACTCAGACTGGTGGGATATCACCAGACATAACAAACCCCTGACTTGGACATGGACACGTCCCGAGAAACCTTATACTTACATTGCTTTGAGCCGGAAGCGGTTGAGAAACTCTTTTAAACAATTCGTTATCAATCTCCTTGTAAAGTTTTTGAATTGTTGCAAAAAGTAGATTCAATTTCACATTTGAAAGCAAACAGGTTCTGTTTATTGTCTGACATGCAAACCCTAGACTTAAAACTCAACGTTACTATCATCCGAATAACTATTTCTTAATGCATTATTAGTAAAGAATAAACAACTTTTTTAAGCTTAGTGAGATTAAGAGGGTATTCACAAAATCGTTTCCCATACAAACTTAAAATTACTGCTTCATGAAAATGGGATTCTCATGAAACTTTAAACACATGAGCGTGTCAAGAAATTGTAGTTTGTGGATAGATTCAAAAAATAGTGTCGTCACTAAATAAGTAATAGTGATTTAAGGTTTTCGTAGTAATCTTAATTAAATTTAGCTACTCTTTCTTTAAAATAAAGTATTTTGGAAATGACATGTAATCTATACACAAACTAGAATTTCCTGACTTTCTTATGTGTACTATTATTATGTTTCATTAGTATCAGCCCATCACATTTCAAGAAATATTAATTTTAAGTTTGTAAGGCAAACGATTTTGTGAATACGCTCAAAATATGAAACGTACTTAATCAAGATTTACAAATAAACCCTTTAGAAATAATCCGAAAATTGATTTAAATTATTTGTTAACTTGAAGATGCTAAAGTCATCGCTAGTTTGTCAGAATGGCGATTTATCATAGACGCACCTACTATCAATGGTTTCAATGCAATCGCAATGATTACAACATTAAATCTTGATACATGAACATGTTTTATTTATTACGACGGAGTCTCATTTATTTTTGTCATCTACATCATATTTTGTATTTTTTGTACAAATAAAGGTATGGTATCAAATTAAGAGCGCCGTCGGTGGCGTAACGCCTAGGGCCGCTACGTTCTTTCTGTCGGGGTGGTCGTGATTCGAATCCTGCCTTGTACTAATGTGTTTTCGAATTTCGATTTCATACTCGTATGTACGTTTATCTGACGCTCTCACGGCAAAGGAAAAACACCGTGAGGAAACCTGCACACGCCTGCGAAGAAACTCGAAGGTTGTGTGTGAAGTCGACCAACCCGCACTGGGCTTGCGTGGTCCACTGGGACCCGATCACCCTAATTCAGAGTAGGCTCGAGCCCCTCGGTGGGGATGTATAGAAGCCGATATGATGATGATTGAATAATTTAACATTTTGTGAAATCATCGAGAACAGTGCCTCATGTGAAACATTCACACGATTTCTGTCATTGTACGTGAGGATTCTGACCATGTTTTTGTTTGTTATTGTTACCGTGAATCAATAGGTACTAGGTATATAATATGTATCCTTAACAAAAAGCTGTTGATCTTTGCGTTGCTTGCAATTAATCTTCTAAGTAATATTATATCTATCAACATTTTGTAATGTGCTGTGTAGGCGGTACCGGTTTGTGGTGGTACCACCATACTGACCAAAATGACGTCATCGGCAGTCCAGTATAATATTTGTTATATATCCACCCAGCCAAAGTGAAGTGCTCTTTATCTCCATGATAACATGAGTGGATACCATAAGTTTAAGTGCTACATTTAATGTCATTTGTCCTTAAATAATGTAAAAAAGCAGAACAGTACAGTAGTGAATTCTTTATAATCAGTGGGTATACTAATATTAAAAATGCGAAAGTTTGTGGATGTGTGTGTCTCCGAAACTACTAGACCTAAAAAAAATCACTGGTTCCCGTGGGATAGCTGTTGACTATCTCTTTTTTGTTAATTTTTATCACGTCGCAATGAAACAAAGGAATCACGTGATATTTTGCACAGAAATAATATGTGAGGGGATCTTAAGTCACACAGACCACTAATAATTAGCTTAGCCTGACATAGTTCTCGTGGGATTTGGATTTGAAGAAAACTCATTTACACGCTCGCGCATCTCGTATATATCGGAGCAATGAACTGACTGAGTATTTTCCACTGAGATAGTTGCGTGCGGGGGAAGGGACATAGACTACTAATTAGCATAGCCCGACATAATTCCCGAGGGACATTGAGAAACTTATTTCCACGCTGACGAGCCGCGACGCGGCTCGCGCACCACGCACCCTCGATGAATATGAACTATGTCCACGCGAGCGAAGCTGCGGGCAAAAGCTAGTTATGTTAAATTTACATAGACTAATTTAAAGTTAAACACTGGCTCCCAGATAAAAACATACTAACAAAATGTTTGCTTTGATTTTGCTGCTGTGTCTGGGGGTGTTGATATGTATGTATGTCATGTCAATTATCTGTCGCAGGCAATTTGTATGATTCGTCATTCTACAAAATGCCTCAGGCAATTTGTATACTATGAAGTAAAAACCTTGAAAAAAAAACGAGTCAGACGGAGCTCCGCTAGATTAAGTTAGGTCAGGTTGCTTGTGAATCTGTGATAAAGGAGCTCCTTCTGAATCGTTTTTTTTTTAAGTTTTTTACTCCATAGTATACAAATTACCTGAGACATTTTGTCGAATGACGAATTATACAAATTGCCTGCGATATTTTAACTTTTATGTATATGTTTATGCTTACAAGCGGTCAAAGCTCAGTGTTACTTGGGTAGTTAGGTCGAACACGTAGGTTAACTGACCTGAAGCATTTCTTGAATTGGTTTGACTGAAGGCACTACCACCATTACCAACTAGTACCATTGAAGATAGCATATTTCTCGGCTGTTTCAGTCGTTAGGTCGCGGGAAGCCGCTGGATGCGGGCAGTGCAAAACCGATTGTCGTGGAAATCTTTGAGGGAGGCCTGTCGCAGGCAATTTGTATGATTCGTCATTCTACAAAATGCCTCAGGCAATTTGTATACTATGAAGTAAAAACCTTGAAAAAAAAACGAGTCAGACGGAGCTCCGCTAGATTAAGTTAGGTCAGGTTGCTTGTGAATCTGTGATAAAGGAGCTCCTTCTGAATCGTTTTTTTTTTAAGTTTTTTACTCCATAGTATACAAATTACCTGAGACATTTTGTCGAATGACGAATTATACAAATTGCCTGCGATATTTTAACTTTTATGTATATGTTTATGCTTACAAGCGGTCAAAGCTCAGTGTTACTTGGGTAGTTAGGTCGAACACGTAGGTTAACTGACCTGAAGCATTTCTTGAATTGGTTTGACTGAAGGCACTACCACCATTACCAACTAGTACCATTGAAGATAGCATATTTCTCGGCTGTTTCAGTCGTTAGGTCGCGGGAAGCCGCTGGATGCGGGCAGTGCAAAACCGATTGTCGTGGAAATCTTTGAGGGAGGCCTATGTCCAACAGTGGACGTCCTTTGGCTGATATGATAAATCGTTAAGTCGTATGATAAATGATGATTTTTGTCCCCGAATATAATAATGACAAATATAATAATAATTTCTCAGTATATGGGGTAACTTTTAATTAGTTCTTGATAGCAAAGGATATGAATGAACTCGTGATTACAAACAACTTTCCCGAAGAAACTACATATATGTCAAAAATAAAATTAAAATTTTGGTCCTCGATACATTTTTGCCGATTTGATAACTTGTTATGTATTGAGAACCAATTTTTTTTTCTGATTTGACGTATAGTTTCTTTGTGAAAGTTGTTTGTAATCACGAGTACATGAATATCCTTTGTTATCAAGAACTAATTAAAAGTCACCCAGTATATCATGTACCGTCCTTATTAATTATAAAGTAACGTCTGTTAATCAACTATACGATTAACTATGAGGAGAATTTAACTTATTTATGATTTTAATTTATTTGTACTTACCTTTTACCTGTTTTAATAAGCTATTATCGTGAATGAAGCCATAAAGCAGAAGCTACAGCCAGGAAGCAGAAAGGGCATATTACATCTTATCTTGATCATATAATGATAACATTCGTAACATTAATAACCTGTGATAATAACTTTGATTTTATAGAAGTGCCTTCAAGCTTCAAGGAAGTCCTAAAAAGAGTACTTAAAGCTGTTTACGATGGGTAATTTCCTCAACGGTTCCCGGTTTCTAAGCTGTTTTATTTGTTCTTCAAACCTAGACACTTTGCAACCTATCTATTTCTAGACGCCATTAAGGGACAACAGTTACTATTAAAACCGTACTATTTCTTCGACGAGTGTAAAAAGGCGTTTTTATAGTCCTATAATAACCTGAGATTTTAGTCACTAGCTTTTATTGAGTGTAATGATTAAATTGCTTGCTACATATTAATTGAAATTTATTGCAGGCGATAAGAATCCAAGGCCAGCTTGTTCTCCTATTAAGCTGTTGATTTTGTTTTCACTTCATCGGCGAAGTACTGTATGCATAGCATAGGATAATTTTGTAAGGACGGCCCTGAAATTGCAATTATTTTTATTAATATGCTTTTGCACACGGAATTGCCCGCGTGGGCATAGTTTCTATTATTGTCATCGAGGGTGCGTATGTCAGTCAGGCTATGCTAATTAGTAGTCTGTGACACTTTCTTCCCCCTCAACTATCTCTGTGCAAAAAAACATGTCAATCCTTCGCTTCATTGCGATGTGAAAGAAATTAACAAATAAAAGAGAGTTAACAGCAATCCCACGTGAATCACTAAAAAAATCGGGATATAAAATAGCCTACTAATATGTCCTTCTTCATGCCACAGGCTACGTCCATGCCAAATTTCGTTACGATTAGTTGAGGCGTTAAAGCGTGAACAGGCAACAAACAAACACACATTTTCACAGTATGAATAACTACTGAAAATTTAAAATTTGTAACTGTTATCTTTGTTTCGAACTTATAAGAATTCCATACAGCTTTTTATCATATAAAAGTGGCCAAGTGCGTGTCGAACCACGCTCAAAGTAGGTCAAAAAATAAGGTTATTTTTGTAGTTGGTATAAGTAGATAGGTACATAGAAATTTTGTATATAATAATTTTCAAAAAAACCTAAAAAACTATTAGATAAAAAAAATGTGCGTGTCAAATTTCAGCTCGATAGATTCAACGGAATTGGGTGAAATGTTGATTGCAAAATTCCAGGACATACGTATAAGTGAAGTTAAAAATTTATATGTCACATCAAGCTAGACACTCGTAGTGCGATTCTGATCCATACACATACGGCAAAAGAACGGTACAAAGTCCAAAGTGTCTAGCTTGATGCGCTGGGATACCTTACTTAATATATATTTTTCGATTTCCTGATAATACCGCTTTATCTGATATTAATGTAACTCTAACAAAAATCACCACTTAAAAACCGTTAACAAATCATTATTCGACAAAACGTTCTACGCAAATCTTCAACAGTTTTGAAAGAACCATTTAACGATAGCCCACATGCTGGGGATAATCATATCAGCCGAAAAAACGTCCACTGCTGGACAAAGGCCTCCCCCAAGGATTTCCACGACGACCGGTCCTGCGCTGCCCGCATCCATCGGTTTCCCGCGATCTTTACCAGGTCGTCAGTCCACCGCGTAGGAGGTCTGCCTACGCTACGTTTTCCAGTGCGCGGTCGCCACTCGAGAACTTTACTACCCCAACGGCGGTCTGTCCACGAGCCCTGCCCACTGCCACTTCAGTTTAGCGATTCTGTGAGCTATGTCGGTTACTTTGGATCTCCTGCGGATCTCCTCGTTTCTGATTCGATCACACAGAGAAACTCCGAGCATAGCACGCTCCATTGCCCTTTAGGTGACCTTAAGCCTTTTTATGAGGCCCATAGTAAGCGACCATGTCTCAGTTCTGTAAGTCGTTACTGGCAACACACACTGGTCAAATACCTTAGTCTTGAGACACTGCGGTAATTGTGACGAGAAGATATTGCGAAGCTTTCCGAACGCTGCCCAGCCGAGTTGGATACTTCGATTGATCTCTTTCTTAAAGTTGGACCTACCTAGCTGGACTGTTTGTCCCAGGTTTTATTCGTCAACAACTTCCAGTGTAGAGCATAACAAAGGCTCAAAAGTATTCGCAAGAGCTCTGTCTGTTGGACAAAGTCAACTGAACAAGCTGAAGACTTAGGATGGCAGGATCATATCGTCTAAGACTGAGTTGCTGGAAGAAGTTGAGAAGTTCTACGGACAGTTGTACAAGACCACATGTTTGCCTGTCAGCGATCTGGCTAAAGACCTAAGAGCCAGACTAACCCGACACTATACCGAAGATATCCCGGACGTCAGCCTGTACGAGATTAGAATGGCTCTCAAACAGCTCAAGAACAACAAGGCAACGGGTGATGATGGAATTACGGCTGAACTTCTGAAAGCAGGAGGATCACCGGTACTAAAAGCTTTTCAGAAGTTATTTAATTCCGTTATACTTGAGGGACAAACGCCTAAGGCATGGCACAGAAGTGTGGTCGTGCTTTTCTTCAAAAAGGGTGACAAGACCCTGCTGAAGAACTACAGACCCATCTCACTTCTGAGCCATGTCTACAAGCTGTTTCGAGAGTCATTACGAATAGTCTCGCGCACGCAGGTTTGACGACTTCCAGCCTCCCGAACTAGCCGGTTTCCGAAAAGGCTTTAGTACCATAGACCACATACATCACCGCCGCCCTGGAAGATGATTTCATACTTCTGGACTGGGGTGGATTCGGCATTAATATCAACGGCGAGTACATAAACCACCTCCGATTCGCTGACGATATCGTGCTCATGGCTGAGACTATGGAAGACCTAAGCACAACGCTCGATAGCCTCAGTAAAGTCTCTCAACAAGTGGGTCTTAAAATGAACATGGATAAGACGAAAATAATGTTAAATGTCCGTGTCGCACCTAGCGTTACCAGGACTTTATATCGAAAAGCCGGTTGCAAGTGTTGAAAAATCCTGATTTCTGTAAAAAAGAACCGGTCTTTGGCCGAAAATTAAACTTAGTAGATTATAACTACGTTTAATAAACCTTTATTATAATGTTATTTGTACTATTTGTACTTATATTTCTGTCCACTAGCAAAAGCTTTCAAAAAATCTTTTTATTTAAATTTCACTGAAAATTCTTCACATTCGCGTGGGCGGCACCTGTTATTTACAGCCATGTCGAAAAATCCGGTATTGAATGAAATCCAGGCGGAGTCCGTTCTATACTCTAAAAATCAGGTCTAGACCGGATTTATCCGGTCAGATGGTAACCCTAGTCGCACCCACCCCTCTAAAGGTTTGAGGTGGGGGATATGAATGAAAAAAAATCACACCTACTTCCATAAATTTTATTTTATTCCACGTTTTTTACGCATCACAAAAATAATTTGCATTGTATAGGTCCCAAATAAAAGCTTTATCGCCATAATGTCTTCGAGTAAAACAACAGTGACCTAAGACAGATAGACAGACGGACACGGCGAAACTATAAGAGTTCCTAATTTGACTAAGGGAAGAAGGTTTCTTTGTGGTACAATCTTATTTAATAAACAAAACATTTCGTCACATACAGAGACTAAATAATGTCATCTTTCATTCATAATATGACCACTGCAATTATCCCGTCACCATAGTTCAAACAAAAGGGGCTGGGATCATCAAAGACGCGTCCTTCCTTCCACGGAATCTTTGCTTTGGTCTCTTTGTAATTCTTGTGTCAAGTTCAAGACTGCAACTAAGCGATTTTGGCGCTTGAAAACATTTCAGAAACTTTTACTACAATTTTAGTGAGGTTATACGTACATACCTACCAACATTTTCGCGATGATGACACTGTCACCCACTGTTATGTACCTACTTAGGTACCTTTATTAGTTATCGTCATCCATCAGTACCTATCACATTTTTTACTTTGAAACTCCATGTTTGTTCAAGTGTTCTTTTGTTATTTTAACATAAGAAACGAAGTGGAAACGAACGATTCGGCATGGAATTGTATCTGTTCTGTGCGAGGTTTACTTACCTCTTTTTCATGAATTTCTTCTAAATTTTATGAACTTCGTATTGTCAAAGTAACCTTAATTTTATACATATTTCAATTGTTTACACTAGCAGCCATTATCCACTATTTTACCACTACTTAACAGAAATTACCTAGCAAGAAAGCTACTCCGTTACCAAGATTTCAACTCACATTAGGAGTTGTTGATGGTCGTCTAGAGAGAATGAGTTCAAAGTGCTGAAAAGGATATTTGGATCAGTTGAGTAAGTCCGTTGAATTCCCGTTTCCCGCCGGCTGGCGGCGGCTGCAGGCCGGGCCCGGCCAAACCGACTGTGACTCGACAGAACATGCCGCTTGCCTCAATAAATTACCACACTCCCAAACTCATTGATACATCACCAGAACGATAAAAGAGGCGGGCGTATCAAAATACATATAACTTAGTGGTCCCGTCGAAGTCTTTTTGGTAAAACATACTCGTATTCTTAGAACATATTCGTATTGCATGCACATAAATGATTATCTTCGACATTCGTTATGATGATGGAACAAACAGAGCAGCTTACCCATCATTATCTATCACGCACAACAAACGCACAACATACTACACAAATAGTGTAAACAGTCAGACATTGTAGGACACGATAAACAAATACTTCTACTGTTTGTCTGCACAAATTAAGTATTATCTGGATTATGGTAGTTTTACTAACCTGATGGCAAGGCGCAGTCGCTCAATATCTAAGCTGCATCATAACCTCAAAAAGCACCATTAAAACACGGTCACGATACCAAGGTCACGGCTATGTAAATTGCATAACACCACAAGCAAGTTGCACCAGTTACCGCATGGGATTTATTCGAAACCGCACACCACGGAGCCGTAGATAACTTGGAAATTCGTTGTTATCATAAACACAAAAATGCACAGTACGTTTTAAGCTTGTTACCGGACAAACTACGCGAGTATCCATTCAGTGCTCCATTAAGGAGCATATTTGAAGTGTTCTCTAAATAAAACAAGCACCAAGGAGGAGTCGAAGTCATAGGTTGAGTGCAGTTTCCGATAAAACATGTCACAGCCCGTGCACTGCAGTCCGTCACACGACGAATATGGCGGACGGCATTAAACTACGCTTGCGCCGCGCGCCGCGCCTGTGTCGCACGCCGCCGCCCGCCGGGCAGGTACAAAAATGGCCACGTGGTAACGCCATCTAGGTAAAATTCGTATAACTACCGCGATACGCAGCAACGATAGCAAAAATAGAAAGATCTCTCTTCTGCTCTAAATTTGTTCTTCGCTAGATGGTGCTTGTTGTTCGTAACTAGAATTTGGCAGTGTTAAAAAAGAACCGGCCAAGTGCGAGTCAAACTCGCTCACTAAGGGTTCCGTTCATCTATAGCGCCATCTGCAGATATAGGTACAAGTGAACTAGTTGCTGTTATCGTAATATTACGTAAATTAACTACGTAGAGATACTACTAGATCCCCCTAGGTGTCACTAGTTTCTAAACCATCGGACTTTGGAAATTTTATTTTTCCTGCGAGAACGGAAGAACTTTAGATTTTCTCATAGATTTATCTGTAATCTATGCATTTAACCTCATATATTGTGTTGAAATTTTTTTCAATATTTTAGGCCCAGTAGTTTAGGAAGTCAATTTTCACCTATTTTCTTAAATAATGTCAAAACTATTTATCTTAAAATTATAAAAAAACGTAATTGAGATTTTCACAACAATTTGATATATCATACAATATAGTTTGCAAAAGTTTTTTTATATTTTCTAATTTACCCCCCAAAAGTGGCCCCCATGTTTAAAATTTATTTATTTATGTTACATGTCCGTCTTTGGGTCACTGACCGAAGGGTTAGCGAATCCAAGAAGACACAGGCCTAGCCACCCAGCCGTTCCGTTGAGGGGATGCTGCAAATCCCGAAGGAGGGAAATTGGATTTGGAAGACCCCATACAAAACAAAAAAACTGTGCTCGCTTCATTCGCACTCGATGAATAGACACCTATTTATGTTCTTTGAGGCTGAATGAACGCAAAGCATAAAGAGTCGGACAGTTCATCATGTACCAAAAGTAATGACAGCAGCAATGTCAAAAAAAATTGGCAGACATGAAGATTGGTAGTAAAAATCAGTTTCGTTTCTTATTATTTCTTGGGCAATGACGTCATCCAATTGTAAATAAAAAAAGCAGTGGCAGGTAGTATACCTGAAATTTTCTTAAAAAATGCACCTAAAAACGAGTTGTTTTTTTATAAAAAAAAAACTTGCTGCTGCCCACTCGCGAGGTTTTTTTGTTACATACAAACCTTGTCCTAAAAGTTACAAACACAGCAAAAAAAGAATTATTCGAATCGGTCCAGCCGCTCTCAAGTGATGCTCCGTCATACATGGGGCAGTTGATTATTAAACAAGATAAAGATAAGGATTAAAAAAATAGTTCCCTTTGCAATTTAGTTGGTTTAATAAATGCAAAGCAAAATGTAGTCTTTACTCATATATCTATAGAATTTTAAAATTTCGCGCTCGCTTCGCTTTCCTTTTTCTGTACCTATCCGTCATATTGCGCCCCCTGGGCTATTGACTGGTGACGCCCTGCCAAATCCTTGGACCTAAAAAGCTGAAATTTTGCTAAGTTTCCCTTAATAATGTAGACAAGGAATAAAAACGGATTTCCTGAAATGCACACCATGCCCTGTCATGCCCACCAGGGCAGCGCTCCAGGTCACCTATTCACATTCTTCTTGTGAGCAGGGAAGAATGTAAATAGGTCACTTGCGCTAGCCGCTAGTTGCGCTGCCACTGCCTGCGCCGCGCCGGGCATATATATGCGAAACATGACGACTTGGTGCGACATCTAAGTATAATCTTTATAACTACCGCAATACGCAGTCAGCAACGAGAGTGAGACAGTACTAATAAAATAATATTCTTTGGCGAGACTAGAATGATCGTTCGGTCCCCTGTACTAACTCCAAAAGGCCTTAAAGCTGAAAAATCTTTCAGTAACTTAAAAATAAGTTCTTATTTTAACACTCACACCATGCGTAACGCATTCAGTAAGGAATGATTGACTAATGAAGTTGGGCCAGACGACGAAACACCTGAAAACTTATGTGTTCGTTTTTTATTCGTTTAGCTTTTTCCCGAGCAGATTTGAAGGTTCAACAAGCGTTACATTTCAAACGTAACAGTGTCAGCATTTTTAGTTTGTTCGTAGAATGTCTAAATTTTTTTGTAAATAGCCCGCGATAATGGAACGGACGTGTTTAATCATTCCTTATTAAATGCTTTACGAATAGTGTGAGCGTTAAATAGGAAATTATTTTTCAGCCAAAGAAGAATTTTTCAGCTTTCAAGCCTCTTGGGCCTACGGATCACACCATGAAACGATCATTGTCTCTTGAAGCAAAGTAGTTTCACTCGAAATCACTTCATAGTGTAGCCGTATTGCTAACAGCTAAGTGGACATGAAATTTCGTGTTGCTCTTAGATTTCGAGTTTGAGATATTTCCTTGTAAAATGAAATCATTGTCACCCTATTTCATAATCTACATAAAATTTTTATCACCAGATTTCTCCATAATTACTGGAGTTAGTGACTAAAGAGGTTTAGCTAGAGTACCGGAAATACAATTGAGAAATACTTGCTTCATATCAATCGTAACGCACTCGTTAAGGAGTTATTAGCGAAAGAAGATGGGCCAGACGACGAAACACTTGAAAACCTTTGTGTTCGTTTTTTATTCGTTTAGCTTTTTCCCGAGCGGATTTGAAGGTTCAACAATCGTTACGTTTCAAACCTACCGGTGTCGACATAGTTAGTTTGTTTGTTAAGTGTCTACTTTTTCTTTAAATAGCCCCCAAAAATTGTATCCGTCCGTTCCATTTTTGCGGGCTATTTACAGAAAAACGCTTGTTGAAACTTCAAATCTGCTCGGGAAAAAGCTTAACGAACACTTAAGTTATCAGATGTTTCGTCGTCTGGCCCAACTTCAATAGTCAATCATTCCTTACTGAATGCGTTACGAATGATGTGAGTGTTAAAATACGGACTTATTTTTAATTTACTGAAAGATTTTTCAGCTTTCAGGCCTCTTGGAGCTACTGTACAGAGGAGGAAACGATCATAGATTAGAAGGATCTCTTGAGTACCTCTTAAGAGCGTTTAAAAAAAAAAGTGTACATAAGGAAAAAAATCTGGTCTTCGCTAGATGATGCTTGTTTGTAATTAGAATTGGCATTGTTAAAATAGTAGTTTATGAAACTGTTGCATAATAAGGGTTCTTAAAATACGAGCATTACACGAGTGTTTTAAGACCAAATTATGTGCAGTTTCATACACTACTTTATCTATTCTCATTTCTCATACATTGGGATTGAATCAACTAAAATACAAAGATCAAAGTTAAGAGTAAGAAAAAAATCCCACGAAATTCAGTAAGTACCTACAACAAAACGTGTCATAGCGCTGAATCCCAGCGCATCACCGCGCTTGCACTGAAGCGGACGGTGTCACAGACTGGTAAAAACAATGCTTTCACTGATCTCAGACATTTTTAAATAAGAATGAAAATTATCCACGAAATTCAGTATCTACAACAAAATTCAATGAAAAACCAACACATCACCGCGCATGCGTTAAAGCGGGCGCTGTCACAGACAAGTAAAAATTGGAATGAAAACTTTTTGTATTGCGCGAACCGCA
Source organism: Coleophora flavipennella (assembly GCA_947284805.1). Taxonomy (NCBI): domain Eukaryota; kingdom Metazoa; phylum Arthropoda; class Insecta; order Lepidoptera; family Coleophoridae; genus Coleophora; species Coleophora flavipennella. The sequence goes on along the minus strand of OX369285.1, from coordinate 2,550,900 downwards.
TGTGCGTTCCAATAAAAAAAAATGATATGAAACTTTGTTGGTGATATTATCTCTTTGGTTTAACTTGTATCGTAATGGAAAAAAATTACATTATGACATTATTTGTCTAACAAAATAATGTTATTATGTATTTTTTTTAAATTACGGTATTGTGTTTATAAAATATGCCAATATAAACTCGCTTTGAAGTTGATAATGCGAACTTTACGATATGAGAGTAGATGAAAATATATTTTTACTGTCTGCCCCTTATTACGGTACGTACGTAGAGTAGATAAGTATTGTTATCGCGAAAAAAAGTTTTTCTAATTTTCGTGTAAATATGTTCTATTTTTCAACCGACTTCAAAAAGGAGGAGGTTCTCAATTCGACTGTATGTTTTTTTTTGTATGTTTGTTACGCGATATCTCCGCCGATTGTGAACCGATTTTCAAAATTCTTTTTTTATTTGAAAGAGTATACTCCCGAGGGGCCCATTGTCAGCAAGTCAGGATCTGATGATGGGATCCCAGGGAAATAGATAACAACCCTCAAATTTTATAGGCACATATTACGTTTTGGCGTCTGGTAGTCATCATCTCATCATCAGATGAGCTGATGAAGGAAGGTAGAACTCCTTAACGGTTAGTATTTGGAGGATAATTCTTTAAAAAATTTACGTAGACCGATAGTTGTATTCTTTTAGGTTATTCTATTAGCTGATGATGGAAGATTTAACTCCTTAACTTTCATGCTGTTTAGATGATGATAATGGAAGCCACAGGAATCTGTAACTGTTAATAAAACACATGAATTATGAATTATGATTTGATGGTTCCTGTTGGCGAGTGGGTGATTGGGTATATATAACACTAGCTGTTTCCCGCGGTTTCACCCGCGTGGACAACGTTTCTATGACTTTTTGAGGGTGCGCAGTGCGAGCCGCTAAGCGGCTCGCGAGCGTGGTAAAAAGTAGTCTATGTCTGAATCCAGGTCCTATTCTGTCTACCTACCAAATTTCAGCCAAATCCGTTCAGTAGTTTTTGCGGGAAAGCGTAACAGACAGACAGAGTTACTTTCACATTTTAGTAGGGAAGGGATTAGTAGGGATTGTTAGATAGATAGCATTTTATCACTAAAAATAAATAAAAGTTTAAAAAACTTAAAAGCCGACTTCAAAATGAATTTCACTCAAAAGTATGAAATAATATTATTATACTTGATACACGACATTAACCAACAATAACGAAATCAAAGGTGGGTACGAATTAAATTGGGGGCCTAAATTTATTTTTGAGGTCGGTATCAGCATACAGCATACAGCTACTTACGTATCAAATGTTTTAGATTCTATGGCATAGCTCTCGTTGATGCATTTTGTTTGTAATGTGAATAGGTATCATTTTGTTTGTAATGTGAATAGGTATCATTGTGTTTGTAATGTGAATAGGTATCATTTTGTTTGTAATGTGAATAGGTATCATTTTGTTTGTAATGTGAATAGGTATCATTTTCATTGGGTATAGAACCCTAAAAACTAAAAGGCACCATCTCGGTGGTGTAAGTTTAGTCCATTAGCTTCACATTAAGAGGTCGCGGGTTTGATTCCCGACGGAGTCTAACTTTGTAAGTCTCGGGTTGGTTGGTGGTTTCCAAGCCCGTCTGACTAGCTACCACCATCTTTTCTAAGTCTTGCCGACAAATACATTATCAATATTTATAGCATTGATGTGTTCCGGCTTGAAGATAAAATAGCCAGTAGTCCATTGCGTTGGGGAATCTTGGTAAGCCCGCTTCCACCTTTATCATCATCATCTTACTTTCATCATCGATACTTACCATCAGGTAAGATGATGCCAAGGGCTTACCAATTATTAATAAAAAAAGGTAGGCAACTTTGCGCCTATGCTCTTCAGATAATACATAATATATATAGGTTTTGGAGAATAAAAGATGTCAGCTCCTTGCTCAGCTGTCACTTATGCGTTTCCTGTCGAGACACGGCGGTCGATCGAATGCAATGTTTCCTAAAAAGCGGGAAAATCATCATACAAGTGTGCTCGGCCCACACATAATCGATATCGAATTTGATGGATCAGTGTTAGAATCTGGTGAAGTGAATTTTGATAGAATGAGATAGTAGGTACGAACTTCTCTTTCATTCAATGCTCAGATCTTAAACGAACATTCTAGGAGTTTTAAAAAAATACTACGTTTATTAAGATGGGTAGTTCACTTTATTTACACTGTCTTCTACAAATTATGACACGATTTATTAAGTTCCTTAGACACCATAGCAAAGTATATATATTAGTCAAGGACGTTTTAATAATCCTCCGAGATATTAGTACTAAAATACAGTATGGACACTCCCTGCCGCTCTCTAGATTGCGACCTCACCCCCTCGTCACCCAGATTGATACATATTGGTTACAGTTTGTTTTTCCGTCGTTCCTTTTTTTAATCTGATTTCTGGCCCGTTGCATGAAGTATCCAGGGTGTGACCATAGTAAGCAAACCAAGTAACCGAATGATCTACGAGTAGGTTACATAATCTATCTCACGACGTTCCTGTAGACTATAATCAGTTCTATTTTCTTCTGGTTCTATGTCGAAGAGCTAGGAGTGCCAGTAGGTGGAAGGAGATGTAGAGTACACAAAGCGCCATGATGTCGATCCAGAGGTTGCTGGTCTGGAAGTCGTACTGGGTGAGGACCGCGTCTCCACTGCTCAGACAGGGCATGCCGCTGCTTGTTGCCGTACAAGCTGGGAAATGTAATTAAAAGTTAATGTTGAAAAAATAATAGTAAAACTTCTTTTGTGACTATTTTTGAATAAAATTTCATTTCATTGCTTCTTTGATAACATTTTATTCCTATTTAATGAAAATGCGTTTTCAATTATCATGCAGAACATGTGCAGAACAGACGCACGATACAAAGTATTTCAGGATGAAGGGGATGCGTGAAATAAAAAAAATACCAAGTTCGTGTCAGACTAGACTACGCGCAGAGTAGAGCTACGCTCGCTAGTATACTAATAATACACTGTGGTAGAGCTTCGTAGAGAACCAAAAAATAAATGTGTATTTTAAAAACAAAGTTTTTTCCAATTGTTATAACTCACACATTCATTTAATTTTCTTGTCTCTATGAGTTACAGTCAGTTCTTTTTTAGATGTGTATAAATAATAGATACAAAGCAAAGACACAAAGAAGAAAATAATACAATGGGTATTACTTATTTCTAAGCATCCTTCGAGGTTTTGTCTATTAGGGTTGCAGACACTTTTTGTTGGGAATACCCGAGGACAGCGCCTGGCGCTTTACCTGACTGTTTAGTAAACATAGCTACGATGAGATAATAAGTCAATGGGAAGTCACACAACAGAAGATGGGATTTTAAGATAAAAATGATAGAGGAAGTGATGTACTCGTAGATCGAAAAAGGCAAGATAGAATGAATGGATGGACTGAATGATATAATAAATATTACAACAGGATAGGTGGGACACATGCGAGATAAATTGAGTAGGTATAAGCCGTGCAGATAAAGAAACAATCTGGAAATGGCGGGGCGGCTACTTCCGGTACAGTCAGCAAAATAGATTGTAAAGTGTTAACAGTATTTTTACATATTTATTTATTTTAGAAAACCAACAGCTTACCTTAAATACGTGATAAAAACTCAGCAAAAGCAAGAAATAAATAAATATAGGTAACCAATAAAAAAACAACGGTACTTAACAGAATTTAAACAATCGAAACAGAGCGAATCAAGACAGCCTAAATGCTGTCCAGACTGACTGATTTTTAGTTCTGTACAGTATTGCATGGTATTGCGCTGTGTGAGTATAGACATACATTTGTGTGAGCGAAATAGCATGACCTCCGGCCGCCATTTACAGATTGTTTCTTTATCTGCGTGGGTTATAGTAGATTGTCGCTCTGGCTACTAAACTGTTGCATCAAACTGTTTTTATATAAAAATTTGAGTTCGTTTGGCTGCACCTCACCTGACAATACGATGCTTTAACACGCAAGTTCGAATAGTGCCTATTCACTCTTGTCTTGAAGATTCCTAAAATATACGAATCGTGGATCACAGACGCTGACAGAGAATTCCACTCCTTGGCTATTCGCATTATGAACTATGTAGCAAAACACTTCTCGTGTATCATCATATCAGCTTATATACATACGTCCCCACTGAGGGGCGCAAGCCTACCTAGAATTAGGGCAATCGGGCCTTAGACGACCACGCGGGCCCAGTGCAGGTTGGTCGACTTCATACACAACAGCACACAACCTTCAAGTTTCTTTGCAGGCGTGTTTAGGTTTCCTAACGACGTTTTCCTTCACCGTAAGAGCATCGGATAAACGTACATATCAAATCGAAATTAGAAAACACATTGGTACGTGGCAGGACTCAAACAACGACCTTCCCGGACGGTAGCGGCCCTAGCCGTGTGTATAAGTGGAAAATTAACGACAAAGAGGTGAAATCGCCCCCCGCGCGAAGGGGTATGAGGTCGTGAAGCTCCAGGGCACACTCTTTGAAAAGGATCCTGTAGAACACCAATAGGCAGGCGACTTTGCGGCAAAGCTCGAAGCCTTGTGAACTTGTTTAGATAATACAAGTTCCCCGTCGCCAATGAGTCTCCTAACGCTAGGTCTATATATTAGCAATATAATGTGACATCTCAACTGTGACGTGACAATCCATTGGGTAGCACAAAATGAAATAAATAAATCTATTAATAATAAGTTGATGGCTCGGTGCTCCTAACCAGAGGACGCGGGTTCGAATCCGGACGGTCAATGCACCAATCAGATTTCAAAACTTAAGTACATTTACGTACACCGAATGCTTTAACGGGGAAGGAACACATCGTGAGGAAACCTGCACATCTAATTCTAGATGTATATAATAAGGTCGTCAACCACCGTCTATCCATTGGGTAGCACGTTTAATTGTGCAACACGATGAGAGAGAGAGAGAGACAGAGAGTTGATAATAATCAAATGAAAAGTAAGACAAATATTTGTTATTTACTAACTGAGGAGTATCGTAGGGAACTACAGCACCTCGCTACAAAACTTACTAATGTTCTGGACTCCTTCCCATTGCACGATGCTCAATGCTTCGTTCGAGTACATCAGCCAAGATAGGTAACGAATCCATGACACGTATTTTGGTATCGAGCTGAAAAACAAACATACTGCAGTGAAAATACACATATTTCTTTTTCATACTTTGAAAGCACCTCTTAGAGGGAGGAATAGTTCTTTTATTGTATTGGTATTCAATGTCATGGCAGAACATTCGTTTTTAAAGATGGAAGAAAAGCGATAAGGCCGCCTTTGCACTGTACATTTTTAAATTAAGTTTCTGTAAAGTTTTTTGGTATGCAATAAAGAATATTTATTTATATTTATTTATTTAAAATTCTTCAAAATATGGAAAAGCTTACCTTAATTTGATAAAAAGCCCAGATGTGACCATAAGGGAGTAATCGAAAGGCACGAGATACGCAATTGCAACAGGCATCGAGCCGAATGCGCAGGAGAAGAAAGAACCTGTAAAATAAGTTTAGTTAGACTCTAGCTCTCTCTATAACTCTTACTCTAACTGTTAGAGTGAATTTATAATTTTGTTCCATGGTTCAGTGTATATGAAACCACAGAAAATAAGAAATTAACACTACTAATTAGCCAGGTGGAGAAACATCGTAAGAGCTGCTGTAGGCCAACGAGTACTCTGCTCTGGCAGGAGGGTGGGATCCTGGTCCAGAACTCTCGCTATTTCTACTACTTACGGGCGTTGCTCCTTAACGCAACCGAATATTTGGTTAGTTTTTGCATAATTGTCATGAGTACAATTTCATTTTTATCGTACTCGGCCATTTCCCTTATCGTTATTTTTGATCACAAGTACATAACATAACGCAACCACTTTCCGCAGGCAGACCGACATATTTATTAACATCAGAGGGTTGCGATTTATCCCCTCAACCTAAGTTTATCCATTTTCGTTATCGTTACCAAATTTGTCGTTACCTCCTAGTATAAATCTTCCAAAGGTTGATGCTTTTATAGTGGACGAATTTTACAGAAATAATGTTAATTACTTATTTCAGTGCAGAAATACGTGGAGACAAAATAAACAGGTAATATTATATTAAATACTTATGTGTATCTATCATAATATATACATACATTCACACGCAGAACGACAAACATACATACACACATCTATATATATAAAAATGAATCCCTATTTTCCTTGGTCACGGCATCACGCGTGAACGGCTGGACCAATTTCGCTAATTATTTTTTTGTCAGGAGAAGGTTATTATGTAGGGTAGGGTAGTGTAGTTTAGTGTAGTGTAGGGTAAGGTAGTGTAGTGTAGTGTAGGGTTGTATAGTGTAGTGTAGGGTAGGGTGGTGTAGTGTAGATTAGTGTAGTGTAGGGTTGTATAGTGTAGTGTAGGGTAGGGTGGTGTAGTGTAGATTAGTGTAGTGTAGTGTAGTGTAGTGTAGTGTAGTGTAGTGTAGTGTAGTGTAGTGTAGTGTAGCTTAGTGTAGGGTAGGGTAGGGTAGTGTAGTGTAGGGTAGGGTAGGGTAGGGTAGGGTAGCGTGTGTATTGTAGTGTAAGGTGGTACGAAGTTCGCCGGGACAGCTAGTTCATAAATAAATACATATTATAAACATACCTTTTAGCGTTCATCTATACATACCTGCATAACACACGCACACCACACAAACACATACAACACAAACACACACACACACACACACACACACACACACATACATACAAACAATCATTTGTGCTTTTGTTCTCTGTGTGTCTGGGGTGTTTAAATGTGTCTCTGGGTCCTAGTTTGGGGCCAGATAATCGTGAGGATTAAAAAAAGTTAGACCCCATTGTCTGATTCTGTCACTACAAATTTGTATGGAGCGTGGTTATTGTAAAAATATATTACTTATGTACATAATTTTTTTTCGAAATAGTTCGCTTATGATTTATGTTTCGATTAGCAAATACATACCAAAAATACACTTTGAAATTTTGACCTAACACATTTGACATTAATTACTGAGATATTTTGGGTTAAAGCTTAGATTAATGATAGGTCTTCGCTTACGCTCCGACCGGCAGTGAAGACCTATCATTAATCTAAGGGTTAAAGATTGTCAGGCGCCAATGTAAGGAGTTGCCTGAAACTAGCTCGTATAGGGCAGTTGCGTTGACTTCATTGACATTCCTGACATTTCTTTTTTTTGCCCATATAACCTGCACACTCCTGCGGAGAAACTCGAAGGTTGTGTGTGAAGTCGACCAACCCACACTGGGCCCGCGTGGTCAACTAAGGCCCGATCGCCCTAATTCAGGGTAGGCTTGAGCCCCTCGGTGGGGACGTATTTGAGCTGATAAGATGAAATCTACAAAACTGCAACTAAATTCAACTAAATTTTAAAGTCTTAATCAAATTAAATAGCATCAAGCATTAAATAGTTACTTATTAAAGTTTTATATAAAATAGCATTCCGTCCGCGTAATATCTTTTTTATTCATTTTTAAAATGTCCCAGTATATTTACGGATTGTATTTGCATTCCTTATCGAAATTCGTTAACTTACAACCCATAAACGTCCCTACACCGGGAGCAAGCGTCTCTTCCCAAACTCGGGACATACTCCACACACGGGGGCCAAGTCCGGGTTGGTGGAGGTTGTAGGGCTACTAGTCCTATTGTCAGAAGTTTTTCAAGCCATCTTTAAGGCATCTGATACGGTTCAACGGTTTAAGATGCCTTGCGAAGCATGGAAACGGCCGAGAAAAATGCCATTAACAGTCAAACCCATCGAGGTAATGACCGTGCTTCAGGTCGGTTAACCTCCAACCACGCAAGTTGCACTGAACAACGACCGCTTTTTTATCCAAATATACTTTTGTGCGAAAGATCTCGTAAAAAGGTATATATCTGTAGTAAAGCTGCACCATTGACGGCGCGATTGAACTCAGAGCTGCACCTTTGACGGAGTATTTGACGCGAGCCGGCATTTATTAAAGGCTAAATCAGCGAATGAACTGCACATATTGTTACTATGCCACACTGTCTTTTATTTAGAAAGACCTTACCGCAAGCAATAGCGACGTTCAGCACCAGAATAGCAACGAAGACAGTGAAACCAAACGCGTAGACAGTGCTTCTGAGACCAGCTATCCAATACACCACTAGCGTGAACAATGTTGGCTCGATGATCAGGCCTGGGAACTGGAAAAGGAAAATGAAAGTCTTTATAGAAACCATCATCATCGTTCTGCAGTAGAATAGGTTTCTTCTAACAGTATGACGAGAAGGTTAGGTCATACCTAGAGATGAAAAAAACCCGTTTTTTTCAAGTATACTTTGAAAAATGTGTTTTTGTTTGAAAAATAAGTATTCACCTATGTTCAAACTATAGTTCAATCAACTTTATTGAAAAAAACCGGTCAAGTGCGATTCCGCATCAAAACTTTAACTACCAACAAAACAAGACCTCTCAGTACAAACATTGTTAAAAAAGATTTGCAAAACCTTACCGTGTGATATATCAAATGAAAGGGCATATTGTAAGAATACCATATATGTATATATTTTTTTATAATTTTAATATTAACAGTTTTGAGGTTATTTAGGAAATTGGCGAAAATTTACCTTTCCCCCCAAGTTTTATTTCCTAAACTACAGGGCTTAAAATTTTGAAAATATTACAATATATGATGTTTAATGCATAAATTACAGGAAAACATATGAAAAAATATAAAGTCTTTCTGTTCCTACAAGAAAAACTAAATTTCTAAAGTCCAGAGTGGCCATGGCATCCGATTAAATTTTTTAAAATTTTTATTACTAATATGTACCCAAGTAATTTTTAGGTCAAAGCTATAAAAATAACAATGGTTAAATTAGAAACCTTTAATGTTTTATTAAATTTTAGTCGTTTACATTTTATGGAAAAAAACAACAGTGCCATGTTTTTTTTTTAAACTTGTGAAATAAAACAGGTTTTTTTTCAACATTACTGACACTATGTCCCACAAATGAGGTCCAATTCATGTTATATTTGTCACTGACCTTTGTGCTTAAAAAAGCTAGTATAATATTTTTCTCAAACACACTTGGAAAGAGCATTATTTTGACAACATTCTTCGAGATAAATCTAAATTACTGTACTGGCCAAATGCATGCGACAACAGCCGGCAAAAGTTGTATAAAAATCCATATCTATCGTGTTTACTATGTAAACTTGTATATTTAAATTACTATGTAAACTCATATCTCTCGTGTAAGTTGTTCGTTGTTGGTCATTGATTTTGAAAAGTAATTATTGAAGTTTTAATTTCCGCGCATTCTTTGAGGTAAGTACTATACAAGCTTTCGCCATAACTAGGCATTGATGGACTTACGTACCTATGTGTGCCTCGGCTTCGTCTCGGCCCACATTCACACGTTCGTCCATCAATGCCTCTTTTGCTGGCCGCTTCAGTAATGTACTATATGCGTCTAACTGCGACCATGTCAACGTACGAGTTTAGTTCAAAAGTGTCACGGTCTCCCGAAATAGGTCTAAAGGTGCTATTCCGACGACGAATGCAGACCGTAGTTGCTGCGGTCGGCGGCGTCACTACTTGTACTGCCGAATGCAGCGGCAACGCAGCTACAGTGCCGCGTTCGGATTGATTTTCACATAAATTCATACAAACCAGTAGCGCAGCTTGAAGTCTGCAGTTGCAGCCTGTGCAGTGGTCTGCAGTCGCGGTTGGAATAGCACCTTGAAAGTTTTCACGTTAGAAGTTTTGCAAGACCAGTGAAATGGAGATTCTTAAATCATTATTTTAAAGGAGATTTACAACACCAAAACAAATACGAGTTAATGATGTTTGTACATAATTTTTTGTTCATCTTTGAGGATGTGGAAATGAGTTTTAAATATGCAATTTTGCCTTTCGGCCGCCATCGCAACTGTGTTTCACAACCAGTTGTCTATTAGGATTTTATAATCTTTCATGGCAACCAGTTGTGATAGAAGAAGATTTATTCCTGTTACACACCCAGTTGTGAATAAGGAAAATCTCAAAAAGGCTAGTTGTTACAGAAGATTCAATTTTCCTAGTTCACAACCATAGAAGAATTTTTATGCTTTGTAATTTTTTCGGCTACGGCCTTCGCCCAAACTTCGATTCCCAAAAACAAATTAATAAATTGCTAATCTATATATATAAAAATATCTGCTTATTACAGAGCACCAACCGCTTTTGTGCCTCTGGCTTACAGTTACAGTCGCCTTTGTCTATGGCTTCTATGGGAATCAACCGTGTCAGTTCAACATCTTATTGAACAATAAACTAAATTATGTCATATATTGAATGTCAAATAAACGTTGAAATAGAAATTTCACTTGGGAAAAAATGGCTAATTTCGATTATTCTCCGCGTTTGTTAAGAACACCAGAAGATCGAAATGCCTGCATCTTTGGTGGATGCAGTGAAACAGCTATTAAATAGTTTCAGATGGATTGAGAAGCAAATTGCTAATTAAAATGAATTTATATGTTTCCCCGGGGACACGGGCTTGTCGATATCTTCTTAGTCCTGACCAAAGTTGGGAAGAAATCGTGGAAACAGACGATAATTTGACTGATTTTAATAGAGAGCATTATGAGGACATCATCAAGCTCATGAAAATTGGAATCCTACTGCCTGTCATAAACGTTCTGCGGGATATATTTTGATATACACAAATTACAAATTAATTTATTTTTTGATGTGTAACATCTTTGCTCTCGCTTTCCTGCAATTTGTGGGAGTGATTTCGTGAAATGGGACGGAAATGTGTCCCATGTGTAACAGGAAGTCGCGTTTTTTCAGGCTTTAAAAGCGCGGAAAAGGCAAAGATATCTATGACCATACAGCCTAGTCTGCCGTATCTTTGCCGTCCTTTTTTCAGGCTTTAAAAGCGCGGAAAAGGCAAAGGTATCTATGACCATACAGCCTAGTCTGCCGTATCTTTGCCGTCCTTTTATAAAGTATTTTGTCACATGTTACACATCATATGCGAGTACTGTAGGTCTCGATCGATTTTTTTTTTAAATAAAACTGCCTGCCTGCCTCAAATGTTTTTTTATTTGTTTTTTTATGTTTGTTTACCAGGCCGATTTTGATGAAATTTTGTATGGTGGTTCCTTATAGCCCGGGTTAACATATAGGATAGTTTTTATCCCGGAAAATTCAAGAGTTCCCGTGGGAAAATCAAAAGTATTCATTTATAGAATGGCTCACGACGCAAATGTGGCTTGACCTATTACAATCAAATTTTACACGTTGATACCCTTATCGCGAACTAAAACTGGGACATTGTGAATCCCAAAAAAATTAAGGGTTCCCGCAGGAATGGAAAAAAATGTATCTTTAGAATGGCTCAACGTAACAATATGAAACATTTACATTGGGATGGGGTGTTTTGACCATCATTGTATAGTCGGGTATTCTTTATCCCGGAAAACCAAAGAGGTCTCGTGGGGAATTTTTAAAATCCTTATAGACAACTGGTTGTAAAACACAGTTGCGATGGCGGCAATTTTTTCTTCTTTGACAACTGGTTGTGTAACGGGAATAAATCTTCTTCTATCACAACTGGTTGCCATGAAAGATTAAAAAATCCTCATAGACAACTGGTTGTGAAACACAGTTGCGATGGCGGCCGAAAGGCAATTTTGCGGAAAAAAGTATGTGTTTTGCGCCCCGCGAAGTCATATTTGTAGTTTTAGCTAGGGATGCATCGATAAGCCTTTTTGCCTATACGATATCGTTACCGACACGCTTATACCGATATCGATACATTTCGAATACTCTTAGTGAATTTTATTTTCTGGATAGTTAATTTCGACGCTGAAGTAGTGTCTAATTCACTTGGATGGAATTTTATTTTCTGAATAGTTAATTTCGACACTGAAGTACTTAGTGTCCAGTTCACTTGGACGGAATTTTATTTTTGGATAGTTAATTTCGACGCTGAAGTACTTAGTGTTCAGTTCACTTGGACGGAATATTTCGACGCTGAAGTACTTAGTGTCCAGTTAACTTGGAAGGAATTTTATTTTCTGGATAGTTAATTTCGACGCTAAAGTACTTAGTGTCCAGTTCACTTGGATGGAATTTTATTTTCTGGGTAGTTATTTTGGAAGCCGAAGCTGTGTCCAATTTACTACGATGATACTACCTACATCATGTGAATCCACAAGTTCATCATATCAGCCGAAAAACATCCACTGCAGGACAAACGCCCCCGCCAAGGATTTCCACGACGACCGGTCCTGCGCTGACCGCATCCATCGGCTTCCCGCGATCTTCACCAGGTCGTCACAAGTTTGATGTGTTATAATTTTTAAAATTTATGCCACGGGACATTTTTTCTTTACAGTACATACATATTGCTTGGAAATTATCAAATGTCGAAATTTTAATATTATTCCTTAAAGCACTTTTGTGTTTTAAAATTGAAATTATTTTGCTATTTATTTTATTTTATTCAACCGACTAGTTATAAAAATACTCAAACGCAAGCTAATTAATTTTGATAAGTAATTTTGTATTTTATTTAGCATGGAAAAGGTCAATGCAAAAGCCAACAGAGATTACAGTTCGTGCCTTGTTTACAAGAAAATAGACGAAACAAGAGGCTCGTTTACACAATTCTCTTATAGTGCGAGTTGAGTTGTGGTTGTATCGGCAATAAAAATATCGCCGATATATCGGAATCTGTATCGGTATCGGATGCATCCCTGGTTTTAGTCTAAAAGAGTAACAAACAAACTTTTGGACTTAAAATATTAGTAAGAATAGCACGTTAGTTCAAAAAATTGAAAAAAAAAACGTGACTTACCAAAGCAATCATCCTAGCCACGTAATAGATCGGTGTCGAATAGAGCCCCGCCCTCAACTCTCTATGGAACAACGGGAACTCCTCAGGAAACATGTGGAGAACGGAATACATGGGGCTGAAGGTGTTCTCGGCGATGATGATGAAGAGCGCGCCCTGCACATCCTGGATTCCAGCCTGTGTCAGCCGCGCCGTGCCGAGGAAGCAGAGCCCGGCTGTGAGGGCTATGGCCTGGTTAAGGAAATAATTTGGCTGCGATCAAGAACTTCTTCTCGTCTATTCTTCTGTACTATGCGTAAAGCTTTCAGGTTATCAAGTAAATATTCAATTCAAAATCTTCATCAACAGTTATCAAGTAAAATTCAATTCAAAATTATTTTATGGTCGAAGCATATGTCTGCTTGTGGTTTGTGCGTTAGCACTCATGACTAGGAGGTTTTTTTTAAATCAACATCATATCACCTGATCGTAAGTGACAATGATGCTGAAGATGGAAGTGGGCTTACCACCATTCCTCAGCGCATTGAGAACTGGGTATCTTACTCGTATCTTCAAGCCAAGTGGCAAGACTTAGATAAGATGGAGGTAGCTCTAGCCAGGCGGGTTTAGAAAATGCCCTTCTGCCAACCAAACCGAGTCTTACGAACCCGCGACCTCCTGATGTGATACTGATTTTTCTAGTTATCACGCCACGGAGGCTTTTAAATTTCAGCGGATATAGCAGGAATTTCAGTGAAGTTTGTTTTGATCGGTAAGTAGGTATATCACAGAAGAGCGAAGGAGAGGAGTTCGTACGTCTCCTTAACTGTCATGCCCAAAAGCAACAGAACTTTCATGCCAAAGATTTTGCAAAGAGCAAGGAAACGTAGAACGAGTAACTCCGAGCATAGCACGCTTAATATGCTTTATATATTTTTTGTCAGTAAATTGGACAGTGAATAGGAAAATCTCATTACTTTAAGTGGGCAAATCTTGTAAACAGTGTGATAGGGATAGGGTTACCGATATTTTAAGGCCACGTACTACACTACATTTCATCGACGAGATACCCCTTATCCCCTTTGAATGGCAGCCATTTTCAAGCGACTTCCAAAAAGGAGGAGGTTCTCAATTCGTCTGTGTTTTTTTTTATGTTTGTTACCTCAGAACTTTTGACTGGGTGAACCGTTTTTTACGATTCTTATTTTATTTGAAAGCTAGTGCTTCCTGTGTGGTCCCATATAAATTTTATAAAAATCGGTGTAGTACTTTAGTAGGAAATTAACAAAAACCAAAAATAATAATGCAAAAATGTACTAATTTGTTGCGATGGAAGTCGGTTTTTTAACGTGTTTAGCGTTTTTTAAATATCATATCTTCACAACTCTTCGAGAAATAAGGGGATCGCACTTTTTCGTGAAATCGGAGCCTACACTGGAGCGAACGAAGACATTTCCAATGTCAAAATATTATCTTTAGTTTTGTTTTAATAAATATTATCAATTCAAAACTTACCAACCAACCCCCTACACTACGTAACCGCTACCAAAAGTACCAAAGAGTAGGGATTACAAGTAAGTACCCCCCCCCCTACTCTACAGTAAACACAATCATCACCAACCATCTTGCATGTATCCCAAAGCATCGCCGAAGGACACACGCTGTCAAAAATTTTTTAACCTAACGGCTAACCTAAACTTCTGTTAGTAATTCAACGTGATATACACGATTACAAAACACCTCGATACCGCGTTTTATTTTCGTAGTAGCGCCATCTAGCGAGCTATCTTGATACTGACTGTGGGCCTGTTGAATGTGCATAGTATCTGTGTAAAGCGCCAGCGATTTTTTTCATCTGTGTAACGTAAACTTTTTATAAAAAAAAAAACAAGTGCGTCTCGGCCGCGCGTGAAGTAGGGTTCCTGTAGTTTATTTAAAGTTAGTAATTGGTATAAATTTGGAAAATATATTAAGTTGGTCCGGTATTTGTCTTAAATTAAGAAAGCCTACTTGGCCGTGATAGTTTTTCTTTTAATAAATAAATTATAGTATGCTCTATACTTTTTTCAATAGTCTTCAAATTTCTTTAAACAGCGGTTTAGCTGGTAGCTGCTAGGTGGGGGTGGGGACATCTAACTCTAACAAAATCAATTCAATCCATGCCTACCGTGCAGGCACGTACAAACATTACAGTCTACTCAAGTATTTAATCAACTTACTATCTCATTTTTATACTAAATTCAATTTATTATCATAATTATTTTAATCTTTTTTGTAGATGTTTTTGAAAAATACGTTTTCTCTTGAATCAGCAGCAGTACAGACTAGAAAATGGTCTCATTTGAAAAGTAATTAGTTTCCTCTTAATTAAACACATAAATAATAAAAATATTAACACCATTTAGTAGCACATAACCTAACAAATTTTCTTTTAAGCGACTGAAAGCCCTTGTACATTTTTTAATGTAGTTCAGTGATTCTTTATTTTCTTGAGAAGTCTTAAATAAATATTTATATTTGAAGTTATGATTAGAACCACTATAGAACTTGGTACCTATCCATTTAGATCGCTGTAAATTTTTGTATCGAACTTTGATTCCTTTTACATTTATGTTTTGTTGGATATTTTTGGATTAAATTTTTGTGAAGTATTAATATTAGTCTCCTCTCCAGTGACTTATATATTATTAATCAGTGCTCCTCTTTTTATTTTCAAGTATTATACACACATATAAATTTTTCGCACTTAGCTAGTTTTTTGAATTTTTACTTAATACGCCCAATCAAACCTATTTCCATTCCAAATTTCCAATTAAACCCCTCAGTGCGCGAGTACGACTCACACTTGGCCTTTTTTCGAATTTTTCCTTTGCTAAATTTCAAGATTCTAAGTTACCTGAAAGTGGTCAGTCAGTCAGTCAATAGTGATTTTCGGATGTCAATATCTCAGACAAGGTAGAAGATATATTTATGATAATTGGGATTCTAGGTGATAGAGAGGGTCTTACTAGACACACAAAATCGCAAGTGTGTAGTAAATAGATTTTTAGTTACAGGTAGGTCGAAAGTGCCCCTAAATGGTTCGTGTAATATAACCCACGGCCGAACTTGGCGGACACGCTGCCGTGTGTCTAGATTTATGCCCGTATGAATGGATTCGTGACTTTCTGTGCACAAAAAATCAGAAAACTAAATGATTAATTTGTTATAGGGCGGTGCCGGAGCACAACGTCCATACAAACGCGAGTCGCCAAATGTAAGCGTACACTCAATAGGTCACAAGGTAGTCGTAGATGCAGCCATGATTGTAACTATCTAATTTTCGTTTATTTTTGTACTATTTTTCGACAGTAAATAAGAATCTTTACATAGTATAAAATGAAGTCGCTTCCGATGTCTGTTCACTTAGATCTTTTAAAGTACTTTACTGATTTTAATGCAGTTTTCAGCAATAAATAGAGTTATTCAAGAGGAAGGTTTATATGTATAATACATACACATAATAGTACAGAAAAGCCGTTAAATTCAAAGATTTATAATGAGACATCTTTATCTTTCATACATATTAAAAAAAATTATGTTGCTTACGCTGTCAGTTCGCTTAGATCTTCTAAAGTACTCAACCGATTTTAATGCAGTTTCAAGCAATAGATAGAGTGATTCAAGAGGAAGGTTTATATGTATATTACGTATATATTATGATACAAAAAAACTGAAAAATTCAAAGATATGTAATATTTTCTACTTATTTTCTCTTTACATAGTATAAAATGAAGTTGCTTCCGCTGTCTGTTCGCTTAGATCTTTTAAATCACTGAACCGATTTTAATGTAGTTTTCAGCAATATAGAGTGATAATTTAATTTTATACTATGTAAAGAAAAGAAGTAGAAAATATTATATATCTTTGAATTTTTCAGTTTTTCTGTACAATAATATATACGAATTATACATTTAAACTATAAAGATAAAGGGATTACCAATTGTGAATAAAAAAAAAAGGTTTATATGTATAATACGTCTATATTATGGTACAGAAAAACTGAAAAATTCAAAGATATATAATATTTTCTACTTCTTTTCTTTACATAGTATAAAATTAAGGCGCTTCCGCTGTCTGTTCGCCTAGATCTTCTAAACTACTGAACCGACTTTAATGAAATTTTCAGCAAAAGATAGAGTGATTAAAGAGGAAGTTTTATGGGTATAATACGTATATATTATGGTACAGAAAAATTCAAAGATTTGTAATATTTTCTTCTTCGTTTCTTTACGTAGTATAAAATTAAGGCGCTTCCGCTTTTTTTTCGCTTAGATCTTTTAAACTACTGAACCGATTTTAATGCAGTTTTCAGCAATAGATAGTGATCCAAGAGGAAGGTTTATATGTATTTTTTTATTATTTTATCAGCTCATATACGTCCCCACCGAGGGGCTCGAGCCTACCCTGAATCAGGGCGATGTATAATACATAAGTAGTAGGTATTCGCGGGCTCTAGACCACTTAATATGCATGGCTGGCTTTTTTTTAATAGCGACTCGTTGTTTTCGCAAAAAACGCCAGCGACGACCCTAATTAAGGGCTCGGCCCGGCAGTAGTAGGTATTCGCGGGTTCTAGACCACTTAATATGCATGGCTGGCTTTTTTTTAATAGCGACTCGTTGTTTTCGTAAAAAACGCCAGCGACGACCCTAATTAAGGGCTCGGCCCGGCAGTAGTAGGTATTCGCGGGCTCTAGACCACTTAATATGCATGGCTGGCTTTTTTTTAATAGCGACTCGTTGTTTTCGTAAAAAACGCCAGCGACGACCCTAATTAAGGGCTCGGCCCGGCAGTAGTAGGTATTCGCGGGCTCTAGACCACTTAATATGCATGGCTGGCTTTTTTTTAATAGCGACTCGTTGTTTTCGCAAAAAACGCCAGCGACGACCCTAATTAAGGGCTCGGCCCGGCAGTAGTAGGTATTCGCGGGCTCTAGACCACTTAATATGCATGGCTGGCTTTTTTTTAATAGCGACTCGTTGTTTTCGCAAAAAACGCCAGCGACGACCCTAATTAAGGGCTCGGCCCGGCAGTAGTAGGTATTCGCGGGTTCTAGACCACTTAATATGCATGGCTGGCTTTTTTTTAATAGCGACTCGTTGTTTTCGTAAAAAACGCCAGCGACGACCCTAATTAAGGGCTCGGCCCGGCAGTAGTAGGTATTCG
Organism: Coleophora flavipennella; assembly: GCA_947284805.1. Taxonomy (NCBI): domain Eukaryota; kingdom Metazoa; phylum Arthropoda; class Insecta; order Lepidoptera; family Coleophoridae; genus Coleophora; species Coleophora flavipennella. The sequence goes on along the minus strand of OX369285.1, from coordinate 2,532,803 downwards.
CGGGCTCTAGACCACTTAATATGCATGGCTGGCTTTTTTTTAATAGCGACTCGTTGTTTTCGCAAAAAACGCCAGCGACGACCCTAATTAAGGGCTCGGCCCGGCAGTAGTAGGTATTCGCGGGTTCTAGACCACTTAATATGCATGGCTGGCTTTTTTTTAATAGCGACTCGTTGTTTTCGTAAAAAACGCCAGCGACGACCCTAATTAAGGGCTCGGCCCGGCAGTAGTAGGTATTCGCGGGCTCTAGACCACTTAATATGCATGGCTGGCTTTTTTTTAATAGCGACTCGTTGTTTTCGCAAAAAACGCCAGCGACGACCCTAATTAAGGGCTCGGCCCGGCAGTAGTAGGTATTCGCGGGCTCTAGACCACTTAATATGCATGGCTGGCTTTTTTTAATAGCGACTCGTTGTTTTCGCAAAAAACGCCAGCGACGACCCTAATTAAGGGCTCGGCCCGGCAGTAGTAGGTATTCGCGGGTTCTAGACCACTTAATATGCATGGCTGGCTTTTTTTTAATAGCGACTCGTTGTTTTCGCAAAAAACGCCAGCGACGACCCTAATTAAGGGCTCGGCCCGGCAGTAGTAGGTATTCGCGGGCTCTAGACCACTTAATATGCATGGCTGGCTTTTTTATATTGATTTTTTTAATTGGTTAAGATTTGGGTACTTACTACAAATTGAAATAAAAAAATATATATATGTTTACAAAATTTATTTATCAAAAACTTTTACAAACCTATTTCATTACAAGGTACTTTATGAATTTATTACAAAAATATTGCCTGAAACATATTTACTATCAATATATCATTACATAAAGAATTATCAGAAAAACATTTCAAAAACCTTAACATTGTGCTATTTTTATATTTGAAGTACAAATAAACTAAACAATAATATCCGCAAACTGATGTGAAATAATTCTGTAATTTCATGCTATTATAAACCCACATTTTTGTGTTTCTATCCAAAAAAGACTTATGATATCCAGTCGGTTTCCGCCCATAAGAATCAAAATATTCTCCAACACCACACTCGTTTATACAAATAGCAACCCAATGTGATCCAGGTTTTGTATCGGGGTCTAAATTACTTATCAAACCAAATGGCGCATTAACAAAAATTGGTATTTGATTTGCAGCAAACACATTAAACTTTATTTTAGGGTTAATTTTCCTCATAAACATTTGTAGTTGATGTGTATTCATTTTGCAGTACAAATACGTTTACAACAACAATGGATCAGTTGATGAATAATGATAAAATACATAAGCTTCATATTTTATATTTTAGCTATTGTAGTCTACATTCACATCTCGATTTTTATTTATTTCAATCACGTTATCGAACTCTGCATAAACGATGCAATTTAACGTTTTCGTAAGAGCCTGATCAAATCGCACTTCCAGCCGGACACTACCATGTCTTATTAGATTCCAGTGCGAATTGGAATTGGAAGATAAATCTGGTGTAAAATCAAAGGCCATCAGACAATAACCTTCAGGGTAATCCTCCAGAGATATAGAGTTGCCTTCATTCAGAAAATGAATTCCAGTTCCCGAGAATAAAGTGTGATATGCAGAAGTGAACACTTTGTCTCCAAAAGATGGTTGCAAGGTCTTAGAGGGAATCTGCTGTCCATCCACATACAAACTAAATGAATTAACGCCCTGGTTGTGAAAGTCAAAAGGGTTTGTATTCAGACTACCGTTAAATGCCGCATTATCTACAAACCCTACAATACATCTTTTTGGTACTTGACCAAGAAATATATTATCAAGTGTTTTGCCCTGAACTCCAGAAGGAATTGTTAATACTTTTACTTCAGCTCGTGTTACGGGGTATTTAGCAGTGGTGGTTGATAAAACTTTTTGATGAGCTAGTAAGACAGATGGATTGATTCTTGATCTACGTATGATTAGAGTGGCATCGCAAATCTGTACTTTAAATTTAACGTCATTGGAAGCAGTCATAAGATTAAAAGATTCTTTTGTACGCACTAATTTAACACGCATTTCCACACCGTTAATTAAGTACTTTTCTTGATTAAAAATATCTCCATGTAAATGTCCTATCATTTCCACTTCCTTGCTTCCTTTAGCTAACTCTTCTCGTTTGACATAGCCCTTGTTATCTCCATTAGCAGCATTCATATACTTAGGTGTATCTTGATACCACAAACCACAAGTAAGATGAGATTGTTTTGCAGCTGGTCCGTAGTTTAGCAATGTTTCTATGTAAGATCGGTATGCATATGTATTATTTGGCGGTGATACGAGCTTCTGATTTAAAAATACATCCAACTGGTTAAACAAAGAGTGTAACCAATTGTTGATCGGTGCAACACTAACTGTAGCAGCAATAGAGGTGGAGTCCTGATTTAAGATTTTTGCTCTAACGTGAAGCAGCGTGTGAGACAAATCAATGTAGTCATCACCAGTCCCAGGAACTAAAAACTCTATTGGCCCATCATCGCTTAAAGAAGATATTGGTTTGTAATGTACCCATTGTCCACTTTCAATACTGGTCTGTGTTGACGGAAGAGCAAACAAGTCCAACTCAGATTTCACACACTCACACGAATTATTATGTAAGAACGACATAGTTTTAATCTGAAAAAATATCTTTTAATTTATACTGCTTTTTTTGTGTTTTTTTAGAACCTTTTCGTTTGGAGGCCTTGCGAGAAGTGATGGATTTCTTTCTTTGTGTTTTTATTTTATATCCAGAACCTGTCAACATCGATTCGATTTTTTCATCAGCTTTTCTCTTTAAATTAGAACTGGCATTTTTAAATCGTGATTTTAAAGATTCGTCTAGTGGTCGAGCGCTTACAACATCAGATAAAAGACCAACTCCCGCATTTAGAGCTTCTTTACCAACGGCCTTAGCTCCATTAGTCAAAAGAGGCAGTACTGATCTAAATAGTCCTCCCAAGAAGCTTCCGATACCATGTCCTCGTTGGTGCGGTATACCCTTGTAAATAATGCCAACCCCTGAACCAGCTTGATGAGAATAGTAATGTTCATAGGGACAGATCATGATTAATATGTATATATTATTTTAAACGTCTAAAGTGTAGCTTTGCACATGAAGTTCCAAACTGAAATGGTACTGCATAACCTTCACCTGTTCTTATATCTATCTCAATTGTGTCGAACTCCCGACGCATTACAGGAAGGTAGTGTGTAGGATTAAAAGAGTGCATACGATAAGCTCCATAAAGGTACTTTGTAGGGTCAAATGCTAATATTCTTAGTAAAGGAGTCTTTACGTCTCCTACTATTTGAGGTTCTATTATATTACAGTATACAAAAAATTGCGTCGGCAAACCCATAGATAGGTTTACAGGAAATTTACCTACGGTATTTTTTAATAAATTAACGTTTGGTTCGAAACCAAGCTGCATGCTAAGTTTAGGTGTAAGTTGTATAGATGAAAGTTGATCCGTTAATAGCTTAACATGTACTAGTCTCGTAACCTCATTGTATTCTAGTAATACGTGATGTTTTAACAAGGAGTTTTGATTAAAAGCACTCAAGAAAAGATTAATATTATCATAGTTAGTAGCAGGAATATTTGTTTTATACTCTACTTTTGCTACGGAATCGTCTGGCATATCCATGTTATCTTTCTGAATGGTTATGATATTTTCTCCTTCACGCACATTAAGCATTGTACAAGGATAGTGAAACTCAACTAATCCCACAGCCCAAGTTCCCTCCAAAGTAATGGTTTTTGGCAACTTTGTAACAAAGTTAGTCGTAGTATTATCTGGAAAATATGATACTGAACTGTTGCTCAGCAAAGTGAGATAAAAACTATCTTGGTTTATCATATTTCCTCTAGGTCTGATGCACGGATCCACCTATTAAATTTGTCAGGATATCCTCTCCACTTGACTAATACTTCCTTTCTGTGACCAGAGTACCGGGTACGTAGTATTTTATCTACTTTGTAAGGAATGGTGGGGTCGTAATTAACTTTTTGAAGTTCTTTTTCATAAAAAGTGCCTATTATTGGTTCGTTTTGTAAATCTTTTAAAGTATAAACAACCCACGGTGTTCTATATATTATAGAAGCAATAATAAATATTTCATCGCTCCAGTTCGTTTCATATCCTTTTTGAAAAATATGTTTGTATTTTGTCATCCTAACATGATCACCAACTTTTAATTTAGGTACTCTTATGATAGTGTTTGATAGATTTTTTTCATATAAATTTCGCCAAACAGTCATAATATTATTAGAATTGACCTCAAATGGGCACATTTTTATACTTGAATGATATGTGTGATTGTAAGAATGTAGTATATCTTGCAAGATTTCAACATATCTATTTGTATTCTTATATGTAAAATAGCGCCACATTTTCATTTTTAGAGTTCTTTGGAATCTTTCTACAATGCTTGCTTTGATATCAGGGTTGTTTGTAGTGTAGTAATTAATGTTATTATTTTTAAAGAATTTCCTAACATCTTTTGATACAAACTCAGTTCCTTTGTCAGACTGAATATGTCTAGGAGTAGCTTTTGCTTCTGAAAATATACTTTCAAAACATTCTTTAATGGTCTCCGAGTTCTTCTTTTTTAAAGCTCTAGCAAATGCGTACTTACTAAAGACGTCTATAACACACAGAATATACTTAAAGCCATCATTATATTGGCTGTAAGAGCGCATATCACTCAAATCAGCCTGCCAAAGTTCATTGAAATTAGATAATATATACTTATTTCTATGAATATTTTTTTGGACTGGTTTATGTAAGGTATAAGTTTCTTGAGATTGAAGCCATTTTTTTACTTTTTCTTTGGTCATTCGACCTTGCATGGACTTTGTTAGTTTATCCACACTGCTAAAACTAGCTGGATGTGAAACGTCGTAATAAATACGATAAACATCTAATAGGGGGTCCATCTTTGCCAATCAATTTTTCTGCGCGGATTATGTTTATTACTTTTCAGTAGTTTATAAGAGACTTTTGTTTTTGGCGTGATATTTTTTTCTGTAAGTAAATCTATATTATTAGTTTCAGTATTTTTTTGATTTATAAATTTCAGTGTTTGTGGGTTGCCAATGCAGGATAGAGGTACTTTTATATCATTTAGTCCACAAGCAAATTTTTCCCACCCAATTGGTTTGGGGCGTTTTAATGGACGCAATGTATCATTCACTAGATCGATTATATTACTACCAGGTATCATTTCATTGTTGATTGTCACTATTCCCTCATCATTCCATTGAATTTTATCCTCATTACTTAGTAATGCAGCTAGTAATAAATCACCTTTCTTTTTATAAGTTTTTGGTATTAATTTAAACAGAAGATTAGGGGTATAACTTGATATTTTTTTTGTTTTAAGTACGTGTTTTCCGGTTGTGGATGTATCTTCAACTATAGTTTTATCGAGTTCACTATCAGTTTTATCCGAATTCGTTAAACTCTCTTCTATAATAATAGGTAATTTTACAGGTTGGCGGTCCTCCTCTGTAAAATGTAAATATCTCTGTAAACTTTGTAAGTATAACGACCATTTTTTACGGTCTTCAACTTTGCTATTAAGGATTTTTTGCATTTCCTTATCCAAACGTGACAAAGCATTCTCAGGTGTGGTATCCTTGTTATTTAATCTTTCAAAAACACCCGGTTCCACCAATAACATTTTCTTTGTATTTTCCATTATTGTTTGAGAAAAGAGCTCAGTAAACCACTTAAAACAGAACCCAAAATAATCGGTAAAAAGGCACCACCTTTTTGAATTATAATATTTTTTCTCGATTTGTTTACTCCTTTAGACACCAATTTTCGTAGTATATTTTTGTATTTTTTCAGTTTCTTTTTTTCTTTTTCTTTAAGGGAAACTTTCCCATTTAAGACGTTAAATATACACTCACAGATGCAATTGATTTCTTCTTTATCACACGCCTTTAGTAAAACCTTACGATATTTAGGTTTAAGAGTATGCAGAGCATTTAGAAAGTCACGATGAGTTGTTACTCTACCATGCATGGTTAAGAACTGATATGGATTTGATGATGTTTGCCATATTTAAATCCTTTTTTAACTACATACACTACACAAAACTGATCAAAAGGAAATATTTTAGTTTTGTAGCGGCACATGTCATTAGTGTTTTGTTTCAGATCAATCATTAAATAACCATGTGCTTCAGTAGTCGCATCTCCATAAGCTTCTTCAAGAAACTTGGAATTATCAGGTGAAACTTGGCGCGCGAGGTAGCGTATTTGTGCTCTGTCTCGAGGATTTTTAAAATATACAATATAACTGGAATTTAATGAAATATCTCTTTGGCCCCTGCCTTGATGAAATAAATTTTGCGTTAGATAAAAGACACTAAGGTTTCTGTGATGGCTCCCTTTAGTAAAAATATCTACAATACGACCATCAGATTCTCTCATAAGATCGTCAATTATAAGCAATTGGGGCTCTTCACCATCAAACATACTAAGATCCGGTAAACCTTGACTGTAATTTACTTTACTCAAATTATATAATGGTTGCATTTCATCGTAACACCAAGTTATTTTGGTAAACTCAACATTGCATAATTGTGAAGTATATTTTAAAAAGTTGCTAACAAAATTAGATTTTCCACAGCCACTGGGGCCTGCTACTATGGCTGTAAAAGGGTGAATAAAGTGATACATTTTTTAATTTAATAAAATACGTGTATCCTATAAAAAAGATGATCAATAAATGAGCCGAGTTTAAAAAAGGAACGGTTTTATGAGAACGTGAAAAAATAAAATCAATCATTATAGTTATCAATTATTAAGTTTATTTAATTATTTTTTGTTGATCTCTACCACCGTTTCGGAAAATTAGTCGCAGAGAAGAAACGGCAAGAAACTCTGCATTAAAATACAAATAATCGTACCTATGAAAATCATACAATTAAAAACATTTATCAACTTGAAAAGACCTTCATAATTTATATTTTGTATCTCAAAAATAACATCATACTATTATTATCTACTTTACATATTAAAATATCTCCCAACCTAAAAAGTACAATGGACTCGATGGTCCAGTGGTCGGTACTCATACCTGCTTAACTAAGGGTTCGTGGGTTCGGTTCCCCCACCAGTACAAACATTAACTAATATTTTTATCTACTTTACATATTAAAATATCTCCCAACCTAAAAAGTACAATGGACTCGATGGTCCAGTGATCGGTGCTCATACCTGCTTAACTAAGGGTTCGTGGGTTCGGTTCCCCACCAGTACAAACATTAACTAATATTTTTATCTATTGTACATCTTAAAAATATCTACCAACCTAAAAAGTACAATAATTATGAATAGAATTACTGACTGACTCGGTGGTCCAGTGGTTGGTGCTCATACCTGCTAAACTAAGGGTTCGTGGGTTCGGTTCCCACCAGTACGAACATTAACTAATATTTTTATCTACTGTGCATCTTTCATCGGTGGCAGTGGGCAGGACACATAACTCGTAGAACAGATGGCCGTGGGGGGCAGTAAAGTTCTCGAGTGGCGACCACGCACCGGAAAGCGTAGTGTAGGCAGGCCTACCCCCACTCGGTGGACCGATGACCTGGTGAAGGTGGCGGGAAGCCGCTGGATGCGGGCAGTGCAGAACCGGTCGTCGTGGAAATCCTTGGGGTTGGGGAGGCCTATGGACGTCCTTCGGCTGATATGATGACTATACATCTTAAAAATATCTTCCAACCTAAAAAGTAGAATAATTACAAATAGCATTACTGACTGACTCGATGGTCCAGTGGTCGGTACTCATACCTGCTAAACTAAGGGTTCGGGGGTTCGATTCCCGCCCTGAGCAAACATTAAGAATGTAAAAAAATATTTCACAATTTTAAAAAATCGGTTAATTAGTGTTTTACATCTCAAATAATTTTACAAAAAAATATTTATTTACTAAAACTTAAAACAAAATTTTGTACAAGCAATAATTTCAGATTGAATGTATCCGTCATTGTTTTTTAATTGAATCTATTTTGTAATGACCCCATGCCAGAGTGTCCGTAGAGTTCGGTATTAAAAATCTTTTGCTATCATTACATGATAATGAAACCTTATTAATTTTTTGTGTGTATATCACATGTTTTATAGATTTGAATCTCAACATGTCGCAAAATTGCTTAGATTTTTGTATTAAACATTTTTTATAGTCGTCTATTTTGAAATATTTTGTCACGCTTTTATTCACCCCCTTTGCTTTAGCAGTTATTTTATTTTGTATATCCATTGCATACATTTTTGATCGTAATCCCACGAATTCCTTTAGGATTTTTCCATTGCATTCATCTTTGAAGAATCCTAATCGTTTCCTGTTTACTTGAGGATAGCCATACACATTGTCAGCGGGGTAGTCAGATGTGTCGAAATAGGTATCAAGATCGGGTTTCAAGTCCTTGTATAAGTCATTAGTAAATATTTGATATACAAAACTATCGGTATCAGTATACAAAAGTTTAAGATTATTTTTGAATTTAGATTTCATGTAATTGTAGTGGAATTCATACATGAAAGTTTTTGATAAATCTAAAATGCAAAATCCTAAATATATCGGTTTGTTGTAAAAAAGTTTTGTTTTATTTAGCTGCACCGCTACTAGATTTTCACCGAAAACAGACAAACTATGAAATTCTGGTCTCGCTATCAAAGTTTCGGCACCGGGTGATTTTCCATTGTTACTCCACTTATTTAACAATTTTAAGTTTACTCGTTTCTCAATGTTTTCCATTGTTTTTCCGAAAACTGAGTTATTCATAAGTTTAAAAAAATCTTTCTCAAACTCAGAAGATGATTGAGCTCTCATCGATGTGTTAAGGTCTATGTATTTTTTCAGCCAGGGACTCTGTTTAAATTTGAGTATTTTATGAACTTTCAATAGCCGTAATCCATTTCGCAGGCATTGTTTAAGATTTCTATAATGGATCACATAGTTAAATTTATTGTGAAGATTTGAAACCAATTTTTTATCTTTAGTTTCCCCCAGACATATAAGTTCTGGGCAAAATGGCAGATCTGAATGATCATCATGTAACTTTTCTGGGTATTCCAAATCAACTTCTAGAATAAAACCAAAATCAGCTTCATCAGGAATATTAAAATCTGTGTTGTTATCTACCCATTCAAATTCACCAGTAGGTAGAAACTGTGACATTGATATACCATATAAATTATTTGCGTCGTACCAAGACAAATAACATGATGGCATTTTTTTGTCATAGTTATCCATATACTTATTATTTGCTAAGCCATGTCTGTTACTGCATTGAGACGTCCCCCCTCTTATACCTTTTTTTAAGAATGCTATTTTTTCGAAGTCAGTTAGCAATTCAAGTTTTATTTTAGTGTACATTAGCATTGCATCCCAGCTTAATCCTGGAGCTGTATAATAGTGAGCAGGGTCTAAACAATATATTTTTAGGCAAACGCTACGAAAATTCTCAAAAATATCAGCCAATAACAAAACATCAGTTTTTAGATACAAATCTGAGTAATCTCCCATGTTATTACATTTGAAGTGAGCCCACACCTTTTGGGCGTGTTCATAATCACTGTCGGATACATGACTTTTAGTTAGCGAACTATAAAAATTTTCTTGGGAGGGGAGAGCGGTCTCTTTTAATGACTCATATGACGTCATAATATATTCGTAAGGATAAACACCTTTACGAATAAGAAGTTTTAAATCTTCTTCATGAGGAAAGTTCAGTTGGAGTTCTTTAAACTGTTCCGGTTTTAAGTTTGTTGCTAATTTTTCTAGACTACTTGACATGAATTTGAACGAGTCTAAAAACCTTAATTTCATTGTACGACCATTTACTTGTACATTCTTAGTAAACGAAATATATTTTTCTTTGTTTTGGGGAATTATTTCAATTTCCCCTTTTTCAAAGTTCAAAGCATGTACTATGAAATGAGCGTCATAGTTACTGAGGTTATGACAAAAAATTGGGACATAATTGGGTACAATGCACCTATGAATACATAGTTTGTGAGCAACACCCATGTAGCGCCCTGTATGCCAATCATAGTCATGAGTATCTTTACTTATTCCAGGCCTCTGGCAGATTTTACATACATCACTTTGTTCTATATCTCTGAGGTCTTCTTCTGACAATAGTAGAGGTTCTTTTTGAAATGAATTTTTGGCACAAATATTTTGTAAATCACTTTTAATAGACTGCATAAAGTGTTGAGCACAATCTTGGCCTTTGTATGTCCTATATAAAGAATTTTGATCGTCATATGCACATTTAATATAATATCCGTAACTATATACTTCGTGTTTTTGTATGTTATGAGTGAATGAAGCTTCCGGATTGTTATCGCAAGTTGCGATTGGCCTTAAAAATGATTCAAAATCGGCATAAATTACAAAAGGTAATTTACGCTGTCGTTGATAGTTATCGAATTCCAGAACGTTATCCGGTACTATTTCGTTAAACCAATTTTTTTTTGTTTTTTTCTCGTTCGGTAAGTCTACACGTATATGACCACAATCGCGCCGTTGATGCTCTATTAATTTTTCGCGCGTTGTAAAGTTTAAAAGACATCCATCGCAAATATTAACTGCTATATTTCTAGATGTCATTTGACTAGCTACTAATCGTGAGATATTTTTGATGTAGCAGTAATGCCCCCGGGTTCCACTTGTGATGTACAAAAGATTAATATGAGTCTCCTTACGACATTTAGTAAAATGCAGCGGCCCCACAACACTGTAAGATTTTGACTGAGTGTCACATTCTAACCCAAATACATTGATACTAATATTATTATTTTTTTCAAATTTCCCAATATCTTTTATTTTTACAGGGAACGGTATACCATCAAAGTTCAATCTGTTTTCATGCCCCATGTATGAAGTTACCCTGTCTGCGTGACGTTGCACTGGGTATAAAGCAGATAAGACAGCCCATTTAAAACACTGCACATCAAGATTTTTTACATTTATAACGGCTTTTTTTAACTTAATACAGTGCGGTAGATCAATGTATGATGATCCCCGAAGTGGATTGAATTTATTAACATTCATATCAAGATATTTTATTTTGTCAAGACTCCAACCGCTATCCTTTTTCTCAAAGTTACACACTTTATTAGAGATTTCTTTTTCCAATAAATTAAATATAGTATCGATATCATCACCTTGACAAAACATGTAATTAAATGTTTGGAAATCAAAATTATTTGATATTTCTTTTGTTTCTTGAACGAAATCGGCATTCAAAATAAAATTAACTTTGATCACCGTTAATTCGTTTATGCCTTTTTTAATTAATTTATACATGGTGTCTTTTATTCCCTGTAAAAATAATTCAGGAGTTTGAAATTGAACACTATCTTGTTTTTCAGATGATACTATCCTATATGTTACGATTCTGTTTCCAAAAGCCGATTCTATTATGCGAACATTATTTAGCTCCGGATGAGCAGCTGCTGCGTTTTTTTTGTGTAAATTACTTTTTAAATGACTGGCATGGAATTGTTTCTTCACAAAAACTCCGCACACGGTACATTCAATCTGGTTATTGTTGCTTGTACTCACATTTTGTGTGGCAGCTGTAGATGAAGTGGGTATGGCTTCATTCGACACGGATGGCTCAATACGTGCGCTCTTGATAGACGAGTTGGATCTTTTCAGGGACAGTTTTCTTTTTTTTCCAGAACTATTGAGGGCTGCTGTTGAGCTGCTAAAACAAAAAAAAAACTTCAATTAATATGTGGATCTCTTTACTATGTTTTTGCTAGCGTAATTAAAAATACAAACTTTTATTTTTACATCGAACACAGTAAGCTTGCATTTGCATGACTCCGTCAATTTCATCCTGATCATTCGATGGAAATGAATTTGAATTTAAATGCCCATTACACGGCGTAAAATATGGGGAAATGCTGATATCTTCAACCATCCATTGAGGTAGTTGAGATTGCAAGTACCACAATCTAAGATACCGATGAAATTTATTTAAAATAATAGATTTATCAATTCTACTAATTTCATCACTAGTGAGAGAAATCATTTTGATAGCTAAACAGCTTTTTTAAAGACTGCACATGTAAATGAGTTTTTACAGTTTAAATACTTTTTCTCCCCGCCCCTACTCCCCGGAAAGTTATGTATCGCATTAGAGATATACAAGCGGTACATAATAGGGAAGTAAGGAAGAAAAATAATTAATTTTAGAACATTAAACAATTGCAGAAGGCCGTGGGGGCACTAAAGTTCTCGAGTAGCGACCTCGCACCGGAAGACGTAGCGTAGGCAGGCCTCCTACACGATCGAGAGGGAAGCCGCTAGTTGCGGACAACGCAGTACCGGTCGTCGTGGAAATCCTGGGGGAAAGGAGTTTGTCCAGCAGTGGACGTTTGTCCAGCAGTGGACGCCTTTCGGGAAATATGAAAAAATAATATATATTTTTTTTTTACCTTGCTCGAGCACGATCTGATCCCAGTTGTCTTTCGGCATCGTCAGCTATCTCGTATAATTCCTTGTCGTACAAGTCGTTGTGGAGGTTATGAATGTCCATGTCAGCTATTTCGTATAATTCCTTGTCGTACAAGTCGTTGTGAAGGTTATAAATGTCCATGGTTGATTGTTGGGTAGTGAATGAGGCCAGCGCTTTATATTTGCGAGGTTCAGTTTTGAGATGGTAGGGAGACGGTTAGTTTGAAGCAAAAAAAAGGGAGGCTTTAGTCGGAATCTGTTGCAAAAAAGTATTTTTTGCAGTCGGGCTTCCCTGCAATATGTTTCGTGATATTGTATATTATATCGCGCGTGCTTTGTTGATTGATGTCTGATTCAGATTGTGCGTAATATTTAACACGCAATTCAGCGTGTTTCCAATGATTTGCAGGTGAAACACCTTTTAACTCTTTTAAGTTAAAAATTTCGATTTTTATAAGGTGACTGGCTCTAGATCCATCTTCTTCATTGTTTGACACGTAAGACATGCCTCCTTCAACTGCATGACCAACACACGAAGATAATGTTACTTTCTTCTGCTTTAGTTTGGGTTTTTCGAAAAATGAATCAATATTGTTTGGTCTTTTGAGTCCATTTTTCTTGTTTTTATGAGTCAATAACATGGAGCACGTTTCGTCCTCATCACTCATACTATTATTAAAATAATAACTTTTAAATGTGTTCGGCAATTCCAGAGAGTCGGCATTTGCTAGCTGAAACAATCGAAACCACTAGTTGAAATAAAAAGAACTAAGCATTTGTTAAATTGCTGTAAAGAGTTAATAAAATGTGTATTTTAAATAAAATAAATTATTTAGAACACCGAAAGATGGCCATGCGGGCAGTAAAGTTTTCGAGTGGCGACCACGCACCGGAAAACGTAGCGTAAGCAGATGGAGCGACGACCTGATGAAGATGGCGGGGGGAAGCCGCTGGATGTGGACCGCGCAGGACCATTCGTTGTGGAAATCATGAGGGGAGAGGCCTTTGCCCAGAAGTAGACGTTTTTCGACTGATATGATGATGATTTAGGAGACACTAGAAATTAATTTCTGAAAAATTATGAAACAAGGAAAAACTTACCGTCATAGTATCAGCGGACTGATATAGGTATGATAAAATGCACTGCACAAATACACCGGTATTATAAACTTTATAGTTTATCGGATCAAGGTAGTGTTGTTACTGGCTCTATCTATGCAATATCATTTTGTTTTATAGGAAGGGTTGATGAACACGTCAAAACTTGTTCATTGCACACCCTGCAACTTTGCCTCCGTCGTTTAAGACAGATATGCATAAAAAAGGGCCATTTAATAGATTCCGTTTTTTACTTTCAGAAACACCACTGTTGCAGCTGCATGCATTCCATATATTTTTTTATTTATGGTAGTTATTTTATTTAGGAAGGGAAATCAGCAAGTTGAGACATGTCTAAGCTGCGTACACTGATCCAATCACATATGTGTAAAAAAAAAAGGGTCTCTTAATGGATTTATTTTTAAATTTATGAAAGACTGGTCACATGCAGGTCGACTTCTATTGTGATCAAAGAGGCAGTGATGGACTTACGTATGGGGAACCGACGCGAAGATCGTGGGAGCGTTTGTATTGCACCTGTTGTGTAGTATATCAGTTTTTTTGTGATTGGAGCGAGGGATATTTTAAAGAACAGTTTTTTTGTGTGTGTCGGATGGACATCGAGTCTCCAAAAGCCTTTAATATCTCATACATTCAGGATAGAGGCTAGTAATAAATTAGTGATTTTAATTGTTAGTGGGTATAAAAACCCCGCATTTCTCACGTTTTACAAAGGCTAAATATACGACACTCATTGTAATTTATATGGGAACGAATGAAATAAGTTACAGTAGAAAGATGCAAAATTCCTGTTGCCCGACTTGGAAAAAGCAGAGGGTTAAGAAATTGACACACTGGCACGTATCTCTTGCTATTGTGAGAACAAATTGATTAGGTTATAATCAACTCTTGTAAATGTGCCGTTTGGTTTGATAAGTAACTTAGGCCCAGATACAAACCCAGGGTTACATCTTTTTTAATTAATATTATTCATTCATTTATATTGAATGTGGATTGACCGCAAAAAGGGTTATTATTTACATTTTTTTAAATTATAAAGAAAAAAATTCAATGAAGAATAATGATGTAAGTATTATACGCACTATGATTCAGTTACAAAGTATACCTACGCACAGGATTATTTGAGTCGATTGTTTTAGCAGGTTGTAGGTCATGGTCATCCGCTACTACTTCTCGCAGCCACTAGCCGACAGACCAACGAAGCGACGACGACGGTGGTGTCGGTGCTCCAGGTGTGTGTACGCAGGATGTTTCTTTATGCCCGCACCGGAGGATTTCAGGCAGCGGTCCTCTTGGGTTTCGACGCTTTCGGCTTCTTCGTAGGCGGCTTAGTGGTTTTTTGCGCCTGGGGCACTGTGGCCGTGGACTTGCCCGGCAAAGCCAACTTCTTTGCGGCGGGTTTCTTCTTAGCGCCCGTGGCCCTCTTGTCCAAGGTCGTCGCTGGCGTTTTTTGCGAAAACAACGAGTCGCTATTAAAAAAAGCCTGCCATGCATATTAAGTGGTCTAGAGCCCGCGAATACCTACTACTGCCGGGCCGGGCCCTTAATTAGGGTCGTCGCTGGCGTTTTTTGCGAAAACAACGAGTCGCTATTAAAAAAAAGCCAGCCATGCATATTAAGTGGTCTAGAGCCCGCGAATACCTACTACTGCCGGGCCGAGCCCTTAATTAGGGTCGTCGCTGGCGTTTTTTGCGAAAACAACGAGTCGCTATTAAAAAAAAGCCAGCCATGCATATTAAGTGGTCTAGAGCCCGCGAATACCTACTACTGCCGGGCCGGGCCCTTAATTAGGGTCGTCGCTGGCGTTTTTTGCGAAAACAACGAGTCGCTATTAAAAAAAAGCCAGCCATGCATATTAAGTGGTCTAGAGCCCGCGAATACCTACTACTGCCGGGCCGAGCCCTTAATTAGGGTCGTCGCTGGCGTTTTTTGCGAAAACAACGAGTCGCTATTATAAAAAAGCCAGCCATGCATATTAAGTGGTCTAGAGCCCGCGAATACCTACTACTGCCGGGCCGAGCCCTTAATTAGGGTCGTCGCTGGCGTTTTTTGCGAAAACAACGAGTCGCTATTAAAAAAAAGCCAGCCATGCATATTAAGTGGTCTAGAGCCCGCGAATACCTACTACTTACATACATATTATAGTACAGAAAAGCCGAAAAATTCAAAGATTTGAAATGTGATGTCTTGACAAACATATTTTTGTGCGCTTAAATCGCAGACGCTGGCTACACCTTACGAGATGGATCAAATTAATGTACTACGGAATAGTATATCTTAAAAAAACCTATAAAAAGTCCGCAATGGCATATATTTATCTCCTAAGGATAACCCACAGTAACCATTTTTATCTTTAAAATTAAAAATATGTGTTATTTACCGAGCTATTTTATACAATACAGTATTCTTAATCCAATTAAATACATTACATACGTTGTACATTTCATATAGATCAAAACTGTCCTTAACAGCATTTCATTAAAAATTCATAAATCTTCTTAAATGTATTCACATTTTGGTTAATTTAAATAAAAATAATGGATAATTATCTTAGAAGCAGAGATTTAAAAATGCGGAGACAATGCGGCTGGCGGGCCGTACGTTTTGCCCCGGTTGGCAGCGGTCGGCTGTAACATAGTATACAAAGATATCCTGTAGTATAGACTAATCATAAAATTATTAATCACTCCACACTGTCCCATATAGTATCTACATTGCATCCGTGCGAAGCCGGGGCGGGTCGCTAGTAATATATAAAGCTTGTGGAGATAGCTTCAAATCTTCTTAAATGTATTGACCGCGGTATGCTCGGAAATAGCAGTAACAGTATCTAACCCAACTTGTTTTTTACTTAATTAGTACTAATAATAAATAAAAGACTATTACCGCAGTATGAAAATTTCACAATCTCTTATTTTTAACTCTTATTATGTCTTATTTTTTAGTCCTAAATTGAGCCCTAAAAAATTTAACTTTGTATGAGAGCACTAAATTGAATACGACGTGAAACCTTGGCTCAGCCTTAAACTTAAGTTCTCAATTGAAATATCCTATATGTTTTTAGGGAACTTTATTGGTTATCAATTAAAATGGATAATTATGGCGAAACGTACGGCCCACCAGCCGCTTTGCCTCCGCATTTTTAAATCTCTGCTTCTAAGATAATTATCCATTATTTTTATTTAAATTGACCAAAATGTATTCCTCAGAATTCGATTTTTTACACTTTACACTATCGCGGATGAAGCTATCACCGATGGTGAAAACACGGCATCACTCGGTAATACCATAATTAAAAAGCTTGTTTAATAAGCTCTGACCGAGTGGTATTACTCGATATTAACATCACAATAGGTATCTAATACCGATTTATAAGAGTAATAGCATTTATTTTTGAGTTTAGGGTTATTTAGAAACGATATCTGTAATTCGGAACCCTAATTATATTAAAAATTTAAGTGCGTTTGGATGCACCTCACCTGATGGTAAGTGCCGATGGAGCCGAGTATGTAACACACAAAGTCAAATAGTGCCTATTCACTCTCGTCTTGAAAATTCCTAAATTATACGAATCGGGGAATACAGACGCCAGCAGGGAATTCCACTTGGCCGTTCGCATGATAAAGGAAGAAGAAAAACGCTTTGTGCGTAAAGGTGGAACATTAACGACAAAAGGGTGGAACCGCCCTCAGCGCCTGGTCATCCGATCATGAAATGGAGAGGGGGGAATGAGGTCGTGAAGCTCCAGGGCACTCTTCGGCACACACTCTCTTTCTAACCCAGAATTTGAATTTTACATGGCGAAGGTACAGTACAAGCTACCTCTAAAAGAGAATAAGTTTATTTTGTTTTTCTATAATTAAAAAATTGTACAGAACCAGCCTATTTTTTTAACCCTCGGTAATAGAATCACGATTCGCAGTGTTAGCTTTATCCGGATTTTTGTAATATTTTTTTTTCGTGAAACATTTACTCAAGACATCTCTACAGATTCCTAAAGTCCAAACCTCAATGTGTCAGAAAATTAAATACTTCGGAAATTCTTTTTTTGAAGGTTCAAAGCATAAGGCCTTGAAAGTACCTGGGTAATACCTGCGTTTACCGTACTTACTTTTACTGGTATTGCCCAAAGAGAATAAAAATCACTACGTTTAGTCTTGCCTACACAATCTATTCTATTAACATCTCAGATCAAATTGAAGTTTGGATAGAACCTCACGTAAATTCAATGTGGAGCCAATCAAAACTACTCCTTAACTGTACGTACACTGTACATGCACACATAAAGACATCAAAACTACTCTAAAATACTCCATAGTATTTGCTAAGACGTCGTCGAAGACACACACATAACACGACGACACAATGCACACATGTTTCAAAAAGTGACTTCAACTTGACAGTTCGCAGCATATTCTCTAAACTTTTTTTAAATCTGAGATTTATACATAATATCTGAAATATCGAGTCGTAAAATCCAGGGTGTACTTGTCGGACTTAAATTATAACTCACTAGCTTATGCCCTCAGCTTTGCCCGCGTGGATATCGTTTTTAGGGTTCCGTAGTCA
The DNA here is from genome assembly GCA_947284805.1 of Coleophora flavipennella. Taxonomy (NCBI): domain Eukaryota; kingdom Metazoa; phylum Arthropoda; class Insecta; order Lepidoptera; family Coleophoridae; genus Coleophora; species Coleophora flavipennella. The sequence continues at coordinate 2,514,640 of OX369285.1, read as the reverse complement.
ACAAGGAACTCTTATAGTTTTGCCATGTCCGTCCGTCTGTCTGTTTACGGCTTTGCTCAAAGACTCTTTGTACGAAAAAGCTATAATTTGGCATGGGTGTGTACTTTTTTTTTAGGGTCCTCCACACTCCTCCACTCGCCTTATAGTGGGGATGATATTTTTTCTCAACTAAAGTGATAATTTTTGTTAGAGTCAAGTGTCTGCCGGCTAAATCACAATTCCAGGAAATCTGAAAAAAAATATGGAAATAGTAGGACATACAATCAATTTACAAGGCAAATTATTGTGACTACTTAGTTTAGGAGTATTAGTCGAACAACTTGTGGTTGTTCAAGATTTTCCATACCAACTGCAAAAAGTCCTTGGTTTTTTAAAAAAGTTTTTATTTATTAAAAAGATTACTGAACCGTACTTGCGTGTATTCCGACATGTACTTGGCTACTTTTTATGACTGTAATCGAAACAAATAGAAAAAAATCAACCAAGTGCGACTCGGGGGCACACAAACCGGGTTCCGCACCAAAACTTCACAATACATCATCATATCAGCCACAAATCGTCCACTGCTGGACAAAGGCCTCCCCCAAGGATTTCCACGACGACCGATCCTGCGCTGCCCGCATCCATCGGCTTCCCGCGACCTTCACCAGGTCATCGGTCCACCGCGTGGGAGGCCTGCCTACGCTACGTTTTCCGGTGCGCGGTCGCCACTCGAGAACTTTACTGCCCCATCGGCCATCCGTTCTACGAGCCATGTGCCCTGCCCACTGCCACTTCAGTTTAGCGATTCTGTGAGCTATGTCGGTTACGTCACAATACATAATTTGTAAAAAAAATACAAATTATATCGTGTGATATATCAAATGGAAGGGCTTGTTGTGAAAATCTCAAATATTTTTTTTTATAGTTTTAAGGTAAATAATTTAGAAGTTATTTAAGAAAATAGGCGCAAATTGACAATTCCTCCTTATCTCCGAAACGAGGAAAAGGCGTCTGGACTTTAGAAATTTATTTTTATCTGTGGGAACGGAAGAATTTTACATTGTCTTTTGTATTCCTGTAATCTATGAATTTAACCTCATGTACCATACCATACTTTTTTTAAAGATTATAGGCCTAATAGTTTCGGAAATAAGGATGCGAATGTTCAAATTTCGCCTATTTTCTGAAATAACTTCAAAACCTTTTATTTTGAAATTTAAAAAATGTATGTATATTTGAGATTCTCACAAACAGAGCCCTTTCACATTTTGATATGTTACACGATATAGTTTACAAATTTTTTTTTTGAATTTTCTAATTTACCCCCAGAAGTGGCCTCCATGATCAAAATTAATTTATTTACGTTACATTTCCGCCTTTACGTCACCGACTTACATATTTGTACCAAATTTAAACTTAATTTTACTCAAACTTAGTTTCGGAGCAAATTGGCTGTGCAGACTGACGGACGGACAAACACTCGAGGGATCCTATATATGATTCAGTTTTTAGCATTTGAGGTACGAAACTCTAAAAATAAGTAAAGTAGTAGGTATGAGTATTGTACACAAATAGTAAGGGCATTTAAAACTAATGTAAAAGGAAAAATATCACAGCTAAGTAGGCTTTTTTAACTTAGGAGTAATAGTAAAGCATCTTATGATGTGCACATACTATAAGTAGGCTTTCTTAGCTTAGGAGTATTAGTTATCCAACTTATAATGTGCACCTACTTTATGTAGGCTTTCTTAGCTTTAGGAGTATTAGTTATCCAACTTATGATGTGCACCTACTTTATGTAGGCTTTCTTAGCTTTAGGAGTATTAGTTATCCAACTTATGATGTGCACCTACTTTATGTAGGCTTTCTTAGCTTAGGAGTATTAGTAATCCAACTTATGATGTGCACCTACTTTATGTAGGCTTTCTTAGCTTAGGAATAAAAAAAGACGTGTGGCACTCGGGGACTGCCGCGGTAAAGCTATTGCATGGCATTTTTTATCAACTTACGCAATTATAATTATAATTATTTATTTATTTATGCAGTATTTACCAGTACCATATAGTCCTTGGGGCGCGGGATGTTTATGTAATAAATTAACACTAAGAAAGTTCATCATAATCATCATCATCCGCCATCATCATCAGCCATCATCATCCGCCATCATCAATCGCCATCATCAATCGCCATCATCAATCGCCATCATCAATCGCCATCGCCATCGCCATCGATCATGGATAGATAGATGGCACTGTAAGTTTTTAGAAATCAATATATTTTTTTTTGGGGTGTCAGGTTTTATTTCGTTACGAAATTTCTTGATTCGATCCCCTCAAAGCCCGCGATAAAAGCTATACAATAGCTTAATAGTAAAGCATCTTATGATTTGCATCTACTATAAGTACGCTTTCTTAGCTTAGGAGTAACAGTAAACCAACTTATGATGTGCACCTACTAGTTATTTCCTTCTTCACATTTGTTCAAATATTTGCATAATATTGTAAAGATTGTATTGTAACAACAATTACTGTCCTTGAGTTTGAACCAGTCCATTTAAAATCTTTAATCATGCATGAATATCTAGGTTTTTAATTATTCGGAATTATGTTCGCAAAGTGACAAGTCGTACTTAACGAGGCTCTTACTAAAGCTGGGGACCTGATAGTATGGAATCTAAAGCAATATCCAAATTCATTCACGTATGGCCACAATGGCTAGCTGCTTTGGAAGGTAACGTAAAAATTAATGGTTTTCGCCTTGATTTTCGAAATCAAAATTTTGCTGTCTTTATGTTTGTTTACATTACTTACATTGTTTTTAAATGAATGTTGTGTAGGTGACGCAATCGATTTGAATTTTTGTTTGTAGTTAGGTCTCCATGTAGAATTACGATTGTGAGGAGAATTCCAAGTGAGTTTTTTTCTTTTTTTTTCCTCATACTTAGTGGCGCTACTCTCGTTATTCTTCTTCTACGACGTAACTCCAGGGATTAGGGACGTGATCATCACTTCTCGAGTGGCGACCGCGCACCGGAAGACGTAGCAAAGGCAGGCCTCGCAATCGGTGGACCGATAATCTTGTGAAGGTCGCGGGAAGCAGCTGCTGACTAAGTGTACGATTTTTGAGATTAGTTAGGTATCTTAGTTTTAAGTTGAAAATGTCGCAGTAAGATAGAAGAACAGCGTCGGTGGCTCAACCGGTAACGACTCGGTCCATCTAACCAGAGGTATCGGGTTCAAATCTGGATGGCCAATGTACCAATGAGTTTTTCAAAAAACTTACGTACATACTTACCGATTGCTTTAACGGTGAAGGAAAACATCGTGAGGAAACCTGCACACGCCTGCGAAGAAACTCGAAGGTTGTGTGTGAAGTCGACCAACCCGCACTGGGCCCGCGTGGTCGACTAAGGCCTAATCGCCCTGATTCAGGGTAGGCTCGAGCCCCTCGGTGGGGACGTATATGAGCTGTAATGATGAAGATAGAATATCCGTGATATATGTCCCTAGAGATACTCTTATACATAGCAATGTTATGCACCGGTAGCTAGTTGTTAGGTTAGTTTAGGTTGCTTATTGCCCGCAAAAAGGAGTCTGCTGCGTTTTAAAGATGTGTATTTGTTTAGTAAAATCTAGACAAGACACACAGCAGTGTGTCAGCCAAGTTCGTAAAGCAAACGGACTACACAAAATCTCTCTAACCTACACACTGGCGATTTTGTCCAGTAAGATCCCTACGATTAGATTCAAATTTTCATTAAAAAAAATTACCATTCCTGAGATATTGACATCCAAAGACCACTATTTTTTATTTCTGATACACCCATCAAAATTATAAAGCCCGTGTAAGGATAATGCCTGATATGGCCTAACCTTCCCTAATTGGGAAGATGGCCGTGCCCCATCAGTAGGGACGTTAATGGGTTGTTAACGATTCATATTTTGAAATAATATCGCTCACTCCAGTAATAATTGGAAATGAAATGGAAGTCAGTACTAGCTGCCAAAATGGCCGCAACAGACATACGTAATGTTAAACTTGGAGTTAGCTCGAAACTGATTTGATTGTACTTCCCAATCATATCAGCCGAAGGACGTCCACTGCTGGACATAGTCCTCCCCCAAGGATCTCCACGAAGACCGGTTCTGCGCTGCCCGCATCCAGCGGCTTCCCGCGACCTTCACCAGGTCGGCGACTACGCACCGGAAAACGTAGTGTAAGCAGGCCTCCCACTCGGTGAACAAATTATTACTGATACATTATTCATATCATCATTATTTTTATATCGAAATATCGAAAGTGAATTATTATTAGCCTCTACTTGTAAGTTATTATTTGGTGTTTGACCTTATTTGAATTTAAATAAACTCTATCTTACCCGTAAAAATTTGAAGGGCAAAGAACAACAAAAATCTTTTTTCTTTACAGTGTTTGTGCATGGAGTAGTGACCGGCATGGCTTTGGGTTGGTTACCTCCATTCCTTGGATTACTTCGCAGCCCAAATTCGCCATATGAAGCAACAATACACGAAATCTCTTGGATTGCTTCACTTATCAGCTTCGCTAAACCTATCGGTGTTGTCAGTGGCTCTTTAGCACAATCATATTTAGGCTCAAAACGTGCTATGAACATCTGCGTTTTTTTTCTATTAACTGGTTATATGTTTCTGATTTTCGCCAACAAAATTGAAATAATTTATTTAACTCTTATCTGCAATGGACTCAATCTTGGAGCAGGCGCGGCTGTTTATCCAGTATACATTTCCGAAATATCAGCCGCGCATATTCGCGGAAGACTGATGAGCTTGGTGTCACAAGGTCAAGTAACCGGATTACTTTTAGGTAATCTTATGGGTATTTATTTTACGCCACATGCATATGCCATAACCTGTATGACGACTACCATCTTTTTCTTCATCACCTTTATTTTTTTACCACAAACTGCGTACCACATGATTCGTTGCAACAAAATGGAAGAAGCTGCTAAATCTATTCGGTGGTACAATCGAGGTGGAGACACTGAAAAGGATTTTATGGATATATCTGAATTCCTTAAGTCCAATCCCAAGTTGTCATTTTTTTTAATGTTGAAGACATTATTTAAGAGTCCAGTGAATCGACAAACACTTTTAAAATTGTGTCTTTTCGCTCTCTTACTTCAAATGACTGGATTACCAACTATAGAGAGATTTATGGTAATTATTTTCACTGATGCTCGCGTTACAACTCTGAAACCGACCACTGGAGTAACCATCCTCACATTGGTTAATATTCTGGCGAGTTGGATTTCCTTGTATGTCATGGATAAATTCAAAAGGAAAACCATCTATTTCACAAGTTGTACTGGGGCTACGATTGCATTGATTGGAATTGCATCAACTTTTATTCTGCTAGATTATGGGAACACGGATCCAAATGTCCAATGGATTATTATAATTTCGGCAATTGTTTGCCAAGTTACTTATACAATAGGCGTGCCAATTTTCATGACGCTTCTGGGCGAAATGTTTGCACCAAATGTAAAATCAATAAGTATTGGTATTGTTCTTATTGTTTACGGTATCATGAGTTTCCTGGCTAACAAATCTTTCATTTTCTTAGTAGAATTATTAACATATAAATATGTTTTTTATATGTTAGCTGGATTTGCTATAATAAACGGAATTTATGTGATTTTTTTTATTCCGGAGACGAAAGGAAAGACTTTGCAAGAAATCCAAAAAATGTTGAACGGAATCAAAAATAGTGAATGTTACGAAAATCCAGCAGTAATAAAACTAACGATTTAGTATCTTAAGAACAAACGAGCTATGTTTGAAATTATTAGTTTAGAATGTAATTAATGTTTATGTAATATATATTTATGTAGGTATTGCTTTTATTAGCTTTGTTCGGAGTTTTCCTACGCGTACGACTCAGAAATGGGGAGATCCGTAGAAGAACCAAGGTAACTGTGGCAGTGGGCAGGGCACATAGCCGTTGGGGTAGTAAAGTTCGTCGTTGTCGTGGAAATCCTTGGGGGAGGCCTTTGTCCAGCAATGGACGTTTTTCGGCTGCGGGAAGCCGCTGGTTGCGGGCAGCGCAGGACCGGTCATCGTGGAAATCCTTGGGGGAGGCCTTTGTCCAGCAATGGGCGTTTTTCGGCTGCGGGAAGCCGCTGGTTGCGGGCAGCGCAGGACCGGTCGTGGTGGAAATCCTTGGGGGAGGCCTTTGTCCAGCAATGGCCGTTTTTCGGCTGATATGATGATTATGATTGTCTTTTATCTTCTAGTGAACGTGATAAAAACGTGATCGTCCCAAAAACCAGTATCGTGATTTTGATGAAGATGTTAACACGTGGGTTTGCAGAGGTAACGCTGTACGAAAGTTCATACATCGATGTTTAAAATTATTTGCCAGAACTAGGTACCTTTTTAAGATATATTATTTCTTTGAATATATCAAATAAAATAAAATTTCTTTTTTCTCATAAAACGGCGCTAAATATGTTGTTCAAAGTCTCGTCATCAACAGCACTCTTAACATCTAAATATGTTACATAATGTGGAAAATCTTCAAAAGAGACCATAGAAAAAAATATCTGAAAATGGCGTTAAGGATATTTGTCAAGTTTTTACCATCGAGAAAATTTAGTAGCGTTATAACGAGGAAAACTCTAAATAACCTTAAAAAAATAACGCTCTTACGAGAAGTTTATTACGTTCTCTGTGTTCAAGTGAAAAATGAAAAAAACTGGCCAAGTGGGACTCGGGGTCACACAAACAGGATTCCGTACAAAACTTTAACTATAAACAGATCATTTTCTGGTACTAGAAAATTCATTTTTCCTGTGGGAACGGAAGGATTTTAGATTTTTTATAGATTTTCATGTAATCTATGCATTAAAAATCTATTCTGTAATTTTTTAAAGATTTTAGGCCCAGTAGTGTCTTTCGGAGATAAGAGGGGGAATGGTCAATTATCGCCAAATTTCTTAAATAACTTAAAAAAAATTCATCTAAAAATTATAAATGAAAACCTTTCACAACAAGCCGTTTCATTTGATACGTCTTATAATATATTTTGAAAAACTTTTTTTTTACGTTTTCAAAATTCATTTAATTACTATACATACACGTCCATCTTTGGGTCACCGACTTATATGTGTGTACCTTTCAACTCAATCGGTGCAGTAGTTTCGGAGCAAGTTGGCTGTGACAGACGGACGGGTGATCCTTTAATGGTTTGTTTACTAATGTAAAGTTTTTACCTTTTAAAGTACAGAACCCTAAAAATTCATTAAAATAAATTATTTATTTTAAATATAATTAGAAAAGATGTATTAATAATTTACTTTGAAAATTACCAACTTTAAATGTTTTTTTAGGGTTCCGTACAACAAAACAAAAACCGGAACCCTTATAGGATCACTCGTGCGTTTATCTGTCTGTCCGTCCGTCTGTCACAGCCAATTTTCTGCGAATCTACTGGACTAGATCAGTTGAAATTTGGTAGGATGTGTAATCCTATGACCCGAACACAGATGTGCAACGTAACAATTTTTTTTTTTTTAAATAAGAGTAATTTTCGGAAAAAAAGGAAATTTAGAAAAAAAGTTTAGCAAACCTTACTGTGTCATCTATCAAATGAAAGGGTTCGTTATGAGGATCTGAAATATATATTTTTTATTATTGTAAAATAAACAGTTTTGATTTTATTCATGAATGAAGACGAAAATTTACTATTCCCCCTCTGATCTCCGGAGCTACTGAGCCTAACATTTTAACAGGAAAACCTATAAGAATTCTATCAATTGAAAATATAGTGGAAAACTCAATATAATACGTTCACTTACGGAAAATAGTTCACTAAAACACCATTAGATAGCGCCAGTACTATTTTTCTGTTGCTCGCGTTTGTGTTTTTTGTTTGTAATGTAAATAGGTATCATTTTCATAGTTGTGTAGAGAGGTGTGGTGGTACGGAACCCTCATACCGCGAGTCCAACTCGCACTTGGCCGGTTTTGTTAATTTAAATGCAACCGAATATAGAAAAATAAATAATAACACCAATTTAACGCTTTGTGTATTACCGTTTTTACGATAGAACAATTATAACAAAAACCATTTAAAAATACGTTTCATATTACCGCCCATAATTTTTTACTTTTTATTATTTGCTAGTAACTCCACCATAATAACAGTCATATTGTACGAAAATTTCAGTCTGTTACCTTTTACGGTTTAAAACTAGGTCATTAAATAATAAGTACATGTTAATTAATTGTATTTTGGTGTAATATAAGTCTAAAAAAATAAATAAATATTATAACTTAAAAAAAATTAAAACTTTTTAACAAAAAATAAAACCGAGGAAAAAAAAATGAACTGAAATGTGAAAAACAAAATGAATCATTTTAGGCAATTTCAATTATTCACTTTACGTTATAATCAATTAGTTTATTTGTTTGATTAGTACCAACTCAAAATTATTAACGTATTAACATTAGTGTAGAGGCTTATTAGACTAAAATGGTTAATTTTCATTTTTAAATTGCTTTCTTTTTAGTCGGTTTAATTTTTTGTTAAAAAGTTTAATTTCTTATTTGCTATTTCTCTATACGCATATGTTAAAAAAACTGCACTAGAGTACAGCAGAAACGTTTAATGTCTAAATATTTCTCGGTTTTCGGCTTTGGTTTCGGCCGAAACTAAGACATATGCCGAAACTTCTTTTTCAGTTTCGATTTCGGCTAAAAACCCATTTTCGGTACGGACACTAATTCTGTTAGCCTAATATGCCTAAAACCACTATTGCGTTGGGGAATCTCGGTAAGCCCGCTTCCATTTTCGGCATTCACTTACCATCAAGTGAGATGATGCCGAGGCCTTACCAATTGTGAATTTTAAAAAAGCTTATTCCTTAAGTATAGTACGTTAATCTGTGTCAGGACTACCTAGGAATTACTTACCAGTTTTTGGAATATTCTGACCAGCTGGACTCGAGGGTCTCTGATCACCACCAGGCCATATCTGTACACTAGCCACATGATCTTCGTAAAGAAGAATGGCGGTTTAAACGAGTTTAGGCTGAGTTTTCTCGCATCCTGCAACAAAACCATAAATAATCATCAATTAGTTTAAAAAACACGCTTTTAGTAAACACGTTAAGTAGTTATCATGGATGTCCGCCATGTTGGATTTAAGTCACGTGACTATTTTTTTCGTATTCCTGACAGCAAACCCTTTTATTTGATACCCATATCATGGGGGTGCATTTCAAATAGCCTGTCCGCCATCTTGGACGTCCGCCATATTGTATTTAAGTCACGTGACTATTTTTTTCGTATTCCTGACAGCAAACCCTTTCATTTGTGGATTTCAAACAGCCATAGCCAGTCCGCCATCTTGGGGAGGCCGCCATATTGGATTTGGTATGACGTTTCTTAGCTAGTCATGTATTGTCATCAGAACTCAGAGCGTGTGCAAAATTTCATCCTAATCGAAGACCGGCAAGTGGGTCAAATTAAGATTCCAAGATTTTCTTACATACATAGTTAGTTACAAGTGAAGCTAATAAAAGCGTGTTAAAAACAGTTAAAGTTTGTTACATTTTAAGGCGGTTTTAAGGAGATTTTCGTTATTTTTGACGTCAATTATTCCTAAACGTTAGAAAACTCAAGGTTGAAAAAAAATACCCTAATTGTTCATGATGTTCATTAAACTCGGAATCTATTAGAAACACGATTGAGCAGTTTTGGCTCGATAGAAAAAAATCCCAAACATAGGTCTACACCGTTACTTTCCTCTAGTTGTGACTAATATTTTGGAGTATAATTTTTTATAAATATACAACAATATTTGTTATGATAATACAAAGTGAAATATTCTTATTTTTTATAATTTCATTCAGAAAATTTAAACTAAAAGAAAAAACATTGAAAGACTGCAAAAGCGTGGTTATTTTCTTTACTCTTTACACGTAAAGAAAAAAACAGAGACAACTATTCCAATCAACTTGCCTGTCAGATCGGTACAAATTTTGAGACTCGACTTTAGTTGGTGAAGAGGTAGTTTTTAAGCCTGTCTGGGTAGTAACCAACATCAATATTAACAATTTATCAGTTTTGATGTTTTCCGCCATGAAGATAACCAGTTACGCATTGCGTTGGGGAACCTTTTTAAGCCCGTTTCCATCTTCGTCATCATCGTCACTTATCAGGTAGGATGATGCCAAGGGCTTACCAATGATGGATTAAAAAAACTTCTGTAGCAAGCTGTTTCCGAAAAACTGTCACGTTACTTGAATACGCACAGTCGTGTCTTCGTTACCTTATCTTCATGATCCATGAGGTGGAACTCTAACTGTATTTCCATGTCCAGTTCCTTGGCCGCATCGCTGACTGCGAATCTGTCACAGACGCTCTTGATAGCGGTCTTCGAGGCTGCTTCGGAGCCAGGAGTGAGGGCTAGTACCTTGATGAAGAAGTCCGTGGGGTTGTACGTCAGGGGGCAATGATAGCCCAGGCTGCGGATAAATAATTAATTATAGTGTGTTTGGAAGGGTATGTTCATTTCATCATCATCATATCAGCCGAAAGACGTCCACTGCTGGACAAAGGCCTCCCCCAAGGATTTCCACGATTACCAGTCCTGCGCTACCCGCATCCAGCGGCTTCCCGCGACCCTCATTAGGTCGTCGGTCCATCATGTGAGAGGTCTTCCTACGCTATGTCTTCCGGTGCGCGGTCGCCACTCTAGAACTTTTGTTTTGATCGCGTAGAGAAACTCCGAGCACGTTCATGAAATGAGCGTGAAACTCGGATGTTCATTTAGGTCCAAGCTAATGGTGAAGTACGCATGTGTTGGACTATTGCCCCTCACTGTTATACCCATGGTACAAGGAGCGAGGAGAATCTCTTACTGTATCTATAACTTGAGAGCGTCGGTGGCGTAATGGCAAGGGCCGCTACCTCCATCCGGGAGGTCGTGGTTCGATCCGGCCACGTATCAATGTGTTTTCGAATTTAAATTTCATATGTACGTTTATCCGACGCTCTTAGACGGTGAAGGAAAACATTGTGAGGAAACCTGCATACGCCTGGGAAGAAACTCGAATGTTGTGTGTGAAGTCGACCAACCCGCAGTGGGCCCGCGTGGTTGACTAAAGCCCGATCGCCCTAATTCAGGGTAGGCTCGAGCCCCTCGGTGGGGACGTATATGAGCTGATATGATGATTTTACGAAAGTGTCTTCAGATTCAGGTGATTTCAATATTCTGGTTATGAAGTATATTACGGGTATTGGAGCATTACAGTCTAATACTTATCTTTACAAATGCCATTCACAGTATTCTTTAACTGATAATGTAAATCTATTCTATCGATACATTTTACTGCACTCTCGACTCACTGCACTCCTTGTAAGTAGTCTTAAAATGCTCTTAATAGATTTACTAGAACTGGCCGGGAAGTCCTATTAAGGCCACTATCTATCTAGTATTGTTCACTTAGTAGACAATTGAATACCATCGAATACGTATGATACGGTATTATCCATATTTTACTACTAGCTTTTGTCCGCGGCTATGCCCGCATGAACATAATTTTTATGACTGTCTTCAAGGGTGTGTGGTGCGCGAGCCGCACGCTATGCCAATTAGTTGTCTATGTCACTTTCTTCCCCTGCAACTATCTTTGTGCAAAGTATTACGTCAATCCGTTGCTCCTTTCCGTACGAAATGCGCGAGCATGCAAATGAATTATATTATATATATATATTATTTATTATTATATCAGCTCATATACGTCCCCACCGAGGGGCTCGAGCCTACCCTGAATCAGGGCGATTAGGCCTTAGTCGACCACGCGGGCCCAGTGCGGGTTGGTCGACTTCACACACAACCTTCGAGTTTCTTCGCAGGCGTGTGCAGGTTTCCTCACGATGTTTTCCTTCACCGTTAAAGCAATCGGTAAGTATATGTACGTAAGTTTTTTTGAAAAACTCATTGGTACATTGGCCGTCCAGATTTGAACCCGGTACCTCTGGTTAGATGGACCGAGTCGTTACCGGTTGAGCCACCGACGCTTTCGATAATATATATTATTCGTATATATTATATTAAGTAAGGATTATATTATAGTAAGGATGTAATGGTATCGACATTGACAGACGGCAAAAAAGAAACAAAAACTCTGTGAAGGTGAATCAAAAGTGCAATAAATTGTAAAACGGTAAACGTTGTAACAGGAACAGGTATTTTAAGCTGCTTATATTATGTGGGTATTTACATAGGTATTAATTTGCAACTACTAACCACAGATTTTTTTCAAATGATTTTATTAATAAAAGCTAAATGGAATTTATTGACGCAAAGGCATATATTTATCACTTCAGAAGCGGTCGTAGCTCAGTGTGATTTGCATGGTTGGGGTTGATCACGCAGGTTAACTGACCTGAAGCACGGTCATTTCCTAGGTGGGTGTGATTGTAAACTCGACGCATTATTCTCGACTTTTTCCGTACTTCGCTAGGCACGTTAAGCCGTTGGCGCCTGTTGTTATCACTAGATGGTAGTCGTTAAGCCGTATCAGATGCCTTAAAGGCGACTTGAAAAACTTCGCCACTAGCCCTACAACCTCCCCCAACCCAGACTTGGCCCCCGTGTGTGGAGTATGGCCTAACCTTCTCGGGACCCGAGCATGGGAAAAGACCCGTGCCCCCTGGTGAGGGGTTCTCATCATCATCATATCAGCTCATATACGTCCCCACCGAGGGGCTCGAGCCTACCCTGAATTAGGGCGATCGGGTCTTAGTCAAGCACGCGGGCCCAGTGCGGTTTGGTCGACTGCACACACAACCTGCGAGTTTCTTCGCAGGCGTGTGCAGGTTTCCTCACGATGTTTTCTTTCGCCGTAAGAGTTTCGGATAAACGTACATATGAAATCTAAATTCGAAATCACATTGGTACGTGGCAGGATTCGAACCACGACCTTCCGGGCAGGAGGCGGTGGCCCTAGCCGTTATGCCACCAACGCTCTTGAGTGAGGACCTTATGGGTTGTTAACGAATTATACAAATAGTGCAGTCGAAGTGGCTAAGTTCTGGGCCGGAATGATTTGATTTGTCATCGACACGCAAAGAAGAGAAGAAGAAGAAGAACGAATTATCATTTAAATTTAAGTTGACTTTATGATCTAGACTGCACTAAAAAAGCGTGGCAAGGCATGCTTGCTCGCGTCACCCTAATTGTGGCGTCACTCAGAGAACTTGATATCTCATATGGGGGAAGACCTCAGCTACAACACTGTCTTTATCACATTACATACGATTAAAAGAGATACACTAAGTGAAATTTTACAACAAAAAACTAATTATTAATGTTCTACGTGAGTGTTTGCTAGTTTTTTGTCTTAACCCAATAATAACTTAAAATACTAAATACCTTTACGCACTAAGCGTTTTGCTTCTTCGTTCATTATGCGAACGGCCAACGAGTGGAATTCCCTACTGGCGTCTGTATTTCCCAATTCGTATAATTAAGGAATCTTCAATTCGAGAGTGAATAGGCACTATTTGACCTTGTGTGTTACATCCTCGGCTCCATCGGTACTTACCATCAGGTGAGGTGCAGCCAAACGCACTCAAATTTTTAATCAAAAGAAACTATATATTTACTTAAGTCACTTCAGACTCTTAATTCTTTTGTTCAGAACTTGAGTCTAGTTTGGAACTTTACACAACTTCAAGGTCAACATCAGATACAGCCGAAAGACGACGCCCACAGCTGAACGTAGGCCTCACCCTACCACTCAGCCCGATCCAGATAGCTCCATGCATCGAGCCGTATCATCATCACTATCATCTGTCTATCTGGTGACCTGCCAATAACTACTCTTACCATAAAACTTACCTTTCAAAAAAATTAAGCGCTCCCAAAGCATTTCCCGCAAATGCTACCCTCCCCTCAGCCAAAAGGACCAGCCTGTCAAACAGTGCCACCAGCTCCGACGAAGGCTGGTGTATCGTGCAGATCACCGTCTTGCCCTGGGCCGCACTGCCTTGGAGCAAGGTCATGAGCTGCTGCGCTGATGAGGAGTCAAGACCTGTCGTTGGCTCGTCGCAAAATAGAAGACCAGGGTCTGTGAGAAGCTGCAAAATACATATTTGAACTAGTACCCTGTAAGTGGCGTGTCTTTGTAGAACCCTATGTCCCTAGTCCAACCATCGTCTCTTTCAGTGGATTAAGATTGAAATGAATTTGTGATGAGAGGAATGGGTGGTTTTTCCACTAGACGGCACAGCAACAGAAGCAAAAACAAATTCATGTCTCTCTTGATCTCCCTCATGTCTTCTGATTGAAAAATTTAGGTATCATTGTCCAACTCGCACTTGGCTGTTTTTTTAAAACTTTTTATGAGACATTTAAAATTCCACACATACGAATTAATATAAGTAGCATATTTTTGCAGAGATCTCCAATGCATAGGCCCGACCCGTTTTATTGATCATTAAATTAATAAAGTTATCAATTTTATGACTAATAAAACGAACCTAGGCAATGCATAGCAGATTCGCACAAAAAATCTAGTAGGTCTACTAGGTTTTTTTTATGTAGATGAGGATGTGAGATTTTAACAAATAATAAGGTGGGTTTGGATAAGATAGGATGTGAGTCGAGAAAATTTTAGCTCGCTTTAGAATTAGTACTTAGGTCAAAACAGGGAAAAATCCACGGTCTCTTCAAAAAGAGTTGATAAAAATAAAATAAAAGCAGGGTTTTTAAACTCATTAGTTTGTTGTTAGTTTCATTGCGGCCCCCTAAATATTTTTACTGACACTGGGTGGCGCAAAAGTCACGACGGGATTTGAAAATAATAATGTACCATTTCAAGTGACATTCATAAATACTTTGTTTTAAAAATTATTAAATTTTTACACCATTGCTTGACGAACGATTTGAGCATCTTCGGTCGATTATTAAGTGTTTAATCTCTAGGTTTTCAACATTTAACAACGCTAGACTATTAGACTATTTTCTGTGAATTATTTAAAACAGAGGGTGTTCATCTACAAACAGCTCGATATCCGAGCAAATAAAGATGAGCATTTGAGCTGAAATACGGTTGATAACTCCTCATAATTCTGAAAAAAAAAACTTATGACAAGTGCTCTCGAAAGACCCCGTCTTTGTGAGGCCGTACATTTCAGTAAAAAAGGCTGTTCAGTTTGTTGAGTAGAATTGCCCTTTGATGAGGATTTTATTTAATTACCTGTCAGTCTGTATATTTATTTTTCATACGATTGAACAAAACAATTATTATAAGTATTATTACATATTTCCAAAACAGCGATAAACCATCCGGTGTTACTCAAACATCCTTTTGTAAATATTTTTAGACATAACCTTATTGACTTTGTTTGCACAACTTTTAAAGATTTAATTGATACACGGGTTGTATTAAAAAAAATTAGTTTAACCTTGGAATAGTAGAGATCCCAGAGAAATGTCAAAATAGTAGTTTATGAAACTGTTGCATAATGAGGGGTATTAAAACACGAGTATGAGTTTAAAAACCGAGCCTTAGCGAGGTTTTTAATAGTGTCATACGCGTGTTTTAATAACTAGTTATGTGCAGTTTCATACACTATTTTATCTAATCTCATATATGGGGATTAAATCAACTAAACCACAAAGATCAAAGTTAAAAGAGTAAGAAAAAAAATCCCACGAAATTCAGTACCTAGAACAAAACGTGTCATAACGCCAAATCACAGCACATCACTGCGCTTACGCTGAAGCAGACGCTGTCACAGACAGGTAAAAACAATGCTTTCACAGATCTCAGACATTTTTAAGCAAGAATGAAAATTATCCACGAAATTCAGTAACTACAACAAAACGTATTCAATAAATGGCGCCAAAACCTAGAACATGCATCGAGCATGCGTTAAAGCGGGCGCTGTCACAGACAAGTAAAAATTGGAATGAAAACTTTTTGTAATGCTGTAAAAATGGCGCGATCCGCATGTGCGTTCCAATATAAAAAATGATTTGGAACTTCGTTGGTGATATTAACTTGTATCGTAATGGAAAAAAAAACTTTATAACATTATTTTGTTAGAGAAATGCCTATTCACACTCGTCTTGAAGTTTCGTAAACTTTACGAATCGGAGAATGCAGACGCCGGCAGGGAATCACACTCCTTGGCCGTTCGCATAATGAACGAAGAAGTAAAACGTTTCTTGCGTATAGGGGAACATTTACGACGGAATCGCCTCTGCGCCTGGTTGTCCGATGATGAAATGGCAAAGGGGGAATGAGATCGTGAAGCTCCAGGGCACA
The DNA here is from genome assembly GCA_947284805.1 of Coleophora flavipennella. Classification (NCBI taxonomy): domain Eukaryota; kingdom Metazoa; phylum Arthropoda; class Insecta; order Lepidoptera; family Coleophoridae; genus Coleophora; species Coleophora flavipennella. The sequence continues at coordinate 2,498,334 of OX369285.1, read as the reverse complement.
CTCTCCGAAATGAATCCTGTAGGACCGATAGGCAGGCGACTTTGCGGCGATGCTCGAGGATTTGGAGCTTGTTTGATATAATATTATAAAGTGATGGGTTTGTTTGATGTCATCTAACAACAGCTTCTGTACTATCATTGGCAGGCGATGCCCTTGGGCATGTCATTATCATCATCATCGTCATATCAGCCGACGAACGTCCACTGCTGGACAAAGGCCTCCCCCAAGGATTTCCACGACAACCGGTCCTGCGCTGCCCGCATCCAACGCCTTCCCGCTATCTTCACCAGATCATCGGTCCACCGTGTGGGAGGCCTATCCGGTGCGCATGTATATGTATATTTTTAAAACTCTTTGGAAAAAATACCGTCCTAACGTAGTGACGCTGATGGGAGCGAAAGGAAGTATTTTTTTTGTTTATTATAGCGCTCGCGTTCGTTGATGTATTTTGTATGAACCTCTGATAAACAAATTTTAAGAGCCAATTATACTTTATATCGAAAGGAATAAGACATAAGACATAAGACATTTATTGATTCCTTGTCACCAAACACACATACATAATATTGGGAATAAATTAAATAAACAACGTAGAAAAAAAATAAAAAGAAATAGAAATATAGAATAGGTATGTTGGGTGTACTCTTTGGTGTATTTAATTAAGGTTCCATATCCAAAGGTATGTGGTATGGAACCCTCGATGCGTAAGTTTAACTCGCAATTGACCGGTTTACACGAAACTTCATTTTAGAGTGCCTTCAAAAAGTAGTAATAATTGCCAAAGAGTTTTCAACTACGCGGAATACTAATGCGACCTACAATACCTACTTACCTCAGTAGCAAATGCAAGCCTCTTCCTCTCCCCTCCAGACAAGGTCTTGCGTCCATCCAGACCACCTATCCTGGTGTACCTGGACCTATATAACGATAGTTGACGGAGGAGTTGGTTTACTCGCCTCTTTCGGGAGAGGGATGAGGTTCGTCGATCCATCCGGAGGCGGGCCTGTTGAAGAGAAGTTGAAATGTTTCAGGCACATATAAGTATTATTATCTCAAGAAAACATAAGAAGATCCACCTGATCATAATTGCCTACACTACTTAAAAAAATACATTAGCTAGGTAGATATTTAAATTCTTCCACCCACTCCAATTTACACCTACCATTTAAAACTAGTTTGAAGCTTCAAAAGTTAAGAATAACTTAGATAACAAGCTCGATATTTAACCTCGGAAATATCGCAATTCTTAGACCACGAAACCGCAGTGTCACTGTCATCCATGATCAGAAATGTGATGTGATACAGATCACATTGGACAAGCCAAGAACAATCAGTACCACCTTCGCCTCGTCTGATCTGTTGGATGAAATAATTTGGTGTATGATCATGAGAACATACCCATTGCGTCCCCACTAACTAGGGCCTCAGTTCTGTCAGGAGGAGCTTATGGGTGTCTTATGGTGGATGTTTGGCGAACTAACCTAAGAGTCAGAAATACTCAGGTGTCCTATAAACTTCCATAAGGCTTCTATGATGGTTTTATGACTGCCGCCGTTGTTAATAGCAACCAGCACATACTTAAGTATAGGGTTTACAATGTGGTAAAAATTATAAAAACTCTCAACAGAAATTACTAGAAAATTAAACTTAAAGCTAGGTATACCTATAACATCGATAATGATATTGCAACTCCGATTTTTATATCTGTGTCTGTGCCGACGACTGATCCATGACAGACCGTGCTCGTAGAAATTTAACCACAAGCGAGTGATCATGGGATGTTATCAAAAATATGAAGTCGACATTTATTGGAGTCATGTTTCGCGTTTCTAGACTGCGGCTGGTTCGAATCATTACACAGTGTAACAAAATTGGCTTCAACTCATTTACTTTCTGAACGAACTCATAGTCAATTCTAAAAAACTGGCCAAGTGCGAGTCAGAACCGCACACATAGGGTTCCGTACCATCATACTAAATGGTGCTTGTTTCTTCACGTTTAAAAAAAGTTACGTTTTTGATGTTTAACATCTTTGCTCTCGCTTTCCTGCAATTTGTGGGAGTGATTTCGTGAAATGGGACGGAAATGTGTAACAGGAAATGCGAACGTTTTTTAATTCTCGAAAACTAAGGTTGTCATAGCCATGCCGCCTAGTGTGATGGCAAAGGCAAAGATGACATACTACTATTCGAAGGGTCGGCCCGTGAATGTACGACCCGATAATAAATTAATTTCATAAGTATTTTGTCACATGTTACACATCATATGCGAGTACTGTAGGTCTCGTTTTTTTTTTGTATAGAGACCCCCTTATTTTTCGTGTTTTCTTATTTTATTTGTTGTTATAGCGGCAACAGATATACATCATCTGTAAAAATTTCAACTGTCTAGCTATCACAGTTCATATAATACAGCCTGGTGACAGACGGACGGACAGCGAAATCTTAGTAACAGAGTCCCGTTTTTACCCTTTGGGCACAGAACCCTAAAAATGTACTCTATACAAATCGATCGGCTGATTGACCAGTTTTGCGCATTTTTTTGGCGGTTTTTTGATAATTGATTATGGGTTCCTTGGGGAAAGTTGTTCAGTACGATGAGTAGTAGATTATACTATATATTTTTTTAATAAATTTAACAAAATTTATTTACTTTTGAATTCCGCCAGTGAACAGCTGTATAAATCAATTCTTTCCGATACTGTCTTTGTCAAAACTTAAAAGTAAGTAACTTTAAATAAATAATAAAAAATAAATTGCTTAAGTAAGATTCACAAGCATAAAAATAGTAACAAAAGTATAACGAGTTGAAGCGTATGTGTTTTAATGAAAATAAAATATATAAAACCAAAACAGATAAGTTAGATTAGCTGTAAGAGTGTCAATCAAAAGAGTAGTTAGTAGTGGAAGAGTATATTTGTTATTCAGAATAAATTTCTAATAGGTAGAAATAGTTTTTGGTTGTAAACCAATTTTGTACATCCTGTAAATATACACAATACACATGTACCTTTTGCTTATAATAAACTTATACTCGTAGTAACTAGTATCTCATCTGTGCTCATACCATTATAGAGAGGTGTTCTATCACTGTGAGGTTTTCCACGAAAAGGTCATCCTGGTGCATGTAGCCAGTCTCGCGGTGCATGAAGTCATCGATTGGGATGCCGTTCATTGCTATTTCCCCGTCGATCACCGTGCCTACTGTTCACAGAACATGTAAGAAATATTATAGGTACTTCTCGTTTTATTGGTAATTTCCGACATTCCATTCAGATTTAAGTACAGGATGTTATTGAATATTGCGGTAGACTCTATTTATGAAACTAAACAAAGGAACGCATACTAAAATCTCAAAAAACTAGCCAATTGCGTGTCGGACCACGGGCAAAGTAAGGTTTCGTCGAAATATATATATTAGTCATAACATACGTTATGGACACTCCCTGCTGCTCTCCGACCTCCGATTCCGATCTCAACCCCTCGTCTCCCAGGCTGATACAGATTGGTTTAAGTTTGGTTCTCAAACGTATAGGATTTCGATTTCATTTGTTTCGTCATTTGTTTTTAGTAATGTCATTTCTCGCCCGTTGTATGAAGTGTCCGGGGTGTGGTTTCGTATAAATACATGTATATTTTAAAAACCAAAGTTATTTTAGCAGTTCATACAGAACACTTTGTATGGAAAATCTATGAACTTTTAACAAATCCAACTGCACATCTTAAGTTGGTCGACTATTACTCCTAAAGTAAGAAAGTCTTCTTGGCCGTGATAATTTTCCTATCAAATTGATTATAAGCCCTACTTTTTGCAATACAGATTTCCTCAAATAGCGGTTAAGCTGTTAGTGTGGTGGGGACATGCAACTCTGACGAAGAACACCACTTTAAAACTTTATATTTAGATAACGAATCGTTTTTAGGAAAAATCTTAAAAATGATCTTAAAAACACCCAGTGGTTCCGAAGAAATACCTGTTTGGGATAAGTCCTCCTTTGTACATGTTTGAACATTCTGTACCTTAAACTGTAGATTCTGTTGTACATAAAGAGTTTACAAACAAACATATTCAACGATACCACACGATAGGGTAAGAGAACAAACCCCACTTTACATGTAGGGAGGTACCCAAAAAATTTTTTTACAGATGTTATTCCATAACATGAGAGTAAGGGTCAGAAATTTGTAGAACTGAATGAAATTTCAGCTTTATAGCTGTCATAGTCTGAAGGACAGACAGACGAACAGACGGACATAGCGAAACTATAAGAGTTCCTAGTTTGACTACGGACCCTAAAAATATTATTTTTTAAATAAATGTATCAGCATGATCAGCTAACTCTGTATGCAGTGTAACATTTTTTGGGACTTAATATGCGTTCCTTGGGGAAAGCGGCTCAGTTTCATTAGGGGGAAGTAGAGACCGAACTATTGCAGCTTCTCCGCGCCCTTCTGACCCGTGCCGTAGCTAGCACTATTAAATTATATTTAATTATTTAATTAGTGAAAATAGGAGGGCAGGTCAGGGTTTCAATAAAGATATGTTTTTACCACCGACTATTTGTATAAAAGATAACAACAAAACAAAAATGGTGAATAAAATCAATAAAACAGAACAGTCAACAGAAATAAAAAAAGCAAAAACTTAGTCAAAAAGAAAAAAAAACAGATTGAAAACAATCCAAAAATACGACTTCGTCACACTTTTAACGACTTGCATACTATACTACGGGGTCTATCACACATGGTCATGATCCAAAAGTTGGATTGTATCCCCATGATAAGCGAGCCAAGTCGTATTCTTATAGTTGTACAATCAAGAGTTTTAGACCCCCATTTTCGTCATTTACAGCCCCGCATGTAAGATAATTGTATATTAGACGAATATCTTACCTGGACTCCTATGTGCTAAGGCGGACATGAGCGTTGTTTTTCCAGCACCACTGCGAGCAAAACAAAAAGTAAAGACTAAAATTTATTGTCTGCAGCTACGCATTAAACATCTAATGCTTAACTTATAAAACAAAGTACCTATCTAATTTGGTGAATGTTCGGAAGATTGCTATATAACTGAAATATATTTTGTCCTAATCAAGAAAATACATAATGCAAAATAAAATGTTTGTTTATTACAATTAATGGGTACGAACTTTTGTCGCATAGTGACAATTAATTTATATAAGGTCGTTCTGAAATACTTGGAAATAATTAGAATTTCGGGTCATCTCAAGAAACTGAACAACTTTCCACGATAGGAACCTACACTCAATTCGCAAAACAATTTTTGGATTTGTCATATTATCCAATTCGTAAAAAAATAATATCGACCTGCCATACAAAGTCAGCCGTAAGGCAGGTCCAAATTGGTTTTTTGCGGGTCCGGTATAGGTGTCTGGAGTAAAGTTGTTCAGTTATGTGAGCTAAACCCCCTTAAGTATCTCCTGGAGGCTCGAATACAAACGTAGTTCCGCTTTAATACAAAAACTACATTCATCGTAATAAATTTAAACATACCTAAACGAAGGCTTAAATTAGTTTTATACTAAAAAGTTTCAGAATGTTCTTATTTTTTCTGTTTTATCTAAAATAAATTTCAGATATCGATATGTGTGTCTACTCAATATATTTGCAAAGTATGGATTCAATCCGGCATGTAGTTTTTGTATTAAAGCGGAATTACATTTGTATATAAACTCGAGGTTCAAGGAGAATCTTGAATTAAATTAAGGTTCAAAAGCCTACGTATGTATATACTTTTTGAAGTAAAAACTTCTTTAGGCGCGTTGGGCATTTTTGAGATAGGAAAAAACCATTGAACTTGCGACACTGTAACACTCGCAGGAATACTCGCAGGGTTAAACTTATAAAATCTTTTTAAAAATATATTCACAATTATTATTTTTCGGAAGCGTCGGTGGCTCAACCGGTAACGACTCGGTCCATCTAACCAGAGGTACCGGGTTCAAATCTGGACGGCCAATGTACCAATGAGTTTTTCAAAAACTTACGTACATACTTACCGATTGCTTTAACGGTGAAGGAAAACATCGTGAGGAAACCTGCACACGCCTGCGAAGAAACTCGAAGGTTGTGTGTGAAGTCGACCAACCCGCACTGGGCCCGCGTGGTCGACTAAGGCCTAATCGCCCTGATTCAGGGTAGGCTCGAGCCCCTCGGTGGGGACGTATATGAGCTGCATCATTACAGCTTATTTTTTTTTATTTTTTAAAAGTTCTAGATTCCGATTTTTTTATGGTATTACTGTTGTGTTTTATGGTATTATCTATGCTTACATGCTTCCTATTCCCAAATCGTCCCACCCTCCACTCCTTACCCTGCACCTGAGTGGATTTGTCACAATACGAGGTGCGCTTTCTTTTTATTTTTTTTGCCTCTGATTAGTTATAAGATTCTGTTTATTAATACCGCTCTTTCATTTGCAGCAAAAATTATACGAAAGACGAAAAGGAAGACATTTTATTTCCCCTTTCAATTTAAAAAAAACGGGTCGCATGTAAAGTCAGTTTACGGACGATAATTTTACGTGATAACGTCATAAGAAAACATTGATCACAAGCCGAACGCTTAGGCCAATCGTGCCTCTCTATCGCTTGTTCCGCGCTCTCGCTTGCACGTGGAACGTGACACTTTTTCGTGCATACATGTTCATCGATTTATAAGACGTTATCACGTCAAAAATACACTACAGTTCAATAAGTTTTAAAAAATTCAGAATCTCAAACTTTTTAATAAAGAAAAAAAGTAGGTAAGTCTATTTTTTTTAAATCGCCTTTTTGAGGTTAGATATGAGTATATTAAGAGATTACAAAAAAATACTTAGCCGTTTCCTACCTGGAGGAGTCCAAACTAGTTTTGAAAATATTTCTTGGATTTTTAGAAAACAAGTGACCGAAAGGTAATGGAGTAGTATATATATATATATATATATATATATATATATATATAGTATTTTTTAATATATATATATATATATATATATATATATATATATATATATATATATATATATATATATATTAAAAAATACTCCTTAATAGTTCTTATATATTTAAGAACCGGCTCATGAAACCCCTTCATTTGATACCACACACAATAGTTTTCTGAAAAAAAAAACAAATCCTGTACAAAAAAAATATGACGATTACTGCGCTATAGGAGTATTTTTTTTAAATAAAAATTTGAGTGCGTTTGGCTGAACTTCACCTTTTAAGAACTTCCGCTCAAAATGATTGTCTTCACCTAAAGTAATCCGTGTACCAAATGGCTAGCCTGTGCATCGATTTTCGGTTATCTACAATATTTGCTTTGTACACCGTCCACTAACACACAAATTAAAGCTGCATAATAATTATAACAAGCACAAGCAACCATAGCACCACGCGCAAATTACGAGTTGTAGTATCTTTACATGTTAGTATCTTCGTCGTAACACCTAATGGCACCATGTAATACACCCTTTATAATGTTTTGTTATCAATTTTACTTACTTACTTTTACATCACTTTTAGAACTTGTGAATGGCTTATTCTGTATTTTTTTTAAATTCACAATTGGTAAACCCTTGACAACATCTCACCTCACCAAAATTGTCTTGATTGGGACAATGTTACAGTCTTGTGTGAATAAACTGGCGATCGCGCACCGGAAAACGTAGCGTAGGTAGGCCTCCCACTCGGTGGACCGACGACCTGGTGAAAGCCGCTGAATGTGGGCAGCGTAGGACTGGTTGTTGTGGATATCTTTTGGGGAGGCCTTTGTCCAGCAGTGGACGTCCTTCGGCTGATATGATCATGATATAGACACGTTCTTAGAATCCATACAGTCGTTCAATGTAGACGTACATCCCGCTGGTCCATACAAATCATTTATTCAGTTCAGAGGGAGAGTTCATTGAGGGTAAAGAGCACGAGCCCTAGTGGTATAGCGGTTTCTAGTGATGTCGGCTTTGACGAAATGATCAAAGGCATTGAACGACTGTATGGATTCTTAGACTGTGATACAGTATTGTATCATGAGGAATACAGAATAAGTTCAAAGAAATCAATATTTGAACTGTTGCTAGTCAATTTATATATGAAAACATCATGTTGTTGTCAAGGGTTTACGAATTGTGAATAAAAAAAAATTCCTATAAACAGTGACAGGCATAATTTGAATTTAGGAAATGTAAATAAAATAGATAGGTATATATCCTTTTCGAGACTGAGTAAGGTTAATAAGTCATTTGTGGGGCAGTGTATAAGATTCTACAATAAAATTCCACAAAATATAACTAGTTTGTCAGATAATAAATTCATTGTCAAAAACTCATGTCAAAAATTGCTTGTGCTCTAGAGGATATTATAAAATAATTGATTATGTAAATGACAAAGATATATATGTTGATTCTATAACAAATACCATTACCTGAGACTGTAATCTGAATCATGACATTATTTGTAATATACCTACAATAAGTTTTTTTTAAGTGTGTTTAAAAGTTGTTTGACGATCGCTAGAAAAAGTATTTAGCAGTGAGAGCCATTTAAAACTCTTATGAGTTGGATAAATTATTCCTCTCAAATTTAGAATCATTTTTCGGCCACGCATGACCTAATACAAACAACAATCTGTCTATCATACAGGATCAACGAACGTTCCTATTGATTTATATTAGGATTAATAGCTTGCTGGTCTTGTCAAGAGGCAATTTTCCAATAGGATATTATATTTCTTTTGACTGCCTAGCATGCGTTGACGGATTTCTTCCGTTACAACCACGCAGGCGAGCACAGGTATTCAATGTAGTAAACCTACTTAGCTAGACTCCAAAGTATTTAGTTATTAAAGAAAGTGATTTCATATTTGCACAGAAATCGGAATACTACGCTGCATCCCACATGTCTAATTAAGTAGTTTTGGTAAAATGTGAAGTTATTACAAAAAAAAAGTATTTTTATTTTTATTGCGGTGTATATTAGGCGTGATGGCAAGCGCCGCTACCTCCTATCCGGGCGGGAGGTCGTGATTCGAATCCTGCAACGTACCAAAGTTTTTTCGAATTCCGATTTCATATGTACGTTTAACCGACGCTCTTACGGTGAAGGAAAACATTGCCTGCACACGCCTACGAAGAAACTTGAAGGTTGTGTGTGAAGTCGACCAACCCGCACTGGGCCCGCGTGGTCGACTAATGCCCGATCGCCTTAATTCAGGGTAGGCTCGAGCCCCCCGGTGGGGACGTATATATTAGCTGATATGATGATTATTATTTTATTAAATTATTTATGATACACACAGTATTGCTTATTAATGGCATAATTAACGCTAGTGAGAGTTTAATAGAAAAATAGTATCGCGTTGATATCTTTCCTGTGACTATTTGGTAAGGCGTAGCATGTATCAATACTACTCGCGTCGCCTTCTATCCTATGATTGTTTGGTAAGGCCTAGCAAGATGCTCCCGATGATATTTTTCTTATGACTTTTTGGTAAGGCGTATACTGACGTGATATATTTTCTTATTTATATAATTTGTAAAACGTAGCATGATGCTCGCCTTGATGTCTTTTCTAAGAATGGTTAGTAAATCGTAACATAGTGCTCGCGTTGACGTCTTTCCGATGACTATTAGTCGTAGCATAGTGTTGCGTTCTTTGACTGTTTCGGTGTAGCATAGTCTCGTGTGTGACTGCTCTGTCGAGGCTAACGCAATTTCTTACCTAAATGGTCTTTGTCACAGGAAATACTGTTGAATCTAATTCCTAATAAATATTTTCTATATAACTACTGAAAGGCAAGGGCATCGAGCTGGAGAAAGCCTTTCCCATGTCTTTATGAAGCGGAACCCTACTAACAGCGCCCAATCACGCGTTAACGCGCTGTAACCGAAGCCTGTATCAAGGCAAGGCATGTATCGTTTCCCTCTGCCGCGTGGCACCGTTATCTTTAACCTAGTCCTCTAGTAATAAAGTTAGTAAGGAATAAAACTTTCAGTATAGGTTTGAGTAGCAAAACATACCCACATTTATGAAAGCTCATTACTTTTATCGGTTATAAAATGAGTGAAACAATGAACCTACATTCAGAAGTATCAACTATCTCAAAAGATATATTTTACGGGTTATATTAGGTATTTAAGGTTTTTTATTTTAGATGTTTTAGGTATTGTAATTAGCGTGATATTATTTTTAGGACTAATTAATTTTTATACAGTATTTTTATATGATAAAAATAAACTATAGTAGTGTTTTTTATTTTCCTCATCCTCTTTTGGAGTTGGTTGAACTTCGGACTTCACGAGCTCTGTTCTGTGACGATAAAATCAGGTATACGACAAAAAGCTAAAATCAGTTAAGACAAAAACATGTTTACAGAAAAAGATGAATTGTGTTACCTATAGGTATAGCAATTTTTTGTAGGATTCGAATTTTGTAATTAGATTTTTTGTAGTTCAATATTATCATAGTTCAACTGCAATTGGTGATAAAGATAAATCTCGAATTCAGCTCGAGAAACATTAAGTGGTTTGAAGCTGGGTAGGTATATTCCCATGACTTTTCATCATCATATCAGCTGAAAGACGTCCACTGCTGGACAAAGGCCTCCCCCAAGGATTTCCCCGACGACCGGTCCTGCGCTGCCCGTATCCGGAGGCTTCTCGCAAACCTCACCAGGGCATCGGTCCACCGCGTGAGAGGCCTGCCTACGCTACGTCTTCCGGTGCGCGGTCGCCACTCGAGAACTTCTACGAGCTATGTGCTCTGCCCACTGCCACTTCAGTTATAGGATTCTGTGAGCTATGTCGGTTACTTTAACCGACAAAGTAACCGACTTTTCATAGGACAATTTAATTAATATAAAAGAAATAATTTTCGAAAAACCTAAATACTTTGAGGTTTTAATATTGCATTGTCACGAGATATACTAGTACATTTGCATGCAAAATTTCAGCTCAATCAGAAACCGGAAAGTGGGTCAAAATTAATTTGCAAGATTTTACCCGAACAAACATACATACATTGCAAGTTAAATAAAAGCTTTTAAAAAAAAATTCGAGCGAGACCTACAGTACTCGCATATGATGTGTAACATGTGACAAAATACTTTATACAAGGACGGCAAAGATACGGCAGACTAGGCTGTATGGTCATAGATACCTTTGCCTTTTCCACGCTTTTAAAGCCTGAAAAAAGGACGGCAAAGATACGGCAGACTAGGCTGTATGGTCATAGATACCTTTGCCTTTTCCGCGGTTTTAAAGCCTGAAAAAACGCGACTCCCTGTTACACATTTCCGTCACATGGGACACTTTTCCGTCCCATTTCACGAAATCACTCCCACAAATTGCAGGAAAGCGAGAGCAAAGATGTTACACATCAATAAGAGTGTCGGTGGCGTAACGGCTAGGGCCGCTACCTCGTGGTTTGAATCCTGCTAAGTAATGTGTTTTCGAATTTAGATTTTATATTAACGTCTATCAGACGCTCTTACGGTGAGGAAAACATCGTGCAAGCCTGCGAAGAAACTCGAAGGTTGTGTATAAAGTCGACCAACCCACACTGGGCCCGCGTGGTCGTCTAAGGCTCGATCAACCTTATTCAGGGTAGGCTAGAGCCCCTCAGTGGGGACGTAAGTATATGAGCTTGTCGCACGGCAGGTTATTAGGTAGGGCGTAGGGAGTGGGTTCCATAAATGATGCCGTGCGTGTTAGATAATTTAATGATATAATATAAGATATAAGATATAAGACCCGTAATGGGTCTTTTAGAAAATATTAAAGTATGAATTTATTAAATTTATTGTGATGAGAGCTGATGATCGAGTGTTGTTTTTTAAGGAAATTGTCAGATAGTTTGACAGCGCAGGCGCGGAAAAGAAGAAATAGATGGATGAATAAAGATCGAATGAAAGGAGATTAAATAACTGCGCACCACGCTACAGTACCGGGGGGGGCCGGTTGAAAAAAAAGTCTAAGGCTTTTTTTTCTTAAAATTTTAAATGATATGAAGAATAATTCAGTACAAATGTGTAAATAAATATTTTGAAATAATTTGTTGTTTATCCTAAAAATATATACGAAAAAATGATCGGGATGAAAAAATATACATAGTAAAGTTAAGTTAAAGTGTAGAGTAAAGAGGAATTAATAGATATAATAAATTAGATGGATGAAGCGAAAGTTAATTTGGAGTAAGCAAATGAAATTAAGATGAGTATATACAGTAAGACAGTTCCAAAATTCATTCTACCTATTAAAAATCTATCATACATCACCTTCCAAAGTCATAATCCATTTCTGGATTAATGACTATACCACAAGAGAGAAAGCTTATATATATATAAAAAGCGTTTCTCAAGGAACTGGCTTATGAATGGTGTAGGCTTAATTAAAGGGTTAGTCACCAACCGCTAACTTGAAAAATAGCATAAGGCTTCTTTAACGTGTTGCTAAAAACCGCACGTTGATAATTATTTACAAGTAAGTACCTTAAAGAGGTAGGGCGCAATGAAATTGCGATGCGTGAAACGCAAAAAAAAGAAAAATAAACGTCATGTCCACTCAGACTTACAGACGTAACTACTTAATTAAATAGTTAATATATATGACAAAGTCATAAATTAAGAAAGAGAACAATAATTGAAGAAAATTTAAGTCATCAATTAAAATTAATTAACTTAGGTAGTTAAAGTTAGTAAGTTACGATATTGGCCTATTTAATGAGTTATCATCCGCTCTGAAAGGTAAGATAAAATAATACATAAAAAAAAACTAAACTGAAATGACAATTGTCGTATGAAATGAAATCAAAAAGTTAATGAGGTGAGCAAAAAGCTTGAAATATTTGAGTATGTATTTACTCAGTATGTCCCTATGTAGAGATCGGTTTAAGGTCTTTTAAGTGCCACCGGCCCAAAGGTTTATGATTTAAATCTGACAAATCATAAATCAGTGGCGAAATTTTGTGTGTAATTAAGCATTTAATAAATTTAGGGGCTAATTTAGCAGAAAAATGTTTGTCGGAAGAGCTAAGTGGGTAATTACGCTTCCAAACTATGTCATCTATATTAAATTCCATGTATTGACGATGCTTGTCGTAAAGTTTGGCGTTAACTTGGTGCGATTTAAAAAGTCGTGATTGTACTTGTGAAAATACTGGAATTAAATGTCCCAAATTTTCTGCGTAAATATCGCGAGGAGCAAAAATAAGGTCATCAGTATTGTCTTTATCTGAATAAATTGAACCACAAGTAACTAATTCACGGCCAAAAACGAGGAAAGAAGGGGTAAATTTAGTTGTTTCGTTAACTGATGAGTTAATGGCGAATTGAATATGGTTCAAATGTAAGTCCCAAGTACGGTGGTCGTCGTCAACAAAGGAAGCTATCGCTGTAATTATAGTTTTGTTGTAACGTTCGACAGGGTTTACTTGAGGGCAGTAGAGTGGGTTGTAATGAATGTGAGGTATTTTGTATGTATTAAATAAGTCTTTGAGTTCATTACTTATCATTTGGGGGCCATTGTCAAGTATTATGGTTTCCGGTATACCATAATTCATGAAAACTAAGTTTTCAAGGATATGTTTGATGATAGAAGATGTTGCTCTCTTAATGGGGTAAATAAGGCAATATTTAGAGAAACAACAAGTAACGACTAATATGTATCTATTTAATTTACGAGTTAAGGGTAAGGGACCAATTAAATCAATAGCGATTGTCTGAAAAGGTCGTGAGCAATTTTTATGCTTGCCCATTAAACCGATGATGTTTTGATTTTGATGTTTGTAGGCTAGACAAGTATCACATTTAGAGATGAAAAATGCTACGTCTTTGTACATACCAGGCCAATAATAATTAAGTTTTAGACGATGGTAAGTTTTGAATATACCGAAGTGAGCTGCAGTGGGTGAACTATGATTTTCTGAGATAATTGACTCTCTGAATTCTAATGGAATTACAAGTTTCCAGTTGTATTCAGAATTCAACTCAGAAACAGCGCGACCATATTTAAATAATTTATTATTTTTAATAATGTAATCTGAAGTCGAACTCGGATTAATTTTACACTTGTCAAATATAGTGTTGTACCAAGTATCTTTAGACTTTTCAAATTTTGTATTAATAGCATTAAGATGAGCGATACGAGATAACTGATCAGGTACCACATGTTCAGAGCCACGTTTATGTTTTATTTCAAAATTAAACATAGAGAGACGGATGCACCATCGTGCTAGTCGACCTGTAGGGTTATCGAGACGTAAGAACCATTGTAAAGAAGAGTGGTCAGTGTATATTATAAATTTTTTACCATTGTCCAGGTAACAACTCCAATGTTCTAAGGATGTAATCACACTAAGTAACTCACGTTCAGTAATTGAATAGTTCTTTTGAGCATTTGTTAAGGATTTGCTCATGTAAGCTATAGGTTTTTCGATACCATCAAAATCCTGGGTAAGCATTGCTCCTATACCGTAGGCTGATGCATCACAATGTACAGCAAATGGTTTGGTAAAATCAGGACAGGCGAGTATTGGGGTACTAACCAACGCTTGTTTAATAGCTTTGAAAGCTTCATCGGCTTCAGCGGACCATTTAAAAGGTGGAGCTTTCTTTTTAGTAGATGTAAGTTTATTGAGTGGAGCTGATAAAGTACTAAGATTAGGAATAAAACGTCTATACCAACCGGCAGTTCCAAGAAATCTTTTAACATCTTTAACAGTTTTAGGGGTTTGTATATTCAAAATTGCTTGAACCTTAGAAGGGTCAGTATGTAAGCCGTCTTGGTTTACTATGTAACCTAAATATTTGAGTTCATTTCTAAAGAAGGAACATTTAGGGAAGTTAACAGTTATGTTAGCCTGAGAAAGTTTAGAGATTAATTTCGTCAGTAATTCGACGTGCTGTTCGAATGTTGGTGTAGCTATTACAATATCATCTAAGTAACAAAAGATATTGTTATCCAGCATAAGGTCTGATAGAAGATTATCTAAAAATCTTTGCTGAGTTGCAGGAGCGTTAGTTAAACCGAATGGCATTACCTTAAATTGATACATTCCACGTCCAGGAACATGGAAAGCCGTTTTAGGACGATCTTCTTTTCTTAATGGAATTTCCCAAAACGCTTTGGCTATGTCAATTGAGGATAAATATTTACAATCTTTTAAATTATCTAAGATATCTGAAATCAAAGGTAATTTGTAAGCATCTTTACGAGTTATGCTATTTAATTTTCGGCTATCTACGCAGAAGCGCCATGTGCCATCTTTTTTAGGAGTTACAATGACAGGACTAAGCCATGGGCTTTCGCAAGGCTCAATTACATCTAGTTTAAGCATTTCATCGACCTCTGTTTTTAGTGCTTTTTGTTTTTCGGGCGATAAACGGTAGCATCGCTGACGAATTGGAGGGTGGTCACCGGTATCGATATGATGTTCAGCAAGGTGAGTTTTTCCTAATGGTTTAATTACGGTAGAAATTTGTTTGAACTTTTCTATTATTAAATTAGATAATTCTTGTTGCGTTTTAGTTAAATTCTCATAGGTGTGAAGGTTAGTAGAAGTTGAATGAATTAGAAAGTTGTCATTTTGTGAGCTAAATTGATTATTAATGTTGCGAAGTACGCTGGGAGCAATGTTAAATGTTTTCCAGAAATCAATGCCAAGAATTAAAGATTCTTGAATATCTGGAATTACGTGGGCAGTAATTATGGAAAATTTATTATTGTAAATTACCGGAAGTAAAATAGTTCCGATAGATTTGATTGGTTGACCGTTAGCTACGGTACCTAAGATACGTTGGTCCTTCCGTAGTGAGAGACCTGACCTAAGTAAAATTTTGTGTGAGTCCTTACCAAGTATGGTAATGGAACTACCACTATCTAATAAACCGTTTAAAATAAGATTATTAACTTTAATATTTAAATATGGTCGAATTGAATCTTGTTTGTTTTCAAAAAGGAGAGTATTCACATTATTTGAATTAAAAAAAAGTTTTATATAGTTAAGCCAAACAGTCCAATCTTTTTGATCATAATTATTTGAATATTGAATGTGTTTAATCTCCTTCTTAATTAGTTTTTTTGAATTCGACTTATGACAGTTAGGGCAATGGGGAAATTTTACGTCTTTTAAGCCACATCTATAACAAACTTTTTGTGTATTTTTACACACAGCAAGGAGATGTGAATTTGTTCTACATCTTGGGCAGGCGAAGGTAGTTAACTTTTGGGGTATTGGTTGGTTTTTTACTGCATAGATAGTTTTATTAAATGGGTATTCGGGTATATGTGGTGTAGTTTGATTGTAGTACGTTGTAGTGGTGTGAGATGGTTGTTCGAATGAGGTTGACGGTTGAGAAAACTTCGAGTTATAGTAGGTGGATTGATTATTGAGATTTAAAAGTTTTTCCGTAAATTTACATGATTCGATTAATGAATCGAGAGAAATTAGGTCGGTTTGTGAGATGCGTAAGTTAAATTCTGGTCTGATGTTTCGTAATATTATTTCTATTTTTTCTTTTTCAGAAATTTTTTCGTGTAATTTAGAAAATAAAGATTCCATGTGAGATATATAGATAATAACTCTCTCATTAGGGTTTTGTTTGCGATTATCGATTTGTTTTTTAAGTAAATAATCATGATTACTTATTTCAAAATCTTTTATTAAAAAGGTTCGTAATGTTTGCTAATCTGTTATGGTCTCTTTCTTTGCTCTGAACCAATCTAGAGCGATTCCTGAAAGAAGGTCAAAGATATGTTTGAAAAGTGTGCTCTCTGGTATGTTACGAACAGAAGCAAACTCTTCTATTCTTTGTATAAAATCTCTTGGGCAGCTATCGCCTTTGAACTTGAAGCGTTTGAGGTCGCTAGTGTATTTGTGCTCTCCAATAGAAATTAATTTTTGCGTTAGAGCATCAAAGTAAGGAAGGGGAGGTATGTTGTTGTAAGAAATGGGAGGTGTGCTGTTTATTACAGATTCTGTTGAGTGATATACAGATTGTTGGGGTGTGTTGATAAGTGTGCTGTATCTGTTTTGTAGTTGTGTAAATTCACTGGATAGTGAATTTAGTGTAGATAGTTGTTCTATTGTCAAGTCTTGGTTTATGTCAATCAGGCATATTCTTTGTTGAATATGGGAAATGTATACTGGGATCTTGTTTTTACGCATGGGATAGGTATTCATGCAAGATTCCAATATTTTCAAACATTTAGTAATGTCCGTCATATCTGTTGTGAAGTCATTCGGACTGGTATCTGTAGGTGTGGGACAGTCAGGTAAGACGAAAAGGTTATTTAATTGAGCACGGAGCTCCTCTGCCGTTTGAGTGGTGTTTGGATTTTGTCCTCTCAATCTTAATTCATAAATCACTTCCGGTTTGTTCAGTTCATTAGTATCCATGTTTATGAAACTGTGTTAAAATATTTTTCAATAATTGATAAAAATGTAAAATATTATAAGCAAAATCTTTTTTGTCTTAAAGAGGTAGGTATAGACAATTTATGGAAATGTTCCAATCTTTTTGATCCTATTTGTTTGTTTTGAAAGTTATGTCAAGCAATATTGTTAGTAAACAAAAAGAAATAATATTTTGTTATGAAATGGAATGAAAACTAATAAAGATAAATAATTGTACCGAAAATACATGTAAAATATAATGTGGTATTATCTATGATAATAATGAAATGGCTTACTATGATATGCACATGAATGTGGTGATTTTGTGAAATTGATGCTCTGTTTTACAAAATCAAATAAATTAAAAATTAACGGAATTAAACTGAGGAAGAAATAAAATTGAAGTAGGCTTGAACTGGTGACGAAGGTAAGGCTCGGAGATGGTACTGCTCACGTCGGTAGGTACAAGGATGAAAACTTGATGTCGGAGATCTTGCGGAGATGTAGTGGTTTCAGGTTAATAATGTTTTAAAACTTACAGGTCTTCGGTTTATTTATGAATCTTATTTTTTATGGATCTTCGGTTTAAAATTACCACGTTTAGGCGCCAGTGTCGCACGGCAGGTTATTAGGTAGGGCGTAGGGAGTGGGTTCCATAAATGATGCCGTGCGTGTTAGATAATTTAATGATATAATATAAGATATAAGACCCGTAATGGGTCTTTTAGAAAATATTAAAGTATGAATTTATTAAATTTATTGTGATGAGAGCTGATGATCGAGTGTTGTTTTTTAAGGAAATTGTCAGATAGTTTGACAGCGCAGGCGCGGAAAAGAAGAAATAGATGGATGAATAAAGATCGAATGAAAGGAGATTAAATAACTGCGCACCACGCTACAAGCTGATGTGATGTTGATGAAAATAAAAAATAACTATATTCTCACCTAGGTCCCATCAATGCCACTAGTGTCCCTGGTTTGGCGATTCCACTCACTGTAACAAAATAATTTAATTATAAATGTAAAGTTTGCATGTTTTTTTTCTGTCTCTCAAAAACGGCTGAACAGATCTTGATGAATTTAATACTCAGAATGGTTTGCGAGTTTGTTAACGATTGCGATGTGTCTTACGAAATCGAGTCCCAGGTTCTTCATATTTTCGGATACTCTTGGTAGGCAGCTATCTAAGCTTCGACCTCATTGTCAATTTATATCAGATTCAAAAAGTTAACAAAATTCTAACTTAATTTAGGGTGACTAAATTTTTTGGGGTCCGTACAACGATAAAAAACTGAACCCTTATGGGATCACTCGTGCGTCTGTCTGTCTGTCCGCCCGTTTGTCACAGCCAATTAAAAAAAAATATATATTAGAAATTTGAGTGCGTTTGGCTGCACCTCACTGCAATTTGCTCCAAATCTACAGAACCTAATCAGATGAAATTTGGTAGGATGATGTTATCCTATGATCTAAACACAGATGTGCAAAGTACACAAATATTTTACTTTTAAAAAAATAGGAAAAAGTTTTGCAAATCTTTTTGTGTCATATATCAAATGAAAGGGCTCGTTATGAGGATCTTAAATATATTTTTGTTATTATAAAATAAATAGTTTTGATTTTATTCATAAAAGAAGACGAAAATTGACAATCGCCCCCTGATCTCTGAAACTACTGAGCATAAAAAAAACAAAATATAGTTCGTTGCTTGTAGATTACAGGAAAACCTATAAGAATTCTATCAATTGAAAAAAAGTAGTAAACTCAATATAATACGTTCACTGACGAAAAATAGTTAACTAAAACACCTCTAGATAGCGCTAGTAGTATTTTTCTGTTGCTCGCGTTTGTGTCTTTTGTTTTCATGTGAATAGGTATCATTGTCATAGTTACTTTGTGTGGAGAGGTGTGGTGGTACGGAACCCTCATACCGCGAGTCCTGCTCGAACTTGGCCGGTTTTTTTTAGGTAAGCGTTTACTTACATAAGTTTTCATAAGCTTAGTTAGCACTTTAGTTTGCTATTCATGAACATCGAAACCTGTCAGGGTATTACCCGCACACACAGAAATTAAATGGAAAAACCGGTAAAGTGCGTGTCAGAACCGCGCACAAAGGGTTCCATACTATCATACTAGATGGCGCTAGTTTTTTCACGTTTAAAAAAACAGGTTTTTTGTATGGAGCCTTTACTTTTTCTAATTTTTAGTATTTGTTGTTATAGCGGCAACAGAAATACATCATCTGTGAAAATTTCAACAGTCTAGCCGTCACAGTTCATGAAATACAGCCTAGTGACAGACGGACTGACTGACAGACGGAGGGACAGTGAAGTCTTAGTAATAGGGACCCGTTTTTAACCTAATAATGGATAAAATTATGTTTACTTGCACGCTAAATTTTAACCCCTCTATGCAACTTATAACTGAAATCGAAATTCCTTTTTTTACATGCAGTAATTTAGTCACTTAAAATTTGTTAATTACTTGACTAATTAACACAAGTAAATAAGCCTTTAATTTATAATAAATCATTTTTTTTTTGTTTTTTATCCTGTTTTAGATAAATAGTTAGTTCCTGCGCTGCCCGCATCCGGTCATCGTGGAAATCTTTGGGGGAGGCAGTGGACGTTTTTCGGCTGATATGATGATGATGATGATGAAATAGTTAGTTAAATCTCACCATTATTGACGAGTCTCTTCAACTTTCCGTTCCTGAGTGTGATGTGCACGGACAACTCTCGCCACACTAGCGTGCACTGCGGTGGCGGCACGGGATTCGAACCCAACAACTCCTCCACCTCCGGGTACAGGGGGTCGTACTTGCTGTGCCCGCTGTCCTTGTATACTGAGGAGGGGGGTGTCAGCTCCTGTTGATAAAATTTTGATCATTCTTCGTTATCATACTTATTTATTTGAGTAAATGTCTAAACTAAATAATTTAAAATTAAAAACCCGACTGCATGAAAGCTTAACCCCTCTTTTTTGGCCAGGCGGGTAAAAAATATTTTATGTATCTCACGGGATCAAGACAAATCTAACAACACCTCGCATTACAAAATCCATCGAACCGTTTAGGCTACAGAGCGTGCCAAAGCATAGACTAGAAGATCTCCAGCGGACCGATATTAACGAAAACCGTATTGGCGATCACCTAGGAGATCATTGTCTTCTAGGTATGCCAAGTGGCAGTGGGCGGGGCACAGCTCGTAGAATAGATGACCGTTAGGGTAGTAAAGTTCTCGAGTCGCAACCGCACAGCGAAAAACGTAGCGTAGGGAAGGCCTCCCACTCGGTGGACCGATGATCTGGTGAAGGTCGCGGGAAGGCGCTGGATGCGAGCAGCGCAGAACCAATCGTCGTGGAAATCCTTGGGGGAGGCCCATGCCCAGCAGTGGATGTCCTTCGACTGATATGATGAATGAACACTGATGCTTTCAATTTTTCTTAGATTATTCCCTTCTAAAATGTATTTTATCGGAATATTATGTTTCGTAAGCAACACTGTTGCGTTAAATTTTCCTTAGATTATATATTAATATTTCCTTATCTTAGATGTATTTTATCGGAAAATTATGTTTTCTAAGCAACATTTCCTAGGTTACTCCTTCTGAAATGTATGCCTAGCTACCACCATCTTATGTAAGTCTTGCCGCCAAGCATCAATGTTAACAGTATAGATGTGTTACGGCTTTAAATAGATAGCCAGTTCCCCATTGCGTTGGGGAATCTTGGTAAACCCGATTCCATCTTCAGCATCATCGTAACTTACCATCAGGTGAGATGCTGTCAAGGGCTCACCAATTGTGGATTAAAAAAATAATCTTTGCGATACATCATCAGTAAGACGTTCACTGCTAAACAGAGGCCTCCACTAAGGATTCCTACACGAACCGGTCCTGCGCTATCCGCTGGCTCAAGAAATAAGTATCCCAACAAAAACGTTCTGTAAAAACGTGACTAGTCTTAATTAATATTATACTTAGCCATAAAATGTACTAAGATGAAATACGCCAAGTTTAAGCGTAAATTCTAAATACCTAATTTTACTACTTTTACAAAATGCTTAACGGCCAAGTCACTCGTTTTCTTTCATTCACCTGATTTGGCTCTATGTTTCTTTTGTTTTTTTAAATTCACAATTGGTAAGCCCTTGGCATCATATCACCTGACGGTGACGATGATGCCGAAGATGAAAGCCGGCTTACCAAGATTCCCCAACGCAATAGGGAACTGGCTATCCTTTTTTTAAGCCAGAACATATCAATGTTGTTAGCGTTGATGTTTGGCGTTACCAAGATTCCCCAACGCAATTGAGAACTGGCTATCTTATCTTCAAGCCGGAACACATCAATATGTTAACACTGATGTTTGGCGGCAAGACTTAGTTAATATGACGGTAGCTAGCCAGGCGGGCTAGAAATTGCCCTTCTACCTACCAAACCGAGTCTTACAAAGTGAGACTCCGCCGGGATCGGACCCGACATCTCCTGATGTTAAGCTAATGGACTTAATCATTACGCCTAGGAGGTGGTTGTTATACGGTAGTGGTCTGTATGTTTTTATGTAAACCAAATTGCAAATTTGTAGGTAAGGTAGAAGTGTTTTAGATTTTTGATGATCGTTGAGCGAGTGAGTAAGTCAGTAATATAATATGGGAAGTTTGACTTGAGATATTTCGCTAACTATATTAGATACAAACTTGTAAATTGGCGGTGGACGTAGGTTCGGTAAGTACTGTTAGAACTTTAAATTTAAAACTTCTATACCTATAACCAGAACAAAGATACAGGGCTCAAAAGTACCGCAAATTGCTTCGAGAAAAGCATGTATATGACTTGGCGGGGGCACTCCTGTGCTCCCAGAATTAAGCATTTACATTGACACTTCTTGATCTTCAAATCTTGTTTTTATTCTATGTTCTGACTATTTGGTTTAGATTTTAGATTATTCTAAATAAAATGTATGTTGATTATCTAATTTACATATGCTTACTACCTGGTGAAGATCGCGGGAAGCCGATGGATGCGGGCAGCGCAGGACCGGTAGGCGTGGAAATCCTTGCGGGAGGCCTTTGTCCAGCAGTGAACAATTTTCGGCTTATATGATGATGATTACATATGCTTATACTCAGTCTTTGGGGAGGCCTTTGTCCAGCAGTGGACGTCCTTCGGTTGATAATCTCAGTATGTTAATCTTAAAGAGTAAACAAAAGAGAGGGAACTTATTTCTCAATTTTCTAATACAAATAGTACAAGCAAAGAGATTTGATTACCAAAATACGAAAAACCTTTTTTTCCTACTTACTACTGGAACAAATCACACACGGTCAACTGGCCACAAACTCATCCATCCCTCTACTATGGGAACCGTATTGCTCGTAGTGCAATGGGTACTACGCCCGCCTGTCAAAGTAGTGGGTAATTCGAGAAGTGTCGTAATAACAGTAATCGTATTATGCAAATCGGTAGGTATATATGACAAACGTGAATGGCCGTTGTAAGTGGATCAATAAATTGCTACCTCCGCTCCGTTTCCTGTTTTACACGAGGCTAAGTTTTACAAGAGGATTTTTCAAGAGGATCTGTTTTTGTTACGGTTTTTTTTCTTACTGACTAAGGTAATATTGTGGGCAGGTTGGGACGGTAAAGTTCTCGAGTGGCGACCGCGCACCGGAAGACGTAGCGTAGGCAGGCCTCCCACACGGTGGACCGACGACCTGGTGATGATCGCGGGAAGCCGCTGGATGCGGGCAGTGCAGGACCGGTCGTCGTGGAAATTCTTGGGGGAGGCCTATGTCCAGCAGCGGACGTTTTTCGGCTGATATGATGAAGGTAATATTGTGGGCAGGTATGTGTAGGTTATCCGACGTTCTTACGATGAAGGAAATCATCGTGAGGAAAACGGCACACGCCTGCGAATAAACTCGAAGGTTGTGTGTGACGTCCACCAACCCGCACTGAGCCCGATTGCCCTAATTCAGGACAGGCTCGAGCCCCTCGGTAGGGACGTATATGAGCAGAAGTGATGATGTGTAGGTGTACGGAGTGACTTGTTGCTCACTGACAAACGACATAATACATGAAACTGAAAAATGTTCCTCAAGCTTTCCATCATCATGGCTTTCCATCATCATCATCATCATATCAGCTCATATACGTCCCCACCGGGGGGCTCGAGACTACCCTGAATTAGGGCGAAGGCGAGGCTTTCCACACAAATAAGCAAATCGACTGGTCATATCGACAGTTATATTAGTATGAAAAGAGTTTTCAAGGGTTCCGTACCACTAACCCTATTACTAAGTCTACGCTGTCCGTCTAACTTTGAAAAGGATGTATTTTTGAACCATGATAGGTAGTCGACATAAATTTTTACAAAACATGTGTGTTATTGTCAAAGATTTACTAAAAAAATATACAATTTTTAAAAGAACAAAATTATGGATACTAGATAAGTGTTTTTATAAGCTTTAATTTAACTTGCAACAACGTTAATGTATGTTTGTTTGGGTGAAATCTTGCAAGTTAAATTTGACCCAATTCCCGGTTTCCGATTGAGCTGAAATTTTGCATTTAGCTTTTTCGAACATTTTTTAAAGATTTCTTCTGTTTTTGGTCTATTGTAAAAACGGTTATACATACAAGCGTAAAACTTGGTGTTATTATTATAGTTCTAATTCTGAAGTAAAATAACAAATAATTAAAACTGGCCAAGTCTGAGTCGTACTCGTGCTAACAATTCCAAGCTAAATGAAAAAACCCGACTAAGGATGACTCGGGGTCACATAAACAGGGTTCCGCAACAAAACTTTTAAACCAACAGAACAAGACCTCTCAGTACATACTTTGCTCTAGGTAAATAGTGGTCTACTTATTCTGGACTTTTGAAATTTCATTTTTTTGTGGGAACGGAAGAACTTTAGATTTTCTTATAGATTTTCCTGTAATCTTTGCATACAACCTCATGTACTGTGATTTTTTCAAAATTTTAGGCCAAGTAGTTTCGGAGATAATGATCAATTTTCGCCTATTTCCTTAAATAACTTCAAAACCATTTAATTTAAAATTATAAAAAATATATTTAAAATTCCCACAACAAGCTGTCATTTGATATACATACAATATACTAAGAAAAACTTTTTTTTAATTTTCTAATTTACCCCCCAAAAGTGTATGGGAGGTAACTATTTACATTACACATCCGTCTTTGGGTAACCAACTTACATATGTGTACCAAATTTCAACTCAATCGGTTCTGTACTTTCCGAGCAAATTGGCTGTGGCAGACGGACAGACGAGTGATCGACGATCACACGAGTGATCCTATAATGGTTCCATTTTTACCATTTGCGGTACGAACTCTAAAAACCATATTTCTGTCACTTGTGTTGTGTTCTTTAGTTTTAAATGAATAGGTATCATTTTTATACTTGTGTGGAGAAGTGTGGTGGTACGTAACCACAGAATATAAATATTTTTAATCGCAACGCTCAGAGCGCGAAGCCGACGCACACTTTGTCGCTTTTTTGGCTCCGATTGTATGTTCCTTGGGGAAAGCTGTTGTTCAGGGTTATTAGTAAAATATACTTATAATATAAGTCATGTGAGGCCTATGTCCAGCAGTGGACGTCCTTCGGCTGATATGATGATGATGATGATAATGTAAGTATTATCCGCTTTTCTAGGAATAAAAATTAATTTTGGATATACGCTAAACTTAAAGCGTCGGTGGCTCAACCGATAACGACTCGGTCCTTCTAACCAGAGGTACCGGGTTCAAATCTGGACGGCCAATGTACCAATGAGTTTTTCAAAAACTTACGTACATACTTACCGATTGCTTTAACGGTGAAGGAAAACATCGTGAGGAAACCTGCACACGCCTGCGAAGAAACTCGAAGGTTGTGTGTGAAACCCGCACTGGGCCCGCGTGGTCGACTAAGCCCTGATGGCCCTGATTCAGGGTAGGTTCGAACCCTTCGGTGGGGACGAATATGAGCTGTTATGATGATGTGCTAAACTTGCGCAGCAACATTGCGCAATCATCGTTCTGCCTACTAGAGGCCTCTCCTTCTTAATACATTTTATGACTTAGGTATACATGCAATAGATAATGGATAAGGCTAATTGAACGCCTTCTAGTTCCAACTAGATTAAGTACCTACCGGTCTAGTTTGAATACAAAGACTTTTTAAATTCCATATTTCATAAGCCCTTGTAATCATCCCACCTCATGGTAAGGACGATGAAGCCGAAGATGGAAGCGGGCCTACCAATATTCCCCAACGCAAAAGGGAACTGGCTACTTTATCATCATACTAGTACAAATCAATGCTGTTAACATTGATGTTTGGCGGCAAGATTTAGATATTATGGTGGTAGCTAGCCAGGATGTCTTAAAAATGGCTTACCTCCAACCAAACCAGGTCTCAAAGTTAGATCACGCCGAGAATCGAAGATCGACTCTCAAGTAGAGTCTGGCGCAAACATTAAGTATATAGGTATGATGCCAGTCTATATATAAGTCTCGAATATAACTAGTCTTTAAACATTAGTGGAATAGTGCAATAAAAAAAAGTTCGTTTCAGTGTTCCATCAAGAACGTATTATCGCAAGCATTTTAAACATATATTTAATAATCAAAAAATTAACGTTATTCCTTGGTTGTACCTTATGTTTAAACTCTTAATAAGTTGACAACCAAAGTTGTCCAACTAATAACTTACCGGTTATCTACTTAACGTTTCCGCCAGTATAAATCATTGTTAATATTATCATATCCTTCGAATTAAATATACTTGAATTGAATACATTAATCAGTGAAAATATCGTAATTGCATGCAAATAATGCATAGTGGGTAAATAATTTATTTTGAACTAGGTTATTTTTATTTAAATTCTTTGATTTTAAAGAGTGACATAAATGGACCCGCCCCTTTACCTACTTAAGATTTAAATATATGACTTTTACTAAATATGTCAAAAGATTATTAACCCTCGGTTGGTCGCGTGGGGTCTTTAAAAGCCCGACGTTTACGAAAACTGCTATATTTTGTTCCATATTAAAGATACAAATTTGTACCTCAGGATAGCTTCCTAAAATATACTTAACTATCGATTAAAGCAAAAAAATAAATTATTATGTGTTCAAAATTATTTTCTACCAATAAAGTGATTTAAAACCACAATGGGTTTTCTTTAAAACTTTATTATGCTACTAAAATATTAAAATATATAAATAATAGTAAAATAAAAATATTTAAAGTCTCTACACTAATATCGGACTTTTAAAGACCCCACGCGACCCATGGTGTCACAAAAAAGCGCAAACAACCGAGGGTTAAAGGATATGTCACTTATTCGTTATGAACTTAAAGCGGACCTTTAATTAAGGTTTAATTTATTTAGATTGTGTATTGTACATTCTAATTAAGTTAATATACGCTTTTACTTGTACATATCTTTCTATTTTTGAACTAGGAACTGAGATATTTACCTTACTAATAATTTAAACTTTTTGTTCGTGAAAATACTTACCAAAGAATTTTCCAAAGAGGATGATTTCGATCCATTATTCGTAGACGCGTTCCTCGATCCATTTTTTACTGCACCTTCGTCGGCAAAACTCATCTTTATACACTAAATTCACTTAAAAATTAGAATGAATGAAACTTTTTGGAAGAATATCGATTGTAGCGTCAACAGAAACATTTTAGAAATGTAGAGCCGCGCGCGCGACCGCTAGAAGCTACGACGGGCGACAGAGTTGCGTAGCGCGATAAGGACAGGAATAGTGCGAGAGCGAGATAATTATAGTCTTATCAGTGTCATTTCATTTGGATAAAAGCGATAAAGGCAAGGAATGGAGGAAGATTTACTAAATATTAAACGCATCGTTACCAGAAAGAGCCATTGAATTGAGGCTTAAAAACTATAAAACTGGTTTAGACTTTAAAAATAAGCTAGACTTGATTGTCTTGATTTCCTTACACTAATCTACGAGTCGGAATCTCGCACCCAAGGGTTCTGTACTACGACACCTTGGATATGGAACCTTAAAAGATCAACGTAAAACACATATTAATATAAAATATATCAACGCTGTAAAAAAAATTATCTTCTAGCGATGAAGGAGCAAATAGAAGGTTATGTGATAGTCCGAAAAACCGTCTACAAGATTTTGACGAAAATGCTTACAGATACAATAAAAATATTCAAGAAAAATGTGTGCGTATGTGTGCAAGTCAGTATGTATGTGCGTCCATAGATATCCCCGATTTGCGGAGAAACTGCTAGACCGATTTGGATGAAATTTGGAACATGTCGTTTAAAATTATTTTTCAGGGTAACTTCTTTGAAATTTTTCTTGAAATTATTAAGAAAGAAATAAAAAATATTATTAAAAAAATGTCATATCCCCGGATTTGAGGAGAAACAGCTGGATCGATTTGAATGCAATTTTCACTAGTGGTGTTTAGAATTATTAGAGAGGGATACCTTTTTATATTTTTTCATAACATTAACAGTACCTGGCACACAAAAATCTCAGAAATGGCTGCTTTTTCAAACTTTCATCATTGACATGATATACGAGTATAGGATATATCTAGGAAACTCTAAAAATAGTACCATTCATACAAAAATGTTATACATAGGTACCAACTTTGATGAAATTTTGCACATGGATACTTAAATTTATTTTTCAAAGACACCTATGTTGGATTTTTACTTTTAAGATATTATTAAAATTATAAAATTTTAACACACACAAAAATAGACAAAGAAAATGTTTATAATATTTTTCTCCTAAATGGCGCATAGTTGATGTATCAAATTTACGCTATAGGAAAATCCTACTAGCGTCTATACCGACGCTTTAAGTAGTATGTATAGATAAACCCTAAAAAAGTTACATCCCATACAAATTTAATAATATGATACGCTTCTGCGAGGAGGTATGTTCACCGTGGGGAGTTCAATTTGTTGTATTTCATTCAGTTCGGGATCTTAACACTTGTCCGGTTTTTATTATTCGTTGTTTTAATTTAGGCTTAGCACTGTTATCAAGTTTGACGCTTTTATGTATTACGCCTGCACACGCCTGCGAAGAAACTCGCAAGTTGTGTGTGAAGTCGACCAACCCGCATTTGGCCCGCGTAGTCGACTGAGGCCCGATCGCCCTAATTCAGGGTAGGCTCGAGCCCCTCGGTGGGGACGCATATGAGCTGATATGAATTTATTACAGGTTTAGGTACGGTAGAGCAAAACAAATTGTACGGAGACCCCTCCCTTAGTTTGTACGTTTTGGTTTTTTGAATTTTGTTAGCTTAATTCGCTAAAATAAAACTTATATCCAAAGGTTGGACAGACAGACAGACGGACGGACTGACGGACGACGTAGACTTAGAAATAGGGTCCTGTTGACACTCTTTAGGCAAGGAACCCTAAACGAAAAAGAGGCAGGCCTCAATGAATTAATGAGCCTTATGCAAAACAGTTGGACGTCATTAACTACTTCACATAGGTAACTATTTTTGTGCCTAAATTATTTTGAATCTCAATCCGATTTAGATATAACCGGGATTTCAGCTTAATTTGCGGTACCTATTTTTGTGACCAGGTGTTTCACGTATACAGCCGCCGATCTACAGTTGTCTGAGAATCCATCTCTAAGCATAAAGTGACGTGACAGCCTACGATAATTTTCTAATACCTTAAAAACTTTCCGATTTTATTTGAAAAGAGTTTTTATGCTCAAAAAGCCAAATGCTTAGTGTGCTATATATATATATAATGTACAGTACTGTTAGAGTCACCGTGTTAGTTGCCATAGTCCTCCGAAACGGCTGGACGGATTCCCATGAAATTTTCTGTGTATATTCGGTAGGTATAGGTAAAGAATATTTTTCACCGTGATCTCAGCGGGCGAATTATGTTTTTGTTGAGTTCGTTATTGTCAGGAGAGTTCTTATGTAGGGTAGGGTAAGGAAGGTAGTATAAGGTAGTGCAGTGTAGTGTAGTGTAGTGTAGTGTAGTGTAGGGTAGTTTAGTGTAGTGGTGTAGAGTAGTGTAGGGTAGTGTAGGGTAGGGTAGGGTAGGGTAGTGTAGTGTAAGGTGGTACGAAGTTCGCCGGGACAGCTAGTGTGTATATGTCACCGTAAGATTGTAAATTCCGTTAGATTATAATCTAACGGGATTTACTTCGCGAGATTGTAAACTGTCGAAAGATTGTAAACTGTAACATATTGTTTACACTTGCACTAGTGACATTACAATAACACTAAGCGAAGTGAAAAATACTAAATAAATGAGCTTGCGAAGGTTCGGTCAGGTTTGATTGATTTAACAGTTAAAGAGCCTCGCAAAGCGAGGCTCCCCCCCCCCCCCTGGGTAGCAGAATGCTTCGCAGCAGATAAAATTATCGGTTTTATTCGGAGGTACAAGAATAGGAAGTGATATTGTGATCCGATTCACAATTTACCGTTATATCATAATCTAACTAGTGAGATTGTAATATCGCGGTTTTCACAATATCCCGGTGACATATATATAAAATCACGTTTCCAAATTCAATAAAGGCGAGCACAAACCTACTATCCTATTTCCTAGTAATGTTATTAATATGAAAGTTTGGATGGATGGATGTATGTTTGTCATTCAATCACGCCACAAAACAGCTGAACAGATCTGGATGAAATTTGTTAGGTAGACAAATTAGGACCTGGGTTAACACATAAGCTACTATTTTGCACGCTCGTTTGCGACTCGCGCATTGCGCACCCTTGAAGACATTCACAGAAACTATGATCATGCGAGCGAAGCCGCTGGCAAAAGATAGTTGATCTACTTCCAAAGTTATTCGTCAGATCGACTGCAAAATATCAAAATAATCTATTATCACCGGGAATCGGATTTCTGAAAATTAGCTAACAAACATATGGTAAAACCAGGATAGTTGCTCCGATTGTAATTACTCTAGTTTCGCGGATGAATCGCATGCTATTTTATTAATCTATCGAAAGGCTCTCTAACTACCACTAAGTCTCATGTCTTTGTGCGATTGCATGGAAATGCAAAATGCGATCAAAATGTATGCGGGATAGTTGTCCTGTTTTTCGGCGGTACATCTATCCTAAACGTAATTTACATGGATTAGTAGGTACCTACCCACTATGTGGGATAGATGTCCCAACATATAGATGTTCGTAAAAATCGCTAAAACTCTGAAAATATTAAATATAATGTTTTTTACTCTTCATAAATTTGTAGGTAAAAAGTTAAAGGACCGGCCAGTTTTATAAATAAAGTACATATTATACTTTTTGTACTGAGAGATGTAGAGTGATTTCTAAAAGTGTGGCAACTATCCTACTTTTACCCTACAAACCTTCCAAGTAAAATAATAGCTTTTAAAAATGTTCTTGATTCTCGAAATAGATAAGAGCATCTACGAGTTGTTAGTGAATTCGATAAGATTTAAGAGAAAAGCAAATAAAATGCAGTCTTCTTGCATATCTTTTGTGGTCAAATCAGATTCTTCGCCCGCGTTTAAATCGTTTTATGACTGTCTTTGAGGGTAAGTGGTGCTCAACGTAAACATAAGTTTCCTCCAGATCCCTCGGGATCACATCTGGCTAATCTGATGAGAAGTCTACTCGTATGTCTATAAAATTACAAAATCATAGACTATTTTAAACATTTTTTTTTGTTACTAGAACTTAATAAGGCCTGCTACATTGAGTTAAAACTAAATAATTTAACTTTCTTAACCTACTTCATGGCGTCCAATGGTTAAGTCTGTTAGTTTCACATCAGGAGGTTGCGGGTTCGATTCCCGGCAGAGTCTTTGTAGACTCGGTTTGGTTGGTGGAAGGGCATTTCTAAGCCCGCCTGGCTAGCTACCACCATCTTATTTAAGTCTTGCCGCCACACATAAATAATGACAATATTGATGTGTTCCGGCTTGAAGATAAGATAGCCATCTTGGTAAGCTCGTTTCCAACTTCGGCATCATGGTCACTTACCATCAGGTGAAATAATGCTAAGGGCTTATCACTAAAATTGTAAATTAAAAAACCGGCCAAGCGTGTGTCCGGCCACGCGCAATTTTGGGTTTTGGGTTTTTCCGTAGTTGCCATTATCGCGTCCATATCTAATTTTCAAATTTCCAAATACAGCGGTTTAGTTGTTAGGGAGTGGGGACACTCGCCTCAAACAAAATTTTTAATTTCAAGCTTAATTTTTCGAAAACGGAACCCTAAATAATAAAATGTTCTCAGAAGACTCACAACTATTTTTTAAGCTCTAACCAACGATACCCCACACGTCTGGGTTCGAAGAGAAAAAAAAAACGTCCCCCACTTTACTTGTAGGGAAGTACCCTTAAAAAGATTTTTTTTCAAAAAAAATTTACAGATCTCTCCGCGTTATTATTTTATATATCTTGGCCAAATTTCTGCTCTTAACTACTAATATTCAAGGAGCTAGGCCGCGGACATACGGACGGACGGACGGACAGACGGACAGACAGACATGACGAAACTATAAAGGTTCCTTGTTGTACTACGGAACCCTAAAAAGGGAACAACCGTCTAGTTGAAAAATCATTATTTGTCCCGTCCGAATGTAGCCATTATGATGTATGGTGGCTGCTATTTGGATAGCCAGGGTTAATACGGTGGCCCAGGAAGTACCGCGCACGCTGATCGCTCCCATTGTCCCTTATTCGACGGCCTAAGTCGCGAAATACTAATTGAAAGAAATACTGAACTTTACCTACTAACCCATGTGCAATAGCTGCATATGTCTAGATCCTAATATAAGTAGGTTGCTGGCTGGCGGACTAAGCACGCATTTTGGATACTTACTTCCCGTTCTTTGAAAAATAGAATCTACTTAGATATTATAAAATACTAGCCTATACATGCGTTTACATCGTTTTATGACTGTCTTTGAGGGTAAGTGGTGCGCGAACCGCAAACGGCTTTTGAACGTAAACATAAGTTTTCTCCAGATCCCTCGGAAATACAACAGGCTAATCTAATTAGCAGTCTATGTCACATCTGACCCTTTCAACTATTCTATGCAAAAAATCACGTCAATCCGAATAACAAAATTAAACTTCCAAAATTTTATTGTTTGCCATTAATTTATTTTTTGTGCCAAACTACTTTTCTTTTTACAACGTTATGAAGTCAGTCAGTGGGTCAGTGATGAGCGTAAATCATATATTTACTCGTATTTGAAGGAAATTACAAATCAGAAACATCCACGTGTAACTCTTCACTCCATCTTCCAAAAAAGCTTTGCGTCTAACGATTAAGCCAGAGATTAATCAAACCGGTAAAACTACCTTTATTTTACGACATTCCGTAGCCAATCTATTCAGCTTTTGAGCGATCGAGCGTAGCCAGAGGAGTAAAGAAAGTGTTGTCGTCTTAGATTAAACCAAAATACCCCTACTTTGCTTTAATCATAGGTTGTCGTCGTTATTATTTTATATTATCAACCAACATCCAAAAAGGAGGAGGTTCTCAATTTCGACTCTATGTCAAAGAGTAAAGACGATTTACTATTCATGTTTTTTTGTATGTATGTTACGCGTATCAAATAATTTAACGCATCATCGCAGATTGTGAACCGATTTTCATGATTCTTTTTTTATGCGATAGGGTATGCTGCCAGGTTGGTCCCATATAAACTTTATCAAAATCAGTGTAGTTACTTTAACAAAAACCAAAAACACAATTGCAAAATGGTTCCATCTTGTGGCGATGGAAGTCGGTGTTTAGCGTTTTTATTATTTTACCCAAAATTGTCCCAACTGTGGCGATGGAAGTCGGTGTTTAGCGTTTTTATTATTTTACCAAAAATTGTTCCAACTTGTGGTGATGGAAGTCGGTGTTTAGCGTTTTTATTATTTTACCCAAAATTGTTCCAACTGTGGCGATGGAAGTCGGTGTTTAGCGTTTCTATTATTTTACCCAAAATTGATCCAACTTATGGCGATGGAAGTCGGTGTTTAGCGTTTTTATTATTTTACCCAAAACTGTTCAGTATCACTGTTACAAACAAAAACATGTTTGCCAAAACGTCCATCAGTCAGTCCGTCCGCCCGTCACACTTTCCCTAGCGGCTTAAAGATGATTTGTCGATGGGTGAATTAGTTATTCCTGCAAAATTCGTTAAAAGCAGGCCCCCATTTAACTGTTAATAACCCCATATTTGTGTTCGATTTTCTTATGAATCAATCCGCTTCATATTTGCCTATAAAAGCTATAAAAGCGTAATGTTTATTGTTGATTTGTGGTGAAGGCTATGCGAGAAATCATGCATAGCGTGGCTATACAGTTCGTTTCCTACAGTTTTTTTTTATTCACTATTGATAAGCCCTTGGCATTGTCTCACCTATTGCTAAGTGACGATGATGCCGAAGATAGAAGCGGGCTTATCAAGATTCCCCAACGCAATGGGGATCTGGCTATCTCATCTTCAAGCCGGAACACATCAATGCTGTTAACTCTGATGTTTGGCGGCAAGACTAAACTAAGATGGTGGTAGCTAGCCAGGCGGGCTATGAAAATGCCCTACCACCAACCAAACCGAGTCTTGCAAAGTTGACCCCGCTGTGAATCGAACCTGCGACCCCTGGTGTGAAGCGACTGGACTAACCATTACGCCACGGAGTCGGTTACAGGTGCAGTATCTGCCTTGGAAGCCCGTGGGAATGTGAGATGATCAGTCTTTAATTATAAAATCAGATACTTCCGCTTGTCAGATAGACAGAGGCTTTTGTCTGCTGCGGATCTTCCGCAACATACTTAAGCGCATATTAAAAAAATACATAGCGCGTCTCGCGTCTCACACAAAACCGGCCTATGTACCTACTTAAAGAGTAGGTAAGTATCCTTAGCTAATATTCCATGGTTTCAGTTGTCTGAACTCCTCAAGCTAGGCCGCGATTGGTGCGGTCA
Organism: Coleophora flavipennella; assembly: GCA_947284805.1. Taxonomy (NCBI): domain Eukaryota; kingdom Metazoa; phylum Arthropoda; class Insecta; order Lepidoptera; family Coleophoridae; genus Coleophora; species Coleophora flavipennella. Next base: position 2,463,970 of record OX369285.1, on the reverse strand, counting down.
GCGTTCTGACAGGTTGCTTATGCGGCTTCGGTGTTGGGAACGCGACACCGCCCCGCGCAAGACGAACGGGTCATTGGAATGGAGTTGGCGGCGGCGGCGGCGGTGGCGGCGCGCGGCATTTCCGTACTGTAAACTAGGCGAAGTGTGGTCTCAGCATGTGGGTCGCTCGGAGTTTGATTCCTTGAGGAGTGTGTCCCTAGCGCGCTCTTATGGGGAAGAATAGCACGCACTCTCCGTACAAAAAGAAAAACAATTTTCCAACTCTGAATTTTATCCGATCATAATGATTTTTAAATATGTTATTGACAAAATACAGCTAGGTTCATAGGTTTCGTTTTTTAAACTATTGATTAAAAATAAACAAATAATGGCCAAAAAAAGTTTTGTATGAAAACACTGAATGGCAAATAAAATTAAATTTGTTAATTATATTAAAAAAAAGAAAAACCTATAAACTTAGTTTTTTATTGTGTCAATAACTTAGATATTCAAAATCATTATGATCGGATTATTCCTCAGAGGTGGAATAACGTTTTCTCTTTTTGTATGGAGAGAGAGTTCGTGCTATTTTTTCCTCTTAAGAGGATTGTGAATCTACGGCGAAAATTGGACTTTTTTTATACAAACAGCGACAGTGGCGCAACGGCAAGGGCCGCTACCTTCTATCCGGGATGTCGTGGTTCGAGTCCTACCACGTACCAATGTGTTTTCGAATTTCGATCTCATATGTACGTTTATACGACGCTCTTACGGTGAAGGAAAACATCGTGAGGAAACCTGCACACATCTGCGAAGAAATTCGAAGGTTGTGTGTGAAGTTGACCAACCCGCACTGGGCCCGCGTTGTCGACTAAGGCCCGATCGCCCTAATTCAGGGTAGGCTCGATGCCCGCGGTGGGGACGTATATATGAGCTGAGCTGATGTGATACAAACAGCGATAATGATTTTCACCTCTCAAAAGTTAACTGTTTTGAAAATTAGGTTTATAGTTTTCGATTTTTAAATCCTTGATTAAATATTACCTAATAATGGCCGATATTTATTTTTTTGTGAAAACACTGAACGACAAATAAAATGTAAGTTATTAACTGTACCTATTGAAAAAAAACCTACAAACCTAGGTTTTGTTCTGACTGACAACCTATCAAATATTAGTCAAAATCGCTTTTATTATAAGGTGAAAACCGTTGTCGCCGTTCACAATTCTCTTAATCAATCAATGTTGTTGAAAATGATATCTGTGTCTGTGGTTTGTCAGATTTTCGTAGAAAATTGACAGAAATCCGTAAAATCCTACCAGCTTTTTGTAAAAAAAAATCATTTTTTTACGAAAATACAATAAACTTCAGACACATACTAGTATCTAGAACGAGTTTACAAAATGACAATAATTTCGACATATTAATATTCAAATAAGAAGAACCAAAGTACATTTGTATGGAGCGTGCTAGGAATTCATGGCCACAGAGCTCGGCCTACCTTCGTTCAACTGAAGCTCGTGGATGGAAATAAATGCTAAAAGAAAATAAAACTATAACTTTTCGCAATTGAAACTAAGTAGGTGTGTGAACCTCTCTTTCTAACCTATGAAATTAACTTAACTGGCTTTTGTATAGTAATATAGTAGTTTATGAAACTGTTGCATTGAGGGGTATTAATACACGAGTTTAAAAACCGGGCTGTGGCGAGGTTTTTAATAGTATCGAACGAGTGTTTTGATACCTAGTTATGTGCAGTTAGGAAAAAACTACGGAACCTTACTTGGCGCAAGTCTGACTCGCACTTTGCCGTTTTTTTAAATAGATACCTAGTCTTCTCTAGAATCAAGGCACGACAAACGTTGCTGAACGTACTAAGAGTATGAAGGTAAAACCAAAAAAAAAGTAGTCATCTAGAAAACACATATTACTACCAGTTGTAAAAATATGTATTTTCTAGGTAAATACATACTAGTACGTTCTGTCTTTTAGAATCAAAAAAATCCTTCACCACATTTGCAGAAATAATCTTGATGTTTGATTTCACATTTAAATGCTATGCAAGTATATGTAGGAATAGGTGGTTGATATACTTAATTTATTCATTTAATACAAGAGGAACATTTCCACGGGTTAATATTATAATGGACCTATTTGTATGGATAAAATAAAACTCTGTTAAAATTATTTTTGAAATGGACTTTGTGATTTAATTACATACCGAATTAAATAACATCAGTAAAACAAGACGCCCTTTTTGAACTCCATCTCTTTTATGAAATATATTCATAAAAAATTTAAGTAAACACATCTATACACAAAATTACACCTTTAACTTCATTCTGTCCAACATAATTCACATAAAAATGGCATTCGATTTAACATAATTTTAAGTTTCAGAATAGACATTTGTAACTATGTACTTATTTAATCGAACTTAAAATCATACAAACAAAACATAAATATCTTTTTGATGTATAAAACACAGTCAAGTCATATTCTAATTACTGAAGGAGCGAACTCTTACTTCGCTCTGCGCGTGCGCCATAGTAGAGCGAAATAGGCGAGCAGTCGGAACCCGACAAAGAGCAGCAACATGTTCACCACGTCCATTGTGAAATCATCCTGCAGATAAAATAAATAAGAAGCTTAAATAATTATTATGAGCAAAAAAATGAAAATAAGACATATAGAGAGACAAATGCCATGATCAATATGAAATAAATATAAAAAAAATTATGTAATTATTCTGAGCAAACAAAATTAAAATTGGTCACATAGACAGACAAATTGCGAAACGGTTGCGATCCTAATATGAGCTGAAATTTCCAAAAAAATCCAAGTTCTATTTCCATTTTATTGCGGCTCATTAATCATTTTAAAATCACCATCATATCAGTTTAAAGATGTCCACTTCTGGACAAAGGCCTCTTCCAATGATTTTCACTGCTCCTATGGTCCTATGCTCGGAGTTTCGCTGCATGATCGAATTAGAAACTAGGTGGTCCGTAGGAAAACCAAAGTGGCTCTCGCAGAATTTCTAAACTTAAATGGCAGTAGGTTACATAGCTCGTAGAACATATGGCCGTTGGGGCAGTAAAGTTTTCGAGTGGCGACCGCACACCGGAAGGCGTATCGTATGCAGGCCTCCCACTGCGGAAAGCCGATAGATGCGGCTGGCGCAGGACCAGTCATTTTAAAATAAAATGTGAAAATTAAGGTGACAAAACTAAACTAAACCAGAAAAAAATTAAGGAGGGCGGGGCGCTAAAAGATATCTTGAGCGATATACGGCTGTAATAACAAATCAAGTCACATGCAAACCAAGTGCTGGGCCGCATGCGTTAGGGAGGGGGGGGGGCGCCCTCTGTGCCCCCCATATGTATCCGCGCCTGACCTAAACTTATCTAACCTAAAAGAATAGCTGATATTAACTGTAATTGTTAATTGTGCCACAGGTTAAGAGACAGCTAAACATGATTAAACTGAGCCTACGAGTATGTTAAATTTTGAAACCAGCAGTTTTCATAGTTTCCTTGTTAAAGCAGATCGACATAACCTCGCCTGAAATCGATTGTAAATCTTGTGGCAAAATGGAAACCGATTATGAGTAAAACATTTTTATCATTATTCATATCTACGTCATTTTTGATTACCTACCCACATCAATAGAGAGAGCCTAAATGAGAAGAAACTTTTAATGAACATACTTTAAAATTAACAATAAGTCTATGTTGTAATGAGAAAAGCAACCACATCAAGTCATCAACCGCACAATGTAGCTCATTCAGATAAAAATGTGATAAAACACGGAGATGTCTTAATTATTGAAAAATTTAGGTTATCTTGGCGACCCACTGATGGATGACAATCAGCTCTGTTTTCCAGGATCGCTCCATCCTTCAGTAGTACAGTTAGCGGTGAATGGAATTAACTTTTAAGAGATTACCGCTTATTCAGCATACCTACCTTACTTACATATTTTTACTACTAACTAAGATTAGCTAACTATCTATGTCATGATGATAAGATAGCCAGTTCCCCATTGCGTTGGGGAATCTTGGTAAGCCCGCTTCCATCTTCGGCAACATCGTCACTTACCCACCAGGTGAGATGTTGTCAAGGGTTTACCAATTGTTAATAAAAAAAAATGAAAAAAATCTAGAAATAATAAAGGTTGTTAAAAGTTTTCATGCCTGGTGTTAAAAAAATCGATGTTGAGCTCAAACGTCGATTTAGTTAAGTTCAGTTCATTAATTGATAAAAATAAACTTTATAAGTTATAAAAATCATTCTGCACCTCACTTAAGGGTTAACTGGAGGGACGAAATCCCATACAAACGTACTTTCGTTTTAATTTCGAAACCATAAAACTCATCGTATTCAATTTTTTTACAAGCATTAAGATGATAAATATCTAGATCTGTAATTAGTTTTGGTTCGAAAATAATAAACAAAAAAAAAGTTACTTATATTACTCGATTTCGTCGATAAAAAGGGCAAATTTTTCAAGTTGCTATAACTTTTTTTTTGTTTATTATTTTCGAACCAAAACTAATTACAGATCTAGATATTTATCATCTTAATGCTTGTAAAAAATTTGAATACGATGAGTTTTATGGTTTCGAAATTAAAACGAAAGTACGTTTGTATGGGATTTCGTCCCTCCAGTTAACCCTTAAGTCTCTAACTCGTCATGTCCTGTCAAGAATATGGTTAGGCGAACTTTATCGCCAGACCATTGACCGATGAGCCTATTTTACAACTTAATAATAATAATGTTACATAGAATAGGTTCTTTCAACAATGAAAGTTTTTGAGCGTTATAAAACAAGCCTCCTGGAAGTCTTACAGGTAAATTTATCCCTAGTAAGTACAAGCGATGGTCACACAGAACATTAGCCGAAAAAAACAAAAGGCTACATATTATATTCCTGATCTCATTAAAGCTGAGCGTCTCCAACACGACCTGTCCGAAAGCAGGGCAGGTGAATTTCTCCCTAGTGCAAGCTATTGTCACGCAGAACATTAGCCGAAAGAAACAAAAGACATGTTATATTCCTGACCTCATTAAAGCTGAGCGTCTCCAACACGACCTGTCCGAAAGCTGGACAGGTGAAGTTCTCCCTTCACACAGAACAATAGCCGTAAGAAACAAAAGACTACATGTTATATTCCTGAATTTATTAATTTTGAGCGTCTCCAACACGACCTGTCCGGAAGCAGGTGAGGTGAAGTTCTCCTTAGTACAAACTATTGTCACATGAAACATTAGCCGGAGAAACAGAAAGCTACCTACAAATTATATTATTTACCTCGTTAAAGCTGAGCGTCTCCAACACGACCTGTCCGGAAGCTGGACAGGTGAAGTTCTCTCTAGTACAAGCGATAGTCTCCACACCAGACCACTGGTTGATGAGCAGAGCTTCGTTGCCGTACCGAAACCAGGAGAGGTACGATATCCAGCCCAGGTACGGTGGGACGGACCTTTGGTAAATAAAAATACAATACAAATAAACAATAATTTTCATTTACAAATTCAAGACTAAGAATTGATTAAGAATTCATCATATTATGGACAATTTAATACAAGTATTAAAGTAATGGAATGTGACTTAGACAACTATTCGGAGCTGAACTTATTTTTTATAACAATCTATTACTAGGCGTGAACAGCTGAAAAAAGTTATTTGGTAGCTATGCTAAAGAAGTGTTAAAGTTACCACCTTTATTTTTCATTTATTTTTTTCAGGAAACTGAGTATAAGGTAAAAGAACCAATCACCCTATATTAAACATAAAACTAATACAATAACACTAGCTTTTAGCCGCGGCTTCGCGCGCGTGGTCATTGTTTTTATGACTGTCTTTAAGGAGAGTGGTGCGCGAGCCGCAAGCGGCATGCGAGCGGGGACATGAGTTTTCTCCAGATTTCTATCCCAGATCGAGCTATTCTGATTAGCAGTCTATGTCACTTCCCACCCCCTTAACCAATTCTATACAAAAAATCACTTCAATCCATTGCTCCGTTGCGATGAGTTTTGCCCAGATCCTTATGTCAGGATATGGTAGTTAGGAAATTATGTCATTTTCCACCCCCTCAACCATCCCTGTGCAAAAAAATACAAAAATCCATAGAATACAATACAATATATTTATTTGCTGAGAACATACATTCCATTGTTCCGTTGCAATGTTAAATAAATAACAAAAATAAAATCTTTTTTTTTCAGTTACCTCAGGAACTGCATCGGACTATGCTATTTTATGGATAAAAAGTAGCCTATGTCCTTACCCGTGCCACAGGCTACTTGCATGCCAAAATTCATCGAGATTGGTTAAGGTGTTGAAGCGTGAAAAGGTAACAAACAAACACATTTCCACATTTATAATCTATATAATATAATATATACGTATACATACATACTATGCGAGTACTTAGAATGTAACAATAAAATTATCAAACTAAATTTTAACGTTTCCATCTGCAAATCCTTTGTGTAAAAAGTCTCACCCAGAATTCAGGAAGAAACCACCAAACAGCATGAAGGGAATGATGATGGGTGGTCCGACAGAGGCCGCCATGCTGACGCTGTTGCTCGCACAGGATATCAGGTATCCTGAATAGACAAAGATGTAAGCTACCCTTAGTACTTGTAGATCAAAGGTAATTAAGACGACGAGGAAAATAGAGGCTATATTTAGTTTTTTATCCACATTTGATAAGCCCTTGGCATCATCTCACCTGATGGTACGTGAATGCAAAGCCTAAGAAGGCAGTGGACTTACCAAGATTCCCCAAAGTAATGGGGAGCTGGCTTTCTTTTTTTCATGCCGGAACACATCAATGATGTTAACATTAATAATTTGGCGGAACAAGACTTTAAGATGGGCTTAGAAATTGATCTACCATCAACCAAGCCGAGTCTTAAAAAATAGACTGCCGGAAATGGAACCCACGACCTCCTGGTGTGAAGTGAGTGGACTAACCACTACGCCAGTGATGATTAAAACCTTAAATTTTTCCGTCCTACGAGTGTCCAATTTTCGTCTATCCCCGCTCGTACAGCTCCGTCGTACACCTCGAGATCACAAACATTCGATGAGATGTACGATGCGAAGAGGATGTACGATCGCAATCTTTTTCCTTGATCGTGTACCCGACACCCCTCGAGAACAGATTTACTATGACAGACGTGAAAATCAACAGTAAAACTCTCGACTGATGTTAATTTGACGAATTTTTTAACACCCTAAATATACACCTTTATAACACCTTTTTATATATTCAGCTGTATCTACCTGTACCTCAAGACGTTGAATTTGCACACTTCTTAAGGACCGATGACAATACGTAATAACCTTGACCTGATGCTATAGAATCACCTGGAATCTGCAGGATACTCCAACTCCTTACCAACTAACAGTAGAGGTATCGTGTTTGGGCTCATTGGAATGGTCTCAATTAAAAGATAAAAGCTAGCTGGTGATAAAAAGGGTTTTTTTATTTTATTTTATTTTATATATAGTTATTTCATTCAGAATGAACCAGTCGTCATGCTTATTTGCTAAATATATAATTTTCGTGCGTAATCTGTAGCCAATTAAGTAATGATCCTACGTAGTTCTTTTAAAATTCTAAAAAAACTACTTATAAAAACTTGAACTTTTATTGCTTTTAACTGTATATAAATTGCCCTTATGTGTTATCTTAATTTACTCGTCAGTCAACACTTAAAATGTAACCCTAGGATTAAATTTTCCTAAACCTTGAGTTTATTCAAATTCAAATTAAATCATTATCGTCTGAGGTGCTTTATTACGAAACTGTTTTTAAGGGCCAAGCTTGTTTCTTTTTTAAATTTACGACTGGTAAGCCATTATAGCTCTTGGCATCAACTCACATGGTAATAAGACAAATGATGATGAATAACTGGCTATCGTATTATTATCTACAAAGCAACACCGATTTTCTTTGATAGATATGCTTTGCTATTTCACATCAGTGCTGTTAATATTATCCCAACAAAACATAAATGTGAAAGAGAGCCAAGTTTGATACAAAAAAAATACAAAGATCTAAATAGTACCAAGTTCTATAGTGATTTCTTAAATCAAAATTGAAATAGTTAACTTAAACTTCTCTAAATGGTAGAGAACGTACAACTATTTTCAGTTGCTTAAAAGAAAACGTGTTATGTTCTGTGTTACTAATGGTGTTACTTGGCAAGTTTTCACTATCCAATTATATTCTATATTGGCGTATATTTTAAAAAGTAACCTTTACGTGCTTGGCGTCTTGACTATTTAAACTTGCCAAGTTACACCATATAGTAGCAAAAAACATAACACATTTTAAAAAGCAACTGAAAACCGTTGTACGTTCTCTATTATGGAGATAAGTTTAAGATAATTATTTCAATTTGAAGTACCGTACTTATGATTATAGAAATCACCATAGAATTTGGTACCTATCATTTAGATCTTTGTATGTTTTTGTTTTGAACTTAGCTCTCTTTCACATTTATGTTTTGTTGGGATACCATTTAATAATGTTTATTTTCTCTCTTTATTCAAGTAATAGACATACATAATAATTTTTTATAACACATTATTCACATCACAACGGTGGTGGTACGGAAACCTCGGTTCTAAATTTGAAGTTTATAAGTCACCTGGAAGTGGTCTATATAATTATTTTGATGAGTAGTGGAGAACGGAACTCTAATTTTACTAGTCCAACTCGCACTTGAATGATTTTTATTGTTACTTTGTATACGCCTAATAATCTACTGAAATGCTAAACAAGTTTCTAAGTCACCTGGAATTGTTCTATAATTTTCATAAATGGTAGAATTAAGGAACTCTAATTTCGTAAGTCCGACTCGCACTTGGCTGGTTTTTCAATAACATCTTTATGCCAAATTTAAAGTTTTTAAGTAACCTGGAAATGGTCTATAATTTTCACAAATGGTAGTAGTTATGAACCCTAATTTCGTAAGTCCAACTCGTACTTGGCCGGTTTTTCGATGTTTTTCTATGTTACCTAATTACTTATATCGATGCCAAGTTTATAAGTCACCTGGAAGTGGTCTATAATATTGATGAGTGAGTGAGTCGTAAAAATAGTTATTTTCGGACCTCAATATATCAAGAATGGTAAAAGATATATTTATGAAAATATGGATTCTAGGTGATCCAGGGGGTCTTACTAGCCACAAAAAATCGCAAGTGTGTAGGTCTAACAGATTTTAAGTTACGGATAGGTCGAAAGTGGCCCGAAATGGATCGTGTAACATAACCCACCGCCAGTGTCGCCTTTTTCTTTTTGAACTTGGCTGACACACTGTCATTCGTCTAGATTGGTTGGCCGGTTGGCGGCAAGACTTCGATGAAACGATAGTAGTTACCGGGCGGTTTTAGACAATGCTGTCCCGCCAACCAAACCGAATCCTATAAGAATATAGAAAATAAATAAATTATAATTTATTTGAGTTTCGATTTCATATTGTACGTTTATCCGACGCTCTTACGGTAAAGAAAACATCGTGAGGAAAGCACACGCCTGCGAAGAAGCTCGAAGGTTGTGTGTGTGGGCGACTAAGGCCCGTTCGCCCTAATTCAGGGTAGGTCCGAGCCCCTCGGTGGGGACGTGTACGAGCTGATATAATGATGATGATGACTTCTCTCATAGTTCATCAAATTGTAAGAAACAAATCCTTTCATGTGATAGGAAACTTGATAGGAACCTCAACTAGGATAAACCTGTATTTTAGCTTACTCAGGCTACACCCTTACGTATAAAAATGTGACCAAAAAGAAAATAGAAACACAAATACACCTTGTCCCAAGCAACAAAATATAGAAAGTAAACAATGAATTATACTAAATAAAGTATGGAACTAAATACTTAACAAAAAATAACTACTGCCGTTAAGAGTTGGCATACTTACATGTAAATTTAGTGCAATTAATGAACAGTGAAAAACATAGGAAACAAGACGTAAAGTAGTCTGGTTTGTTCACTTTCTGCATCTTATTGATTGGGACAAACTTTAAAAGAATTTTTAAGGACCAAAGTAACCGACGTAGCTCACAGATTCGCTAAACTTAAGGGACAGTGGGCGGGTAGCAAAGATCGTAAAACAGATAGTTCGTAAAACGTTGGGGCAGTAAAGTTCTCAAGTGACGACTGTGAACCGAAAGGCGTAGCGTAGATAGGCCTCTTACTTGGTAGACCAATGACCTAGTGAGGGTCGCCGGAAAGCCACTGGATGCAGGACGAGTCGCTATGAAAATCCTTAGGAGAGGCCTTTGTCCAGCAGTGGACGTCTTTTGACTGATATAATGATGGTGAAAGTTTCATGACTCACACTATAACGTCAAACCCCGCCGTCAGCTTTTCCATATGCAAAAACGCAAAATACTCTGGCTTTATTTGGAAATCGCAGTGTCCCAAACAAAATTACCAAAAGTACAGTATTTGTATGAAAATTCACAAAATTAATCACAGTAGATGACATGAAAATACATATATACATTACATCTGGCAACTCTACCCGCCGGGAACACGTGACCTCCCGTTGTGAGGGTAGTGGAACAGCCACTGCGCTACAGCGAAGGCGGTTACCTCGCAAGACATGCGTCACACGAGTATTTCTGCGGTCGCGAGAAAATTCCCCGTTACATGACATTTCACAGGCTCCACCACACTAGTCCAGTATCACTGACCAACATATCTGTCACAGGAAATTGAACCTTCGCATTTTGCGTTAGGGATTTGTAACAAGAAACTTTGTAACTTTAGCCGCAAACGTGTGTGTCAAATTAGTATGGGGTTCAGATATTTGCAGTTAATAGAGCATGGTGGAATTGGTACATACATACTTAAGTTAGTTCGGTGTAATATTACGTAGTCAATCAATCTGTCAATCAATAGTTATTAAAGATATACTATAATTTGCTGACAAAACATCTTTTTGTCATTGAAAATGACTTTTAGATCGCTGGGTACTAGGTGGCCATTTGGGAGTTTAGTGGCGAGTATATGAAAGCCTTTGGTAGTTCATAGATAAATAGGATGTCAAAGGATGCTGATTGACGAGATCTATCAGATGGTGAAGGAATTTTAAAAAAATTTTGAAATCCAAAAAAGTTATGGTCGAAAAACCGGTTTTTTCGGTCGAAAATTATTGAATTTTTGATTTTGGGCCCGGATGTCTCGAGAACTAAGTCGAAATTTAAAAAAATGAAAAAAAAACTGTCCTAGGGTATTTAGTTGGCTGTCGAATGAGATCAAAGTTTTGAAAATCAAAAAAAAATTACGGGCAGTAGGTGCGCCCTCAGAAAAGTACCTCGGCGAGTGAGTTGTAGCGCATCTTGGTTATACAGTACTGTGGTATGGAAGTTGGGTGTGTATGAGAGTTTATATTGTTATATGTGGTGAATGAAGGATTTTTGGAATATTTTGAACTTTTATAAAAAAAATTGGATTTTGTAAAATATTTAAATTTTTAATGAATGAGTACGCGGTATGGGGAGTTATGTAAAAAAAACGAATTGTTGGTGGATAGTGTGATACATAAATTACTTATTGTAATAAAATTTGTGTGTTCATTTTGTTTATTTCCTTATGCCTGAATTTCATTTTCAATATCCTAGTAGTTCGTGCTATGCAGGGAATCTGCGCATTTTTTTAAAATCCAGAATGGGTAAGCTCTTGGCGTCATCTCACCTGATGGTAAGTGACGATGATGCCGAAATGGAAGCGGACTTACCAAGATTCTCAACGCAATGGGTAACTGGCTATCTTATCTTTAAGTCGGAACACATCAATACGTTATTATTGATGTTTAGTGGCAAGATAAGATAAGATGGTGACAGCTAGCCAGGGCGGGCTTGGAAAATGTTAGTGGCGGGTGTTACTGCAGTTGCCGCCGCATCACTCCCCCTCCTAAACCGGAGGTCGGTCCAATTGGAGCTGGCAGTCTAAACTCGAGGATGACGTCATCCTCGGTGATTCGCATCGATATGCATGTGCCAGGCCGATGTCCACGGTAAGTCGGGATGGAGGCAGGCATCAGGAGTCAGTGCAAGGAAAGCTGGTTGATGCGCGCAGAATTAGTTGTGTGGCTGCCGACATTTTGTTGCTGCCTGAAGGTGATGTAGCTGGCAAGGAAACTCAACGTCTCGGATTCCGATGGTCGTTATTAAACTTAGGAAAGCTGGTTGATGCGCGCAGCATTAGTTGTGTGGCTGCCGACATTTTGTTGCTGCCTGAAGGTGATGTAGCTGGCAAGGAAACTCGACGTCTCGGATTCCGATGGTCGTTATTAAACTTCGGTGCGTTGCGGCTACCGCACTGCTGAGAGGCTTACTTTAACGGCTGGAGGCTGTTGGAGTACCGCCGCGCTGCTGGTTGAATCAAGGAGCATTATTTGCGTTCAAGCTCGGGGATCACTACTGTAGGGACGGTGAGATGACGACGGGGTCGCCCCACTGCAGGAACTGTGTGTTCCTACTCTTCGAGAGCAAAAGGGATATCTCTCCGCCACGCGAGGTGGTATGCCTCGGGTCCGGCTGTGGACCAACCGTTGATGATTGGTATCTGTATATATACTAAGCACTTAAGAAATTTTAATAGCGCGTTTTAGATATCGTATTTCCTTTGTTCCTTCGTCGCTTGTGTTAAGGTTTAATGGCGGGTTACTCCAACCAAATCGAGTCTTACAAAGTTTGATAGCGGGGAATCGAACCCGCGACCTCCTGATTTAGAGCTAATGGACTTAACCAGTACGCCACGGAGACGGTCGATACAAATATTTGATAAATAAGAAAATTTTTAGACGTATGAAACAAGAAACAAATGAAATAAACAATGATTTATCTATCTTATAGAAATCAAACCTTGTAAAGCTTTTGGCTCGTAGCTATACCCTTTTCACATTGTAGGTATTACATTTGTACTCCTATTTCGAGGTATCTATTACTGATTTGTTAGCCGTTGGTCTTATATGCAGTTCGTCCATCAGGTATTTTTTAATCCATCACGCAGTTCGTCCATTACGTAGTTCGTCTTTATAGCAGTTCGTCAATTACGCAGTTTTTCCATATCGCAGTTCGTCCTTAGCTTATTTTTAGTTTATCCTTTTATATTTCTGTGTATTTATGATTGCTGTGTATTGAAAATCTATCTATCACTATTTCCTAAGAAAAAATACCAAGTACCGGAAACTAAAACGAAATAAGTTTGCTTGTTTTCTACGATGTTACATAACCTATGAAATTATTGAATCAACGTATTTGGTTAAATATCTAACTAATAAAAATAAGTTAATTTGCGTGAATTAAAACAAAATACCTAGATATAAATAAAACTGGTTTCCCCCATTAAAAAATAACTAATAGATCTACAAGTCATTGTGACTTCGTTTTCACCTTCGGTTAATTAAATAAACATTTGTGTAATTACTACAAAAAACTGGTTTACGTTTGAGTAATATGTTTGAAACAATTTTTGGTCACAACTCACAACGTACTTACCTAATGTGTAAACAAGTAAGTTATTCTTTATAGTGAAAACCATAAGTTATCGTAAGTTTTCATCATAATCTTCCTTTCGCCAATATACCGTAATATCTTCAGACAAATTCTTCGGCCAGAGCGTACTTTCCATACGCCGTCGAAACGTGGATAGTGCAGTTAGTCCACAAGCTCTAAGTCGCACAGCGTGCCACGGAGAGAGTTATGTTCAGAGTTTCTCTGCAGGATAGTATCCGAAACGAAGTTATTGGCCAGAGAATCAAATTGATAGCTCAGAGAACTAGCCGAAAAAAATCACAATAGGCCGGACACATCTGACGCAGAACCGATAACCTCTAGACAAAGCGAGTTCTGAAGTGGAGACCGCGTTTAGGCAAACTATTGTCACTGTTTCGTGATAAATGTACAAAGTTTGAATTAAATCTGTCCGTTTAAAGTGGGTCAAAGTTGAGTGCAAAGGAGTCGGTTACAAACATACATACATACATACAGGTGAAGCTAATATAAGCGTGTTAAAAACTACCACTCCGGGAATGCCGACAGAAGTGAAAACTTTTTACAGTTTTATAAGTTTTGACCCTCCGAGTGTTCCTGGCGGTGTCGGTTACATTACAGGTTACAGTGTCGCTAGTTTAATGGTTTTTCCCATCTCAAATACAGAACTATAAGTTTTGACTCTCCGAGTGTTCCTGGCGGTGTCGGTTACATTACTGGTTACAGTGTCGCCAGTTCAACGGTTTTTTTTCCATCTCAAAAAAGGCTTAACGCATCTAAAGAAGTTTTCACTTCGAAAACATATTTTTGAGGATTTAAAATCAGGAGAATATTTAACAAACTTCCATATTTTTCACAACGAGGCAGATAAAGGTAAGTCGAAAGTATCATTTTTAAGACTCTGTACCCAAAGGGTAAAAACGGGACCATATTACTAAGACTCCGCTGTACCTTTACCTATATTAGTACTATCGCTCCCGAATAGAAGGAGCGATAATTGCGCAAGGTTACTGACGAGTCTTGGCGCAGGATAATGTTATCGAAAACACTAGCTTACTACTACTATTCCTTTTGTTTTTGCTGCTGCAGTCTAGTTTAAAAAGTTAAAAAGACTTACCAAACGACGTTGCAACATTCGTAATCAAGGCTGCCAACCCCGAAGCGATGAAGAACCTCTCAGGCGCAGGGTTCAGTCCAATCATGTAATATGCTATAGTAGTGAACACTAGAGGTATGGTGGCAAAGACTGGCGCTTCAGCCAGAGTCTTCGAGAGGAAGTACACGTCAGCTCGGTACATGCCTGAGTGATGCTCTCGTATAAAGATTGGGAGCTCGGAGCAAAATACCTGGATGGAAATTATAGCATAAATATATCTTATCAATATGGTATACGGTAGGTACAAATGGACCACGGGCGACACCCGAAAAAACCGATTAGTGGAAGAAATGAATATTAATGTGAAGTTTTTTACAAGAAAATTATTAAAACAGTAGCATAGGAAACGGGTATAAATAAGAAATGGGTATAAACAGAAAACGGGTATAAATACTTACATTAATAACAGCGAAAATGTTTTGAAAAGTCATATTGGTAAGGAACATGAAAATGGCTCCATTGATATTCATTACTCCATCTTGATCTAAATGCTGGCCGAAGTATATCACTCCGATTAATATTGCTACCATCTGCAAAAAAACTTACACTGTAGAGGGTTATTTATAAATAAACTTTTTTACCTGTTACATAAACGTACCTATCACATAAAATTTTGCCGGCCTTATTCCTTGTCTACATTATAAGGGAACCTCAGTGCAAAATTTTAGTTTTCTAGGTTCGATGTTTTGGGTTAAGCATTTATGAGTCAGTCAGTGAGGGAGCCAGGACTTTTTGTATATGTATTTCATTAAAATCGGCTATAATACAGTAACATTCGCCCAGCCCTACATCGGTCTTGATCGACTGGTTAATTGCCATAGAATTTGATAGTTACTATAAATTCCATGTTACTTTTCTTTAAGTGACGATGATGCAAAGAATATTTAAAAGTGGCTTCAAAATAATATTCAACGCAATGAGGAGTTGATTTTGCATCAAGATACTGGTACTCACAATTGTCTGCAGGAATCGCACTTTGATGAGCATTGGCTCCTTGGAGACAGAAAGCCAGGAGCGCCACAGTACGGCCCTGAACTGTGCCCACCAGGAAGCCTTGTACGGCGATCGACGCGAGCGCAGCGCTGCCGTGCCCGCCCACGCCACGTCCGCCCAGCCACCGGAGATCTTGCGCTGTTGTGGTGGGTTGGGAGTTTAGGACTTAGTAGGTTCTGTACCACTAGGAATCGTAATGCAATAAATACCACAATAAAATACCTCCAGTAGGTACCTAGTCGTCTCAGGAGTTGGGACATAGTTTTATGTTCATTATTGTTATCCCCTGACATGAGATTGCTTTTCTGAAAATTTAGGAAACTAATTTGAAGGATTTCAAACGCCTAGCTATTTTTTAAATTAATTTTTTGAATACACGAATGTGCTTTGCCCGAAGTACGTCTTGCTTTCACACAAGGGGAAACCAAGGAAGAACTCCTCTAAAATGTATATATAAACCTTAATTGTACTTTTTGTTAAACAAACATGAGTGGACTTAATCGAGTAATGTCATAGTAAATCCACGGCAATTTTGTTTTTTTACTAAATATACCAAACCACTAAAAATTTCCGATATCTAATGATTTGGAAATCACCACAGAAGCTATTCCTAAAATCTTTTAGCTGACTCCTGAAGTTGTGCATTAACAGGCTCCCTGTCCAATGTATCACATATGATTCGTGGACCAATTTTGTTACCAAGTTCATGAATCATACTCGTATATGAGCAGATTCATAGTCCATTTCAAGGGCCTTTTTAATGGACGTGAGCGAACAAAAATAAAATTTTTAGTATTGGGACGTGTGGGGTATACATCTTCAAGTTTGGAAAAAATAAAAAGCCCTGGTGATTTACCAATATTTTTTTCATTATTTGAGGTTAATTACTAGGCTAATTACAAATTACTAGCCAAAGTAACAAAATTACAACATTTACTGCTCTAAAAGTAAAACCAAAAAAAATATTTACTGAATTTCTTTATTGCACTGATTATAAGCACGTGAATCATATGTGAAAATAGACGCTTTAAATGAAATTTTATCCTTGCACGTCCAATGAATCAAATGTGATATGATTCATTAGACGTAAGTAGTAAGAAGTTGAAACATCACGCTCGTGTATCATGATTGATTTATTAAAACATTTTTTTACTGTGTATCACAGTTCAGATATGCATTAGGTACTTCGAAAATATAAAAATATCCTCTAAAGACACTTACAGGAAGCAAATTGAGAAAAAACTCAAGACATATGATGGTCCAAGGTAGCTATTGTATGGGGATAGGGAACCAGTTAAAGTTTAATTTATCATCGTTATTCGTTAGTTTAATAAGAGTTGTTATCTTTTTGGGTACAAAATCCTATCAAGAAGAAAGATTCTTAAGAGCGTAATCATAAAATCGTTTCCCATACAAGCTTAAAATTACTACTTCTTGAAAATGGATGGGCCGATTGTAATGAAATTTTATACACATAAGCAAGTCATGAATATTTATTTGTGGATAGTAGATTACATTTCAAAAATAGTGAATTAAAGTTTTCATACTAATCTTTAAATTCGCTACAGCTAAAGGTTAGGAAACTTGTAGACATTTAAAATCATTTAATCACTAAATAAAAATTTAGAACTAGAAGGTTAAACATATGTTCGTAGCTTTTTGTTGTGATGATGGCATCGGTTATTATATTGGTTGTAAGTCCATAAAATAAGCGCAAAAACTATTCACAACACGAGGCGCAATCTAGGGATAAACATGTTTTTTATAGTAATCTTTCATAGTAAATACAGGTTACCTAAAATAAACAAACAATTAAGTACGAGTATGTAGGCATAGCCAGATACTTAGCTGCGGTGCCATGAATGCTACAGAAGATCCGGCACTGAATACTGATAGTGGGGGAAAACCAGCATATATTATACAGGGTGTTAAATAAAATAGAACAGAGTTTTTGGGAAGGGCTTGTACTCATGAAAAACTTCTTAATTTATCGGACCTCCCTTATACAGTTGCCAAACCCACTGATCGATTAGTATGGGGTAATTTATTGTGACTTTAGCACAGTCGTAAAATAAAAGTTGTTCAGTTTTATGAGTAGAAGCCTTGAAGAATGTGTTCTATTTTACCTTACACCCTGAATATTTCACAACACTCTCAAAAATACTGAACTGGTTTACTGTGAGCTACTAATAATTAAACGCTAACTAACATAAGCGGAGACTTATATATAGCACTGTATTTATTTATAAGTTTTATATACTATTTAATATTTTTCTGTTAGTCTTCCTAAAATAAATAAATAAATAAATAATAAATAAATAATAAACGAAATATATAAAAGTTTCGTTGCCAAATGTAAAAAAGTAAATAATAGTGTAATATTAAAAAATAGTAATAAATTAGAATTTGTAAATACTACTACTGAATGGGGACCACACATTGAAACTTTAGCGAGAACGCTTAGTTCAGCTCAGAATGTATACTCAAAGGTTCAGCTGCTAAAGCCGTTAAGAAAATAAGAGTTAACGGACAGGTACTCTGACTTATGACATCTTAATGCGGCTGACATAAAAACTATTATCATCTTGCAGAAAAGAGCTAGCAACTGGAGTCAGGCCAGAGAAACCTGGAATATTCAAAAATTTTTGACATGGCAACAACTTTATATAACCTTATAGAACCTACTCGGGAGCATGGCCTATCGAATAAAAAAAGAATCATGGGAATCTGTTCATAATCTGCGAAGATATCGCGTAACAAACATACAAAATAACCTAACCACTTCGGGGTGCCGACAGAAGTGAAAACTTTTTACAGTTATATAATTTTTGACCTTAACCTTAACGGTGTCGCGAGTTCAATGGTTTTTTCCCATCTCATATTACAGTTTTATAATTTTTGACCCTGCAAATGTTCCTGGTAAGGTGTCGGTGACGGTGACTGTGTCGCGAGTTTAATGGTTTTTCCCATCTCAAAAATTCCCAATGCGCCTAAAGAAGTTTTCACTTCAAAAACATACAGTTGAATAGAGAACCTCCTCTTTTTGTAAGTTGGTTGAAAAGTGTGTGTAACCTATCAAAAATAAATATTTTAGAATTGTCATCAACAAAGAACATTTACACGACGTCTTTCTTTTCTTCCTTATTGATCAGACAAGTATTTTTTTATTCGTATGCCTTTCCAAGTCGCTTTTCTAAAAACACGATTAAAATCTATTTTTGTTTTAATGAATTCTCACCACCTTTCATCTTTTAATTGAACCTAAAACCCAAACCACCCAAAAACTCACCTGATGATACATAGCATTCTCAGCTTCAGCAGCTATCTTGCAGCCGATCTCTGACTTGGCGAAGGCGGTGCAGACTGTGTCGATGGTACTCCTGGTGACTTCTTCCCGGCCCGGGATTCCGGCCAGGAGTTGGATGAAGTGGTCCGCTGGGTTGTAGTTCGCTGGGCACGCTGCTCCTAGCCTGTTTTGCAGAAGGTAAATCTAGTTCGAATTCGGATTGTTTCAGTCGTAAGAAGTAAAATTTCGAGGCCTTCAAACTATGTCAGTATTTATAAGAAGTATTTTATTATTATTATAAGTTTCTTCAATTTAAAACTACTCGTAAGATATCAATTAAAGGTAGTCTATGAGTTCTTACGTAAATTTCTTTATTGTCTCACAACACAAAAAAATAAAACGGCAAAGAATTCACTCATCTGTGGTTTTTACTTTTTTGCGTTAAAAGTTGATCATGATAATAAGATGTAGAGTCGATTACTTTCCTTTATAGTTGTTGTGAAAATAAAATGTAGAGTCCATGTGTTTTTGCTAAAGACATCATGATAAAAATTGAACTCACTCTTTGAAAAACTCTGTGGCCTGATCAGGCGAACCGAGGAAAGCGACCCTTCCGTCGGCCATAATGAGGAGTTTGTCGAACATGGCATACAGCTCGGACGACGGCTGGTGGATTGTGCATATAACAGTTTTGCCCTTCTGAGCTAGTCCTTTTAGTACCTGGGTAGGAAAGAAATATCTCACAGTCTCGTCTCGTCACGTCGAAAAATATTT
This sequence comes from Coleophora flavipennella, assembly GCA_947284805.1. Classification (NCBI taxonomy): domain Eukaryota; kingdom Metazoa; phylum Arthropoda; class Insecta; order Lepidoptera; family Coleophoridae; genus Coleophora; species Coleophora flavipennella. Next base: position 2,444,247 of record OX369285.1, on the reverse strand, counting down.
TTTATCGTTTACAAAATCTAATCTGCTAGATCATATCCAAAACCAAGACATAATAAATTATTTATCAAAATCGTCTCTAAAAATGTATTGTAGTGCTAACATGTTTCCATTTAAGTTAAATAATATAATTTTGTTGCTTAATTTATGTACCTATTGAGTTTTCAAGTAAAATGATACTCTCCGAATATAATTCAAGAACACACACATAAAAGCAGGTAGGTACTCACTTGAATAACATTTTGTGCCATAAAAGAGTCTAGTCCAGATGTCGGTTCATCACAGAACATAAGAGGAGGATCAGTGAGAACCTCACTGGCAAACGAGAGCCTCTTCATCTCACCTCCCGATATACCCTTTAATCGTCCCGGAATGCCTATCACCGTGTTCTGGCATTTTGACAGCGCCAACTAGGAGAAAATGGAAGCTTAATTTGTAACAGAGTAAAGATATAAAATAATATGCTATTACTATAATAACCAAGATCGAAAAGTTATCATTTAAAGCGAAAGTCACATGAAACATGATCGTAAATCCTCCTACACCACATCATCATCATCATATCAGCTTATATACGTCCCCACCGAGGGGCTCGAGTCTACTCTGAATTAGGGCGATCGGGCCTTAGTCGACCTCGCTGGCCCAGTGCGGGTTGGTCGACTTCACACACAACCTTCGAGTTTCTTCGCAGGCGTATGCAGGTTTCCTCACGATCTTTTCCTTCACCGTAAAAGCGTCGGATAAACGTACATATGAAATCGAAATTCGAAAACACATTGGTATGTGGCAGGATTCGAACCACGACCTCCCGGACAGGAGGTAGCGGCCCTTGCCATTACACCACCGACGCTCACCACATCATGACTTCAGAACTCTACGCTCCCTCTCTCTTATCGTGTGGCACGATTGACATTGACGTCTATATACCAAAATATTGAAGAAAGGAACTTACCTCTGAAATTACTTCTTGGACTCTTCGCATACGTTGTGCGTAGGGTATGTGTCTGTCCATTCTAACCAAAGCCTGTGGAAAGAAACGTTTAATAAAGCAACCTATCGTTTTCCAAAAATACATACTTTTAACACCTTCTACAGAAAGGCTGATTTATTAATCTTACCTGAAATATCAGATGCTCTCGTACTGTCAAAGTGCCAATAAACAGATCTTGCTGTTGCACATAGGCTGACAGTGCTGCCAGCGCTTCAGGCGTCGCCGGCTGTCCATTCATAGCCCTGGTGCCGCTAGAGACCACGCCGCTCGGAGTTCTAAATGTCAGCGTGTTCAGGAGGGTGGTTTTACCAGCCCCAGATGATCCCATGATGGCTAGGAGCTCACCGGGGTAAGCTGCTCCGTTAACTGCAGGATAATTGTAACTGTAAGTGTTTTGTTGATGCAGCTTTTATGAATAAAAGCAATGGATGGTCGACAAAAAGCCTGTGTGATTTGAATTATTCACTTCTGACCAGCTGACTTTTCTGTTCAAACGTCATACCGTTGGACGACTTCCAGAAGTTCCATAACTTTCTCCTCTGAGACCTGGAACCCCTTCGCTAAGACGTTGATATCATCCCAGCTGTAACTGTTCGATGACTTCATAGCTTGGGAAATAAGCAGAACTTACCACTTCTCAACAACTGCTTCCTTTGTTGGAACATTCTGTCATTAGAGGTCTTCCAAAAGTTCCAGAACCTTCTTCTGGACCTGGATTCTGTGGCGAAGGCGTTGACATCAGCCCAGGTGTAGGTGACCTTCTCGATGCCGCCAATAGCACCATAGTTTCGGGTTGGAGGTAATGAGAGAGCAACTTCCCCACCACTGGCGCGGGGGGTAACGACTGGTGAGTTTCCATCCTAGGATTTGAAAGAGCAATCTTGGTCTATAATGAATTCTAAAAGCAAAATCCCATAAATTGTTTAAGTCATTACTGCGCTCTTGGCCTATAAATTATGCGTTGATGTCTTTTGTATGAAGTACCATATTATAATATTTCAAATTTCCTAAATAAGAAAATTACATAGTAGAACTACAAAATAAAGTTCGGTTTATCATTTTTTAGGGTTCTGTAATCAATAGTTATAGTTTCGTCCGTCTGTCCGCGGCTTTGCTTAGAGAATGCTAGTACTAGAAAGCTATAATTTGGCATGCGTATACATATTAATCACGCAGAAAGTAGTAAAATAAAATTCTAAAAATATATGGTACGTCCCCTACATACATGTTAAGAGGGCGTTATTTATTTTGATGACGTATCCTATCGTGTGGGTTATCGTTAAATAGGTCTTTCAAAACTATCGCTAAAACATTTTTTTCAATTCAGGGTTCTGTTTGAGAAATATTATCACAACTTTTTTATTGTAAGCTGTTGATTACCTATCCCTACTAATCCCTACTAATATTATAAATGCAAAAGTAACTCTGTCTGTCTGTTACGCTTTCCCGCAAAAACTACTGAACGGATTTGGCTGAAATTTGGTAGGTAGACAGATTAGGACCTGGATTAAAACATAGTGAAACGCTAACTATCGTTTCGAGCCGTTCTCTTTTGTCGCGTTTCATAATTAAATTCTTTTTTGATGTCGTTGCTCTATGGTATTTGAATTTGAAAATAGTTGTTATTTTTTGACAAGAGAAAAACAAAGGTTGATCGTGGTCCCGTCGAAACTGATGTGTATTTAAATTTTTTGTACAAATTGTGTTATAAGTTGTTGTTGAGGCCCACCATTTTATTCTGTGGTAAGTAATTTGTATAAGGAAACCGCTTTGCGTGTATTTTTGGTACTGCGGCGGACTACATTTTTATATCTCCGTAGGGTTTCATCCAGCCCCTGCGAGGTTTGACGTCCCCGAAGTTTTACCGGATAAAGGATTAATCCTGGGACGGAGCAGTGCTGATCACCAGCCAGTCCTTTCTACTGCCCGCCCAGCTGCTCGCTATAAGGGAAGTGAATTTATTTTATCTTTTATCCCAAGCGACTCTCTGACTCTCTGACCTTTCTGCCGACCTAGAAGATTTCCTGTTTCCAGTTTCTAACCTTTAGTTATTTATTTTAAATTTTAAGATGTGTTTTGTATCTGATACATATTTTGTTAAAAGATAGGGTAATTCAGATCAAACTGAAATTTTAAACTTAGTAACTTATTTAAGTACCAAAGGGACGGTGACGATCGTTGCCTGCCGGCATACTATAAAATAACCATTTTATATACAAATAAAATTGTAACCTTAAATTTATTTCCGTAAATTCTCCATAAATATATTAGGTCATGGTTTTTTTAATTGTCTACACGGTCAACCAATGAAATCGCACCTTTTTTATACTCCTATTGTTTATTGTTCCTTACTTTTAAAATAATCATGAAAATACATGTATTCTAATTTACCCCATAACCTTTTTTCCTTAAAACTCCGTTTAGGCCCGAACCTCTAAATCTTACGTATCATATGTGGCAAACTCCGTGAGGGTTTTTATCCCCAGTTCCCATTATTTTTGTCACAATAGGCTACTTTTTACCACGCTGCTTTTACGCACTGCGCACCCTCGAAAAGTCATAGAAACGTGGTCCACGCGGGTGAAGCCGCGGGAAACAGCTAGTAATAAATAAATAAATAAAGTTTTTAAGTGCTAATTTTTATTAAAATCAATTTTCTAACAAGCTAAACCGATATTTCAGGACATCTAAAAAAAATATTAAATAGTATGACATTTAATTAATAAAATTTTAAAAGAAAACTATCACAACCGAGTAGACTTTTCTTAGTTTTGGAGTAATAGTCAACCAACTTAAGACGTGCAGTTTGATTTGTAAAATTTCATAGATTTTCCATACAAAATGTTCAATTAAAAACTGCAAAAACATATTTTTTTTTCGAAAATATATATTTTTTAAAAAGTTACGGAACCATACTTTAATGTGACTCACACTTGGCCGGTTTTTCTTTTACTAACTATGACATGTAGGTTACATTTTGTTATTATCAAAAATGTAATTAATTATTTAAATAAATGTATCTGTTCGGCCATGCAGGAGGAAGGTAGATTTTTTGAAAAAGAGTTGTGAAATAGATTACCCCTAAGTTATCAACCCTTTTAGGTATAACAAGTCTCCCTGCGAAGCCTTTGGAACTTAATCACCGTATAACAAGGAGAGCTGCAAATATTGCAATTATCCAGACTGCAGACACCCTTGAGCAAATTACCTCTGGCTTATGAGCATTTTCTGCCTCGTCGCGTTTCAGCAGGGGCTCCTGTGCCCTTGATACTTCGTCCGAGGACTGGGTGCGGAGTAGACCTATCGATCTTGATAATAGGCGCTGGATGTACGCGATTATGAGCCAAATTACGGAGACAATATATGTAATCATTTTACATTTTTAGAGCACAATATTAATTGCCAATTTTTCACACCACGTGATTTACTTATTTTCCCAACGACATCGGCCTTAACTGTCCTTTTCTCATTAATGCAGAGTATCTCCTGGTATCTGTTTCCGTGGAATGTTGTTGAGATTGATAAAAATCGGTAACTTTATGTAAAAAGAAGTACCTAAGTAATTAAGAAAGTTTTTATTTCGACAAAGACCTAACAAATGGAATAAATAACACAAAAATATCAGGGTTTGATAAAATACAGAAAAACGATTAGCATCTAGTTTATGAGTATGGACTCACGTAACAGTATATGAATACTGTCTTCGTTGAGTGACTTTGACACTGACCATAAAATTCAACGGTACCCTGGACCACATGTCTATCATATCATATCACACCACACCACAAATTGGCCCACTTCAACCCAATGCAATATTAGATAGGTATGGGCTTATTCTAGTGCACACCATTCTTTCGGTCCCTCTCGTCAAGCGCCTTCCCATCAGAGCGGCACTGACTACGTCATTTGACCACTCTGCTATTTCAAAACTGGTCTACATAGGTACATGTTACATAACATGAAGTGACATATGCAAAGTGTTAGGTATAATAGAACACATTATTGAGTGTGTTTCTACTCATTGAACTGAACAACTTTGCTTAAATCGCAAAAGAAAAATACTTTTCATACAAATCGATCAGCTTATCTGCCAAATTTGTATGGGAAATCTTTTTTTTTCCAATTTCAGCAATATTGCAAAGTAAACAGATGGCCGTTGGGGCAATAAAGTTATCGAGTGGCGACCACGCACCGGAAAACGTAGTGTAGGAAGGCCTCCCACTCGGTGGACCGATGACTTGGTGAAGGTCGCGGGAAGCCGCTGGATGCGGGCAGCGCAGAACCGGTCGTCGTGGAAATCCTTGGGGGAGGCCTATGTCCAGCAGTGGACGTCCTTCAGCTGATATGATGATGTAAAGTTAAAGTTGTTCAGTTTCATGAGTAGACCATGTGCTAAAAATATATGCTCCATTTTACCTAACACCCTGGACAGTCAGATTTGAAGTTGACTTGAAATGAACTGTAAATCAAATTCTTAAGTTACATCAACTACATTACAAAATTACACACCTACCCAAACTAACAAGAAGTATGCATTAGAAAAACTGTGGGAACATTAAGAAGCCTGTCATTTTCGTGTGTTACAAGGGGCATTAGGAGGGGCCGGTCCGGGGTAAGGTGTCAGTTACCGGAACACCGGAATAGCGGAGTATTATGGGGTAGAGTCCGGTCGCCAGGTGTCCGGTTGCTGGCACGTGACACTGGTAGCTGTAGGGTCGTCGCCCGGTGTTGGAGTTGACGCCATATTAGTTTTAAGGGGGTTGCGAAGATTAGAAACTCTGATGCATGGGAACAGGAAAGATACGAAACACCTATCGTATTATAAGGTGAAGAAGGCAATGTTGGTTTGCTTTTCAACTAAAATTGCCAAGGAGATTGCAACCGGCATTGTTCAGTTTTTATGAACCCCACTTAATTCAAAAACCATTTCGAGGAATATAGGATGAAACTTGGCACACATATAGGTTAGGTCCTGGAATAGGACATAGGCTACTTTTTATCCCGGGAAAACGTCTTATTCCCACGGGAAAATCGAAAACAACGAGGACGGCTAGTGCTATATATATAAGGGGAGGTAGAATTACTCGTACATGCGTCCGAAAAGTGAAGCAATAAAAAGATGCAAATTTGGCATCTCTTTTCTTAGTAGCATTCGGTGCAACGGAAACGAACCAAGTTGTTGTGTAAATGGGTTCGATTTTCAAATAATGTTTATTAGTGCATAACCCATCTATGGTGAGAAATCCTGGCTGGGAGTTTAAAATTAAAATACCTCAAATTAGTTTCTTAAAATGGTCTATATTTGTAGAAAAACAACAATAAGAGAGGGGATAAAAATACTGAACAATGCCAATTTGCCTAACGGTAGAAAATAAAAGATACCAAAAAGTAAGTAGTAACAACAGTTTTTTTTTTTATATTAGTAGACCCTTGATACCATCTCACCTGTAAATTAATGATGCCGAAAATGGAAGCGAGCTTACCAAGAATAACCAACACAGTGGAGAAACACGGTAAAATATGTTTTTTTCAGTAAACATTTTGACAGAAATGCTAGTCATGAGATATACAGGTTGTACAAAGGTGCATTGATACTTTAATGTGGGCTTGTACTCATCAAACTGAACAACTTTTGTTTCACAAGTCTGCTGAAATCGCGTTTTTTTTTTGGATTTTCAAACAAATCGGTCAGCTGATTGGAAGCTTTTGCTTGAAAAATAAAGAAAAAATATTCACGATTTCAGAAAAGTTTAGAACAAAAGTTATTCAGTTTAATGAGTACAAACCCACGTTAAAGTATCACTGCACCGATATGTTACACCCTGTATATGACAAGGTATGTAATCTAAAAACAAAGTTACTTATGTAATCATAAGTCAAAAATAAGTATAAAACAAGTAATCAGGGAATGCAAAATAATTACCTAAACCACAGATGAGATACTAGTTACCCTAAACTAGAGAAATTAGGTAGGTAGGTATACATTTTTGAATGGAAATCTCCGCGATTATTAAAAGATATTCAATTAAGTAACACGTCGTATACGACAATAATAGAATCGCGGTTAGTCGACTTCCAGTGCTACACAATCTTTCACACACTCACTGACCGCGACTGACAACTCTCACGAGCTGTAACTAAAGGACATAATGCATTGAAGAATGACTTCCAATCCAAGATACCTATATCTACCAGGCCAGGATATGATCCATTGCCATGAATTGAAGACAACATGTGCTCAATTGAAGGCGGATCAATAGCCTTAATACGTAGGTCTTACGTAGGCGATATTCTGGCTGAGCACCTCAGTAGTCTAATAAAGTCTGACTGACTAAAACAATAAACAATTTGCAAAAGCATTTAACTCATTAAAGATAAGATCTGATGAAAAATATCTTTATTTGATCGGTGATATAGTGACTACACTACTGATATGGAAACAGTGAGTGTAGATGAGATGAATGCCCCTTATTTAAAGGAAAATATTTAATAACGAGTACAGATGCCAAAACCTATAAATTTAGTGTAAACACTCTTTCTGAAAACTTTTTATATATTAAAACACTGGCCGGATATTCAAACTTCGTTGCTAGAAGCTCTCTACTGGCAACCTAATAAAAACACAATCTTCAAATATAAGCAACCTGATAGACATAGCATGCATTAGAAACTTGTTTCCACAGTTTTTTGGAGTTTCGAAATCGGCCAGTGACTTGACGCAACCAACTATTCGACTTAATGTATTCCTAACTTGATTTTTTCCGCGGCTTCGCTCGCGTAGACATTGTTTTTATGGTTGTCTTTGAGGGCGAGTGGTGCGTGAGCAGAAGCGGCTCGCGAGCGTGAATAAAGCCTTTGTCACTCAGGAATAACGTAGCTTTTTACTAGTGAAAGAATTTTCAAAAACGGTCCAGTAGTTCCACATTACTTCCTACTAACAAACTCACAAACTTTACCTCTTTATTATATTAGTGTAGATTTTGTAGACCCGGTAGTGATAGGTGTGATATACGAACAAACTTTTTCAACTGATCTTTGATCAATGGCCAGAATATGTAGATTTTTGTCTGCTGCTAGAACAAACCAGTCTACACATATAAAATTGGTCTGACTGGAAATGTCAAGTTTCTAATTATGTATGAGGAAAAGTTTCAAAGGTGATATATTATACATTATTTTATTATACACTAGATTTTGCCAGTGGCTTCGCTCGCGTGAACATAGCTTCTATGACTGTCTGCGAGGGTGAGCGTGGAAAATAGTAGCCTGTATGTTAATCCAGGTACTAACCTGTCTACCTACCAAATTTCAGCCGGACACGTTCAGTAGTTTTTGCGTGAAAGAGTAACAAACATACATACATACAAACTTTCACATTTATAATATTAATTATTTATGAATAATATAAAAACTAATAATGTATAAATTAATTAATTAGGTACCTCAATGTAACGAGTAAGTACGATCTGTAAAAAGCCGCCTCAAACTTTTTAAAAAGTTGTTAATTTTGATTTTAGGTTGGTTGAATATGTTAGGTGTATATTGTAGAATTTGTGAAAATTCTAACATAAAAACGTCAAACTTTTCAGTTTACTTACAAAGTACACTATTAACGTCCTGGAAATAAAAATTAAATTACTAAAAAAAGGTTTGAAAATACCTGAGGCGAGTTGTTGTACGCAACCCGCTGGTTTTCCACCGAAGACGTGATAAGCGGCTCTTGCTCCTCCGATCCCGCTGTCATTTTCAGTTCACTCTCCAAATACTTCCCTCAAACCATCAACTTGCCTACGTCATCACACTGCACTATTACGTCACAATATTTTATTTTTTTAAATTTCGGCTGTTTGAATGGGGCAAAAGCAAGGCGCGCGCGGCCGCCGCAGTCAGAATGTAGTGTGGTATGTGGCCGGTGAGTGAGACTATGCAGTGCGGTAATCAAGGCTTGAATGCGATTCGACATCTACATTAAAGTAGACTTCTTTGTTTGTTTGAGGCTTCACTTGTTTGTCTGAATGCAACTCTATTAAGCGACAACGTGATAACGCTTTGCAAATAATAAGACTCGAGATATATTTTTTTGCAGTTTGTTTGTAGTTTCAACCGATTTCAAAAAGGATGAGGTTATGAATGGTTTTTTTTGTAAGTTTTTTACCCGATATCTTCGCAGATTGTGAACCAATTTTCATTATTCTTTTTTTATTCAATAGATATACTGTCGGGTTGGTCCCATATAAATTTTATCAATATCGGGTAATCGGGTAAGTACTATTAACAAAAACCAAAAATGTACAAAAATTATACTTGGTAGTTGCGATTGAAATCAGTTTTTTTTTTAATATTTCCAGCGTTTTGGTGAAAAGAAACAATTTTAAATTAATGCTTCTATACTTATTACTGTAAAGAAACTTAACAATAAGGATAACTATGTAAGAAGGTAAATTTACCTCGTAAAATGATCACTTCCAGTCAACCTTTGATAGAAAATAATTAAACTGTATTATTTTATTTTCAATTTAGTTTTCAGGTTTCGTCAAAATTAAATACATCAAGTCTCAGTAAATGTTTATTTAAAAAAAAATCATATTTGAGATAGCAAATAATTAATCGGTAAATTACTTTTATACATTGCTTATTATTTTAAATGAATATGCTTTCTTATTTTTTGTTAATCGTATGAATATAAAATGACACATGACAAAGGAACTATTGTACGTAGACTTGAGATGTTTCATATTTCTTAATTATTCTATAGATTACGCATTAGCAATATGGCTAACATACTCCTTATTTATACATAGTTATGTACTAATTCAAAATAACAATGCATCATACTTAATTATAATAATATTATTTGGTGAATTAATTCTTAAAATTAATACCCTTGCAATATAAATTTTCCAATAAACGTTTGCATTGTAGTGCTATCATCTAAAACGAAAGAAAATCGTTTACGAAAAACAATCCCCGAATAATACCAAATTATATGTAATTCCAAATAGACAAGTCTTAGTAATGTTCGAGAATAAACCCACACAAAATTATCATCTAAATACATTAAAATAACATAAATTAATCCATTCGCACTGTATTTACATTACACAAACGAAAATTCGTAACTTACATTAATAAAATAAAAACATAGTCGGCACTAAACTATTCCTAAACTATTTACCAGATATTTAGCACTACATAGGAAGCATTTTCGGTTATGTGTGTTATTCATATGAGTCTATTTAGTTACTTGTATATTTTATACTATAGTATGCTCAAACATAAAATCGAAAAATTTTTCATTGGACTTTCATGATTTTTAGGGTTCCGTAGTCAATGAGGAACCATTATAGTTTTGCTATGTCCGTCTGTCTGTCCACGGCTTAGCTTAGACCTCTTAGTACTAAAAAGCTGAAATTTATATAAGCTTTATATTATAAGCTAAATACATATTAACCACGCCGACAAAGTGGTAAAATAAAATCTTGAAAAATATTTTTTTAGAGTACGTACACGAAAAGTGGGGATGTTTTTTTTTCATAATCAATTTAAAAGAAAACTTATCACGGCCAAGTATGCTTCCTAAGTTTACGACCCACTTAAGATGTGCAGTTGGATTTGTAAAAAGTTTAAAGATGTTCCATACAAAACATTTTCTTCCAACTGCAAAATTACAGTTTTTTTTTTAAATATACATTTATTTATTGAAAAGACTACGGAACCCTACTTTGCGCGTGCTCTGACACGCATTTGGCCACTTTTTTCTGCGCGTGGTCCGACACGTACTTGGCCAGTTCTTTCAACTATATCGTTTCCGTCGGTCTCATTAAGTAAATTGGAAGGCCAACATCGTTAGTTTCACAGTTCATACAAAGTATAGTTACCCAAAAAGGAGACCTCAATTCTAAATGTGAACGTGAGCTGAAAATAAGGTTGACAACACTTAGGCTATTCCCAAATCCTGTAATACTATTAGGTAAGTACTTAAGTAAGGTAAGACGCGCTAGCGATCAGTCTAACAGTTTTACGTATTGGCAGTGTGGTGGAGTAAGTATTGTTTGGCTTATAGTTTATTTACTCTAAATATTGCAAATGTAAGCAAATTACCAAAAACCTAAAAACCTTAGGTACAAGCTTTTATTTGAATTTTTAACCCAGTTACCCCTGAAATATTTTTTTTTTATAATTACATGTGATTTTTTATCGTTTTCTTGACTTGAAAATATATTTTAAAAATACATTAAAATAAAATTTTGGGAATTTGAACGGCTAAGTTCAGTGTTTCCAGTGATTCCAAATTTAAAAAGCCAGGCTCAGAAGTACAGTAATAATTTGATTGAAAACAATAGACGATCCTGGGACCTTGATTCCACCTTCGTAGTTCATCATCAAATTAACTTCAACACCAAAAGGATCTATTGTCACCGGGAATACGGCTTCATACCAAATTTCAGCTCAGTCGGAACCTCTAAAATCGATCGCAAGTACGAATATTGCAAGTTAAATAAAGGCTTGTAAAAACAGTGGCGATTGCAGGACTAGGGCCAGCCAACCCACTGTCAGAAAAACTTGGTATCTGTCTGGGTTTAATGATTTATAGCTTTGTTCTCTCCATATTTTCGTGTTTGTACTCGCCTCTCGCGGTTATGTCATACGACATACATAATACTTTCAGTTAGTAAAAATTTGGCAGAAGAGATTTCTTTATGTCTTTTGTAAATTGTCGTATAATAAAGAGATTATGTACAAACAAACAAACGAATGTGTAAAATGTGTATGACCTAACCTTACCGCGGTGAAGAGATCCGAGCGGCCGTTGGAATGCTACGAGTTTACAAAAGAGCAAAACGCTTTTGAAAAACAGTGCAAGTGGAAAGGATAGACCTCTGTTTTGTATTTTGAAATCTTCTTTCATTACAATCTTTTTGGGGAGGCCGGTTTTTATTTAGAACGCCAAACATCATACAGCAATAAGTAAACTAGCTTGACAAAGAGTATGTAAACCTAGAAAGTTAACGTGCAGAAAATTCTTCAATGATATCCAGTATTAATGCACATGAATCTACTCGTAGATTTCTTTTAACTTGAGAACTGTTATAAACCTGTATTTTATATGCCGTTAATATAAGGTGATAATTATATTCCTACATGATGAGCAGCGTCTCAATGTAAACCTGAAACCCACCGCAGGGTCGCCTTACCTACCGAGACTAAGGGCGTGCCTACGTATTGATATCTATACTAATATTATGAAGAAGTAAAGTTTGTATGTTTGTATGTAGGAGGTAATCTTCTCAACTGCTCATCTGATTAAAAATCATTCAACCAATAGTTAAAATAGAATTTCAGGATGGTCATAGGCTAAAAACCCCGCTTACTCTCGATTTCCACGGGGGCGAAGGCGCGGGCACCGGCCAGTACAGTTATACAAAAAAAACCCAAGATTACATTTTCCTGACATAATTTTAAATTTTCCCGACATAACCGCCTCGTATTTAACGACCTCCGTGGTTTAATGGTTGGTCCATTCGCTTCACACCAGGAGGTCGCGGGTTCAATTCCCGGTGGGGTCAACTTGTTAAGACTCGGTTTGGTTAGTGGTTTTCTAAACCCGCCTGACTAGCTACCACCATCTTATCTAAGTCTTGCCGCCAAACATCAGTGTTAACAACATTGATGTGTTCCGGCTTTAAGATAAGATGTCCAGTTCCCCATTGCGTTGGGGAATCTTAGTAAGCCCGCTTTCATCTTCGGCATCATCGACACTTATAATCAGGTGAGATAATTCCAAGGGCTTACCAATTGTGAATAATAATAATAAAAACATAATTCGAGACGGACAAGTTTCTCTGCAGTATACAAGCAGTAAACCCACAAGTTTAAGCTGAACCGGAGATACGCTGTGAAAACAAGAAAGCAGAGACAAACTCAAGGTCAATGTATTACCACAGACGGGAAGCCGACTGTACCTCCTCATTTACGCCTTAAATATTTGTTAAATTATGAGCGCCACTCTAGCTAGCATATGGATCATTTCATCACGACGAGTAAAGAATGTGTTGTGGTGATGGCAACAAAAATCGAAGTTGAGATTTTTATGGGATTGATTGCCTTTACACTAATAGTCTAAAAAACTAAAATAAATTAAAGGTATTTATGTAATGTGTGTGTGTGTGTATTTTTTTTTTCCAGACGTTTTTTTTTCCAATTTTTTTTAACATAATTATTAAGGGTTGGCTTTAGCGATTTTGATGAAACTCTGTACATTATTATAACTTTATATGATCTTCTATACGCCGTAGAAAGTAAAAGTAAGTATCCAGGAAAAACTGGAATGAGGTGCCTCATACAAAACCAGGTTGTTATTTTTTTTTAAAGTGGCTCAAGCGATTTTAATGAAACTTCGTGCAAACTATGACTTTATAAGACCTACTAAACTGTTAAGCTTATTATTCCAGAAAAATCTAAACATAAGGTACTTTAACCTCCCATACAAATCCAAATTATTTGTAAATTTAATCAAATCTGTGTACACCTTTATTCTTTGCTACTAAGTAAGTGTAATGGTTTTTTTTAACTTCAGTGCGTTTGGCTGCACCTCACCCCTGATGGTAAGTGCCGATGCAGCCGAGGATGTAACAAACACGCTAGCTCAAATAGTTTAGTATTCACTCTCGTCTTGAAGATTATTGTGGATTTTTGTATGCTCGACTACGCTAGACGATGCAGGCTTAGTAAGAAAGTATGCAAAGCGTGGCTATACAATTTATTTATTAACAAAAATAAAAAATAAGCCAAAAAATATCTTCTCCTAAGTTAGTTTGGTGTCTCTGTATCGTGGCACTAGGTTTAGCTGAGGCGTTGATATGTCTAACAATAATCGAGGTAACGGTTCTAATATCTTTTTCTAATCGTTTCACAACTATTTCTATATAATTATCTTAATGAGGCAAACTTGTTATTCAACAGGAAATATTAGCGCTTTGCTGAGTAATGAACACAAGTCAGAATTTAGTTTTGTAGTTGATGGTTCACATTGATAGTACTTCCAATCAATATTATTGTTCAGCAGGATATTGAGAAGATGCCATCGTTTCTTTTATATTACCTATTATACTTACTTATGCTATGTTTTAATATAGTTGTGATAATAAAATTAAATAAATCGACAATCAACTTACTTAAACATACCGAAAATAAACATTTTTTAGGTTTTTTTTTTATAACCAACCATTAATTTATATACGAAGCTTACTTAATGTATATTTTTGATAAACTTCCGACGAGTGCATCTTTTTTATATTTCACTAATGTTATCTTTCCGTCTGCCTAGTATAGGAGATTGCGAAATGAAATTATGGTGATTAATAATTAGACGAATGGATCCAGTTTAGAACACGATGTTGAGTTGAGGTAGCCTGAATTCTTTAACTTAAAAGCACACTTTTCACTTTGAGTCTAACAACGACGATATTATAATACTGCTAAAACTAGAACATAACCCATTTATAACCATGAATGGGTGATATTTGAAGTTAATGTGTGCAAAAATTACTAATATCGTCCAGAAAATGTATGACTATCGAAATTTTTTTTTTCTGATGTGTCGAACTTAATTAACGTTAAAAAACTAACCAGTTGCAAAACTACATTTATCATTTAAAGGACGCATTAAACACTGCCTTAAAATGGATGTAAAGTACTGAAGCAATAAGCCTTGATTTTCCAATCTTTACGCGTAAATACCTAGTATAATTGTTTTCTTGTTTTTAAATGTACCTACTGATTTCATATTTATCTCTATGATTTAATGAGAGCATTTAAAAATTTGCCTACAAAATTACCTAGATTTTGTAAATTAATACAGGGGTTACAAAGACCGGGGCACCTCGAACCTATTCCATAATTCCTTTCCTCAAACAAAACAACCAAACATTTTTAAAATTTTAAAGTACAAGTACTCTATAACTAATTAATTTATTCCCACTATTTTTCCGAATACGAATTCCCTTCAAAGTATATACATCTTCAAAATCATTTAGAACCATACCTACATATTTACATTTAAGACAGTACCTACAATAACATAGACCCAAACAAAACTAAAAGTCTAAAATCTTAATACATCGGAACTATATAATTCCACTCAACTTATTTGCGTATTCAAAAACGCAACGCACCTATCACAGCCAAAACAGCTGCCCCGGTCGTTTGCACCCCGCAATGAGGCAGAAAGCAAAATCGAATCAAATTAAAGGGATGCAAATGAGCTTACATTCCGCCGAAGCGAAAGGAAACAGCTTTAGGCCGCAGCAATGACGCCTGCGACGGGGCAGCGGTAGATAGTGGGGGCTGCCGACCTTCTCACGATATCAGCAGCGAGATCCTACGAAATTACAAAAAGATAGCTTAAACGCAGCGATACCGCTCAAAAATGTTTGTGTAGCCCACGCCACGCTACTTTTGTCGCGCCGCCGGCGCCGTCATTCTGGCCACGGCTGCATAATGCTGTATAATTGTGCTAAATTATAGCAACCCCTTCCACACCTATCCTATAACAATTCATAGTAAGGAACAAAAATAATTACCTTCTCTTTCTAACTATATCAACTTGTCACACCCACAGTGACCGTGCGCCCGTCATAGGGATGTGAGTGTCACGTCATTAGGCAATAAATACTTAGGGCATACTGAAAGTTTCTGGAACTGGCCACTTAAAAAAATAAAATAAAAAAGCACTAACAGAATTTGAAAATGGAACTCTCTAGAATCATTTATTACTTTTTAATTTTCGAGACTGTCCTTTGTTTTTTCAACTTGGCGGGGTGCAGATAATAATTATGTGTCGCTATTATAATCGTAAAAATTTTCGCTCAATGATTTTTTACGATTTTCGCTGCGGCTTAAGTCAACAATAGAGTTGCCAGAGACTTCAACTGGCGTTTGGAGATGAAGCACCATCTCGTAGCTCTGTGTATTCGTGGTTCGGAGAATTTAGACGTGGACGAGATCATCTCCATGACGATGTACGTGAAGGTCGGCCGGCGACTGCGGTTACTGAACCTAATATCGATACCGTACGACAACTAATTAAGACTGACAAAAAAAATACTTGTCAGACAATTCGTACTAAATTAGGCATTGGAATGAGTCAAGTGCAAAACATTTTGCATGAGCAACTGAAGGTTCGGAAGCTTCGCACTCGATGGATACCGCATGATTTAACGGAAGACCAGAAACGACTGCGTGCAAAGTGGTGCCGAAAATTATAGAAAAGTTTAATGGAGGAGAGTCATTGGCTGTCTATAATATCGTGACAGGTGAAAACCTGGGTGTATTGTTTCGAACCGGAAAGAAAAAGCCCGTCAGCAGAATGGGTCTTCCCTTTTGAAGAGTTAAGAAGAGTCAGAGCACTGGCAAAAAAATGGTTGAGTCTTTCTTCGGGAAAACTGGACATTATGTAACAGTGTCGCTTGAAAATCAAAGGACAGCCACTGCAAATTGGTATGTAAACCATTGCTTGCCAAGTGTCTTAGAAAAAGTTCGTGAAAAGCGTCCTCGCTGTCATGTCATCCTTCACCACGACAATGCGTCCGCACATTCCGCTAATAGAACGAATGCTTATTTCAAATGTGGAACTGATGACGCATCCGCCGTACAGTCCGGACCTCGCACCTGGCGACTTCTTTTTATTCCATTACGATTCTCAAGCCCAGAAGCGGCGGTGAATACATTCCAAGAACCCGTTGAAGAGGTCCCTACTGAAGACTGGTTCTACTGCTTCACACAATGGTTCCAACGAATGGAAAAATGTGTAAATAGTTAGGGTATATACTTTGAAACACAATAAATTAATCATAAACATCTTGCCTGAGATGAGATGTTGTCAGGGGTTTACCAATTGATAATATTAAAAAAAAAACTTATTTATCAGAATCCAGAACTTTTAGTATGACCCACGTACTACAATATTTTTGTAATGCTAGGTACAATGAGGCAAACACACGAAGCTGCACTTTAAGAAGAAGAAGAAGATGTATTACTTTCTAAAGAGCTTCCTCTTGGTCTAGCCCATCATCGTGTGTATCGGCTTTCAAATGGTTGGGATTTTTTTACCATTTAAAAATAAGACGAACCTATACACAAACACGTTAGTGCACCTCCCCTAACATATTTGAATGTTTAATTAATTCTAAAGTTGACACACCATACATTAAAATAATAATAAATTTAATGCACTTATAATAGGGCCAATAGAATATTTTTTTACTAAAGTAAAAATACTTTCCAGTGGCCCTATTATAATTAAGTGTAAAAATAATCATAATTTGTAGTTGTACATTTGGATTTGAATTCTCGAATATAGTAATAGTTTACATTGATATGGTCTAAGTTTTGACGTAGGTTTAATAGTTTTAGTATTATTATTTTTACTATGCCATACCTCTGAGACAGTGGTAGCGTAATTAAAAAATTGCAAATATATTGTTGTTTAATGACAATTCATCCAGTTACAAAATCTAGGTACACCATTATTGTTTTGTCACCATTATTGTATTGTTGGAAAAATCATTCTATCATTGATAAAGTATTTTGTAGCTAGCAATTTTCCGCCGCGTCGCATTCATCGCTTACTTACCACCTAACATAACCTATCAGTCTTTGGACAACCACGTTCCGTTCACGTTTTTCCCACAATCTCATCAATAAATCAAGGTTCATCTGCTACAATGCAGTTAAACTAGGGTTATATTAATTCTAAATCGAAAAGACTCGTGAACAGAATCTCAGCATAACGCTACATACCTTCTACATGCGACAGCGCGGCGATATTTAATCAAGTTTCTCCTACTTTTTTATACGATATGGCTTGAACAAACATAGATTGCATCTAAGTGTAAACATAAGCATCAACAATGATTTTAGGCCCAATGATCATTTATGAGGCAATGATTATATTTTGATTAAGTATTGATATAGTGTTACATCAGAAAAAGCAAGGAAAACTGCAATCATTAAACATACAATAAAACAATAAAATAAATGAGCGATTCGCGTTGAATAAAAAAGCCGGTTTTCGAAATAAAATTTACATAGTCCTGTTTAATCAAAGCAGTCTCATTATTGAAAAATCGTGGACATTTTTTTTTATTTAAAAAAAGTTCACAAACACTTATTTGAAGTATCAACTGGTTCTTACAACTGGTACATCGACATTGGCGGAACCCATTTTTAACCCTCCTTCAAGTTGCGTACACATACCACAGGCAACCTCGGCTTGAGCAGCCTCGGCAAGCACGGCTCGCGCCGATTGTGATTCGGACGTACTCGGCAATGAGCACATTTGAGCAAAGAGGCATCCTGCCTCAACCCGAAGCTGCCTCTAGTTTGCACATGCCAGAACGAATCAGGAGCACACAACCCATTTTGGAGATTTTCCTAACATTCTGTGTCAGTCCTCCGCCGTGTTTTCAAATATTTCGATCGTAAACAGTGTATAATCGCTCTTTTAGATGCCTTGTCATTTGACGTTGACATCATAAATCCTAAAAAGGTTCTACCCAAATGACAGCAATTTAGACAGATGCATCGACATAAGCATAGCACCTCCCCGAGTCAGGCGTTATGCGATAATTCTACCAACTGACAGTAATTTTCACAGGTCTACCACTATACCCGTTGCACCTAGACCAGTTGATACGTGATGCCTGGGGGTCAGAGTGTCTGCGGCGCCTTGCTCGGCTGCCGGAGCCGGCGGCCGTGTCACTGTCAGTTGTTGGTATTTGTGTTGTGTATCGCCCAATTCACTGTGGTAGTCCATGAGTTTTTAACAGCTTCGAAGAATTTGACGCCGAAGTGTTCCATGGCTCGCTCTTCGGATAGATCCAGCACCTGTAAAAGGACGGGAAATGATAACGGGCCCTGATTTGGTTAAGATACGTTTGATCACGACCCTCACGATACAGGCTTAGTGTAGTGAAAATTCAACTGTAATGTGTTTTTTAGCAAATAAAGATTTATAATTTAAGTATTATTATTTAAGATTATATTAATACTTCAGAACCTGGGCGACGGAGCGTTGCTCGAAGTCTCCTAGGCATGAAAATTAAACGGTATTTCTCAGGAATGACACCTATATCTTAGCCGTTTTTGGCATGCAGGTAGCCTGTGTCACATGTGTTTTTATCCCGGGAAAATAGCATAATCTGATGCAGTTCCTGAGGGAACTAAAAAAATACTCGCTTGTTGTGATTTTTGCACAGAGATGGTTGAGCAGGTGGGAAACGACATAATTTACTAATCACTCTTAAAGACAGTCATAAAAACGAAGTCCACGCGGGCGAAGCCGCGGGAAAAATAGTCAGATATATATCCAGGCTAAGAAAAAGAAGCGACTTTCATTATGTAAGGGGATTAAACACTTTAAAATGTGAAAGGAATTTGTAAAATAATATAAGTGTCAAATTACCACATTTTTTATTTAAAAAAGATTGTTTTTAATGAACACTTATAAAAAATGTACCTACCTATTATTATAATAATCTTTATCTGTTTGTGAGATAAATCAACTAATTTTAATAATAATTTGTAATCATAAGCATAGATCTATGAGTGGGACATCATCATCTGGCTCCCAATCGCAGTCTACTTGTTTCTTCTATGATGTCCTCATTCACACTGGGATTTCAAATCTAGTCCATATTGTATGACAGAGCTGCAGCTGTACTGTGGATGCCCCTTTCAGAATCGTTGAAAGTCTTGAAGATATTAACCAGGGAATTTATTACCTCGTAATAAATAAACCTTATATGATATGACGTTAAGGTTTGAATTCCAATAAAAAGCTAGCCGTACTGGTAAGTTAAAGGGGATTTCCCCAACTTTAAATGAGGTTGCCATTTTGGAAACAATCTTAATTATTCTGAATTGTAGTTTTTAGTAAACATTAATCTCCAAATTTTTTTGTTCAGAAGACAGGAAAAAATATATATATAAAATATAAATATATTCCAGGACCTAATCTATCTGTGTGCCAAGTTTCATCCCGATCCGATGAGTGGTTGAAACGTGAAAGAATAACAAACATACATACATTCATACATATAAACTTTTACATTTATAATATTAGTAGGATTTGGAAGATAAAACATTATCTAACTACAAAATTTCATCCAAATCGTTAGAGTCGTTTCCGAAAAAACAATTTTGTTATACATACTTTACAAGAATTGCTCACTTAAAGTAGTAAGATAATTATAAATCTTTATTCGTGATGCGGGATCGTCGGTGGCGTAACGGCTAGGACCGCTACCTCCTGTCCGGGAGGTCGTGGTTTGAACCCTGGCACGTACCAATGTGTTTTCGAATTTCAATTTCATATGTACGTTTATCCGACAACGCTCTTACAGTGAAGGAAAACATCGTGAGAAAACCTGCACACGCCTGCGAAGAAATCGGTGACGACGAGGAGATACGTTGGAGAATCAAAGTAACCGACATAGCTCTCAGAATTGCTAAAATTAAGTGGCAGTGGGCGGGGCACATGTATATTTCGCAGAACAGATGGCCGTTGGGGTAGCAAAGTTCTCGAGTGGCGACCGCACACCGGAAAACGTAGCGTTAGCAGGACTCCTACTCGGTAGACCGATGACCTGGTGAGGGTCGCAGGAAGCCGCGAAAAACCGTTGGATGCGGGCAGCGCAGAACCGGTAGAATATGTTATGAAGAAAGTGCCCATTTTAGGGATTTTACTTTTTGCTACTATCTATAACTACAAAGAACAACATTTTACGAATTTAATGATTTTTAAATAAACTAGAGTGCCTACCTACACTTCAATCGTATCCGGCCGATTTCCGATAAACTATGTACTTACTCAGCGAGTTATGATTTCATTTACTAAAGGGGGCTCCACTTAGCCTTCAGGAGCCTCTTAAATATGTTTGTTATCATGTTGAATTTAAACTAGATGGATCACAAAAAATATACAGGTGTAACAAAATTTGTGTAGGAGCCGTTAACTTCTTCTACGTTAAGGGCTTCTACTCATCATACCGAACAATATTTCCCAAGGGACCCATAGTAGATTCGCAAAAAAAAAATTAACTAATACTAATCTATTAGCCGATAGGCCAATCTTGTGATTTTTTGTAAGGAGCGTCGACATATTTTTTTGTTTTTTTTATTTTTGTTAATTTTCTTTTAGTCTGTAGCACAATCTGTTGATGGTGAGTGACTTACCAGAGTCTCTCTTAGATATTGCAGGTCCTTCTCCGAACTAAGCTCAGGTAGACCGGTGGAGATCATCATTGAGAACAGAGACAGGATCAGGTGTCCGTGCTGACGTAGGATCTTGAACGCCTGCGCAAACAAATAAAAGTATTTTCGACACGATTGCTCGGAAATTTGTACTTTACATGCCAGTACTTTACTGTGTCGTAAGTACATCTATACGCACAGCTGATAGCGCACACGCCTCGCTCGTGCAGCGCAGCGCCGCCGCCGCCTGCTGAGACGTCACCACAGCCGATGGTGCCGTCACAGCAGACGGCGAATGCCGATCAGGATGCCAAATTCATTTAAAGAATCACAATTTCTCCATTCAGATGTGAAAATATTTAATAAAATGTTTTTGACTTATTCACTACTAGTCGTTGCCCTCGACTTAGCCCGCGCAGATCCCGTTTTTTGCCGTTCTAGTGGCAATTTCCCAAAATCCTCTCTTAGCGGATGCCCACGTCCTAATTTCTATCTGTATTCCAAATTTTAGCGAAATCCGTTCAGTGGTTTCGGCTGTGCGTTGTATACCAGTCAGTCACCTTATCCTTTTATACAGGGTGTGTTAACTGGATCTTCTACTCGTCATACTGAACAACTTTCTCCAAGGAACCCATCGAAAATTCGCAAAAAAAATTTCGACGCTCCATACAAAAATGCACAAAATTGGTCAATCAGCTGATCGTTTTGTATGAAGAATTAAATATTTTTTTGCGATTTCAGCAAACTTGTAGAACAAAAGTTGTTCAGTATGATAAGTAGAAGCCCCAGTTAACGGGACCTACACCAATTTTGTTACAACTGTATATTTTTAAAGCTCTAACGACTAACGGTATATTAGTCAGATCCAACTCACTGCTTTACAATCTTATTAGCTCTCATTTTACTAACAGAGTACGGTATTTTGACTTCGCTTTTTGCGCTCGTCATTTAATATCTGCGCGGTTCTTTGCTAGTCTCCACTCTGGTTGTTGTTGTTGTTGTCTGTCCGATTGCTAGTCTACATGCAAATCTAGGTGACGGTTTAGATTGTTTCACACTCTCGGTTTCGAAGTTGTCCTGGTGTAACTCTATCAGATTTTAGGTTCAATAATACTCACCGTTTTGCAGTTGTCCCGGTGTAAGTCTATCAGATTTTAGGTTTAATAATACTCACCGTTTCGCAGTTGTCCTGGTGTAACTCTATCAGACTATAGGTTCAATAAAACTCACCGTTTTGCAGTCGTCCTGGTGTGACTCTATCAGACTTTAGGTTCAATAATACTCACCGTTTCTCAGTTGTCCCGGTGTGACTTGATCAGACTATAGGTTCAATAATACTCACCGTTTTGAAGTTGTCCTGGTGTGTCTCTATCAGATTAAAGGTTCAATATTACTCACAGTTTCGCAGTTGTCCCGGTGTGACTCTTTGTAGTCTGATGACTACAGATTCAATAATACTTACAGTTTCGCAGTTGTCCCGGAACTCCTTGAATTCCTGTGGCTCGTTCTCGCCGGTGCCGCGCTGGCCTTTGTTGATCACGTGGATAAAGTCGTGCGTCAACACGAAGGGTACGCGCTCGCGCTTGAACCCGTACTTGTGCTTGAACTTGCCGAGGAAATGGCCGAAATCTATGTGGAATAGCTGTAACAAGCGAAGATGTTTGTATCATCTATAGTCTGTGTCACGTAGGAAGATGATATTTAGCGATTTTTAGTTAAAACTACGATTTTTTCCTGTTGAATTAATTATGAATGAATCATACATAAAAACGTCAAGCCCCGTTTTCAATTTGTAATTTTTTTTTGTTTAGTGATCGAATATATTTTATTGGTGATCGGTAAAATCATACCCTATAGAAAAGTCTTCGCTGCGTTGGTGTCTCGTGTTTGTTAGCTGCAAACTTTTGTGAAAACTATATATATATAGTTTAAAGTGTTATAAAAAAATTAAATTCCATAATTAATTTAGTTTGTACTCAATATGGTAGATCTATCGCCAAAGTAAAGTCATCAAACAACGATACTCAAAAGGATAAGATCTATCAGCAAAAGAAAACAATACCAAAACTCTAATGAAAATCCTACTTATATTATAAACGCGAAATGGATGTTTGTTACTTTTTCACGCAAAAACTACTGGACGTATCTGGCTAAAATTTGGTAGGTAGACAGATTAGGACCTGGATTAACATACTGGTTACTTTTTTTCCACGCTTGCGAGCTTTATAAATAAATATTTGCAATATGAGCAAAGTTACTTCTGGCGCTTCGCCGGCCGCTGTAGCGGCACGCTCGCGCGTTCTTTCAAATCAAACGTAACAGCTCGTCGCTTCGCTCCTCACTACCTTATCACCGGGAATCGAACCGGAAAATTATGAAAATAACTAAACTGATGATGAGTTTTTTTTCAGATTTTATTTTGTTTCAGTAAGTTTTTTATAAGTCTAACAGCATTAATAGCATTTTTCAGATTTTATTTTGTTTCAGTAAGTTTTTTATAAGTCTAAAAGCATTAATAGTAGTTTGCGAAACTGTTGCATACCTAGTTATCTCATACATTGGGATTGATCCTACTAATTAAAAGATCAAAGTTAAAAGAGTAAGAAAAAACATTCCACTAAATTCAGTACCTACAACAAGACGTATATATAGCGCCAATTCCAGTACATCACCGCACATACGCTAAAGCGGGCGCTGTCACAGACAGGTAAAAACTATGACGCTCGGTGGGTTAAAAATTTCAACACAAACTTTTTTTAAATCCACAATTGGTAAGCCCTTGACAACATCTCACCTGATGGTAAGTGACGATGATGCCGAAGATGGAAGCGGGCTTACCAAGATTTCCCAACGCAATGGAGAACTGCCTATCTTATCTTCAAGCCGGAACACATCAATGTTCAACATTTTGTAATGTTAAAAAAGTGACGCTTATTAGAAGAAAAAGATTGATGGAATCTCCTTGGTGATATTAACTGCTTGGATTTATCCTGTATCGTATTGGTAAAAAAAAGATTTTATAATATTATTTTGTTACAAAATGTCTTATATAACATTGTTTTGTCGTCAAGATCGGCCCATTAGAGATACTACGCATACATGGGGTAGGGCTATTGAGATACACGGTGAGGCTTTCGCCGTGTCTCTTGAAATCTCGAAGGCCTTTGACCGAGTTTGGCACGCTAGCCTTATTAGCAAGCTTCCTTCATACGTACTGCCTGTGGGCTTGTGTAACTGGGTATCTGATTTCCTATGGGAACGGTCTATTCGAGTAGTCATTGATGGCTGCTCTTCTGACCTATTGGCAATCGATGCCGGTGTACCTCAGGGGTCTGTTTTGACTATGGGTTCCATGGGGAAAGTTGTTCAGTTGTATACAATACAATATTCTTTATTGCATCACAACATAAAAAAAAGAAATTAACAATATAAATTATATTTATTCATGGGTAGAAGCAACAGTTTCAGCTAATTTTGTTACATCTTATATATACTTTGGTATGGTGTAGGTGTACAATAAAGTATGCCAATATAAACTCGTTTTAAAATTTATAATTCGAATTTAACTATATAAATTAACGATATGAGAGTAGATTTTTTTTTTCTCAAACATGCTTGGAAATTTGAGCATTATTTTGACAACCTTCTTCTAGATAAATCGAATTTGCTGTACTGGCCAAAAACATGCGAGCAGCGGCCGGCAAAAGTTGTATGAAAATCCATATCTGTTAAACAAATGAACACTTTGGCGCGTGAAAAATTATTGTTGTTCGTCTTTGATTTTGAAAATTATTGATGTTTTAATTTCCGCGCATTATTTGAGAAAAGTACTATACAAGCTTTGGCCACAATTAGGCATTGATTACACGTTCGTCCATCAATGCCTCTTTTGCTGGCCGCTGCAGTAATGTACTATAAATAGCATCGCTCAGCCGAAATCGAAACAAAAAATAATAAAACTGATTTATGTTGATGAGTTTTTTATTCAGATGTCATTTTGTTTCAGTAAAAGTTTTTTTTTATAATTTAAACTGCATTAAAATATTTTTTCAAGCAGCTTGGCTTAGCAGAAACCGAACCGGAAAAATGAGAAAACATGTAAATTTTATGGTTGTCTAAGTTTAAAAAAATATTAATTCTTATGATTGGGGAAATTTGATTGGTTTCATAAAAATACAGGGGATCGTTTATTCTTCACATTTTGCCGAGTCTATTCCCGGCCAAGGTAAGACAGTTTCCAAAAATTTTTGAATGCTGTATACAGGGTGTCCCGCGATAAAGTGCAACCCCGAAAGAGGGTGAAACTAGATCAAAAATTATCGTCAAAAAAATAGTTAAAAAATAGTTAAAAAATATATTTTTTTTTATTGCAGATTTAAGATTTTAATTTTTACAAGGACTCTAATGTGCAAAAATATTAATTTCTTCCAAAGTAATAGGTCGATTTCGTTGAAATAACAAAAAATATTACGACAAATACTTGGCAAAGATAATAAAGTAGCAAATAGCTTGCAAAAAAGTAGCTATCATGAATTAAACTTGACTTTTTGTAATAAAAATGCATTTTAATAAGCTGTTTTTTTTTTCAATTAAATCTTAATTTATCAAGATTTTGCCCATATTACCAGAAAATTTTATGGCTTACTATTGTTTTTTATCATATCAGCTTTCAAACAAAAAAAAATCTGCACCTTAACTCGAAAAAACAAGCTAGCTAAGAACTTTTGAAGTGGACCACTTACCACTTTTTTATTAAGCCCGGCAACTGAATTGGTAAAACAATAATAAAAAAGAGTCTCTACCTGAGTGGTGACGTAATCAGTGGTCCACTTCAAAAGTTCTTTAGCTAGCTTGTTTTTTCGAGTTAAAGCGCAGATTTTTTTTGTTTGAAAGCTGATATGATAAAAAACAATAGTAAGCCATAAAATTTTCTGGTAATATGGGCAAAATCTTGATAAATTAAGATTTAATTGAAAAAAACCAGCTTATTAAAATGCATTTTCATTACAAAAAGTCAAGTTTAATTCATGATAGCTACTTTTTTGCAAGCTATTTGCTACTTTATTATCTTTGCCAAGTATTTGTCGTAATATTTTTTGTTATTTCAACGAAATCGACCTATTACTTTGGAAGAAATTAATATTTTTGCACATTAGAGTCCTTGTAAAAATTAAAATCTTAAATCTGCAATAAAAAAAATATATATTTTTTATTCATTTTTTAACTATTTTTTTGACGATAATTTTTGATCTAGTTTCACCCTCTTTCGGGGTTGCACTTTATCGCGGGACACCCTTGTATAGTGAATATGAACTCGTCATACATACCCGGTCCATTTCGACGATTCGTTAGGCAACTAGGCAAACCTTTTTTCAAAAATTTTGGGTACTTTTCCACTTTTTTCAGTTCGTTTGTTCCACCATGTATGTATATGTCTACTGCATACTAAAATAGAAATGAGGCTTGCAGAAAGCTAAACTTTATTCCAGGTTTTGTATAGTTTAACGCAATTATACAATACATACATACTGAACACGTGAGGAGCCAGGTTGGCTGTTTGCTATAACTATGTCATCATTGATATGATGAGCTGATGCTCATATATGTCCCCACCGAGGAGATTTGACCTACCCTGAATTAGGGAGTTCGGGCTTTAGTCTCACACAACCTTCGAGTTTCTTGGCAGGCGTGTGCAGGTTTCCTCAAGATGTTTTCCTTCACCTTAAGAGCGTCAGATAAACGTAAACATGAAATCTAAATTCAAAAATACATTGGTTCGTGGCAGGATTCGAACCTGGACCTCTCGGACAGGAAATAGCGTCCTAGTCGACACGCCACCGACGCTCTAAACTGCTATAACTATGTTTAATATACAAATTGAACAAACCTTCCCACGAGTCTTGGGCACAATGTCAGGTAGCCTGTCCGCAATCACGAGCACGCACATACGTAGACACGCAAAATCTACTTTGGAAGTGATTAAATGATACTGTCTAGATATCTGTATTAAGTGTCATCATCATCGTCATATCAGCCGAAAAACATCCACTGCTGGACAAAGGCCTCCCCCAAGGATTTCCACGACGACCGGTCCTGCGCTGCCCGCATCCATCGGCTTCCCGCGATCTTCACCAGGTCCTCGATCCACCGCGTGGGAGGCCTGCCTACGCTACGTTTTCAGGTGCGCGGTCGCACTCGAGAACTTTACTGCGCCAACGGCCATCTGTTCTATGAGCTATGTGCCCTGCCCACTGCCATTTCAGTTCAGCGATTCTGTGAGTTACTGTCAATTACTTTGGTTCTCCTGCGGATCACCTCGTTTCTGATTCAATCACGCAGAGAAACTCCGAGCATAGCACGCTCCATTGCTCTTTGGGTGACCTTGAGCCTTCTTAGGAGGCCCATAGTAAGCGACCATATATTAAGTGTGCTGTCATGGTATTTTCCATAACTATGGTTATGTTACTGACTTGCTGCCTATGGGCCTTAAACCGCCGTTGCATTATGGATAGCTGCACGCAGTGCACCGTGTGTCAATTCTCCCAAGAAAGGTGGCTTAAAGTAAAGACTAGAGGCAGCCTCGGGTTGTGGCAGAATGCATCTGTACATTTGCTCAAATGTAGGCACACTCAGGTCGTCGGTCCACTGTGTGGAAGGCCTTCCTACGCTACATCTTCCGGTGCGCGGTTGTCACTCAAGAACTTTACTCCCCTAACGGCCATTTGTTCTACGAGATATGTGCCCTGTCCACTGCCACTTAAATTGAAGGTCGCAGGAAGCAGGACCGGACGTCGTGGAAATCCTTGGGGGATGCTTTTGTCCAGTGGACGTCTTTCGGCTGATATGATGATGAGAAACACTCAGCCCAAGGCATGCCTCACCATGCACATGCCGCTCGTCGCCTCCGAGTACGTTCGAATGATACTCGGCGAGGCTGCCTCAAGTCTGTATGCACCTTTACGCCACCTTAAGTGTACGCACCTTAAGGATCGCCTTTTTACCTGCTCTAGGATTACGATACGAGCGTGAAGCGAGTGTCACTCTATGCTATTCCATTAGACTCGTTAAGTGATATGTGGCATCATGCATCCACTTTTTATTGGCCCGCGGGCAGCAAGTCTTCTACATTGGTTTATCAGTGTTTACCTGCCCGCTAGTCTTGAGCATAATGTTGTCGGGGTGTCTGTCCGCGATCCCGAGCACGTATGTCGCCACGCAGTACCCCGCGCAACTCATTGCGAACTCCTTCACTGCTTTGTCTACCGCTTCCTTCGAGAGGTGGTGTTTCTTCAACCATTCTGAGGGAAAAAACACAAGTACTTTATATAGTGTTGTTTATACACAATTGGTCAGCCCTTAAGATCATCTCATCTGATAGTAAGTGAGGTCCCATTTTGTGGGAAACTGGTGGTCTTATGTTCATGCCGAATCACGTCAATGCTGTTAACATTGAGTGATTAATTGAATACACTTCATTGCAAATTATAGTATATACAACTAGCTATCCCGGCGAACTACGTTCCGCCTTACACTACACTACACTGCCCTACCCTACCCTACCCTACACTACACTACACTAAACTACCCTACCCTACACTACACTAACCTACCCTACACTACACTACCCTACACTACACTACCCTACCCTACATAAGAACCTTCTCCTGACAATAACAAACTCGACAAAAAAAGAATTAGCGAAATCGGTCCAGCAGTTCTTGAGTTATAAAATTACAACGAAAAGTGGCATTGATTTTTATATATTTAGCTGGGCAGTCATAGGATTGGTGGTCTTATTGACGTTTGGTAGTAAGACTTAGATAAGGGAGACAGCAGCCACCTCCACGTGGTGTCATCTGCTAACACGCTTGACGGCTGACTCAGGGTGCATCTCGTCGGATCCGTAACTATGAAGTATGGTATACCCATGATGTACTCACGTAACAAGCTGTTCTTGATAATCGGCGAAGCGGCATTGAACGGTGAAAACTGCTTCTGGATGTTAGCGACCGTTTCAGCGTCTTCCACTACTTCGATCATGCCCACCCCATGCTCCAGTGATATGCAGTTGTATGCATTCAATCTGTTGGCAAGAAGATTAAAGTATGGAAATGTGAAATTTAAAGAATTACTGCTTAATAAAGCGAGATCTTTACTGGATTGTGTTATCATCATCATCATCATCATATCAGCCGAAAGACGTCTACTGCTTGACGAAGGCCTCCCCTAAAGATTTCTATGACGACCGGTCCTGCGCTGCCCGCATCCAGCGGCTTCCCGCGGCTTTCACCAGGGCGTCGGTACGCCAAGTTGGAGGCTGCCTACGCTATGTCTTCTGGTGCGTGGCCACCACTCGAGAACTTTACTACCCCAACCAACTGTGTTATACCAAAGGCTAAAGGTTATACAATCATGATCAGCCGAAAGACGTCCACTGCTGAACGTAAGCCTCCTTACTCCTCACTAGGATTCCCACAACGACCTGTCCTGCGCTGTCCGCATCCAAAGGCTTCACGCGACCTTCACCAAGTCGTCGGTCCACCGAGTAAAGCCAAGCTACGCTAATTATTCCGGTGAGCGGTCGTCATCCAAAAACTTTACTGCTCTACACCCATCAGTTCTACGAGTTATGAGCCCCGCCCACTGCTACTTGTGTTTATCGATTCTGTGAGCTTTGTCAGTTAGTTTGGCTTGTAAAGGTTACCTAAAGTCGTATCCAGCGTTTTTCCACAGCCTATCCATGATCCTTAGCATCTGTAGGGTAAACATATCTTGTCGCAGATCGTCACCGATCTTCAGGATAATGCGAATGTCGGCTCCAGTTGGGTCGACGTTCTCGAAGCACAGCCGAAGGGGACGTTTCTTGCTGTCCATTACTCGGCATTCATCGATTCTGTGGGTGATAAAAGTGTGTTATATATTTGTGATCATCCTGATTATTTATTTTATACGAAACAGTTACACACCAACTATCATCATCATCATATCAGCCGAAAGATGTGCACTGCTGGAAAAAGGCGTCCCCAAGGATTGCCACGACGACCGGTCCTGCGCTGCCCGTATCCAGCGGCTTCGCGCGACGTCAACCAGGTCGTCGGTCCACCGTGTGGGAGGCCTACCTACACTTACACCAAATATAATCAGGGTCATAAAGTCCAGGTCTAAATAAAGGCATAAGCCGTTATTTTGAATGAACTTGTTCTGACATTCAAAAACTCTTTGCAAAATCTATCTTTAAATGTCAACACAAAGCGGGCAGTTTCTGTCTCTGACTTAATACTTGGTCAGAATAAATAAATGTCAATGATTTCATTTCACTGTGACTAGGGCCTCATACAAAACCCTACTAGTTACTACTCTAGTTTGACTGGAAGAGATCCCGTAAGGGATAAGTCCACCTCTATACATTTTTTCTGTATTTTCTGTTCTTTAATATGTTTAAATAAAGATTTGGAGGTAGGTGTGGTCGGGTTCCTCAAAGGATGGACCACCTTATTCCTCCGTCCTTTTGCACTTGAGACGAAGTAACTATTTAGTAATCTGTGACTTGAGGCAGAGAGGACTCGATGCAGGCCACTGACAATGCATTTCACGTGGTTGGGTTTTAGAAGGGGAGTACCTGAGTTTGCTGTCGACTTGAAACGAAGAAGAATAAAAAGTTTACAAACAAACTCCATAAATGTAACGTAATGTATTGTCAATTATATTATTATACTCAGGCATAATTCACACTCAGACATCTGAATTGATAGACCAAACAAACATGATAGTCACACGAATGTTTACCCTGGGTGGAATTCACAAACCACAGCTTAGGAGGCTGGAGCGCTGTCTAATATGTCCGGAACAGTAAATTAACAGTGCCAGAATAAGCTTTTTCAATGCCTATTTCGTTAATCTTCTGCCCGACTTTTACAACTGCGATACAAAGTTCCGAAGTGTTTCCATACAGTGCGTCCCGCATTGCTGCGTTTCAGCTTTGTTATCTCTTTTATAATGAGTCTAACACTGTTGAATGATATGGCAGTGCTCACTTGATACCCTAGTAGACAAAGCTGGGCTGCAGCGGCGACGCGGAGTCGCTAAGTGTTTCCATACAGTGCTGCCACTGTATTAGCCTGGCTATAACTTTAATAATGAGTCTAATAACAGTGTTGATACCACAGTGCTCACTTGATCCCCTAGCAACAGATGCTGGGTTGCAATGGCGACACAAAATCGCAAAGTGTTTCCATACAGTGCTACTGTTTCAGTCTGGTTATAACTTTAATAATGAGTCAATCTCCTAACAGATGAAGCTGGATTGCAGCAATGACACGAAGTCTCGAAGTGTTTCAGCTGTGGTATCACTTTAATAATGAGTTAAATATTATACTAATAAGTATGGATATGACAGCGCTTACTTGATCCCCTTGCAGCCGAAGCTGGGCTACAGCAGCGACACAGTCTCGAAGTGTTTACATACAGTGCTGCTTCCGTATTGCTGTATATTAGCTTTGTTATCTCTTTAATAATGAGTCAAATATTATACTTAAGTATGGATATGACAGCGCTTACTTGATACCCTTGTAGACGAAGCTGGGCTACAGCAGCGACACTGTCTCGAAGTGTTTACATACAGTGCTGCTTCCGTATTGCTGTATCTTAGCTTTGTTATCTCTTTAATAATGAGTCAAATATTATACTTAAGTATGGATATGAAAGCGCTTACTTGATCCCCTTGCAGACGAAGCTGAGCTACAGCAGCGACACAGTCTCGAAGTGTTAAGGCTACAGCAGCGACACAGTCTCGAAGTGTTTACATACAGTGCTGCTTCCGTATTGCTGTATCTCAGCTTTGTTATGTCTTTAACAATGAGTCAAATATTATACTAAGTATGGATATGACAGCGCTTATTTGATCCCCTTGTAGACGAAGTTGGGCTACAGCAGCGACACAGTCTCGAAGTGTTTACACACAGTGCTGCTTCCGTATTGCTGTACCTTAGCTGTGTTATCTCTTTAATAATGAGTCAAATATTATACTTAAGTATGGATATGACAGCGCTTACTTGATCCCCTTGTAGACGAAGCTGGGCTACAGCAGCGACACTGTCTCGAAGTGTTTACATACAGTGCTGCTTCCGTATTGCTGTACCTTAGCTGTGTTATCTCTTTAATAATGAGTCAAATATTATACTTAAGTATGGATATGACAGCGCTTACTTGATCCCCTTGCAGACGAAGCTGAGCTACAGCAGCGACACAGTCTAGAAGTGTTTACATACAGTGCTGCTTCCGTATTGCTGTATCTCAGCTTTGTTATCTCTTTAACAATGAGTCAAATATTATACTAAGTATGGATATGACAGCGCTTAATTGATCCCCTTGCAGACGAAGCTGAGCTACAGCAGCGACACGGTCTCGAAGTGTTAAGGCTACAGCAGCGACACAGTCTCGAAGTGTACAGTGCTGTTTCCGTATTGCTGTACCTTAGCTTTGTTATCTCTTTAATAATGAGTCAAATATTATACTTAAGTATGGATATGACAGCGCTTACTTGATCCCCTTGCAGACGAAGCTGAGCTACAGCAGCGACACAGTCTAGAAGTGTTTACATACAGTGCTGCTTCCGTATTGCTGTATCTCAGCTTTGTTATCTCTTTAACAATGAGTTAAATATTATACTTAAGTATGGATGTGACAGCGCTTACTTGATCCCCTTTCAGACGAAGCTGAGCTACAGCAGCGACACAGTCTCGAAGTGTACAGTGCTGTTTCCGTATTGCTGTACCTTAGCTTTGTTATCTCTTTAATAATGAAGCAAATATTATACTTAAGTATGGATGTGATGTTCAAATCTGGACGGCCAATGTACCAATGAGTTTTTCAAAACTTACGTACATACTTACAGATTGCTTTAACGGTGAAGGAAAACATCGTGAGAAAACCTGCACACGCCTGCGGAGACTCTCACAGGTTGTGTATGAAGTCGACCAACCCGCACTGGGCCCGCGTGGTCGACTAAGGCCCTATCGCCCTAATTCAGGGTAGGCTCAAGCCCCTCGGTGGGGACGTATATAAGCTGATATGATGATGGATGTGACAGCGTTTACTTGATCCCCTTGCAGACGAAGCTGAGCTACAGCAGCGACACAGTCTCGAAGTGTACAGTGCTGTTTCCGTATTGCTGTAACTTAGCTTTGTTATCTCTTTAATAATGAGTTAAATATTATACTTAAGTATGGATGTGACAGCGCTTACTTGATCCCCTTTCAGACGAAGCTGAGCTACAGCAGCGACACGGTCTCGAAGTGTACAGTGCTGTTTCCGTATTGCTGTATCTTAGCTTTGTTATCTCTTTAATAATGAAGCAAATATTATACTTAAGTATGGATGTGACAGCGCTTACTTGATCCCCTTGCAGACGAAGCTGAGCTACAGCAGCGACACAGTCTCGAAGTGTACAGTGCTGTTTCCGTATTGCTGTAACTTAGCTTTGTTATCTCTTTAATAATGAGTTAAATATTATACTTAAGTATGGATGTGACAGCGCTTACTTGATCCCCTTTCAGACGAAGCTGAGCTACAGCAGCGACACAGTCTCGAAGTGTACAGTGCTGTTTCCGTATTGCTGTACCTTAGCTTTGTTATCTCTTTAATAATGAAGCAAATATTATACTTAAGTATGGATGTGACAGCGTTTACTTGATCCCCTTGCAGACGAAGCTGAGCTACAGCAGCGACACAGTCTCGAAGTGTACAGTGCTGTTTCCGTATTGCTGTAACTTAGCTTTGTTATCTCTTTAATAATGAGTTAAATATTATACTTAAGTATGGATGTGACAGCGCTTACTTGATCCCCTTTCAGACGAAGCTGAGCTACAGCAGCGACACAGTCTCGAAGTGTACAGTGCTGTTTCCGTATTGCTGTACCTTAGCTTTGTTATCTCTTTAATAATGAAGCAAATATTATACTTAAGTATGGATGTGACAGCGTTTACTTGATCCCCTTGCAGACGAAGCTGAGCTACAGCAGCGACACAGTCTCGAAGTGTACAGTGCTGTTTCCGTATTGCTGTACCTTAGCTTTGTTATCTCTTTAATAATGAAGCAAATATTATACTTAAGTATGGATGTGACAGCGTTTACTTGATCCCCTTGCAGACGAAGCTGAGCTACAGCAGCGACACAGTCTCGAAGTGTACAGTGCTGTTTCCGTATTGCTGTACCTTAGCTTTGTTATCTCTTTAATAATGAAGCAAATATTATACTTAAGTATGGATGTGACAGCGTTTACTTGATCCCCTTGCAGACGAAGCTGAGCTACAGCAGCGACACAGTCTCGAAGTGTACAGTGCTGTTTCCGTATTGCTGTACCTTAGCTTTGTTATCTCTTTAATAATGAAGCAAATATTATACTTAAGTATGGATGTGACAGCGCTTACTTGATCCCCTTTCAGACGAAGCTGAGCTACAGCAGCGACACAGTCTCGAAGTGTACAGTGCTGTTTCCGTATTGCTGTACCTTAGCTTTGTTATCTCTTTAATAATGAAGCAAATAATAAAAAAAGTGTGGATATGACAGCTCTCACTTGTCCCCTTGCAGACGAAGCTGCGAAGTGTTCCCATACAGTGCTGCTACTCCTGCTTATAACTTTAATAACAAGTCTAATAACAGTGTTGATATGACAGTGCTCACTCGATCCCCTAGCAGATGAAGCTGGATTGCAGCGGTGACACGAAGTCTCGAAGTGTTTCTGTACAGTGCTGATTAGATATTGCTGTCTTCCAGTTTTGTTATTTATTTTATGATGACTCAAATAATAAAGTTAAGTGTGGATATGACAGCGCTCACTTGATCCCCTTGCAGACGAAACTGGGCTGCAGCGGCGACACGAAGTCTCGAAGTGTCTCCATACAGTGCTGCTCCCGTAGGTGCTCCTTTAGCTGTTTCTCAGCCTTAGTTATTTCTTTCTTGCTCACACATTGGCACACCCCTGTAAGTGTATAATAATTAGTGCTGACTAGGTTCACTCATAATTATTTCAGAACTCGTAAAGGGTTATTTGTAATTAACCCAAAACATAACTTTTCTTCTACAAATTAGTTGAAATCGCAAAACAATTGGAGTTTTCATATGAACTATGCTTCGCAGTTGATAAATTTGTATAAAAAATTTCATATATTTGTAGTTTTAAGAAGTTTCTGTTTACGAAAGCATCTGGACTTGGGCAGCGCAGGACCGTCGTTGAGGAAATCCTCGGGGGAGGCATTTATTAGGCAATGGACTTCTTTCGACTGATATAATGATAAAAAAGAAAATGTGAATTTAAACAAAATTAAAGCTCACAGGGTAAATTATTCTAAGGTCAATAAAAGTTTAGGCTAAGCCGACCTTTTCTATTTTGAATCTTAGCGTACATTCAATTCCATTTTAAACAGAAACAGAATAAAGTTTCTTGTTATGATACCGTACGTCTACTAAAGGGCCACAAACCTCTTTGGCATAGCAACGGTAGTTTTGTTTTTACGAGTATCTGCAAACAATAAAAACTATATAATTTAATAGGGGATGGAAATACAAACCGAAAATATATTTGACATTTTGATCTAAAGTGTCATGTTACTGAGATGTTTTGGAAAATTTGTGCTTTGACAACCTTTAGGCCGCGTTCAGACCAAACGTTTTGTCAGCCACCGACTGTCAGCAGGCTCACTATGAGCCCCAGTGTGAACGTAGTCAGACTGCATTTTTCGTTCACATTATGCTACCAATACGCTGCAGCGTACAATGTGCCACTGGTATGAACAAATTAGTAGGCGTATGTACGTTCAACTTTTTAGATGCGTACGCTGAGCAGCGGACTATTTCTTCACGTATACAGGCTGGTCCAAAAAGTGACGTAATTTTTTTTTCTGAATTTCTCATACCCAGGGGTATTCAAAAATACCACATGTATGTTGCCCGATTTTTTGAACTTTTCGAGTTATAATTTTTTCATAGATTTTTTTCCATTTTTCTACCGGAGCAAATTTGTATCCTTTTTTTGTGTTTATTTATCCAATATTTGTTTTTGTAACGTGATCGTCTTAAATGTAACTTTTATACGTTAAAATGAAAACTTCCTAAATTTCATGCCAGTTACTCGAAAAGGTATCGAAAAAAAATTTATTTAATGAATAAAATAAAATAAATGAAGAATTATGAAGAAAATTACGAGAAGCCGAGAGAAAAATCAAAGATGAACATACAAGCTCATTTAGACGGTTAAAAGATATTTTTTGAGACGTGGTCGACTTTGCATCGCAGTTAGAGGAGATTATTTTGAAAATCTGCTTTAATCAAAATTTAGAACCTTATTTTGTGTTTTTTTTTGTAATGATACAGCATTAAGGCTAAATAACTGTCAAATGAATGTTACCTTATTTCTTGAATTAAAAAAAATTAGACGATAATTCATCTAAAATGGCAAATTTGTGACTATTTAATCGCTTTTAAGATATTTTAAATACAATTTTGCATGAAAATGATAAAAAATAGACAAAATAAATTTTAAGCTGAAATTGCGTTTAAACGATTTCTTGCCTATCCACCTTTGAAGGCCAATTTCAGCGAATAATACCCCATTAAGTACCATTTTTTGTATGTTTCGCATAGATTAAAGACTAACTCAGTTTTCAAAATCAGGTAGAACTCATATAAAAAAAATATTGGAAGAAAACTCACTATAAAATAGAGATACAAATGTTTAAACTCCTCCGGTAAAAAAATAAAAAAAAACTAAAAAAAAAAATTATAACTCAAAAACAAAATCAAAAAATTGCGCAACATACATGGGGTATTTTTAAATACTCCTGGGTATGAGGAATTCGGAAAAAAAATTTTGATGTCACTGTTTGGACCACCCTTTACATAGGGCTCAGTCTCAGAGTACGCGGCGCTGGGATCCGATACGTCGTTACGTTCAGATGCGTAGCCAGTCAGCGCCCGCGACACGTAATGACGTAATACAATAATCGGCCGCGCTTAGAGTAGCAGAGTATTGTCGGTTCGGAGTGAAGGAAAAGGTTATTATGTATGGAAATAGAATAAACTGTGTAAGGCTCGCTCACATTCGGCGGCTGACAAAGCGTTTGGTCTGAAGGCGGATTATCTCAGTAACGTGACGCTTTAGGTCAAAATGGCTACAAAAATATTCCAACCCCTTTATACGTACACTTGAGTTTATCTAGACAAGAGATCTGTCGCATAAGAATGTTGACGTGGTCCTGAGCTCCGCGGCAGTACGCTTCCAGTAGAAGACCGAAGCGAACACCCACAGCAGCGGCTGACGGACCGTGCATCTCCGATCTGTGTACAAGAATCAAAATTTTATGATGTATGCAAAAATATGACAAGTAAAAGACGCTGTAAGGACAGTAAATCTAAAATAAAGATGAGATACAAATATACTTAGAAATTCACCTGTGTGTGGGTGTATTTTCTAGTCCAAGTCTTCTTCCTTACCAGTTAAGTCTATTCTATCTGCGCACTAAACGTCACCCAACTCTTGGCCGAAGTTCCAAGAAACTTAAGCTGTAATGGCCTCGGTAGTTTTATGTAATCTGACAATTCATACAATACTTATTTACGCTCATCACCATACATTCCCTCTCGTTTATCTACCAGATACCAGATATCTAAAAGTACCACGTTTATGATATAGCGTATCACCATACATGTAGGATGTAAGCTTAGCGTAAAATCCTTTGATTATTTATTCTCTAGATAGATCGTCACTCTGTAATCACTGCGATAAAAACGGGCCAGCTTTTTTATGCTTGTGTGCGGGGCAACCAGCGTCTTACATGCGCCTGTCATACAATTTTTCTCGGTCGGTGTGCGTGGATTACCGGAGAACAGTCCTCTGGTATTTTTTTAGACGCATCTGCGCCGCCACCGCGCTGTATCTAGAGAGTAAATAATCAAAGGTAAAATCTGCGCTTATAACTGACTATCTCTGTAACGCTGTCAAACGTAACACAGTCATTCGTTTATTTAACGGGATTCAGCGCCTTAATAGTTTCACATTTTTATAAAAATCAATGTTACTTCCACTCACCTGAGATGCCAAAATAGGTAGTGTCCTATAGTCATGTTATTGAAGGACCGTTGCAGCAGGAACTTGGAAAGGTCGCACAGTAAATAGGACTCATGTTTTAGCGCTTGGACCAGTTGTAACAAGTACAGCAATAGCTCCTCGTCACTGTGACAAATAACAATTATTTTAATAAATTAGAATTATTACTATTTATTATTAGAATTATTAAGTGGTCTAAAAAGCTTACTCGTATATTAGTTCGGAAATTCATAGAAAATATCGTACTGAATTAGGAAATAAATACCTCCAAAATTTTGAATTTCTTCAGGAATTAGTTTTAAACGTTAAACCACGAAGTTTTTAACTAACATAAGAACATTCTTTTTCAAATTGGCTATATTAAACCAACTTAAAGCGCGGCCTACGTAAAATTGGTACTACTGATCTAGTCAAAACCCTCTGTAATGTTGGCAGCACTTAACTCACCTGATGTTAGCCAGACACTGCACTGCAAACTCTCTCACAGCTGCATCAGCATACGCGTAGTCCAACAA
Source organism: Coleophora flavipennella (assembly GCA_947284805.1). Lineage (NCBI taxonomy): Eukaryota > Metazoa > Arthropoda > Insecta > Lepidoptera > Coleophoridae > Coleophora > Coleophora flavipennella. Next base: position 2,405,389 of record OX369285.1, on the reverse strand, counting down.
TTCCAACGCCCTCTCTACTCGTAACGCAGGCCATGCAGCCAACATTCGCGATACTAATGCCGCCTCAGCTTTTTCACCCCACTCAACGCACGATAGTAACTTCGGAAGAAGTTCGGGAGCTTCGGCGCGAAAGAACTCTCTGAAAAATACAAATAAGTAGAAAAAAATCAGCCAAGTGCAAGTCGGACTCGCGCAAAGTAGGGTTTTCCGTAGTTTTCAAATAATAAATGTATATTTTAAAAAACAAAACTATATTTGCAGTTGGTAATAGAAAACTCACCCCCTCTTTACATGTAGGGGAGGTACCCTAAAAAACCTTTTTAAAAGATTTTATTGGACCACATTGTAGGCGTGATTAATATGTATACCCATGGCAAATTACAGCTTTCTAGTACTAATAGTCTCTGATCTGAGCGGTGAACATACGGACAGACAGACGGACAGACGGACAGACAGACTTAGCGAAACTATAAGAGTTCCTTATTGACTTCGGAACCCTAAAAAACGGGTCACTTGTTCCATTTGATCGACCCAAACACAAACCACTCCATCCTAAGGATAGCGGTATTACGACCAAATCACTAGGCGTGAACGGGACAAATCTGAAAGAGCCAATTTCATTGGCGCACGGCCTTTGCATGAGATCTTTTTTAGGGACTGCTTAGTGCTCACAGCTGAGTCTCTCTTACCTCGTTAATTCATAAGCTCATGCCTTTCGGCTCAAGAATGCTAATTTAATAAAAGTGCCTCTGCTGCCGGCGACGGCACCCAAAAATATCGTCATTGGGAACCGCGGCGGTAGATACTTCTTTTGACTCCATAAAATTTAACATACCTCATACATGGACCGAACATCGCAACTGAGTCGGAAAGACTGACTCAGGCCGAACCGAGGACAATATTGAGCTTACTTACCTCGAAGCACAGACCTCCAAAGAGTCATCTCCAGCTCATGCATCTCATACATGGGATCCTTCTCACTTCTTCTTCTGCGGCTTTTAACTGCTTAACGTCTCCACTGAGTCGCATCACATGCGTTGACTAAGTACATCAGGATCATGTACAACTTATTTCGAAGCCCAAGTCTCCTTGCTCTCCAGTTCATGCATCTCATACATGGGGTCCTTTTCAGCGGCGGCTCGCCACTGCTGAAAGTCCCGACTGAGCCGCGCAACTGCGCCAGCGAGATTGACTAAGTTTAAACCGAGGACAATGTCGGGTAAAGCTGTTAATTCACCATAAAGCCCAGATCTCCTTTCCAGATAGTGCATCTCATACATGAGGTTCTTTTCAGCGGCGGCTCGCCACTGCTCAAAGCCCCGATTGAGCCGCACAACTGCGCCGGCGAGAATGACTTAGTTTAAACTGAAGACTATATAGGTTTAAGTTGCTAACTTACCACAAGGCCCAGATCTCCTTCCTTTCCAGCTCGTGCATCTTATACATGGAGTCCTTTTCAGCAGCGGCTCGCCACTGCTCAAAATCCCGACTGAGCCGCGCAACTGCGCCGGCGAGACTGACTCAGTTCATACCGTGGACAATATCTGGTTAAGCTGCTAACTCACCTCGATGCCCAGATCTCCTTTCTCTCCAGCTCGTGCATCTCATACATGGGGTCCTTTTCAGCGGCGGCCCTCAACTGCTCAAAGTCCCGACTGAGTCGCTCAACCGCGCCGGGCTGCCCGCGCTCTATTTCTTCTGCGAATTTCCTCAGGTCATCCGGTTTAGGAAACTGGATCGGGTATTGGGAGTTGTAGCTGGAAACATAATTATTTCGTTAAGGGCCTGTACAAAGTCCAAATGTAAATTTTGGCATTTGGATTTCCAGTTCGCAGGTCATTGTTTTTTATGCAGATTATTTAAGTTTCAGAAGGCGTGTGTACCCACAAATATACGTCGTTGAAAATGACAGATTTTTGCTGGTACGACACTATTCCTAACAGTTATAACAGTAGATCAAAGTCAAAATATTTTATTCAATGTAAAAATAAAAAGGCAAAAATTTAACACTTTTTTCTCCTTCAATTGTGGTAAAAAAAATCGAAAAATTTGTGTCGTTCATAAATTTGCTTCTTATAATTGTCATTCAAAAATTTATTGAATCCAATAATTATTATGCCATTCAAACTTTTATTTAATTGACTTCAAGGGTAGAAACCGGACTACATGTCCATATTGTTTAAATAATTCATTGTTTTGTTGTAGAACATACATTTTTCTCATTTTTTGTCGTCAAGCACCTAATTGGGTATTTTATTGTAAAAGCGTTTTTTCGCAACGGTCTTGTGCCAGTAATAAAAAATTACATGTTTACCAGGTAGGGCCACTTATCTAGAATATTTTAGCAAAAAAAAATATTACATGTCTTTTTATATGCACCTACTAGTCAATAATCTGACAAAAGGTAAAGAAAATTTAATTTTTCATAAAAACCCAAATATCTCGAAAACGGTGCGATTTTCACTAAAGCCATATTTTGATATTCTGGGAGGTCATGACCCCAACCTCTCATCCCCTTAATTTTGGCGCACTACTTCCTGGACACCCTGATAACTGAGAATATATGATAATTGAGCGGCAACTTCCATTAAGAACGCCGAACGCCGTCCCCGGCCGCCGTCCATACAAATCGTAGTCTACTGAAAATTTGAAAACAAGATGTTGTTTTATAAAAAGATCCGTTTATTTACAATCGGATAAGAGAAAACTATGTCCGTATATCACTGTCTTCTTCAAAAAACATATATGCTAAGATATAAAGGTAGAGCGTCGGGGGCGTTATGTCAAGGGCCTCCTGTCCGGCAGGTCGTGATTCGAATCCTGCCACGTACCAATGGGTTTTCGAATTTCTATCGGGAGCCGGGTCGTTCATTTCCCTCTAATATGGTTGATGGGAGCGATGGCTGACTCTCGCGTTAAACTCGTGACCGGGTGCTGTCCGTGTGAACTGTCCTACTCTTGTCAAAGGTATCAATGACATTCAATGATTTTTATGTATAACTTTTCATGCCATATTGTTTTCATGTTCTAATGACATAATCTGGTTTATTTCGAGGATTGCATTTTGACATTATTAACTAATGATTGTTTATTTCTTGATTTTTCCCAAATGAAATTATGTTATTATTATTTTATGACTATCAGTAAGTGTGTAATTTGCACCTATTTTGAATAAATACCTTGAATCTTGAATCTATTTCATATGAACGTTTATCCGACGCTTTTTACGGCGAAGGAAAACATAGTGAGGAAACCTGCACACGCCTGCGAAGAAACTCGAAGGTTGTGTGTGTGGTCGACTAAGGCCCGACCGCCTTATTCAAGGTAGGCTCGAGCCCCTCGGTGGGGACGTATATGAGCTGATATGATGATTACGGTCTACAGTAATAACATATAAAGATACGTTTTTTTTAGACCGTTATATCTCCGGTTAGGTAAGTTTTTGAAAAAGACAGGGATTACGGACATAGATTTCTCTTATCCGATCGTTAATAAACGGATCTTTTAATAAAACAACTTCTTGTTTTTAAATTATCAGCAGACTACGATTTGAATGGACGCTTTCCTCGGAGCGTTCTTAAGTATAATTATATACCTAACTAGTGGGTGCCCGCAGCTTCGCCCACGTAGATCCCGTGTTTTTCCGTTCCCGTGGGAACTTTCCAAAATTATTCTTAGCGGACGCCCACGTCCTATTGCTATGTGTAATCCAAATTTCAGTGAAATCCGTTCAGTGGTTTCGGCTGTGCGTAGATATAGTCACCTTTTCCTTTTATTTTATATAATATACAGATTTTATCGTGAATTGCTAACACTTACTTGGAAAACCGCACTTGCAACGCGGCACAGGAATCAGTGTTGGGGTTAGACGCGACTGTCCCTAACGGATGTAACAGCAGATCGTCCCCTTGAGTCTCGTCCGTGGCGTGGGTCCACATGTACAGCGTCACTCCGTCCGTGCGCAGTTCGTGTTTATAGTCAAACACCATAATGTTGGCCCACGCTAGTTTATTTATGTAGTCCTGTAGAATAGTTTCTACGATTATTATTTTATTTATTTGACCGAGCGAGCGCGCAGCGTGAACGCAGCGCCCGTATCAGCTTGGGTAAAAATGCTTTCGTATGTCTGTCCGGATGTCCGGTTGTTCTCTTCTACAAGTCGCATTTATCAACCGTGAAATTATGTGAGCAGGTTCGATAATTATACAGAACTAGCTGTTACCCGTGACTTCACCCGCGTGGACGTCGTTTTTATGACTGTCTTGGAGGTTGGTTGCTGCGCGAGCCGCAAGCGGCTTGCGAGCGTGGACGTGAGTTTTCTCCAAATCTCTGTCCCAATTTGAAGTATTCTGATAGGCAGGCAGTCAATGTCAATTCCCACCCCTTCAACCAATTCTAAACAAAAAAAAATACTTCAATCCTTGCTCCGTTGCGAAGCCGACGTGCGCGAGCGTGGAAATCAGTTTTCCCCAGATTCCTCGGAAACTATGTCAGTATGTGCTAATATGCTAATTTGTAAATTATGTCATTTCCCACCCCTCAACCATCTCTGAGCAAAAAATTACAACAATCCATTGTTCCGTTGCGATGTTAAAGAAATTAACCAAAAAAAGAGCAATTTTTCAGTTCCCTCAGAACTGCATCGGCAATGCTATTTTCACGGGATAAAAAGTAGCTAATGTCCTTCCCCGTAACACAGGCTACCAAAAATGCCAAATTTCATCAAGATTTGTGAAGATGTTGAAGCGTAAAAGGTAACAAACAAACACATTTTCACATTTATAATTAAGGATAAGAATTTTGTTCGATTCAGTTATTGGACATTTCTCAAAATGGCGGAGCTATGGGGGCTGAAAACGTAAAAAATATCACATTTTAGTCATTTCGAAAAACACGCGAGGTCGACAGCTTACAGAGTCACTAGTTATTATGAATATGGGAATAGTAAGAATAATTCGGAAAAATTACTATCGAAAAACTTTGCATATATTTCTGTCCATCTGAAATTAAGACCGATAATTGGATAATAAATGTAAACGAAGCTTGGACTTTTATCGTCAAAAACGCGGTTTCAATAAACTTGCGTGCGTTACTCTAATATCCGTGCTTCTTAACTCGATTGATTGTCGCGTATATCACTTAACAATAAGAACTTGTTGTACCTATTACAAAAAAATCTAAAAAAAGCTTTTATTTCATAGCCAGCCCTGCGCTCAGACTTGGCTAATTTAAATAATATCTGGCTTTTTTGGTTGAAAATAAAGAGTTTATTATTAACAGTATCCAAGACATACAGTAATACCTTGTTAGCATCCTTTCCTCTCCTCTTCCCTTTAACCTTAGTAATTTCATATATGGCGAAGCACAGCCTAGCCATGCGCGGTAGGTTGTACAGTTTTATAGGGAAGGTGAGTTCCTCGCCCCACTGAGCTTCGCCTTTGTCCGAGACAGGAGCTACGCGGGTCTTCTGCATCTCACAGAGGGGGCGCCCGCCGTGGAAGATACCAGCTTGGCAGACCACCTGAATGGCAATAAAGCATGTTTGGTTACATCGTAACATCTTAAACGCTACAAGATGTTTTTGACTTTTCATACTAATTGTCAATAATTGACCAGTTAGTTTGGTTCATAGTACTTCGATAATATTGTTATGTAATGGCGTCCTTCTTTTATTTGGAACGAAAAAATTAAGCAATACAGTTGAGTGAAATCCCAAATTGATCCCATATCATAATATCAGCTAAAGGACGTCCTCTGCTGGACATAGGCTTCCCCCAAGGATATATACTGGTCCCATATAAATTGTATCGAAATCGGTGTAGTACTTTATTAGGAAATTAAGAAAAACCAAAAATAATAATGCAAAATTGTAATAAGTTGTTGCGATGGAAGTCGGTTCTTTAACGTGTTTAGCGTTTTCAATTATATTTCTTAGCATTTTTGTAAAAACCACTATATAAATGTATGTGACACGACAAAAATGGCAATTGCGTTTCTCGTATTCATCATCATATCAGCCGAAAGACGTCCACTGCTGTACAAAGGCCACTCAAGAATTGCCACAACGATCGGTCCTGCGCTGACCGCATCCAGCGGCTTCCCTTCAACAGGTCGTCGGTCCACCGAGAAGGAAGTCTGCCTACGCTACGTCTTTTAGTTTGGTAGCCTGGCATCTGCTGGGGAATTAATGGATTGTATGTTAATGGATTAAAAGTACTAGGCTTCCAGGATCTAACAAGAGGTGTTTCAATTCGGTCGATTCTCTGTGAGGAAATGCCAAAGAGTTAACTCGCCCGACTATGGGCGGTATTTTAAATCTACTTAAAGATGAAGCTAAAGAAGTTTCACTTCAGTCGTGTGGTCTAGAGCACACAAGCGTTCGGCTTGCGACACGTTATCACGTAAAATTATCGTCCGTAAACCGACTTTACAGACAACATCGTTTTTTTAGTGCCTTTGATTGCTACTCACCTGATGTAAAATGACGATGCAGTCGAGGGTGTTACACTCAAACCCATATTCAAACTGCAATTGCCCATTTCCTCGCCTCTGCAATAATAAGCATTTTTACCTCAACTTGCCGCCCTGGGTCGGAGTCCACGTTAAGCCCACCCACGCTTTGGACAGTGCACGAGTAGTTATGTGTAAGTTCCCACGAAGATTCATAGGTCCGCTGTCGCATCGTGTTCGATTTAGATTTTATGTTCTCTGGCACATTGGGTTGGATTGGACATTGATTATCACGACCTACAATGAAGAGAAAAGTTGAAAAAACCAAATTGCTTTAAAAAACAAATGATTAACTGTACTGAAATTGAGGCGGTCGTAGATCAGAGAGAGCAACTTGAGTGGTTATCACGCGGGTTAACTCAACTGAAGCATGGGCATTACCTGGATAGATTTGATTGATAGTGGCATTTTAGAGTTCCGCGCCTCAAAAGAATCAAATAAGAAAAAGAAAGAAAATAAATTTATTTTGGCGAGCAAGTATAAGTACAATATTTATACTTACTTATATTATAGATTTAAATACTCTGCCAAAAAAGGCGCCATCTCAGCGTCCCAAAAGGTAAAAACGTAACCATTATAGGATCACTTTTGTGACTGTCTGTCTGTCTGTCTGTTCGTCCGTTCGTCTATCGGAACTACTGCGATTAAGTAAAAATTTGGTACACATATGTAAATCGGTGACCCAAAGATGGATGGACAACGTAAATAAATGAATTTAAAACATGGAAAGATATTTTTTTTATATTTCCGTACTCACAGGAATAATGAAATTATCAAAGTCCAGAATAAGTAGACCCCTATTAACCTAGAGCAAAGTATGTACTGAGAGGTGTTGTACTGTTGGTAGTTAAAGCTTAGTTGTGGAACCCTGTTTGTGTGACCCTGAGTCGCACTTGGCCGATATTTTTTTTCTTGACCGTTCCAGTGCTTAAGTGAAGCCGTTGGTGCCGGTTTCTATCACTTTATCGTTCAACCGCAGTCGTTAAGCTTTGTCAGATGGCTTGAGAAACTTCTGACAGTGGGTTTCCCACAACCTCCATTTACCCGGACTTGGCCCTCACGTGTGAAGTTATAGCCTAACCTTCCCGAGTTTGGGAAGATACCCGTGCCCCAGTAGTGGGGACGTTTGTGGGTGGGAACAATTGCATTGGAAATTAAATGTACCGTACAATACGGTAATTAGAAGACAGTTCAGGGTAACTATTACAGTTTAACACACATTCATGTGTTCATATTTTTTTTTATCCACAATTGATCACCTGATGGTAAGTGACGATGATGCCGAAGATGGAAGCGGGCTTACAAAGATTCCCTAACGCAATGGGGATCTGGCTATCTTACCTCAAGCCGAAACATACAATGCTGTTAACAGTGATGTTTGGCGACAAGACTTACATAAGATGATGGTAGCTAGCCAGGCGGACTATTAAAATGCACTACCACTAACCAAACCCACTTTTACATAGTTGACCCCGCCGGAAATCAAACTCACGACCTACTGGTGTGAAGCGAATGAACTAACCATTATGCTACGGAGGTGGTTAAAAGTGCTAAAAGTTTAAATATTTCATTAAGTTTTTATAACGGACAATATGGGAACTAGAAGACAGTTCGTGGTAAGGATTGTTTTGTTTAGTACAGTATAACACAAATTAATGTGTTCATAATAAAACTTCAAGTTTTTTAAGACATTTTTCACAATAGATTTTAGTCTAAGCTTGTTATGTTATTAACAGTTAGTTTTAATAATATTATAACACGTTACAATCTATGTAAATAAAAAATAATTGCCACATGTATGACGGAGCATCACTTGAGAACGGCCCGACCGATTTGAAAAGTATTTTTTTGTTGTGTTCGTAATTGTCAGGCCAAGGTTTGTATATAACAAAAAAAACTCCACGAGCCGCTGCGGCTTGCGCACCCTCCAGTAAATTAAAAAGTATTTTAACAACATTATTAACGTACAAAATTTTACGAAAAACGGAGACGGAAAAGAGGAGACCTAATAGAAACATTTAAGATACTGAATGGCAACTACAACGTGAGAAACATAAGGTATCTGTATATGATGAATCAGAATAAGCACCTAAGAGGGCACTCTCTGAAATTAACCAAACCTCATGTGCTAGCAACCCCAGTACTCACTTCTTACCATTTCGAACTTGTGGAACTCTCTTAAAGATACAGTGACAAGTGCTCCAACAGTAAACAGTTTCAAAAATAAACTTGTCAAACATTTTAAAAATTAATGAACACAGTGCAGTGATGTGCACGCATCAGCTCATAGAGCTGCTAGTGTGTAAAATAAAAATAATTGTACTCACTCAACCCTGGTATCGTTTCAATATTAACAGTCATCACATTGGGTACACCGTTCCTTGACAGAGTCTCCTGAATATACAGGAACTGTATAAGCGGGTAGTCACCCAGTAAATACTCCTCGCGCCCGCACACTTTGAGCACGTAGTTGCATGGGTGATCTACCCGGAGGTTCAGGGAGTTGGCCTTTTTTCGGAGAATCGCTTCTATGTGCTGCTGGGGCGTGAATGTGGCGGGCACGTTTGATGTGAACGACACCTGTGGACAAAGATTTGGTATGTAGTTAGTTACGCTCATCCCTGACTCACTGAATGACTGTGAGGCTCGCATCATTTATTTTGGACGCTGTCATGTACAATTCACACCTTGGGATAGACTACTTCAGTTACACTCTTAATAGCCACAATACCCTGGTTGGCGAATGCTCTGTTTACGTTGACAGAGGTTCGGGTTAAGGTTAAGATCTTAGTGGTGCCAAATGATTTTGAACATTTTTCGTCTAACAACTATCACTACTAATCAGCCCGCTTCGGCATGTGTTGATGATGGCCGTCATATTAGCCAAAAGACCTCCACTGCTGGACATAGGCCTTCCCCGAGTTGGGGGGTTTTGCCATTATCGCCTCACTTGGCAGGCGGGTTGGCAATGTAAGTGTGCGATGTGGTGGCACGGTACGTGGAAAGGACGCTGCTGGCCATCCTCCGGTTTAGTCCCTTAGTCGTCTCTTACGCCTTCCACCAAAAACAGGGCGTTTAATTCTTCGATATACAGAAAAAAGCATTTTAGTGGCGGTGCCGAAGCTGCTGCTACCACTTTAGAGTGACATTCTGGCCGTGGTGTCGCTTAAGCACTCAGACCTCGGTCATTATGACATCCCGTTGTTTGAGAATCTATACGGGCTGTTTAAGTGAGAGCTTGCTTCATACACAGCTTCAGCCAGTGTCAAGGACGGTTTTTCTAGAAGGCGTTATTTTATTTTTAAGAAGTTGTGCCCGTAATGAAGGCGACCCGTATTGCTAAACTCTCATGTTATCTTGCAGTAACAGCTTTAATCTAGCGCTATAGTGTGGCCGTCGAGAGAATGCTGATTTGACATATGCTAGTTTGAGGTAAGTGTTGTGCCCATAGACATTCATAGTAAATCTATGTACCTATCATGTAGATCTGTATATTAAAAAGGAAAAGGTGACTGACTGGTATATCAACGCACAGCCGAAACCACTAACCGGACTTCGTTGAAATTTGGAATACAGATAGGAATTACGACGTGGGCTTCCGCTAAGAAAGGATTTTGGGAAGTTCCCACGGGAACGGAAAAAAACGGGAACTGCGCGGGCGAAGCTGCGGGCAACGGCTAGTGTAACATATAACAAAATAAAATAGCGTCTCCAAACCGATTGTGCTAAAGTGCACTTTGTGAACCGTCGATTTTAGGAGTGGTAATGGGGTGAAGGGGGTTTGTAAGAAAAAATGTGTGGGGGAAAACTAATTATTCGTCCGGTATGGGGTAATTTTGTGGGGACAGAGTATAAATGCACATGATATTTTTGTCCTTCAGAAAAAAACCGTGCGCATACTCTGTAGGTGCAAGATAAATAAAAAGGGAAAGTTGTAGGCCTTTCTTTAGAAAAGAAAAAATCCTACCCTTGCCGTGCATATGCATTCAGGAAATTGCTACCTACATACGTAAAAATATAGACAAGTTCTGTACTAGTGCTCGCCGGAGACTTCAGCTTGCTCCGCCACCCGCACCTAAATTAGAAATATATAAAAAAAACCTATTACAGATCAAAAAAAGATACAATAAAGTAGCTTAAAATATAAAATTTAAAAGTAAAAATAATAGTTTCAAAAATAAAATACAACAATTCCTACTTAGCAGGTGTTATTAGTCAATTAATGAATTCATGACAGACAAAGTACAACCACGTATAACTATCTACTTACTTTTCTGTTATAAGTAGTAATATCTTTCGGACTCTTTCGGATTCTTTTTATCTTGCAATGCCCTAACAGGGCTCTTGTAGGTAACTAACCTTATATATAAGAACTTTATGCATGTACATGAAAGCAACTGAATAAATAATAATAATATTTTCTTGTAGATAATATGTGTCATGCCAGAGTTTCGTTTTTAGGCTTATAGTTCGGTCGACAGGTAGAATCTGGCTGGACAAAGGCCTCCCCCAAGGATTTCCACGACGACCGGTCCTGCGCTGCCCGCATCCATCGGCTTCCCGCGATCTTCAACAGGTCATCGGTCCACCAGGTGGGAAGCCTGCCTACGCTAAGTTTTCCGGTGCGCGGTCGCCACTCGAGAACTTTACAGCCCCATCTGTTCTACGAGCTATATTTCCACCTAACCCCACTTTTTCCGACCTGTCGACTAGCCTATTAGAAAACGTGTCTCTCAATACTTTACAAGCTTCTGTATGGGTTTGAGAGTTTTTCGTAGGAGCGTAAATAGGTACGAGTACTTGCAGTTGCAGATAGATAGATAGATAGAAATTGAACGTCTCCAAAACGTTGCCATTTGGTTTATTTTCGGTCTACGTAAATACGACCATGTTTCTAAATACAGAAGTAAACTTAAGTGGCTTCCCGTCCGCCGGCGTAGGGACCTACATATCCTTTCCCTTCTATATTCTATCTTGTCCAATCCTAAAACACCCTCTTACCTCAAAGAGTCCTTTCAGTTTCTCTCCTCTACTCATAACCGTACTCTCCGCTCCTCTGACAATCTCTGCCTGTACATTCCTACTCACTCTACTAACTTCTTCGCTCACTCGTTCACTATACAAGCTATCCAGCTTTGGAATTCTCTTCCCGTTTCTATCCGACAAGCTCCTTCTCTTAACTCGTTTAAATATCAAGTTAAAAAATACTTCTTATGTCCTCAATCAACGTATTAGCACTATTCCTTGTCTTACTGATCAATATTTATTAGTATATTAGTATATATTTTTATTGTATCTAAGTATAGTTATTATATGTAAGTATAGTTTATATTATTATTTTTATTTTGTATAGTATTTTTATTAGGTACATGTTGTATTATGATTTAGATTTTATTATTATATTTTTATATATTATATTTTATTTTATTTATAGTAAATTGTTCTATTTTAAATATTGTTGCATAAGTTTGCTTTGCACAGCCCTTACTTTTATTTAATTGTATCCATTCTCTGGGTTGCCTGGAAGAAATTGCTTTAAGCAATAAGGCCTCCTACATTGTACAATTTAAAATTTTACTATTTATTCTGTACTTGTATTATGTAATTGTACAATAAAGAATACTTGATTGATTGATAGACCGTATGGCTCCCGGCTCAGAATAGGGCCATCCTATTTCATCCAATAGGTGTCGTAAGAGCCGACTAAGGGACTCAGACCGGAGGATGGGCAGCAGCGTCTTTCCGTGACTTGCAGCCAATCTGCAACACTGCGATCGCCAACCCGCCTGCCAAGCGTGGCGATTACGGCAACACCCCCCAAATGACCGACACAAAGAAAAAACGGCCCCTAGTCCCCGGCGGCCCCGCTATTCCTGGCTCCGGTGACGGTCAAGGTAACGGCGGGGCATGGGGTGCGAAGAATCCCCGGCAGATGCCAGGCTACCAAAACAAAAGACCTCTGGCCCTGGCAACCTACAACACGCGCACACTGCGAACCGACGTAAAGCTAACAGAACTCGAGGAAGCATTGAGCAGGTTACGATGGGACATCGTAGGATTGTGTGAAGTCCGAAGAGAGGGGGAGGACACCATAATCCTTAAATCCGGAAACCTGCTCTATTTCCGGGAGGTTGACCAACTGTCCGAGGGTGGTGTCGGGTTTCTAGTCCACAAGTCCCTCATTAACAATGTGGTCCGGATCGAGAGTGTTTCGGCGAGGGTAGCGTACCTTATTCTTCGAATTACCAAACGGTATTCGCTGAAAGTTATTCAGGTATATGCACCGACCGCGCAACACTCCGACGACGAAGTGGAGCTCCTATATGAGGATATCTCTAGAGCTCTACATAATAGCTCCCGGACTCAATACACCATTGTTATGGGGGACTTTAACGCGAAACTGGGTAAACGAAGTGAAGGTGAGCTGAGAGTGGGGCAATTTGGATATGGAGAGAGAAATGCACGTGGCCAGCTGCTGGCTGACTTTATGGAGAAGGAGGGCCTCTTTATGATGAACTCCTTCTTCAAAAAGCCTAAACAGCGAAAGTGGACATGGTTGCATCCCAATGGCGTAACGAAGAAGGAGATCGACTTCATCTTGTCGACAAGAAGGCAAATATTCAATGATGTCTCTGTGATCAACTCAGTCAAAACAGGAAGCGATCACCGAATGGTAAGAGGCACATTGAATCTAAAGACTAAGCTAGAAAGATGTCGACTGATGAAGTCCACACTCCGACCAGCACCCATCCAGCTCCAAAACCCCGAAAACTTTCAGCTCTAGTTGCACAATCGCTTCGAATGCCTAGGAGACTGCGAGAATGTGGACGATTATAACGACAGGTTCGTGGAAATTGTCAAAACGGTCGGGTCTAAGATTTTCAAAACTCGCCGTTCAAACAGAACCAAAAAAATCTCTTGACTTCACCAGCAACCTCATGGAAGAAAGACGCAGATTGGTTTTTGTGACAAAAATAATGGAAACTGGGGATAAAAACCCATACGGAATTTGCCACATATAATACGTAAGATTTAGAGGTTCGGGCCTAAACGGAGTTTTAAGAAAAAAATATTATGGGGTAAATTAGAATATATGTATTTTATGATTTATCTAAAAAGAAGGAACAATATGAGTATTAGAAAAAGATGTGATTTACATTGGTTGACCGTGTTGACAATAAAACAATTACCTAATATATTTATGGACAATTTCCGGTAATAAATTTAAAGTAACAATTTTATTTGTATATAAAAGGTTATTTTATAGAATGCCGGTAGGCAACGATCGTCGATGGTACTTAAATAAGTAACTAAGTTCTAAAATAATTAAATTTCACTTTGGTCCGAATTACCCTATCTTTCTAAAAAACACGTATCAGGTACAAAACATTTTTAAAATTTAAAATAAATAACTAATTGGTTAGAAACCGGAAGCAGGAAATCTTCTAGGACGGCAGAAACGTCAGAGAGTCAGAGAGTCGCTCGGGAAAAAGATAACAAAACATTATAAAACAATATCTCCAAAAAGGCCTCAACAAAACATTATAAAACAATATCTTCAAAAATTTAAATGCACATGACTGTCGAAGAGATCACGGTCAACCTTTTGTTTTCCTCTTGTCAAAAAATAACAAATATTTTCAAATTCAATTTCCATAGAGCAACGACATCAAAAAAGAATTTAATTATGAAACGCAACAAAAGAGATCGGCTCGAAACGATAGTTAGCGTTTCATTTTGCAGTCCTCTGAAGACGCTACTCAGTATCGGCAACTAAACAGGCAGATCTCTAAGTCTCTAACTCGCGATTTGCGCCACTTTAATACAAATTGTATTAAAGAGGCGATTGAGAACAACAAAGGCTCAAAAGTGTTCGCTAGAGATCTGCCTGTTGGTCAAAGCCAACTGACCAAGCTGAAGACTGAGGACGGCAGGATCATATCGTCTAAGACTGAGTTGCTGGAAGAAGTTGAGAAGTTCTATGGACAATTGTACATGACCACACGTCTGCCTGTCAGTGATCTGGCTAAAGACCCAAGAGCTAGACTTACCCGACACTATACCGAAGATATCCCGGACGTCAGCCTGTACGAGATTAGAATGGCTCTTAAACAGCTTAAAAACAATAAGGCACCGGGTGATGATGGAATTACGGCTGAACTTCTGAAAGCAGGTGGAACACCGGTACTTAAAGCTCTTCAGAAATTATTTAATTCCGTTATACTTGAGGGACAAACGCCTAAGGCATGGCACAGAAGTGTGGTCGTGCTTTTCTTCAAAAAGGGCGACAATACCCTGCTGAAGAACTACAGACCCATCTCACTTCTGAGCCATGTCTACAAACTGTTTTCGAGGGTCATTACGAATCGTCTCGCACGCAGGTTTGACGACTTCCAGCCTCCCGAACAAGCCAGTTTCCGAAAAGGATTTAGTACCATAGACCACATACATACGCTGCGGCAGATTATACAGAAGACCGAAGAGTACAATCAGCCACTATGCTTGGCGTTCGTGGACTATGAGAAAGCCTTCGATTCGGTGGAAACCTGGGCTGTGTTGCAGTCTCTCCAGAGGTGCCAAATTGACTATCGATACATCGAAGTGCTGAAGTGTTTGTATGAAAACGCCACCATGTCGGTTCGCCTCCAGGATCAAAACTCGGAACCTATCCAGCTGCAGCGAGGGGTGAGACAGGGAGATGTTATATCTCCGAAACTGTTCACCGCCGCCCTGGAAGATGTTTTTAAGCTTTTGGACTGGGGTGGACTCGGCATCAATATCAACGGCGAGTACATCACCCACCTTCGATTCGCTGACGATATCGTAGTCATGGCTGAGACTATGGACGACTTAGGCACAATGCTCGATGGCCTCAGTAGAGCCTCTCAACAAGTGGGTCTTAGAATGAACATGGACAAGACGAAAATTATGTCAAACGCCCGTGTCATACCTACTCCTCTGAAGGTTGGAGGCTCTACACTCGAAGTTGTTACCGAATATGTATACCTGGGACAAACAGTCCAGTTAGGTAGGTCCAACTTCGAGAAAGAGATCAATCGTCGAATCCAACTCGGCTGGGCAGCGTTCGGGAAGCTTCGCAATATCTTTACGTCCCAGATACCGCAGTGTCTTAAGACCAAGGTCTTCGACCAAAGTGTGTTGCCAGTGATGACGTACGGAACTGAGACATGGTCGCTTACTATGGGCCTCATAAGAAGGCTCAAGGTCACCCAAAGGGCAATGGAGCGTGCTATGCTCGGAGTTTCTCTGCGTGATCGAATCAGAAACGAGGAGATCCGTAAGAGAACCAAAGTAACCGACATAGCTCTCAGAATTGCTAAACTAAGGTGGCAGTGGGCGGGGCACATTGCTCGTAGAACAGATGGCCGTTGGGGCAGTAAAGTTCTCGAGTGGCGACCACGCACCGGAAAGCGTAGTAGGCAGGCCTCCCACTCGGTGGACCGATGACCTGGTGAAGGTCGCGGGAAGCCGCTGGATGCGGGCAGCGCAGAACCGGTCGTCGTGGAGATCCTTGAGGGAGGGATATGTCCAGCAGTGGACTTCCTTCGGCTGATATGATGATGATGATTGATTGATAGATGATTCGCAAGTACCATTAACTTCGTCTAGTCAAGTGTGGTTATTTTTTTTAATTTTTTTATTCACAATTGGTAAACCCTTGACAACATCTCACCTGGTGGTAAGTGACGATGTGGCCGAAGATAGAAGCGGGCTTACCAAGATTCCCCAACGCAATGGGGAACTGTTATTCCAGGCGAGGCCTCCACCTCCGAGAAGTTTTCAAAGGTATAGATCCAGTGCGTACACTTTGTCAGCACCGACACCGCTCGGATCGACATCGAATTTCTCGGGCAATTTATATCGAGCAAGAGAGCTCTCGTGTTGGGTTTTTGGAGGAAGGCTGCTGGGCTCTTTAAGTTACCGGCCCCTGGAAACCTTCGCCAATAAAAGATCTCTTGAAAAGAAAGCGGTTGCGTAACGAAATAAATACGTGGGATCTGGGTTGAATGTTGTTAAGCTATATAACAAAGATTCGGCTATTTAATATCCACAACTAGCATGATACTTCTAAATAAAAATTTAAAACTAAAGATTGTCTGGAAGAGATCGCTTGTTAACGATAAGACCGCCTATATGTACAACTTGCTCAATCATTGCAACTTTTTTTCCTCTTATGTTGTGCAACAAAGTGTTTTTAATCAATCTATCCATCCAAGACAAGGCTTAATACCACACTAATTGACGTAAGCCATCAAATAGACCGATAGCGCTGGGCTATTTTGAGATCATAGGTTTAAAAAATTGTAATGTTGCTTATTTTTTGCCTATGGATACAGTCGTTCATGTAAAGCTTATTATTGCGTTTTGTGTCACATCTGTCACTTGCATTTTAGCAATTCGATGATTTGATGTTGGTTTTTAGGGTTCCGTACCTCAAAAGGTAAAACGGAACCATTATAGAATCACTCTTGTGTCTGTCTGTTTATCTGTCCGTCCGTCTGTCACAGTCAATTTTCTCCGAAACTCCTGGATCGATTGAGTTAAAATTTGGTACACATATGTAAGTCGGTGACCCAAAGATGGACATGTAACGTAAATTAATTAATTTAAAACATTTTCTAATTTACCCCCCAAAAGTGGCTCCCATGTTAAAAATAAATTTATATACGTTACATGTACGTTTTTGGGTCATCGACTTACTTATTATGTGTACTTACCAAATTTCAACTCAATCGGTCCAGTAGTTTTTTTTTAAATAAACATTTATTTTTTGAAAAGGCTAAGTAACTCTACTTTGCGCGAATCCGACTCGCACGTGACCGATTTTTTTTAAACAATCTATACGGGCAAAATTTATTTAATGTTTAAAATAATTATGTTTACATATCTAGGACAAACCTGCGGAGTATGCAAACCCAGTTTGTTAAGTATTTTGTTTTCCAAGCTATAATCGCCTAAAAAAAATTACAATCTGTAGAGTATATTCAATATCATAATTGCATGAAAAATCGACTTGCGGTCGAGGCGGGCAAAAATACCGACCGGTGAGTAGTGTCCCGCCCGCGCCTTTCAGATTTCGTGGATAAAAAACAACACAAATTATGAATACCTATAAAGTGTTTTGTTACACTATAATAATGATAAAGACTCTTTTGTGGCTTTACAGGATATTTAATAAAAAAATAAAATATCTATAAGTGTCGTGGATGAATTCGACACAAAATATTTTGAACAACAGATATCAGTAATCTTAAACGCGTGTGACGTGTTTGAATCTGGTTAAATATCAGGATTCTCGTAGACAGAGATGACACAAAATGTGTAATGTGTGTAAACATCAGTTACTATTTCGTTATTAACATGAAAGTAAAATTTTCATCTTTATTTTCTTGGCGTTCAATACTGACCGCAAAGACAAATACCTAAATTTCTACCTATGCAAGTACCTAGGATGACACTAACTAATGTGTTAGGTTGGGCAAATGGTCCGGAAACTATGCGAAACACAAACAACTTGAACATTCTTGGAATCTTAAAACTTAACTCTATCGGTCTAAAAATATGAGAGAGAGAGAGCAACTCTACCATAAGGCAGCGATGCCTGTTTCTTCTTAGTCGTATAGGTTTTCAGTAGACATTATATTACTATCAATCAAGGAACCCCGTATCCCCTTAAAATGGCGGCCATTTGAAAACTTTAAGGTTAGATTTTTTCCTTTCTTTAACATTTTTATTTAATAAATTTATTTGAAAGCTTGTAAAATTCTGCGTCTTTTGATACCCATATTATTAATAACCAACAAAAAACGAATAAGATTTGAAAAATCTGGCATTCCAATAACTTTTTTTTTCCATTTCTTACTTTTTCGAAAACGAGCACGTTGCCACGGATTTTATTTTTATTTTGATGCGCGTTATTCGTAGCTATCAAATGGTACCCTAATCATTGTTATTTGTAGTCCTTGAAATTAAAGTACCTACCTGAAGCACAGTATATAGATTAATACTAGCGTACAGTATGGACACTCCCTGCCGCTCTCTAGATCCAACCTCACCTCACGCCCCCCGTCACGCTACAGTTTGGTTACCGAATGAAAGGGTTGTCACACACGGAAAAGATACTATAAGATGTCTTTATCCGACTAGATATCTTACGTTTACTTAAGTTCACGTTTTCCCGTGTTTTACATCTATTTTTTTTCAACAAAATTACGAAGAACGAAATCAATGCGTTCTTCATACAAAATTTGAAAATTAATTTAGCTGTTACTTGATTTGCGACCCCTAGTTATTTGACCCTTTTTGTTTTAAATTAGATTCAGTTTACACCTTTAAAAGGAATACGTCACATTTGAAATAACCCTGACTGTAGTGATAAGCAAAGCAAGACCAAGACCAAGACTTGGACAGTCTTGGTCTTGGTCTTGGTCTTGGTCTTGCTTATTCAGTCTTGGTCTTGGTCTTGCTCAAATTCGTCTAGTCTTGGTCTTGGTCTCGGTCTTGGTCTTGCTCACTCGGTCTTGGTCTTGCTGAAATACGTTTAGTCTTGGTTTTGGTCTTGGTCTTGCAATAAGGTCTTAACAAACATTTTTCAACAAATTTTTTCAACATTCCGTTTTTTATCGACAAACATGTGTAAATGTAAAATATAAATTCACTGTCTATAAATTTAAAAAAATTATGTTAAAACGTTATTGCTTATTGTTATCTAATCATAAATTATAAATAAATAGTTTAAAATTAATTATTAACTACTAAAGTACTATATTTTATTGCAGTTTGAAAATATTATAATTACATTAATTAGCTTATAATTAACTTATTATTGTTTATTTTTTATTGATGCCCACGAATTAATGCATAGCAGCCATCGAGCTGACTCGTTATTTAATCGATTGCGATGTTTACATTTCAGTTATGAAAACTCGAGAACCTACCCTTCCACCTACGCATAAATTGACCTTTTAGCGAGAAAAAAAGGCCTTGAGAAAAGTGAAAATATTGAAAGAAAAATTAAATTTCCTTTGTACTTTATCCATGTGTTATCCAGACGTTGGGACAAGGAATACTTACTCTTGGAACATTTTTTTAATTTTTTTTTTATCAGTGGTAAAGTTTCTTTGTTTTTTTTATGTATAACGTTAAAATGTAGAAAACAAACTGACAATTCGACACGCCAACTATATTGTTCCGAGAAAAGCATATGTTAACGCTGTTACAAATATTTTATCTCATTTATACACTGTTAGTAAAAATGTTCGATTGAGTCTTGCGTATTTGGTCTTGGTCTTGCACAATCGGTCTTGGTATTGGTCTTGTTCTTGTTTATTCTGTCTTGGTCTTGGTCTTGCTAGACTAAGGATAGTATTGGTCTTGGTCTTGGCCTTGCTTTTTTGCAAGACCAAGACCAAGACTGCAAGACCAAGACCAATTTTACTCATAACTACCTGACTGATTCATTTCGTACCGAAGTTGGTAAAATAAATATTTCAAATAACAAGTATAATTTTATTTGTTTTATTGAATTAATTATGCCGAGCTACATATAAATAAGATATCTCTGCGCATACAATACAATTAGACTAGAAATGATAAATGGCGGCGCTTCTATTTGCGTCTTGCTCAAACAATATAAATCTCTCGCTCACACGAACTACCTAATCTATGGAAACAATGCTATTTATATTCCCAATCTTTAATTGTAAGTATTTATTTAAATAAAATTACGTTACCTCACCTTTTGAAAATACATTGAAAATTCGATTAAATATTTTTAGTGACCAATGCCGCCGGTGATCAGCCCTACTTGCATTCACGTCTATAGATACGTCAATATATATATATATATATATATATATATATATATATATACATATATACATACTGACGTATCTATAGACGTGTGAATCATTTCTCGCTCGTTAGTATGAAGTGCCCGGGGTGTGCCTGAAGTAAGAAATCATCATATCAGCTCATATACGTCCCTACCAAGGGGCTCGAGCCTACCCTGAATCAGGGCAATCGGGCCTTAGTCGACCACGCGGGCCCAGTGCGGGTTGGTCGACTTCACACACAACCTTCGAGTTTCTTCGCAGGCGTGTGCAGATTTCCTCACGATGTTTTCCTTCACCGTAAGAGCGTCGGATAAACGAACATATGAAATCGAAATTCGAAAACACAATGGTACGTGGCAAGATTCGAACCAGGACCTCCCGGTCAGGAGGTAGCGGCCCTGGCCTCTACACCACTGACGCTCATTTTTTAAAGTAATAAATAAAATAATAATTTTCAAAAAACCTAAATAGTTTAGGTACAAGCTTTAATCCTACCTAATTCCGACCCCTGCATTATATTACTTTTTTGTTGCAAGTAAGCTGTAGTTGGCCCCTTAAAGGGAATGTATTGAATTGTCAGTAACCCTGTATAGAAATTCCTTGTTTATAATAATAAAATATCACAATGTAATATTACGAACTTTTTGCATCTTTTTTGTCAGTGGTGTCAATTTGGTAATGACATTTGTAAATAATATATTGATTGTCAAAGCCACGTGAAATCGAACTAAATTTTCGGAATTATAAGTAATAATTCATGAAAAAATAATAGTCCTTCAAAATCTTTGAAAAAAAAAAACGTTTTAGAGGGCTAACATGTTGGTATCTCACTTCAACCTTAAGCACAATGACGAAGAGGAAGGAGAGGAGTTGCACGAAAGCTCTCCGGAACCGAAAACTGAAGTTGACGAGCATCTGCAGCTGCAGTCCAAGAAGCTGTACAAATCTGAAGTCAGTATCAGGCTCAGCTTGCTAGGGAAGACTTCTGATGGCGATGGGTAAGAAAAACAGACTTTTCATAAAAACAACGACAAACACACTTTTTTATCATCGCTTACTATTTATTATACTATTAGGCGTTGCCCGTGCAGTTCTTGTTTTTGCCGTTCCCGTGGGAATTTCCCAAAATCCTTTCTTAGAGGATGCTTACGTCATAATCGTTATCTGTGTGCCAGATTTCAGCCCGATCCATCCAGCGATTTGAGCTGTGCGTTTTTTAAGATCTCTGTTTTACTATAAGCATGAGGCACCAGCAATATTCAGTAAAAAGGCCTGTATTCGGAGCTAAATGGAAAAGACAGCATAAGAAAACTAGTGAACTTAAATGAGGACACACAACTCTCCCTCTATTTGTTGTGCTTCACATTTATTTTTATACTATCTCTCTTTTAATAATAAGGCTATTATAGAAAGCCTAAGAAAACTGGATACTTAAATAAAAAGACGACATACAACATGATACAACCCTTATCCGGTGAGCGTCGGTGGCGTAATGGTTAGGGCCACTGCCTCCTGTCCGGGAGGTTGTGGATCGAATCCTGTCACGTACCAATGTGTTTATCCGACGCGTCGAAACAGAAGAAACTCGAAGGTTACGTGTAAAGTCGACCAGACTGGGCCCGCATGGTTGACTAAGGCCCGATCGCCCTAATTCAGAGTAGGCTCGAGCCTCTCGATGGGGACGCATATGAGCCGATATGATGATGATGATGACAACCCTTATCTCTGTATTATACTACCTATCACATTTTATTTAAGTATTATATAGTATTTTTCTCAGCTAATTTTATACTATTTTCAGACATTTTAAATCTGAGAGACAAATATAAGATGATAATGTACAGTCGAGTTCATTAATATATTGGCAGGGCCAATGGTTAAAAACATTGTAAGCGTCGAAATGAATATAAAGTTCTATATAAATATTTAATGAACCGTTTACATGATAACATTTTATTGATATCTACATTATGTTTGTATATAACTTCATATTAATTTCGACGCTTACTATGTTTTGAATCATTGGCCCTGCCAATATATTAATGAACTCGACTGTACCTGGTTTGTTACAGATACACATATTTGAAAGCAACATGCACTGGAATGGGTCTAACCGATATTACAGCGATAAAGTGCTTTAGGCATCTCCAATTTATCGACTTTTCACACAATAACTTAGACCTGGATGGATTACAACCCGTCACAGAACTTCCTTTCCTAATATCTCTCCAGGCAGACAAAAACAAACTTACATCAGCAGCTTTGAAAAGAGCAAAGTACCTTCAAGTACTAATACTGAACAATAATGGCATAACTGCAGTAGACAACGTTTACCAACCAGAACTGTCCACCTTAGAACTCGGTTTCAACAACATAACCAAAATACATTTCGATACGAAAATGCCGACGCTGAAGGTTCTTGATTTTCGCAATAACAAGTTGACTGACTGTCTCGGTTTTCATTTTCCTAATTTGGATAGCTTGTACTTGGCTGGGAATAAGATAACTAGTATGGTAGGAATAGAGTCGTTGGAGAATCTGAGGATCCTGCACGTCAGAAACAATCCGATAAAACTGCTATATGGGTTCTGCAAGGAGCATAAAAAGTTGCAGTATTTGAATTTACGGAATTGTAAAGTTGGTACCGTGATACAAGTCAAGAAACTTCGGGTAAGTTTATGTCGGGTAGCTTATTCACAGGTAGCATTATATAAAGTAGGTAGTTTTTCTACTCCCATTTGGTAATTTGCTTCATACATAACCTCAAATCATATCACAAAAGTATTCATTCCTACAAGTCGTTTTACAATGATCATTTCAAACGAGACAACTGTAAATGAAACCTTTTAAATATTTTTATGGCTTTGAATTCAAAAACTCAATATATGATTATGACAAAATTTCAATATAATTTATTTATTTCATGGTCGTAGAAAAAGTTGTATGCCACTGCACGCAATTAGCCATTGTAACACTCGTGCTGTATATTGTGCCACTCAGCTTCGTTTCGTGGCACAAACTAGCACTCATGTCACAATGGCTCTCATTACTTGGCAGTGGCATAAATAACTATTGTCGCGAGAAAATTGATTGGCTGTCTCTTTCGTTAGCTCGGTGTTAGAACGGGACTGATGCTTTATCGTGTTACATCGCAATTCTGCTTGAGCAGAAAGTGGTTTGAGTTGCTTTAGTACACACTTCCTTTTGTTTAAGGACATAAATAATGTTTGTATTATTTACATTTCCTTGAACACTAATTCGAAGATCGAAGGATAAAGTGCAGTTTTCTGCAACAAAATGATGCGGCAAACAAAACTGTATGAGCTCTAGCGGTAGTATGGCCAAATCCATACTACCGCTAGAGCTCTATATCCCCTTTAGCGTGTACCTTTTAAGCTTGCCAAAAACCTACTAGCAATTCGATGCGGCAAATAAATTGTCGACAAAAATTTATGACACTTAAAAAGACCATATAGAATAGATTGCCAGTCAGAGATCACATGAAAAAAACTTTGTTACAGGTGCTTCCAGCTTTAGATACACTGGTAATGAAAGGCACCCCCTATATGGGCGGCACAGGGCAGGAGGGGGCAGAAGGGGGGCTTGAGGAAGAGGACCCTGAGGCCAGACTTGAAATACTGGCAGCCTTGCCGCGACTCAAACGCATCAATAAGGCAGTGGTCAGTCCCGATGAAAGGTATGCACATGCACCTTTCATCATTCATCATCATTACAGCTCATATACGTCCCCACCGAGGGGCTCGAGCCTACCCTGAATTAGGGCGATTAGGCCTTAGTCGACCACGCGGGCCCAGTGCGGGTTGGTCGACTTCACACACAACCTTCGAGTTTCTTCGCAGGCGTGTGCAGGTTTCCTCACGATGTTTTCCTTCACCGTTACAGCAATCGGTAAGTATGTACGTAAGTTTTTGAAAAACTCATTGGTACATTGGCCGTCCAGATTTGAACCCGGTACCTCTGGTTAGATGGACCGAGTCGTTACCGGTTGAGCCACCGACGCTATATTGCACATATATATACATGCACCTTTACGTTTTCCTAACTTTATATCATTAAGATTGCCTACAACCACCTGAGGATATAAGACAAGGTCCAATTTACACATTTATAAATACAATGAGTAGAAGTATATTGCTTTGACTGGAGTACCGAAAACGAGTATAAGACAAGGTCCAATTCACACAATTATTTAATAAATACAGTGAGTAGAAGTAAGTACATATATTGCTTTGACTGGAGTACTGACAACCTGAGGGTACAAGACAAGGTTCAATTTACACATTTATAAATGCAGTGAGTCACTCAAGTGGCAAGTAGAAGTAAGTACATTGCTTAGATTGGAGTACTGACAAAAACCCCAGTTAAACCCAAAATGTCGGGTTTTACCCAGTTTAACCCGGCGCCAATGACGCTGGGTCATATTGACCCGAGCGATTTTCAATTCGGGAAATTTCGAAAAAAACATATTATAATCGTTATTGATTTTCTCAGTAGCTGGAGATAAGACCTCAATTCATATGATTTGTACCATAGTGTAGTGAGCAAGCGCCAGTGAAGAATGGTAAAATCCTTTTTCTTGAATAAAACGGGTATAAAACGGCTACAGCTCCATACATTTTTAGTTCCAAAAGAGATATTCTTTTAGTTGCCCTTTTGAGGTTGTTGCATTAAAACTAAATTATAGCTTGATATCTAAATTAACTTAAACATCTTGGTACTACAATGACTTCATGGTCATGCAATAGTTCTTACTTTGTATTATTTTTTTTATAATTCAGCAGATAACCAGATAATTAAGAAAAAAAACATTCGGGTCATATTGACCCAGCGTCATTGTCCGCGTTATTTTTTACACGTCATTGGCGCCGGGTTAAAACCCGTGTTTTCAATCCCTTAGGAATTTTAGTGTTAATCCGAGAACCGGGTTTTAAAACATTTTTTTGTGAAAACCCGGGTACTTATTCCGGACATCACATGGTGAGTTTATGGAGCCTCAGGTAGTGTTAATCCGAGAACCGGGTTTTAAAAATTTTTTTTGTGAAAACCCGGGTACTCATTCCGGACATCACATGGTGAGTTTATGGAGCCTCAGGTAGTGTTAATCCGAGAACCGGGTTTTAAAACATTTTTAGGTGAAAACCCGGGTACTCATTCCGGACATCACATGGTGAGTTTATGGAGCCTCAGGTGACTTGACTATACATGCCCTGTATATTATGTATAGAATAAATGGATTTCTCATACATTTCTAACTGTGGAAATCTGTAAAGGCTTTAGAATTTAGTCATACCATTTAGTTATATGTGTTAAAGAATAGCTGATGATTTCCCAAACTGTAAAAATAAAAAAAATAAATAAAATTTCGGTCAGCTCATTGGCCGGTTTTGTATGAAAAATATAAATAAAAGTTCGCGATTTTAGCAAAGTTTAAGAACAAAAGTTGTTCAGTTTGATGAGTACAAGCCCACCTTAAAGTATCACAGAACCTTTATGTTACAGCCTGTATAGCAATTCTTTTCACTACGTAATTTTTAGGAAACTATGACAAAGATTGAAAAATGCATTAGCAATTTTTTTTATTTGCTGCCTGTCGTGTTTGATACAATCACAAACCAAAATATAGCTCGCCAAATTATTCAAGGTGAACATACTAGAGAACCTATGTTTTGTCCGATTGGGTATTTTAGAGAAATAAACATAGACGTCTGTACAAAGTTATAATCAATGTAATCATTACCGTCTTGCAGAAAAGAAGCCAAGGACCTGATGATGCAGTGGCTCGAAGAAGGCGAGCATGACGAAGAACAGGAGCCGGAAGAGATGGGAGAAGAGCATGCACTTAATGAAGGAGTGGACGATTAAACTGAGCAGATTATCGAATGTTATAGTGGATAGATTTTTTTAAATACGTATCTGTTTAAAATTCAGCTTCGTATGTTTGTGCCAGCAAAACTCGAAAAGTACTTTGGCGAGATGTTGTGCGCACGCCCGGAAAGGCTTGCAACATTTCAGCGATAACCAACATGAACATAATACTTGCGGTTGGGGCACCGCGCTCCCTCGATATCCACGCGGCCGAAGCCGCGGGCATTAGCTAGTATTATATTAAAATGCAGATTTTAAAATGTATAAATGTTATCAGAGCACAATCATTCTTCAAGAAGAACAGAAATTAATTGGCACTTTGTTACTTGTGCTTTATTTTCAAATTTAGTTTGAGTAAGACTGTCAAAAAATCAACTAAAAGATGAAAGGTTTCATATTAACATGTTGTGTATTGCAACTTTCACAAACTAACCCCACTCACACAATAATTCGAATTCGGCAGATCTTCAAGTCTTACAGTTCGGATGGGTAACAAAATTAAAAAAAACTAAAATAATAAAAAATAGTTGGAATTATCACAATTTTGTAGTGGCGTGTCATGAATTCAAGACGTGGTGACTGAATTAGTGTGCAAAGTTTCAAAAAATTTGTTTAGCAGTTGTATATTTGGATGAAATTCACGACCTCATTCCCCCAGCTCCCTTCCACCTTCGGTCCACGAGACGCAGGGGGAGGTTCTACCCCTTTGTTGTTGATATTTAGCCTACACGCACGAAGCGTTACGCGTCCTCATTTATTATGCGGACAGCGATGGAGTGGAACTCCTTGCCTGCGTCTGTGTTTCCCGACTCCTATAATTTCAAGGCGAGAGTGAATAAGCATTATTTAAGTTTGCGTGTACCATCGGGCGAGATATAGTCAAATGTACTCAAATTTTAAATTGAAAAATAAATAAAAAAAACTGTTGAAACAAACCAAAACTAAGATTTGTATCAGACCAATCTAAGAAAACAAAAAATATATCACCTCAGTATATGCTATCTTCGTGTGCAGTATGAAGCATTTGTTGTTCAGGTGCTTGGTGAGAGTCTCCGGCACGTCTCCGTGGTCAGCCAGTCGCGGTGGACACCGGTATCTTAGCTTTTCCAACCCTTCACTCTTTGAGCGTTTCCTGAGGTTTTCTTCTTCTAGAATTTTTATACGCGATCGAAAGTCATTTACTTCTGAACTTCTTAATGCGTCAAATTCATTGAGACCTGCAAGCAAGGGCAGTGTGATATATGATAACTATACGGTAGTTGCCTACTAGTCATCAGACTTACTTTTTATGAACTATTATAAAACGAGATTTTGTTCTAAAAATGTTTAAAATATTGAACTATGACGTTATAACTTTCATTGCATTGCAGTTGACATACTAATTATGTGATTTAGATCTAATTAATAAAAAAAAATCGTCGGTTACTCAACCGGTAACGACTCGGTCCCCCTAACCAGAGGTGCCGGGTTCAAATCCAGACGGCCAATGTTCGAATGAGTTTTTCGAAACTTACGTACATATACTCACCGATTGCTTTAACTGTGAAGGAAAGCATCGTGAGGAAACCTGCACACACCTGCGAAGAAACTCGAATGGGTGTGAGTGAAGTCGACCAACCCACACTGGGCCTGCGTGGTCGACTAAGGCCCAATCGCCCTAATTCGTGGTAGGCTCGAGCCCCTCGGTGGGGACGTATATGAGCTGATATGATGAATAATAAAAAAATATAAATAAGGCTTTTAAGTTTTGATCAGATTTGCATTTATCTGACAAATAGAAATATACATAAAAGTTTAATTATTTAATCTTGAATGTTTATAAATAAGAGTTTTCTCATGTTGTTGTTGTCTTGTTTCATGTTGTCTCCCTTCTCCTTCGAACGAAGTACTGAATTAATTTATATGAGTTTTTCACTGTTGGATAGTTTGTTTTTTCAGGAAGGTTTTTTTGTCTACTTGAATATTATACTACCTATTAGTTGCTCGAAATTGAGACGAAACTGATGTTTCGATGATTCTAAATAAGCCATAGTGGTGTACAGCATACACATGCTGTACTGTAAATAAACTTTTAAGCAGTAAGCAGATTTTATATCTATGTGGGCTACCTATTTCTTTGTATATTTCCCGTTAATTTATTTTTAATGCCTGAAAAATATGGGTAATACCAACCAGCCAGGTAAAAACCATCGCGAGTAAAGAAGGAAAAGTATGTATGTTGGTGTGCCCACACACTAGACATCTGGCTGCAAGCTAACTAATCAGAGCAAACAATGGAGACCAAAACACTACTGAGTTATAGATACATAATTACAATAATATAGGCATTAGGTATAACTGATAGACCTAAAGGCCAGGACCCTTACTTAAACAACGAAAATGCTCATCACAAAAATGCTTATCTTGAGAATCAAATTAATTACCCAGGAACTAAGTGCACTAACCTCACCCTAATAAGTGTCAATTAAGAATCCGGAAATAAGTCTGTTTGTTTTTGACTACAGTATAGGGCAGATAACAACATAGAATAATTTTCATGCATAGTTCCTGAGGGATCCAGAAAAAACTCAGTTTTGCATACAAAAAGGCTTATCAACTGTGGATAAAAAAAAGAGCTGGCACCACCCACCCTCAAGTAAAGCTAAGCTGGAAAGTGAAGCCGCGGGCAAAAGCTAGTATATCTTTCTTTTAATTAAACATCTGAGTAGGTATCAAAACCATATCCTGTTTTTCTCAACTTCTTATCAGTGACCAGTATTGTCAACACGTTCACATATTTACGGGGTGACTATGAAATGAATTCATACATAATAATATGAGGATAACAAACAAACTATTTATGAGGTCATAGGAAAAGGTGTTCTGCTAAAATGTCGCCATCCATGCAAATGAATGATTTCATTGATTAATACTAGTGCATTATTAATCTATTTGTTTGTACATATAAATATAAATACTTTAGATAACAACAACGTAACTAAACGCCTTCTTGAAATTGTCAAATCGTTTAACTTAACAGTCCACATTACAGAACCTACTAGAGGCTCAGCGTGTATTGACCATGCGTTCAGTAACATTACCGATGCAACTGGACAAATACTTCCCTTATGGCTCTCCGATCATGATACTGCCCAACTTTTAAAGTTTTGTGTCAAAAAGAAGAAGATTCTACCCAGATCTGTATTTGTCTTTAAACGTAGTTATTCTAGTGAAAACATTGTTAAATTTCAAAACTCTTTAAGTAATATTTCTTTCGCTGAAGTTTTTTCTGAACTAGACCTGAATAAAGCCTTTGACAAATTTTATGAACTGTTTAGGCTGTTTTATGACCTTTGTTTTCCCGTTATAAAAATAAAAACAAAAGGTAAACCTTTCCAAAACTGGATAACAAAGGGTCTACGAAAATGTTGTAATACAAAGAAGATTCTTCGCTTTAAATACTACACACAAAAAAATGAACACAATAGGGAAAAATATAATAAATACAACAAAAGATTAAGAAAGTGTATTTACAATGCAAAACGACGTACCAACAATAATTACATAATAAATAGTAAGAACCTTTGTAAATCTACATGGGAAGTAATAAATAGTGAGACAGGAAAATCAAACATCGACCAATATATTGACATGATTAAAAATAATGGTAATACTATATCTATTCCCGCTCAAATAGCTGAAGCATTTAATGACTATTATATTAATCTAACAAATAAAACTAATTTTAAATCAAAACTCACCTGTAATAAATATTTACAATCCAACTCAATCTATCTATCTCCCATTGATGAAAATTGTGTAAGTACAATTGTAATGTCCCTAAACACAACCAATTCTGTAGGTTATGATAATATTTGTACCAAAGTTGTTAAGTCGTGTAAGGATCAGATAAAAGCTGTTCTTGTATATCTTATTAATCTATCTATGGAGACAGGAACATTTCCAAGCAAACTGAAAGTCTCCATTGTTAAACCTTTATACAAAAAAGGCTCTAGAGATGACATGGAAAATTACCGACCCATCACACTGATACCAATCTTCTCGAAAATTTTCGAAAAAGTAATACACGCGCAGTTAATGAATTTCTTTCAGAAATATGAAGTTATTAAAAATGATCAATTTGGGTTTCAAAAAGAAAAATCAACCACTCTTGCAACATTTAATTTGATTAAAGAAGTTCTACAGAGTAAAAATTCCAGGCTACTCACGACTGTTCTTTTTTTCGATATGTCAAAAGCTTTCGACTATGTATCACATGATCTGTTACTTTTGAAGCTTGAAAATAACGGTATCCGAGGTCCGGCACTAAAATGGTTAAGTTCATATCTTTCAAATAGAGTACAATGTGTGAATATTCCTAATCTTGATCATAAAAATATACAACATTCACACAGATCTGAATTTAAGACTAATTCTTATGGGGTACCACAGGGTAGTGTGCTTGGCCCGCTTCTGTTTCTTATTTATATTAACGATCTACCTGATGTTACAAAACATAGGACCATTTTGTTCGCAGATGACATTTCTATAATTGTGACATCTAATAATAATATATCTAATCTGACATCTAATAATAATATATCTAATCTGACATCTAATAATAATATATCTAATCTGACATCTAATAATAACCTGACATTAAATAATCACGAACTTGACATTAATAAAACACTTGTAGAAATAATTGGATGGCTTCAAAATAACAATCTTCAAATAAATCTTACCAAATCAACTTATATAAATTACAATAATAATCAAAAATTAAATGTAAATTATAAAGGACAAACTCTACAAAGTGCACTGTGTGTAAAATTCCTTGGTATTACAATAAACAACAGACTAAATTGGCAAGAGCAAATCGACAAAATTAGTGCCAAAATTAACAGCTTTTCTTTTGCACTCTTTAAATTGACAAGGGTTGCGTCGAGAACTACGGCAATTACAGCTTATTATGCTCACGTCGAATCCATCCTTCGGTACGGAGTAGTAATCTGGGGCAACGGCACAAATATTAAAAATGTTTTCATTGCCCAAAAAAAATGTATACGCGCAATATACGGAGTAGCACAAGACGTATCTTGTAGACCGCTATTTAGGAGCTTGAAGATCTTGCCGCTACCATGTCTTTACATATTTGAGGTGGCTAAATTTGTAAAACGATATGAGAAATCATTTTACCAACAAGCGCGACAAGTAAATGCCAGAGTAAAAAGAAACCCTAATAGGCTGGTTATGAGCGACGTTCCAAAAACGACCTGTTATAAAAAGAATTGTTACTGGATGGGTTACGTTATATATAACAAAATACCAGAATCATACAAAGACCTTACCTATAACAAGTTTCAAAAATGTCTACGCGAATGGCTGCTTCAAAACATGTTCTACTCTCTTGGTGAGTTTTTGGATCACAAGTTAGTGGTGCGGAATTAAAAAAAAAAGTTAAACATGTATATGACTGTAAGATTTAAATACGTACCTACCTTTTATTACTGTGTTAACATTTGCATGCTATATTAATGGCTAAACAAGTGATTCTGTATTTTTAAATAGAACATCTTACTTGTAGTACCTTGTTTAAAAGCGAATAAAGAATTACTTACTTACTTACTTACTTACTTACATGTACATAGATATTACTGAGGCAAAGATTAATCATTTCTGAAGGTATTTTATTAATGTTTATTACAGTTTATAGTGATAATGATGATTAATTATAATACAAAGTGGCATACTACTTTGATTCTCAAAGGGATTTATAGTAGTTTTCATGTGCAACCTCTTCTGAACTGTATTAAATTATTTTTTATTAAATTTATCTCAATTTTCAGAACTTATGCAGTATTATATCTTATGGTACCTTCAGAAAATGAGTGCGACAAAGAAGAGAGAGAGAGAGATGCGGTATTATAAATTACCTATATTTGTTTGTTTTACCAACATCTACGGTTTACCCAGCAACACCCAGATTTGGCCAATTGTTAAGTCACCTTCTTGAAAAAAATTCAAAAACATTGGAAGTGGACTTCTAATTACCGCTGGCTTTTACATTCCACATTTATTACCACATATGCTACTTTGATATACTAAAATGTATCCAACCAAATATCAGTGGTAATGTCATGTTAATTTTTAGAAGGATTTGTGTAAAAAAATATATTTTATCAATTAAACAATAAGAGACGGTGGGCAAATTATAATAATATGGAGCCTGGTCCAAGAGCTGTCACACATTTGAGTATACTAAAAGTAAGGGCACTTTAGTGGCTACAAAACGTTAAATGAGTTTAGAATTGTTGTTTTTCACCTACAGCAAAGCTTTGACACCAAATATCTCAAGTCTCCCAGGCTAGATTTTGATGCGAACACCATTAGTCTGCAGCCACTGAAGTGCTCTTCGTTTGATATATCACTCATCTGTGGTGGCTCTTTGACCACTTTTGCCCACCATCATTTAATTAAGAAAAGAATGTAGTGAAAAATTCGGATCCGGTCACTTAGGGCCACTTTCCTCGCACGGCCACATACCTGTTAGGGCCACTTTCCTCAAACGGCCACATACCTGTTAGGGCCACTTTCCTCAAACGGCCACATACCTGGCATGCCCATATCCCATCATCGCTCGAACGACCATAACACTAGAAAGGCCACGTGCTTTCAGTTCGACTTCGTCATTTTCTTAAACTTGACTTTTTTTTAAATTGTCACTTTCCTAACTCGTCACCTTTTTAACTCGCCTTTTTCTGCTACCCATGGGGAGCCTCGCTTCGCGAGGCTCTTTGACTGTATAATCAATCAAACCTGACCGAACCTAATATCGCTCGCTTCGCTCGATCATTGACAGTTTTTTTACTAAGTTTTATCTTAAAAAAAGTGTACAATAAAAGAAGTGGTCGTTCAAGGAAATGTATGAAAAAAGAAGTGGACGAACAAGGAAATGTACAAAAAAAGAAGTGGTCGTTCAAGGATGTGGGCAAACTAGGAATTTGGATAGTGGCCATTAGAGGAAGTGGCCGTAAGTGACCTAAACCAAAAATTCAGCCATTCAGCAGTGAAATATACAAATCCATTCAGTAAATAGTTAAGTAGGACAGGATGGACAAAGCTAAAACCAACTCTTATTAATTACTAAATAGTAGTGATTTATCAGCTCTTGTGAATGCAATGGTGAAACTGGCTATCATATGGCTATAAGAGGAAAGGTATCCAGTGGTAACACATATCCAACAGTCCAAAACACTCCCCTTCTGAACACAACCTCACTGACCAACATGGAAGTCTTCAAACAGACTCTAGACTCAAGTTGGCCAGAGCAAGGAAAACATGTGCAGGTGGGGCTACAGCTGGATAGTGCATGCGAGTGTGGTACCTATGGCACATCTTTTGTCTTGCCCTATGTGTCCTAAACAGACAATGCAGTCTTGGTAGCAGAGTACTGCCATGTAAAAATTGAGCCCAAAAATTGATTCACTAAGAAGACGATGGCTACCATTATATCCAGTGGAAGAAAATTAAACTCACCCTTTCCAATTAAATGACCTATTTGTATATTTAGCAACTGCTCCCCTGGCTTTTTAATGGACCGTGCATGTATGATGAACACACCACACACTGGCCTGATGTCCCGGAGGCGCTTGCTTTCATCATCCACATCTTCTTGCACTGCCAGCGAGTTGACGAACCGGAACACATAGCCAGACATATTGTGGAGCATCCCGAATAGGGGATATTTTGCTGCTTTGTCCCATAGTTCCTAAAGAAAGATAATGATGTAAATTCCTAAAAAACAAGATTTTTTCAAAGAAAAACAAGTGGTACAGTCAAATTCTTGAGACATGTTTTTAGCACAAGATGAAATGCGGTAAGTGTAGAAGTGGCCATAGATGACAAGTTATAATGGTGTCTGCCTCAAGACAGTCACTGCTTTACACTGTTGGTGTGCACTTAAGTTAAGCTGCATCTCTATTTTGTGCTGCGACCCATCGAATATTGCGTCCAATAGGGTTGGTGCTGCCGCACAAGACAACTCCATCATTATGCAGGTTTTCTGCAGTCGAACATTGCTTATGTGGCTGCCGCGTGAAATGCATATGCAGCTTCACAAAAAATGCAAATAATTTGAGTTTTAAAAATCTCTTTAATCAGTAAAGTTGTAAAGCATGTACATACTATGTTTCACTTGTAAATACATCACAAAGATAAAAATGCATGTCAGATTTGTGAAACAAACAATCATTTGTTGTTACTAAATTTCTTTGACCCACTTTCCCAGTTACCAAACTTTGTGTTGGCGTTAGATCACGACATGAGTCATAGGCGCAGGATGTTCAAATCTGATAGGGACTAACCTCTTTGACATCCAGCAGAGTGGCATCCCAACTGGCTCTCAGGGGTATAAAAATGGAGTTCGGCATAAGGCACGACAACTCCACGTAGTCGGAAGGCGAGGCCCAGTAGTCCCACGTCAGGGGGCACCTCGGCGCAGGAACCATTGTTTTGACAGATTTTTGTCTAATCACACAAAATTACCCCCACGACATGGTAAACAACTTTCACTGTTTACGGTCACTCGGCGACCGGTCGTCGCCCGGAACCAACGGTAATCTTGCACAAAACACATTAGTCATTGTTGTTGCAACGGTTTCGATGTTGATTCATAGAATTTCCTAGTATTTTTACGAGGGCAAAGCCATCGCCATTCGAACACAAACTAACTGTCAATGAACAACACACAAACAACTATGTATGATAACTACGGCCATAAATTTTACTGCCGTTACAGTGATTCACATTATGACACAAATATTTAGTCCTCAGAACACTACAATATTATAATAAGTTGATCTGAATTTGAAGAAAGTGTGTTGTTTGTGTATCGTGCTCACTTCTGTTCTGTACTTCTGTAGCTGTTGTAGCTTAGAACCCTACAGTCTGTGGTTGTAGCAAAACGTAGTTTGTTATCAGCGTTGCCAACTTAACGGATTTCCCGTCATATCTAGCGGATTATGTTATACAGAAATTGAAGAAATACTATTTTGACGGCTAACGGGTTTGTTGGCGGAATTTAGTAGCAAAAGATTTTACATCAAATAAAGATGGATTTCAATTATTTTCACGCGACCTATAGGTCCGTTTCTTGGCGCGCTCGGTTTATGGTTGAAAAAAGTATATAAACCGATAGATACTCTTTATGGAAAGTGTAATACTGTATCAACAGTATCGTGAGTAGGCGGCTTTATCAGGCCTTGAATCCCTAGCTAGTAAAATAATTCTGTAATACAAAAAGAAAAATAGAAATTGTCTGTAAATACGAGATTTAACGGATTTTTAACGGAATTTCGTAATAAAGTCAGCGGAATCTCAAAATTATTGTTGGCAACACTGTTTGTTATATTCTCTTTGCAGTTCTCTTCTCAGCTACTCCAACGAGAATATATCACTACGTTTAAGAGACGGGACTCCCAGTAATAAACGAAAATTATATTTGTATGGAGGTTGCAGTGCCTTTACATACCAATATAATAGCTGTAACTAATGTCAATGAAGTGGTTCTTTGGGTTCTATCAATTTCGGTAACGTCTATATGCCAACATAAAAAAAATTGTGACGTTACATGTATTGAATTAATTGTCGATATCGATATTTTTGCGTTTGTAGCGATCTACTCCGTCAACAGCTTTGAACTATAATTAAAAATAATCTATAACAAAAGTGGTTAAGATTATTCCAAGTCTATTATTTCCATTAAACAACAAGGATTTATTTATTCCAATTTAAAATTTTGGTCTTAGTAAAAAAAATTCGCCGTTTCTTTTATAAAAGGGTCAGTTTCTTTCAACTCCAGGTGGGAAGTCCTGTAATACAAAGAAAAAAGTTATAGATAGTCATTAGTGACTAATAATTAGAGTATATCATAAAAGTGCAGTGATAATTTAAGGTGAGCTTGTACTCATCAAACTGTACAACTTTTCAACCGACTTCAAAAAGGAGGAGGTTCTCAATTCGACTGTATGTTTTTTTGTATGTTTGTTACGCGATATCTCCGCCGATTGTGAACCGATTTTCAAAATTCTTTTTTTATTCGAAAGAATATACTCCCGAGGGGGTCCCATTGTCACCAAGTCAGGATCTGATGATGGGATCCCAGGGAAATCGAGAACAACCCTCAAATTTTATATGCAAATATTACGTGTTTTATGTATTTCCTAAAACTATTTAAGTGTTGGCGTCTGATAATCATCATCTCATGTTAATGAGCTGACGAAGGAAAGTACAACTCCTTAACGATTAGGAGTTGGAGGAATTCAAAAAATTCAAAATTAAAAACAATTTATTTCAAATAGGTGTTTACACACACTTTAACAAAAAAAAATACAATAAAAATAAAATTACAAATAATGTCATGATTCAGATTACAGTCTCAGGTAATGGTATTTGTTATAGAATCAACATATATATCTTTGTCATTTACATAATCTATTATTTTATAATATCCTCTAGAGCACAAAACTTTTTTGACATGAGTCTTGAATTTATTCTCTGACAAACTAGTTACATTTTCTGGAATTTTATTGTAGAATCTTATACACTGCCCCACAAATGACTTTTTAACCTTACTCAGTCTCGAAAAGGCTATATCTATTTTATATACATTTCTTAAATTCAAATTATGCCTGTCACTGTTTTTAGGAAATAAATGCAAATTCTTACGAACTTACATGATGTTTTCATATATAAATTGACTAGCAACAGTTAAAATATTGATTTCTTTGAACATATTCTGTAATGAGTCACGTGATCGCATCTGATAGATTGCGCGGATGGCTCTTTTCTGCAGGATGAAAATAGTTTCTATATCAGCTGCATGCGCCCCCACAGTAATATGCCATAAGACATTATACTATGGAAGTAACTAAAATACACTAGTCTCGCAGTATCTACATCCGTTAACTGTCTTATTTTCTTAACGGCATAAGCAGCTGAACTAAGCCTTCCCGCTAAAGTTTCAATGTGTGGTCCCCATTGAAGTGAAACATCCAAAGTTATACCAAGGAACACCGTGGTATTTACAAATTCTAATTTATTACTGTCTAATATTACACTATTATTGACCTTTTTTACATTTGGCAAACAAAATTTTATACATTTTGTTTTCTTAGCATTTAATAATAAGTTGTTCACAGTGAACCAGTTCAGTATCTTTGAAAGGGTGTTGTTTACTTCGTCAATTTCGT
This sequence comes from Coleophora flavipennella, assembly GCA_947284805.1. Lineage (NCBI taxonomy): Eukaryota > Metazoa > Arthropoda > Insecta > Lepidoptera > Coleophoridae > Coleophora > Coleophora flavipennella. The sequence goes on along the minus strand of OX369285.1, from coordinate 2,367,906 downwards.
TTTCTTTCCTAAGGATAATTCTTCAAATATTTTACGTAGATACGTATTTACGTAGACTGATAGTTGTATTCTTTTAGGTTATTCAGATGGACTGATGATGGAAGACTAAACTCCTTAACTTTCATGCTGTTGAGATGATGGAAGCCACAGGAATCACATGAAAAATGTCACATGTTAATGAAACACATGCATTATGATTTGATGATTCCTGTTGGCGAGTGGGTGATTGGGTATAATGTTGTTAGATAGATAGCATTATCAATTTATCACTAAAAATAAATATAATAAAATAAAAGTTTAAAAACTAAAAAACCGACTTCAAAATGAAATTCACTCAAAAGTATGAAATATACAAATTTTACCGTCCAATAAAATTTTCATTATGTTTCCTTAGACGTCCGAAGTCCATTATGAGAGAGAGTACCTCGCTCTTGTTCCGCTTGCAGCCGCCAGATGTCGCTACTTATCCATCAAATGACCGCGCAGGAGCACCCCTTGTGGCAAACCTGTGAACTACTCTTACGACATACGAGCCGCCATGATAGATTTGTGTCATTGTTCGGCCCATAATGATGTGAGGGCACCAGGAAGACATCACCTGGACTACGGACGTCTAAGGAAACATAATAAAATTTTTATTGGAAGGTAAAATTTGTATATTATGTGTTCCGACTAACGTCCGAAGTCCATTATGAGAGACGTGTTTGTTATCTCCTGGTGGCTTGTATGACAGCAACAATGTGATTGTGCAGTTTCAAGTAAACGTTATGATTTATTATATTGGTGTGGATGTGATTAGGAGAGAATTAGAAAAACACTAAGTGGTTCACTAATTTTTTTTTTTTTAATCAACAACAGAGAAGTAGTGCGATAGTGATTTTTCAGCGACTACGTGATTATTATTTGATAAATTAATATCTCTACGATAAAATTTTTTGAATGTACATTCATGTTGCCAATTTGCTTTGGCCAATATATCATTTATATTATAGTTTTCAAACCAATTTAAAGAAGACACTGCTGATCTTAAGCTACCAGGCGAAGCTTGGACACCAGCTTCCGATAAGAGACGCTTTATCCAACCGCCAATAATTGTTGGCGTCGCAGGCCTCACCGGTGCCCTGGTTGTGATAAATAAATTTGACAAAGTACCTCTCAGTTCTCTAGTTAAGGTGATTTGAGTTCTAAGCCAAAGTAGGGGATTTATATTTTGGTCCGGAGCAGGGAGCAAAGTCCAACTAGACTGTTGATGGGACAAGCTGTCTGTTTTTGATCCGAACATGGGATGTAAGGTAATTGAATCATCGTTATCTACAAAATGTTGGGCATCACAATGTAGTAAAGTAAGGTCATGCACCCTTCGACCTGAACACAGCAAAAGGCTGGAGGCTGTGCGTCTAGATACATCATATAAACTATTTGTATTCACACTAGTATCTTTAAGGTATCCTAGCATAGAATAGCTATAGAATCCTAGCATCCCATATGGGGACTTTTAGGGGCTTAGATCTGGCTAACGACACTGCTTTTAGTATGTGTTTGACTATAAGATTAGAAGAGATTTTGACATCTGAAATTGTCTCGCAAACGGATGCTATTACTGACTTGTGCACAAGGATAGTGCGATAAGCTAATTTTTCAGTAAGAAACAAGTACGCTAAATATCTAGCTACATCTGCTGGTTTAGGCTGGTGATAATTTAAATTGTTTTTGTGACACCAGAGGGACCATTTACGCCAGACAGGGGTATAAGTTTTTAACGTTGATGGCCGCCAGCAAGATGTAAGAAGTTCTTTTTCTTGCAGTGACTGGTCTTCGGTCAATGAGTCCCACCCGAAATGAGCCAAGCTTCCAGTTGCAGGTTGTTGACATGAGCCGGAGGAAGACCCGATATCGTGTCTACTAGGGTCTCTTGCAGGCGTCTGATCTTCATTGGTCGTGTTAGTGCCCGGCTCTTCAAATCTGGGCGCCAGAAGGGTTTCGTCCACTTGGGTGCAATTATGATGAACTGACCTGACGCTGAGTTGAGATGATGCAGGGTCCTGGGTAGCAGTGCTGGTGGAGGGAACACCCACGCTAGATCGTAATTCCAGTATTTGCTGAACGCGTTGTGATAATAAGCTTTCGAGTCTAACGAGTCTAGGGATACATATGTTGGGACCACGTGTGCTGTTTGTGAGGCGAATAGATCTATGCTTGGAACTCCCCAGGTCTGAAATATCTTTGTCATAGCCTCGCTTCTCAGATGCCATTCGCCGCCGATGCGGTTGAGTGATAGGAGATCGGCTTCGGTGTTGTATTCTCCTGGTAGGTGGTGTGGGAGTATTACTACATTGAGATCGTCTACAAGAGAGTCTACAAGTCTTTCGTCAGTTCGAGGAGGAGCGGGGACCGTGTGCCGCCTTCTTTTAGGATGTAAGATATCACCGTCTTGTTGTCGCTTTGTAGAAGGACGTTGGAGTTCTTCAGAGTGGTCGCTTTCGATGAGATAGCTGCAATTACTGCGTACATTTCTTTTGCATTGCAGTGCCAACCCTTCTGCTGATGATTCCATGCTCCTTGTATCTTTTCGTTGTTTACTAACGCTCCCCACTGAATGTCGGACGCATCCGTGATGACATAATTGGATGGGTAACATTTCCGCGTGGATCGGCGTCTTTTGGGCAACGTTTTCTAGCCACCACTGGAGTTCTGCGCGAACGTCGTCGGGAAATTGCACGGCTCTGCGAGGGAATTGACGGAGGAGCTTGCTGTGACGTTGTAACATGCGGCAATGCAACCTTCCCCTGTGGGTGATGAAGGTTGCAAAGTTGAGATACCCTAGAAGGCATTGCGCCTGTCTGAGGGTCCAACTGCCTGATGTCAGTCGAGTTAGGAGGCTCTTGTGAATCTTGCGTTCCTTGTCTGGTGGGAGAGACTTTGTATTGTGTTCCGTGTCCCAGTTGATACCAAGATACTCGATCGACCTTGTCGGCCTGATGACCGATTTCTCTAGATTGACGCACCAACCCAGACTGCGTAAGAAGTTTACTGCAGTAGCCGCTTGCGTGTTGAGAGCGTCCTTGCATTGGTGTGCTATCAAATAGTCGTCCAAGTAGACCACCAGGCGAAGACCTTTTGTCCGTAGTACTTCTGCTGTCCAATTTGTAATCGAGGCAAACATTTTTGGTGCTGCAGCCAGTCCAAACGGTAGACACGTCATCTGTAGGAGTTGATTGTCGTAACTGACCCGCAGAAAACGTCTGTGTTCTTCTTTTATAGGCAGATGATAGTAGGCCTGGCTGAGGTCTATCTTGATCATCCAATCGCCTCGTTGGAGAAATGTAGGCATTTGATACTGATGGAATAGGTGAAAATGTTTGGGGTTCATGTAATCGTTCAAGGCTTTCAGGTTGAAAATTACTCGATTCTTTCCATTGCTCTTTGTTCTGGTAAAAAGTGGAGAAATAAAAGAAGGAGTTGGTGGGGCAGGTTCTAGGACACGGTACTGTAGCATCTTTTGGATTTCGGAATTCATTGGTGACGAGACTGGAGTTTGAAACTGAGACATTATCTCTGGAGTCGGAAGAACAAGCGGCGGTGTTTGAGTAAAAGTGATTCGAGCCCCATCATACTTAAAATAGCTTTTGGTGGATTGAACTGATTCCATACTTCTAGATATTGCTTTAGATAGCCGCCTGAAAACCTTGTTTGTTGTGAGTCATTTATGTCTATTTCCTGATTTCCTGCCACCCTTATCCTTACACCCCTTTCCCCCTTTTTTCTTTCCCGATGAGACATAATTTTGCCGAGTGTTTGAATCTTTTCTAACGGCGGTCTTTGGTTTACCTGGACGGGGACGAAAGGGTTTGTCCTGGAAGGAAGTTGAAGGTTCCGGTGATTTTGGACGAGGGGCCTGTGGTGGATTACCCTGCTTTTCTAATTTATCTATACCTCCGATTTTTTGAATATTAACCCCCAACGCTTCAGAGTTAAACATGTATTCATTCGAGGGGGGAATTTTATCAATGTCTTCACGTGTGTATTTGTTTTTTTAAACACTTTAAAAGGGAGTGGCGGCGTAGTTCCAAAACTTCAGCTCGTTTCCCACAAATAATTTGAAAAATGTCATGAGAAGCCGTTTTGTAATTAGACTCGTTTCCAAATAATTCCTTCATAACTGATATAACTGATATAACTGAACGTCGATACTGGCAGACCAGTCGATAAGTTTTTGTAAAGCCGAGTTGACCGATTCAATTTGTGCTAAAAATGCATTCGATAAAGCCGCGAAACTTCGCTCCATCTGAAACCATCTTAATGGGGCGAATGGATCTTCAAGACGTTTTAATTCCTCGTTCACTTTTAATTCCGTGAAACAAGGGTAAGCGACATATTTCTTTTGAATGTCGGTATATCGCACCGCATTCCAGTCGGGTGAATCAAATCTCTGCATACTCGCTATTTTAACAACGCGGTCGGGATTTGCTTTAGGTACTGCAGGTTCTTTAATTACGACGTCTAGATCAGCAATAGTCCCGACAGGTGTCGAAACTTGAGGAGGGTGCAAAGAGTCATATAAAACTTTAGGTGTTTCGATAGTGCGGGTGTGTCGCTTTGCGTTGATGACGAAATTTTACTTAACATATGATTGTAGTTCGTAGACATAACGTTGTTGATATGCTTTACCAATTGTTTGGAAAGAGCTTCAAAACTTTTACACAGTACGGCCTCGTTCAAACGTTCACGTTTACGTATTTTCGGTTTAGGCGCGCTTATACAGGGTTATTGGTAATTAGACCGGATCCTCTTAAGAGGGTATAGGGGCGGTTATTTGGAATAATTTTGACCCCATATTGCATTATCCGAAACTCAACCGTTTTTGAGATATTTGCTTTTTAAGAGTTTTTTTGGAAAAATCAGATTTTCTCCTTCAAAAATTTATAAAAAAATAACTATTCATCCAGATTTCATTTTGTTTACATTTTTAGATAGAGTACATTTTAATTCTTAATATTCAATCATAAAATCATAATATTCTGTATTAATACAGAAAGTACAGGCCACTTCGTAAAAAACAAATCAGATTTTTTGTTAAACTGTCTACTTAAATGTGATTTTTCTCGAAAAAAATCCCTATTAATTGAGTCTGCATGTTATTTGAAAAACATCTACACATTTCTAGCTATCCAACGAGGTAAAAAACATTGCATTTCGTGGCATGGTTTCAGAGAAAATGTGACAAAACCAAAACTGGGTAGTAGAAACTAAAGGTGTGAGGTTGAAATAATAATTTAAGGAAGTTTTTAGAATCAAGGTATTTCTTTCAATTTTTTTTCTAGTGACTTACAATTCATTCTCAAAGTGCGTGCCCCTATTCCTTATGCAAAGACGCATCCGTTTGCGTAACTCACTTTTGACTACTCTAGTTGTCAAGTTTGTTTTCATTTCTTCGACTGCACTTATTATGCGACGTCTTAATTCGTCAATCGATGGCACAGGTGAAGGAGAAACGTCATAAACGAGGGTTTTCATGTGACCCCATATGTAGTAATCGACAGGGGTGAGGTCTGGACTCCTCGCTGGCCACGGAATAGGTCCTCCTCTGCCAATCCATCTGTTCGGAAAATGTTCGTTAAGCCATTCACGAACACTCATTCTGAAGTGTGCGGGGCAGCCATCATGTTGGTACATCATATTTTGTCGTGTTGCTAGTGGTACCTCACTAAGAAGGTCAAAAACTTCATTTCTTAGGAAGTTTTCATAGGCTTCGCCATTTAAGTGTTGGGGCAGGAAATAGGGACCAATTAAATTGTCGTCAATAATTCCGAAGCGTCGGTGGCTCAACCGGTAACGACTCGGTCCATCTAACCAGAGGTACCGGGTTCAAATCTGGACGGCCAATGTACCAATGAGTTTTTCAAAAACTTACGTACATACTTACCGATTGCTTTAACGGTGAAGGAAAACATCGTGAGGAAACCTGCACACGCCTGCGAAGAAACTCGAAGGTTGTGTGTGAAGTCGACCAACCCGCACTGGGCCCGCGTGGTCGACTAAGGCCTAATCGCCCTGATTCAGGGTAGGCTCGAACCCCTCGGTGGGGACGTATATGAGCTGTAATGATGATGATGATGATGAATAATTCCCATCCACACATTAAGTGAAAAACGTCTTTGCGATCCTTGTGGCCTTTTCTTATTTGGGTTATGGTCAGCTTTTGGTGCCCAATAGTAGATATTATGATAGTTTATAATGCCATCCTGGTCAAATCTCGCCTCATCTGTCCACAGAATTTTTTTAAGTAACTAGGGTCCTCTGTATCCGCGTTGAGCATAAATCGGCAAAAATCAATCCTCCTTGCCGGATCTCCTTCTTCTATCACTTGTACAGGAGTATAATGGTATGGGTAGAGTCCTGCCCCATGCACTGTATGCCAAACTTTCCATTGGGTTAAACCAAGACGTCGTGCTACCATGTTGGTCGAGGTGGTTGGATCCTCTTCAAAGTAACGAAGAATGTCTTCTTCTTCCTCCACACGATAAACACGAGGTCTGCCAGCATCGATTTGTCTTCTCTGAACGCTACCGGTTTCTCGTAGTCGCCGATACACTCCGTCAAACACATTCTCATCGGGTAAACGGCGGTTAGGAAATCGAGACTGATACTCCGTACGAGTACGAGTAGAGATACCGTTGGCATATCCATAGCAAAACATTATGTCCGCATATTCCTCATTTGAAAACTCTCGAGGACGAGGTTGGACGCGGGGATCTGCAGCCATAATTTGATCGTCAATCAAGTCCTTTAATACACGTCAAGTCGTCGGGAATGCAATCAGTCACAAAACGTTTACAAGCCAAGTCACAAAGTAAAGATACCGAAGTCCAAAGATAGTGGAAAGCGTCTACACAGTACGAATCGCACGAGCAAACTGGACTTAACAACAACACAAATCTGCTAGCAACGTGAGCGAGAGCGAGACAGAGCATACGGAGCATTGAAGTAGTATCGCTTATTGACCTCGGATCAAAAACCACATTCTCGGAATTCACTACCTGGGCCTATTGTTTTCACATTTTCTTTGAAATTTTGTAACTAAATGCAATGTTTTTTACCTCGTTGGATAGCTAGAAATGTGTAGATGTTTTTCAAATAACATGCAGACTCAATTAATAGGGGTTTTCTTCGAGAAAAATCACATTTAAGTAGACAGTTTAACAAAAAATCTGATTTGTTTTTTACGAAGTGGCCTGTACTTTCTGTATTAATACAGAATATTATGATTTTATGATTGAATATTAAGAATTAAAATGTACTCTATCTAAAAATGTAAACAAAATGAAATCTGGATGAATAGTTATTTTTTTATAAATTTTTGAAGGAATAAATCTGATTTTTCCAAAAAAACTCTTAAAAAGCAAATATCTCAAAAACGGTTGAGTTTCGGATAATGCAATATGGGGTCAAAATTATTCCAAATAACCGCCCCTATACCCTCTTAAGAGGATCCGGTCTAATTACCAATAACCGACTCACGTGGGGCACTGCACCCGGCGACTTGGGGGTCAACCCCGGCACCTAGGGCGCTGTTGCTAGCACCATTTGAAGCTTCTTCGCACTCCGATGAACTTTCACTTTCACTTCCTTCCGATGATGACGACGAGCCCGGGCTCGGGCTCGGACTACGCGGTCTTTTTCGCGGCGAAACCGGATGCACGTGGTTTTCATCACTCATTTTTCGCGACGAAAAATTACGGATAAGCAACAAATAGATTTAAAATAAATTGAAAAACTGAACTTTCTACTTTAATCTAAAAAGTTCAAACGAAAAATTCGTTAGGACTAAATTTTCCAACTTTATCTAGCGGGCGTGCGCACGGAACAAAAAACGACGCAACAATGACACAAATCTATCATGGCGGCTCGTATGTCGTAAGAGTAGTTCACAGGTTTGCCACAAGGGGTGCTCCTGCGCGGTCATTTGATGGATAAGTAGCGACATCTGGCGGCTGCAAGCGGAACAAGAGCGAGGTACTCTCTCTCATAATGGACTTCGGACGTCAGTCGGAACACATAATAATATTATCATTCTTATATACACGACATTAACCAACAATAACGAAATCAAAGGTGGTTACGAATTAAATTAGGAGCTTAAAATTTTTTTTGAGGTCGGTGTTAGCAATGCCATCGAATCTAAAACATTTTATACGTAAGGTAGCTGTGTGCTGGTACCGACCTGAAAAATAAATTTAGGCCCCTAATTTAATTCGTACCCACATTTGATTTCATTATTGTTGGTTAATGTCGTGTATATAAGTATAATAATATTATTTCATACTTTTAAGTGAATTTCATTTTGAAGTCGGTTTTTAAGTGTTTTAAACTTTTATTTTTATTCAATAACTTTGTTGAAATGGCAATTATTTTTATTTTCTTTCATATGAATTGGTCAGCTGATTGGCCGGTTTTGTATGAAAAACCCAAAAAAATTTTGCGATTAACAAAACTATAGTTTCTCAGTTTGGTGAGTATAAGCCCACCTTAAAGTATTACTGCACATTTATGTTACACCCTGTATAAGGATTTATTATATTTGACATCTTTTAAGTTTACGTTCGATTCTTACGATTCGCTTATAAAAGAGTCAGTTTATTTACTCCAGGTTTAAAGTTCAGTACTTAGAACTTAAGTCTTCATCCGAATCTTTTGTAAAAGGTTGTTCCTTTTAACTCCAAGTTGTAAGTTCTGTAGCACAAAGAAAAGAGTTATGGCTGGTTATTAGTGAGTAATAATTATTAGTAATGAGTATGTTTATTGTTTTATTTTATTTGACAATTTTTAACGTCTCATTCGATGCTTACGATTGGCTTATAAAAGAGTCAGTTTATTAACTCTAGGTTGAGTTCTGTACTCAGAACACAAGTCTCCATCCAAATGTTTTATAAAACGGGCAGTTTCTTTAACTCCAGGTTGTAAATTCTGTAACAAAAAGAAAACAATTAATTCGCCCGTCTACACCGGCGAGTTTTACTACACTATAGTTGCGGGAGACGCACGAGCAGGGTGGACCTGCACTTCACTGTGCGGAAAATAGAACATCAGTACTATTTTCTGTACTTAAACATCAAGTTACTACTTAACTCGCAAATCCACGACGATAAGGACTTAATTCGTCGAAACCGCTAGTTAACTCGCTAATTAACTATACTGCGTGTAAGTGTAAATCAGCTTTTACAATAAAAAATATCGATAACGGACAAGCAAGTAGCAACACTATAGCTTAATGTGGAACAAATAAAGGTTGTTTTATTTCAGCCGAAAAATCAATTTTTCACTATAATATACATGATTATGAAGCTGTTATGTAAATAAACTATTTTCTGTACTTACTGATCTTCGTCAAGTGAAAATAGACTTATTGGCAAGCTTTCTTCCTACGGACTGTCTACTGGTTTGTGCAATTGGATATCTGACTTCCTGAGGGAACGGCATATTCGAGTGGTCATTGATGGCTGCTCGTCTGACCTATTGGCTATTGACACCGAGGTACCTCAGGGCTCAGATCTATCCGCTATTTTGTTTTTCTGCATATTTACGATCTGCTGAAACCAGGTATATTTAAGTATGCAAACGATAGCACGGTTGCGGAAAGATATTCGTCTAGTGCTCAAGCTAGGCGTTCAGGATAAACTATCTCAGGGAGAGGCCATAATTGAGCGCGTGAACCTAAAGTGAAAAGCGCTAGACGACTTATTGGCGACGAGGAACTTGTATCAAACATGCTTCAAAGCCTGGAGCGTCGCCTAAGCCTCGAGTTGCCTGTTGATCGGTGTTCTACAGGATTCATTTCGGAGAGGGTGCCCGCCCTGGAGCTTCACAAACTCATTCCCCCTCTCCATTTCATTATCGCAGGGGTGTCCAACATAATTTGGTGGAGAGCCAGGTTTAGGATTTTTATAGCCGCAGCAGGCCAAAGGAAATGTCCAATAGTAAAGTGATTTTTTAATAAAACAAAACAGTAATTTTTATTTACTTAAGTTAAGAACTTTTAGGGGAAGAGTCACTTTTAAAATCTACCTAATGCCATGACTCTCACCTTTTTTCACCTTCCACTTTCTTAACGTCTATATCTTCGTACAACTTCTGTGCCACGGAATAAAGGCAGGGTAGCTTCGCACAATAACCATACATTAGATGGCTTTAAACTTAATTAGTTCGCGGGCCAGATGAAGTGCCTTCGCGGGCCGGATGGTGGCCCGCGGGCCGTATGTTGGACAGGCTTCGCATGACCAGGCGCGGAGGGCGAATCCACCCTATTTTCGTTAATGTTCCACCTTTACGCATAAAGCGTTTTGCTTCTTCGTTCATTATGCGATCGGCCAAGGAGTGGAATTCCCTGCCAGCGTCTGTATTCCGGCGTCCCTGATTCGTATAATTTAGAAATCTTCAAGACGAGAGTTATTAGGCACTATTTGAGCTTGCGTGTTACATCCTATATCCTAGTACTATATCTGACAAGTATGTGTTTTATTATGAGTTATCTAGACAAACGGCAGTGTGTAAGCCAAGTTCGAGAAGAAAAGGGCGACACCGGTCGCGGGTTATATTACACAAACTATTTCGGGCCACTTTCAATCTAACCGCAACTCAAAATCTGTTGGAATTACACACTTGCAATTTTGTGTGTCTAGTAAGATCACTTCAATTACCTAGAATCCTAATTTTCTTAAATATGTCTTTTACCATTTGTGAAATATCGACGTCCAAAAATCACTATTTTTATGACTGACTGACTCATCAAAATTATAGACCACTTTCAGTTGACTTAGAAACTTGAAATGTGGCATTAAGGTAGGTTATTGGAAGTATACAATGGGAAAATTCAAAAAACAGCCAAGTGCCAGTCGGGCTTGCACAATGAAGGTTTCGTACCACCAAAAATACATTATATATGTTTTTACATTATTATTTTTCCGGTGCGCGATCGCCACTCGAGAACTTTACTACCCCATCGGCCATCTGTTCTACGAGCTATGTGCCCTGCCCACTGCCACTTCAGTTTAGCGATTCTGTGAGCTATGGCAGCGTAGGCAGGCCTCCCACGCGGTGGACCGATGACCTGGTGAAGGTCGCGGGAAGCCGATGGATGCGGGCAGCGCAGGACCGGTCGTCGTGGAAATCCTTGGGGGAGGCCTTTGTCCAGCAGTGGACGATTTGTGGCTGATATGATGATGATGATGATGATTACATAAACAGAGGAAATAAAAATGATAACTTTACAAAAAAAAATGATATCCCAACAAAATATACACGTAAAAGGGAGCCAAGTTCAATACAAAAAAATAACAGAGATCTAAATGGGTAAGTACCATGTTCTACAGTGGTTTCTTAAATCATAGTTACGGCAGCTAAAATTGACATATTTACTTTACACTTCTCCAAATATTAGAGAATGTACAACGGTATTTAGTTGTTGAAAAGAATATTTGTTTTGTCCTGTGCCACTTAATGGTGTAACTTGGCAATTTGAAAAGAAAAAGAAAGTTGAGCTTACTTTTTAAAATGAACCCCAATATAGAATGTAATTGGACAGTGAAAACATTTTCAAGTTACATCTTTAGTAGCACAGAACACACCAAATATTCAAATAACTAAAAACCGTTCTATATTCTCTAATATTTGTAGAAGTCTAAGATAAATATTTCAATCTGAGATGCCGTAGCTATAGTTTAATAAACCATTGCAGAACTGGGTACCTACCCATTAAGATCTCTATTATTTTTTGTATCGAACTTGTCTCCCTTTCACATTTATGTTTTGTTGTGATAATCAGCATATCAGCCGAAGAACGTCCACTGCTGGACATAGGCCTCCCCCAAGAGTTTCCACGACGACCGGTTCTACGCTGCCCTCATCCAGCGGCTTCCCGCGACCTTCACCAGGTCATCGGTTCACCGAGTGGGAGGTCGGCCTACGCTACGTTTTCCGGTGCACGGTTGCCACTAAAGAATTTTACTTTTTAACCGCCTCCGTGGCGTAATGGTTAGTTCATTTGCCTCAGACCGGAAGACACCGGTGTCAACTTTATAAGACTTAGTTTGGTTGGTGGTAGGGCATTTTCATAGCCCTCCTGGCTAGCTACCACCATCTTATCTAAGTGTTGTCGCCAAACATCAGTGTTAACCGCATTCATCAAGTGAGATGATGCCAAGGGCTTACCAATTGTGAATAAAAAAATAATAAAAAAACGGCCATCTGTTCTACGAGCTATGTTGGGATAATGTTTACTTCCTAATACCAACATATAAAAAAACAATTGGTACATATACTCACACCTAGATGTAAAGTTCGGGGTAGTTTATTTAATGAACCAAAAAAATCAGTTTAATATAGTATAAAGAAATAAAATATCACAGTTGAGTTTTTTTAATTTTTATTTGCCGACTTCTAAAAAAGGAGGTTATCAATTAGACACGTATGTATGTAACATTATTAGAAATGCGAGTTTGTATGCATGTATGTATGCATGTTTGTCCATGCATTTGTCTAAAATTATTAATCGGATTGTAACCATTTTTTTGTATTGACTTACATTTATTACAACTTAGGGAACAGTGCAAGTTTCATCAAAAGTTAGTGAGTTTAGTTAGTTTTCAAGACATGGGCTAATACGTGTAAGTGTGACGGTTCGGCTTATTGATACGAGCTACATGTATGATGCCAAAGAAAAATCTTATATACAGTTAAATACAGCCCGACAAAACAATTACCGAACTTTTTAAGTTTGTTTTACAAAAAATACAAACAAATATTTCAGTTTTTACTTAAAAATAAAAATTAGGAAACAAAGAGAATTAAAAAAAATGAATCGACTTCGAAAAGAAATGTACACTCAATACTTAAAGTAATATCTTCATTAAAATTTAGTTGTTTAAAGAAATTAAACTTTTGAAATAAAAATCGATAATATTCATACTATTTCCGAATGCGTCCCATCACTAATTATGCACTAAGTCCGAAGCGGAGGTGCGCGGTAGTGCGCACGGAACACCTAGCTCCCGCCCCTCATGACTCCTTCGCCCTCGCTTTACTTGTTTATTTTTTAGCGTAAAAGTGAAACAAAAAGACTTTCCTGTGAAATGTGAGACTCGATTTACGTTTAGTGTGTTTTCGAGTATCGTTTTTTTGAGTACTGGCACGTTACATTATGTGGCAGGCGTTTTGAATGAAGGTGTCAATGTTTATTATTGATTGCTCTTCTGTTTAATATGGTCTGACTGAATAAAAAGAAAATACAATTTTTATTTCAATATGTTTATTGTTGTTTCGATCTATGCTAAATCTCTCACAAATTGTTAGCAGAGCGTGGTTAAACGAAACTAGTGAAATAAAAATGTCCACATCGACTAGTTATCGTAGCATTGAGCTGCTCTCGAAGGCCAACTGCGATACCTGGTGCCTGCAAGCACAAGTCCTAATAAAATGTGATTACTGGGACATCGTGAGTGGAGAAATAATTTTAAAACCTACTGCAGATGCGGCGGAAAAAACGTCGTTTCAAAAAGATGATCTGAAAGCAAGGGCCGAAATTTTACTTTTGTTATCGCCACCCGAATTGAAGCAAATCAAAGGATGTACAATTTCAAAACAGGTATGGGATAAACTAAAAGGAATTTACCAAAGTTCGGGTCCCGCCAGAAAGGCAACTTTGTTAAAGCAATTAGTTCTAAAGAGAATGACCAAAGAAGAAGATATTTGTGATCACATAAATAATTTTATGGATATCGTGGACAAACTTGCCGACATGGACATTAAAATACCATCGGAATTGCTTAGCATAATGCTTTTATATAGTCTGCCAACAAGGTTTGAAAATTTTCGAATAGCCATAGAATCCAGAGACACACTGCCAAGCGCTGATGATCTAAAAATTAAAATCCTGGAAGAATACCAGGCTAGGAGTGGCAGTGAACAGCCTGAAAGCTCAGAAGCATATCACACAAAAAGAAGCATGTTTTGTAAAGACTGCAAAAAGAAAGGACATGCTACAGAGACATGTTGGACTAAGAAAAAAGTACACAATGGGAAGGAGAACAGTAAGCAACATAAAAACTTTTGTGTTTGCTTAAATACTGCAGATTAGGATACAACAAAAGAGATGTGGTGTCTAGATAGCGTCTGTTCATCTCACATGTGCGGAAACAAAAACATGTTTTCAAATATGACCCCTGAAAAAGGCATATTAAAGCTGGCATCAAGTAAATACACCAGTCCAATCCAAGGTAAAGGCAAAGTTACTGTGAGTACTAACAAAAATGAAATAAACTTTAATGATACCCTGTTTGTTCCCGAAATTTCGACGAACCTATTGTCAGTGGGAAAAATAACAGACAGAGGGAATAAGGTTGTTTTTAAAAAAGACAAAGCCTACATAATAGAACAAGACGGTGAGTTAGCGAAGACAGCAAAACGAAAGGATGGGCTCTACTATCTTGAGTTAAATAAAAAAGAGACTGCACAATACACATCAAATAAAGAAAGACAAGATAACGATGTCATAGAATGGCATCGAAAACTTGGTCATGTCAATGAAAAAGATTTACTAAAAATGGCTAAAGAGGATCTTATGTATGGTTTAAACTTAACTGAAAAACAAAATAAACAGTTTAGACTTTAACATCGTTAAAGCACTTAGCGGCATTTTAGCTCAGGAAATAAAACAAAATATTGAGATTTTTATAATCCAATAAAATAATATTAAATCCGTAGACTAAAATGTCGTTAAGTATACCGTAACGGCGTTTTAGTATTGGATTTCAATACAAATAATTAGAAGAATGCAATACTAAAACATAAAGTTCGTATTTTTATAGGGTTAATCCATCATTTCCGCCGCCAAAGTATACCTATCGTACAGTTATTTTAATGTTCTTTGAAATGATATTTTAAAATTTTAAATCGGATGAAGGGTTTTCAAACAGCAATCATTTTTCATTTTGGCGGTTTTGATCGCGTTTTTCTACAAACCTCATTTTTGGGGTTAACGGCATTATAGCTTATATAGGGCAGTATGGTTTAAACTTGACTGAAAATAAATTTATAACCTGCGAAACATGCATCAAAGGCAAAATGTCAAGACATGATGATCTTTATTCAACTGAACCGCTTGAAATAAATCATAGCGATGTTTGTGGGCCATTAGAGTGTGAAACATTAGCAGGCTCAAGATACTATGTTACCTTCATAGATGATTTCACTCGTTACTGTCACGTTTATTTTATCAAAAGGAAAAGTGACGTGTTAAATGTTTTCAAAGAATACAAAAACGAAGTGGAAACATTCAAGAATAAGAAGATAAAAAATCTACAGTCGGATAACGGTACAGAATACCGCAATAACGATTTTGATGACTTCCTCAAATTACACGGAATCAAAAGGAGATTAACGACAGTGTATACACCACAACAGAATGGGATTAGCGAAAGGAAAAATAGATCCTTACTAGAAAAAGCCAGATGCTTGCTAATTGAAGCGAATGCTCCAAAGAAGCTATGGGCGGAAGCAGTGGCGACCGCTAATTACCTTATAAACCGCTGTCCATCAAAAGCCTTAAAGGGCGAAGTGCTATTCAAAAAATGGGTTGGCAAAACTCCATCAGGTAATCACATGCACGTTTTTGGTCGGAAGACATTTGTTTTGAAAAAAAAAACCGCAAAGGGAAACTCACCCAAACCGCCAAAAAAGGCGTTTTCATGGGATATACGTTGACTTCAAAAAGTTTCCGAGTATTTATACCTGAAGAAAATGATGTTATAGCTAGTAGAGATGTCAAGGTCGTAGACAAAATGTACTATGAAGAAAAAGAAGACAACTATGAAAACCTTATAAATGAAGAGGCACATGACTCTAGGAAACCCGAAAAAGAAAAGAAAAGTAAAAATAAGAGAAAAAATACAGAAATTCAGCAAATAGAAGTTGAAATTTTAGAAAATAAAAATGATATCATGACGCCGAGTCCAAACACTGTGGAAGAGTAAGATGAATCAGAGTCTTACGAAGACGCTCCAGAAGTTGTAGAAATGCCTGAAAATGGGAGGCCGCAAAGAGAAAAACACCCGCCGGCGTGGACAAATGATTACGTGTTGGCTGCAACTGAAGAAAGTTTATTAACTTTTGATTTATCTTACCTGACAAATGAAAACGAGGAAGATGAATACTGGCATGAAGCTATAAAAGCAGAAATAAGAGCGCATGTAAAGAATGGAACCTGGAAAATAATCAAAAAAGGTAAAGACATGAAAATAATCGACTACAAGATGGTTCTAAGAAATAAAGTGGGACCAGACAGTTGTATTACAAGGAAAGCTAGACTTGTGGCACGGGGGTTTACTCAGCGACCAGGCGTTGATTACAACGAAACATTTGCTCCCATCGCAAAACTTAGTACGATCCGTTCGCTAGTTGGAGTAGCAATAGATCAGAAATTACAACTTAACCAAATGGACGTAACAACTGCGTCCCTTAATGGTGTATTAGAAGAAAATATTGTAATGAAATATCCTGACTATTTGGAAGACTACCTAACAGAAATTATGGTTGATGAAAGCGAAAATGAAGATCTAACTATGTACCACAAAACAGTGAGTATGCTGAAAGATATAAAGGACGTAAAAGGAGAAAAAGTATGTCTTCTAATAAAAGCTCTTTATGGTCTCAAGCAGGCAGGGAGGCAATGGTACAAGAAGATCGATACAGAATTAAAAAATATTGGTTTTAAAACATCACATGCAGATCCATGTGTATATATATAAGAGAAAAGAGGAGCTTAAGTTATCATAGCTATATACGTTGATTGCCTGATCGTGTCCGAAAATGCTAAAAGAGATCAAAGACTAGCTCAACACCAAATTTGAAATGAAAGATTTGGGTTCACCCAAAAGGTTACTAGGCATAGATGTGATCTATGAAAAAGATAAAATAAAGTTAAACCAAGAAAGGTTTATAGAGGACATTTTGAAAAAGTATAAAATGGAAGACTGCAAGCCCACGTCTACACCCATAGAGCCAGGTCTTACGCTAAAGAAGAGCGAGACACAACATGAACAAAAACTTCCATACAAAAATTTAATTGGAACACTTATGTACATAGTGGTGGCTACGAGACCGGATATAATGTTCGCCATAAGTTACTTGTCACAATTTAATTACAGCTATGGGGAAGAACATTTTAAGTGTGCAAAAAGGGTGTTGCGTTATCTAAAAGGTACAAAAGATATTGGTCTAACGTTTACGAAAACAGACGATGACTTGTACGGATTGGCGGACGCAGATTGGGGCGGATGCAAGCTTGATCGCAAATCATACTCGGGCTACTGTTTTAAAATTGCAGGAACATGTGTCAGCTGGCAATCCAAGAAACAAAGATGTGTTGCATTAAGAAGCAGAATATACAGCTCTAACGGAAGCGGCAAAAGAATCCATCCACCTTAAGAGACTTTTCAAAGATTTAGGAGCCAGCTATGATCAAATACTGGTCTTAAACGACAATCAAGCAGCCATAAAATTAAGTCGTAATGCGATGGTGTCTAACAAGTCGAAACATATAGACCTCAAGGTACATTACATTAGAGACTGCATCCAAGAAGGTGTTTTAGAAGTGAAGTATCTGCGAACAGAAGAAATTGAAGCAGATTTGCTTACTAAGGCTTTAGCCGGTCCACGACTGATGAAGCTGAGGAGCAGCCTTGGGCTATTATAATGGCCACAACTGTGCCGTGAAGAGGACTGTGAGTACTGGCACGTTACATTATGTGGCAGGCGTTTTGAATGAAGGTGTCAATGTTTATTATTGATTGCTCTTCTGTTTAATATGGTCTGACTGAATAAAAAGAAAATACAATTTTTATTTCAATATGTTTATTGTTGTTTCGATCTATGCTAAATCTCTCACAAATTGTTAGCAGAGCGTGGTTAAACGAAACTAGTGAAATAAAAATGTCCACATCGACTAGTTATCGTAGCATTGAGCTGCTCTCGAAGGCCAACTGCGATACCTGGTGCCTGCAAGCACAAGTCCTAATAAAATGTGATTACTGGGACATCGTGAGTGGAGAAATAATTTTAAAACCTACTGCAGATGCGGCGGAAAAAACGTCGTTTCAAAAAGATGATCTGAAAGCAAGGGCCGAAATTTTACTTTTGTTATCGCCACCCGAATTGAAGCAAATCAAAGGATGTACAATTTCAAAACAGGTATGGGATAAACTAAAAGGAATTTACCAAAGTTCGGGTCCCGCCAGAAAGGCAACTTTGTTAAAGCAATTAGTTCTAAAGAGAATGACCAAAGAAGAAGATATTTGTGATCACATAAATAATTTTATGGATATCGTGGACAAACTTGCCGACATGGACATTAAAATACCATCGGAATTGCTTAGCATAATGCTTTTATATAGTCTGCCAACAAGGTTCGAAAATTTTCGAATAGCCATAGAATCCAGAGACACACTGCCAAGCGCTGATGATCTAAAAATTAAAATCCTGGAAGAATACCAGGCTAGGAGTGGCAGTGAACAGCCTGAAAGCTCAGAAGCATATCACACAAAAAGAAGCATGTTTTGTAAAGACTGCAAAAAGAAAGGACATGCTACAGAGACATGTTGGACTAAGAAAAAAGTACACAATGGGAAGGAGAACAGTAAGCAACATAAAAACTTTTGTGTTTGCTTAAGTACTGCAGATTAGGATACAACAAAAGAGATGTGGTGTCTAGATAGCGTCTGTTCATCTCACATGTGCGGAAACAAAAACATGTTTTCAAATATGACCCCTGAAAAAGGCATATTAAAGCTGGCATCAAGTAAATACACCAGTCCAATCCAAGGTAAAGGCAAAGTTACTGTGAGTACTAACAAAAATGAAATAAACTTTAATGATACCCTGTTTGTTCCCGAAATTTCGACGAACCTATTGTCAGTGGGAAAAATAACAGACAGAGGGAATAAGGTTGTTTTTAAAAAAGACAAAGCCTACATAATAGAACAAGACGGTGAGTTAGCGAAGACAGCAAAACGAAAGGATGGGCTCTACTATCTTGAGTTAAATAAAAAAGAGACTGCACAATACACATCAAATAAAGAAAGACAAGATAACGATGTCATAGAATGGCATCGAAAACTTGGTCATGTCAATGAAAAAGATTTACTAAAAATGGCTAAAGAGGATCTTATGTATGGTTTAAACTTGACTGAAAATAAATTTATATCCTGCGAAACATGCATCAAAGGCAAAATGTCAAGACATGATCTTTATTCAACTGAACCGCTTGAAATAATTCATAGCGATGTTTGTGGGCCATTAGAGTGTGAAACATTAGCAGGCTCAAGATACTATGTTACCTTCATAGATGATTCTATGCTAAATCTCTCACATTTTTACATGATTTTACTGCACATTTGACCATTTAAATAGAAAAAATACTTGAAAACATTGCTAGGAATTTACCACGCACGCACACCGCTAGCAGTCGATTATATATAACCAATACCAATAGCGCTTGCGGGCGGAACGTCTACCTACGTGCGTATTGTTCTCACTATAAAATACGCGCTCTATACCTACAGAATGAATACTCAAAGCTTTAGTGACTCTCTCGCGTCATTTTAATATCCTTGATTCGTTAGCTAATCGAAAAATAGGAACTTATGTAGTTTTCATTCAAAATGTTAAATGTATGAGACTCGATACACACTTTTGGTTAATTCCCAATTTGTATTGCTTGTCGAAATTTGTTTCAACTTTTATACCCTTTGGAAACCTAATGAAATCTTCCTCATTTCATCAGGTTCTTGTATTTTGCTTTTTTAACTGTATACAAGGTTTTTTTTTTATTCAGTTCAGTTCATACAAAATCTAACAATCGAAACGCGAATATCTTGAAAACTGTGGACTTTCGCAGAACATACATAGAGGTGATCCAGATACCCCTAGATAAAGTCAACCTCAACCACAGACCTCAACCTAACATTTTTTTTATAGTTTTTATTTAGTATAAAAAAGAATGATGCGGTAAGGGGCAAAGCGAATATAATAAACTACGTTTTTGTAAAGGGTAAACTGGTAAACTGATTTGGAACACACGGTCACACGCTTAACCTCAATTCAATGTTTTGGTTTGACATTGACATTAGTCGCGTGATAATCGCATAGTCCAAAGAAAGAGAGTAAAGTTTTAGTCCAGCGACGCCTTTCTATATAGTTTCGTTCTTCGGCTTTGGTGATACAAATTTGACAACAAGCATGATAATGAGGCGCATTTTTGATATTTAATTAAAATACACAATGTTCCACCATTCTATTAGAGTACCAAGACATTACAAAGTTGTAGCGAATATAATCAAGAAAGTTTCTACTGAAGGGGGTAGCGTCAAAACTCTATTGTACGACAACAAGCTTCGACATTTCGTAAGTTGATAATGTTTTAACTGCTATTAACTTTCCTTTACACTGTACTGGCAAGGATTTATACTTAGGTGATTTGATATTTGCAGAGGACCGATGTGCTGTACGCACTTGTAACTGAAACCATCAAACATGCCACTGAACTCGACAAAATATTTGAGGAATGTAACCTTTTTACAAACGAGCCTCGCCTAGACCCTTGGCTTGCTAAGGTCTTGACCACTGAGTTGTTGTATGGCAAAAGGTCCCTCCCCGGCAAAAGCAAACCAGAACAGACAATTTTATCTTACAAAGATCAGATACAGAAATATGCAAGTGACAATCAATCGACTTTGAAGACTGAAGGTAATTTTTGTTTATTTCTTTCCAGATAAACTAATAAACTACAATGGCTGATGGTTCTAGCACGGCCCCTTGGCTGCCTGAGCACACTCGCCGGGTAGTTCTCGTTCTAGCAAACCTATTATTGTATTCAGTGGCTATGTTCACACTACCATTTGTCGCATTTTTCGGCATGCGCCACATTCTATCAGAGTACTACCCAGTGCATAACAATGTGTGTATCATTTGGTCTGTTGCCGCTGCAGTAGTGACAGTGAATCTTATAATTGCTGCTTATGCATATAAGGCATACCATGAAAAAGAGTATGATGAGCATGGCAATGAAATAGACCAGCACTCGTATAAACAAATGCCAGTGGCTGAATCTACACCACAACTTGGAGAAAGAAGTGGTTTAAATCTGAAACATGACTGATTCACTTGTGTTCAGTAACATTCCTACCAATGTTTACTTACTTTATTTTTTTGCAAACTAATGTGTGTGGTGTGTGAAATATTTATGTTAAAACATTTGTAATAATTCCTTGTGATCGTACTCAAATGCAACAGATAGGTTAGTAATAAATACTTCGGAAACAGCAGTTATGACTTTAAAATTACTCCTTTATACCCTCTTTTAACAGCGGTCATAGCTCAGAAACATTTGTGTGGTTGGATCGATCACATAGATTAACTGACCTTAAGCATGGTCATTATCTGGATGAGTTTGACTGTTAGTGGCATATTTCTCGAATGATTCCATGCTTCGCAAGGCATATAAAGACATTGGTGTTAGTTGCTTTCGCTAGGTGGCAGTTGTTTAACTGTGTCAGATGCCTTATGTGCACCTTAAAATACTTCAGACAGTGGGCTTCGTCATCAGCCCTACAACCCTCACCAACTCGTACTTGGACTCAGTGTGTGGAGTATGGCCTTCCTAACCTTTCCGAGATTAAAAAGAAACCCACGCCCCAGCAGTAGGGACATTAATAGTTTGTTTAATACTACATACTACTTTACATTAATACTACTTTTGTGGCCTCATGTTTTTAAATCACTATCTTCACATCTCAAATACCACTGTGTCTCAAGTCTTTGATCAGTGTGTGTTCTTATTATGCAACCCATAAGAAGGTTCGAGGTCACCCAAATGGCAAAGGAGCAAACTATGCTCGGGTTACTTTTGTGGCCTCATGTTTTAAAATCACTATCTTCACATCTCAAATACCACAGTGTCTCAAGACACAGTATGTTGTATGTATGGCCAGTGTATGTTGCCAGTGATAACATATGAAACTGAGACACACTCACTATGAGCCCATAAGAAGGTTCGAGGTCACCTAAACGGTAAAGGAGCAAACTATGCTTGGAGTTTATTTTTACTTATGATCTTAACATTAAGTGACGGTGGGTGGGGCACAAAGTTGGCCGTTGGGGTAGTAAAGTTCTTAAGTGGATATTGCAAGTTGGAAACTCAGTGGACTGACGAACTGGTGAAGGTTGCGGGAAGGTGCTGACTGTGGAAATCCATGGGGGATGCCTTTGTCCAGCAGTAGACTTCGTTTGGCTAATATGAAAATAATACTTTTAAATAATTTCTAAAAAAAATGTCCGTTAGTTTTTTTTTACTAAAAATTTGAGTGCGTTTGACTATATCTCACCTGATGGTAAGTGACGATGTAGTCGAGGATGGTACACGCCAACTCAAATAATGCCTATTCACTCTCGCCTTGAAGATCCCCAAATTCTAGGAGTCGGGAAACAGATGCAGGCAAGGAGTTCGACTCCATCGCTGTCCGCATAATAAAAAAGGAAGCATAACGCTTCGTACGTATAGGCTTCATCATATCAGCCGAAGGATGTCCACTTTGAATGGCTGGAGATAGGCCTCCTACAAGGATTTCTACAACTGGTTCTGGGCTGCCCGCAGCCAGCCGCTTCCCGCGACCTTCACCAGGTCATAGGTCTACCGAGTGGGAAGCCTGCCTACGCTACGTTTTCCGGCGCGCGGTCGCCACTCGAGAACTTTACTACCCCAATGGCTATCTGTTCTACAAGCTAACTATTATGTTAGTTTACCTTTTTTCCAAACACGGTATTATTTAATCATGCTGGATACAAATAACATCAATTACTTTATTTAGATAACCGCAGGCCCCGCTACGTCCGCATCAACACCAACCTACTAACAACATCTGATGCCATCCGAGCATTCCAAGATGAGGGCTATAAGTTCATACGATGCACTTCTGGCTCATATGATGACTATCTCAAGCAGATTCAAGGACTAACAGAGTTTGATTTCACACAAGATTACCATGTGAAGACCGTGTTTGTTTTTGCGCCAGGGACGAAGCTCCACGAGCATGATCTGTATCTGGAGAACAAGATCATTCTTCAGGATAAGGTAAAGATATTTTTCAATACAGTTGCTCGAAAAGTGGTCCTTTATATGCCAGTCAAGTGTGCACAAAATTGATTTTACCGCACTGCCGCACCGCACCGTGTTTTTACTTTACCACTTTTTTTAATTTCTAGCTCGAAGGAACAAGACATTTCTAGTAAATAAAAAATATAATAACCAAAGATACAGAATCTTCTATTATGTATTTATAATTTAATATTTTGTTGTACAATAAGGTCGCGGGAAGCCGATGGATGCGGGCAGCGCAGGACCGGTCGTCGTGGAAATCCTTGGGGGAGGCCTTTGTTCAGCAGTGGACGATTTGTGGCTGATATGATGATGATGATGATGATGTACAATAAAGAGTTCACAAACAAACAAACAATCTTCTTTAAGACTTTTGATAGGAGAATTTTAAAAGAGATTGGTTGTTCCTCTGTGAGGTTAGTATACAACACTAGCTGATTAAATTCTCTTTGGGTAATATCTTTGTGAAGAAAGGAGAATATAATTATATGAATGAAGCAGATAGGTTACACCTTAGAGTATTCATGAGGGTTACACCAAGGAACAGGTCATCTTTTCCAAGGAGGTTTTAATGCTTATAATAATACTAGTGGATGCCCGCAGCTTCGCCCGCGCAGATCCCGATTTTTGCGGTTCCCGTGGGAATTTCCCAAAATCCTTTTTTAGCGGATGCCTACGTCATAACATCTTTTAACCGCCTCCGTAGCTCAGAGGCAAAGTTCACTGGCTTTACGCAGGAGGTCGCGGGTTCGATTCCCGGCGGGGTCAATTGTAAGACTCGGTTTGGTTGGTGGTAGGGCATTTACTAAGCCCGCCTGGCTAGCTACCACCATCTTATCTAAGTCTTGCCGCCAAATATCAATGTTGATATCATTGGTGTGTTCCGGCATGAAGATAAGATAGCCAGTTCCCCATTGCGTTGGGGAATCTTGGTAAACCCGCTTCCATCTTCGGCAACATCGACACTTAACACCAGGTGAGATGTTGTCAAGGGTTTACCAATTGTGAATAAAAATAAATTACTTGCATGCCAAATTTCAGCCCGATCCGTCCAGTGGTTTGGGCTGTGCTTTGATAGATCACTATGTCAGTCAGTCACCTTTGAGTTATATATATTTAGATTATCCCAAGCCTTATTGTAGTCTATTTATGATAATATTTAAAAAAAAATACGCATGTGTACGTGTGCTAGCTAAAATATGGCGCAATTTTCTTAAAACTGAATTGAGATGTTTTTTTTTATTAGTATATAAGAACACATACAGTCGCACAAAAAGAAAGTAACTATAAATTTCATTTAAGTAGACCTGGAGGTTCCTTAATTAAGTACAAAAGATAATAAACATTTGAGCACAATAATATGTTATAGTTGTTATTTATATGTAATAATATAATATCAAAAAGCGTCGGTGGCTCAACCGGTAACGACTCGGTCCATCTAACCAGAGGTACCGGGTTCAAATCTGGATGGCCAATGTACCAATGAGTTTTTCAAAAACTTACGTACATACTTACCGATTGCTTTAACGGTGAAGGAAAACATCGTGAGGAAACCTGCACACGCCTGCGAAGAAACTCGAAGGTTGTGTGTGAAGTCGACCAACCCGCACTGGGCCCGCGTGGTCGACTAAGGCCTAATCGCCCTGATTCAGGGTAGGCTCGAGCCCCTCGGTGGGGACGTATATGAGCTGTAATGATGAATATAATATGACAACACATTTTTTTTCTCTACATGTAATATGAAAATACAATTCTTACATTAATTTTTGGTGTTAAAGGGGGGCTACATAAATTACTTTAACTTTCTCAAAGTTAATTTTTTTAAAGGTTGTATTGAATTGTTTTAGTTGTGGAAACGAATAAAATTCTGAATAGTTAATATATGTGTAATAAAAAATATGCATATATGTATGTATAAGAAAAAAACGAGCAAGACCTACAGTACTCGCATATGATGTGTAACATGTGACAAAATACTTTATTAAAGGACGGCAAAGATACGGCAGACTAGGCTGTATGGTCATAGATACCTTTGCCTTTTCCGCGCTTTTAAAGCCTGAAAAAAGGACGGCAAAGATACGGCAGACTAGGCTGTATGGTCATAGATACCTTTGCCTTTTCCGCGCTTTTAAAGCCTGAAAAAACGCGACTTCCTGTTACAATGGGACACATTTCCGTCCCATTTCACGAAATCACTCCCACAAATTGCAGGAAAGCAAGAGCAAAGATGTTACACATCAAAAACAAAGTGAGAAGTCCCCGGACATTTAAAATGAGCCACAAGTCGCGTAAAATGAACTTTGGTTGCTGAAACTTTGATAGGTATGAACCCATGTATTTTGTTTTTCTGTCATTGTCGTTTTTTATTTGACCTGTTTTCTCACAACTGTATTGAAAAACGTAGTATGATACATGGGTTGTAAAAGAAAATAACAAACTCGTGACGATGATAATCGTTTTTTGCTCCCGCCTAACGATATTTCGAATAAAGCGGTATTGTCTCTCAGTTGTAACACGTGATTTACCTGGATGTCGTTCGGCCGTATCCCGGTGAGCCGATAACGTTGCCATAACCTTCGAATTCCGACTGGTTGGAGTCGATGGCATCCGCAACTTGACGTTGTGTACTTTCAGCTTCCGGCATGCCCACAGCGCGGATCCTTTCATCTTGAGTTAATTGACGGCGTGGCATTACCGCTTATAAGCCAATACTTTATTTCAAATAAAAAAATAAAACAATTTTCAACACAAAAAAAATAATTCAGTCAACAAACGAAGAAACATTATAACAAGATAAACCTTCTGCCGCCAATTTAATCGAAAATGATGTAAAAGATAATAATTATATTATTTGAATTTTTGAAATTGGAACATTATTTATCGAGTTTTTATTTCGTTTAAAATTTTATAGGTAGTTTTTTTTTTCGAAGAGATTATACAAAAAGTTCATTTTGATGTTTGAGTCTTAGACAAAGTTGACTAGTGTATTTGGGAAAACTTTCTTAAAATCCCTACTTTGTTCCCCAACCCCTAAAGTCAGAATTAGTTTATTTGCCCTATACTGTAGCGATTTGGTCAACAAACTGCTATATACATACCAAATTTTATCATCTTTCGTCCAGTAGTTTCGGAGAAAATCTGGTGTGACTGACAGATGGACAGTAGGACACAAGAGTGATCTTACTACGGTTCCTTTTTTAATCGGATGTTCTTTAAAAATGATATTATTTTTACTGCAACTTCTAGACTCGATAAACGTTAGTGGCAGTGGGCGGGGCACATAGCTCAAAAAACAGATGACCATTGGGGCAGTTGAATTCTCGAGTGACGAACGGGCACCGGTGGTCATAGCGTAGACAGGCTTACCATTCGGTGGGCCGACGCGACGACCTGGTGAAGGTCGTGGGAAGCCGCTGTATGCGGGCAGTCTTTGTCCAGTAGTGGCCGTCGTTTGGCTGTTATGATGATGACAATGTTCCAACAGGCCACAGCGATGGCGGTGCACTTGCTGGCGCCGCCGCCCGGCAGCGTGGTGATGGACCTGTGTGCGGCGCCCGGCAACAAGACCACTCAGCTTGCCGCCTTCATGAGAAACCAGGTAGAGTTACTTAAACAAGACTGGGATAAGTGTCATTTGAATTCTTAATGAGTGATTCGGAATCGTAGAATAGAAAATAAATAGTGGAAAAATTTAGGACCACCTGAGATCAAGGTGAGATTACTGTGGCACAGTATTACAATATAGCGGCTTACAGTAGCGCAACCAATGTACTTATGCAAAGCAATGGAAGGATACTTGCTGGGCAGCGGGCTACAGACTACTATGCTATGCTAGTACCTACGCCGGTGGCGGCATAGTGCGACATCAAAGGCGTTGCGCTACGGTAAGCCATATCGTAATACTGTGACTGTGGTAAGTCCAAAATAATTTTACCTGTATTTTAAATTCGATTTTGAATCACTATTAAGATATTTACTTTTGTAAACTCTACAAAATAAGTAAGTTACTAAATATACCTACTTTAGTGCACGCCAAATTAACAATCCAGAACTTAAAATTAATAGTGTAGGTCTCAGATTAAAAATAATGTAGATATTAAGCTTCATACAACAATCATAACAAAAAGTGGGGTAACTCTTAATGTAGATATTAAGCTTCATACAACAATCATAACAAAAAGTGGGGTAACTCTTGTTCTGTCATATATAACTTATATACGTATACATCTTTACCTAAGTGGTAACCTCGAATAATGTTTTGACACGTAATAGGTCCTATTCTTCACTGCAATTGAGACAGGTGCATTTGAGACATGTCACAGCACATTTCGGCATGTTGACCGCAAGTCTGCCAACGCGTGACTGTAAGCAAAACTTTGGTCTGGATCTTGGTGATTGGAGCAGAGTTTTTTATACCCCGTTTTCAAAGCGCTTTATTTTTATCTACCTTTTATTTTTGATCTGAAGTGTAGGTACATGATGTACAAAGGCGGCCTTATCGTATAATTCTAACATTTACCACACACTAAAGTTAGACTTAATTTTTCAGAAATAAATATATTACTATTATTTGACCTGCGTCGCGATAGCATGCGATAGTGATGAATAGATGTCCTTCCGTTTGCGCATGGCATTCTCGCTGTTATGCTGCTAGCACAACTGTGAAAGTCCCCTGCACTCATCCATCAGGTGTATCGGAACATACAATTCGGGCGTGACGTTTTAGCTAGCCAGTTTTCTTATTGCCTTGTACAACCATGCCAGGTGCACCTACCTACCTACTTAAATTAACGGGTGAGGTATTAATTACCGTTATATTATGGACTCTAATAAAATAAAAAAAGTATGCAGTTGTGATTGAATGTGTATGAACGCGCGCGCGCGTTTGTTTGGTTACGTTATTACTAATTATACAGGAGTACTTAGATACAGGGTGACTAGAAATTCGATGTGATCCTTTTAAGGGGATAAACCACATCTAATTTCAAATTTTGTATGAAAAGCGCATTGATTTATTTCTACGTGATATTGTAAAAAAAATGTCAAACAGTAAGCGTGAAAAATACGGAAAAAAGTTCCTTATCAGCTTTTGTATAAAAGTTTGCAAAATCATAAATTTATTAATAACAAAAAATAATAATTTCTGTTAAGAAGGTGCATCAAGTCTCATACAAATATCCATGAAATTTTGCCATGTTCACATTACTAGGCGTTATTGACCCTCTCGCACCATTTGAATAACGTTTAATCGCACGTTAATCGAAATCGAATAGAAAGTTTTTGAAAAATTGTATGGGACTTGAAGCATCTTCTTAACGGAATTTTTTTTTTTTGTTATTATTAAATAGATATTTTGCAACTTTTATACCTTTTTGGAAATCTGATAAAATTATGAACTTTTTCGCGTAATAAGCACACTTACTTACTGAAGTATAACATTTTTTATCAACATTACGATGTAATGAATCATTACGCTTTTCATACAAAATTTGAAAATTAAATAGACTTTCACTCGAAAACCGTTGATTTGCGACCTCTAGTTAATATGACTTTTTTGTTCTAAATCAGATGTAGTTTATCCTCATAAAAGGATGAAATCGAATTTCCAATCACCTGTATATACTTTGGTTTGGTACTCTTTATTATACTGTGGTTTGGTGGTCAGTAACTATGGTATCAAGTAACAAGTACCGATTTTGGCTATTTATAATAAACATAATTATCTCCAGGGAAAAATCTACGCCATAGAGAGGAAAGAGCATCGATACAAAACGCTGTGCGATTTCGTGGAGAAGACAAGCTCTACTTGCGTCGAGACGTTGCACGGAGATTCGCTCGAGTTGAAGGGAGGCGATTACGATGACGTCGAATATATTCTATTGGATCCTAGCTGCTCTGGGTCAGGTAGGAAGATAATTATTTATTTTCCTTTCTTCCTTTAACGTACGAGTGTATCTGTTCCGTCAGCACATCAGCAGAAAGACGACCACTCCTGAACAAAGGGCCTCCCTCCCCAAGGATTTTTACAACGACCGGTCTTGGGTCGCCGCATCCAGCGGCTTCCCGACTCCTTCACCAGGTCGGGGCCACCGAGTAGAAGGCCTACACCTACGTCTTCAGGGCCGCGGTTACTCGAGATCTTTAATGCTCCAACGGCGGTCCGTACTACGAGCTTGTGTCCCGCCCACTGCCAATTGAGTAACTAAATCGTAAATTCTCGATTCTTTATATCAAGCCGCCTCGCGCACTAGTCGGCCACGACCATGGCCAAAGGCCGCCACGACCAAGCTAATATTGGTCGTTGCAGCCAAGTGCGCGACGTGCATATGGCTTCTGTAGTTTAGCTTGGTCCTTAGATCCTGAAGCCTTGTTAAGGGGCCCACTAACATTAGACAGTCGCACGGAGCGAGAGGGAGACAGCCAGCTATAAAATCTATTTGTGTGGAAATGGCCAAACATGTAAACAAAAAAAAAACACTTACACTTTGACACCGTGCATGTTCCTACAAGCGTTTTGTTCACAATAAACTCTGTATGTTAAATTAAGATTTAAATACCAATTGAAACTGGTTTATTTTTAAGGAAACTCATCACAATTTGTTTACATGTTTGGCCATTTCTAAACAAATATACTTTAATTTAGTCAACGATGTACTTATAACTAGCCGTATGGCTCCCGGCTTAGAATACGGCCATCCCATCTCTTCCTGTGGCGTGAGTGGGGTAAGAGACGACTAAGAAACTAAACCGGAGGATGGACAGAAGCGTCCTTTTCGCGTACTGTGCCACCACATCGCACTGTGCGATCGCCAACCCACCTGCCAAGCGTGGCGATTAGGGTAAAACCACCCAGTTCGGAGGAAGCCTAATATCCAGCATTGGACGTCCTTTGGCTGGTGTGATAATGGTCATTCTTATCTTATGCCAAAGCAGGCTGATTAGTAGTAGTACTTATAACTATATACAAAATCTCTCTTATATCCTTATCTAAATCTGTAACACTCACTTATGGCTCTTGCGACCGTCGTAGTGGTAACGTGATCAGGAGGCCCTTGGCGCAGGCTGGGACAACTCCATTATAACTGGCAGCTTCACTTTTTCTCGTTTGATACATAACGTTTTTTTAAATACTTCCTTGTTATTAGATTTTACCTGTATCAGCGGCATAAACTCACACAGAGTCTCACATAATTATTTTAATAGATAGGCAACAGATATTTATGGCAGGTCTTTTTATTTATGTACCTACGCGTATGTTTTTGGTGACACCTACCTTCATAATATTTAATGGTCTTCGACTTCTGTGCAAAAACACCCTCTAGGGTTTCCTTTATACTGTGTTTATATTTTTATGATTGTTTTAAAGCTACGAATAATAATAATAATGACTTATACTTAAATGTATTTTGTTCAGGAGGATACCCACCGAATACTAATCACACAAGTAAATCGATTACTTAGTATGGGTAGTAAATAGTGTTTTCAATACAGTTGCTCGAAAAGTGGTCCTTTATATGCCAGTCTAGTATGCGCAAAATTGATTTTACCGCTTGTGCTTTTACTTAACCACTTTTAAAAAAAATCTTGCTACTAAAAATATCTTTATTCTTTGGTATAAGTAGAAGTCGGTAAACCCTGATACTCACTACAACCAGTCACAGAATATAATCGATTATTGATTACCAATCAAATGGTAATTTTAATCTTTATTTAACCTAATTGTAAATATCCTTTTGTTTAAAATAAATTGTTGCTACCTATGTTATAATATAAAACCGAAGCAACCCGCTCACTTAGCAAAAGGCGAAGTGGCAGAAGCACCTTCAGCGCAGGCATAGTCGACTAAGGTTCAGTGCGACGGGCAGAGAAAGCGTCGGACTATCCGGGCATGCTTTTGCATTGACGGAATTAAGCGTATTATTATCATTACTTATGTCTAGTTCAGACTGCCGCTTTTTGGGGTCAACAAAAAGGCGACGGAAAATCCGAGTTCTGTTAGGCAACGGCCCTAGGCATTCCTAGGGCCGTTGCCTAAAGAGGCGATGAGCAAATAGCTCATGTTATTGGTTAAGTAACCTTTGTTAGACCGTAACAGCGATAGGCTGAATCAAACATACCAACTTATAAAAACCCTTCCAATCAAAAAGGCAATTTAGCAAAATATAGTTGACACATCATGCATGAAAAGAGTTGGAGAAGCTGCCAGTAATAGCTAGGTAAAATTATTTGCCCGCAATTTGATGAATCCGAAGACAGATTATAGTCAATAAAGTCTCTTTAGAACATAGGCGACGTTCTGCGCTGCTACTCCTCACACAGCCCGTTTTATCTTAGGGTGACGTCCTAGTTAAATATTTGATCATGTTTTAACTTTTTTCTTTAATTCTTAAGGTATGACTCTCTCCGTACACAACTACGTAGACGAGAACAGACTAGCGAAACTAACGTCTTTACAAGAGAAATTTCTAAAGCACGCTATGAATGCATTTCCGAACGCGAAAAAAATCGTCTATAGCACTTGCTCACTCTTTCCTGAAGAGAATGAAAGGGTAATAACTAATGTTGTTAAACTTTCGAGGTCTAGATGGGTAGTGCAAGATGTCAAAAAATTGCTAAAAGATCAATGGAATAATATTGGTTCAGGCATGTATGGAAGCATAGGAACAAGGTGTATATATGCTAGACCGGAGTCTGATTTAACTACAGGATTCTTTCTGGCCGTTCTTGAAAGAGATAAGAAGAGTGAGAAATCTCAAAACAATTATGAACCTGTGAACAACGACAGTGAAGGACAAATTCAAACTAATACTAAAATACAAAAGAAAAAGAAACTTGAAATTAATGTTGATGAATCCAACATAACAGAGGAAAATAACGAAGAATATGGTGCAAAGAAAAATAAGAAGCATGAAAAGAAGGAAGCAAATGAAAACGAAAAAGTTAACATAGAATTGAAAATTGATGCGGAAATGTACAGTAAAGAAGTTACGGAAAAGAAAAAAAAGAAGAAAAAGCATAAAAATAAGGAAAAAGGTCCCACAGAATCCTTAGAAACTTCCATTTTTGAAGATCAAGATGTCAATGAGAATAATTACATCAATGGCAATAAAACTAAGAAAAAGCAGAAGAAAACTCAGCTGTCTGAAAATGATTGCAGGAATGATGCATTTAATGAAATAAGCCATGAAGCTTCAAAAAAGAGAAAGAAAGAGTCAGTAGAAATAGAGATCTCTGATAATATTGATGTGATACAGTATAATGAGTTTTCCAATGAAGAAACGAATGAAATAACTAAAAAGAAGAAAAAGAAAGATAAAGTAAAAAAACTCTGGAACTTGTAGAAAATAATTTAAGCGATTTTCAATGAGCAACAAGCATGAAAAAAAGTAAAAAAGAAGAAAAAAAAATTAATGGTACTGATACGACGACGTCGTAATAAAGAAAGAAATAATAAAAACCTAGACATAAACATAAAAATATTCAACTGACCGACTAATGATAAATTATCCAATTAAACCCGAAAAATTAAAATAAAACAAAAATGATTCAGCAAATAGTTGATAAGTAAAATTAATTAATGTTTTGTACTTTCTAGTAAATAAAGTGTTATCGTGTGTTGAAATTAAACTCATGATTTATTCATTTCTAAACCCACTTAAACCCTCATTTTAATACCTAAGCGCTAAACGAAATAGCCTACAATCTCGCCCAGTTGAAGTGTACAAATTAAACTGCTTCGCTTTTATTTTTCCATTGTAATGGGCAACGTAAAGCGACGTTTAGAAGTAATTTTAGAGATATTAGAGTAATTTGATATCCGCGTGTTTCAATAGGTTTTCAATAGGTTCCGGACTCAGGTCGGCTGAAGTAAAGAAAACTTGTTCAGGTGGGGATTCATTGGAGATACGAACGTGGAGTGTAGGTGTGGTGCGGTCCCTCAAACGACGGACCACCTCATTACGTGTCCTTCTTGCCCTGTCACCTGCACGCGGGAGGACTTGATGCATGCCACTGACAAGGCAATTTGCGTGGCTCGGTTTTGGGATAGAACTATCTGAGTTTGCCGTCGACTCGAAAAGAAGAATAGGTTTTAGAACAAAGGTAGGGTAGGTAATTGAGGATTTATTAAACAAAGAACTTTTCAATATAGTTGTTCGAAAATACTTTATATGCTAGTATACTGTACGCAAAATTTATTTTACCGCACACATGATTTTTACTTTGCCACATTTTTTTTATTTGTAGCTCTGAGATACAAGACATTTCTAGCAAATAAAAAAAATATAATAACCAAAGATACAGAATCTTCATAGTAAATTTACTATGGAATCTTCTTAAGACTTTCGAAAGGAGAATTAAAAAAAAAAATAGAATGTTTCTCCGTGAGGTTAGTACATAACGCTAGCTAATTAGATTCTTTTTGGGTTATATATTTGTGAAGAAAGGAAAATAAATATGAATGAAGCGTATAGATTACATCACGGGTCTACTACAAATAGATTTATATATCGCGTGGCCACTACGAATGTCTCTCGTTTTAACCGTTTTAAGCGTTTGTGTTGCCACCTTAATATTATTTCCATTAAGTCAGGGTAAATTTCAATGTTATCAGCGCTGCCTAGCGCCTTTGTAGTAGATCTAATGAAATTTAAGTAATGCTTTCGAAAAACATTTGTTCAGCTTTATTTTTCATTATACCTCTTCAAAATCAGGGGTCACATGGAAACCTACAAACATGTACTAATTTTATTAGGTAAAATTTAAATTTATTTGGCAACATTGAAAGAAATATTGTTTGGCTAAGAAACTGTTAGATTTTGACAATTAGCCAGCAAAAAAGTGGTCATGCCGATAAGGACAAAAAATTATATCAGTATATTTTTCACACTCGTGCCATACATATCGTAACTATCCTTCTTTTTCTAACAACTTCTTTACTAACCTTTTTGTAGTAGATCTGTGGGTTACATTTAGGAATAAGTCATCTTTTCCAAGGAGATTTTAATGCTTACAATAAGATTATCCCAAGCCTTATTGTAATCTATTTAGGGTAATATAAAAAAAGTACTTACGCATGCGTACGTGTGTCTAGCTAAATTAAATATGGTGCCATTTTCGTAAAATAAAAAGTTGTGAATACGAATAAATTTATTATTTATTTATTATTATTTATTTATTTCACAATTTATTGCACACAGAAATAGGGACAAACAAACATTTATGAATAGTTAATATACTTGTAATAAGAAATATACTTACTTATATGTATGTATAGAAAAAAAAACAAAGTGAGATTACTCCCCGGATATTTAAAATGAGCCACCTGTGGCGAAAAATTAACTTTGTTTGCCGAAACCTTGACAGGTATGTACCTATGTATTTTGGTTTTTCTGTCACGGTCGTTTTTTACTTTAACTGTTTTCTCACAACTGTATTAAAAATATCGTATGATACATGGGTGTAAAAGGAAATGACAAACTCGTGACGATGGTAAACCCACGCCTGCGGCTCAGGCTTACAAATGTCATTCGTTTGTTATTTACCTTTTTACCACCCTCGTATCATAAATAACTATTTCAATACAGTTGCTTGTAAATTGGTACTTTATATGCTAGTTTACTGTGCGCAAAATTGAATTTACTGCACATGTGCTTTTTACGTTGCCATTTTTTTAAGTTTGTAGCTCTGAAAAACAAGACATTTCTAGCAAATAAAAAAATATATAATAACCAAAGATACAGAATCTTCTTAAAAACTTTTGAAATGAGAATTTAAAAAGAGATTGGTTGTTACGCTGTGAGGTTAGTAGATAACGCTAGCTGATTAGATTAGCTTTGGGTTATATCTTTGTGAAGAAAGGACAATAAAAATATAATAACCGGATACAGAATCTTCTTTAAGACCTTTGATAGGAGAATTTTAAAAGAGATAGGTTGTTCCTCCGTGAGGTTAGTACATAACGCAAGCTGATTAGATTCGCTTTGGATAATATCTTTGTGAGCAAAAGAGAATAAATGTGAATGAAGCGTATAGGTTACATCAAGGAATATGTCATCTTTTGCAAGGAGGTTTTATTGCATATAATAATATTATCCCAAGCCTCATTGTAGTCTGTTTATGATAATTTTAGAAAAGAAACTTACGCATGCGTTCTTGTAATTTTCGTAAAACTGAATTGAGATGTTTAGTTGTGAAAACGAATAAAATTATGATTTTTTAATATATGTGTAATAAAAAAATAACTTATGTGTATGTATAAGAAATAAAAAAGTGAGATTACTCCCCGGATATTTAAAATGAGCCACAAGTCGCGTAAAATGAACTTTGGTTGCCAAAACCTTGATAGGTATGAACCCATATATTTTGTTTTCCTGTCACGATCGTTTTTTATTTTACCTGTTTTCTCACAACTGTATAGAAAAAACAAACAAACTCACTCACAAAACAAACAAACTCGTGACGATGGTAAACCCTCGCCTGCGGCTCGGGCTCACAAATGTCACTCGTTTGTTATTTACCTTTTTACCACTCTCGTATCATAGTCGTAAATAACTATTGTAGGTTACTTTCTTTTGCTACTCTAGTCTGTAGTTCAGAATGAAATTCGATAAAAAAACAACCGGCCAAGTGCAATGTCGGTGCAATGTAGGTTTTAAAACTTGGTTAACACAGGATAGGTAGGTTAGGTACCCGAAATAATTTTCAACTAAGACCCATTGAAATGGATAATTTAAAGTTTTTTGGACAAACTGTTTAGAATGCCACCATTTTAACAACTTTGGCGGTTTATATGTAGCAAACGGTAAACATGATTGTTTTTATTTGAAAATAATTATTCAACGATACCTCACATGAGTCACGACTCACGAGGATGTGCAATTGTGCATTGAAATTGAAATAAATTTTTCATTCCCCTTTCCTGCGAATTTTTTTATTATTCATTATGGAGGCTTGGTATGTAAACTATGTTTATTTATTAACAAGTTTTGCAAGCGGCTTTACTCGAGTGAGCATTGTTTTTATGACTGTATTTGAGGGTGAAAGTAGATATAGCCTATGTCACACAAGAATAATGTAGCTTTTTACTGGTGAAATAAATTTTCAAAAATGGTTCAGTAGTTCCAGAGATTACTTCCTCCAAAAAAACTTACGAACTTACAAACTTTAACTTTTTATAATATTAGTATTGATTTCGGGAAGACTAACAGCTAAATTTAATACTAATATATTTATAAACAAACGTCGGTGGCTCAACCGGTAACGACTCGGTCCATCTAACCAGAGGTACCGGGTTCAAATCTGGACGGCCAATGTACCAATGAGTTTTTCAAAAACTTACGTACATACTTACCGATTGCTTCAACGGTGAAGGAAAACATCGTGAGGAAACCTGCACACGCCTGCGAAGAAACTCGAAGGTTGTGTGTGAAGTCGACCAACCCGCACTGGGCCCGCGTGGTCGACTAAGGCCTAATCGCCCTGATTCAGGGTAGGCTCGAGCCCCTCGGTGGGGACGTATATGAGCTGTAAGATGAGATGATATTTATAAATAGATACAGTTCTATGAATGTGTCTCCGCCGCATTCTATACTGCCACGTTCCGTGCGTAAAGTTACTAGTTTTTAAAAATCTTCATGGGGTTTGAAAGTTTTTGGCATACTGAGGATTCGCCATTTTGATTTTTTTTCAAAATGGCGTCGCACAATCTAACCTGTGTTTTTGGATAGAGGACCTATAGAAGAACAAATAATGTCATATAACATTTTGGCCTAAAGTGTCACGTTTCTAAAATAATATAGAAGTTAAAAATAATCAAAATATTTATGGAATATATATATATTCAATTATCTCCGTAACGTGACGTTTTAGGACACTATGTTACATGACATTTTTTGTTTGTCTGTATGTCCCCTATCCAAATATGTAGGTCTCAATGTGGGACGTCATTTTGAAAAAAAAAATATGGCTGACTCCAGTATGGAAACTGGCCCATTCAAAAATTTTCAAACCCCTTTACGAGGTTTTGACTGTTTATGACGGACGGACGAACAGAACGACCTTTTTTCCTCGTAGGGACTACAAAACCTAGTAATTTTATGGATGGTTTGGTGGCAAATTTACATTTTACAATAGTTCTTTATTGCCGAAGGATAAAGTTGAATTGCTTCAACTTCGACTATAAGTTTGAAGCCCGAGCCACAGGCGAAGGCTTTAATTAATACGAGACATGCAATTGACGTTTCCGACGAGGCATAGGTATACATAAGATGACTGAGGGCTATTCATATATTTATACATCATTCATATACTTAAAAAATAATAATTAATTTTTGACTCAATAAAAAAACTCCATTTTTTCTGTGCCCACTGTGTTTTCTAAGCGGGATGACAAGTTAAAAATCGTGCGAGAGAGAAAAGGACAAACATTTTGCTTTAAACGCCTTCTTAATCTTTAATACTGACTTTGAAGAAAATCGTGTGGAGTTAAGCGTAGTCAATAAATCCCTAGCTATTAAGTAGGGCAAACGTCATAAGCGTAAATTTCGCCCAGCTCTGCAATGGTTCTTAGAACGCTATACTTTACCTACAATCTGGCTAAATGACTTTCAACGGTGTTACCGTCAAACACGATTCAAATTTGAATTATTAGATTGTCGTGGGTAACTGCTTTAAACAAAACATCGCACGCTACCCACCTTCGTCACGAAGTCTCATGCGTCCTCATTTTTACCCGACTACACTAAAAAAGGGTAAGGTTATGTATGTTTTTATGTATGAGTATGTATGTCTGTTCTTTGGCTTAACCTGTAGCCTAAACTGCTTAATGGATTTTGGAGTGCTACATGTTGTTAGATGCTTCTTGATTCTGTGAGTGACATACGATACATTTTAACCCGACTGCCCAAATAAGGGGTTAATGTTTTTATGCAGTGGGGTTTTTCATTTTTCATTTTATTGATTAGATTATCGTTATTAGTTTTAGCTTTCCGTGTCTTTAATAAAATTATTAGTAAAACTAACATGGTATTTAACATTGCCATGTACGCTTCGTTAGCGCAGTGTGTAAACATTAAATATAGGTAGTTGGTTAAAAAATGTAATTTTCCTTTTATTAAAATAGAGCAAGCAGCTGATGATTTTGGATAAGATTGTAAGTAAAAAATTTAACTTAGGTACGTGTAGGTAAGTACAAAAACTGACCAAGTGCAAGCCCCTTTAATTTTTATTATTTGTTGGTATATAGCGGCAATAGAAATACACACTCGGTAAAAATTTCATTTGTCTACCTATTACGGTTCATGAAATATAGTCCGCTGACAGACAGACAGACAGATGGACTGACAGTGGAGGCTTAATAATAGGGTCCCGTTGGCACTATTTGGGTACAGAACCCTTAAAATGAGTTCTAGTCTAACATTTTTTAAAGTCGGTAGGTTATATCTGGTTATATACAAGTGCAAAATCGATTGAAGTTAAGACTGAAATTATGTCTTTCTTATGTCATTTATCATATCAGCTGAAAAACGTCCACTGATGGACGAAGGCCTCCAAGGGTTTCAATGACGACCGGTCCTGCGCTGCCCGCATCCAACGGCTTTCCGCGACCTTCACCAGGTCGTCGGTCCACCGTGTGGGAGGCCTGCCTACGCTACGTCTTCCATCTTAACTTTTTTATTACGTCATTACAAACATACAACACAATAAAATTATTTTTAAAATTTTCAACAATCCTGTTACTTATTTTTTTATAAATATGTATTTTAACATAAGGCTCTGTTTTATAAATGTTTCCCTAATTAGTCCGCGTGTAAACCTTGAGCTAATTAACAACCAAGTTACGTATTCGTTTGATCATTAGTAGAACTCTATACTCTGAAGTTGTACGCATAAGTAGCTTACCTACGTATTATTTTGGTCAGGCAATTTATCGTAATGAGCCAAAGAATTGTACGATAATTAGAAACTGAGTCAGCTTTTAAAAATGTCTAGGCTAGTAATGGCGTGGACCGCTTATCATCAACATTATATCAGCCAAAACACATCCACAGCTGGACAAAGGCCCTGCCCCAAGGATTTCCATGACGTCTGGTTCTGCGCTGCCCGCATTCAGCGGCTTCCCGCGACCTTCACCAGGTCGTCTGTCCACCGAGTGGAATGCCTTCCTACGCGACGTCTTCCAGTGAGCGGTCGCCACTCAAGAACTTTACCGGGTTGCTATTTAAAACAAAGGATTCTTATACACCAAGAGAACCTTTGTGAGAACCATGATAATATATCATACTAATTAAAAAATTAACTGCAAACTTCAACTTCAAATGTCAACATAAATTGGACAGTCTTTGTCATTTCGTATGAGACCCGTAATCTTCTTGGTGAGAACCGCCTATCAATGTTAATGCCTAACCTAACCAAGTCTCGACTGTATAAATGAAGAATGTAATTATATCTCGCACTCCAAAATTTACTCAGCCGTTCCTGGATATACAGGACGTAACAAAATTGGTGTAGGTTACGTTAACTGGGGCTCATCATACTGAACAACTTTTGTTCTACGACTTTGCTGAAATGGCAAAAAAAATTTTTACTCTTCATACAAATTGATCAGCTGAGTGACCAATTTTGTGCATTTTAGTATGGAGTGTCCAATTATTTTTTTCAAGAATTTACTATGGATTCCTGGGGGAAAGTTGTTTAGTATGATGAGTAGATAGAACCCCCAGTCAACGGGTCCTGCACCATGTTTTTACACCCTGTAT
Organism: Coleophora flavipennella; assembly: GCA_947284805.1. NCBI lineage: Eukaryota > Metazoa > Arthropoda > Insecta > Lepidoptera > Coleophoridae > Coleophora > Coleophora flavipennella. The sequence goes on along the minus strand of OX369285.1, from coordinate 2,327,952 downwards.
ACTTACATACAAACAAAAAAACGTCCTCCTTTTTAGAAAGTCGTGTAAAAAAATCGTAAGTCAAAAAAAGTTAAGGAAAAGGCTCTGAAAAGAGAATTATCAACACAGGGCAGATGAGATATTGGAGTAGTCATATCTCGGAATCTCTTTCTCATAGGAATCGGAATGACGTGAATCTGGCAAGAGATTATCGCTGTCGCCCCCGGCCCGAGAGCAATGGAAAGCTTAATTGACGCCCCCCAAAGTTTTTTCTAGACCCTCGAGGAGTCAGAGGCTCCAAGAAGAGATTCATATTTCTTGGAATCAGAATACCACTCTGTCCATTGTTTACAAGCTGTTTTACGGTTTACTAGGTAGGTACGACTACTAATTAATTGATAACGCCCCTGGACGTTACAGCTTCGTTATATAATTGGGAATTAGCTGTCACTACTCCCCTTGTCAAATAAAAAAACCGTCCAATTGCGAGTCAGAACCGCACACATAGGGTTCCGTACCATCATACTAGACGGTGCAAGTTTCTTCACCTTTAAAAAAAAAGTTTTTTTGTATGGAGAACCTTACTTTTTCAGTTTTTCTAATTTTTTGTATTTTTTGTTATAGCGGCTACATAAATACATCATCTGCGAAAACTTCAACTGTCTAGCTATCACGGTTCATTAATACAGCCTGGTGACAGACGGACAGACAGACAGACGGTCGGACAGCGAAGTCTTAGTAATAGGGTCCCACTTTTACCCTTTGGGTACGGAACCCAAAAAAATTGACTCTCCATACAATGAGTCATTGGTCAATCAGCTGATCGATTTGTATGCTTCGGCCACGTGGTCCGATCGGTTTCAGTTTTTAGGGTTTCGGACACCCAAAGGGTGAACAATGGGACCCCATTACAAAGCCTCCACTGTCCGTCCGTCTTTATTTCATGAACCGTAATAGGTAGACAGTTAAAATTTCAAAGAGTGTGTATTTCTATTGCCGCTATAACAACAAATAAAAAAATATTAAAGGTGGCCCCCTGCCCATACAAGTTACATGATTTTTTAAAACGTGAATGAAATAGCCGAATCTTGTAGGCTCTAGTATATCTTCTTTACACTTGATTTATGAAGATGTTTTGGTTCCGAACCCTCAGTGAGCGAGTCCAACTCGCACTTAGTTGGTTTTTTGCGTATTGACAATGGGTGTCCTAGGAAAAGTGAGTACAAGCGCCAGTTAACGGGTCCTACACCAATTTTGTTACACCTGTAAACATACTTAACATAGATTGAGGTTCATAACCCTTCGTTTAAGCTCTACCGTAGTCAGGTAAATTTAACACAGTTGAAAGTAAAACCTCGTTGCCTGGCAACTCTCATGGGCGGGCGGATATCGGAAGGGCGGCGCTGTCTGTCGCAGCCAATCGGCGTTCGACGATGCTTATTATGACAGTTCGTGTCGGGCCGTGACTGTCACCGGCCGGTAAAAAATGTGCTCATTCGCGGGGACTGAGGGGAGCAGTGGTGGCGGGAAGGGGGAGGAGGATAATGAGCTTCCGTTATTGGCTGTAGGTTGATGACACCCAGTTCACAGTGTTGACTGATACACTATTCGACCAAAATAAAAATGATACGCCTACATAATTAAGGTAAATAGTTTTCTATATTTTCTTTCTAGTCATTGTTTTATTTAATTAAAAATTTGAGTGCGTTTTGCTGCACCGCACCCCTCGACTTACGTCGATGACCTTACCTGATGGTAAGATGCAGCCGAGGATGTAACACACAAGCTCAAATAGTGCCTATTCACTCTTGTCTTGTAGATTAAATCAATTGTACGAATCGGGGAAAACGGACGTCGCAAGGAATTCCACTCCTTGGCCGTTCGCATGATGAACAATGAAGCAAAGTGCTTCGTGCGTATAGGTGGTACGTAACAACAAAGGTGCAAATATGACATGAAATGTGAAGCTTTCATCTAAGGTAGGTACGAGTATATACTTAAATTACAGTGCTTCATCATCATCATATAGCCGAGGCACGTCCACTGCTGGACATAGGCCTCCCCCAAGGATTTCCACAAATTACAGTGCTTTACCTAGTAATTATTCTACACTATCGCGTAACTATTATGTGAAAACCATAAAAACCATGTGGTTGGTGGTAGGACATTTTCTTAGCCCGCTTGGCCAGCTACCACCATCTTATCTAAGTCTTGCCGCCAAACATCAGTGTTAACAAGATTGATGTGTTCTGGCTTGCAGATACGATAGCCAGTTCTCCATTGCATTGGGGAATCTTGGTAAGCCCGCTTCCATCTTCGGCAACATCATCACTTACCATCAGGTGAGATTGTAAATAAAAAAAACAAGTTTTATTTTTACAAAAAAATTACTGTGAGTAGTATTGGCCTGACATCGTCATTACAAATTAATGCTAAGATGCTACGAGCGTAAATTGGTTTTAACAAAAAATCTTGTTGTAACTCCCGTTCTACGGTTATTAGGGTTTCGTATCTCGAAAGGAATAAAACGGAACCATTACAAGATCACTCGCATGTCTGTCTGTTCGTTCGTCTGTTACGGCCAATTGCTCCGAAATTTGGTACACATATATAAGTCGGTGAACAAAAGATGGACGTGTAACGAAAATAAATAAATTTTTAACATGGGCCACTTTTGGGGGGTAAAATAGATTTTTTAAAAAAAGTTTTACCATATATAACGTGTGACATATCGTGTGACATATCGTGTGCTTGTTGTGGGAATCTCAAATATAGCTTTTTATAAAATTAAGTTGAATTGTTTTGAAGTTATTTAAAAAAAAATAAGCAAAAAGTTTGAATTGCAGAAAAACTTATAAGAAGTCTATGGTATTTAAAGTAACAGGTTTCTCAATCAACGTACTGAACACTCTACATGCGAGTTGAACTCGCACTTGTCCGGTTTTTGAGTTATTGGAGCTAAAGCGGTATTAGTAAATGGAACAAGGTTACAGGTGAGATAATAGACCTTTAGTTTATTTTTCAAAAGTCACTGTTACTTTTAAAATGCCTAATAGTCGAGTTTGAAGCAAAAGGCAGGCAGGATTAGTCTACGTCGACACGATAATGTTCTTTACTCAGAAAGCTTTTTGACATTATTATGTACCGGTGGCAAAGTAGATAACAGTCTATTGAAATAACGTTAACTTTTCAACGCAAATGTGATGTCATCGCCAAGAAGATTCCCGATTTTTTCGAGATTTTTCATATCTAATGTATGAATGTATGTTTTTTATTCCACGATATCTCCTAAACGGCTTGATGGATTTTAGAGTGCAATACCTTGCGTTATATTCGTCTTGATATCGTGTTTAGTGAAATAAAGTACATTTTACCCAACTTTCCCAAAAAGAGGGTAATGTCTTATATAATCGTTTTTTTTACAATTTAAAGTTATTACTAAATATTTAATTTAAAGTAATTTTGCTAAATCAGCCAACGCCTTTTCAACCACGGTTATCTCAAGGAAGACTTAAATTTCATATGAGAACCTTCTTTAGCAGTTTTGCGAACTCTACACTCTCTCTGCCTTTTAATAACATACCTATCACGCGATATCTTTACCCCATAAATGTAAAGCTCAAATCATTTTTTCCTTTTAATTTACCCTCTATTATTATAATCGTATTATGTATTTTAACAGGTATTCAAATAATTGGATTGTTAAAATTGTTTTTCACCTTACATGCTCGGAAAGATTTTGTTTTTCATTCCATTTTAGCGCGCAAAACTTCGGTTTAAGCATTAGTTACACGTAGCTATTTGTAGCTGCTATTTTCCCTCAGCGAAAAGTTTACGCTACGTTTGAGCTGGTACGAGCTAAAAATTGCTGACCGAAAAATAGCCGCTATGAAATTGAGCATGTTCAATTTTTGCTTGCGAAAAATAGCTGAGCGATAAATAGTTACGTGCGACAGGACAGTTACAAAAATTAGCGCGAGCAAGTCAATGTAGCGAAGCAGTTTGCTTTGAGCGATAACTTTACGATAGACGACATTTCGACTACACAACACCAATGAAGTTTTTAACTGCTAAAAACTGCATGTAGCAACAGGGTTCACAAGGTAGTGGCGATTTGCAGCTGCTAGTAATCGGAAGCAGAAAATTGCAGCTATAAACAGCTACGTGTGACTGAGGCTTTATCAGGTAGCGTGAAAAGAGTTTTTAAAATTAGAACCAAATAACTGTTAAGCTGTTTTTCTTGCACCTAAAAATTTTGCTCGTTGTAGTGAGGTGAAAAATTGTGTGTTCGCTCTAATATACTATTTTGTACCTTTGTTGTATCTAAAAGCTATTTTGCGTCTTGTACCTTTGAAACCCTCGCTACGCTCAGGATTTAATAGAGGTAACTCGCGCTAAATAACAACTTTGCAGCCTTGCATAACAACTAACTATTAAGGTTAGACCGCACTAGGCGTAACTACGCGACGCGGCCAAATATTCTTTGTATGAGATAGAACACACTACGCGGCAGCGGAACTACGCGCCACGGTACTGCACGACAAAGTTGACCAACATAGCAAATATGTCGGACTGTGGCGCGTCGCGTAGTTCCGCTGCCGCGTAGTGCGGTATAGCAAGCAGTGCGACACTGCAGGATATTCATGTTTTTCTATATGCGGCTTCATAGTTTGTAACAACTTTTCGAATTTATGTTGAGACATTCTTAAGTAAGTATGGAATCTTTTTAGATCCATTTTAAGCCGTGGTAAAAGTGTGTGATATTCTTCTTCTTCACATCGTGATTTTGGAATGCCATGCACCCATATTCTTCGCTTCATTTTTGCTTGCTCTTACTCTAACTTTTCTTCTTCCTCACATAGCAAAGAAACTATTATAACATCATCCATACCAGTTTCTTCTACTTTCTTCCATCTTGCTCGAACGCTGCTGAACTACTGACAGGCAAAATTTGTCGCGCCGCTGCAGTTATAGTGCGGCATACTGAAATGGGCCGCGTCGCGTCTCTCCGCTGCCGCGTAGTGCGGTCTGAAGTTTAGACCGCACTAGGCGTAACTACGCGACGCGACGCGACGCGGCCAAATATTATTTGTACGAAATTGTATGAAATAGAACGCACTACGCGGCAGCGGAACTACGCGCCACGGCACTGCGCGACAAAGTTGACCAACATAGCAAATATGACGCGCCGTGGTGCGTCGCGTAGTTCCGCTGCCGCGTAGTGCGGTATAGCAAGCGGCGCGACACTGCAAGATATTCATGTTTTTCTATATGCGGCTTCATAGTTTGTAACAACTTTTCTTATTTATGTTGAAAAATTCTTAAGTAAGTATGGAATCTTTTCAGATACATTTTAAGCCGTGGTAAAGTGTGGGATATTCTCCTTCTTCACAACGTGATTTTGGAATGCCATGCACCCATATTTTCGATTCATTTTTGCTTGCTCTTACTCTAACTTTTCTTCTTCCTCACATAGCAAAGAAACTATTATGAATAATTATAACATCATCTATATCAGTTTTTTCTACTTTCTTCCATCTTGCTCCTTGCTCGAACGCTGCTGAACTAATGACAGGAAAAATTTGTCGCGCCGCTGCAGTTATAGTGCGTTAAACTGAAATGGACCGCGTCGCGTCGCGTCGCTCCGCTGCTGCGTAGTGCGGTCTAACCTTAACCTTTAAACTTATGTCACAGCTTATGGAGACTACTATATTAATCAGTCTGCTTTTGCTTTGACTTTAGCCAAAAGACGTCCACTGCTGGACATAGGCAGTCTAAAAACCCTAACAGTCGTCAAACGGAGACGACAAGACAGGGCAATCGTGCAGGAGGTGAGGGTCGAGACGGGGATGTCAAGCCCCTATTGCCGTAGTGACCGTTCGGGACAAATAATTGAATTCAATACATGCAGGCGACCGGCGGCGGAGGAGGCCGTGATCAGCGACTAGTGAACTTAGCTTTGACGCAAATATCAAAGGCCTTGGACCACTGTATGGATTGTTATACACTGTGACATAGGCCTCTCCAGAGGGGATTTTGCCGTGATCGCCACGCTCGACAGGCGGGTTGGCGGCGCAGTTTGCGGTGTGGTTGCACAGTACGCTGAAAAGACGCTGCCGTCTATTTCCAGTTTATGTACCTTAGTCGTCTCTTACGGCACCCTCGGTAAGAGATGGGGTGGTACTATTCTAGGGCCGCATCGCAGGTCAATGATGGAGACCAGTGATGCCAGGCGACTTTTAAATGTCGCTAAATAATGTCCAAAAAGGCATCAAACCAATATTAATTTGGCAATTTTGCCGCTAAATGTATTGTGTTACTGTGCTTTAAAAGTCGCTAAAATGAATGAACCGTCGATTTTTTTTGTCGCTAGACTGCATCGAAAAATCAAATAATCTAGTGAGAAAATCACTAAAGTGGCAACGCTGATGGAGATTATAATACTTTGCTAACAGTGTTACAGACATCGCGTTGACGCCTCGGACACAGTTAACGGCGTATTCAAAAAATCGTTTCCCATACAAACTGCAAAATACTACTTCTTAAAATGGAATGGGCCAATTTTAATGAATCTTTATACACAGAAGCAATTCATGAATATCTAGTTTGTGGATACATTTACAAAAAATAGTGTTGTAACTAAATAATAGTAATTTAAAGTTTTCATAGTAATGTTAAAATTCGCTAATCTTTTTAAAAATAAAGTATTCAAATGTAATATATCCATAAACAAGAATTTTGTGACTTGCATATATGTATAATGTTTCATTAGAATCGGCCCATCCATTTTCAAGAAGTAGTAATTTGTAGTTTGTATGAAAAACGATTTTGTTAATACAATACAAGACTTACGAGCCATTGATACCGCCTGCTATCGCTGATGGTATTCGTTAAGCCATATCAGAAGCCTTATAGGCGGTTTTAATACTTCTGATTGTAGGGTTCGCACTAGCCCCACAACGTCCACCAATCCGGACTTGGCTCCAGTGTATGGCGTATGGAAAGACCCGTGCTACAGAAGTGGGGAAGTTATGGGCTGTTACAAGGAGCATTTATTTATTAATAGCATACATACCTACACCAAATAGATTCTTTTATGGTTCCAAATTAGAACATCTCGCGTGGGCATCGTTTTTATGCCTTCTTTGAGGTTGAGTGGTGCCCGATCCCAGCGGCTTGCTAGCGTAGATATAGCCTATGTCACTCAGGAATAATGTAAGTTTCTACTGGTGAAAGAATTTTCAAAATCGGGTCAGTAGTTCCAAAATAATTCCTACAAACTTACAAACTTTACCACTTTATAATATTAGTGTAGATATTATGTAATGAAAACGCTGTTGACAAAGATCTTTGCAAAAAACAACATTCATAAGTTCCTTAACAGCCCTTAGTAATGGTTATTTTATAACTTCGCAAAGATTGAAAGCCCCTATGCGTGTAGGTACTGAGCAGAGGCCAATAAAAACAGCACCAAACATTCGTTCCAGTGGGGAAAATGTGAAAAAATACAGCAGTTAGCCTAGAAAAGCTCTGCGCTTGTTGACCGGGTAAAATGTGTGCGTTACACTGGCGGTGCCACCTTATAAAAAATCGAGTAGAGTTTCAAGACTTTACAGAAAATTAGTATTATCAAAGATTTTATGGTTGCGTTTTATGGTTGTATAGTTAGGTTAAAAGTTACGTTAGTAGATCAGGTGTGTTGTAGAATTACTGATACCTTTCTGCCTGTGACGATATGCCAACAGGGCAGCTACTTCTTCAATTAGTATTAGGTTTGGAACCTACTTATGCACAAGGTCTTTCCTTAAAACTTTAAAGTTGTCCTTGCTCTCTTCTCTCTTTTCTTGGATTTCCGTTATTAAGTTACTTTTTCTTACAACATCCTAGCTGCTGCTTACGGGCTACGCGAGCGTAGCACGCGAATCGTAGCGCGTAGCAGCATTTTGCTAATCCTGTAGCGAAAGTCTGTAATACACAGTAAACGGAACTTCTCTAACATTAAGGCCCGGCAGCCCTGAAACTTTAGTCTTTGTCTTTTTTTACGTGTAAAGAGGAAAGAAAATAACCATGCTTTTAAAATTTTTCGATGTTTTTCGTTATTTAAAAAAAAAACAATTTAAAAAATTAGCCTCAGAATATAACACTTTAAACTTTCACGATTATTTGAAAACAGGACTTGACGTGATTAATGTAATTTCCTATTTTTGTTTTTGTGAGCGATAGAAGTAATAACTATCGTATTTTGAGCCTAGGAATAATCAAGAACAGTTCTTGAACAACAACATATACTTTTTATGGATTTAAACAACGACTATTTCATACCTTAAAATTCAACCAAAAACAAGTCGAATTGAAAGATCTTGGCCTTAAGTAGGTAAAAAAATTAATGTTAGTGAATATTTTTAAGTTTATTACCCTTTTTAATTATGGTGCTTGTTAACACTTTTGTGATTGGCTCGCTTTAACCACACTTAAACTTTATGAGTACATATTTCTGCTTCTATACTGCATAGAAGTGATGTATATTTGCGTTCGTAGAAATAAATTCGTCAAAGTTTATTCGTTTGTGAGAAACGATGTGAAACTCTTTGAGTGTAGATTTCCGCTAAGCCCCCACTGGAGTGACGTACACGGGAGCGCTGGCCGCTCGCCGCCACGCCACCCCTCACGCTCGCGCTAAACAAACCGTCACTTGATTCCGCTCACAAAACATAACCGGACGACCGCCGCACACAGAACCCAACCAGTTTCCTTTGTCAAAACCTCCTTTAGAAATACACCATACTTGAAATAAAAAAACTAAAACGTCAAATTTCAAATACAGAACGACTATGTCAAACAATCTATGCGCGGAAAACTTAGGCGCGAAAGTCTTCGTGTTCATTAACGACGGTTATTTAACTGCGATTTAATTAGGTTACGCAATTAAACTGGATTGAGTCAATTAAAATTATATATATACCGTGTTCTACTTGTGAGAAATAGTAGGTGTGTGATGTATTCGGGTGTTTTTAAACAGTTTTAGATGGCATCCGAAGGAGCAACGGCTGTGGTGAGTATATGTACCTAATTTTCTTAGGGTTATGTTTTATCTATTTTTGTCAATTCGTATTTTAGCCTAGGTTTATTTAAGTAAGATATACATACAAATGAGCCTGCCATTTCGGATTCCTTCTAGCTACACCTATCATTTATGGAGCTATATAATTACTTTCTTGAATTTATTTACAGTTAGATTATTAGAGCAAGTTAAAGGCTTGAATATTTGAAATACAACAATTTATATTTGGAAGCTATTTTAAATTACCTACCATTTATCCTCTACCTTTACAAGGGTCCTTCTAATCAACCTGTAATAACAATTTAGAGAAATACCGCATTGTACATTTCATCATAAATTGCTCAAATCTGATTCATTATTTGTCACCACTCACCAGCCGCAAAGTCATAACTTCAAATTGCAACTTTTGATATTATCAGTGATTCATACAACATTATTATGTGTTCTAGCTAGAGTTACGCCAAATTAGAACTTTTTCTAATGATTCAAATATCAGTCCCCTTACAGCTCATATTTATGTTATGTTCTTGTGCTGAACAGCCTCCGTGGCGTAATGGTTAGTCCATCCGCTTCACAGCAGGAGGTCGCGGGTTCTAACTATGTTAAACTCGGTTTGGTTGGTGAGGGTCGCGGGATGCCGCTGGATGAGGGCAGCGCAGGACCGGTCGTTGTGGAAATCCTAGGGCCTAGGGTGAGGCCTTTGTCTAGCAGTGGACGTCTTTCGGTTTAGCTACCACCATTTTATTTAAGTCAAGTTTTTGTCTCCAAGTGATTTGTTCCGGCATCAAGATAAGATAGCAAGTTTCCCATTGCGTTGGAGAATCTTAGTAAACCCGCTTCCATTTTCGGCATCCTCGACACTTACTTAAAAGATCCAGATAATAAAAAAAAAGATCCAGAATAGGCTAGACGACTGCTACTCATTTGAGTAACTTTTTATCATCTGTCAAAAACGAAATGTTATTCCAAAAATGTAAGAAATAGAAACGCGTGACGTCTTACAACGTCAATGATGTAATCATGTTGTGATTTTGTTTAAATTTGGGAGGTTAAAGAATTAAAGACACACTGCAAAACAAAATAAATAAGATTTTTTGAAATTTCAATGGGAGAAAAATTTTGGGAATAACATTTCATAATGTATTTTTTTATGTCTTCAACTACCTTATTTCGGTAAGTAGAACTGTTCCCAATGATTCAACTAAACTTAGCTTTCAGAATCGCGATAAACCCAGTCGTGACTTATATTAGTTAGTCACTTTTGGCCTAAAGCGGCTACGGCAACTTGTTAACAGTTATCGCGATCTCGATGACTCGCCGGTTAGTCGGGTTAGGATAAATCATTCGTAATGGCGGCCCCGGCCTGTCTAGTCGCATATCTGTGAAGAGCTGTAACTGAAAACCAATGATCTGCGTGATCTCTAAAGCAAGTACTGAACACATTTTTTGTAGGTTCTGTCTTAATACTTTGTATTCTCATTGAAAACATGCTTAAACCTTACTTTACTGACCTTACTTTGCCGGATCCGGTGGCCCAGTAGTAAGCTTCTGCCTGCTGGGTCGAGGGTCGTGGGTGTACATTAATGTGACGAACAGATTTGTTAATTTGCTCTATGTCTGAGTATTAAATATTTATAGATTATGTATTTAAAGGTATATAAGTATATATCTGGCTTCCACCGTAGAGGGGGATCCTAGTTTGGGGTCAGATGAGCGTGTGCGATTTGCCTCCGAGTTATTAATTAAATGTTTTTTTTTTGTTTTTCAATTGTATGCCGTAGTATTGTCGCATTTGTGTGGTCATGAGCTCAAATGCGTTAAGTAACTTTCGGCTATATATAAATTATACGTAGTTAACCTTGACAATGATTGAGGTAACAACAACAATAACACCACAAGGGTAGTGAATAGTGATAGAAATAGATACATACCTTGGTACTTTACTGACCGCCTCTAACAGCTATTAATTTTCAATCAATTACGCACGTGGCCGGCATGAATCGTCAGCTTCATGAATGAGCTCCAACCAACCTACACTATAGACAACAGTTTACTGTCTCCTTGATTGAAAGTAGGCTCATGAGGGGCCGCGGGCGGGCAGTCGAGCGGCGAGTGGTGGGCAGTGATGTCGCGTCGCGTGCCCGCGCGCCCCCGCCGTCACTCCCGTGTTCGTTCGCAGGTGGCGGACCCGCCCCCCGCGCCGGACCCGGCCCCGGTCGCAGAACCGGACCCCAACCCCCCTTCCGACGAGGAGCGAGAGCCAGGTGACTGGCGCCCCTCCCGGCCCGCATCGCCACCGCAGCGCCCCGACGACGTCTCCGAAGGCTCTGAAGCCACCGTCCGGCCAACAAGACAAGAACCCGCTAGCAGATACCACAACCTCAACTTTTGGAAAGCTAGAAGAGTTACTTTCTACCGCAATGGCGATCCCTTCCATCCAGGAGTGGAGTTTCGCTTCAAGCCCGGCAGAGATCTCGCTTCTATGGATGCACTCCTCGACCGGCTATCAGAGAGACTGGAGTTGCCACGTGGTGCACGGTTCATCTTCGGCATGGATGGCGACAGGAAGTACAGACTTGAAGAGTTGGAAGATGGTGCTTCGTACGTCGTGTCGTCGTACAAGACATTCAAGGTACGTAGATTGTCACATGTTTTGTATACGATAATTTATTACTGTGTTTATCATCACGTGCCCAAAGGTAATGAAACTTCTCCATGTAACTAAACTATGTATAGTAGCAATACGTATATGTTGAGTTGATCGAGGTGCATTGCGCATTAAGGCGAGGCTTTCCCACCTTTTTCTCATACCTAGGTACTTTAACTGGTAACCGTTGTAATTTTTATAAAAGCTTTAGTTTAATCGTGGAACACGCAAACACGTGTCGCGATCGACGCTGTCGCAGCTCAAGACGAGGTCGCGGCCTTGCTCAAGATGTGGGTCGCAGGATAAGACTGGCCACGCACACCGCAGACCCTTAACACTTACAAGGTACTCGTATTATAGCTATAGGTACAGTCAATGGCACGTCAGTGGTAACATTACCTAAAAATGCTGCGAATTGTGTTGTGTTTAAAAAGCATGGAATTCAGTACGACTGATCTTAAGTCATATTAATTAGTTCAACCTGTAGCAATATTTTTTTAATTTTTTTTTTGTGCAAATTGCAGTGAAGTGGCAATTTTTCAGCTCATAGAGTTCACTTTGATAATTTTTTGATGATTTTCAAAAAATGGAATTGGTATCGATCGTACCAGAAAAAGTAATGATAAAAAAATACATTTCTTGTGAACTATGTAGCATATCTACATATAATATGTATTTAGTCAATAATAATAGCAATTATCCACGTAGAAAGAATTATTTTACATAGACAAACATTTTCTTAATTTTTCAAATTATTACTGCGGGTCGGTATTTTTCAAAGCTGTTGGATCCGGCAGCGCAGGACCGGTCGTCATGGAAATTCTTGGGGGAGACCTTTGTCTAGCAGTAGACGTTTTTCGGCTGATATGATGATTATTGATTATGACTGTAGGTGAGCGCGCCTACAGCTCCGGGACCTACCTGGACAGTAGGTAGTGGTTCTCTTCCACGAGGCACTCGCCTTGCAGAGTACCAGGACAAGCGTCTTGGCGGCAAGACCTACCGTAACTGGTCCTTGTCTTCACCTTATGGTGTTGGCAGGAATAGCGGCCCCCACTGTTATGCCCTAGGGTAGGTAAGTGGGGACGCTATATCATAAACCTAGCAGTCTAGCGTATCTGGTAGATGTGCGAGAGGGCATGCCATGTAGGTGAAATCGCTTAATAAAGATAACCCGTCAATAAAATTTTCAGCTATTAATTGGCAATTGGTGTGAACTTACAGCAACATTACAGTATAAGCTAGTGTCGTTTTTAAAAACTTTTATTAATAGTGATAGGATCTTTTATAAAGGTCCGATAGGGTAGGTACCACCGCTGGCTCCATACCTGCCGCCGAGCAGCTTGCTGTGTTCCGGCGGGTGGGGCGGGATAACCAGCGATATTACTGGTATACTGCGAGCCTTTCCATCTTTGTCCTCGAGGGTTCACAAAACATCCCTGGTATCACCGTTGTTTATAGACGGCGGCAGCTTCTTCCATGTGGTGGACCATGAGAATTTTGGCAACTTTTCTTATTTTAAGGGTTGGGGATCGTGAGCATCATAAAGTCAGGTAGTTTTAGATAGTGGCCGCGTTAGTTTCTTCCATATTTCCCTATCAGCGGTGGTGTGGATAGCATCATGGAGGGGGAGTTGAAGTTGTTTTGTTTGGTCACACCACCTGGCTGGAGCTAGATTCCTTTACTACTGCTTTGCAAATGACTTAGGCTCTCTCCGCACGATGTGACCTAGGAATTTGAGCATTCCACCTTTTGAAATAGCGAAAAAATGAGATTTCTGTGCAGCGGAGCTCCGCTTATACAATGACATGTGGTCGAACGTACATTCAAATCGAAAAATGTTGATAAGAGCGTTAATTGCACAAATTTAACGTCCCAGCTAATCTAAACACGGTAATTTCTAGGAAGGGGAAATTGGGAGAGTCTAGACGTATTAAATTCGTCAGCAAACATTTGCTTTTGTGATGTGTAATTTACTTAATTACTTACGAGTACCTACTTGAAATTATTTGCACGAATTTCGTGGGTAGGTAAGTGTTGCTTCTGTTGTTAATAGTGCCGCCCAACCCTAAAGAAAAGTTAAAAACATAACTGCAAGTATGTAAAGTGATGTTCAAAATTCGTTGCCCGCGAGACCATAAACCATCGGTATGCTAGGGTTTGACGTTTGTAGTACGCCGCTTGTCGATTCCCGTAAGAAATCAGGAGAGCGCGCGCTGGTGCATACAATGGCCGTAAGGATCGCCTCGTAAATAAAATAATAACAATAAAAAAAAATAACTTCGTAAATAAAATTTTCATGTCTTATGTCGTTACCTGTTTCTCGACATCGATACGAGGGTGGAGCATAACTATACCTTTCCATAAGGCCGGTAAGTGCGACAGGACACACTATACTTGGAATCCTGCACCCATATTTTATTGCCCGCGGGCAACGAGTGTTTAACACAACTTTAGTAATATAATAAACTTATTTTTTTACTTAACCTTTGTAGTTGCTCTTGCCACTATTTTTTGTGTTATTTGTTGTATCATTTACCTAAGAATCTTTTCTTCAAAGAGCATTCTCAACGTATACTCAAACTTAACGAAAACTGACACAGCTTTCAAACTAGGTCTTCTCCCTTCCTTTTCTAGTCACTTAGCATTGCGCAACATAATCATCTTTACACTTTAACTAGCTTTCTAAAAGGCATTTACACATGGTGACTTTTGGGAGGCCTTTGTCCAGCAGTGGACGTTTTTCGGCTGATGCTATGAGGATGATGACTTTTGGGAGACATGCAAACGCTACACAGAATATTCACTGGACCGCGCACCGGAAAACGTAGCGTAGGCAAGTATCCCACTCGGTGGACCGATGATCTGGTGAAGGTCGCGGGAAGCCGCTGGATGCGGGCAGCGCAGGACCGGTTGTCGTGGAAATCTTTGGGGGAGACCTTTATCCAGCACTGGACGTCTTTCGGCTGATAAGATGATAACGATGATGAACTATGTAGATATCTACTTCAAAAACAAACCATTATAGAGTTAGCTAAAATTTACCTGGGTAGCAAATACCAATTTGTGCCCTTTTCATAAAGCGATGTTCTTGTCGTGTCCCGCAGTGGCAAACATTTCGTCATCTGGATGCACTGCTACTCCCATCAGTTGTTTGTGATGGCCAAATACAATCTAAAAAAAAATCAGGAACAACCTTTTGTTTATTTTTTCTACATATTTCCTATATATTCAATATTCAATATATAAGGTGGTATTTTGACGAGAATGGCTCGTACCTGGTTAAACCGCCTTAGGAGTGATCCTTCCATAATATTATTCTTGGTGGTCCCCACATACAGATTCCCATCGTTTCTCCCTGGCCTTTGTGGATAAATACTTCTTACTCCACCAGCTGACTCTGGCAGCTGAAAGAGGTTTTAGTCCCAGTGGACCGATGACCTGGTGAAGGTCGCGGGAAGCCGCTGGATGCGGGCAGTGCAAAAGCGGTTGTCGTGGAAATCCTTGGGGGAGGCCTTTATTCAGCAGTGGATGTCCTTCGGCTGATATGATGATGATGATGATCTATATTAAGGCATACCCGCGAATACAACGGCAACAAACTTTCAAATTTTTTTTGATTACTATTTAAGATAAATTTAGAATTTCAAGTATTCTATGAAATCAGGTAAAAACGTAAAAAAACTTTTAGGACTTACCATCAGAAATTCAATCAGCAGATTTGTAGGATTCCGTACATGCGATGAAAAAAGGAACTCAAGATAACTTGCGTTTGTCTGTCTGTCACACCCAATTATCTCCAAGACTACTGGACGAAGGAAGATAAAATTTGGTATGTATAGAGTTTGTTGACGCAATCACGACCGTATAGGGCCAATAATTGAATTAATATTTTAGTTGTTGATTTGGGGGGCAAAGTAGGAAACTTTAAAAGAAGATTTTTCAAATATAATATCAAATGAAATGGCTTGCTATGAGGATTTCGAAATATGCTTCATTTTTTTGAAACGCAAAATAGCATTACACTAAGCCAAAATTTTTGAAAAATTACAGATTATAGAGCATAGCTTACGGATTACAGGATAACGTAAATGAAATCCAATGAATCATATGTCCGTCCGTCCGTCTACCTGTTTGAAAAATCTATAAAATGTTTTTTTTTTCAAAATATAAGGTGTGTAATACAAATGACAACTGGGAAAATGAAAGGGTTCAAAGAACTCGTATGAAAGGGCTCGATGTAAGGTTTACAATTTTAATTATATAGTTTTAAAGTATATAGTTCACAAGGTATTTAAGAAAATTACTAAAAATTACTTGAAAACTACTTGAATATACTATATTCTTTAAAACTACTAAGCTAAATATTTTTTATGAAAATAGTGAATATAGAGCCTCTCTTATAGTTAACTGGTAAATCTAAACTTTTTAAAAATATTTTTTACTCAAAAATCACCTCACCTGAAACTGATTCTCCCAATCGAAAATCCTAAGTTTAAACGTTTCTTCTAACCGAAAATGAAATAGCAAGGAATCCTCTCAACGCGAATCGACTCGCACTTGCAGACTTTTTTTTAATTTGACCATAGGGTCACATTTAAATAATATTTACTTATTGTAAACAAATTTTCGCCCTAATGTTTGTTTGAATGAGCGAATGGCGCGTCCAACCCTGCATCAATGTTGAAAGTCTTCATGTGTGAAGATCGCAAAGGAACAACGACACGTGCAGGCCAGTGACCCCGCTTTGTATGCAGACTTGCCTTTCATTACCGTAAGTAGGACAAACAAGCACTTTGCATTTTGAAATGTTTAGGAATTTTTTAGGTCCTTAGCTTACGGAAATTTTTAATCATTTTAAAGTAATTACTAATTACCAATAAGTGACCTAAGTCGATGTTATTCATTATCAATTCGGAATGTCTAAACGAATAAATTAAGAATTGAAAAGTCGGCTGCATAAAAAGCTAACCTCTCTTTTTTGGCCAGTCGGGTAAAAAGCTATCCTGTGTCACTAACGAGATGAAGCCTAATCCTCTCGAACTCTAAAATCCATGGAGCAGTTTAGGCTACAGATCGTGCCAAACAAATATACGTACATACATACATACCCTCTAAAGACATAACCCACTTTCTGGCGCAGTTGGTTAAAAATTGTGTTTGTAGAAGTTTAGGAAGTTACGTCACCCAAAAGAAGAAGACTATATCTATAAAATATCACTCCTCACTTACTCACTAAACACGAAATCTCGAATACTACTTGATCTATGGAGCTGAAATATCGCATTAGTATTGTATATATAGGAAACGTTAGCTAATAATGGATTTTGTGACAGGGTCAAATTAAGGTGTCTAAAGGCTATCGTTAGTTTATATAAAAGTCCTTTACAAGGTTTTATAATCTACTTGCAATGTTTGTATGTATGTATGTATATTTGTTTAGTTCAAATCTTGCAATCAATTTTACAGTGACTTCCAGGGGTCCGATTGAGCTGAAATTTAAGAAGCTGAAGCCTGAACCGAAGCCGTATTCCCGGTAAAAATAGTCAATTTTGGTATTTTAAAGTTGATCTGATGATGAACTTTGGAAGTGGAGCTTTAACCTTATAGGTTTTTCAAAAATTTATACAAGCTTTTACTAACTTGCTTCGATTTAATTTATGTATGTTTGTAAGTAATTTGTCGGCTTTAAAACTTGCAAGTTAAATTAGACCTATTGGTTTTCGATTGAACTGAAATTTCGCATAGACGTTTAGTTTGGATGATAATGCATGATTAGCTAAGTGACGTCATTCTAAATTCAATATGGCAGACTAGTTATTTTTATGCACCCCCATGATATGGGTATTAAATGAAAGGGTTTGCTGATAAGAATAGAAAATAATTCATTATTTTTTTCATAAAAAAGCTTGTAGCTAAAAGTTTCAAGGTGTTTTGAAATAAGCTTATCTGCTGCTAGAAACATAAAGATAAGTTATTATGGTTAAAAATATAAAATAAATAAATGTGGGGTATAAAGGAAGTCATTTAAAATAGTTAACGAAGCTGCGCGAAAAGCTGGATTTGTATAAACCACCTCCGTGGAGTAATGGTTCGGGTCATTAACTTTTCATCAGGAGGTAGCGGGTTTCATTTCCGGCGGAGTCTAATTGTGTAAGACTCAGTTCGTTTGGTGGATATATTCTAAGCCCGCCTGGCTAGCTACCACCATCTTATCTTAAGTTTTGCCGCCAAACAACATTGATGTGCTCCGGATTGAAGATAAGATAGCCAGTTCCCCGTTGCGTTGGGGAATCTTGGTAAACCCACTTAGATCTTCGGCATCATCGTCACTTACGATCAGGTGAGATGATGCCAAAGGTTTACCAATTGTGAATTTTAAAAAACTTTGAATTTAAAGTACAAAAAATTTTTTGAAAGACGATTTTTCAAAAACAATATCTTATTCGATTTATTTTGTCCTTTCATCGCAAACATTAAACCAATTCCTAGATAAGACAGTCCTCGCGCTGCTCAAAAACATTAACCTGCCACACCCTATCTACCACCGCTAACAAAACCCGATAAATTAAACCGCAAACATAAATTACCTAGATAAGGCAAGGGGACACCATGAAAATAATCCAGTCTTCGACAAGCAATCTGTCTTCGTAAACCACTTTTTGACATCTTATTTTATTTTACCTTGGTCAGTTCTTGTGAAAAATACAATAAACTGTCATCAGGGCTATCGATAAGGGGTTGAATAAATGAATAATAAGTAAATAGAGTAATAGGTGGTTTCTAGAAGGTTGTGCAGACCATTATTACGTACGGCTGTTTGAGCTCGTTACTCACGCGATCTTATTAAATCCGACGAAGCTTTGAAAAACATTAATTTATTTTTTCTCGATTAGATTCATAACAGATTAGCGACGTAGGAATAAAAGAACTATATGCGATAGTCCAATAAACAGACTACAAGATATTGACGAAAATGCACTCAATATCACTTAAAAACAAAAAAACCGGCCAACTGCGAGTCTGAACCGCACACAAAGGGTTCCATACCATTAAACAAGATGGCGCTGGTTTCTTCACGTTAAAAAAAACACGTTTTTGGTATGGAGACCCCCTTAGCTTTTTCTAATTTTTAGTATTTGTGGTTATAGCTCTAAAAGAAATACATCATCTGTGAAAATTTCAACTGTCTAGCTATCACGGTTCATGAAATACAGCCTGGTGACAGACGGACAGCGGAGGCTTAGTAATAGAGTCCCGTTTTTACCCTTTAGGTACGGAACCCTAAAAAATCTGTATGTGTATGAAAATCGGGGGTTTTGGTGAAATTGCTGGGTCAATTTGAATGAAATTTTCTACATAAATGTTTAAAATTAAATTGCCGATTCAGTTTTTAAAGTTCAGTGCCAATTTTTATTGAAAATACAAAAGTTATTGTTTTTTATTTCTACTTATGGTCTTTTAATAGTAGCAAGTGGCATGTCTTTCATATTCCAATCCCCTAACCCTAAACTATGTACCATTGAATGGAACAAAGGCGTTTTCTTAGTGGTCAGATGGTGCAACTTTTTAGACTAGTTAATTTTCTTAAATTTTCCTGAAAGTGACGAAATCTTATGCGGGATATTCCCAAATATGACATTAGTAACAAAGAAACTGCTGCGATAACTCTAGAGATTTAAAATTAAAAATGTGTATTTATTGCATCAATAAAGGCGATTTTTTCAGGTGAAAAAACTAGACTTCATGGGGTTAAAGCTACCGTGCTCTCAAATTATCTAAACAATAGGCATATGTTTACCACTATTTAAATTCTAATAGTCTAATTCCATTTTGAAAATAAATTTTGTTTTAATAACTATTGTTCTTAACATTAATTTTCATCTTTAAACTTTTTTATACAATCGGCATTTTCATAGGTAAAGACCTGGTAAAGACCTAATATTTGCCAGGGGTTTCTTTTTATATTTTATATTTTCAGAATGTTTCAGAGATGTACAGAAAAAATAGTTTTGCTCTAAATAATGGTGCCAATTATGTTTTTCAAATTTTTGTCATCGTAATCACTTATTAATAATATATTGAAAATCTAAAAATGATACTTGTGGTAAGCAGTATAAAGTTATAGTGACGTAAAAAGCTTTATTAAAATCGTTAAAGCCATTAAAATAGTATATTATGCAACTAGTGAATAAAGGACGGATTTAAAGACCATAGATGAGTCATGAGCAAGTGAAGGATTCTAACGACTGAATCACGAACGTAGGGAGTGATTTATGATGATTATTAGAATCCTGAGCGATGAGAATGATTCATGGCCCTTGATATAAATCCGTTTTATTTTCAAGCGACTTCCAAAAAGGAGGAGGTTCTCAATTCGTCTGTATGTTTTTTTTATATTTTTTTTTATGTTTGTCACCTCAGAACTTTTGACTGGGTGAACCGATTTTTACGATTCTTTTTTTATTTGGAAGCTAGTGCTTCCCGTGTGGTCCCATATAAATTTTATCAAAATCGGTGTAGTACTTTAGTAGAAAATTAACAAAAACCAAAAATCATAATGCAAAAATGTACTAATTTGTTGCGATGGAAGTCGGTTTTTTAACGTGTTTTCAATTATAGAGTTGCATACTTTACTTTATACCATGACCTCGAGAAAAAGAAACATTTAAGCGAAAATAGACATTTAATGAAGAAAAAAGGAAACTGAAGTGGCTGTGGGTAGGGCACATAGCTCTTAGAACAGATGGCCGTTGAAGTACTTTTTGAGTAATTTTCTTTGTGTTCGTACAACTTATAGTATTCAAAATAGCGCCAATTTACTAAAGAAATGACAACAAAGAACACAAAACAGTTTTTATTCTAATGCTAAACTCCTTGTCGAAAATGTCGAACAATCAAATCTCGAGGAGTTATGTGCACAAGGAGTTTGTATGTCAAATATTCCTTGGGCAGAGCGTTTGTATCGGATATTTTTTTCGCAAGGAGGTTGTATAGCATTGAGATGGAGGTCGAATATATTGGTGTGTTCTAAATTCAAACACTAAAATAGTGATTAAAAGAGCTTTTTTATTCACTGTTATCAGTTACTAAAATAAGCTTTTTAGTGGGCCAATGGTATAACATATTTAATTCTTTGATTTGTTTTTTACTATTTTCCACAACTGTATTGAAAAACGTCGTGTGATACACGGGTATGTAGGTTATTGCAAACTCGTTACATTAAATTACTTTCCACCCTTGTATCACAATGTACTATTGCGATACAGTATGAGGGTATGTGTATTTTGTTCATTTAATAAACATAGGTATAGTGGTCTAGGTAAGTACTACTAAGAAATTGAAATACTCAGCCATAGACTCAGCTCTACGTACGTACTACGAGTTTGTACGTAACACGTAGCGTCGTAGCAGTGCTACGCAAGCCCGTAGCGACAGTCCTGTTATCTTTCCGCCGAAGACGTGTTTCCGTTGCCGCCCGCGCCGCCTTTAGTAAAGCAAAAAGCTGTGTTCTGATAATTTACATTCTATAATTTTAAAAACAACCGGCCAAGTGCAAATCGGACTCGCACACCGAGGGTTCCGTACCAACACACATTTGGCTATGGAACGAGTACAGCAATGATAATATTACTTATTGTTACTATAATATAAAAACAAAGAATACTAACTAAAATATGTAACGAAAACTCTTTTTTCAAATTTACTTAAGATAAAATTCTACTATAGCATGTTTAGACTAAGTTTTATTAATCACGACCATCACCTTTTATAGCCTTTTTACCTTTTCTTTAATTTAAAATTTATTTTCCGATTTACCCCACAAATAATTTCTTTTCATATATTCGCTTTTAGGCCTTAAATCTTAATTCTACGTATTATGTAGCAGAACCATAACAGGTATTTTTAATTCAATTTAAATCATTTTTGCTACAAATATTACTAATAAAAAAAATCAACTAAAACGACAGTAAAAATGACTTTTCTTTTAATCAGTTAGAGTTCTTATTGGTATTTAGGGTTCTGTACCGTTATAATACCTTTTGGTGCCAAAGGGACCCTATTATTAAGCATCCACTGTCCATCCGTCCATCCGTCTGTCTGACAGTGGGCTGTATTTCCTGAACCGTAATAAATAGATCGTTGAAATTTTTACAGAATATGTATTTCGTATTTTTTCAAAAGATCTTGTAAGATAGTACGGAACCCTTCGCGTGCGAATCCGACTCGCACTTGGCCATTTATTTTTTAATTTTGAGTAGTTTTACCAAAAAGTTAGCACTATACACAAACCAAATTTGACGCTTGTATGTATTTACGTTTTTACGATAGAGCAAAATCCCTACTAATATATATATAAATGCGAAAGTAACTCTGTCTGTCTGTTACGCTTTCCCGCAAAAACTACTGAACGGATTTGGCTGAAATTTGGTAGGTAGACAGATTAAGACCTGGATTAAGACATAGGCTACTTTTTACCACGCTCGCGAGCCGCTTGCCGCTCGCGCACTGCGCACCCTCGAAAAGTCATAGAAACGTGGTCCACGCGGGTGAAGCCGCAGGAAACAGCTAGTATAAAATATATTTTAAAAAATATTATAATTTGGGGACCTCTTCATATTTTACAATTTGTTTTTTTATCAGTATTTGTTAGGATAACCACAGTAACACATATTACTTAAAAATACCTACTACCTATTACGGGTTAAAATATATACCCCCCCCCCCCCCCCTTTGTCAGACTGACGGATGGCGTAGGCTTAGTCCTAGGGTCCTGTTGACACCGGTAGGGTACAGAACATAATTAATCACCTCATCATATCAGCTCATATATGTCCCCGCCGAGGGGCTCGAGCCTACCCTGAATTAGGGCGATCGGGCCTTAAGTGTTTCGTCGGTGGCGTAACGGATAGTGCTGCTACCTCCTGTCCGGAAGGTCGCGGTTCGAATCCTGCCACGTACCAATGTGTTTTTGAATTTCGATTTCATACTTAAGTTTATCCGACTCTCTTACGCTGAAAGAAAACTTCGTGAGGAAACCTGCACACGCCTGCGAAGAAACTCGAAGGTTGTGTGTGAAGTCGACCAACCCGCACTGGGCCAGCGTGGTCGACTAAGGCCTAATCGCCCTGACTCAGGGTAGGCTCGAGCCCCTCGGTGGGGACGTATATGAGCTGTAATGATGATGAAAACTTAAAAATAACTTTTCTTCAATTGAATTTATTAGCAAAACTGAGTACCAAGCAATCAACACACTTTGCTGGGGGTTGCGAAGTCGTGAAAGTCTTAATATTTCTAACACAAAAATGCGGCGACTTAACGAGCGGGGTGCGGCCCGCTTTGTACATACGAAAAGAAAAATATATAGTCTACAAAAAAGCAAGTACTTACCAACTTGCACACAAACACTTGTAATTTAACATTGAATTAAAAAATAAACAAACAATGTAACGATTTTATATTGTAAAAAGTAATTTAATATCACTAAGTCAAACGTAATCAAATTAGGTAAGGGTTTTAATGTTGCTGTAGGTTTCTTTAATTTTAAAACACTTGTTTAGTTTAATTAGAATTTAAATTTATTTAGGACACAATCGACATGACGAACAGACATATCGAAAATCTTGAAAACCAACAAGTCAAAACATAACATAAAAGTATCGTTATTTTTAATACATCATAAGGGTAACGTAGGGTTATGACGATAAGACAAGACAGGACAAGACAAGACAAGAATAAACAAGAAAAGTTTTGTACAGTTTAGTATGGTATGGAGTAAAGATACAATTTCACAATGTACTTCATCATAATCATAAAGTTACAGAATTGGAACTACGTGTATACCTGTCTATCGAAAAAAAAATATCTTGAAAGTTTATTCAATTTTTAGCTTAGAACTAGCTGTCCCGGCGAACTACGTACCGCCTTACATTACACTACCCTACCCTACACTACCCTACACTACATTACCCTACCCTACACTACACTACCCTACCCTACACTACCCTACCCTACACTACTCTACCCTACACTACACTACCCTACCCTACACTACCCTACACTACCCTACACTACACTACCCTACCCTACCCTACACTAGCCTACCCTACCCTACATACACTACACTACCCTACACTACACTACCCTACACTACACTACCCTACCCTATCCTACCCTACACTACCCTATCCTTTACTACCCTACCCTACCCTAAACTACCCTACCCTACCCTACACTACCCTACCCTACACTACCCTACCCTACCCTACATAAGAACCTTCTCCTGACAATAACGAACTCGACAAAAAAAGAATTAGCCAAATCGGTCCAGCCGTTCTGGAGTTATAGCGTCAGGAAGGAAAACCCGATTTATTTTTATATAGTAAAAAAAAAATAGAAGATAGTACTTTGGAACGCCTAAGATATAAGTGACAAGAAAAATTAGGTAACATTAATTAAGAATAAGATTGCACACCAAAAAATAAGAACACACAAAAGTAATCACAAAAGAAAACAATGATAATCAAAGGCAGCCTTATCGCTTCAAGTAGATGCACTTCTACTTCTGGTTTTTCAATTTTAATTATAATAACATAGTAAGGCATTTTAATTGACGATATGTAGAAACACGTTTCTGCGAATAAAAATGAAAATCTGCATGATTGTATCAGTTAATGAAGCTTCTGTAATCTTTTACATTTTCGTTGTAAATAAAACGATCACAGCCCTACACAATACACAGTTCATACGAGCACTAATAAAACTATTATATAAATACTTAGCCATAAAATTTAACACCTAACTTCCGCGAACTATGCGAGCGGTTTTTGTAGGAAACGCCGCACTTTTCTACCGGACATTCCACGTTCGTGATTCATTCCTCCACAACAAAGTATCGAAAACATTGCACCGGGCTGTCGAATCTAGGGATATAGGTCAAGCAGTCAAGCGGCTACCGGAAAATTGCACATACTCAACCTCCTTTAGTTTTTAGGGTTGCGTATTAGGTAATGGAACCTCATTACCATCTAGTACTGTGACGAAGTCTACCTTTTTAGTTTTTTTCGATCTGTTTTCATCTTTTTTTTTAAATTTGTTTTTATTGTGATGTATTCATTTTTTTGACTTTCCACTTCTGTCTTTGCTTCATTCTGACTGTTCCATGATTATAGGTTTTGTTCAAATATTATTATTTTTCGGTTTTTTTTTATAAATAGTCCGTTGCTGGTGGTATCTGTCTTATATTTAATTGAACCTGACTAAAATTGTGCTACCTTCGCTACGGGTCAGGATGATAGACAGATAGTTAGATAAATCGTTTATTCCGCATAGCCTTACAGACAAATGACATAGTATGTAAATAAACAATGCATACGGTAAACAAAACAAGGTAACTAACAGAGCTATCAATAACAAAATTTTTAACAAAATTGTTTAGAGCACAGGCTTGAGAAATTGGTTAGGACTCTGCGCGAAGGCTGCATTACTAAGGCTACGCTGTCTATAGGCTGTATCTTTTGAACTGTAATAGATTTTCTCAAAATATGTACTATTATGGTGGATTTACTTACAAATAATACAATTAAAAAAAATAAGGGAACATTCTAGAAACATGTTTTTAAAGGTATTGTTTGTTTTTACTCTATCGTCAAAACGGTAATACATACTCGTACATGTCAAACTTGGTGTGATTATAGTACTAATGCTATAGTAAAACAACAAATAATTAAAACCGGCCGTGTGTGCGTTGTACTAGCACAAAGGGTCCAGAACTGATTACAAAAACAACATTTTTCTGTCGCTTTTTTGATGTGTTTTGTTTGAAATAAAAGGTATCATTGTTATACTCGTGTGGAGAGGTGTGGTGGTATGGAACCCTCGGTGCGCGAGTCTGACTCGCACTTGGCCGGTTTTTAAACAATGTGGATACGAGGCGAGGGGCAAAGGCACGCGGCTTTGCCTATAAATTTAATACAATTTAATACCAGTGTGTAAAAAAACCGTTGACATTTACAATTTTCAAAGTATTTGAGTAAACCAAACGACGCGGTTGCACGACTTGCACAAGCAATAAATAAAAGCTTATTACATTTTTCAAATAATTCGCGAACGTTGAATGCATACGCGTGTTTCCAACTGATTATTTTTAAGTTTCACAGCTTTTATGAGCGTTTGCTCTTGTTATGTGAAGATTATGAGTGTTGTAGGTTCATGCGAGAATTTCCGATTACATAAAAACAAACGTAACTAGAGCAAGGTCTGCAGTTTTGACGATTCTTCTATTTTTGTTGATCCAATCCAATGCGTGCGTCCAAAATTAGGATTTTTATCGGGTAGCGTGCGTTGATCGCGATCGGGGTGCGCATAAGCCGTAATAATTGTTTCTCGTGAGACCCCTTAACCGAGTCTTAATTGTGCGTCCACGGGCCCCGATTCGTATCAGCAGTAGGTACAGAGGTAGGTACATAATATAGTTGCGTGGATTCTACGGAGACTGACCTTGGCTAGCCCCCGCCGCTGCTTTCCTCCACCACCATATTAAAATTCGAATAGTCTACCACACTCGACCGTGCCATGCGGATAGCTGCAACATTTTTATTCGGAACCTTACGTTGCTCGCACAGAGACTGTGTTTGAATGTTCACCATGTGATAGTTAGGCTGTCTCGCGATGCGCTCGGGGCGCTATTGTTTTGCTGGTACTGCAAACTAGTCAGCTGTTGAGGGGTCTACCAGTAGAACCTCATATGGCGTCAAAGTGCGACGCATTCACGTGGATCACGTACTACACTTCCCGCGAGTCACGACCCACATTTCGATGTAAACAAAATTTTATTTAAGTGACTTTCTAGTGCATAATAGTGGTTCCCCCAATTACTGGATTCTTGTAAAATTGGCTGGCATTCCAGTACCATAACAGTGAAATTTGTTATTTGAAACGGTTGGTTTGAAATCACTTCAAGTTATTACAATCTTAATAAAAAAATGAGCATAACCTTAAATAAGTCAAAAATAAAGTTGCAATAACTACAATAACAATTTATGAAGTAAAAGTTTACTATCATGATGTAAAATGTAGGCAATTAAATAATGTAAGTCAAGAAGTACCAAAGACAGGCCAATCTCCTCCTTACTTTGATGTGCAAAAATACATATACAACTTATTTTTTAGGGTTCCGTATACCCAAAGGGTGGCCAACGAGGCCCCAGTAAGGCCCTATTACTAATTCTCCGCTGTCAGTCTGTCGGTCAGCGGGCTGTATTTCATGAATCGTAATAGTAGACGGTTGTAATTTTTAAATAATATTTATTTCTATTGTCGCTATAACACAAGTAGGAAAAAATGGAAAAATTGAACATTTTTTTTTATAGATTTAATAGGATTTAACTCTATCGTAAAAACGGTAATGTAATGTATACAAGCATGAACCTTAATGTGATTATAGTACTAATTCTAGGGTAAAAATAACAAATAATTTAAACTGGCCAGAGTGAGTCGTACTCGCGCTAAAGAATCCGTACGAAATGAAAATAAAACATTTTTCTGTCACTCGCGTTGTTGATTTTATTTGTAATGAATAGTTTTTTTTTGTTGTGAGCAGAGATGTGGTGGTACGGAACCCTCGTAACACGAGTCCGACTGGCACTTTGCCGGTTTTTAGGGTTCCGTACAACAACAAAAAAAAACGGAACCCTTATAGGATCACTCGTGCATCTGTCTGTCTGTCCGTCCGTCTGTCACAGCCAATTTGCTCATCTACTAGACCAAATAAGGTGAAATTTAGTAGGATGATGTAATCCTGTGACCCAAACACCGAAGTGAAAAGTAAATAAATATTTTTATTTTAAAAGGGTCATTTTCGGGGGAACAATTAGAAAATAAAAAAAAGTTTTACAAACCTTACTGTGTCTATATCAAATGAAAGGGCTCGTTATAAAGACCTCAAATATATTTCTGTTTTTCTTGTAAAATAAATAGTTTTGATTATATTCAAGAAAGAAGACGAAAATTGACCATTCCCTGGTCTCCAAAACTTCTGAGCCTAAAATTTTGAAAAAAATGCAAAATATAGTTCATTGCTTGTAGATTACAGGAAAACCTAGAATTCTATCAATTGAAAATAAAGTGGTAAACTCAATACAAAACGTTCACTTACGGAAAATAGCTTACTAAAACACCACTAGATAGCGCTAGTAGTATTTTTTTGTTGCTTGCGTTTGTGTGTTTTGTTTGTCATGTGAATAGGTATCATTGTCATAGCTGTGTGGAGAGATGTGGTGGTACGGAAGCCTCATGCCGCGAGTCCTACTAGCACTTGGCCGGTTTTTATATATTTAACACGCGTGTATAGTGTTGTAAGTTTCTTCTGTATTTAGTGTATACGATAGTGTTTCGTACATGGTAAGTTACAAAAACAGATGTGGCAAATAATTTTGTAGTTGGAAAAAGATACATACTTACTAATATTATAAATGTGAAAATGTGTTTGTTTGTTTGTTACCTTTTCATCCTTCAACACTTCAACCAATCTTGATGAAATTTGGCATGCATGTAGCGTGTGTCACTGGAAAGGACATAGACTACCCAAGAGCCAACTACTACTTTTTATCCAATGAAAATAGCGTAGTCCGATGCAGTTCCTAACGGAACTGAAAAAATACTCTTTTGGCTAATTTCTTTAAAATCGCAACGGAACAATGGATTGTTGTGGTTTTTGCACAGAGATGGTTGAGGAGGTGGGAAATGACATAATTTACGAATCAACATATCCTGCCATAGTTCCCGAAGGAACTAGGGAAAACTCGTTTCCACACTCGTGCACGTCGGCATCGCAACGGATTGAAGTGATTTTTTGTAGAGAATTGGCTGACAAGTGACATAGACTGCTAATCAGAATAGCGCGATATAGTTCCTGAGGGATCTGAAAAAAACTCATGTCCACGATCGCGAGCCGCTTGCGGTTCGCGCACCACTCACCCTCAAAGACAGTCATAAAAACTACGTCCACGTAGGCAAAGCCCCGGGCAAAGGCTAGTTGATTAAATAAAGAACCGATTTCATGCGCAACTAAGAAGTACAATTTTGCTGTTTTGTTTGTTTATATTAATTTTCTAAAGAATTTTTGAACCGATTTTGATAAAATTTATATAGGACCACCCTGAAGATAAAATCTATCAAATAAAGAAAGAATCATTTAAATCGGTTTACAATCAGCAAAGAACTCGCGTAACATACATACATACAACACAAAAAAAATATTTGAATTGAGAACTTCATCCTTTTTTGAAGTGTGTTGAAATCACACAACTGCACACTGGCCGTCGCGTGTTCACATTCGACCAGTGGTTCGACAAGTCGAAATACTAGGAACGCATGTCACCGCGGCCCATTTCTTACGCTAATTAGCACTTTCCTTTGCATGAAACGTCGCTTAACCCTTCATAATTTTTATTTATTTTATTTTTATATTTATTGGGATATTAACAGCGATAATACAACAAAAATAGAAACTTAAGTATATCAAGGTACAAAAAGCAAATTAGGCAGCAACCTACTTAAAAAAATGTAAGAAGTAAACAGTTATGTAACAAATTATGGCTTATAATTGTTTTAATTTAGCCAAAGAAAAAGTATGTGGTCATTGGTTAATTTAGATACTGAGAAAAGGCTGAGGAAAAACATTGCTAGTGGTGATTGATTATTTATGGTTGAGTTTTGGTTGCTACCGTAAGTTTATTACCGTAATTAATTACAATTATTAAGCCCTTGGCATCATCTCATCATCGTATTAAAAAAATAATTTTCGTTGGTAAGCGCATAAGTAAAAACTTAGTAAAGCTGGACTAATTACGCTATTTTTTTATTTTTAAACATTCTTAGTCCAAATAAGGTTTGTAGGAAGAGAAAAGGAACTGCGAGCTGCTTGCAGCTCGCGCACCGCGCACACTCGATATCCACGGCCGCGAAGCCACGGCCAACAGCTGGTTTGAAATATAAATCAAAATTAAATTTGCTTCATATTATGATACTTCTGCCTGGTAAAGACTGCTCGAAACATTCTCCTTGTCTTCACCTTATCGTGTTGGCAGGAATAGCGGCCCTCACTGTATGCCCAAGGGTAGGAAACTGGGTACGCTATATCATAAACCTGGTAGTTTAGCGTAACTGGTATATCAGATATATCAGAGGGAATGCTCGAAACATTATGTTGTCTTTTATGCTATCAAAACACTACATATATATTTTTAAGTGCCAACGGGGCCATCCGTCCGTCCGTCCATCTAGTTGGCTGTCATCCTTAAATTGTAATCGGAGACCAGTTGAATTTGTTCCAGAATGCTCACGCATTATAGTCATTATAATAATTTTTTTTTGTTTATTTAACATTTTGCTTGCCCTAATGCTTAAAATCAAAAGACTTCCGAAATCATCTTTAATTTGTGACGTCAACTTGCCGAAACGTAAAGCTACTGAACCAAATCATGATAAATGTATCCGCGCAGTAAGTTTATGTAGATTACACCTAGCGATGTGATAAGACGACCGGACAGACGTCACCACGGCACCGTATGCTAAACACCGCCAACCACCACAGATTATGCAAAACATTAACTGCATGACTACACGCCAACATGAAGATTCTTACGTGCCCTGTCCTAACCTGCTGTTAGTTAAGTACTTGAACTTGACTTGAGGTGGTGAACGCAAGTGACATTTACACCTCTGATGAAATAAACAAAACCGTAAAAGTTTAATCTTTATAAACTATCTATCACTTAACTAAATCAGATTTGCATGACATTAACATAATTAAATAAAGAGAGAATTGACAACTTGAAGTGATTACATACTTTAGAAAGATTTCGTTAACGCATGTTTGATATGCATGACCGGGTACAAGTTGCTAGCAAGTTAAAAGTCTGAAAGTCCGTTTTATGACAATAAATCTTTAGCTAAATATCTCTAACATAGTCTCTAAGCGCATCAACGGCGACGCGCCCCGTTTCCATTCCCAGTAAATCTCAACGAATTACCAAAAGTGTGGCGACCGAGTCGCAAACGCTGGCTGCATAGGTCTGACCCGTCGATGCTGGACAGTGACGAAGAGGCTCCATTCGTGGTCATCTCTTTACCAGTGTATACGCCCGAAGCTCCTGTAAGTATACTGTCTTCTTGCTATTTTTCAGTGCTTTTAGTAAAGGAAAGATTCAAAGTGTAGCAACTGCGCCGCAAATGCTGGCTGCATAGGTCTGACCCGTCGATGCTGGACAGTGACGAAGAGGCTCCATTCGTGATCATCTCTTTACCAGTGTATACACCTGAAGCTCCTGTGGGTTACTATCTTCTTGCTATTTTTTTGTGCTTTTAGCAAAGAAAAGATTCAAAGTGTAGCAACGAAGCCGCAAGTGCTGGCTGCATAGGTCTGACCCATCGATGCTGGACAGTGGCGAAGAGGCTCCATTCCAAAAGAAACTTCTTCCCATTTCTCATAGCTTAACACAAATAACACGTTTTTTTTGTCACAGCAATCACACACAACATATTTTTACACTATTTAATTTGTTGTTGTTATTTTTTTGATATTATTTAAAAAAAACAACTATAAATTAAAAAGATTTTATTGCTCTTTTAAATTTATTTATAGCGAGAAAAAATTACTAATATAATAATAAAACGCGTCGGTGGCTCATCCGGTAACGACTCGGTCCATCTAACCAGAGGTACCGGGTTCAAATCTGGACGGCCAATGTACCAATGAGTTTTTCAAAAAAACTTACATACATACTTACCGATTGCTTTAACGGTGAAGGAAAACATCGTGAGGAAACCTGCACACGCCTGCGAAGAAACTCGAAGGTTGTGTGTGAAGTCGACCAACCCGCACTGGGCCCGCGTGGTCGACTAAGGCCTAATCGCCCTGATTCAGGGTAGGCTCGAGCCCCTCGGTGGGGACGTATATGAGCTGTAATGATGAATAATAAAACAAATAACAAAAGTAAAAATAATAACTCAGATCCTTACTTTATAATGTTATAAATGTGAAAATATGGTTGTTTGTTACCTTTTCACACTTCAACATCTTGACCAATCTTAATGAAATTTGGAATGCAGATAGACTGTCACTGGGAAGGACATAGGCTACTTTTTATCCCGTGAAAACAGCATAATCCAATGCAGTCCCTGAGGAAACTGAAAAAATACTCTTTATGGTCAATTTCTTTAACGTCGCAATGGAATAATGGATTGTTGTGATTTATTGCAAAGAGGTAGTTGAGGGGGTGGGAAATTAAATAATTTTCTAATTGCCATATCCTGACATAGTTCCCGAGGGATCTGGGAAAACTCATTCCCATGCTCGCGCACGTCAGCGTCGCAACGGAGCAACGGATTGAAGTGATTTTTTGTATAGAATTGTTTGAGGAAGTGGGAAGTCACATAGACTGCTAATCAGGATAGCCCAGTATAGTTCCTGAGGGATCTGTAGAAAACTCATGTCCACGCTCGCCACTCAACCTCAAAAACAGTCAAAAAAACGATGTCCACGCGGGCGAAGCCGCAGGCAAAAGCTAGTAAATAAATAAATTGACAGGAGTGTGATGCAGTGGAAATGGGCCGTAGCACAATACACTTTAGTGTATTGTGGCCATAGCTAGTCACTGCAAATGTTAATTGGCAATATTGAATTTAAAAACAAACGTTATTTATAACTCTACCTTAAAACAAAAAAAAACTTTTTATTTTATACCTTAAGAGGTTTAAAACTTTATACCATTACGTTAGCTCTTTTTGTTGTAAAGCTCCAGAAAGACAGAGTGCTGAAATTTTCTGTAACAACTCTTGTGTAGAATTAATTAAAGTTTTGCAAATGTTATTTATTTTTCTTTATTAATATACAATCTACAAACAATACAGTTAATTGTTTTTGATTATTAGGGTCATTCTCAGCGGCCTCGGACAGAAAAATTGGGTTAAGAATTTGAATAAATTCAATTTACTACATTTTACTTGCAGAAAACTCGCTTACGATCAACACAGTTGTGAATAATGACCGAAAAGCAGTTTGTGGCATATTATGTAATAAAGCACAGTGTTTTTGTTTTTTTAGAAAATAGTTATAATAGCCATTCGATTACGTGTGTTTGGTTCATATCGTAGGTAGGTATGGGTAGTTAAGTACATGGTGAAATATATAAAAATTAAACATTAAAAAAAGTGTGCGTGTCAGTTCCGACGCGCGACAGGAGTTTACTCATGGAACAGTTTTTTGGCCTCGCATAGAACGCTCCGGGCTTCGCCCTACGCGGAGCTCCTACACGGAGCTCGTCATTTTTTAAAACGTGGAGAGACTAGCAACGTAGGATTTAGTAGTATCTTCTATGTATATAATTATTTTTTGCCTTGGAATTTGCATTTTAGTCTTGGGATATGTAAAAAGGTGGCACAACGGCTAGGCTCGCTGCCTCCTGTCTGGGAGGTCGTGGTTCGAATCGTGCCACGTACAAATGTGTTTTCAAATTTCGATTTCATATGTACGTTTATCCGACGCTCTTACGGTGAAAGAAAACATCGTTAGGAAGCCTGCACATGCCTGCGAAAAAACTCGAAGGTTGTGTGTGAAGTAGACCAACCCTTACTGGGCCCGCGTGGTCGTCTAAGGCCCGATTGCCCTAATTCAGGGTAGGCTCGAGCCTCTCGGTGGGGACGTATATGAGCTGATTTGATTGAGTGATTGATATGTAAAAACGTATCATATCAAACAACCATCAGCAACAGGAGTAAACAATATGCAAACATTTAAAGCTTGCTTATAAACGGCTACGATATGTAGCGTAGCGTACGACTAAGGATAAAGTGATATTTATAACCGACTTCAAAAAACAAAAAGGTTCTTAAATCAACTTCAAGTTTTTTTATGTAAATGTTATGCGATTATTTTCACCGATTTTATTGATTCTTGTTTCTATTCATAGACTATGCCTTCAAGGTCTCAATATAGGTTGTATTAAAATCGATTCAGCACTTTTTGAGCAAATCAACAAAAAAAAAGTTGTTGCGATTGAAGTCGGTTGTTTTTAACGTGTTGTCAGTTATTACTATTGAATTTCCCCTGTTAATTAGTAGTAACTGTGGTACATTTTGTCTGACCACCAAAGATTTCAATACAAAAAAGTATTAACCCTCAAACAAATTACTGTAATTTCTAAACATTTCTCAAAGTTTGAACTTCAGCACTAACAAAAAGAACCCCAAAAACTTGCGAGTTGCGTCAAGTTTTACCAAGAACCCCAAGAAACAAACAAAGGTATTCATTACGAAAAAACTAATTTGCATTGATTACTTCCAGGTGGATAAGCGACAACTTTCCGTATAAGTACATACTTAATGTGTGGCTTGTATGCTAGTAGGTAGTTGGCGAGGCGGGGTACACCGACGACAAAATGAAATGACCAACATTTTCTACCGAATATTAATTTCAAAAACACCGCAGTACTTACCACTTGTTATGCAGTAATCCGTGCGGCCTCCGCGAAGACGGGCCATACATAGGGTGTGTCTTAGAGTTAAAAAGAAAATAATTTGGCTATTGAGCCGTTGTGGCCTGTGGGTGGACAGAGGACCTGGTGAAGGTCGCGGGAAGTGCCTGGATGCAGGCAGCTCAAGACTAGTCGTTGTGTAAATCATTGGGGGGGACTGTTTATCAGTGGACGTCTTTCGGCTAATATGGAGATTACCCGTGAACTGCAAACAATAAAATAAAAATTAAAAAAAATATATTAAAAAATCGAATGGTTAAAAATCAATAAGCGAAACCCGGTTTATATGAAACAGCTGTGACACGAAGTGATGTAGTTATTATTCATATTCCTTCTTATCTATATACCATTATTTCTAAAAACGTTTTTCAAATAACAGTTTTCAGACTGATTGGCTTATCAATCAGAATTTGTTGGTCTTTTTTTTTAAATAATTCAACTTTTAAATTACAACTTATCAATGTTGCTTTAATCATTATCTACATCCTGTAGCTTCACACATGTGATGAGCCTCTATATGGACCATCGTAGTTTGACCCTTGAACCACCTCCACTGAACTGGCTTTCGCGTGATAGCGGAGCATTTTCAAGGGGAAAGGCGGATCTATCCGATTGGTCAAATTTTGTTGCGGTGAAAGTGTGAATTCGAACTTACATCAATGATTTTATTTAGAACAATAGATACTCTTAAAAGTATGTCTATGCCGCAATAAAGAGAAACTTTGGTTAATCATTTTTTTCTCTTGTCTAGACATCTGGACGACTAAGTTCCGACCCCTGTTAATATTTAGGTAGTGTTTCGTGCAGCTAACGTGTGTAACAGATTATTCCTATATTTTTGTGGTATCTATCTATAAACACAGACACTTTGATTATATGGCAATTTTTGTTATATATAAAATCAACACAGATTTCATGACTTTAAAATATTGAGTGACGGTAAAAATTCTGCAAGTTATTTCAAGATACTTTATCTATCATAGCTTTGCAAAAATTTCTAGCATTTCCACAAACATCCCTATTCCCTCCTTTACCGCAACAGCAAACATTGCACGCACTGCTCAGCGATAAGAACTGTCCTTGGTCGGTCAGTACCTTACCTTCGTTCAAGGTCTAGGAATAATTTGGCTGGAAGTGCGATCGCTCCGTTGTTGGTCAGTGGTCGTGCGGTCGCTTGCCGAGGCACCTGTGATTAAGGAGATTGTAACTTACCTACCTTAGGGTCTAGGAGCGTGCAATAAAGATCAAATCCGGTCCTAGTTTTAATGGCCTGTAGTTAGTGTTGAAATGCATAGAAGAAGTGTGTGAAACTTGATCGGACTAATCCTATCTTCAGGAAGCACCCCAGTGCTCTCTCCCGAGGTTATAATTTTCTTGTCTGTGATGGTTACACCAAGAAGTTTAAGTAGGTAACCGAAGATATACCCAAGATTATACAGGCGAAACTGAAGCTATTGGAAATATTTTATACTAAATGTCAACAAGTGAAACTAAACAATTTACCCTAACGAACCTGTAAGATTGGATGAAGAAAAGTTTTGGCTTCCCAAACTAAAAGTTCAATTTACCGTCTGATTTGCAAACACTATATGCAAAGTTGTTTTTTAATCTAATCATGTAAGTTCCTTTGGGGAAAATGGTTCAGTTTCATGATTTGAACATGTGAAGCGAGTTCTCAGAGTCTACTGAAACAATTAGGCATTTATATGTACGAGTATATATAAATGTTTGTTCGACGATGACTCGAGTATCGTTGATCGGAACGTCGTGAATTTTGGTAGGCGAATTAATAGTACAAAAAGTATTTTTAAGATCGAACATGAGTCAAATCGGTCAAGGGGTTGCCGATATATAGGGGATTGTGAATATTGAAACACCAAGAATTTTTAAATCGCGCAAGAGTTAGTGAGCGTTATATTTTATTACAAGCTTTTATTTAACATGTTCGGGTGAAATCTTACAAGTTAAATTTGACCCACTTCCCGGTTTCCGAATGAGCTGAAATTTTGTATGCATATGTATATTATGTATATCGCGTGATAATGCAATATTAAAAGCTTCTACCTAAAAGTTTTTAAGTTTTTCGAAAATTATTTTTAAACGAGTACATCGCGAGAGCACAGTTCGGGGCAAACCACTAGTACCAAAGTCTTCAGTTTTACCCTCTATGTTTACTCTCAGATCTAATTGAGTTAAACGGAGACCTAACGTAACATTTTTGAAACTAGACAAGGCGGAAATCTAATGTACAATACTAGAGTAAGAAGATAGTTGGGAGAAAAATAGAAAAATACCGCGAATCAGTATAAGGTACTACTCAAAAAGTGAAGAAGATTTGACGGTTGCTGTTATGGTGAGTGTACTCAATATTTAGTTTGGTTCCTAAGTTATTGAAATTTCTGACTTGCTTTTAAAAGTTTCATAGTCCATATTTGTGGCAGCTCTAATTGACGCATGGTAGCGAGCTAATCATAATACTTCATAACACAATTTTTATGCTGCACCCCTGTTGTGTTGCCTAGTCACAAGTAAACTGGGTTAAAGCTTTGCTTTCTATGAGCAATAGCAAAAATGCGCCATAATTACACGGCAGTTACCTACTTAATGAAAGTAGCTCAGTATTTCTACTTGGAAAACGTATAAAATTTTTACAACGCCGATGAAGTATGAATGTAAAAACTAAAAACTTAATTTTGTTAATTCGTCTTCCTTTTCGTATTTATGTACCGTTTATGTGCATAAATTTATAACACTTAATTTTTTATCGTGAAATCTAACCTACAACCATTAAAAATTATTATCCTTATTTGAATTTACCTCAATGTAATCCTACAATGTGACTAGTGTCTCCGCTTTGTTCGTAGACCCACCCCTTTTCCTTTCTCTCCCCTCCTTGGGTGTGGACAGAATATTAATAAAAACACAGCACCATGCTGGGTCCTCAACCTATTCGGCATAAATGTTTATTTAGTTTTAATTTTTATCTAATTTTTTTTAATTAGGTACCTAATGGTGTCGATTCGGTGTTACACGACTTAACTTATTTGACAGGATTTAACTAAATTTACGCATTCTGTCTTTTACTTTCTGTATCGAAAAGACAAGGATAGAATGCTTAAATTTAGTTAACAGTCACCGTTTTTATGTTTAATATTACTTTTAGCATAACCGACTACGACATGCTACGCGCCTACGTCGTAGCTACATCTCGTAGCTTTCGTAACGTTGTTGTTGAGAGTTTTAAATCTTTGTATGTAACTGAAAGAGTTTACTTTAATCGCGATAGTAATCTTTGTAAGTAATTGAATGCTAAACTTAGTTGTAAAATACCGAAATTACCAAATTGCCCTCCGTTTGTTCAGTAAAACGTTTCAAATGGCGTTCTTTTGTGTGCACGTCAGTTGAACTTCGCCG
The DNA here is from genome assembly GCA_947284805.1 of Coleophora flavipennella. Taxonomy (NCBI): domain Eukaryota; kingdom Metazoa; phylum Arthropoda; class Insecta; order Lepidoptera; family Coleophoridae; genus Coleophora; species Coleophora flavipennella. The sequence goes on along the minus strand of OX369285.1, from coordinate 2,290,316 downwards.
TTTATTGCACATTTATCAAACAAACCTGCAACCGTGTCAAGGGTACTTCAAAATAAAATTCTGGGTAAGTACCTGAAAGATTCTTGCTAGTGTTCGGTAGCGAATTTAAGAAGCTATATTTAAATTTGTTATTATTATTTTTGCGATTGTACGGAACCTGAAAGGCTTGAAAGGTGTAATTTTTATATTAAGTGCATCACCAGGCAGCCATCTATTTAGCCTAGTGCAATGGGCAAAGATATTGAAATTCGCTATGCTCAGGCAAAGTATATAGTTTAGTACTAACATACAGTATGTACACTTCCTGCCACTCTCTAGATTCCGACCTTACCCTTCGTCACCCAGATTGATACAGATTGGTTATAGTTTTAATCTCGAACGTATAAGATTTCACCGTGATTTTGTTTGCTCCGTCATTTGTTTTTAGAAATGTCATCTCACGACCGTTGTATGGAGTGTCCAGGGTGTGGCTGAGGTGAACTTTTGTGTTCTCGACCGCATTTCCCCAGCTCAGTTCCACCTTCGGTCAACGAGACGCAGGGAGAGGTTCCACCCCTTTTTTGTGGATATTCAGTCTATCCGCACGAAGCGTTACGCTTCCCTATTTATTATGCGGATAGTGATGGATTGGATTCTTTGCCTGCATTTGTGTTTCCCGACTCTTTTAATTTGGGTATCTTCAAGGCGAGAGTGAATAGGCATTATTCGAGTTTGCGTGTACTATCTTCGACTACATAGTCACTTTTTATCATGTGAGATGTAGTCAAACACATTCAAATTTTCAATAGAAAACAAAATATCCAGGTTAATAATGATAAAAAATAAGAAATTTCCTACTTGTTTAAGAATGTACAAATTAAAAAATTGCAAATTTGCAACTTGCAAATTTTGGGAATACAACTGACCTATCATAAGCTGTTCCATTGTAGGTAATAAAAAACTTACCATATTCACCACACCTTTTTCAGTTATTAAATTCTACCCGCAGGCAGCAAGTTACGGCAAAAAGAACGGCATGTGGTACGGCGGCACTTCAACCGGCCCCCCCGGCGGGTGGTCCAGGGCCGGCACCAGAAAGCAATCGGTGGCGGAGTCGGACGCCCCCCCACCGGGCGGCGGCAAACCCGCTAGCGGCCGCGTCATCAGGATCATTAACAACATGGACCATTCTATACAGGTAATCTCCAAAGGATAAGATATGGGTTAAAACTAGATACTCCGTGGGTCATAGAGTCAGCAGTGATTGTTCAGCCTCACACAAAAAACTATCAAATCCCTGGTTTCATAATTTCAAAAGCGTCCGGAATGATGTTAGACAGGAAACAAGAATATAAATATTCAAATAGCTATGTTATACTGATAGGGAAGCCTCGAAAGTAAATATCTGTAAATAAAAAGAAATGACTTTATAATATACAGTGGATACAAATCTTTTATATATATGAGCGTCGGTGGCGTAATGGCTAGTGCCGCCGCCTCCTGTCCGGGAGCTCGTGGTTCGAACCTGCCACGTAGCAATGTGATTTTGAATTTAGATTTCATATGTACGTTTATCCGACGCTCTTACGGTGAAGGAAAACATCGTGAGGAAACCTGCACACGCCTGTGAAGTCAACCAACCCGCACTAGGGCCGCCTGGGCAACTAAGGCGACTATCGCCCTAATTCAGGGTAGGCTCGAGTCCCTCGGTGGGGACTTATATGGGCTGATATGAACATATATGCTATGCCTCCGAACTAAATAGACTAAATTTGTTATTTTCTGTGCTACTAATGGTGGCGCAGTTTTCACTAACCAATTATATTCTATATTGGCGTATATTTTTAAAAGTAAGCTATTAAAACTTGACTATTTAAACTTGCCAATGAGGGGTTCAAAAATCGCAAAAGACAAAGACACACAAAATCGCAAGTCAAACAGTGATTTGTTACCCTAGATTGGTGTATGCTCTAACAAACAACATTTGAAAATCGAACCCGTTTATGCACACAATATTGTAGTTGTTTGCTTCCGAATACTTCCGATTCGCGGATGATACTGAGAAAAGGCATCTTTTTAGTTGCTTCACTTTTAAAACACATAAAACCTATCTACCTCACCTTATATATAACACACTCGTATCTCTGAGGTAAAACATATTTTAAGTCATGTCTAGATCGAATGTGGCCTGAAATGGTTCATGTAATTTAACCCACGGCCGTTGTCACCCTTTTTCTTTACGAACTTGATTGACACACTGCTGTGTGTCTAGATTCAACTCTATAATTCTGACATTTTGAAAGCTAATAAGTATAATTTGCCTAATGCCTTTTTTTCCGGCGAAGAAATATAATTGTATGTTAATATGTAAATACAAAATCCTTAGTACTTAGCAAGGCGTATTTCAATGAGGAAGCAAAGTCGTAAAACTTATTATGAATGTAACTGGGTTATTTGTATGAAAGTAATTATGAGGGAATAAAATCAACCCTGTATTTTTGTGAAATGTAACAAAAACATTACCTTTATCGCTCATCTACTAGGACTGTAATCAAAGAAATAGTCGTCATTCATTCACTATACTTACATTGGTCTACAAGTGTGCTGCAAGTAAGCTCCCCGTATAAATACAAAAATTAAATAACAAAATTCCAAACATAGATTTTTTTACAAAACATGATAATGTCTACAACAAACTGTTAGTGGCATCAATGCATTGTAACGTGACTGCAACTACTAGATTGAAACGTTTAAAGTAAAGGCCTTGATAGCTAAACACCCCGTGTAGATTGCCGGGAACGAATAGGTTGAGGCATGGGCGGCGTAAATATTAGCCGATATTTACCGCCTCTGATTTTCAAGGCCCACCGTTCTTCATAACAGCCTTGGGAATCACATAAACCTAGGTTTGCAAGAAACGTGTATCAGGGTTTATTACTAAATCATGTAAGGTGAATATGTTATTTTTTTTTCAGTGTCGAGTTTTGTTAAATCTACGAACAACACAGCCATTTGAAGAGGTATTGGAAGATTTAGGACAGGTGCTGAAAATGAGCGGTGCTAAAAGAATGTACACAATCACAGGACAGGAGGTAAGGTTTTTTTTTTATTTTTGGTCCTGCGAGCCGGAGTTAAGAAATCACTACCTTCTACAAAACACATGCTGTATTTTAATTTTTACAGGTGAGAAGCTTTTCACAACTCAGAAATGAATTTGCGGATGTGGAAACCTTCTATTTGGGTTCAGTAACGATGGCCCCAGCATTGAGTCCTGGTGTCAGTGCTCCACTTCCAGTTGATTCACCTATTAGGAGGTAATAGAAACTTTGCACGGTTTTTACGTTTTGTTGTAAATGCCAATGATGAATATGATATTTCTTATAGGTCCCGATCAAGAGCTAATGTAACTGCTGCAGTGCCAGTTACAGAAGAAATACGTGGGCGACGCGCAAGAAGTAAGAGTCGACCAAGAGTCCTGTATGCTCCCGAAGGAGAAATTGTCAGAAGTTCAGGTACCTTATTTTGTTTAGTAGTAATTGAAGTGCTCGAGTATCGTACAATATTTGACATACATTTGGCTTCGTGTATGTGTGTACTTGGATAGTTACTAATTCTTGTTGCAGACTATACACTTCTAGAAGTGCTGAAAGAAGAGCCTATACGAGTAACAATACGAGGTCTACGACGAACCTTCTACCCTCCAATACACCACGCTCCGATTGATAATACACCGCCAGAGAAAAAGTTGCAACTTGAATGGGTGTAAGTTTTCAAACTTGATCTAGGTACGAGTACCTAATTTGTCCTATTTCCAAATTATTTCAAACTATATTTCAAAAAAAATATTACACTTCTTGCAATTTGGAATGTTGCTTCTTGATATAAAGTTCTTGCTCGTAACATGCAGAACTTGTAAAATCAACATTTCAGGAAGTATGTAACTCAATGCGGCTATAGAAATTAAAAAAACCGGTCAAGTGCGAGTCGGACTCGCGCAAAGTATGGATCTGTAGTCTTTTTAAAAAATAAATGTACATTTTAAAAAACAAAATTATATTTGCAGTTGGTAATAAAACATTTTGTATGGAAAATCTATGAACTTTTTACAAATCCAACTGCACATCTCAAGTTGTTCGACTATTACTCCTAAACTAGGAAAGCCTACTTTAGCCGTGATATTTTTCCTTTTAAATTGATTATAATGTCCTACTATTTACATTTACCCTATTACTAAGACTTCGCTATCCGTCCGTCTGTCCGTCTGTCACCAGGCTGTATTTTATGAACCGTGATAGCTAGACAGTTGAAATTTTCACAGATGGTTTATTTCTGTAGCCGCTATAACAACAAATACTAAAAATTAGAAAAAGTGAAAAAATGAGGTGGGGGGGAGTCTCCTTGCAAAAAACGTGGTTTTTTATACATGAATAATAACGCTATCTAGTATGATGATATGGAACCCTATGTGTGCGGTTCTGAACTTGCACTTGGCCGGTTTTTCCAGATGTCCTGAAATAGCGGTTTAGCTGGTAAGGGGGGTAAACACTTAACTCTTACAAAAAAAAGAACTTTAAAGCTCAATATTTCGCAAACCGATGCCTGAATCGAAAAATGATTTTAGCAAACCCTCAATTGACTTGAATGACCTATTCAACGATACCCAACAAGATAGGGTACGTCAACTAAACAAAATTTACCTCCTCTTCACATGTAGTCCTATTCACGTGGCGTAATGGTTAGCGTAAGTCCATTAGCTTCACATCAGGAGGTCGTGGGTTCGAATCCTTTAGGAGTCTAACTTTGTATGACTCGGTTTGGTTGGTGGAAGGGCATTTTCTAAGTCCGCCTGGCTAGAGCTACCACCATCTTATTTAGATAAGACTTAGGTCTTACTGCTAAATATCAATGTTAATAGCATTTTGATGTGTTCCGGCTTCAAGATAAGATAGCCAGTTCCCTATTGTGTTGGGGAATCTTGGTAAGCCCGCTTTCATCTTCGGCACCATCATCACTTACCATTAGGTGAGATGATGCCAAGGGCTTACCAATTATGAATTAGGAAAAGTTACCCTAAAAAAACTTTTTTCAAAATTTTATTGTACCACTAAAATTCAAAATTTTATTGATTAATATGTATACCCGTATGAAATTACGGCTTTTTAGTACACATAGTCTCTACTAAGTGTCTCTGAGTGAAGTTGCGGACAGACGGGCAGACAGACATGGCGACTGCAGAACCCTAAAAAATAATTCAGTTACGTTTTTTAACTAATGTTTTTATGTTCACACATTTTTATTCTAACCATGTTGTAGTACAATTTCTTTGTCTTCGTTTTCACTTAGTAGGTACCAATGTAAATGAAACTGCTGCCATAAACCATGTCTCTTTTCCGTAGCTATGGTTACCGCGGCCACGACTCGCGCCGCAACATGTGGGTGCTTCCGACCGGCGAGCTCCTGTACTATGTCGCTGCTGTGGCCATCATGTATGATAGGGACGAAGAGGCGCAAAGGCATTATATTGGACACACTGAGGATATTCAATGGTGAGTGCAACATGTGAGTGCTTCCGACCGGCGAGCTTGTCACTGCATTGGCAATCGTGATAGGGACGAGGAGGCGCAAAGGAATTATATTAGACACACTGATGATATTCAATGGTGTGTGCAACATGTGAGTGCTTCCGACCGGCGTGCTCGTCGGTGTATTGGCCATCGTGTATGATAGGGACAAGGAGGCGCAAAGGAATTATATTGGACACACTGATGATATTCAATGGTGAGTGCAACATGTGATTGCTTCCGACTGGCGTGCTCATCGGTTCATTGGCCATCGTGTATGGTAGGGACGAGGAGGCGCAAAGGCATTATATTGGACACACTGAGGATATTCAATGGTGAGTGCAACATGTGAGTGCTTCCGACCGGCGAGCTTGTCGCTGCATTGGCCTTCGTATATGATAGGGACGAGGAGGCGCAAAGGAATTAGGTTGGATAATAATTTCATTTTTTAATGATATTTAGAAGTCTACAGCAATTTTCAACTATCCAGCTTCAGCGCCAAATACAAAGCAAAGAAGAAACTTTTATATCCAAAACGCTTTTCGAATGTCCTACTTTCCATTGAATCATACTTCAACCGAATAATTACCTTCGATGAAAGAATAAAAGGGGGTTGACACTTTCAACGTTGCAAAAATATTTTCAGTGAAATGTCTTACGTGAGACATAATCTTTGTGACTATTATGATTTTTATTTTTTTTATTAAAATTTGATTGCGTTTGTCTACATATAACCTGACGGTGACGATATAGATTCACACTCGCCTTGCAGATCCCGAAATTCTAGGAGTCGGGAAGCACAGACGCAGGCAAGGAGTTCCACCCCATCGCTGTCCGCATAGTAAATGAGGAAGCGTAACGCTTCGTGCGTATAGGCTGAATATCAACGACAAAGGGGTGGAACCTCTCCCTGCGTCTTGTTGACCGAAGGTGGAACTGAACTGGGGGAATGAGTTCATGCAGTTCATGTGCACACTCTCCGGAATGAATTCGATAGGATACCGACAGACAGGCAACTTTGCGGCGATTTTCAAGGCTTTAGAGCTTTTTTTGACAAGCTCATCGTCGTCAATGAGTCTCCGGGGGCGTCGGTCGATGGAGTCCAAGGTATCCAGCTGATAGCGGGCTGATCCATCCCATAGGTGAGAACAGTACTCCATACAAGATCGGACTTGTATGGTGCTTGATATATGTATAGAAAGAAGCTGTCCAGGTGTGAAGTACCGTCTCACCTTATAGATAATACCCAGCTTCATTGCAGCAACTTTTGCCTTGGACTCAATATATCGACTGAAATTGATATTAGGTGTTAATTCCACGTCAAGAAGCTCGAGGTGGTCAGATATCTGATTGAATTCATTCCAGAAAGTAGGAATGAAGTTGACAGGACTCCTTTTAGCGAAAAAAAGACACGCCTGTGTCGTAGAGGCATTAAACCTTACGAGGTTGAATCATCCCATTCAGACACTGCCTGAAGCGATAGGTTCATGCACTCTAATATGGACTCTCTCAAAGACAGCATCACAGCGCCGTTCGCTCGTGCACTGGACCTTTCTACAACTGCTCTATCGTCTGCATCTATTAATATAATAAAACTGTAACGGGGCCGTGTCTGTACATGAAATATTTTTGGAAAATAATAACTGTGGTGGACATTACTATTAATATAATAAAACTGTAACGGGGCCGTGTCTGTACATGAAATATTTTTGGAAAATAATAACTGTGGTGGACATTACTAACGATACAGAGGCCAAAACAACAACTTTTGGAATTTTTGTCTGTCTGTCTGTCTGTCTGTCTGTCTGTCTGTCTGTATGTTCGCGCATCACGCAAAAACTACCCGGCCGATTTTGATGAAATTTTGTATGGTGGTTCCTTATAGCCCGGGTTAACATATAGGATACTTTTGATCCCGGAAAATTCAGGAGTTCCCGTGGGAAAATCAAAAGTATTCATTTATAGAATGGCTCACCACGCAAATGTGGCTTGACCTATTACATTCAAATTTTACACGTTGATAACCTTATCGCGAACTAAAACTGCGACATTGCGAATCCCAAAAAAAATAAGGGTTCCTGCAGGAATGCAAAAAATTGTATCTTTAGAATGGCTCAACGTAACAATATGAAACCTTTACATTGGGATGGGGTGTTTTGATCATCATTGTATAGTCGGGTATTCTTTATCCCGTATAAAACTAAAGAGGTCCCGTGGGATATTATCTATCGTTTCTTACATTAATAACAATAGAGTACTTTTTTCCACAAATTAGCTACACATACCACACATTATAAACATAGCAGCAGAATGTCAATAGATGGCACTGCAGGGATAATAAAACGCGCTTAAGTTGTATTAAAACATTAAAATATTATTTCATACTTTTGAGTGGATTTCTTTTATGTATTTTTCAGCATACGCTAATTTACACAACTCTACCTCTGGAACTATGGCACGTAGCGATGTGTTTCATAGACGAACAGATAGGTATTTTTTTACAGATTCCAATCGTGTAAAAAAAATTAAAAACACATAAATCGTGTTTAGCATCTTTTAACAGGAGGCACAGATATGGGAACTCTTCTGACGGCGACTATTTGCGTGTGGCAGTTGCTCTCCGCCTGCAATATTAATATCTGTGAACCTCATCAATGTATTTGCGGGTCCACGGTGGAGGCAATTGACCATCACTCACTGAGTTACGGTCGTTGTTTGTGAAGATTCCCACGTCACCAATTCCATAATGACCTCACTCGGAGGGCACTGGTCTCGGCCAGATGGAATATTCCATCTTTGATGCAGCCGCTGGGCTTTAGTCGATCTGATAGCAAAAGGCCGGAGGGTTTAAACAGGTGCCATTGCAGAGAGGAACGTGCCTGCTTTGGGACGCCACTTTTTCTGCCACACACATCACCCGTACGGTACTGCTGCTCAATTTGCGGCGAGAAAGAAGCATAGTAAGTACTCGGTCTTGGAGGCAAATTACTGCTTTTTGCTGCTGGTCTGTGAGACAACCGGCTGCTGAACCCTCAGATGCCTTTGCCTTCATTAAGGAGATTGGCCGTCGTCTTCGAGAGAAGAGATGTGACGTGAGGTCCTACCTGCTGCTAAGGTTGTCTATTGCCATCCAGAGCGGCAACAAGAAGTGCGTCATGGGCTCCTTTGGAGCTGATACGACTAGAGGATTTGACCGATATTAATATTTTTAGGGAATTTTATTACTAGATTGATATGATGATTTGTATAAGGTTTTTGATAATAAAGGTATATGTGTTATTTCATCATATAAGTTTATATACGTCCCCACCAAGGGGCTCAACCTGTCCTGAGTTAGGGCGATCAGGCCTTAGACGATCACGTGGGCCCATTGCGGTTTAATTGACTTCACGCATAAGCTTCGAGTTCCTTCGCAGGTGTGTGCAGGTTTCCTCATGATGTTTTTCTCACCGTAAGAGCGTCGGATAAACGTACATACCAGTATGAAATCGATATTCGTATAGATATTGGTAATTGACAGGATTCGAACCACGGCCTTCCGGACAGGAGGTATTGGCTCTAACCGTTCTGCCAACGACGCTCTATATGTTATTTAAGATTTAGAAATCCTTACTTAATATTATAAATATGAAAATTTGTTTGTTTGTTTGTTACCTATTCACACTTCAACACCTCTACCAATCTTGATGAAATATGGCATGCGTGATCACTGGGAATGAAATAGTTTATTTTTTATCTGTGAAATTATCATAGCCCTATGCAGTTCCTGAGGAAACAAAAACAATACTCTTTGTTCGTTAAGTTATTAAAAATCGTAACGAAGAAATGGGGTGGTGTGATTTTTAGCACGGATTAAAGTGATTTTTTGTATAGAATTTGTTGAGGGGGGGGGAGTGACAAAGACTGCTTATCCGAATAGCCCGATACAGTTCCTGAGGTACCTGGAGAAAACTCATGTCCACGCTTGAAAAGAGTCATAAAAGTCATGCGGGCGAAGCCGCGGGCAAAAGCTAGTACCCAATAATACTTGGTGTCAGCAGATCGTTTATATGTAGCAGGAAAAGAGTAGCGGAAAGAACAGACCCGCTGAGGTACACCGGCATCGATTGCCAATAGGTCAGAGGAACAGCCATCAATGACTACTCGAATAGACCGTTCCCTCAGGAAATCAGATACTTACCCAGTTACACAAGCAGTTATATGAAATAGAAAGAGTAAATTATATTTATTATTATAAAAATTGTTAAACGAATCCCCTTTTTGTATCTTACAAGAATTTCACATGCATAGCACAAACCACATATAGGTGTAGAATCAGTGGCTTTGTTTTTCACCAATCAATAATTTCTTTCATTTCTTCCCAGTATGGAACTTCATCCTTCACGAGAATTGGTGGCGAGTGGACAGCGCGCCGGCCGCGGCAGACGCGCACAGGCACACGTCCGTATCTGGAGTACTGACACGCTGCAAACTTTGCATGTGTTCGGCATGGCGGAGTTCGAGGCTGGAGTAGCTGCGGTCGCCTTTTCACAACTTGTAAGTGTTTACACTTCAATAAGTGTGCAATCTGTTTACTTTAAAGTCCGCCTAATGTGGATCTCTAACATCCTTAGTATTCAGACTCACGTTTATATCTGGAGCACTGACACGCTGCAGACTTTGTATGTGTTTAACGTGGTGCAGTCTGAGGCGGGGGTGAATGCGGACGTCCTTTTCACAACTTGTAAGTTGATTACACATACTGCTGTTCTCTTTAAAGTCCGCCGAGTGTGGATCTTTAGCATTCTTAGCCCTCAAGACTTACGTTCATATCTAGAGCACTGACACGTTGCAGACTTTGCATGTGTTCGCTATGGCGGAGTCGAAGTAAGGGTGGCTGCAATTGCCTTTTCACAACTTGTTGTGAAATTGCCGTGTTACTGTTTTCTCCACAGTCTGCAGTATGGACCTCAATCCTTCCGAGAATTTGTGACCAGAGTACACCGAGTACAGCGAGTATCTCGTCTGAACGAACGTCAATAAGACATAGATGGTAGTTTGCTTATCTGAAAAACGTACCTACACTGCAGACTCTATAAGCATCAGTTTGGAATGGCAGAGATCAAAGCTTCGAAGAGTCTGTATACATATAATGTTTAAAGTAAACCAATTATTTTACTTGTTTAGGAAGTGATATTGACAATTGTTCATTATTACTCCACTAACAAAACACTGATTTGAACAAGAATGTTAATAAGTATCTTAGATAATTATGTTCTGCTAACAGTGATTCCAAATTGAAATTATTATTAGCTGTCTTTAACCAGAGATAAATTATATCTTAGTGCTTGTACCTTTTTAATCCACAACTGGTAAGCCCTTGGCATCATCTTACATGATAGAAAGTAACAATGATGCTGAAAATAGAAGTGGGCTTACCAAGATTCCCCAAAGTAATAGAGAACTGGCTATCAAGAGAGATAGATCTTCATTCCGGAACACACCAATGCTGTTAACATTGATGTTTGGTTGTAGCTAACCTGCGCGCTTAGTAAAATCCCTACCACCAACCAAACCGAGATTTATCAAGATATAACCCGCCGGGAATCGAACCCGCGCCCTCCTGGTGAGTAGCGGGTGAACTAACCACTACGCCACCCAGGAGCATACTTTACGCCTACATAATTATAGGTACTTACTTACCATGATGACTTTCTTGTATGTGACATTAAAAATGGTTGCAGAACGGTGGAAGCTACGTTCTGGCAGTTGACGCAGGACGGGAGAGCATCCTTTCAGTCTGGCAGTGGCAGTGGGGACACTTGCTGGGGAAAGTAGCTGTAAGTGTTTACTCCTTCTTAGTGTTGGTTATGCGTATCACCTCAGACAGTGACACACCTTTTTTCCTGTCCTGCACCGGTCGAAAGACTACATAGTGCGATGGTAAAATTATCATAATTTGAAGCCAAAGGATGGACTCGAATTGAGGAAATTTGATTTGTTTACGAGTAAGTCTAAGTAGTTCTAGGTAGGTTACCTAAACAATGTATTATCACAAAGGACACGGACAGCGTAGGAAACCTACCCTGCAAAGGTAATACATGTACAGCCTCGCTATCCTATACTTTATCGCTTAGCCTTCACCGTCTGGCATACATAAATCAACATTAAAATAACCAGCCAAGTGCGAGTTACACTCGCTTACTAAGGATTCCGTACCAAAGCACCTATAGCTATGGAATCCTACAAACATGAACGAGCACAACAAACTTAACCTGGTAAAAACATTTTTTGCGTGATATAACTAAAAATTTTCAATTTTAGGATTTTTCCTTCATTTGCGGTGTGAGGCGTATCAAAATTTGCTAAATAAATGACCATATATTGCTTTGACTTAGAAGCTTGAATTTTAATGGGACCGTAGACCTTAGTACTTGATATTAATTTCAACTTGATACCTCCACGCATTCCTGAGAAAAAGGGTCTTGACAGACAGAAAGATGGACAACAATGTGATCCTATAAGGGTTCCATTTTCCTTTTGAGGTACGGAACTCTAAAAGTACGCTAACCTATTTGAAGATAAAAGAGGTGTATGTAACACACTTGATGAAAAAGTTACAAATGATATCAGTTTGTAGGAAAGGTACCACCTACCTTAATACGATTTTTCCTGGAATAAAGTACCATAGTATAGTAGGCCTTATAAAGATCTAGTAATTAACAAAGTTTAATTAAAATCGTTACAGTTATTTTTGAGAAAAAAGTGAAGAAACTGGATGTTTATGGGAAGTACCTTATTCTGAATTTTACTGTAATAATTAACTTTAAAGTGTAGTAGGCCGGATGAAATTAAAACGTACTAAGTTTAAATAAACTCGTGAGAGATTTTTGTGAAAAAAAAAACTGTTTTTAGGGTTTCTTACCCAAAGGGTAAAAATGGGACCCTATTACTAAGACTCGGCTTTCCGTTCGTATTTCTGTCTGTCCGTCTGTCACCAGGCTGTATTTCATGAACCGTGATAGCTAGACAGTTGAAATTTACATAGATGATGTATTTGTGTTGCCGCTATAACAACAAATACTAAAAATTAGAAAAAGTGAAAGTCTCCATACAAAAAACGAGTTTTTTTTAAACGTGAAGAAACCCTTTGTGCGCGGTTTTGACTCGCACTTTACCGGTTTTTTATTTTATTGGCAAAGTTATAAAAATATTCTCTTAATTTTATCCGAGTCCGTTTAGTAGTTTATACGCTACAAGATGGACGCAGAGATACACACTTACACATTTTTATAATTATATTAATGTAAGACTTTAGACAATCGATCCCCATCAAAATCTCAGCTTCGTTTCTTTTGCCATCACAAATTCACCACACCTTATGCACTCCATCGTGACTCGCTGCCGCTCGCTCCTTAGATTCTCAAAGGAAAAAAACTGGCCAAGTACGAGTTGAACTCGCGTGGAGAGGGTTCCGTACAATGCCAAAGTCAAATATAAAATAACACATTTGAAATCCTCACAGTAACTACTACTAGCGCTATCTAGTGGTGTTTTAGTGAACTATTTTCCGTAAGTGAACGTATTATATTGAGTTTCCCACTTTATTTTCAATTGATAGAATTATTATAGGCTTTCCTGTAATCTACAAGCAATGAACTATATTTTTTTTTTTTTTTTCAAAATTTTAGGCTCAGTAGTTTTGTAGATCAGGAGGGGGGGGGGGATGGTCAATTTTCGTCTTAATTCATGAATAAAATCAAAACTATTTATTTTACAATAATAACAAAACTATATTTGAGTTACTCATAACAGCCCTTTCATTTGACATATAACACAGCAAGGATTACAAAACTTTTGTTTTTATTTCCTAATTTGTCCCCCGAAAATTACCCTTATTTAAAAAATATAATACACAAAACGTGTTTTACACCATCCTAGCAAATTTCACCTGATTTGGTCTAGTAGATTCGGAGCAAATTTGCTGTGACAGACGGACGGACAGACAGACAGACGCACAAGTGATCCTATAAGGGTTCCGTTTTTTTTGTACGGAACCCTAAAAAACAGGCTAGGTGCGAGTCGGACTCGCGTGGAGAGGGTTCCTTACGAAAACGAAAACGGAACGTTAAGTCTTAGGATTAATTTTCGTTTAGATTTTCCTGCCTTAATAGTTTCGGCGATAAGGAGTGTTCAATTTTCGTACATTTTCTTTAATATTCTCTTAAATATAAACCTAAAAAAAATTACAAGTATGTATTGGTAATTCTCACTGTGAGCCCCTTCAATTAATTACACCATAAAATTGAAAAACCTTTTTTTTACTCTGCCCCCCAAAATCATACCCTAAAATCTGAATTCGTTCATTTGCCTTACACGTTCGTGATTGGTTCAGCAAGCTCCATGTACATACCAAATTTAAATTTAAATTTCACTTCTTCCGTTTAGTTTTATTTCCGGACGGACACACATATGAGTGATCTTATAAGGGTTCCTTTTATTCATCGGATGTACGGAACTCTAAAAACTAAGCAAGTATCCTTACTTTAGGTGTTACTATAAAACTGGTGTAGGAGCCGTTAACTGGAGCTTTTGCTCATCATACTGAATACTTTCCCCAAGAGAGTCAGTTCTCTTCAAACAAATCGATATAACAGTTGTCCAATTTTGTATGGACCATTTTTTTTAGAATTGAATATGGGTGGTATGATGGTCAGTATGATGAGTAGTAGTAGTTGTGCAGTAAGAGATTAGTAGGAGCTCCTACGTCAATTTTGTTAAACCCTGTATAACATTTTTTGCCACATCACAATCTTCAAGGCCACTAAGACAATGAATCACTTAGTATCAAGGGTTTGCTGAACTACTGAGGGCGTACACCCTACGTACACGTTCAAGGCTGCGCTTTATCTTATGAATAATAACAACCTTCACCTGAGATTATTTGCTTTGAATTGGAATTAATTGTCAAGGATAAGTACTTTTTAGGGTTCCGTACACCCTACGGGTGACCAACGGGACCCTATTACCAAAGTATATGTATTAGTACTAACATACAGTATGGACACTCCCTGCCGCTTTCTAGATGGCGACCTCACCCCCTCGTCACCCAGATTGTTACGGATTTCACCGCCATTTTGTTTGTTCCGTCATTCCTTTTTTGAAATGTCATTTCTGGCCCGTTGTATGAAGTGTCTAGGGAGGGTGTGCTATTACTAAGCCTCCGCTGTTTGTCTGTCGGCTGTATTTCATAAATCGAAATAGGTAGACAGTTTAAATTTTCACAGAATATGTATTTGTGTTGCCGCAATAACATCAAATACTAAAAAAAATAAAAAGTGAAAAAAGGGGTTGTCTCCATACACAAAACGTGTTTTTTTATAGGTCTTTAGAAGTATTTTTGATTTAGCTCTGTCGTAAAAACAGTAATACATACAAGCATGAAACTTGGTGTGATTATATACTAACACTGAGGTAAAACAACAAATTCTAAAAATCGGCCAAGTGAGTCGCACTCGCGCTAAGGAGTCCGAACTGAATGACAAAAAAAGTATATTTTTGTAGCTCGCGTTGATGTCTTTTGTTTGTAATGTGCATAGGCATCATTGTCATTATTACTGTTTAGTTCTGGGGAGAGGCGTACCTCCGTACGGAACCCTCGGAGTGCTAGTTTGACTCACACTTGGCCGGTTTTTTTGTTGGTTTTTACAGACAGGTTAATTGTTACAAAACCAACTACTTACCTAAATCTTCTTACATTTTAACTATTATAAATGCTAACTACGGTGAAGGTTTTCCTCGTGAGGAAACCTGCACACACCTGCGAAGAAACTCGAAGGATGTGTGTGAAGTCGACACTGGGGCCGCGTGGTCGACTAAGGCTCGATCGCCCTAATTCATGTTAGGCTCGAGCCCCTCGGTGGGGACGTAGCGCTTTATAATTTACGCTATTACGCGCTAATATCCACTGCGCTAGCGTCGTCGTCAGTATATAACGTGTCAAAAAGTTATGTAACGCGGATTAAATATAGTTGTCATAAGAAACTTCCCAAATCTTGGGGGAGGCCTTTGTCCAGCAGTGGACGATTTGTGGCTGATATGATGATGATAAAGAAACTTAAAGTTCAATTAAATCTCAAATTATATGAAGGCAGATTATCAAAGTAAAATCTGACAGGATTTAGAAAAAAACTAGGCACAAATATATAAATCAGAGTCTTTTTAATCATCGGGCGGGTTCAGCACACCCACAAAAGACACGCTTAATGGCTACGCGACACTACAAACTACGATGCCATGCTACGGTATCTACGATACCTATGATGCGCTGAGTGATCGTTGAGTTAATAACGCCAATTAAAAACGCAAACTTTCGTAACCTGAGGTAGGTAGTTTACTAATTAACACTTTAAATGCGTAATAATAGATTTCTTCAGTGACTTTTTAGTGTGTGAACGTTCCTAGACCTGATGCTATCTAAAACTGGCTAACTTTTTATTTGCTTATAGGCGGCAAATGCTACTAATGAAACTCAGCAACTTTCCTTACCTATACAACCTATACAATCAAATCAGAAAAGTTCAAGTCTCTCCATACAGGAATTGGGCAAGCTATTGTTGGACCACTCGCAAAGTAGTGTTCTATAGTCTTTTGAAAAATTAATACCTAAAAAATTATTTTGCATTTGGTATACAACGTTTTGTACGGAAACTTTTCACAAATTTAGGTGTGCAGTTACACCATATTAATTAATTATATGACCCACTATTTTTTTTATACTCTACCGATTTCCTTAAATAGCAGCGATGGTAGATGGTGGGGGTTTGTAACTGTCACGAAAATGTCCACTTAAAAACTTAACATTTCGTAAACAAATCATTTGCGAAAAAATGTTCGTCGCAAACCCATAAAGTTTCGAAATATGGATTATTCAACACGCGATACGTACGCGATTGAAAAAACACCCCCACTTTAGAGGAAGGTGTGGTACCCAAAATTGTTTTTTACAGATTAGGTTCCATAAGTTTATAGGCGTCACCGATTTGTATAACCGTGCCAAATTTCAGCTTTATAGCATAATTAGTGTTTGAGTCAAACGGCTTTGTCATACCGACGGAGATACGGGTGGACGGCGAAACTATATGTGTTCTTACTTCTTAGTTTGATTACGGAACCCTGAAAATAGTAAATCGACTATTGACAATACAATACAAGTATATATAGATATTCAATTATTTTTTTATCGATTTCACAGTGTCCTCGGAGAAAGTTGTTCAGAATTATGAGTGAGTAGAGTGTCAATTGCCGTTTTTCCAACTCGTACGAAGTTCCGACCACGCGAAACTTGTATACCTACTCAACGTTTAGCAAAGTGAGAAGAAACGTCAAGCCAAACCTTTCATTGTATTTATGGATTACATTCGATCCGAATAGGCCAACCGCATTTAAAGGATGGCCTGAACTGTATTGTACTTGTATTTTTGGACAACACTTTATTAAAATAAGCCATCAAGAACTTTTACATTGTCATACCATAGGATATTTTTTACTCTTTGCCATAGGTATCTATGCAAGGACATTCCCGTACGTGACCTCAAACACTACATGTTTCACATAGTGGAAAGTAATCTATCATTCTTGCTTTTTGCTGTGAATATGAAATCAATCTTTTCATTTGTCATGTTATCGGGGCTCGCGTGTCAACGCTCGCGTTTTGTTCGCGACTGTACCGTGTCCAGCCAGTGTGATTTGTGATTGTGGCAGTTTGTTTTTGTTCTTTAATGCGACTCTACTTGATCTTTATACTTTAGCATTACTTACTACTCGGCGTCGGTAAAAAGCGTCGGTGGGTCAACGGTAACGACTCGGTCCTCCTAACCAGAGGTCCCGGGTTCAAATCCAGACGGCCTATGTACCTTTTTTGAAACTTACGTACATACACTTACCGATTTCTTTAACGGTGCAGGAAAACATCGTGAGGAAACCTGCATATCTAATTCCAAATGTGTAATGAAGGTCGCGTTGCACACGTCCGTAAGTGTAAATCTAAATGCCCTACACGTGACCGCGGGTGATGCTTAGTGTAACACCAGGCAACCGCCGTCTATCCCTTGGATAGCACGGTTAATTGTGCCACACGTTATGAAAGAAGGAAAGATTTACTACTGAATTCGTAGGTAGAATACCTACTACCTACCAGTTTAAAAAAATCGCTCTGCTAAGCCGATTCTTTGGTACTTGTGTGTACTTAGTACGTACACATAAAATTCATTGTCGCGTCACTTGAATCGTGACAGTCGTCGTCGCAGAAGAGTAGGTTCCGACCTTGGTACCTATATTTTATTTGGCATTATTCAGTTTTTTATAAGGCATGTAAATAAAAAAAAACTAATTCGGAGATATGACGATTTTACACTGTAAAAGTAATTTAATCACATTACATAACTAAATTTCTTTCATAATAGTCAATTGAAATTAGTAGTGAGGACGTATTTCTCATAGTATTTGGGCCTGTGACGTCATCACTTTTTAACATTTAAAAAAATCATAATAAATGTATGATCAAAAATTAAGAACATTCCATTTTGTTCTTAAAGAGGTATATAAATTTTCTTTTTTTTAAATACCTTAATTTATTTGAACAATGCCAATTAAGTAGGTATTATAATGTCAGTCCTACAGTTAAGTAAAAAACACCGACCTTGAAAATAACAGGACTCAATCAGACTTGGTAAATTTAACGTAGCTACCAATACCCTTTATGATGGTTTTAAAAACTTTTATTTAACTTGCAGTGTTTGTATGTCAGTTTGTTTAGGTCAAATCTTGCAAACAATTTTAGAGCGATTTCCGGAAATTCGATTAAACTGAAATTTGGTATAAAGTCGTATTCCCAGTGACAAAAGATCCTTTTGGAATTTTTAAACGACTTAGGAGGAGTTTCTCAATTCAACCATATATATATATATATATGTTTGTTCGCGGATAACTTCGTCGTTTATGAACCGATTTTGATGATTCTTTTTTTGTTGGAAAGAAGATATCCCAAAGGTGGTACCATGATAAGAAAACCAGGATCTCATGATGGGATCCCAGGGAAATCGAGGGCAACCCTCAAATTTTATAGGCAAGTATTACGTGTTTCATACGTTTTCTAAAGCTATTAAAGTATTTGCATTTGGCAGTC
The DNA here is from genome assembly GCA_947284805.1 of Coleophora flavipennella. Lineage (NCBI taxonomy): Eukaryota > Metazoa > Arthropoda > Insecta > Lepidoptera > Coleophoridae > Coleophora > Coleophora flavipennella. The sequence goes on along the minus strand of OX369285.1, from coordinate 2,271,611 downwards.
ATTATCTCATGATGATGAGCTGATTAAGAAAGGTACAACTCATTAACGGGTATGAGTTAGTGGATAATTCTTTCGTTATCTTTCGGGTTATTCAGATGAGCTGATGATGGAAGATTTAACTCTCATGCTCCTGGGATGATGATGGAAGCCACAGGACTCTGTATCTTTTAATGAAACACATGCATTATGGATTTGATGATTCCTATTGGCGAGTAGGTGATTGGGTTTAACGTTGTTAGATAGACAGCATTATCACTAAAAATAAAGGAAATAAAAAAAAAGTTTAAAAAAACTGAAAAACGACTTCAAAATGAAATTCACTCAAAAGTATGAAATAATATTATTATACTTAAATACACGACATTAACCAACAATAACGAAATCAAAGGTGGGTACGAATCAAATTAGGGGCTTAGATTTTTTTTGAGGTCGGTGTCAGCAAACCATTGAATCTAAAACATTTGATACGTAAGTAACTGTGTGCTGGAACCGACCTCAAAAAAAATTTAAGCCCTTAATTTAATTCGTACCCACCTTTGATTTCGTTATTGTTGTAATGTCGTGTATTTAAATATAATAATATTATTTCATACTTTTGAGTAAATTTCATTTTGAAGTCGTTTTTCAGTTTTTTAAGCTTTTTTTAAAGTTGATCTAATGATGAACTTTGGAGGTGGAATCAAGGTTTCAATAGAATCGTAGGAAATACTGTGCTCGCTTTTTACTTTCGAGCGACAATGGAGTGAAGAACGTATTGTGATGACAAAAAAATCGTAGTTAACATTTTGATGAGGATCAATAGAGTCTAACAAACAAAAAAATAAAAAAATGCGTCTGTGAATGTGTGTATGTGTCATGTGTACGTCCGTCCGGTGCTCTAGTTCCCAAACTACGGACGGATTTGGGTGAAATTTGGGTTAGCGGAATATTGTGTTTATTACTCCAGGCGTTTTTTTTCAAATTTTATTTTTTAGGGTTGCCACCATAATAAAAAAACACTTATTATTTTACTCAAAAATGACTAACGATTTTGATGACACTTGGTATGTTACTATAACTATATATGGACTACAGTACGCGGTAGTCCGTTATTTCAAGAAAAATCAGAGTAAGGTACTTCCCATACAAATCCAGGTTCTATCAAAAATTACGGTAACGATTTTAATGAATCTTTGTGAATTATAAGTCCTACTGCACTGGATTCTTTATTATTACCGGAAAAATCTGAGTAAGATACCTCCCATACAAAACCAAATTATTTGCAAATTTTTTTCAAGTCTGATAATATATACCTTGCTTTGTTCTTTGCTATTAAGTAGGTGTAATGTTTATTGTTGATTTGTCTATGCCCGTCTACGACAGACGGTAAGGGTTCGCGAAAAAGTACGCACAGTATGGCTGTACAATTTACTTGAATTCGGAAACGTGTATTTATACATTTGGCACACTGAGCATTTGGATTTTCGAAAAAAAAAATGCGATATTGTACTAAGTAGTTGCGATGGAAGTCGGTTTTTTTAACGTATTTAGCGTTTACAATTATCTAATAAAATCTTGTAAGTACCTACCTAAAAGTTTTTAGGTTTTTCGAAAACTGTGTGTTTCTAGGAAGATGTTAGACATTGATATCTATTATTTGATAAAATCTTTTTTACAGACGTTGCAAGAAGAGCTCACTGGAGCCGCCTTCCACCCCCTGGACGACAACCTGCTGATCACTCATGGGAAAGGACACCTGGCCTTCTGGAATCGGAGGAAAGACGGCTTCTTCGAACGCACAGACATCATTAAACCGGTAACAGTTGAATACAAACAAACAAATTCATTACTCAGTCTGTCTGTTTTTTATTCTTCCAAGCCTAAACTACTGAACCGATTTCGCTGAAATTCCTCAGCGCTAAAATAAACGACGGAAAACAATATAGGTTCCTTTTTTCTCGGCAAAATGCATAGTTTCCGAGTGATATAAATATTGAAAACAACATTAAATAATTGAAATATTACATTTTAATTTTACAAATATATTTGTTGTTTTAACGCAATTGTTTCTTCTACGACTCATTTCGGTAAAATCCAATTACCATTGTCAAAATAACACTGGTAATCTCTTAATTTTAGATTAGTTAGAATGTTTATCCTCGAGGCAATAATATAGTTATGAAGAAATGGCGCCAATTTTGAACCCTACCCCGTCATATAAAAACAAAATAATATGCAACCAACCATATATGAAGGTCAATGGAGATACAAGTCCAACAGTGGACGTTATCTAGCTTATATGATGATATATAAATTTTTACTGTCAGTTAGTAGGATTTTTTTAATCCACTATTGGTAAGCCCTTGGCAGCATCTCACTTGATGGTAAGTGACGATGATGCCGAAGATTGAATCCGGCTTACCAAGTTTCCCCAACACAATGGGGAATTTGCTACCTATCTTATGTACAATCCGGAATACATCAATGATAACATTGATGTTTGACGGTAAGACTTAAATAAGATGGGGGTAGCTGCCTAGATAGCTGCTGGGCATAGAAAATGCCCTTTCACCAACCAAACCGAGACTTACAAAGTTTGACTCCGCCGGGAATTGAAATGAAGTACATGTATTAAGTGAAGCTAATGGGCTTAACCTTTACGCCACAAATGTAGGTAACATGTTGACAAATAAGATTTATCTACACACATAATCTAAAATGCGTTCAAATTCCGTAGGCAATGACCACCATTATGACACCAATTTATGAGAACTTATTTGTCTGTGGTAGTATGTAAAATCTGTACTTTAATGTTATTACAGTATCGATTTTTGTAACGTTATGAGTTTAAATTTGGAACAGCTTTCAAAACTCAAGTGGGTCTCAACCAAGACCCTCCCACTAAAGTACAACCAGGACCATTAAATATATACCATTGTTCCAATGTAAATTACAACTGTAACAATAAATAATTTGTTTCTGTGTTTGTTCAAATTATTTTTTATTGCATTATTTTAATATATATAGTCTATAGATATTTAACAGGTAGCACTAGTAGCAATACAGGTCATTTCCGGCTTCTGAACCCATCTTAGAGTAATTATAATATGTATGTAGATAAAATAATGTACGCAACTATGCCAATTAAGTCTTAAAACATTCGTGTGATTCTATAGCGAAACATTCTATAAAACACACTAATGTTTTCAGACCTGTCATTACATAACAGTTACATAAACTACTATTATCTGCACGGTTAGTAGGGTTTTTAAATCCACAATTGGTAAGCCCTTGACATCATCTCACCTGATGGTAAGTGATGATAATGCCGAAGATGGAAGCGGTCTTACCAAGATTCCCCAATACAGTGGGAACTGGCTATCTGTTAACATTAATGTTTGGCGGTAAAACTGAGATAATAATGGTGGTAGTTAGCCAGGCGGGCTTAGAAAATACCCTTCCACCGACCAAACTGAGTCGTACATGTTAGGCTCCGCCGGGTATCGAACCCGCGACCTCCTGATGTGAAGTTAGTGGACTAATCATTGCGCCACTGAGGCGGCTAAAATAAAACGGTGATAAAATATACTAATTTCATAAGTGTTTCTTTAGCCTTCTCGAACCCACGTGACAGCGCTACAGTTTGAGCAGGACGGTGACGTGGTGACGGCCGACAGCGATGGTTTTATAACTATATATAGCGTAGACAGCGATGGAGCTTATTTTGTTCGTATGGAATTCGAAGTGAGTATAATTTTATATCATCATATCAGCCACAAATCGTCCACTGCTGGACAAAGGCCTCCCCCAAGGATTTCCACGACGACCGGTCCTGCGCTGCCCGCATCCATCGGCTTCCCGCGACCTTCACCAGGTCATCGGTCCACCGCGTGGGAGGCCTGCCTACGCTACGTTTTCCGGTGCGCGGTCGCCACTCGAGAACTTTACTGCCCCATCGGCCATCTGTTCTACGAGCTATGTGCCCTGCCCACTGCCACTTCAGTTTAGCGATTCTGTGAGCTATGTCGGTTACTTTAGTTCTCCTGCGGATCTCCTCGTTTCTGATTCGATCACGCAGAGAAACTCCGAGCATAGCACGCTCCATTGCCCTTTGGGTGACCTTGAGCCTTCTTATGAGGCCCATAGTAAGCGACCATGTCTCAGTTCCGTAAGTCATCACTGGCAACACACACTGGTCAAAGACCTTAGTCTTGAGACACTGCGGTATTTGGGACATGAAGATATTGCGAAGCTTCCCGAACGCTGCCCAGCCGAGTTGGATTCGTCGATTGATCTCTTTCTTGAAGTTGGACCTACCTAACTGGACTGTTTGTCCCAGGTATACATATTCGTCAACAACTTCCAGTGTAGAGTCTCCAACCTTTAGAGGAGTGGGTGCGACACGGACATTTAACATTATTTTCGTCTTGTCCATGTTCATTTTAAGACCCACTTGTTGAGAGACCTTACTGAGGCCATCGAGCATTGTGCTTAGGTCTTCCATAGTCTCAGCCATGACCACGATATCATCAGCGAATCGGAGGTGGGATATGTACTCGCCGTTGATATTGATGCCGAGTCCACCCCAGTCCAGAAGCTTAAAAACATCTTCCAGGGCGGCGGTGAACAGTTTCGGAGATATAACGTCTCCCTGTCTCACCCCTCGCTGCAACTGGATAGGTTTCGAGTTCTGGTCCTGGAGGCGAACCGACATGGTGGCGTTTTCATACAGACACTTCAACACCTCGATGTATCGATGGTCAATTTGGCACCGCTGGAGAGACTGTAGCACAGCCCAGGTTTCGACTGAATCAAAGGCCTTCTCATAGTCCACAAACGCCAAGCATAGTGGCTGATTGTACTCTTCGGTCTTCTGTATAATCTGCCGCAGCGTATGTATGTGGTCTATGGTACTAAAGCCTTTTCGGAAACCGGCTTGTTCGGGAGGCTGGAAGTCGTCAAACCTGCGTGCGAGACGATTCGTAATGACTCTCGAAAACAGCTTGTAGACATGGCTCAGAAGTGAGATGGGTCTGTAGTTCTTCAGCAGGGTGTTGTCGCCCTTTTTGAAGAAAAGCACGACCACACTTCTGTGCCATGCCTTAGGCGTTTGTCCCTCGAGTATAACGGAATTAAATAACTTCTGAAGAGCTTTTAGTACCGGTGATCCACCTGCTTTCAGAAGTTCAGCCGTAATTCCATCATCACCCGGTGCCTTGTTGTTCTTGAGCTGTTTGAGAGCCATTCTAATCTCGTACAGGCTGACGTCCGGGATATCTTCGGTATAGTGTCGGGTTAGCCTGGCTCTTGGGTCTTCAGCCAGATCACTGACAGGCAAACGTGTGGTCGTGTACAATTGTCCATAGAACTTCTCAACTTCTTCCATCAACTCAGTCTTAGACGATATGGTCCTGCCGTCCTCAGTCTTCAGCTTGGTCAGTTGGCTTTGTCCAACAGACAGATCTCTCGCGAACACTTTTGAGCCTTTATTGTGCTCAATCGCCTCTTTAATACAATTTGTATTATATTGGCGTAAATCACGAGTTAGGGACTTAGAGATCTGCCTGTTTAGTTGCCGATACTGAGTAGCGTCTTCAGAGGACTGCAAAACCAGTCTGCGTCTTTGTTCCATGAGGTTGCTGGTGAAGTCGGAGATTTTTTTGGTTCTGTTTGAACGGCGAGTTTTAAAAAACTTAGACCCGACCGTTTGAACAATTTCCACGAACCTGTCATTATAATCGTCCACATTCTCGCAGTCTTCTAGGCATTCGAAACGATTGTGCAGCTCGAGCTGAAAGCTCTCGGGGTTTTGGAGCTGGATGGGCGCTGGTCGGAGCGTAGACTTCATCAGTCGACATCTTTCTAGCTTGGTATTTAGATTCAATGTGCCTCTGACCATCCGGTGATCACTTCCTGTTTTGACTGAATTGATCACGGAGACATCATTGAATATTTGCCTCCTTGTCGACAAGATGAAGTCTATCTCGTTTTTTGTTACGCCATTGGGATGCAACCATGTCCACTTCCGCTGTTTTGACTTTTTAAAGAAGGAGTTCATCATAAAGAGGCTCTCCTTCTCCATAAAGTCGGCCAGCATCTGGCCACGTGCATTTCTTACTCCATATCCAAATTGCCCCACTCTCAGCTCACCATCGCTTCGTTTGCCCAGTTTCGCGTTAAAGTCCCCCATAACAACGGTATAATGGGTCCTGGTGCTATGTAAGGCTGTAGAGATGTCCTCGTACATACTCTCTACCTCGTCGTCGGAGTGTTCCGTAGTCGGCGCGTATACCTGTATGACCTTCATCGAATACCGTTTGGTGATTCTGAGTATAAGGTATGCTACCCTTGTCGAAACGCTCACGATTTGGACCACATTGTTAATGAGGGACTTGTGGACGAGAAACCCGACACCACCCTGGGACTGTTGGTCGCCCTCCCGGAAATAGAGCAGGTTTCCGGATTTAAGGATCATGGTGTCCTCTCCCTCTCTTCGGACTTCACATAAACCTACGATATCCCACCGTAACCTGCTCAATACTTCTTCGAGTTCTGCAAGTTTCTCGTCAGTCCGCAGTGTGCGCGTGTTGTAGGTTGCCAGGGCCAAAGGTCGTTGGGTTTGGTAGCCTGGCATCTGCCGGGGATTCTTCGCACCCCCTACCCCGCCGTTACCATGACTGCTACCGGAGCCAGGAATAGCGGAGCTGCCGGGGACTAGGGGCCGTTTTCTGGGTGTGAGATTCATTGGGGGGTTTTGCCGTAATCGCCACGCTTGGCAGGCGGGTTGGCGATCGCAGTTTGATTGCAGGTGTGTTGCAATGCACGGAAAGACGCTGCTGCCCATCCTCCGGTTTTAAGTCCCTTAGTCGCCTCTTACGACACCCATTGGAAGAGATGGGATGGTCCTATTCTTAGCCGGGAACCATACGGTACAATTTTTTTTTTTTTTTTTTAATTTTAATACCTATTGTAATTATTTTTTAAATATGACCTAACAGCTTTAGTCAAAAAGCTCGCCACGAATCGCCCCCGATGCATTGATATTAAAAAAAATATATTTTAGCAGTTTTGTGTTTAATAATTATTTTTTTATTTTTTAAAGGCTCATATTAAGGGTATTAGCTCTTTAGTGATGCTATCTGAAGGAACATTGATATCTGGAGGCGAGAAGGATAGGAAAATAGCTGCATGGGATTCCTTGCAAAACTACAAGAGAATTACAGAAACAAAGGTACATTGACATACATTATTTCTAAGTATTTATTTACCAATTTTTACCCAACTGCGCCAGAAGGAGGGTTATGTTTTTCGAGTGTATGTATGTATGTATATTTCTTTGGCACGCTCTGTAGCCTAAACGGCTTGATGGATTTTGGAGCGAGGGGTATTGTTAGATTCATCTTGATCCCGTGAGTGAAATGTGATATTTTTTATCCAACTGGCCAAAAAAGAGGGGTTAAGTTTTCAGTTTTAATTAATTCGTTTAAAGTAATTTTATTTTTAAGTACATAGGTATAAATAAATGGTATACTTAAACTAAAAACTCTTTCAGCTGCCAGAGTCAGCTGGTGGAGTAAGAAGTATTTATCCACAAAGGCCAGGCAGAAACGATGGGAATCTGTATGTGGGGACCACCAAGAATAATATTATGGAAGGATCACTCCAAAGGCGGTTTAACCAGGTACGAGTGATTGTCGTCAAAATACCACATTAATATTGAATCGTTAAAAGAAACAAACAAAATGTTGTTCCTGTTTTTTTTTTAGATTGTATTTGGCCATCACAAACAACTGATGGGAGTAGCAGTGCATCCAGACGACGAAATGTTTGCCACTGCGGGACACGACAAGAACATCGCTTTATGGAAAGGGCACAAATTGGTATTTGCCACCCAGGTAAATTTTAGTTAACTCTATAATGGTTTGTTTTTGAAGTAGATATCTACATAATTCATCATCGTTATCATCATATCAGCTGAAAGATGTCCACTGCACTGCTAGATAAAGGCCTCCCCCAAAGATTCCCCCGACGACAGGTCCTGCGTTGCCCGCATACAGCGTCTCCCCGCGACCTTCACCAGGTTGCCACCGAGTGGAAGGCCTGTCCACGCTACGTCTTCCGGTGCGCGCTCGCCACTTGAAAACTTTACTGCCCCAACGAGAATTGGTTCTACAGCTACGTGCTCCGCCCACTGCCACATAAAATATAGGGACTCTGTGAGCTATGTCGGTTAGCTCGGTTCTCCTACGGATCTCCTCATTTCTGATACCTATGTATTTACGTATATGTAATTCATAAATTAATTTTGATCTTGTTCTGAAGGTGGGATACGAGTGCGTGTCGCTGGCATGGCATCCAGGTGGTGGTGCTCTCGCAGCTGGCAGCACAGAAGGTCATTTAGTAATCCTCAATGCCGATGCTGGAGCCCATGTAGCCACTCTTCGCGTTTGTGGATCACCCCTGAATTGCTTGCAGTACAATTCAGGTGAGTAAGATATATTTAAGAAATAACAAATTTAAAAAATTTAATACCCCGTCTGCAAAAAACATACCCTTCTTTTTTAGAAGTCGGGTAAAAATGTATCCTATGTCACTCATGAGATCAAGACAAATCTAACGACACCTCACACTCCAAAATCCATCAAGCCGTTTAGGCTCAGTTAAAGAAACAGACATACATACATACACCATTAAAACATTACCATCCTTTTTGGGCAATCTGGTAAAAAAACTTTTCGTCTTTAGAATTTGATTAAGTGTTCGTGACTTGAGTGAGTTCATCATCATATCAGCCGAAAGACACTGCTGGACAAATGGGTTTACCAATAGTGATTTTTTTTTTTTTTAATTACGTTTTGTTTCAGCTGGAGACCTTCTTGCAATAGGATCTCAGAATGGAAGCATATATCTGTTCCGTGTATCACGTGATGGTTTTTCCTATAAAAAGTCAAACAAAATCCGAGGGGCACAGCCGCTTATGCAACTGGACTGGAGTTTAGACGGCAACTACTTGCAGACAGTCACTGCCGATTACGACTTAGCATTTTGTAAGTTCGGTCACTTTAACTTTCTTTTTTTTAAATTATATAATCAGGATTTATCTTTAATTTTCTTTGTCTGTTATTTATTTTAGGGGATGTCAAGTCTTTATCTCCAGAGAAGAGTCCGATAGCAATGAAAGATGTAAAATGGTCTACATATAATTCCACCGTCGGATTCCTTGTTTCAGGTAAGTATTATATGAAAACCGGTCAATTGCGAGTCGGAATCTCGCAAAGAAGGGTTCCGTAGTCTTAAAAAAACAAATGTATATTTTTAAAAACAAAATTATTTTTGCAGTTGGTAATAGAACATATGTCTACAAGCTGTTTTCGAGAGTCATTACGAATCGTCTCGCACGCAGGTTTGACGACTTCCAGCCTCCCGAACAAGCCGGTTTCCGAAAAGGCTTTAGTACCATAGACCACATTCATACGCTGCGGCAGATTATACAGAAGACCGAAGAGTACAATCAGCCACTATGCTTGGCGTTTGTGGACTATGAGAAGGCCTTTGATTCAGTCGAAACCTGGGCTGTGCTACAGTCTCTCCAGCGGTGCCAAATTGACCATCGATACATCGAGGTGTTGAAGTGTCTGTATGAAAACGCCACCATGTCGGTTCGCCTCCAGGACCAGAACTCGAAACCTATCCAGTTGCAGCGAGGGGTGAGACAGGGAGACGTTATATCTCCGAAACTGTTCACCGCCGCCCTGGAAGATGTTTTTAAGCTTCTGGACTGGGGTGGACTCGGCATCAATATCAACGGCGAGTACATATCCCACCTCCGATTCGCTGACGATATCGTGGTCATGGCTGAGACTATGGAAGACCTAAGCACAATGCTCGATGGCCTCAGTAAGGTCTCTCAACAAGTGGGTCTTAAAATGAACATGGACAAGACGAAAATAATGTTAAATGTCCGTGTCGCACCCACTCCTCTAAAGGTTGGAGACTCTACACTGGAAGTTGTTGACGAATATGTATACCTGGGACAAACAGTCCAGCTAGGCAGGTCCAACTTCAAGAAAGAGATCAATCGACGAATCCAACTCGGCTGGGCAGCGTTCGGGAAGCTTCGCAATATCTTCACGTCCCAAATACCGCAGTGTCTCAAGACTAAGGTCTTTGACCAGTGTGTGTTGCCAGTGATGACTTACGGAACTGAGACATGGTCGCTTACTATGGGCCTCATAAGAAGGCTCAAGGTCACCCAAAGGGCAATGGAGCGTGCTATGCTCGGAGTTTCTCTGCGTGATCGAATCAGAAACGAGGAGATCCGCAGGAGAACTAAAGTAACCGACATAGCTCACAGAATCGCTAGACTGAAGTGGCAGTGGGCAGGGCACATAGCTCGTAGAACAGATGGCCGATGGGGCAGTAAAGTTCTCGAGTGGCGACCGCGCACCGGAAAACGTAGCGTAGGCAGGCCTCCCACGCGGTGGACCGATGACCTGGTGACGGTCGCGGGAAGCCGATGGATGCGGGCAGCGCAGGACCGGACGTCGTGGAAATCCTTGGGGGAGGCCTTTGTTCAGCAGTGGACGATTTGTGGCTGATATGATGATGATGATGAATAGAACATTTTGTTTGGAAAATCTATGAACTTTGTCAAATCCAACTGCACACCTTAAGTTGGTCGAATTACTCTACTAAAGTAGAAAGTCTACTTAGCCGTGATAGTTTTCCTTTTAAATTGATTATATGTCCTACTATTAAAAAAAAACGAGTTATTTTTATACTACTTTGTCGGCGTGATTAATATGTATACCCATGCCAAATTACAGCTTTCTAGTCTCTGAGCTGACAGACAGACAGACGCAGACAGACTTGGCGAAACTACAAGAGTTCCTTAATGACTTCGCAACCCTAAAAAGCTTAGGTACATACCTATTGGTTTTGTAATAACTCAAACACGCTATAAAAAGAAGACATGAAACACGTGATTTCAAGATTTCAAATAATAACGTTTAACGAGCCAGGAAGTGGGTACTTAAGTAATTCCATTTCTGTATAGTAATATTTATTTAATTGCAACAATCTTACAAAACACTGAGAGGCACAAAAAACAAATCTCATACAGCCAAGACATTGACAACGCCATAGTCGGATGAATAAAAGCTCCTTGGTCTGAGATTCACTGACTCCTTTTTTCAAATTTTGAACGGCCAGCGACAGCGCGGTGATGTGGCGGCGCTGTGATTTAAAAAAAAATTGGCCGAAAAACAAAAGTGTGCGCCGCGGTATTCCCTACTATTTGATCACACAATTATATTAATGGTCAAAATTTTGCTTTCAGGAATGTGGAACAATCGTTTTTACCCGATGACAACATTAATATCGGCGTCAAGTCGCTCTGCTGCACATGACCTTCTAATCAGCGGTGACTCCGATGGACACCTGCGACTCTTCAGGCAAGACTTTTCAAGGCTTATCGGTCATATCTGTAAATCTTTTTGTAAGGAAACTAGGTTACTTATTGTTTTCTCTTTCCACAGATATCCTTGCGCCAGTCCAAAAGCCGAATACAACGAGATGAAAGTATACAGCGCTGCTATTTACAGTGCTCGTTTCCTATTTAACGATCGTTGTCTAGTCACCGCGGGTGGTTCAGACGCAGCCCTTATGCTTTGGGAGTTAGTGGACGATTAACAGCGGGAAGCGCCGGGGATGACTCCACCTGCGGTCATGATCGCACCCCCTACACCCTCGCCGCCCCCAGCGCTCTTACCCACCTTCAGAGTTCTGGACTTTGATGAACTCGATTGAAAACTATCCATGGATGGAAACTCCTGGATTTTAACTTCTTGAACCCGTATGGGTCTTGGTATTCTTGTAGCCACTTTTGTGGATCAGATGCAAGTATGGAGGCTTGATTTGATAATGGCGTTATAAATTATCTAACACACTTATTGATTCCATACTTAACAGTATTAATTCTTGTTTACGTATCAAGCATTTATCATTATACTTAGTTAGTTAATAAAAAAAAATGTTTTAATTTCAAATGTGAGAAATAAGATTAAGAATTGGCAGGTCTATAAAATTGATTATTTATTAACTAATTATGGTTAGGTATGTATAATTATATAAAATTTTAAAAAATAATTAATGGTATTTAAATAATTAACAAAATTTTAAAGTCCTACTTTATTCACTGCCATTCTTGACTCGCAATGTATAATTTAGGTACTAGGTGCATAAAAATAAGGAAGTGCCCCCACAGCCGTCGCCGACTGCCCACAAAATAGACAAAAGGAACCGGCAGAGACGGATCAAGATAACCGCCGTCAGTCAGCTGCAATCAACAAATTACGACAGATAACTGTCGATTTTTTTTGATTTAGTTATCGGCGGAACCTAAATGATTGTGGGAGTGAGCGAGCGAGCTTGGGAAGTCGGAGCACCCCGACTCGATTGGCTCAGTTAGGTTCAGAATACTCCTGGGCTGTGCCTCCGCAGCCGGCGCCGATTCCCATCTCGAAAGCCGGCGCTCCAGTTACCGTAACGGCGCTGGCGCCCCGAGGCCGCCGGCTTTGGAGGCACGTCCTACAAATTATTCACACTAAGTATCATAAAATTAACAATGGCATGAAAACGTGAATTGATTGGAACATGTTTTATCGGAGAATATATTAAATCAGCTATCTCATTACATAGACATTGGGATTCATGGGCGTAAAAAGAGATGTATATATTATTGAGACCGACTGAGAGCAATATGACGGATAGATAAATGTAAATTAATTGATGAATCTCACTATATTGCACAGTGCGACAGAGCTTAATAATATTTAAACTTATGTTATAAGTGCATTCTTACTAATTTTATGTCAAAATGTGTTTGTTTGTTTGTTACCTCTTCACGTTTCAACACCTCAACCAATTTTGGCGAAATTTGGCACGCACGTAGCCTGTGTCATGGAGAATGAAGTTTTATCCCGTGAAAATAGCATATTCCGATATAGTTCCCGAGGGGAGTGATAAAATATTTTTTTTATTGGTTGATTTCTTTAAAATTCAAAGATTCAAAATGTTTGTTTCAGGTGAGATGTTGTCAAGGGTTTACCAATTGTTAATGAAAAAAAATGTTTATTTAAAAAATGACACTGTTACTGATAGTCATAATAGTAATTGCACATAATGACATTTGTTTAAAAAATAACAGTCATTTGTTAATAACGTCAAAAAAAATAATTATAAAAATAATTAAACTATTACATAAGTAATGTTATAATAAAGAAATAAAATTAATAATGTTACAGCAAATATTTTCAAGAAAAACTAATTAACGTCAGAATATAATATCGATAAAACAAATTATGTCACTAAGACATGAAAACAATATGACAAGAAAGTTATACATTAATAAAATCATAAAGTTATAAATCAGAAAGTTATAAATAATAAAATCATTGAATGTGTCAAGAAAGTTATACATTAATAAAATCATTGAATGTGTTGACAAGAGTAGGACAGTTCACACGGGCAACACCCAGTCACGCTCCCCTCAACCTTATTAGAGAGAAAGGACATTGCAACGAAGCAGATTCTGATTTTTTGCACAAAGATAGTTAAGGGGGTGGGAAATGGCATAGACTGCTTTTCAGTATAGCCCGATGCAGTTCCCGAGGGATCTAGAGAAAACTAATGAATGTGTACGCTCGCGAGCCGCTTGCGAAGCCAGACAGTCATAAAAAGGATGACCACAAGGACGAAGCCGGAGGCAAAAGCTAGTAATTAATATTTCTTGGCATCCAGAAGAGCACAAACTTTTTGTAGAAACTAGAATATTTTGAGGACTTCCTTTATGTGGCAGGCCACATTAATTACCTACCTATTTGTAAGAATTTTATATTTAGAAAGATGAAATAGGTAATGTTCTTTTATCTTCCCTTTAATTATATTTTCTATTACTATAGTAGGTACTTATTCCTTCTGGGTGTAAAATAATAAAAACCCTCCGTGTCTTATTTATTTGGAATACGAAGAAAGAACATATCCGATAGTTATCATTAAAAATTTCGCAAACAGAGTAAAACATTCTGTTTTCTGAACAATCACTCCTATCACTGATATAAAACCTGCGATGGTTAAATTAGATTTTATTTTAATTTATGCCGTTATTGTTCATATACAGGATGGCCAGGGAAGACACGTCCGAAAATCTTTTTGCCACCGGGTTTTTTAGAATAATTCGACCCTGCTGAACACGATTCTGCCCAGTGTCAACTCCTCCCCGGCTCCCTTTCCCCCTTTTTCCCGAAAATGTGTCCCGATTTGCGGTTTTTCCATTTTTTTCGAAACTATTATAGATAAAAGAAAACTGTCTATGACAACATTAATCCGCATTAAATTTTGTGCAACATTAATATAGAAATAATTTGACTAATAACGCCTTCCCAAACTGTATAAATTATTTTTTATGAAAGTTTTGACCTTCGCAGTTCATTTATCGAAAAACGGTCAATGCTATGACAAAATAGTTTTACTTTTGACACTAGTATCAGCTTATTACCATCCTGACGCCACCCATAATCTGTTGGGGAAAGCCGCTCAATCTTTCCACCATGTGCGTTTCTCCATATGTAAGTTTGATAATGAGCTCTGCGTATAAAAGCTTTCATACAAAAAAAATGAAGCTCGGACTGGAAATTTTGTACGGGAAGTCGATAATTTTTTTTTGTTTCCGGTATAAAGTTTCTTATCATGGTCCAATAACCTCCCGACGTAACTGGCTGTAGGGCGTCTGCGCTGCGACCTAAAAATCGTGAACGAATACTCGTAGGACGGTAAATTAGGTCTTGTTTTGTATACATAAATGTACGAAAATAAAAAATTAATAAATATTCTGGGACAAATCACACATCGTCATCTGGCCCCAAAGTAGGATTAATAATTTAGCATAAATTAATTCACTTCTTGGCTATTTTTCATAGCATTGACCGTTTTTCGATGAACTGCGAAGGCCAAAACTTTTGAAAAAAATAATAATTTATACAGTTTGGGAAGGCGTTATTTCTTAAGTTATTGTGCCAGTCAAATGATTTATATGTTTATGTTGTACTGAATTTAACGCACATTAATGTTGTCATAGATAGTTTTCTTTTATCTGTAATAGTTTTGAAAAAAAAAAGAAAAAACCGCAAATCGGGATACATTTTCAGGAAAAGGGTGGGAAGGGAGCAAAGGAGGGGTTGACACAGAGCAGAATCGTGTTCAGCAGGGTCGAATTAGTCTAAAAAAACCCGGTGGCAAATAGTTTCACCAAATTCCGTTAACCGGCTTCTGTAAAAAAAGAACCGCTAGTCTACTCCCGGAGTGGTTCGCTTAGGTTTTTTGAACGTATCTTATCTGGCCACACGTGTATACAGGTACCTGTAAAAACATGTAAAAGCTTAAATGTGTTACTATAGGCCATAATTTTATTTATCTTTGTTATTGTCAGAGAAGTTGTTAAGTTTGTACCTACCTATCAAGTATTCAATATATTATTTATAACAAAAATACTACTTAGTAGGTTTAAAGGTCGAATAATATTTAAACACATTACCATCATTTACCACATTTGTATGTAGAGGTAGCATTCAAATAAATAATTATACCGTAAAAGTGTTTTAATTGATTTGATTTAAGGTTCTTCTAAAATACCTGAAAATTATTTTTGGGGTTGTTTAGTCCATGGAACTGAACAACTTTCTTCAAGAAACCAACACTCAAGGAATGGAGATGTTGACAGCTAGTCCTTTGATAAATTGAGTTACTTTATCATTTATATCTACGAAATTTTGTTCTAAAAATGTATGAACTGGGAACGCGTGACGTCATAGTTTCTCAGCGTAATTTTATGTTTCGTTTAATTAAAAATTAAAGTCGCAGTTTTTTTTAAATATCAATGAAGGGCAATTTAGGGAATAACAATTTAAAGTTTATTTTTGATGCAGTCAACATCCCTATTATTACCTAATATAACCGGAAAGCGAACTCAGTAATGAAGATTGCAGCCGCGGTCAGAGTAGCAGGATAGAAAAGATTAGGTACCACATTGTCTCGTAAGGTGACCATATGTTAGGTGACACTGGCAAAATATTTATTTACATACTTACTTAACTGGATGAACTTTGTATTTTGTTCAAAGAACACCTAGTATACCTAGTCTTTTAACCGCCTCCGTGGCGTAATGGTAAGTTCACTTGCTTCATACCAGGAGGTCCCGGGTTCGATTCCCGGCGGGGTCAATGGTTGGTGGTAGGGCATTTTCGTAGCTCGCCTGGCTAGCTACCACCATCTCATCTATGTCATGCCGCCAAACATCAGTGTTAACAGCATTGATGTGTTCTGGCTTGAAGATAAGATAGCCAGATCCCCACTGCGTTGGGGAATCTTGGTAAGCCCGCTTCTATCTTCAGTATGTTAAGTATCATCGTTACTTAACATTAGATGAGATGATGCCAATGGTAAAATTGTGAATAAAATAAACCGGCCAAGTGCGAGTTAAACTCACGTGAAGAGGGTTCCGTACAATTCCAAAGTCAAATGTTTTTATTCAATTGTAGTATGTTTTACAATAGGTACTCTAACTGAATGTAAATTTTGAATTTACTATTTCTTTGTGAAAAATTAAGTATCTCTTTTGTGCTTCGCTGCAGGTAAAAAGGGAAGTACATCCTTTAAACAAATAAGAAAATATGACATTTAAAAGTTTTTTTTTATGATGTTCGTTTTTAAATATTAACAGATTTATAATTATAAGATTATGACATATTAAGGTCTCTGAAATCTGACCCAATTTTTTTTATGGTAACTAAAAAAAGTATGAATGGTACCGGAAGGGAAATTACTGAATACATTGTCAATTAATGAATTTTGTCTTGTTGTATATTCTTAAATATGTGGGCGAAGCCCAAGTGATAGTAGATATTAAGAAATTTCGTTTTTTGGCTTTTCTTTAAAATTTATATTAAAGTCTCCGGAACCTAGAATATTTCCATTTGCACTGATCATGTTCTTAATGGATTCAGACCGGAATAAGACCTGAGGAAATTTAGAATTTGGGTCAACTGGATGAGCTCTCTCGCTTAATTCGTCAATTGCTATATCGAAAACACTTCTATTTTCATCGGGAGGGGGAGTGAGAGTAGGTAAATTTTAGCTACTCTATATACCGCACATATTTAGATAGATAAAAGTACCGCATTATTTTTGCGAATTTCTCCATACATTGCAATCTATATTGAATATGTCAATGTCGCTGCAAAATCGTAAATCTTTTAGACAGCGCCTCTAGCAAACTAAACCAAACTAGTACAGAAACATGAAAAATTAATATAATTTCACTGGTTTCAAACTCGCATTTGAGCTCTAACCATTGGGGTATGTAGGTATTATTAGTAAAGTGGTTCTAAGTTGCAAAAATTTTGACTTCGAACTCGTGCACATTACAATAGCTTGTGGCGCCAATTATCAAAAAATTTATGAACTACAGTTTCTCATACAAAGAAAAAATAAACTGAGTGGATTGAAAAGCCCCGAGTTTTATGGTGGGATTTGTGGTAAACGCATTCGTAGTTTAATTTTATTGTTTTTACATTGTTTTCTGCTAGAATTTTGTTTCAAAAAGTGGTGCGTTTTGTAGGAAATCGTCTGGTGCACGTGAGCAATGTGGTAACCAAGAAAATAAAATTAAAAAGGACGTGAAGATCCGACTTGCACTGGGTGCAGTTTTATAGACGACCTACTGTCACTGGGTTCCACCTCAAAATGAGGGTGCTGCAAATATACTGTCAAGAACTCCAGAGAAGTTTTGTAATGCACTGGCACTAGCATTTCAAATCTAAAAGGAAATGGGTATGATTTTATCGATTGTCAATTAAATAGATTCGATCACTAAATAAAAAAAATGAAATTCCCTAAATAATATAGTTTGTACTCAAAATAGTAGATCTGTCACCAAAGTAAAGTCATCAAACAAAAAAGATTTATCACCAGAAAAGTCTTTTAACGATTGTCAATTAAATAGCTTCGATCACTAAATAAAAAAAATGAAATTTCATAAATAATATAGTTTGTACTCAAAATAGTAGATCTGTCACCAAATAAATGCCTAAAATTACTAACAAAGGTGACCTACAGATACTCCCACATCCTCTTCGGATCCCGAAAGTTTGTTGATGTTCGAAACGGGCGGCGGGGGCTACGCCCCCGTTAGGGGTCATCTTCCGATGATTTCTTCTGCTGCGAAGTAATTTTGTACCCAGGGTGGGGAGCCTCGCTTCGCGAGGCTCTTTGACTGTTAAATCAATCAAACCTGACCGAACCTAACATCGCTCGCTTCGCTCGCTCATTTATTTATTGTTTTTGACTGATTACCCCCTAGTTTTCGATTTGTTACCATGCAATAGCTTTACCGCGGCAGTCCCCGAGTGCCACACGTATTTTTAATGACAGATCTATCAATTTGATGACAGATCTATCAATTTGGTGACAGATCTATCAATTTGAGAACGAAAATATTAAATAGAGATGAATCTATTTAACTGGGGACGAAAAATATAATTTGATGACAGATCTATCAATTTGGTGACAGATCTATCAATTTGAGAACGAAAATATTGAATAGAGATGAATCTATTTAACTGGGGACGAAAAATATAATTCCCAAAGGAAATTAATACTGTCTCAAAAGGGCTAGTACTTAGAGACGTATATATTAGAAGTTTAAACGTACATATTCGAAGCAACCTTGAAAAGCCCTTGCCTCCCGTCCATCCCTCTCCATGATCGTTTCGTCCTCTGTTCCGTAACTCCAAGAGGCTTGAAAGCTGAAAAATCTTTCAGTAACTTGAAAATAAGTCCTTATTTTAACACTCCATTCGTAACACATTCAGTAAGGAATGATTGACTATTGAAGTTGGGCCAGACGTGTTCGTTTTTTGTTCGTTTACCTTTTGCCGAGCAGATTTGAAGGTTTAACAAGCATTACGTTTCAAACCTTACGGTGTCGGCATACTTAGTTTGTTTGTAGAGTGTCTACCTTTCTGTAAATAGCCCGCAAAAACGGAACGGACTGGCTCAATTTTTGCCGGCTATTTACATAAAAAGTTACGTTATGCCAACGCCGTAACGTTTGAAACGTAACGCTTGTTGAACCTTCAAATCTTCTCGGGAAAAAGTTAAACTAATAAAAAACGAACACATAATTTTCAGGTGTTTCGTCGTCTGGCCCATCTTCTTTCGCTAATTACTACTTAATGAGTGCGGTAATATTGATATTAAGCAAGTATTTCTCAATTGGTTTTCCGGTTCTCTAGTTTAATAAACCCCTTTAGTCAGTAACTGCAGTAAATATGGAGAAAACCCGTGATAAAAATTGTATGTAGAACATGAAATAACAAGGAAGTATCCCGAACTCGAAATCTAGGTACATTACGAATTTTACTTTTTGCAAAAAATTGTCTCAAAGATGAACTATTTTTACACAGATGGGGTATTCTTAAAGCTTTTTCAATAATGACCAAAAAAATGCAACAAATGATGCAAAAAAGCCAATGTATAATAATAACTATAACAACTTTATAGCTATAATTAAAAAAAAACATTATTCTGAAAGCTTTAAGAATGCCCTATCTGTGTAAAAAAGTTCATCTGAGACCATTTTTGGCGAAAAATAAATTCGTATTATTCTTAGATTTCGAGTTCGGGATACTCCTTGTGATTTCATGATCTATCTACATACAATTTTTATCACCGGTTTTCTCCATATTTACTGCAGTTAGTGACTAAAGAAGTTTATTATGCTAGAGTACCGGAAAACCAATTGAGAAATACTTGCTTTATATCAATCGTACCGTTACTCTTACCGCACTCGATAAGGAGTTATATGCGAAAGAAGATGGGACAGACGACAAAACACCTGAAAATTATGTGTTCGTTTTTTATTTGTTTAGCTTTTTCCCGAGAAGATTTGAAGGTTCAACAAGCGTTACGTTTCAAACGTAACGGCGTTGGCATAACGTAACTTTTTATGTAAATAGCCGGCAAAAATTGATCCCGTCCGTTCCATTTTTGCGGGCTATTTACAGAAAAAGTAGACGATCTACAAACAAACTAAGTATGCCGATACTGTAACGTTTGAAACGTAACGTTTGTTAAACCTTCAAATCTGCTCGGGAAAAAGCTAAACGAACAAAAAACTAACACTAAAGTTTTCAGGTGTTTCGTCGTCTGGCCCAACTTCAATAGTCAATCATTCCTTATACTGAATGCGTTACGAATGGTGTTAGTGTTAAAATAAGGACTTATTTTTCAGTTACTGAAAGATTTTTCAGCTTTCAAATTTTTGGAGTTACGGAACAGAGGACGAAACGGTAACCCCTCTCCGACTCTCCGTCTTGCTAGTAGTAGTTTAGTAATCTGTGGTATATTGTGTCTTTCTGAAACGTAGTGATTTCCAGTGTTGCCAGACGTACGATAATTATCGTACATGTACAATAATTTCGACACTGGTACGATGTACGATACAATATGTATTATCGTACGTCAAAGTACGATAATTTCCAACCCTCCTCCGAAGTGGAGTGAAAAGACTAGTATCCAGTACCTTAAAATGATCTAAAAATACAAAATAATGTCTATGTCGGGGACTTACCCTCGTATCTACCAAACAAATGACAATGATAGTTCATTTATTCTTATTCCTTAGATTCAAATTTAAATTTGCTAGCCGAGTGTAAATGTGAATAATTGAAAACGCTGAACACGTCAAAAAACCGACTTCCATCGCAACAACTTAGTACACTTTTGCAATATTATTTTTGGTTTTTGTTAATTTTCTAATAAAGTACTACACCGATTTTGATAAAATATATATGGGACCACACGGGAAGCACTAGCTTTAAAATAAAAGAAGAATCATAAAAATCAGTTCACCGAGTCAAAAGTTCTGAGGTAACACACATAAAAAAACAAAGTCGAATTGAGAACCTTCTCCTTTTTGGAAGTCGGTCGAAAAAATTGATTAAAATTTTTAAAAAGCTCCAAATTATACTTTGATTACCGTACTTTCAACTGTGGTAAGTGATTTACTTAGTTTTTTGTTTTGTAAAATAGAGCGTTTCGCGCGGTTCTGGCAGTTGTATGTACGATAATTTTTCATCCGGTACGATAATTTTCAAATACCGGTGCATAAATTCACTTGCACTCGTCTGGCAACCCTGATTTCTATACTCTTTGTCTTTCTAGTTTTGCACAGTGGTTGTATTTTTTCTTTAAAAATTCATTAGTATTTTAACCATGACAAAACCACGACCATGCGGCTGCAAAGGGTGCAGGACCTGCTTGATCTGCGAAACGCAATATGGTGCTGATAGGATAAAACTTCAGCTGGAACTGGAGAAAGATAAAGGTTATGTTTACTGCCCACTTTGCAGCAAAGCCTGGAAGGGCTGGAACATGGATCTGTACAAGGAACATCCTAACCATACAGGTGATTCCATAGACTATCCAGGAATATTTATAGAACTGGACTTTTTATCAGAAGAGGAGGAGAGAATCCTCATAAAAAACATCGATGAAATTCCATGGGACACGTCGCAGAGCGGCCGGCGAAAACAGAACTTTGGCCCGAAAACGAATTTTAAAAAGAGAAAAGCTGTATCTGGCAATTTTGAAGGGTTTCCTGAGTGTTCAAGGTTCATACAAGATAGATTCAATAATTATGACATATTGAAAGGCTATGAAACTATTGAGCAATGTTCTTTAGAGTATGAGCCGAGTAAAGGCGCGTCTATAGACCCTCACATAGATGACTGCTGGATCTGGGGCGAACGAATAGTCACTGTGAACTGTTTGTCAGACTCTGTTCTCACTATGACTCCATTTAGGACAGATAATAACAAGAAATACAACGTCCTGTGTGCTGAAGAGTACTACTCAGTGATACGGCCTGATGGAACTGTTAGCACTGAGTACAAAGAAGTTGGAAAGTCTATGCTAGAATCAACTAAACCTCAGTTGAAGTCAGCTGTGATTGTTAGGATACCAATGCCCAGGTTAGTAAAACTTTGAGGCTACCAACTTAGTCTTAATTTATAAGCGTCCCCCTGCTCAGGCATGGTGGGTCTCTTCCCAAATTCTGGAAGGGGGCCAAATCCAGGTTGGTGAAGGTTGTAGTTGTGGGGCTATTAGTGGACCCCATAGTCAAAAGATGTTCAAGCTGCTTATAAGGTCACTAAGATAAGGATTATAGATTATGTCATATACACTGCTTAAGTACAGGCACACATACACACAATGGCCTTTTGTGTCTGTAACAGATAATTTAGTTAGTATTTCGGATACAATGTTTTTGGTGACTGTACAACCCGATGTGAGACCAGCACAGTCTACCCCAAGACTGACTGGGGAAGTTCCCAATAGATGGATTGGAGACAGCTTGATGTTTCCAGTTCCGTTCAGATTACAGTTAGAACCAGGCCTCGTGACACAACTATTTTCCACACACTTGTGCCACCCCTCTCTATCCTCGCAAGCTTTTCTCAGCTTTGGTGGTTGATGTTAAAGGCTGATATGTCACATAAGGCACAGCCTCACACCCACACTGAAACAGCAACACTTACTATAGCTGGGGCATGTGCATCGAATGGAGCCTACTTGCATGCCAAAAGAAAGGTTGGAAGGCGACTGTTGCGCTTCAAATGCTTAATGACATAATCTATTTTCCTTATCCTTACTTAATCTTTAATTGTTAATGTTGCATTTCATCTTGTATTCCTTTCTGACCCGTCCAATACAATTGTGTGTTTAAAATACAAACAATCTTGAACCTTATATTACATACACTCAATATATTTCTAATTTCTATGTCCTCACTGCTGAGGCACAAGTCTTTTCCCAAGCTTGGGAAGGTTATACTCCACACACAGGGGCCAGTCCAGGAATGTGAAGGTTGCAGGGTTAGTTGCAAACCCCACAGTTAGAAATTTTTCAAGCCATTAATTATGAGGCATCTGACTGGCACTTACGGTATAAGAGTGTATTCACAAAATTGTTTCTCATACAAACTAAAAATTACTACTTCTTGAAAATGGATGGGCTGATTCTAATTAAACTTTCTACTCTTAAGCAAGTCAACAAAAAATTTTGTGACTCGCTTATGTGTATAAAGTTTTATTAGAATTGGCCCATTCATTTTCAAGAAGTAGTAATTGTAAGTATGTATGGGAAACTATTTTATTAATACACTCATAATGTGCATTGCGAAGTACAGAGATGGTTGGTAAAAATGCTGAATAAATAAATATATCTCAAACCTAAAAATATACTACTTTTGTTTTAATTTTATTGTAAGATGAGTCTATTAAAACTCCATAGTTATTAGCAACTTTTCTGCATTCTCTAGAACTTAATATTTACGCAGACATATAAAGAGACCTCTCATGTTCATAAATCCGCAGGCAGCAATCTAGTGATAGCAGTTGGCACTAACGGCTCAACATGCTTTGCAAAAAAACCACTAACAGTGAAACCCACCAAAGTAATGAATGACCGTGCTTCAGGTCAGTTAACCTGCGTGATCGACCTAACCACACAGATCGCACTGAGCTATGACCGCACCAATAAAATTACTTTCTAATGAAGTCTACAAATTACTTTTTACAATATTACCTGTTATATGAGGGCTGGTTGAAAATGTAAAGTATCTGAAATGAGCCATTTAAAAATCTGATAAAAACAAAATGGCATCGTCAACTGCCACTCTTCACTAGAGTACTCACCTAAAATCAGCTTCTTTTATTGGCTAAATTGTGCTTGAGAGTTTTTTAAAGTAATTCAGTGTTTTGGTTCTATTAAAATGGAGATCACAGAAATTCATGTTGTCATAAAGTTTTACGTAGCGAAAGGGAAAACTGCAACTCGGATAAAAACAAGCTAGTCGCTATTTTAGGAGAACCTACTCCGTCATTCAGCACTGTCCACACGTGGGTTACCAATTTCAAACGCGGGCGACAGAGCTCTGAAGATGCTTATCGCTGTGGACGGCCAAAGAAGTAACCATCCCGGAAATGATCAAAAAAATCCATAAAATAATGAACTATCGCCGTTTGAAGTTGAGGGAGATAGCAAAGATGGTAAAAGTTTCTTCTAAACGTGTTTTTAACATTTTACACAAACATTTGGGCATGAAAAAGCTCTGTGCCCGTTGGGTCCCGCGTTTGCTCTTTGCAGACCAAAAACAACATTGAGTAAATGTTTCAGAGGAGTGTTTGAGGCTCTTTACGCGCGCAATTCAAGCGAGTTTTTGCGACGTTCCATAACGGTCTACGAGACTTGGATTCACCACTATACACCAGAGACCAAAGAGCAGTCTAAACAGTGGACAAAAAATGGTGAACCCCTGTCCAAAGAAAGCTAAGACAAAATTATCGGGCAGCAAAGTGATAGCAATTGTTTTCTGGGATGCTCATGGAATAATATTTGTGGATTATCTTGACAAGGGAAGAACGATAAATGGGCCATGTTACGTGAATTTGCTGAAAAAATTAATCGATGAAATCAAGGTAAAACGATCGCATTTGTCAAAGAAAAAAGTTTTTTCTCTCACGATAACGCAATTACAGTGGCCAATTTGCGTGAACTGCACTTTGAACTATTGACCCACCCACCTTATTCGCCAGACTTGGCTCCCTGCGACTTCCATTTGTTCCCAAATCCGAAAAAGTGGTTAGGTGGACATAAATTTTCTCCCAATTCCGAAGCTATTACAAGCTACTATTTTGATAGCCTGGACAAAACTTTCTTCCAAAAAGGTATCCTGGCCCTGGAGAAACGTTGCTTGAAGTGCAGCGAGGTAGAAGGAAATTACGTAGAAAAATAAATGGTTTTCACAATGTTTATTTGGTTTTTCTTATCTTTTTCGGATTATCAATCAGCCCTCGTACATTGAAAGTAAGTTAATTAAATTTCTGTTATGAAAACTTATATTGTACAATAGAGTTCATATAAAAAATATAAATATAAAATAAATAAATATTGTGGGACAAATCACACATAGTCATCTGGCCCCAAAGTAGGATTCCCTGTGTTATGGGAACCAGAGACTGATATAATTACTTATATGTATACGTTCAAATACATACAATATACATATATAGATATTTAACACCCAGACACAGAGCAAACAAATCTGGTTATCACATAAATGTTTGCCCTGGGTGGGGATCGAACCCACAACCCTCGGATCAGTAGTCAAGAGCACTAACCACTGAGCCACCAAATCAGTCATATAAAAAGTATATTTCCTTCAAGAACGGGCAGGAAAGGAATAAGTATCAGTTTAAGTAAGAAGTCAAATCTGCTCCTGTCATTAACTCTTTAACTGGCATCTTGTTATTTCCATACCCAGGTCACTTAGTAAAATATCAATAAATTTGGCCACTAGAGGGCGCTAAATGTTTGCCACCTGTACAAATTTATAAAATTGTATTAAGCAGGCCTTCCACTCGGTGGACCGATGACTTAATGAAGGTCGTGGGAAGCCGCTGGATGCGGGTAGCGCAGCACCGGTCTTCGTGGAAATCCTTAGGGGAGGCCTATGTCCAGCAGTGGACGTCCTTTGGCTGATAAGATGATGATGATTATTAAACATTATTACAGCTGCGTTTTTTAGATTGTATTTTAAATATATAAATATGCCTATTGTTTTAATAGTACTCTGAATATCAGTTTCTTTTTTTTTATTAAAAATTAGAGTGCATTTGGCTGCAACTCATTACTCACCTGATGGTAAGTGAAGATGTTAAATGTTACCACTATCTACTAGATTCAAATTTTACGGTCCGAAGAGCTTCTACCATTTTTTTAAGGTTGGTAATTTTCAGTCTCACTTTTCATAAGACATTTATTGAAAATACAACATGGCACATTAATCGACACAAACCTTTAGCACCCTCTAGGTAACCAGGTAGATGACTGATTCCGGCTGATATGAGGTAACCAGGTAGATGACAGTAAACTCCCCTCTATATCCATTTGAAGATTAGGCAAATACTATTAAATTCAAACATTTATCTGCCACCTTTGCAGGAGATCCCTTCTAGTCATCTACGGTGAGCCCCGATACCACTGGGAGCACTGCGTCTTACGAGAAGACATAACTAGTCGCAGGGTCTGCATTGCGTACCGCGAGTTCACGCCACCATACCTGTTCAGTGGGTCAGAGAAGGAGATGGCTGTAGGCCAAGACATACGGGACAAAGCCAAGCAATTTTGGGATCACAGGACAAGGTACGGACTTTCGAATGGTGTAGAAGATAGTTAAGTTATATTTGCACTAAATGTGTATGTGTATAGGTAAATCATAGTTTTTTTTTGCAATCGTGCGAGTGCACAGGAAACAAAGTATGAAATGTAGTGATTGCACGGTAGTGGCAACAGATATGATAGTAAGTTATGTTGGGGCGAGCGGAGTTTAAGCCATTGTCGTGTTCTGAAACCACGTCAGGATGATTGTAATACACCGATGTAAGAGGAATTTAATGGGATATATATATAAGTATAGAATAATTTTTGTCATATAACATCTTTAAAATCACATACGGGGCACCAGGTCGGAAAACTGAAATGCAACGGATATAATGAGAGACTTGATCTTAAACCTTATTTCTAGAAAAACTAGCAAACCTATTAGTTATCCACTCACTGAGAAAAAAAAATGTTACATGTTAAACCAACAGCATGACTGAAACCAACTGCAGTGTGCCAGTCCCACCTTATTTTTTTATTCTTAATTTGTCCATAATGGTAAATTGGTAATAATTACAGTTTAAAAAAACTAAAACGCTTTTGGCAGACTGAACTCATTCATTTTATTTTATTCTGATAATACTGGTCAGGATGTTGAAACAAATTTATTATTGTATTGTCATCACCATCAGTTCTTAATATGTGTGCAAATTTTCGAGATCATCCGACGACATCTTGAAGTGGTTCATCATGTTCAAAGATTCCGTTTCATTGATACAGGTGAAGCTAATAAAAGTCCAAATGTTAAGAATGTGTAGACCTGTTCTTCATGACATAGAAAAACTATTATGTTCCAGTAATTCAATCTACTTCCAGTATTTTTACGAACATTTTATACTCATTCCAGTCTGTTATCAGCTCGGTGTAATTAATTAATTTATACATGTAATATGTATTTACATATAAGAAGCTTATTTACATAAGTACAAATAAAGAGACAGTGTGATATGTATTTACCTATAAGTAGGTAGCTTATTTACATAGGTACAAATAAAGAGACAGTTGCCTATTTCATCTACCATTCAAGATTATGTTAATCAGACACACTTGAATTATCAGACATTATCATTTTTTTCTTATCTTATCCTCCACAAATCCTACCCAGTTTGTTGTTCCAGTAAAATTTGTTAATGTAGGTTTTTTGATGTGTAATAAAATATCATAAGAAAATAGTCGCTATTCTTAAAATAGTTTATTGAAATTGATAAAATGCATACAAAAAGTGATTTCACGTGTATCTCCAAAATATATTTCAAGGATTTGTACAATTTGTTTTTTATTTATATTTTCAATATTTAAGGATACAAAAAATACCTTCATAGTTGTTTAGGGGGTATAAAGTAACTACCACATATTTGGAAGCATGGTTGGATACGCTAAACACATTAAAAAACCGACTTCAATCCAAGCACAGTTTTCCTTCATTTTTTTGTATTTGTTTATTTCTTAGAAAAGTACTGAAACGATTTTGATGTACGAGTATGGGACCAATTTGAAAGTATATCCTTTCAGTTAAAAAAGAGTTTTCCAAATCGGTATTTATAGGATAAAGTTCTGAGGTAACAAACACATAAATTACGAAAATACAACCGAATTGAGAGTCTTCTTTTTTTGTAGTCGGTTGAAAAAGGATAGAATTATCTAAAGTCATGCCTGTTGTTCGAGACCTAACAATGCATGCATAAGTATTTCAAACAGTGTTTATTTAAAGTGCATATGCCTACCTACAAAGCGAATTTGCTAAGAGTTATTTGATGATAAATATTGTAAAGTACTCATACTGAATGAAGATATTAATAAAGTTATATAATATAGAGGTTGAATAAAAGACCCTGCATCTACTTTGTAAGATAGAGTTGTTTACTTTCTTTACAACCGCCAAGGTTAGTTTTAAAGTCACGCCAAAGAGTTTAAAATATTACTTTAAGTCACGCTACACGTGATCGCGGGTGATGCTAAGTGCAACGCCAGGCAACCGCCGTCTATCCCTTGGATAGCACGGTTAATCATGCCACACGATAAGAGTGAAAGAAAGTCACGCTTGTGTCAAAACAGATAGACAATGTAGGCACTTTACGAGCACACCGGTGAGCGACTCTAGAAAGAGGGGTTTAAAGTATTTTTATCACACCTATTCAAAAAACGACAATTGGTTCCTCAATAAGTGCGAACAAATTTTTACTTTGTTCCCTAGGGTGTTTTGGTTTCTCTCTTCTGATTGGTCCGCGTTCGAGCTAGAGTTTGAGCTATCTCTCGTTCGTGCTTCTGTTTTCTCATAGATGGTGTTAAAAAAATTGTGTGTGTCACTCAGGGCCAAAATATTTTATTCTCGGGCGACGTATGTATTGAATTCCTTGCTCATGACTCAACTTTAGAATCCTCGCTAAGCTCAGGATTATATTTTAGAATCCTTCTCTTAGCTCAGAATTCAAAAGAATACCCTCGGAACAAAATATTACTTTGTCCCCTTGTTACACAAATAACTAGTACTGATAGCAATCTAAGAAGTTATCCTTTATTGGTTTATAACATAATTCTTACGAAAGTTTTAAAGTAATTTTATTCTCTTTAGCTGCTATGAAATCACTCTGGAATAAGCAAGCCCCCGCCTTATAAAACCGATCAAGCCACACTAGAATCAGGTTTGTCTATGTACACCGCGTCCTGCTGCACCTGCTTGGCCCTTTGGTTGGCCATCCGCGCCAGAATCATCTTCTCTTTGATCTTCCACGATAACAGAGCTTGCTCGCTTTTCATCTTGCGGATGGAACGCGCGAGCAGTAGCGCGAATATTATGCCCATTAACTGGAAAATAGAATAGGACCAATGTATTTCGTAAAGTCGGTTACTTTGGTGACAAACATGTGACAAACTTATAGGAGCACAGTTTTTTTACTTTCTTGACCCGTAGTTACGGTAGGTAGGTAGGGTAGAGGAAGTAAGGTTATCGCGAAAAAAAAAGTTTTTCCAATTTTCGTGAAAATGTGTTCTATTTCTATATCATTAACACATACCGAAAAACTGAACATCTCAATAACGTCCGTCCGTCACGCTTGGCTTTAGAGGCTAAATCTTTAGTCCGATTGGAACCAAATTTGGAACTTAAGAGTTTTAATATATTTCATCGAGGGATTATCAAAAAGAGTGTCAGTGGTGTAATGGCTAGGGCCGCTACCTCCTGCCCGGAATTTCGATTTCATATGTAAGTACCTACGCTCTTACAGTGAAGGAAAACATCGCAAGGAAACCTGCACACGCCTGCGAAGAAACGCGTTGTGGTGAAGTCGACCAACCCGCACTGGGCCCGCGTGGTCGACTAAGGCCCTATCGCCCTAATTCAGGGTAGGCTCGAGCTCCTCGGTGGTGACGTGTATGAGCCGATATGATGATTATCGATAGTTTCTTCGTAACGTCAAACTGAAGAATAGCTGTCATACAACAAAAACGGATTTTTTTTTTCAAAAACGGCTCTTACTATTTTGATGAAATTTTCTCGTCGTAGCTGCTTATGTTTGTCTATTACATAGTAATACCCATTGATCTGAGAAAATTCGTGTTTGTAGGACAAATGAGATTGAATCTTGCGATTTTGAAGATAAGATAGCCGGTTCCCCATTGCGTTGTAGAATCTTGGTATGTCCATATCCATCTTAGGCATCATCGTCTCTTACCATCAGGTGAGATGATGCCAAGGGCTTACTAATGATGAATAATAAAAATTTACTAACATATGGTTGGAGCTATTGAATTGTACTGTATAAAAGTGTGTATATAGGGTGACCTTAAATTAGTTCTTGATAGCAAAGGATATGAATGTACTCGTGATTACAAACAACTTTCCCAAAGAAACTATATGTCAAATATGAAAAAAAAAATTTGGTCCTTCATACATTTTTGTCGATTTGATAACTTGTTATGTACCGAGGACCTAAAATTTTTTTCTGATTCGACATATAGTTTCTTTGGGAAAGTTGTTTGTAATCACGAGTACATTCATATCCTTTGCTATCAAGAACTAATTTAAGGTCACCCTATATATTCGGTTGGTTACGAAAAAGTATATATTTGGTCATGCCACATGATTGCATCAAAATTATTAGGTACAACGTTTTTTATTCAACTTTGGTGTAAAAATTATTTATTAAAAAAAATGTCGAGATAGTTTAGTGCGGGCTGCCGTACAGTTTATTTTTCTGTGCTTGCAATTATTCTATCAAAAATTCTGTGAAAATTTTACTCGTCGTTTACTCAGCCATATCTAGAAGTAGGTAGTCCTGACCTGAGTTGTATTTAGGAGGTGATCTTCGAAACTACTAATCCGATTTTAAAAAATCTTTCACCTATAGTTATATATAATCCAATTTAAGGATGGACATAGCCTAAAAAAACCGCTCACTCTCGATATCCTCGATATCCACGGGGCCGAAGCAATGGGCAACAGCTAGTTCGATATGATAAAGTATTCCGAAATTAACATTGGGGTTATCTTTACCTGAATAAACATGACTGACACGCCGAGCACGCCCAACACGCTTGCATTCTGATAGATCACGTTGACCAGGGCGTCTTTGCAGCCAATGGTTACTAGCCTGCTGCAGACCCCGTCACTTGCGGACAGGCAGCAAGACTCAGGCACCAACAGGCTTATCATGTCACCGTACACTTCCGTGGTCACGGAGACGGATGATAAATTGGCGAAGTCCATGCCAACATAGTCCAGGTAGGAGTCGCTGCCGCAGCAGTTTAGCTGAAATAAATTTTGTCTTTACCAGCATTGTATATCTTTGGAGGCTTTCAAAGCAGCTACATAAGCTGGCCCTTGGTATCTTCTTTAAAATCTTTTCAGGGTTCCGTGCTAGGTAACGGGACCCTATTACTAAGCCTACGCTGTCCGTCCCGTTCGTCCGAAATTTAAAAGGTTGTATCTTTTGAACCATGATAGGTAACCGGCTGAAATTTTCACAAAACGTGTTTTATTATGGGGGATTCACTAACAAAATAAAAAAAGTTGAGAAGAAAGGTGGTCCCCATACAAGGAACGTTTTTTTATGTTTTTGCTCTATCGTAAATATGGTTATACACACAAAAATAACAAGAAATGACAAGTGTGAGTAGTACTCGCGCCAAGAAGTCCTAACTGAATAAAAAAAAACCTGTCACTTGCGTTGATGTCTTTCGTTTGCAATGAATAGGTATCATTGTGGTATGTACTTGTGTGGAGAAGTGTGGTGGTACGGAACCCTCGGTGCGTGAGTCCCACTTGCACTTGGCTGGTTTTTTGTTTACAGTTTTTCAGAGTGCCGTATTATTTACATGTTATTTTTCTGTCATATGGGGCTTACTTAACCAAAGACCTGTTTACCAGTGACGTGCAAGAAAAGGAGTCTTCTGTATACACTCTTGTCTAGTCTTTACCCTGCTTAGATAAAAAAGATGGCTTTTCCAGCTAGGATTTTTCAGTCTTCATATTCGTTTTTAGAGATTTTGTACTCTGTCGTCGAACCTCCACTCAATAATAAAATAGGTACCCAATCAAATTAACTATTTCTGTAACAAATGATTAACCTCTTCGATAGAGCACTTACAGAGAGCTGTAGCTGGTCTAATTCGTCCCTTATCTCTGGGTCGTTAGCGTAATCCATCACGGGTACGTCGACGTATCTGATGATAGTGTCGGAGTCAAGTGTGAAGGCGAGGATCACCACGATCAGCTTGACGAGTAGCACCAGGGTCAAGATGAAGGCGTACTGTAAATAAGTTAAGGGACCTCTATAATTAAGACAAAATGGCAAAAGTGAGGTAAACATCCTTCGACCAATGTAACAGCTATGGACCGGCCCTATCCATACATTAATCTCATAAAATAATCACGGAAGCATGCGAATTTTTTAATAGTTTTTTAGAAAATATGATTAGAATTATATAACAAAATGTTTACTTACGAACGAAAAGTGATGAAACCTTTATTAGTATGATTATCGGAACATACGAGCGTATGACCTTTTGACCTCCGAAAGACCGACTGAGATGAAATCAGTGAATGCACACATCCTGTAGGCATCAAAACCTTTGTGCGCGTGGGCCGGTCCATAGCCCATAGCTGGTAATTAGTCGAAATAAACATGTTTTGTTATGGTATACTTTGTTTATTCTATTGTTTGTAGCGTTACAGTGTGTAAAATGAAATGATCCATTGTATGATGGCCTCACCGTGTGTAAAATGATCCATTGTATGATAGCGTCACTTTGTGTAAAATGATCCATTATATGATAGCGTCACAGTGTATAAAATGATCCATTATATGATAGCGTCACAGTGTGCAAAATGATCCACTGTTTGTACGATACGGTCACAGTTTGTAAAATGATCCATTGTAAGATAGCATCACAGTGTGTAAAATGATCCATTGTATGATAACGTCACTGTGTAAAATAACCCTCAGATCAGACATTTTAGGTTCTCCTTACCGATCGATATGTCCTAAGTATTTTAAGTAAGTAAGTAGATATACTTTATTGCACGCCAAAAAACAGTACAAGATACTAATAATTTTAACAGCAAAATTAAAACACCAACGTTTTTATTTTCAATAAACAGCTTTCTATGCAAGCCAGTTCAAAATTTAAATAAAACCTTAATAAGTTACCTTCCTGGTTGCTATGTTTCGAAGTAAAAGATCGTTTTAAATTACACGACAGATATGAGTATGGCCGCTAAAACAGGACATATATAGATTTTCATACAGCTTTTGCCGGCCGCTGCTCGCATGTATTTGGCTAGTACAGCAATTTTGATTTATCTCGAAGAAGGTTGTCAAAATAATGCTCAAATTTCCAAGCATGTTTGAGAAAACTTCACTCAGAAATGTTATGATTTCCTAATTTTCTTTGTAATTTCTTCCCCAAGAACCAGCGAGGTTGCAGCTACATTCTTGTTCTCTGGGCACCCAAAAAAATCGGTCGAATACCTCATATCTTTAAATTCAAATTTAATTTCTAAAGGTTTAATATTTGGATAAACAGTTTTCTTTTTATTTAATTTTCTTCCAAGGAAAAGCGAAGTTGCAACTACTTTTTTTTACTTTCGAATGACGAAGGAGTAAAGAACGTATTGTGATGACAAAAAAATCGTAGTTGAGATTTCGATGGGGATCGATTGTCTTACACTAATAGTCTAAAAACCAAAAAAAAATAAGCGTGTGTGAGTGTATGTGTATCTGTACGTCCGTCCGGTGCTCTAGTTCCAAAACTACTGGACGGATTTGGGTGAAATTTGCGTTACGGCAATATTATTTTTATATCTCTAGCTATTTTCTTAAAAATTTCCGCTATCTTGATTTTTTAGGGTTGCCACCATGGTAAAAAAATCACAATTATTTTGTTATTCAAAAATTGCTCTAATGATTTTGATGAATCTCGGTACGTTACTATAACTGTATATGGCCTACGGTACGCGGTAGTCCGTTGTTCCAAGAAAAATCTGAACAAGGTAACTCGTATACAAATCCAGGTTGTTTGTTATTTTTTGCTATAACGATTTTAATGAAACTCTGTTAACAAACGGAACTAATAACGCCTACTGCACTGGGCACTTTTTTATTCCAGAATAAATCTAAATAAGATACCAACCCCACATTATTTGAAAATGTTTCATGACCTACCTTGCTTTTTTTTTTGCTACTAAGCAAGTGTAATGTTTATTGTAGATTTGTTTATGCCCGACTACGACAGGCTTTGCGAGAAAGTATGCACAGTGTGGCTGTACAATTTATCTACTTATAATAAATTTAAACCTGTCCACTGGCCTACCGAAAAAAATCTGTCAAATACCTGGGAGACAGCCGTTGGTCAGTAAAGTGCTCGAGTGGCGACCGTGCACCGAAAGAAGTTGCTTTCTTTAATCCAAACACAGTTAAAACTTATATTGCTTACCAAGTTTACCATACAAGTGCTCCTCTTCACACTCCCACAGAAGCCAATGGAGGTGACAACCACTATAGCCATACCCAGGATCACGCTCAGGATGGAAGGCGTGAAGATCCTGCCATTCTTGGTCCCCTCGTAGAAGAATGAGAATCCATGATAGTGCGAGTACACGTTGATGCCTAGCACTATCATGAGAAAGCCGATTACCTGTAAGAGATTTCATGTGCTATTTAAAACATCATCATCATATCTGCCGAAGGACGTCCACTGCTGGATATAGGCCTCCCCCAAGGATTTCCACGACGACCGTTTCTGCGCTATCCGCATCCAGCGGTTTCCCGCGACCTTCACCAGGTCATCGATCGGTCCATCGAGTGGGAGGCCTGCCTACGCTACGTTTAAATAACTTTAAGAATTAATTAAAAACCCGATTTCATTAAAACTAACCCCTATTTTTGGCCAGTCGGGTAAATACCGACTTCAAACAGGAAACTATGGTTCCCCTCGATTTCTCTGGGACTACATCATCAGATCCTGGTTTCCTTATCATAGTACGACCTTTGGGATATCTCTTTTCCAACAAAGAAAGAATCATTAAAATCGGTTCATAAACGACAGAGTTATCCGCGAACACACATAAAAAAATAAAAAATGTATACGGTCGAATAGAGAAACCTCCTTCTTTTTTGAAGTCGGTTAAAAAGTATCCTACGTCACTCTCGGGATTAAGGCGAATCTAACGACACCTCGCGCTCCAAAATCTATCAAGCTGCTTAGGATACAGATCGTGCTAAAGAAATAAATAAAATCTTTTTTGGCTAGTCGGGTAAAAATGTAGCCTACTCGTATGTCACTCACGGGATCAAGACAAATCTAACGACAACTAAGCTCGCACTACAAAATCCATCAATCCGTTTAGGCTAAAAGGCATGTCAAAGAAATAAACATACATACATACACTCGAAAAACATTACCCTCCTTCTGGTGCAGTCGGGTAAAAAAACCGTTTCCAATATTTTTCTTTTACTTCCGTCTTTACTTTAGTCTACTATGGTCTGACTAAAGAGGTTGTAAAACTTGTAAATTTACCTAATCTATGACGCAGCCGAAAAGTGAACTCAGTTGAAATAGTTATTGACTAGGAGTCGCAGTTGCCTTATAATTATGCCTCTGATGCAAAAAAAAAATACACTATAGTCATTATCCACAGAAAGTCATTGATGATGATCCATCGTCTTTCTTAGGCTATATCAATTTTACGACCCAATGACATAAATCCAAATATAGGATAGAGATACCTACATACAATTAACTAAAAATACTGGTGCAAGTCAGAACCGCGCACAAAGGGTTTCGTACCATCATACTAGATGGCGCTAGTTTCTTCACGTTTCAAAAAACAACATTTTTGTATGGAGACTTTCACTTTTTCTAATTTTCATTGTTTGTTGTTATAGCGGCAACAGAAATACATCATCTGTGAAAATTTCAACTGTCTAGCTATCACGGTTCATGAAATACAGCCTGGTGACAGACGGACAGACAGACAGACAGACGGACGGACAGACAGACAGACAGACGGACGGACAGCGGAGTCTTAGTAATAGGGTCCCGTTTTTACCCTTTCGGTACGGACTAAAAACTATTCCTGAACACAAGTGGCAGTGGGCGGGGCACATAGCTCGTAGAACAGATGGCCGTAGAGGCAGTAAAGTTCTCGAGTGGTGACCGCGCACCGGAAGGCATAGCGTAGACATGATGTCTCCCACTCGGTGGACTAACGACCTAGTAAAGGTCGCGGGAAGCCGCTGGATGCGGGCAACGAAGGGCCTTTCGTCGTTGATATGACGATGATGAGTCATTGATGGCACATAGCCAATAACAAACCAATCAATACAGGACCTCATTATGATGCCCCATTCGTCACCAATTCATGTCGTAACCCACAATTGGCCATCGTAAACAAACTACACTGGAATGTAGCTCAATCAGATGCCGATGACATAGACATGAATGAAAATGAATCATTTCGTTACAGCTGAGAACTAACCTAACTAAATTAGGATGAAAAACACAAAGAATAAACGATGTTAAGCTAACAACCCATTAAACGTCCCCACTGTTGGGAAACGGGTCTCTTCCCAAACTCGAGAAGGTTAGGTCTTACTTCACACACAGGGGCCAAGTTGGTGGTGATTGTACGACTAGTGGCGAACCCCATTATCAGAAGTCTTTCAAGCCATAAGGCGTCTGACCCGGCTTAACTGTCTTCTAGTGATAGCAACCGACACCAACGACTTGTCGTCGCTTGCGAAGCACTGATACTGTCGATAAAAATGCTACAATAGTCAAACCATCCAGGTTATGACCGTGCTTCAGGTCAGTTAACCGGAGTGATTAACCCAACCACGCAAGTGGCACTTAGCTACGCCCGCTTAAGTTTATACATCATCATGTCAGCTCATACGTCCCCACCGAGGGGCTCGAGCCTACCCTGAATTAGGGCGATCGGGCCTTAGTCGACCACGCGGGCCCAGTGCGGGTTGGTCGACTTCACACACAACGTGCGAGTTTCTTCGCAGACGTGTGCAGGTTTCCTCACGATGTACACCGTACGGGTAAGTTTATACATATACGAGTACGTATAAAATTAACGGATTGTTGCGATCAGAACATGGTCTCCATGAAGGGAATTATATTGCATTCCTTGGTCTCCATGAAGGGCAGCATATTGCATTCCTTGGTCTCCATGAAGGGAATTATATTGCATTCCTTGGTCTCCATGAAGGGCAGCATATTGCATTCCTTGGTCTCCATGAAGGGAATTATATTGCATTCCTTGGTCTCCATGAAGGGCATCATATTGCATTCTAATACTTATGATGCACTCGTCGTAAGCATTGTATATGAAACAGATTTTACGACTGCCCACAAAAAAGAGTGTATTGTTTACAGGGCTGATGAATGTACTCGTATGTATGTTTCTTTATACCACGGTATCTTCTAAACGGCTTGATGGATTTCAGAGTGCGAGGTATCGTTAGTTTCGTCTTGATCCCGAGAGTGCATTCCCAAAAAATATGCGTACTTAATTTTTTCTTGCAGTCGTGTTTTTATTTTATAATTATTTAAGAGAATAAATAGTTTAGAAACTAGTAGTTGTTGTTTGGAACTTCTACATTCTAGAAAATTATTTGTGTTCACTACTGCGTATTAAATCTGTTTGTTTGTCTGTATACTCTTTAATAAACGAAAAACATTCAAGATGACACTTCCAACCTTTGGTAATAAGTTATGGAGAAATTAATTAATTTGGTACCTAACAATTAATTGGTCCTGAGATTCTATATAGCAAATAGAATTCATTGATTAAAAAATACAACTTCGCTTCGCTTCATATGGCTTAAAGTCCTTAGTCTAGACTACATCGGACCATTCATTAACCGACACTTTTACACTATATGAATGAGAATTAATTGCGAACAGTTGAATTGATTAATTATCCAATATCGTAATCATTTATTTATTGAGGTATTATTTACCAGATGCTGTGATCGAATCTCTCGAATGAGAGAATATTGAAGCGAGTTGTAGAATTTTATCGATAAGATCAACTTCATATGATTTTTGTTATTAGCCAAGCCTGGTGCCCTGTTGATTTTTACAAGTGAATGCTTTGATTATTAACTAAAAAAACTTCAAAATAGTTTCAGGAGGTAAGTATCAGCCATGGAATATGAAATACCTTTGGTGAAAATAAACTATTTTCTATTTTTTTTTCTATTTGTACTACTATTTCTTCTATGAACTGAATTCAAGTACATTCTTAACTGCAACAGTTATTAGATATCCTAAGAAAATCTCGTGCAAGGTACATTATCCAGGTGAAATCACTGGAAATCATACATGTCAATTTTTTGTACCATGAGCAAAATTTGATGAAGAATTAGCAAATGTGAGCGCGACAAAAGGCGTAAATAAATTACGCTATGTCTTAGGTAAGTTTTTACTATAAAATTAAACATCTGGTACCAAAAATCGGACATGTAAGTACTTACTATGAACATCGCTGTAATCGTGAGCAACAGGAACCTTATCGACTTCATATTGTACTCAGTTTCCGTCTTGTTGAACTTCATTTTCTGGGCGTATTGAGCCTCCGCCATTTTCACTAAAACACAAATGTTTCACAGACTTGTAGCTTCGCGTTAATCTATAGCTTCACTGTTTTATCGCTTGATAACTCCGCAAAGGGATCTGATAATGTATTGTTTTCCATTTAAATATAGTCACGCGTAGTCAACCAATCGGTGCATCGAGATATACTGTGCTGTGCGCACGCGACGTTATGAGACATTTATATACTGTGCCTTTAAGTATTTAAATACATCGGTCGTCTTCGCTAATCAGTAGTCCGTACCTTAGATCATTGTATGTGGCACTGAGCATTGAGAGTATAAGAGAGTATTGTTCCTAATATAGAGCGGCTGTGTAAAAGTTGTTATTGTATTCTATTAATTTACAGCTAGATTCTATACTACTAGCACAGATGAATTACTAGTTCCTTCTACTAGGCACGTTAGGTATCAGAACTAAACACAAATGTTAAAATTTCTGTCTGTAACCTGGTGGTCCTACATAATTTCCTTTTTCGTAGTTCGTTCGTAGAGAAATTAACTTCTGAATTGCAAAGAAGTGTAAGCAGTTTTTAGAGTTTACTTACTAAGTTATTAATACACAGAATATTTGTGAAATTTCCCAATAATACGGCTTCGTCCATGCATATTATTTCTATACCGATGTTAATATACGACTGAGCTGTCTACACAATCATAACGCCTTCGCACACATCTACCTGTTTGATTTGTTTGACTTTTCTGACGTCATTCATGCCTTTATCTCGAAAGTACTGGCTTATCGACATCTAGATATCTACGAGTAGCTCCGTGGAAAATATTTTATTATGTTGAAATTGTGTAGAGAACAAAAGGCAATGTTTTAACTAGCTCAGACTATTGCATAGTTATAAAACTGAGAACTGTTATAATTCTGACTGGACTGACTATTCAGTTTGCTTTCTGATGTTTTAGGTATTAACAGTTTGTACTTCCTAGTTGTTTCTGAAAATTTGATGTGCTTATTTCCTATATTTTCTTTTGAAATACTTGTAGACTGCGACTCATTTGAGTTTTTTTTTATTTATCAAGAACAAAATTTTGTTAAAAATGTACGAAATAGGAACGTATCATATTTTTTTTAGCGCTATTGATTTACTAGTTTTGTGATTTTGTTTGATAAAAAAGAAAAGACGCAGTGCAAAACAAAATGTGTATTTAAAAAAAATCAATGGGAGGGCTGTTTTGGAATGTTATTCCCTACATTTCATAATTTATTTTACATGCCTACCCTAACCTACCCTACGCGTATCCCAAATTTTAGAGCGTGTTCACAAAATCGTTTCCCATATCAACTTAAAATTAGTACTTCTTGAAAAATGAAACTTTATACATATAAAGCAGGTCACTGTGTATAAAAGTTGATTAGAATCGGCCCATCCACTACCGAGAAGAAGTAATTTAAGTTTTTATTGGAAATTATTTTGCATATTGTTGAGTTATTTTTGCAAAAAACCGACTTTCAATAAACATAAAAGTAATGTACTTTTAACTTCTGCTTATTCTTAAAAGAATACAAAACAACCTGTACCTACAGCCCATGTCACCAATTAATTTGCATACAGTGTGGTTGTAACACAAAAAAAATTAGCAACCGCCGTCGCTACCACGAACAGAAGACGTCCTTGTGGCGACGATGATGGCAATAAAACTGGCAATAATATGTTTCCAAATTATTTTTAAACTCTTTGAACATCCTAAATACACAAGTAACCGTTACATATACAGGAAGTAACAAAAAGGTTTGGTACCTAATACTTTGAGTAGGGACTCTACTCGTAGTACTGAAAAAAAAAAAATCGACAAAATGTTCTTTTACTAAATGATCAGTACCTACCTATGGGAAATCAAATTTTTTTTTCGCCATTTCAGCAAAGTAGTAGAACAAAGTTGTTCAGTTTTACGAAGTATTACCACCACATCTTTTTATACCGCCCTACAAATAGGATGGTATTGAAATCATTGGCCTACTAACCTCAGGATTACTTATAAAACTGAAGAAAATCGGAGCAAACAAAATTTAAACTTCTCATACTAATAGATTGATCAAATTTGTATGGAAAGTCCGAAAAAAATATGTTATAATTATATAGGTTCTTTGGAAAGAGTTGATCTGTTACATGAGTGGACTTTCAGTTTAAAATTTGGCCAACGATTTCAATTTCACTCTTTAGAATAACAAATCTGTAGCAAATTAACTTAATTATTTCTCACTATCGTAGTTACTTTGGCCATGCCTTACTATATTAAAAATATTATTTTACTTATGATAGGTGCCATACTTATTATGAATATTATTAAATATATATTATTTTATAAGATTTGTATTTATTAATACTAAAGCCAATAATAGACAGACGTTTTTCACCCACCTCCGTGCATCTATTATACAGAATACTTATACTTTATTTAATTGTTTTTGCTGAACAATAATTTTATTAATGTGACTCTTGGAACATTAAAAAAATTGTATATAATCAAATTTGACAACAAATCAAACACAACACCATCGAATCATCTTCGATTCGTTCTTCGTCTCGTTAATTTGTCCTCTAGAGTCAGTCCGAGTGTCATTTGTATCATTTAGGCTTTTGTTTGTCCATGGAATGGCACGTAGACCACCGGCGCCACCTTCTCATTGTCAGGGTTGAGCGACGTGTACGCGTTGATAACCCGTTCTTGGATCTCCCACTTCCTGCGCTCGCGCTCTGACTTGGCCTTACGGATGGAACTGGCCAGAGAGAAGGAGAAGATGATGCCGATAACCTGAAATAAGAAATGCTTTAAAAAAGTGTTGCTTATTTTAACTTTTTGAAGAGGCATCATCAGTAGCTCGACCGCTAAGGCTGCTTTTAATCCGATGGTTCAAATTCGAAAATCCAAGAAATGAAGATGTGCATGAATGATTGCGAGAAACATGGACAAAAGAAACAACAGATCGCGAGGAAAGTCGGTGAAACCAAGACTCATAAGAACTAAGTGCAAGAATGGGTAGCAGCCCTTAATAATAACAGGTCTTTGGAATTTTAAGGCTCGTAATGCACGATATGAAGAAGAAGTCGTCCCACGTTACTGTGGTGTTTAAAAAAGACGTTGCCATTACACGCCTATGATTACAGCCACATCGAATTGGCAGTTGGTCCGGAACGATTTCAATTGGTATTGTACCTATTCGCATACGAGTGCGGTGATTCGCTGCGGTTATAACGCTCTACATGTGCTGTTTTATTATAATGTTGGTTTTGACGGAACTTTTAAAGATGACTAAAATTACAAAAACGTAACTTTTGAGTAGTCCGCTAAAAAGGTACTGTACAGATAAATATGGATAGCCTTTTTAATATGTTAGGCAGCATTAAGTCTACGTTAAAGAATTGATGGAAAAAAAAGGTATGTTTCACAAAGAAAGGGAATTCCATTCCGACGCCATTTAGCTAGAAAACCAAAAGGGAGTACAATGGTGGATGTGGGAAGCGTATGCGTGTAATTAGGTTTATTGAAAAGATGCGGTAAATGTGTACTGCTAGACCTTAGGATATATTTAGTCTTCCTAGTAAAAAAAGCTGTTAAAATTTACCTGAATAAAAGCAATAGTCATTGCCCCAGCACCAAGGAGACCAGAGCTTTGGTAGATCAAGAAGTAGATTCTGGGCAGGCAACCGTTGATGAACATCTTGTCACAGAGCTCAATGTAGCCATCGTAATGGGCCTCAGCACAGCAGGAGTTGGGGACTGTCACGTTATTCGTGGTGAGACCGGATACATCAGCTGGTCGGTTCACGTCAGCCCAGTCCATGTATCCGTCGATGCCGCAACATTTCAGCTGTGAAGAGCAAGATGTTGACAGATTAGCTAATCATCATATTCGTGTGTCCATCAAACTGTTGATATTTCTATTAGTCAATACATGACAAAGCTGAATTAAATTTGAACTGAATTGGTAATTACATTAACATTTTCATATTTTTTAACCAAACACATAGAATTTGGTATAGAAATCACCACTTTCCTTCAACCTATACAGTAACCGGAGTTACATGAAAGTAATCGTGAGCTAGCAGAGTGGTAATCCGATTATCCATAAAATTATGCTACAAAAATAGGCAGTAAATCAATATTGTGTTTCTGTTTATTTGCGTAACATTAACAGCAGTTGGGTTCGATATGGTATTTTGGAATTCACCATGTACAACGAAAAATCGTGTTAAATTGCAGGGAAGAGTAATTCTGAGCACACACCATTTAGTTCTTACTGTTTTGTTATCATACTTACACCCCTTCTACTACTACTTTTTAGGGTTCCGTAACGGGTAAACCTATTACTAAGCCTACGCTGTCCATCCGTTTGTCTGTCTGTATGACTGTACGTCTGTCCGACATTCAGAGGGCTGTATCTGTTGTACCGTAAACAGCCAGCTGAAATTTTCAAATATTGTTTATTTGGTGATTTCATGATCATCATCATAATACCAGCCGAAAAACCTCCACCAGGATTTCCATGACGACCGTTCCTGCGCTGCCCGCATCCAGCAGCTTCCCACAATCTTCACCAGGTCGTAAGTTCACCGCATGGGAGCCTTCCTACGCTACGTTTCCCGGTGCGTGGTCGTCACTCGAGAACTTTATTGCCCCAATGGCCATCTATTCTACGAGCTATGTGCCCTGCCCACTGCCACTTCATTTAAGCGATTCTGTGAGCTACGTCGGTTACTTTGGTTCTCCTGCGGATCTCCTCATTTCTGATTCGATCGCGTAGGTAAATTCCGAACATAGCTCGCTCCATTGCCCTTTGGGTGACCTTGAGCCTTCCTATTGGGCCCATAGTAAGCGACCATTCAGTCTCAGTTTCGTAAGTCATCACTGGCAACATATACACTGGTTAAAGACCTTAAACTTGAGACACTGCAGTATTTGGGACGTAAAGATATTGCGAAAATTCCCTAACGCTGCCCAGCCGAGTTGGATTCGACGATTGATCTCTTTCTTGACGTTTGACCTACCTAACTGGACTGTTTGTCCCAGGTACACATATTCGGCAACAACTTTGAGCGTAGAGCCTCCAACCTTCAGAGGAGTGGGTGCGACACGGACGTTTGACATAATGTTCGTCTTGTCCATGTTCATTCTTAGACCTATTTGTTGAGAGGCTAGATCTAGATACCATCGAGCATTGTACCTAAGTCTTCCATAGTCTCAGCCATGACCACGATATCGTCAGCGAATCGATGGTGGGTGATGT
This sequence comes from Coleophora flavipennella, assembly GCA_947284805.1. NCBI lineage: Eukaryota > Metazoa > Arthropoda > Insecta > Lepidoptera > Coleophoridae > Coleophora > Coleophora flavipennella. Next base: position 2,227,952 of record OX369285.1, on the reverse strand, counting down.
ACTCGCCATTGATATTAATGCAGAGTCCACCCCAGTCTAAAATCTTTAAAATATCTTCCATGGCGGCGGTAAACAGTTTCGGAGATATGACGTCTCCCTGTCTCACCCCTCGCTGCAACCGGATAGGTTCCGAGTTTTGATCCTGGAGGCGAACCGACATGGTCGCGTTTTCATACAAACACTTCAGTACCTCGATATAGCGATAGTCAATTTGGCACCGCTGCCGCTGGAGAAACTGTAACACAGGCGAAACCGACCGAATCAAAGGCTTTTTCATAGTCCACGAACGCTAAGCATAGTGGCTGATTGTACTTCTCGGTATTCTGTATAATCTGCCGCAGCGTATGTATTTGGTCTATGGTACTAAAGCCTTTTCGAAAACCAGCTTGTTCGGGAGGCTGTAAGTCGTCAAACCTGCATGCGAGACGATTCGTAATGACTCTCGAAAACAGCTTGTAGAGATGGCTCAGAAGTGAGATGGGTCTGTAGTTCTTCAGCAGGGTGTTGTCACCCTTCTTGAAGACAAGCACGACCACACTTCTGTGCCATGCCTTAGGCGTTTGTCCCTCGAGTATAACGGAATTCAATAACTTCTGAAGAGCTCTAAGTACTGGTGTTCCACCTGCTTTCAGAAGTTCAGCCGTAATTCCATCATCACCCGGTGCCTTATTGTTCTTGAGCTGTTTGTGAACCATTCTAATCTCGTACAGGCTAACGTCCGGGATATCATTGGTATAATGTCGGGTTAGTTTGGCTCTTGGGTTTTTGGCCAGATCGCTGACAGGCAGACGTGTGGTCGTGTACAATTGTCCGTAGAACTTCTCAACTTCTTCCTTCTTTTCTTTTATTGTTATTATTGTTGTACTTGTCTAGAGAGGTGGGGGTAGTAAGGAACCCTTGGTGCACGAGTCCAACTCACACTTGGCTGTTTTTTATTGACAACCTCATAAAAGTTCTTTAACTAGTTAGTTGATTGTCTAGTAAACGTTCTACAACACATACGTGAAACATTTCTTTGCTTAAAGTGTAAATCCTTTCAGTAATTAAGGGTTGGCTGGAAGAGATCTTTGTGCATGCTACTGCTATTATGTATCAATAATTGTATATTTTGTTGTACAATAAATAGTTTACATACAAACATTCAAATTTATCTGTTACTAGCTATCAGTTCTGTTACCTTGTACTGAACGAAGTCAAAAGCATCTTCGATCTCAGGACTCTCGTAGTAATACGGCAGGGCCGAACGAAGGTTTTCATCCAGCATCTCTCCAAGCTGCGAACGGAGGCTGTATGCTGCGAGGGCAGCAGACAGCTCCAGAACTAGCACCAGGGAGAGGATCACTGCAAACTGGAGACAAGGGGTGGTTTAAAAATTGGGCCAGCGTGTCAAAGATACAGTCATAACACATTCGCATGGTTTCCAAAGTAATAGAACTTTTAAATTTTCTATGTAAAATATTTATTTCTGAATTGCCAGGGGAATTTCAAAAGTTCTATTTCTAGATAGTTTAATCCACTTTTTATCCGTTTTAGTCATTCATTGACTTTGTGGACAATCTTATCAAGTTTTATCTTATTACCTATCGCAGTTGCTTACTAGCTGTCCCAAAATTACTCACTGTATTGCATAGGTTCCTGGTAAGTTTAAAAAATATACTGTTAAATCAAGACAGATTATGAAGTGTTTTTCACAATAATAACAAAGAAAGTACCAATATCTTACCGATTTTTAGCGCATTGGTGCAACTCCACGGGGACACGAGAGTGTTGATAAAAATAATGTACCATTTTCTAGGATGTAATAATAAATTGAAGTGGTAACTAACAATTCTGACCAAGCAGGTTCTCTCTTTAAGGGCATCGATGCGTCTAAACAGAGACATGACAAGTATAATGATACCGATAACAATGACGAATGTGGCGGGTCAGAAGGTCTAATTGCTAAGTCAGTCCAGAGAAAATATTTTTTACCAAGCAGGTGCTCTTTTTCAGCGCACAGATGCAACCAAACAGGAACACGAAGATCACGATGACTCCGATGATGATGACGGAGCTACCTTTCCAGAAGACATGATTGTTAAGTAAATCAATAAATATTATAAAAAAGTTACTTACAATGTTGACCAAGCAGGTGCTCTCCTTCAGCGCACCGATGCATCCAAACAGGGACACGAAGAGCATGATAATGCCAATGACGATGATGAAGGCGGCTGGGGAGAAGTACCGGTCGTCCAGGAAGAAGGACACATTGTGGTACAGCGCGTAGATCGTTGTGCCAACGGATATGATTAGGGCTGCTGTTAGCTAAAAGAAAATAGTTAAATTTATGTTAAGGTTGCTGATCACCTAGAAGCGGAAAAAGTAAATAACAACAGAATTTTATAAGGTTAAGAAGATTAATTTCTGCCTTTTGGTAGCAAAGGGTAGAATGAATCTAAATACAGTTGCACAGAACTGAATATGATTTGTTATTTTCCTGTTATCTGCTTGTCATTTTATTGATAATTTTTCCATTTAATGAACTTATGTGCTGTAGGTACTTAGAACCATAGAAATCTAATTAGGTTTCTAGCCCTATAACGGTAGGTATTAATTTATCAAATAAATAAGGAGTATAACCTCCAAAAAAAATTGTCGCTTACAGCCTTGCCTTAGTTTTGTTTTGTGCTATAGTTTTCAAGATAGAACATAGTTAGGTACGAGTATATATGCCTTACTATCCATAAATAAATTCATGACTATCTAAATCTACACTTCACGAACGTATTCCATTCAGACCTTTTAAATCTTTCGATGCGCACGATCCTTGCGTCAGTTTGTTTCTAATAGTTATTCAAGACAATACTTATTGTTTGAATTTCTCCAATTCCACACTTACGTCTACTCCAATTGCTTATGTACCTATATGACTAGTTCTAGTTGTGTTTTCCATACAAAGGTATTAACTGTTTAACACGCGCACACATACACACATCTAATTTTATTCTTATTAAGTAGTTGTGATATTTTTATTTCTTTAATTTTTATTTTGTATGATCATCTTAGGAATAACCTCTAAAGAATGTAAGGATAAGGAAGACCTGTGCCCTCTGACACAAGTAATCCGAGCAGACTAGGAAAATTAGCGAAACTAATCTATGTAGTTCTAAAAGTTTTAGGATTGTGTAGGGGTAGGTCCTCTTTCTTGTTTTGAGCTCCACTGAAGTGCTGCACGGAGTGAATGCCATCGTACAGAGCGGACTGCTTAGTCTTTCTCATACACTCATCACCAAACAGAGTCATCGGGTATGGAGATAGCTCCAACTCCTTCCCCCCCCCCCCGCCCTCCTCCCCCCTCCCTCTAGCGGCGCGTGTAATCGAGAGGAATTTATGAGAAATTATTCAGAGGACCTACCCCTACACAACCCTACAATATTTGGAACTACATAGATTAGTTTCTCTATTTGCCTTTATTTGGTTCTGTCTGCTCGGATTAAAGCATTTCTAGCTTAAAAGGAGGCTCCAGCTACAGGCAATTAGCTGTAAAATCTGTATAGAGAAAAAAAACATTTTTTTTAACTTATGATAAGTAAAAACACAAACTCTATTGACAGCACGAACACAAAAATGTCTCGTGACAATTACAAATGTTGTTTTCTATTGCGTAGAATGGCGGTTTTTATGTGTACAAAGTTTTTCTCTCGAATCTAACACTTTTTATAAAAGAAAGATTTTGCCCTTCATTAGAACGACAACGTAGACAACAAAAACATTGCCACGTTACCTACAATTTATACTTAAATGATTTAGTACGTAACACTATAACTACATAACACATCAACAGTTCGCTAAAAATAAAGTTTCCATTTTCGTGACAAATTAAAAGAAGATACATATATAGAGAACTTCCATATGTCATTCAAGGCTACAAGCGATGGCGCAATTTATTTGAATTAATAACGTTGTACGTATTCATGGCTCGGAGTTAGAAAATCGATAGGAAACCATCGTGGATGCGATAAAAACTTATGACCTTGCCAATGTCAGCGCTCTGAACTATGGAGTTTCCAACAAATTTTCATTTAACGCTTATTAGTTTTGCCTTTTGTTAAATATAATGATTGCGATAAATCAGAACAACACTGTTACCGGAGTACTTTAAACCACAAAACAAATGAGTTAAGGAAATTTGTTTATTAAGGTCCCTTACCCAAAGGGTGCCAGCGGAATCATATTACTAAGTCTACGCCGTCTGTCCGTCTCTCCGTCTGTAACTTTTTAACCGTGACTTGTGAAATTTTCACACAATACTCAGTTACCGCAATAATAAAAAGAATGTGTGAAGCGCTAGCCGCTCTACTACTACTTACTAAAAATAAAATGAACTAATAGGCAGTGTTTTAGGGTTCCGTGTTACTTATTTTTTTAGTCCATGGACATTATGAACTACTTAGCAGAAAATTATTTGGCTACCTACTTAAACTAGATTCTGCACAGGTTTCTGCATTGCGGCGGAGACTGAATCAAAATCTGCAATACCTTCTCCCTTTGCAATATAGTAGGTACAGGCATTGCTAATGTTGGTTTAAAATTAAGAGTTAATAAGAATGAAATGTTATGTACCTTCTAATATGTATTAGTGGTATTAGGTAGATGGTAATTAGGACCAATCACACACGGTCATCTGGCCCCAAACTAGAATTCCCTGTACTATGGGAACTAAGGACTCATATACATATATATACGTCTGAATACAAACATAAGTATATAGATATTAAACACCCAGATAAAGAGCATATAAACCTGGGGTCCTACTACGTAACTTATTCGCTCCAAATGTCAAAAAATAGAACCCTTGTTCAACTGGCACTCGACGTCTAACTTACTCGATATTCGTTTACTGTTCGTCACAGGAATGTTAGCCCTGGGTGGGGATCGAACCCACGAACCTCAGCCCAGCAGGCAGCTGACCAAGGACCACCGGGTCAGTCCGAGAGTAAGATAGAATAGTACCCAAATATGTGATTGACATATACTTACTCGTATTAACATTATAATAAGGTAGTATTATATGTAGGCACTTTTAGTAGTTTTAGATAGTGTTAAAGAATTATGAAGACTAATAATTTGTATTGCAAAAGGGTTGCAGATTTATAGTTACAGTGATACAGCTCGTTCCAAACTTACGGCTCTGAAGTTGGTCGCATTAGCAAATTTCGGGCGTTAGTAGGACGTAAAGGTACTACTTACTCGGTTATACTCTCGCATCACAGTTCAGATCACAGTGATGAAATTTATATATCAATATCTCAACAACTATACAGGGTGTAACAAAATTAGTGTAGGAGCCGTTAACTGGGGCTTCTACTCATCATACTGAACAACTATTTCTATGAGATCCTTTGTGTCGTTTGTGTCCTTTTGCAAAAAAAAATACTCTTCATACAAATTTGTTGATTGACCAATTTTGTGCATTTCTGTATAGAGTTTTTTTTTTTTTGTTATGATTCAGAGCTGATAAACTTGCATCGTTCTCGGTAAAGGTTGTCACTTAACTTTATTATGGAGGATCTGCACTACACATCGAAGTGAAATTCTTTTGGAAATGCTTTCTCCTAAATCTGTAATGTCCTCTTTATATTATTTAAGTTTTTTTCAGGCTAATGTTGCAATAAAGTTTTTAGTTTCCAAAATTTGATACGGCATGCAAGCGTTTTATTTTTCAGGCAAAACTCTTTTATCGTCGAAGGTACTCAACTATGCGACCTACATTAATTTGACACACAGGTACAGCGTACAGGTAACTGATAAAGTCTTCCAAAAGCAAATACAAATTAAAGTATTGTAGTTTTCATACGATAACACTAATACTCACCACGAAAATAGCAGTGACACACAGCAGCATATATTTAATGCACCGCATTCCCACTTCCATAGTGTTCTGCGTCATTTTAGCGGGAGAAAGTATACTATCTTCACTTCACAAGAGTTCGATTAGCACTGAAGTTTGTTTCTGAAAATCCCCTGTATCTTATCTTTGATGATAGCGATAGTTTATCGCGCCTGGCAGTTTCGTACGAACCGACGTGCACGCTCGCAGCACTCGCTATGACTGAACCAATAAGGTTTCAAATGTTTCAATGCCATTGCTATGGCGAGGCATGGTCGATTTTCCTTCGACCAATTAGCTGGTAGCTGGGGTACAAATGTTAAGGTAAATAATATAATGCGTCATGCGGCAACTGATGTAAGGTAGTTACTTACTAATAATAAGACAAGTTAGAAACAAAAACTGGTTTCGTTGGGTAATTTAACTTTTCTTGTGTTACGCTGTTGTTGGTTTGTTTCACAAGTTAGTTCAGGAATAGATAAAAAAATTATTACCGATGTAGATTTTTAATATATCTTTTTAGTAAGATTTTTGCTCGTTTTAGTATGGTTTTGTTATTACGATGATGTATATAGAGTTCAGAACGATGACGAAAGAAAACTAAGGTAGCTTAGGCATCGATATCGTTTTATTATTTCAGACTGCATAGATAAATAGAACCACGGCAGTGTAAGGAGATGTAATGCATACCTATAATGTGTACACTCGTAGTATCACTGTCTAAACAATCCATACAGTTGGTTAACGGCGTCGTCTAGACCGGGAAATCGTGCGGGGCATGAGGGGGCGAGACGGGTTAGGTCGAGCCCAAACTGTCATAGTTAGCGTTGTTCAGCCGTTTGGGAAAAATTTATTTCAGGAGGCAGAGGGGGAGGAAGACGTGACTAATGATGTCGCCTTTGACGCAAACCTCAAAAACGTTGGACCGCTGTATTGATTGACTGTGAGGATAAAAAATGATCTTCTATACTACAAAGTTCTAATTTATTACCGCCGTCGACCGACGCGTCCGCAGAGTCATTGGTGACGGCGAGCTAGTCAATAACAAGCTTCAAAGCCTTGAGCATCGCCGCAAAGTCACCTGTCTATCGATATATTCTTTCGAGTTAATTTCGGTGAGTTTACGCAAGAACTTCACAACCTCATTCCCCCGGATCCGTTTCACCGTCGGTCAACGAGACGCAGGGAGGAGTTGCACCCCTTTGCCCTTTCGCACGAAGCGTTACGCTTCTTTATTTTGCGCACAGCGAAGAAGTGGAACTTCGTGCCTGCGTCAGTGTTTCTCGATTGGTAATTTGGAGATCTTCAAGGCAAGAGTAAATAGGCATTATTTGAGTTGGCGTGTACCATCCTCAAATGCATCATCACTTCGCATCAGGTAAGTTACAGTCAAACGCACTCAAATTTTTAATTAAAGAAAAGAAACTATCACTTTACTTTAAATATAGGCTTCCCGCGAGTTTGGGGGTTTTTGCCGTAGTTCCCGTCCTTGGATGGCGATCGCAGTTTGCAGTGCGAAGGTGGCACAATAGTGCGCGACAAGTACACATTCTCGGGAAGAGATGGGGTGGTACTCTTCTATGACCGCACCACAGGCCCTAATTTATTATCATTTAAAAAAATATGTATTGTGATGATTAATTACAAAAAGTTACAAATCAATCAATCAGCTGTATGCCCAAGGTTGTATGATTGTTTTGCAAATTGAATAGATTCCTTAGGGATAGTCGTTCATAATTACGATTAGAACCCCTTGATCAAAAGGATGACAGCTAATAAATTAGGATCTTATTTATGTGTGCGTGTGTGTGTGTGTGTGTAACGTGAGTACAGCATCGTTCACTCACACATGAGCACTATTCAATACATCTCTATCACGAGATTTTTATTTTATCTAAACTACGTTACCTTTGAATACCCCATAATGAATAACAAATCCTTGGGGGAGCCCTTTTTCCAGCAGTGGACGTCTTTCAGCTGATATGATGCTGATGATGTTACCTTTGATCTCTCTTCATTTTAGCAGTGAGTAGATGGAGATTAACTTTATTTAGAATAGGAGTATAAAACAGAAAATTAAACGATACACAGTCAATGCTTAAAGTATTCTTTAATTAAACAATATGTAACAAGTATAATTAAACCTCTCTGTCTTGCCACTTTTAATCACATTAGAATTTGTATCACACAACGCATCTGGTTTTGCTATTCTTAGACTTAGTGTAGTTAAATATATATTGTAACAGTAATTTTAACATCAACATTTATGACTGATTTGTCACTCTTAATAAATATTTATTTATGCCACTGCCAAGTAATGAGAGCCATTGTAACATGAGTGCTAGTTTGTACCGCGGGGCGAAGCTGAGTGGCACAATAGACAGCACGAGTGTTACAATGGGCAATTGCGTGCATTGGCATACAATACTTTTTCTACGACCATGAAATAAATAAAATACATTGAAATTTTTTAATATTCACATATTGAATTTTTGGAGCCAAAACCATAAAAATATTTAAAAAGTTTCATTGTAATACAGTTGTCTCGTTTTGAAATAATCATTGTAAGGCTAAGCACGCATTACGAAATTTATTCGTTACGAAAAACTATTGCAAGTCTGTGAACAACAGAAATACACTACAATCCGCGCACTGCGAAAATAAATAGTTTGAGCTGTAAAATCTGGATTTATTTAGAATTTATTTCGGACTTTAAAATCGTAAGGAATAAATTTCGTAGTGCGCGCTTAGGCTAAAACGGCTTGTAGGAATGAATAGTTTTGTAATATGATTTAAGATTATGTATTAAACCAATTACCAAATGAGAATAGAAAAAGTATTTTATGGGTTAAGGGTAGGTACTTGATTCTCTTAAAAGAAATGAGAAAATCGCGGCTAAAATTAGAAATAATCCGAAGTAGTGTTATATTATCATTTAATGATCGTGTAGTTAATTATAAACAGTACTTTCTTATTTTTGACAATATTTCATGTTTGCTTTTTCAATAACTGAAAGAGTGGTATTTCTTTTATTACCAGAACAATATAGTTTAAAAACCGAAAACATGAAATATTAGAAAAACCAACTACGCGTTCATTCAATGAATATTTTAATAGGGTTCTGTCTGTACCTTAAAAGGAAAAAAGGAAGCCTTAATGGATAACTTCATTGTCCGTCCGTCTTTCTGCCTGTCTGTTAAGAACCTTTTTCTTAGAAACGCGTGAAGGTATAAAGTTGAAATAATATCAAATACTTACACTTACTTGTAAAAATCAAGCTTCTAAGTCAACGCAATGAAAAAATGCGGCCATTTATGACGCATAATTGACACCGCAAGTAAATAAAAACCTATAGGATTCTTCCCGTTGACCTAGAATCATAAAATTTAGTAAGAAGCATGGATTCACAACACAAGTAAAGGGAAAAATCCGAAGATCGTTAATTTGTAGTTTTATAAAAAACATTTTTTTGCGATTACAAACTTACATTTGCAGATGATAAAATGATCTTAACGTATATCCATATTTAAGAGTACATTAATGAATTGAAAGCAACTCTATTTATTTGATGTAAATAAATAACACAGATGTATTGTGTGGTGGTAGGAAAACCTCGTTGCGCAGTTTTACTTATCCACAATTGGTGAGCCCTTGGCATAATCTCACCAGGATAGTAAGTGACGATGACGCCGAAGATGGGAGTGGGCTTACCAAGATTGTCCATCCCAATGGGGAACTGGCTATCTAATATTCATGCCGAAACTCATCAATGCTGTTAACATTGATCAAACAAAGTATACCACTGCTTCAAGATTTTTTTTATTATTATATCAGCTCATATACGTCCCCACCGAGGGGCTTGAGCCTACCCTGAATCAGGGCGATTAGGCCTTAGTCGACCACGCGGGCCCAGTGCGGGTTGGTCGACTTCACACATAACCTTCGAGTTTCTTCGCAGGCGTGTGCAGGTTTCCTCACGATGTTTTCCTTCACCGTTAAAGCAATCGGTAATTATATGTACGTAAGTTTTTGAAAAACTCATTGTTACATTGGCCGTCCAGATTTGAACCCGGTACCTCTGGTTAGATGGACCGAGTCGTTACCGGTTGAGCCACCGACGCTGCTTCAAGATACTTGCGGATTATTCTTAATTTTAGCCGCAATTTTCTCATTACAACATAGCACCCTTAAACATCTTTGGTTACGAACTATATAATGAAAACAACTAGTATTATATTTAAACACTACTTCAAAAGGTAACCAGTAACCACTGATTATATAATATGTAAGTACTTAAGCAATAATGCAATGGCATGTTTATTAAAATTCAACAAAATGACTTCAGTTCGACTTAATCAAAATTATAATTAGTAGGTATTTCAGGGAAGGTACGTGTCTTCCCGTGATATTTTCGCTATCCATACTGCGCCAACCACCGCCAGTGCCTGTAAACAGAAAATTATAAATGAGAAGAATGGGCTATCGGGCGGCAACGGATGAAATCTATATCAAAGATAACACTTATACAATTATTTATAATAACATGTTTGGTTTATTCTTAATGAGTTCGTACGATATGTAAATGCCTTTAGGCGTGTGATGTTCCGTTTCGCCCCACTATGAAGTATGCCTTAATACGCCATACCCCTCCTCGTAGGTTGCTTATGTGAGAGTGAGACATAATTATGTAGTGTGATTTTCATGCGGTTTTTTTCTAGCAATTACTATGTACCTAGGCTATTTGATAAATACCCGTTTACTAAATATATTAATATCACTGGCCGAAAATAAGTATACCACCCTTTTAAGCCATTTTTCAGAGGCGGGAAAAAGAAAAATAAAATTGCATTCTTTTGTTTTTTTTCTCATTTGACAGCGATTTAGTGAAAGCATGAACTTAAAATTGTTAAAATTGAGAAAGAACAGTATCGGTCTGTAATTAGATTTTTGTTTTTGGAAGGAAAAACATGTGATGAAATAAAAGTAAGAATGCAAGCGGTTTACCATGAATGTGCTCCTTCTATGACAACCGTCAGATATTGGTATAACGAGTTTAAGCGGGGGAGAACAACCGTCTTTGATGAGGATTGCCCAGGCCGGCCAATTGAGGTGACTACAGACGATATGGTTAAGAAAATTGAAAATATCGTTTTATCCGACCGCCGAATTAAACTTCGAGAAATCGTTGATGGTGTAAACGTTTCAATCGAGAGGGTACAACACATATTAGAAGAAAAATTGGGTATGAAGAAAGTATCGGCGAGGTGGGTGCCGCGTTTACTCACGGAGGAGCAAAAACGGAACCAACGGACTACTTCGGAGCAGTGTTTGGCCGTGTTCAAACGTAACCCGAAGGAGTTTCTGCGTCGTTTCGTAACCGTGGACGAAACGTGGGTTCACCACTACACCCCGGAAATGAAAGAGCAGTCGAAGCAGTGGATTTTACCGGGTGAACCTGCTCCAAAGAAAGCAAAAACCGTCCCATCGACTGGAAAGGTCATGGCGACTGTTTTTTGGGATTCGCAGGGTATTATACATATTAACTACTTAGAAAAGGGGAAAACGATAACAGGGCAGTGCTATGCTAATTTATTGGATGAATTTGACGCCGTCTTAAAGGACAAACGACCCCATTTAAAAAAGAAAAAAGTACTGTTTCATCACGACAATGCCCCGGCTCATTCGTCCAGAGTTGTGACGGCTAAATTAGCACAGTTACGCTACGAACTATTGCCTCACCCCCCGTATTCTCCAGATTTGGCCCCATGCGATTTCTTTTTGTTTCCCAACCTAAAAAAATGGCTCGGTGGTAAGCGATTTGGATCAAATGACGAAGTCATTGCCGCCACAGAGGCCTATTTTAATGACTTTCCAAAATCGTACTTTTTGGATGGTTTATTGAAGCTTGAGTATAGGTGGAACAAGTGTATAGAGTTAAAAGGTGACTACGTAGAAAAATAAATGCATATATACAAAAAAAATGTTTTGTTTTGCCATAAACGGGGACTTATCAAACAGCCCTCGTACCTAACGTAACTAATATTTTGTGCAATAAAGTATATCTCATTGACTGTTTACTCAGCTACGTCTTTGAATCTATTACTCGGCGCCACATTCCCGTTGAGCAGTGCAAGACATTGCTTCTCTATTGTAAAATATATAAGTTCATTGGGTGCAAATGGACACTAGCTAGGTCGTAGCTACTCGTACGTGTAGCCTTTTCATAAAAGAATGGACCCTTGCTACGTCGTAGCTACACGTGACCTTTTCGTAGAAGAATGGACCCATGCTCCATTTAGCTACACGTGACCTTTTCGTAGAAGAATGGACCCATGCTCCATCGTAGCTACACGTGACCTTTTCGTAGAAGAATGGACCCATGCTCCATCGTAGCTACGCGTAGCCTTTTCATAAAAGAATAGACCCTTGCTACGTCGCGTCGTAGCTGCGCGTAGCCTTTTCGTAGAAAAATAAACCCTTGCTACGTCGTAGCTACGCGTAGCCTTTTTGTCTAAAGAATAGACCCTTGCTAACTCGCTAATGGATTCGGCAACTGTACTTATGTATGACGCGACGACGCAGCTATTATACTGAAACATATTCTTGTGTCTGTTACCTGGATGAGAACAAAGAAGATCATAGGGCATTACAGTGGTGCTATGAAACTCAGCCACAGTATCAATAACACGATGACAAACTTCCATTATACTGAAGCATAGTATAGTGTGTTTTAATTCATCATATCAGCTCATATACGTCCCCATCGAAGGGCTCGAGCCTACCCTGAAATAGGGCGATCGGGCCTTAGTCGAGCACGCGGGCCTAATGCGGGTTGTTCGACTTCCACACAACCTGTGAGTTTCTCCACAGGCGTATGCAGGTTTCCTCACGATGTTTTCTTTCACCGTAAGAGCGTCGGATAAACGTACATATGAAATCTAAATTCGAAATCACATTGGTACGTGGCGGGATTCGAACCACGACTTCCTGGACAGGAGGCGGCGGCCCTAGCCGTTACGCCTACGACGCGTGTATTAATTACATGAGAATAAAAAAGACACTAACAGCCCCTATATCTCCCACAAGTCCCTTAGCTCAAGCACCAAATGCCTCCGCGCAGCCCGTGGCATAGGCCGTCACAGTGGTTAAACGGCACTCGGCCACAGTACATATGTTCTAGTATCTATTACCTGCATGAGAACAAGGAAGATTCCAACAGCCCCTATAGCTCCCACATGTCCCTTAGCCCAAGCGCCAAATGCGTCCGCGCAGCCTGTGGGATATGCCGTTGCAACGGTACAATGGAACTCGCCAACAGTACCGATGATTCGGCGACAACAGCTCACCGGTACCCCTTCTGTGCTGTTGAGCGGTACCAGCCAATCGCTTGCGTTCATCACGCCACAGCATTCGAACTGGAAAGAAGATCTAAATCAGATTCGACCACTATAAAAACATGTTTATCGTACTGTTCGTGTAGCTGCGGCAATTAGGTACCACTAGGGATGAACTTAAGTTAAACTGAAGTGGTAGAGGGATAGCTTGTAGAACAGATGGCCTTTGAGGTAGTAAATTTCTCGAGTGGCAACCGCGTACCGGAAGAAAAGGCCTTCTACACTGTAGATCGACGACCTGGTGAAGGTCACGGGGAGCCGCTGGATGGAAATTCTTGAGGGAGGCCTTTGTCCAGCAGTGGACGTCTTTCGGCTAGTATGATGATGATGAGGGAGAAACTTATTACCCGTTTCCGAACGTGCATGCTATGTCGTTGGCTGTTACTTTGTGGATAATTAATTACCAGATTGCCCAAGAAGGATACTTTGAGGTGTATGTATGTATGTTTTTTGGCTCATCGATGGATTTTAAAGTGCGAGGTGTTGTTAAATTCCTGTGATCTCCTGAATCTCATTTGTAGGATACTTACATTTTAGGCAGTCGTGTTTTTATTCATATTAAATTGATTAGATTATTTAAAACACTTGGTTATATAACGAAACTCCTATATAGCAAAACCCACATCTGACAGGTTCTGGCAGAGTACTAAAAAATATGAAGCTAACTAGGCGGGCTCTTAATTAAGAGGATTGTAAACTACGGCAAAAATTAAACTTTTATTAAAAACGGCGATAGCGGTTTTTGCCTCTAAAATCTTAACCGATTTTGACCAATTTTTAATAGGTTGTCAACCAGACTAAAAGCTAGGTTAGTAGGTTTCTTTATTAAAAATTGTTAATTAATAATAAACAAATAATGACCTTCATTAATTTTGTATGAAAACACTGTCAAAGACAATAAAATTAAACTTATTAATTGTATTGAAAAAACAAAACCTATAAAGCTAACTTTTGTTCTGACTGACAACCTATCAAAAATTGGTCAAAATCGGTGTACATTTAAGAGGTGAAAATTGCTGTCGCCCTTTGTATGAAAAATCGTAGGTTCACAATCCCTTTAAGTTAGCTCTCGTTAACAACCTACATAATATGAGGACGTTATGCTGAGGCACGCGTCTTCCGATCTCGGGAAGGTTGGTCACTCACAGGGCCAAGTTCGGAGCGGTGGAGGTTGTGGGGCTAGTGGCCAACCTTACTGTAAAAAATTGTTACGCAGGACTGTGTCATGGCTTAACGACTGCAATCTAGTGATAGTAGACGGCATCAACGGCTGAACGTGCCTTGCGAAGCACGGGAGCGATCAAGATAGGTATCTTAACGGTCACGGTTATGATCACTTAACCTACGTGATCGAAGCGCCCATGCTATCTGCACTGCTGAGCTACTAATTAAGGCTTACATCAACCTCCAAAGAACAGCTTGATTCGTGTCAGTACAAATGTCGATCGAAACTACACTGAAATAACGTTCGTAATAGTGCGCACCGTGACGTGGTGGTTACGACTAACTTTGTGAGCAATACAGATATTTTTAGAGCGATATTCTGTGAAACTCATGAAATATATAGTTGAATCACATAACTCCTGCCTTAAGATATCAAGAACACAAGTAAGACTTCGTTATAAACAATTTCTGTCGAATAGTACTACCATCGAAGATATTAAAAAAAAGTTTTTTGTAGCTTTCCCTACAACAACGAAGTAAAATGAATAAAATCAAACTTTACATCACCCAATAGGTAAACAAAATGGATAAAATCATACCTTACAACATCACACAATCATCATATCAGCTCATATACGTCCCCACCGAGGGGCTCGAGCCTACCCTGAATTAGGGCGATCGGGCCTTAGTCAAGCGGTCAGTCAGTGCGGGTTGGTCAACTTCACACACAACCTTCGAGTTTCTTCTCAGGCGTGTACAGGTTTCCTCACGATGTTTTTCTTCACCGTAAAAGTGTCGAATAAACGTACCTTTTTTTTTTTATTCACTATTGGTAAACCCTTGACAACATCTCACCTGGTGGTAAGTGACGATGTTGCCGAAGATGGAAGCGGGCTTACCAAGATGCCCCAACGCAATGGGGAACTGGCTATCTTATCTTCATGCCGGAACACACCAATGATATCAACATTGATATTTGGCGGCAAGACTTAGATAAGATGGTGGTAGCTAGCCAGGCGGGCTTAGAAAATGCCCTACCACCAACCAAACCGAGTCTTACAATTGACCCCGCCGGGAATCGAACCCGCGACCTCCTGTGTAAAGCCAGTAAACTTTGCCTCTGAGCTACGGAGGCGGTTAAAATCGAAATTCGTAAACACATTGGTATGTGGCCGGACTCGAACGACGACCTCCCGGATAGGATGTAGCGGCCCTTGCCGTTGCGCCACCGACGCTCATTACATAATAGGTAAACTGTATTTTGAACTAACATTGTTGGCCACCAGCTGTGTCAAAATTTCACTAGAGACGCTTAAAGTTAAGCTTTTCAGGTTCGTTTTCCCCTTAAGTCAGTTATCGAGATGTACTACACTTGGTAACTGAATGATCGAATAGTTACGTAACTCTAGGTCAGGGCAAACTAGCAGGCGTGTATATTGTCTGTGAAAATACTTTAGATTCCACCTCACACTAAACGCTAAACAATGGATATTGTTAAAAAAAGGTTAAATTATTTTATAAGGTTCTTTTCATAAAATTTTAGACAGTTTTAAGTAACTAATTTAAATTATTGTTTTAATCACCGGTTGGTTATTGTTTTTTAAATTTAGTTTACTGATTACGTCAGAGGGTCAAACAATATGAAAGTATTGTACATCATAAAGCCACGCCAAAGTATATATATTAGTACTAACATACAGTATGGACACTCCCTGCCGCGCTCTAGATTCCGACCTTACCCCCTCGTCTCCCCAGGTTGATACAGATTAGTTACAGTTGTCGAGCGTATTGGATTTCGCCGCCATTTTGTTTGTTCCGTCATTTCTTTTTTGAAATGTTATTTCTGGCCCGTGCACATTTTCCCGCATTGCCTTGACCTTCTGGCATACATAAATCAGCATTAATTTAAAATACGCTTAAGCAGGGAAAAGAGACTTGACGAAAATTTTACAAATAATCTGGGTTTGTATTAAAAAGGTACCTTACGTACCGTAGGCAGGCCTCCCACGCGGTGGACCGACCTGGTGAGAATCGCGGGAAGCCGCTGGATGCGGGCAGCGCAGGATCGGTCGTCGTGGAAATTCTTGAGGGAGGCCTTTGTCCAGCAGTGGACGTCTTTCGGCTGATATGATGATGATGAGGGAGGAACTAATTACCCGTTTCCGAACGTGCATGCTATGTCGTTGGCTATATCATATGATGATGAGGAATTATTGAACTATCCGTTGTAGTAAGTCTTATTGTAAAGTATCATTTAAATCGTAACAGCCATTTTTGAGAAAAAATAACGAAAATCCTGGATTTGCATGGAATGTATCTTATACCGATTTTTCCCGGAATAATAAATATCTAGTGAACTTCTTGTAGAATGCCGTAAAAATTTTAGTAACATACAAAGTTTCATTAAAATTGTGAGAGCCATTTTTGAGACAAAAAGTGATTTCTTACTACTATGGTGGTAACTCTAAAAAGTAAAGATAGGATTTAAAAAAGGGCTGGAAATATTAGAATATTATTGGCCTAACCCAAATTGCAGCCAAATGTGTTCAGTAGTTAAGGCGTTAGATCACGAGTCAGACACAAACATACAAACATACATTTTTATGGACTTTTAGAGTAAGAAAATCGATGCTCATTATAATCTCAACTTCGATTTTTTTAACCACTGCAATACCTTCTACACTTCTTCGTCACCCGCTAACGCTCGCTCCTCAGTCGCTCTACTATAAAATAAAAACTTATTTAAATTGACGATTATCCTCGTAAAATCAATTTATTAATCAATCATCTTTAATTTATTTTAACAGTATCAAGTCGACATCTTCTAATGGTTTTTTTAATATATTTTAATGCCTTATAAAAATTAACAATACAAATTGAGGGGTTATTTGGAACCGCCTCCGTGACGTAATTCGTTTCACACCAGCAGGTCGCGGGTTCAATTCCCGGTGGGGTCAACTTGTAAGACTCGGTTTGTTTGGTGGTAGGGCATTTTCTAAGCCCGCCTGGCTAGCTACCACCATCTTATCTAAGTCTTGCCGCCAAACATCAGTTTTTTTTTATTTATTTTTTTATTAAAAATTTGAGTGCGTTTGACTGCAATTCACCTGATGGTAAGTGATGATGCAGTCGAGGATGGTACACGCAGACTCAAATAATGCCTATTCACTTTTGCCTTGAAGATCCCCAAGTTATAGGAATCGGGAAACACTGACGCAAGCAAGGAGTTCCACTCCTTCGCTGTACGCATAATAAATGAAGAATCGTAACGATTCGTGCGAAAAGGTGGAACATCAACAACAAAGGGGTGCAACCCCTCCCTGCGTCTCGTTTACCGACGGTGAAAAGGGGTCGTGAAGTTCTTGCGCGCACTCTCCGAAATGAATTCGATAGAATACAGACAGACATGCGACTTTGCGGCGGTGCTCAAGGCTTTGGAGCCTGTCATTGACTAGCTGGTCGTCACCAATGAGTCTCCGTGCGCGTCGGTCGATGGCGTCCAAGGTATCCAGCTGATAGCGGGCTGATCCATCCCATAAGTGTGAACAGTACTCCATACATGAGCGGACCTGTGATTGATATAAGGTAAGCAGCTGTCCAGGTGTGAAGTACCGTCTCACCTTAGAGAGAATGCCCAGCTTCATTGCAGCAACTTTTGCCTTTGACTCAATGTAACGACCGAAGTTAAGATTGGGTGTTAAATCCATGCCGAGGAGTTCCAGGTGGTCAGATATCTGAAACGGTTCATTCCGGAGAGTTGGAGTCGAGGTAAATGGACTCCTTTTGGCGGAAAAAAGACACGCCTGTGTTTTAGAGGCATTAAACTCTACGAGGTTGGAATCACCCCATTCAGACACTGCCTGAAGTGATAGGTTTATGCGCTCTATCATGGCCTCTCTCAGAAACAGCGTATCAGCACTGTTAGCTCGTGCACTGGATAGGTATCTTTCTACAACCGTGCTATCGTCCGCATAACCAAGTCCGCATACCTAGTTTCAGCAGATCGTATAAGTGAAGCAGAAATAGTGTTGCGGAAAGAACAGAAGATCCCTGAGGTACCCCGGCATCAATCGCCAATAGGTCTGAGGAACAGCCATCAACGACCACTCGAATAGACCGTTCCCTCTGGAAATCAGCTACCTTGTTACACAATCCCACAGGAAGACCATAAGAAGGAAGCTTGCCAATAAGGCTAGCGTGCCAAACCCTATCAAAAGCCTTCGAGATGTTGAGTGACACAGCGAGAGCTTCGCCATGCTTCTCGATGGCCTCGCCCCATATATGCGTACACTAGAAGATCTCCAGTAGATCGACCTCGGCGAAATCCGTCATAAGGAGGTCATTGTCTTCTAGGTATGCCAGAATGCGGGTGTTCAATACACGCTCCATAATCTTACAGATTACGGAGGTGATTGCTATAAGGCGGTAGTTTGCGGGATCGGCACGACTGCCTTTTTTGGGCACCGGCTGCACGTTGGCCAGCATCCAGGACTTTGGGACTATACCTGTTTCAAGAGAGAGGCAGTACAGACGTGTCAGAACAGGAGACAACTCAGGAGCGCAGTTCTTTAGCACTATAGCTGGTATACCGTCAGGTCCACTGGCTTTGTTCACGTCAAGATTGCGAAGTGTTTTGAGAACCTCCTTTTGCTTGATACGGATAGGGGGCATAGTAGTATCACAAGGAGATAACTGGGGCGGTATTCTATTCGCTGTATCAAGACGTGAATTTTCGGCAAACATAGAGGCAAACAGATTAGCCTTCTCAGTTGCCGTGTGAGCCAATGATCCATCAGGTTTCAGCAGTGGAGGCAAAGACGAGCGGCAAAAGTTCGCTCGACCGATTTCTAAGGACCAAAACGCCTTACTCCCAGAGGGGTAGGAGGCAAGTTTTGATCCAATACGGCTTATATGGTCGAGTCGTGCCCTACGCAGCGTCTTTTTGTAGGACTTGGCGGCTTTATTGAAGGCTTTCTTTTTATCTCGGGTGTCCGGAGCTTTACGATTCCGAGCATCAGTCCAAGCCTGGTAAGCTGAATGCTTTAGTGCTTCGGCCACTGAGCATTCAGCATTAAACCACGGGCGAGCTTTACTCTCGAGAGGAATGTCAGAAAACGGGATATAATATTCTATAGCCTGACATATCACCCTCGAGATTTCTGTCGCACAGCTCGACGGATCCCTGGAAGAAAAGCACATTCGCCGCCAAGGAAAAGATGCTAAGAAGTGGCGCATCTCATCCCATTCTGCTGACTTGTACTGCCATACCCGTCTAGAACCCCTAGGGCTGGGATCAGGTGGTGAACAAGACAGTACAGACTTCACCAGACAATGGTCAGACGTACCCAAAGGTGACGATAATGACACGTTATATCGGTCTGGTTCTGTTGTCAGCAGAAGGTCCAAACAATTATCCGTTTCGCCTTCAACGTCCGGCACACGCGTCGCCTGGTCTACCAGCTGGGTAAGATTTAGCGACAAAGCGAGTTTGAGCGCTTTTCTCCCAGCATGGTCGGTCTTCTGGTATGGTAACAGCCACTCCTTATGGTGAGCATTGAAGTCCCCCAGAAGGACCAGTTGTGCTGACGGGTACCTTAGTTGAGCCTCATCGGCGGCCTCACACGCAGATGTTCAATTAACCTGGTTGTCTCCTGATCTCCGCTGTGCGATCGGTATACACAAGCGTAGACTATTTTATCTTTGGCAGTGTCGACCAACACCCAGAGCGTCGAAAAAGAGGAGTTTTCACGGTTACGGAGACGCTGGCAGCAGATGTTGTCGCTGACATAGACACAGACACCGGCGCGCGCTTTGAAATTGTGCTCCAGGGTGTACCCTGGGTACTGCAAGTAAGACGCTTCTTCCGGGCATCTGATTTGCGTCTCCGTAAGAAAGAGTAGCTGCGGCTTGTCGGTCTCTAGATGGTAGTGGACTGCATCGAGATTTGAGTGCAACCCTCTGATGTTGTCGAGGTGCACTTTTATTGGGAGGAAGTGCCGCCGCTGTACAACTCTATTTCTTTTCTTGACTTTTTTCATGTTTTTCTTTTAAAAGATGTGAATAGGCAAGGAAGGCGGAAGTTGTACGAGGCACCGACCAGAAACTAGTGGTGAACACAGAAACGCTGCACTGAAGGATAGACTAGTCTGGAGACTGCGGGGACGCCCGAACCCCCCTGGAGATGGCCATCGGGTCCTCCCTTCCAATCGCCAATTGGCACGATGAAGCATTCCGGGATTTTTCGTGAGGTGGTGGGGCAGCCTTTCATAGGTGGCTAGCCTACTAATTGGGCCCCCTACTTCCTACTAGTGTTAACAACATTGATGTGTTCCGGCTTAAAGATAAGAAAGCCAGTTCTCCATTGAATTGGGGAATCTTGATAATCCCGCTTCCATCTTCTGTAACCATCAGAAGAATATTTAAGATGAATTCATATGTCACAGGCATATTATAAATTAGCTGTTTCACGAAACGGTGTGGCTCTTTGTAAACTATACTGAGCAAAAAAACACCGAATAAAATCGAGTCAGACGGACAGACGGGTAGGTTAAGTCAGCATGTGTGTTTCTATCGTGAAAAGGAAGCCTCGCGTTCCTGGGGCTCAGTACGTCTCTATTCAATTCGAAGTTTTTTACTCAGTAGTTTTACAAAGCGATGCGGCGTTTTGTAAAACGGCTTAATTCCACAAAATGACTGCGACTCATATATTATTATACAGTGCCCGCGACTTCGTGTGCGTGGAGGTTTTGAATTTTCTTACGGGAATTTTCCTATATGTTCCTATATGTTAACCTGGGCTATAATGTAGGCTTGATAAAGCTGCGTATTTCAATAATACTTATGTAAAATAAATAAATAAATACGCAGCTTTATCAAGCCTAAATTGACTGGTTATTGAATCAACATTTTCCAAGTGGCAATTTTCCATCGTCAATGGGTAGCGGTTTTGGCGACAGATTAGTGCAATGGTATCCTTGAGCACCTGGTTTTGTACCGTTGTGTACCCTTCAACGGCCAAGTCACACAACATTAACTATAATAATAAAGAAATCTCAGTAAGGAACCTTTGACTTGGCACGACTTTGTCTAGTTTTTATTACTTTTTAGAGATAAACAAGCAGCTCCATCGAGACTTGTCTAGTTTTTTACAGAATGTTTTTAGTAGTATATCCTTTTTTTTGACATTAGCTGTTTTTCCAAACAACCCCTCAGTTGAGTAAACTACAATATGTAGTAAGTTTTAGTAATCTTGTGAGGATTCTTACTTAAGAGTCTCCAGCAGGCTCGAGTTTCCATACAAACGTAGTTCAGCTTTATTACAAAAACTACATGACAGATTAAATTCAAACTTTGCAAATATATTGAGGAGACACATATAGATGTAATTAGATTTCGATGTACTAATAAAAAACGGAAAAAAATAAGAGCAGTTTCAAACTTTCAGTACAAACTAATTTAAGCCTTCGTTTAGTTACGTTAGAATTTACTACGATAAAAACTAATTTCAAACATCGATATATGTCTACTCAATATATTTACAAAGTTTGGATTTAATCTGGCATGCAGTTTTTGTATTAAAGCGAAACTACGTTTGTATGGAAACTCGAGCCTCCTGGAGACTCTTAAGTACACTATTCGGGGCTATCACAAATTTTACTCCAAGTGCTATACGTAAAAAAATACTAAAACCCGACTATGGAAAAGTATAAAAACGAGAGTTTCCCGTCTGAAATCTTACCATTTATTTTTCCCTTCATCTGCGGTAATAATTCCTTCGGTTGAGGATATATGTAGGTATGCATAACTTATCTGATTCGTTAAACATATTTTTATTGTTATTGTAAGTATTTAGCGAGTAGACGACTGTGAGCACCTAGACAAACCATACAGGTATAATGGTGCTAGATGATTGATTGTTTTGTGTACATAATAGCCGTAGTCGTGTACCAGATTTGATGAAATATTTACAAATAATTTAGATTTTTATGGGAGGTACCTTATTCAGATTTTACCTGGAATGACTAGCTATGGCGTAAAGTTGATCATATTAAGGTATAATATTGTACAGAGTTTCATCGAAATTGTTATAGCCATTTTTTAGGTTAAAAATAAAAAGTTTTTTTACTATGGTGCCACCTTAAATAATCAATATAGGGAAATATAAAAAAATGGGTGGAGATTAAAAAATAATATTGTCCTAACCCAAATTTCATCAAAATCCGTCCAGTAATTTGGACTCAACAGCCCTAACGAACACACACACAGAAGTACATTATTTTTTATTTTAATGTTTTTTTAGACTATTCGAGTAGGAATAAAATAAGATCCAGATCAAAATCTCAACTCGAGTTTATGCCATTACTAACTTAAGTTTTTTTTTGGGAATTCACTATGATGTTCATGGAATATTTTTTAATAGCGTCCTTTATGATTTAATGCCCCGTATTGTGATGGTAAATATTTTAATTTTATTATTGTGATTTCAGCCACAATTAAGAAAATATGTGCTAATTTAGTATGCATACTGTATTGGTTAGATGGACCACCATCCGATTGCTTTAACGGTGAAGGAAAACATCGTGAGGAAACCTGCACACGCCTGCGAAGAAACTCGAAGGTTGTGTGTGAAGTCGACCAACCCGCACTGGGCCCGCGTGGTCGACTAAGGCCTAATCGCCCTGATTCAGGGTAGGCTCGAGCCCCTCGGTGGGGACGTATATGAGCTGTAATGATGATGATGATGACTGTATTGGTATCAAACTAGTTTCTTCATAACTCACCGCGCACAAGATGAGAAGTCACTTACGTCTTTCTGTACTTCGTCCCACAGCCGCGTCACCTCGATACTCTTGTTAGGGTACAGCTCCATCGTGTTGGCCAGCTGTTGGTGGATGAGGGCTACGGCGCTGCCCTTCAGCGCATACCCGGCTATACAGGCCGACAGCTGGAACACGAAGATCAGGATCATGGCGCCAGCGAACTGAAAAGAGAAGTAACATCTTACTAATGATTGTCAAAATGTGTTAGTGTATTAATTTGTTTGTGTGTCCTATTTTAACGACGTTTTTTGCTCGGAGATAGTTCACGATGTGCGGGAAGTTACATCGTCTACTTTTTATCCCGTGAATAGGCTGACACGAAGAGTGTCGGTGGCGTAACGGCTAGGGCCTCTTCGAAAGGTCGAGGTTCGAATCCTGCCACGTACCAATGTGTTTTCGAATTTAGATTTCACATGCACGTTTATCCGACGGCCTAACGGTGAAGGAAAGTATCGTTAGGAAACCTGCACATGCCTGGGAAGAACTCGAAGGTTGTATGTGAAGTCGACCAACCCGCACTGAGCCTGCGTAGTCGACTAAGCCCCGATTACCCTAATTCCGGGTAGGCTCGAGCCCTTCGGTGGGGACGTGTATGAGCTGATATAACGATGATTGTCCTGATTTCATGTCGTTTTTTGCACAGAGATAGTTCACGAGGTGGGAAGTTACATCGTCTACTTTTATCCCGTGAAAATGACAGAAAGTTTTTTTTAAATTTACTATTTTTGATTTATTTATTTCACGTCACAACAGGGATTGATTTAGACTCTCCAATTATCCAAAACTCGAAAGGCAGCATCGAAATTCAAGGCCGAGGTCGAGATTCATTCTATACAAGCACGATGGGAGGCAAGGAGTCTATAGAAGACCAGGAGAGAGCTAAAACCAAGATTGCATTGAAGAGAAAGTGTCATACGGCGGAGGCTCCACACACGACACGTGTGGGCTGGAATTTCTTCCGAAGGCCGCACCGAGCTAGTGGTGATCGAAAATGGAACTTTAACTGCAGAGAGATACCTGAATGAAATCTTATATGAGTATGTAGGTGTAGGCCCATTTTTAGTACACATTGGCGAGAACGCCATTTTTATGCAAGATAACGCATATAATAGAAGCACTGATATAGGAATAGAAGAATATTCCTCAGCATCGGATCAGAAATCTGGTAGAAAGCATGCTAAACCGTGTAACAGCTGTTTTGATAGCTCTAGGTGGTAATACTGGAATGTGTGAGAATTGCACATTTGACACCGTAGCACATTTTTCGAAATCTAGTGAAAAATGGAAATTTTTACTTAAAAAATAAACTTTACAATCTTAAACTTTTATGACCTATATTTATTTTTATTTAAGCATTATTAAATTGTTTATAATACAGTCTTTATTTCATAAAGTTAGTTACAATATTCTTGAAGTTATTGAGGTTTTTGTTACTGATACGTTTTCTTTGCTGTCGAGTGTACGTGGCTTGAAAAGTCGTCAAATAAGTGTTTAATGTTGGAAGCCTTTGTGCAAGGACTGCCCATAATTTCCATATTGAACTCTTGTCAAAATTTTTGTTTTTTCGTGTACGAAGTAGTTTTTTGTTTGTATATTTCATATTCCTTAGATTACGAAAAGATATTTTTTTCTCATGTCAATTTTTGAAGGTAATAATATGTTCCTATTAATGATCTCAGGTCATATCTAAAAAAATGCCTAATGTTTTTGTAGTGCCTTAAATACTTTATAAATAGTTATGAACTTTATATTCAAGATGAACCTTAAAGGTTATTTTGATAAGTATTTACACATTAATGAAAAAAATAGCGTCCACAGTTAAAGGTTAATACAACATTCAGTTTTATTTCATACTTGTGTAGGTAGTTCCATATTTAATATGTATTTATTGTCAGAAACATTATCTGATGTGTTCTGTTCAATATGCACCTCAGTGTAACAAAGGTTATGAAACCTATTATGAAATGATTCCCCTTATTTTGAGTTGATGTAATGAAATGAGTTTAGTCTGAGGGGAGTTGGACCACGTCAGCACTAATTTATAACTCGTCTAGGAGAGGCAAAATTACAAAACCAAACCCATCCGGAACACACCAATTCTGTAAAAATTTATGTTTGACGGTAAGACTTAGATAAGATGGTGGTTATTTTATTGATATCTAAAAAACCCTGATTAGGTCACTGAATCACTCACTGATGATCATTACAATTCTTAGGGTACTTCCTGGAGTCCTAGAAAGCTGTGTATGTAAGCTAGTGTTAATACAAAAATAATAAAAAAATTCTAAAACTTAGAAATTTTGCCCCTCCAACCCCTTAAACTAGGGGATGGAAATTTGTATAAGACTTCCGCAAATTTTCATGCTAGAGGGCTGAAAGTTGATGTAGGGACTCCTTATTATAAATAAGAATATACAAATATTTCAGGATTTTTAGTGAATCACCCCCCACCCTTTAAATAAGGGGATGGAATAAAGCGCCCACAAAATGCCTAATGGAAACAGAAAAAATGAACAAAATAAAAAAATATTGTCATAAGAAATTAAAAAAGAAGTGAAATCACACCAAAAACATTTTCATGTAAAATTTTGCCAAGACGAGACCATATGGCTTGCACTGTCAAAAAGTTTATCAGATCGCATGTAGAGTCAAGCTTCTAACTCTACACGCCATAATTCTACAAGCCCTCACTTCACAAACTCTAAAGCTAAACTCTAAAACTCTACTCTAAGCGCTACCATCACATGGGCGTAAGGTGAAAAAATGTATTCACTGTTCATTACTTTTCTGTTCTACATATTTTGACTAAGGTGTAGAGTTTGTGAAGTTAGGACTTGTAGAATTAGGGCGTGTAGAGTTAGAACCTTGGCTCTACATGAGATCTGATAACTTTTTGACAGTGCTAGCTGGTCTCGTCTTGGCAACATTTTACATAAAAATGTTTTCTGTGGGGTTGATTTGTCTCTGAATATAAAACACACAGACCTTCAAGGCTGGTCTTACATTTTGAAAAACACTAGCCAGTAAGTACGCAAAGCTAAAAAAAATAAGCTAAAATACGTTAATGTATCTATTCTGTTTAATATAGGGGGTTCCCCGTGGCTCCACCCGCGTTTTAAATTTGGTCGGAAATTAAAATACCGGTGTGCGTTTTTTTTTGTTTTTTTGGTTATTCCTCTCATCCTAAACGATTTTGATGATTTTTTTAGTGCTTATGAGGTCACCTAGATATGGTTTTTAGCTACAGTTGGACATGGTAAGTGACTCTGTTGAAAAATTCTGAATCAACAATAACGTCACCTAGCGGGTTCTAAACCATATAACTCAACTATAGCTCAAAACCATCCAAGTGTATTCCCCATAAGTACAGAAAAAAGACTGGCCAAGTGCGAGACGGACCTACGCAAAGTAGGGTTCAGTCGTTTTTTTTTAATAATTGCAAATGTATGTTTGTAAATACAAAATGGTTTTTGCAGTTGGTTATAAACATTTTATATAGAAACTCTATTACTTTTTACAAATTCAACTGCAGTAAGCACAATTACTCCTAAACTAAGGAAGACTACTACAGCTAAGCCGTGATAGTTTTCGTTGTGATGATTATATGTCCTACTATTTAAAAAAAATAGATGTCCTGAAATAGCCGTTTAGCTGGTAGGGAAGGAGGGGGGGCACAATTGACTCGAACAAAAATCCTCTTTGCATGTAGGGGAGGTACTTTAAAAAAAAATGCAAGATTTTATTTTACTGCTTTATCGGCGTGATTAATATGTATACCCAACCCATGTCTATATACAGCGTTCTAGTAATAATAGTGTCTGAGCTACGCCGCAGATAAACAGACAGACATGGTGAAACTACAAGGGTTCGTTATTGACTATGGAACCCTAAAAATCATCAAATTCAGTCGATTTGTTTAGGAGAAAAAGAATTACAAACACACGCACACCGGTATTATCGCATCTGTTCAGCGAAAATACAAATAGCATTGTGACATTTTGCCTGCGATGTTACTAAGTGGGGCAGACGACTATGTCGACTCCAAATTAGATTAACTAGAATTATATTAGTGATCTTATTCCGAACGTGTAGTGCGATATGTACCCACATCGCTTCCTAAAAGCAAAAATTGTTTATTGTGATGTATAAGGTAAATTTGATGTGCTTCCTGGCATGACCACACCAGGATCTTGCTCGTTTCGCAGTGCTCGCGTTTATCCTATTGGTGTTTTTCCAAGCGTATCATAGCGCTCCCGTTGATGTCTATCAATGAGTGGCTCAAACTCAAATAACTCTTTATTGTACATCAAAATAAATAAATGCATATATAAAATTTAATTAACAACTAAGAGACGTAAAATTTAGTGTTTTTTTAGGCATAACATAGCGCTCCCGTTAATGTCTATCCAAGGAGTGTTTCGTTACGCGTAGCATAGCGCTCCCGTTGATGTCTATCATATGACTGATTCGTAAGGTGTAGCATAGCGCTCCCGTTGATGTCTATCCAAGGAGTAATTTGTTAGGCGTAGTATAGCGCTCCCGTTGATGTCTATCGTATTAGTGTTTCGTTAGGTGTAGCATAGCGCTCCCGTTTATGTCTTTCATATAAGTTTTTCGTGAAGTATAGCGTAGCGTTCACGTTGATGTCTATCATATGAGTGTTTCGTTAGGCGTAGCATAGCGCTTCCGTTGATGTCTATCATATGAGTGTTTCGTTAGGCGTAGCATAGCGCTTCCGTTGATGTCTATCCTATGAGTGTTTCGTTAGGCGTAGCACAGCGCTCCCGTTAATGTCTATCCTATAAAGTGACTTATATTATCATCATCATATCAGCTGAAAGACGTCCACTGCTGTACAAAGGCCTCCCCCAAGGATTGTTACGACTTGTCCTGCGCTGAAACATAACGCTCGGTTGATGTCTATCCTATAAGTGTTTTGTTAATCGTAGCATAGCGCTCCCATTGAATATCAATCCCTGTTTCGCTATGCGAAAACGCTTCGTAGGCGTTCCGTCCGTTTATTAAAGTAGATTTTTATAACTGGGAATTACTTAAATTATAACTGTTACTATCAGCCCGTAATTAGTCTACTATTGGAGATATGATTATTAAATAATAATCGGTAAAACGATCATCAATGTTAGCATACTTACTCGTACTTAGACATATTTTAACCGTGCCAATATATTACCTAATTTGTTTGTTTTATTACATTAGACTTTTAACTTAAATTCCAGAAATTCTTTATTGAATAAAAGTTTGTACCTAATTATAATGACAAATATAATTTTCTGTCTAAATATTATATTTTTGTTTTGCTTCTGTAGTTAGGTAGGCATATCAAATCTACGATATATCTTTAAAAAGTTTTAAAAAATCTAAACTCGTAAACACCCCTAGCTACGTAAACAGTTTTATGGGGTAAGTATCTATTTGTAATTTTTAATACCATTAATTAGGAACCTACCACCATTAATTAACATATTGATTGCAACAACTGATTGTCCGATAGTCCGACACACATAACATAACGATGTGAGACCACTTTCCTTCAAAACTATTGGATTGTGACGTTGCGTGCGTTTTATTTAACCAGTGACTGATCCTAGCACGGACATGTGAAATCGCATAAAATCGCATATACTTAAAATCTTGGAAATTATAAATAAGCAGTTAAGGCAAGGTATTGATTGGAACAGCTGTCTCTGTCTTTTTCTTTACGTGTAAAGAGTACAGAAAGTAACCACACTTTTTCATTTTTTCAATGCTTTTTAGTTTCAATCAAAAACTACAATGAAAGGTTATAAAATAATAACATAAGTCAGTTTGTATTAGCATAACTAATATTGTTGTATATTTTTTTTAAATATGTACTTCATAATATTAGTCATAACTAGAGTTGAAAGTAACGGTGTAGACCTACCTTTGTGATTTTTTCTATTTAACCAAAACTGCTCAATCGCGTTTCTAATAGCTTTTGACTTTAAGGATCATCATCAACAATAAGGGTGTTTTTTCAACCTTAGGTTTTTTTACGTTTAGGAGTAATTAACGTTAAAAATAACGAAAATCTGTAATATTACCGCCTTAATACGTGTGTTTTAGCTAGAAGGATTAGGTATAATATTAATTAGTACCTACTTAAGACAAATACATCGCAGTAATTTGTGATAAATTTATGTTATTGTAACGTTTTTTCCAGTGCACCAAAATAAATGCGATAAAGTGCTTATAGGTTAATTTTTTTTGCTACCTCTGGCATAGAGGAATAACAATTCGATCCCGAGGCATTCGGCACCAACGGCTTAACGTGCCTTTAAAAGCACAACAACGATCTTTATAAATACCATTAATAGTCAACCCCATTCACGCATTGTGTCCGTAGTCAGTTTTTTTTTTATCGTATGGCTAAAGTCAGATACAGAAAATTAATATTTTTTCGTAACTATAGAGAATTATTCCACATAGAAGCTTCGTCGTTCAATTTGATCAGGTCTTCCGAGGCGCGGCCGGTTTACGAGTCGATACTTGTACTTGAAATAATTTTCGAAAAACCTAAAAATATTTAGGTGCAAACTTTAATTGGAATAGAACTTTAATTATGTATTTCGTTTTCTTCTCATCTAATCCTTTTAATTGATACCCATATTATGGGAGTGCATAAAAAAATACCTGGTCCGCCATCTTTGGGAGTCCGCCATATTGTATTTATAATGACGTCACTTACTACATTCACACCCTACACAGGAAGCCTGATCGAAGCGATCGTAGCTTAATACTACAACGCTACAAAAAGCATCGGTGGCTCAATGGTAACGACTCGGTCCTCCTAACCAGAGGTCCCGTGTTCAAATCTGGACGGCCAATATACCAATAAGTTTTTCGATACATATACTTACAGATTGCTTTAAATGTGAAAGAAAACATCGTGAGGAAACCTTCATATCTGATTCCAGATGTGTTTGTTGATCGCCTTGCACACATCCGCAGGTGTAAATCTAAGTTCCCTACATTTTTAACCTTAATTTTTTATTCAGTAGGTTCAATACCAAAGTATAAGATTAGATAAAGTAGTGTAATAAACTGCACATAACTAGGTAACTACACTCATACGACACTATTAAAAATCTCGCCAAGCCTCGGTTTTTAAACTCATACTCGTGTTTTAATAGCCCTCATTATTCAACAGTTTCATAAAATACTATTTTATTTTATTCCATACTAGGTGTCCCGGCGAACTTCGTTCCACCTTACACTACACTACTCTACTCTACCTTACACTACCCTACCCTACACTACCCTACCCAACCCTACACTACCCTACCCTACACTACACTACACTACCCTACCCTACCCTAGAACTACACTACACTACCATACCCAACCCTACGCTACCCTACACTACCCTACCCTTCGGTACACTACACTTCCCTACACTACACTACCCTACACTACCCTACCCTACGGTACACTACACTACCCTACCCTACCCTACACTACACTCTACACCGATACTACACTACCCTACCCTACATTTTTTATTGATGAATACCATATTTTAATACTTATTATCCTATTCCTGACGTAGACAAATGCAAAAACACAAAAATCATAAAAATCGGTCCAGCCGTTCTTGAGTTATAAATGGTGTAACTAACACGACTTTCTTTTTTATATATAGATATATGTGACAGGCAAATTGTGTGATTAGTCATTTTATATACGGTCAGGCAAATTGTATAGTTCGTCCGTATATGAAGAGTCAATGCCGAGTCAGGAAAATTGAAAAAATGCAGTAACGGCAGATTGTAAATGAGCTCGCGAAGCGAGCGATGTTTGGTTCGGTCAGGTTTGATTGATTTAACTGTACAGTTGCCTGACCGTGTGTATAATGACGAATTATAGAGTATGCCTGCGACATATATACATTTGGAGTATGGTCGCTGAATGGACCTCATGTGGTACATAATATATATTTTTCTATTTGTATTGTTAAGCCGTACGAAGCCCTCGGAAGTACCTACAAGTTTTTAGTAACGCTAATTTTCTGAAATGCCCTTCGGGATGACGAAGATGACGTTCACGAATTCACGTCAAGAAGACGTGAGCTACCTATTCTGCATTAAAAAGATCATCATCTTTCTTTTTTATTCTTGGTATTTTGTTTTTCCTTAGATATTATATTTTCTCATCGCAAAGGGTTTCCTTAACTCACCGTCATATTAATGATATAGTTCTCCGTGAGCGCACCATAGAAGCCAGCGAAGGAGATCAGGAAGATGATGACTCCTGTCGCGATGCAGAACGCTGGTAGAGAGAAGAACCGGTCAGCGAGAAACTCGTGGTAGCCATTGTAAGCAGATTGGACTGACCCGCCCACCGCTAGCACTACAATGCCTGTTATCTGGAAACAGTTGGTATTTTAAATTAGATTAAATTAAAAAACTTTAAAACAAAAATAAAGCACACTTCAATGTCACCAAAGTACATTAAAAAGTAGCCAAGTGCGTGTCGGACCACGGTTCCGTAGTGTTTTCAAAAAATAGATGTATATTTTAAAAAACAAAATTATATTTTCAGTTGGTTATAGAACAATTTTGTATGAACTTTTTACAATTCCAACGCACATCAAGTTGGTCGACTATTACTCCTAAACTAAGAAAGCCTACTTACTTACATAGTTTTCCTTTTAAATTTATTATATGTCATATTATTATTAATATTTTACAGAGGTCCTGAAATAACGGTTTAGCTGGCTTACACTTGACTCTAGCAAAAATTTGCACTTCAAAGCGTAATATTTCACAAATGGATCACTGAATCAAAAAATGGTTTTCACATACCAGCATAATTTTTGAACGACCTATCCAGCGATAGGGGTATGAGATAGACGAGAAAAAATTCACCCACACTTTTAGGTGTAGGGCCTAACCTAAAAAAATATTTTTTTATCTAGATTTTATTTTACTACTTTTTTGGCGTGATTAGCATATACACCCATGCCGAATTACAGCTTTCTAGTTTATAAGTCTCTTAGTTATACCGCAGACAGACGTACATGGAGAAACTATAAGGGTTATTTTTGTCAACAGAACTCTAAAAACGGTGAAATATTAATAAATTAAATTTGTCCACTGCTTATCATAGCTATCTCAAAAAAATTCTACAACGATTTGGTCCTACGCTGCTTGCATCCAGCGACCAATTCACGAGTAACTTGTAAAGCTACTTTCTGTATTTGGCACCGACTTCATAAATAGAAAATTTTTGAAAATTATTATACGATGTTAATAGTAATTATTTTAATGTTTTAAGTGTGCTTCGTTGCCACTAAATTCGGCTTTATTTTATTTTTAACCGACTTTTTTAGTTTCTGTTTTAGTTTATATTTTTCCCTTTTTAATGGCCCTTGGGCAAAGCTGGGTAGGCCTACAGAAACTGAGATCAGATAGCTTTAATTCTACATGTAGTAGACCGGATACTTGTGCCACACAGAAGGTGCAAACTATCAAATTGTATTGTAGGTCTGTGTTAGGCTGGCTTTACACAGCTGGAATTCCTCTCTGAATCCATAATATATAAAGCTCGGATTTGCGTATAATTACATTATGTTCCCCAAATATTGTGACCTTTTCCAAATCCGGGCTAATAAATTATGAATTTTCTTGTGTAAGGCCAGCCTAAGACGGATGGGACTCAACTGGAACAAACGGATCTGAGCCTGGTTCCTAGTACCCCGCACTCAATCAACTTATTCCTTTTTTTTACAATTGGTGGGCCCATAATGAATTGTAATTGGTTTTCTTTGTAATTGTCAATGTGCCCACCAACATTCGCACGAATCAGACCAGTACAACCCGTTTACTCGTATCAAGCCTAACTTTATTCCATTTATTTATTTTATTTTTTAGTTTTATGTACACAGGATACATAAAATACACACAAGGTCACACAAAGAGTACAGCTTTGTTTGTAATTTTCAGCATAACGTACTCAATAAAATGCAATACGCGTAGTTGGGTATACTGATAGCTTTTGAGGAGTTCTGTGGTGAATCTTCAATGCCCAGACTGCACTAGGTCCTTGTAACAAAAAAAAATATTTCGCTAAATTATCAATAGACGACGCAATACGAGTATGTATTTCTAAACCACGGAAAGGCAACTTCATCATCATCATCATATCAGCCACAAATCGTCCACTGCTGGACAAAGGCCTCCCCCAAGGATTTCCACGACGACCTGTCCTGCGCTGAAAGGCTACTTATTTGTCCGTATTTTTTTTTTCTTGTTTGTCCTGAACGGATATTTATTAGATTTTTTAAGACCTTAGTAACAAAAAAGAACCATCTCAATCTGTTTAT
The DNA here is from genome assembly GCA_947284805.1 of Coleophora flavipennella. Classification (NCBI taxonomy): domain Eukaryota; kingdom Metazoa; phylum Arthropoda; class Insecta; order Lepidoptera; family Coleophoridae; genus Coleophora; species Coleophora flavipennella. The sequence continues at coordinate 2,194,343 of OX369285.1, read as the reverse complement.
ATCTATTTATCAAAGACTAGATTTTGTCAGCGGGTTCGCTCGCGTGTACACTGTACATAGTTTCTATGACTGTCTTCGAGGGCGCGCAGTGCGCGAGCCGCAAGCGGCTCGCGAGCGTGGAAAAATGTAGCCTATGTGTTGCTCCAGGTCCTAATCTGTCTACCTAATTTTAGCCAGATACATTCAGTAGTTTTTGCGTGAAAGTGTAAGAAACATTCATACATGCAAACTTTCGCGTTTTCAATATTAGTAGGATATGCGTAAACATATATGTATTTAAAATATACATTCTTATTTCTTTGGAAGGCGGCTAAAAAACCGGCCGTGTTAGTCGGGCTCGCGCACTAAGGGTTCCGTACTTTCACATAATATTATTGTGTATATACAAAGAGTACAAAAATAATATTCAATTCAACATAAAAGATATCAACGATCAACATGATTTTTTTTTTTCATTAAATCCTTAACGCGAGTTAATTTTTATTATTGAGTAGCAATAAAAATAAATTATACGGCAGTCCGCACTAAACTTTCTCGACAATTTTTTTTAGTTTATTTTTTATTTCATACAAAAATTGAATAAAAATAATGTAATAATTTTGATAAATTCATATTGCATGACCAAATATATACTTATTCGCAATACATGTCAATTCAATAGCAAATTGAATTTGTAGGAGAACAATACAAACACAATTTTTCCCAGACCAATGGGTATTCATATGTGATAAACATTAGCAACGCCGACATGCAAAGTTTATCAAAATCGTTAGAGCCGGTTTTGAGAAAAAAAATAGTTGTTGTATGACAGCTACTCTACGGTTTAACGGTACGAAGAAACTTTTGATAATCCCTCGATGAAAGAATTAAAAACTCTTAAGTTCCAAATTTGGTCCCAATCGGACTGAAGATATAGCCTCCAGAGTCAAGCGTGACGGACGGACGCAGCCGGAATTGAGATATTCGCTTTTTCGGTATGTTTTAATGATACAAAACACATTTTCACGAAATTGTAAAAGCATTAATTTCGTGATAACAACACTTCTTCTACCCTATGTAGGTAAGTACGTACCGTACTGCGGGGTCGAGACAGTAATAAGCTCCATGACCGAAATCCCGACCGATCATCATCATCATCATCAAGCTCCAATATATACTTAATCACCTACTAGTAAATTAATAATAAGGAAACTGAATCACTAAATACTTTAAATACTGTTTTTGGTTTTAAGAATTATTCGGAAATTACCGACGAAATTGCGAAAATGTCAAGGTTGGATTAACATACTGAAACTCCAAATAAAAAACCTACTGAAAGTTGCTAAAACTTAATTACTTTTATTCTTTTGAAAACTTCAAGGCCAAAACATGACTTTTTGCTGTGACCCAAAGACAACAGGGGATATTTGTTCTAGCGTTCGCCAACCGTTGCCGCGGCACGCTCTGTTTGCGCGTTGTCTACCATGATTCATGTCAAACCTACCAGCTCGTCGCATCTCTCCTCGCTTGCTACCTAACCACCCCCAGCCTGAACCCCACTGATTTTTGAAGAAAAACTTCTTTACGTGAAGAGTAAGCTGGTGGATGCGTGACGAGAGCGTTACGAAAGTGTGTTCAGGCGAAGCGAACGGAAGTTGAGAGGGATATATAAATTCGTGAAGATAGAAAGAGAGATACTATTTATTTTTGTTTACCAACAAAATCGGTTGCCAAGGCAACAATATCGGTTGTCGAAACAATCAAAACAAACAAAAGATAAAAAAGATTTGCTCATTATCAGAGGATAATAAAACTCTTTTCATAAACTGTCTATAATTCCATATGACAAAAAAGATTTTTATTTTCATACATATAGACGGAGCTAAAGAAGTTTTACTTCAGTCGTGTGTTCTCGTTTTTTTTTAAAGCAGAACAGTCAGTATTTCTTTCGGAAGTTTAGTAAATATATAGAGTATTTTAGTATTTTTATTTTCTTAAGTTTGACGGTACGAAGAAAAATGTTCTTCTAATGGAAAGAAAATAATAAATATCTACTCTCATATCCTCTCGTCAGTTGACTGTATTTATTGCACTTTGCCCTATCTGTTGAAACCGGAAGTCGGATTTTCGAGGTAGACTTTTACTTTGGATGGATTTTCTCCGATTCTAGAGTGAATTATGTCAATTGACATTGAAATTCTTATTATAAATTGATTAATCTTTATTTACTTACAAGCATGTCTATACAGATACTCAATTATAGTTAAAATAGAACTTTCAACATAGGATACTGTTCTATTTAGATGATTTTCGGTTATAATTTTTAAATAAATCAAAAATCAGATCTCAATATTTATTCTAGTAACATTTTATTACAATCAAGTATGTAATACAACTCGAACTTAAACGGCCACCTTAGCTTTTTTTTACACAACACTTGTTTTTATTAGAGTCACAAATAACGAGTCTTCAAAATTGGGCGCCAAATTTGTTAAATTAGGTTACTAATTTTAAAATTTTAGGCGTCGCTGGCCAGCCTGTTTCTTCTTTTATGCATTTCTAACGTGTTAGAAAGGATAGGGTATATAAAAATACGTTCTTTAGAGCAAAGAATGAGAACACACTTACCCATACCGGTTCCCGGTATGTCAACTGATATCCGGAAATTTCAATATACCGGAAGCCGGTATGTCAACTGATGAGGATATCTTAAAATTCGATATCTACTCCTATATCGTAAAATTCAAATTATAAACTTGAAAACCAGTTTATATTGATATACTTACATACCACACCGAAATTTGAAAATATAATCATATTATAGCACTTTTTCCCTAACAAAATAACTTTATACCTAATATATTTTTTTACCATTACGATACACGGCAAATCCAAGAAGTTAAATATCACCAAGAAGATTTCATCAATTACTTTCTTCTAATGGAATGTATACGCGGGGCGCGCCATTTTCATAGCTCAACAAAAAAGTTTTTATTCCAATTTTTACCTGTCTGTGACAGCGCCCACTTTAGCGCATGCACGGTGATGTGCTATGTTTTGACCACAGATAACAGAAACTAAAGGGTTTTGACGCTATCATACGTTCGGTTGTACTGAATTTCGTGCGATTTTTTTTTACTCTTTCAACTTTGATCTTTTATTTAGTAGGTTCAATTTCAATGTGCTAGGGGTGTTCAATAAAAAGTGATAATAATTATAACACAATTATCTTTTATTAAATGTTATTTTAATAAAAGATAATTGCATCGTTTCTGCGTGATCGAATCAGAAACGAGGAGATCCGTAGGAGAAACAAAATAACCAAAATAGCTCTCAGATAAACATAAGTGGCATTGGGCGGGGCACATAGCTCGTAGAACAGATAGCCGTTGGGGTAGTAATGTACCCGAGTGGCGACCGTGCACCGGAAAATGTAGGCAGGCTTCGCACTCGGTGGACCGATGACCTGGTAAGGGTCGCGGGAAGTCGCTGGAAGCGGGCAGTGCAGAACCGGTCGTCGTGGAAATTCTTGGGGAGGCCTATGTTTAGCAGTGGACGGCATTCGGCTGATATAATGAAATGTTATTTTATTTTTCGACGATGTCACCTGTCAGGTTTATACACTTTGTATATATTTTTCTAAATCTAGAATCCCATCTCTAAAAAAATCTTCTTCCTGATCCCTTAACAAATTGTGTACGGCAGCGACTACTGCGTCATCATCTTTAAATTTCTAGCCCCTGAGATGTTTCTTTAACCGCGGAAATAGGTAGAAATCACTAGGAGCAAGGTCTGGTGAATATAGAGGATGTGTCATCAATTCCAAGCCAGCTTCTTGAATAGCAGCCATCGCAACTCTGGACTTGTGTGCGGGGGCGTAATCTTGGTGAAACAAAACAATTTTAGCTAGTTTTCTACGCTGTTTCTTGCGTATTTTTACACAACTTTACTATTTGTCCTGCGTACAAAGTTCCCGTAATAGTGGCTCCATGATTAAGGTATTCGATCATTACCTACCACCCCTTGGCTATCCCAGAGAAGAGAGCCCATGATCTTACCGGCAGATGGAATCGCCTTAAATTTCTTCGAAGTTGGGTATGACAGTCTCTTCCATGTCGTGGACTGTTTTTTCGTTTCCGGGTCCTAATAGTGGACCCATGTTTCGTCCTTATCTAAGTCTTGCCGCCAAATATCAATGTTGATATCATTGGTGTGTTCCGGCATGAAGATAAGATAGCCAGTTCCCCAATTGCGTTGGGGAATCTTGGTAAGCCCGCTTCCATCTTCGGCAACATCTTCACTTACCACCAGGTGAGATGTTTTCAAGGGTTTACCAATTGTGAATAAAAAAAATTAAAAAAAATAGTCAGAGGCGTATTTAAGAATCCGGCGCCCCGAGCAAGAAAAAAAGATCCGCCCCTCTAAGTGACAAAAAACCGGCTAAGTTCGAGTCAGAGTTGCGCGCTAAGGGTTCCATGCTGCCACACGATAAACGTCAACTTACTGTAACCTTCTGTTTGCATGTTCGTAGTGGTTTGTCACTCTTATTACCGCTAGTCCGACTCGCACTTGGCTAGTTTTATTATTTTTCGGTGAACCAAACGGATCTTTCTACTACGAATTATTCTAATTCTGGCCGCCCCTCACCTCTTGCCGCCCCGGGCCAAGTGCCCCCTGGACATAGGGTAAATAAGCCACTGTCCATAGTTATTCATAGTTATGAATCGAGCCAAAAATCAGACAGGATCTTGTAGTAACAAATCCAAACAGCTTTGTGAAGTTCTCAATCTAGTTTGTTTCTGCGCGTCAGGAAGCATTCTGGGCATACAGCGCGCTTTTTTGCTCGTTTTTGCTTGATATTGATAACGGCAAGTAGACACTTGAAATATTCACAGAATATTTAGTTATATATATATTCATTATTGTCGTGGAGTTCCACGAATCCAATGTCGGGTGAGTGACATATTTATGTGGCAATTGTAATTTGAATGTGACAACACTGAATCAATAAGTACAAGAAATGATTGTCTGTGCTTCTTACCTTTTTTAGGAGCTGTCAAGTGGGGCGGCCGTGCATATGAGCGCGGGAGACTGCCAGTGCCACGGGACAGGATGTCCATACTTCACAGAACCTGATCCTCCTTTGAGGAACATTGATCTTAAATTTCTATGGGCATTGGAAAGTATTGGCATAGTGGATTCTCCGAAGACGACACGGGAAGATGAAGCCATCAAACATTTTAACAACACTGTCCAATATAAAGACGGAAGATATGAAGTAAAATGGCCCTGGATTGAACAACAACCAGAGCTCCCAACCAACTTTGGGCTTGCGTTCGGGCGCCTGAAAAGTCTACTGGGAAGAGCTGATGAAGCCACTCTCAGGGACTATGGTGAGATAATTAAAGAACAATTAAATACAGGCATAATAGAGGAAGTGGACCCACATACCATACCAATTTATAAAGTAAGTCATCCTATTCACTATTTACCTCACCATATGGTCAAGCAAGATGGTAAAAGGGGGCGAATTGTTTATGATGCTTCTGCTAAAATTAAAGAACAGAAGAGCCTCAACGAATGCATGTATAGAGGCCCATCCATGCTAGAAGACCTCACAGCTCTTCTACTCAAATTTAGGACCAGACATGTGGGAATTTCTGCTGACGTTGAAAAGGCATTCCTCCAAGTTGGTTTGCAAGAGGAGGACCGATATGTCACAAGATTTGTATGGGTAAAGGACACTAGCAAGGAGCTCTCAGAAGATAACCTGATACACTACAGGTTTTGTAGAGTTCCATTTGGTATCATAGCTAGTCCATTTCTTCTGACAGCTACAATAAGACACCATCTATCTAGTACCAACCAGACTCTGCTGAAGAAGATAGCAGATAGAACGTACGTAGATAATTTAGTCACGGAAGCTGAATCATCGAGCGTAGCATTTCAACTATATAAAGAAACGAGAAAAACGTTTTAAGAATTATCTATGAATATTAGGGATTGGATATCTAATGACAGAGTGTTCATGAAAAGGATCCCTATAAAACATAGGCTCAAGAGACAGAAATGGTGAAAATACTTGGTCTTACCTGGAATGTAAAAGACGACACATTAAAACTGAAACTACCAAAATATGAGGAGAAGTCTTCAGTGATCAAGAAGGAAGTATTGAGAACGCTAGCTCGACTATACGACCCGTGTGGTTTTGCATCTCCATACATTCTCCCTGCCAAGTTAATGTTCCAGCAGACATGTGTGATGAAGCTCAAATGGGACTCACCGTTACCGCCTGATCTGCAACAGTCTTGGCCAAATATACTAGAAAATATAGATGCAGCCACAGATGTAAAGATGCCACGATATGTCAGGTATAATATGCCAGAAGATGAAGTTCAATATCAACTTCACTGTTTTACAGATGCTTCTAAAAATGCTTATGCAGCGGTAGTCTACTTAATTTTAAGAAGTAGAAACAAAGCTTCGACTGCATTCCTTATGTCCAAGTCAAGGATCACACCAACAGAAGACAAAGAAGATCTTAAGATTCCACGCTTGGAACTCTTAGGATTTTTAATTGGAAGTAGACTTCTCAGATACATTGCAGAGAACCTGGAACTGAAAATAGACCAAAAATATTTATGGACGGACAGTATGATAGTTCTTTCCTGGATGAGGACCTCCAGACTACTACCTCCATTTGTTTCAAGACGTGTCAATGAAATCAAGCAGAACAAAGATTTTGACCTGCGATATGTACCAACAGTGATGAATCCCGCTGACATTGCGATTTGCGACACGCCCTGGCATTATAAAATCAAGAAAGGAATTATGGTTCTTTGGCCCAGACTTTCTGAAGAAGGATGAGAAGGACTGGCCAAATGAAATGCATAGTGAAGAAAGCACACTGTTTTCGGCCGGGGAGGCTCTGATGGTACCAGAAGATCCCGAGATGGCAGGGAAAGGATATGAAGGTTTCGAAGACATAGTAGAAATACAACTTCCTGAACAGGATGCCAATGATTTAGATACCACAGTGAGAGAGATAAAAGACCTACAAGCAAAATATTTTCCTGATGAGGTAGCCGGGAAACAAACTAGTCTCTCACGGAATCTAGATTTATTCTTAGATGTTGACGGAACACTTAGGTGTGGAGGTCGCATGAAAAATGCTGATTGGTCATATGAATCTAAACACCCCATCTTGATACCTAAACTATGTGACTTCACCAATCATGTCATTCAGCGTACTCATGAAGAAAACTATCATGTCGGAGTTTCTCACACACTCAGCTTGATCCGCAGGAAATATTGGATACCTCAAGGAAGGGCTCAGGTGAAAAGAGTTTTAAAAATGTGCCCACAGTGCATTAAACATGGTGGTGGCCCATACAAACTGCCTGCGACTCCTGCTCTTCCCAGTGAAAGGGTAAATTTCAGCATCCCATTCACTTTTACGGGAATGGATTATTTTGGCCCTATTTTTGTTGAATCTTTGGGTACAAAAGTAAAGCGATGGGTCTGTCTTTTCACATGCCTCTCTGTAAGGGCAATTCACTTGGAAGTGGTGAATGATTTGTCTGCGGAAGAATGTTTACTAAGTGTGAGACGTTTTGTTGCTTGTCGAGGGAAACCGTCGCTAATAGTGTCTGACAATGCTACACAATTCAAACTGACGAGCGAAATCTTTATGACTTCACACTGCGTCAAGAATGGCATCAAGTGGAAATTTATTCCTCAGTTAGCACCATGGCATGGTGGCGTTTATGAGCGACTAATTGCAGTAATAAAGAACTGTCTAAAACGGACACTAGATAAACATCTGCTCAGAGATGGCCAGCTGATGACAGTTATAAAGGAAGTTCAGACCGTGGTAAACAGCCGACCATTGACCTTTGTGACTTCTGATGTGGAACATATCCTCAGGCCAGCTGACTTCTTGACTCTAGGGAGCTGCCTAGAGCTGATTCCTCCTGATGTGACTCCTTTAGAGGGAACCTCAACTAAAATTGACCTTGTAAGAAGCTGGAAGAGGGGTCAGAAGATTATCCAAGAGTTCAAGATGATGTTTCGCGACAGATACCTACCTAGTCTGAGGGAAAGATACTTCCAAAGGCCCAAACAACCAAGAGTCACATCTGATAGATCTCCGCAAGTGGGAGATATTGTTCAAATCAAGGATGATTCAAAGAACAGACTAAACTGGCGAGTCGGAAAAATCTCTGCTCTAATAGAAGGTCAAGATGGAAAATGTCGTGTGGCAAGGGTACAGGTTGGCCAACAAGTGTTCACACGTTCCATTGCGCACTTGTATCCTTTAGAAGCAGAGATGGAATGTTCAGAAATAGTACCGACTGTAGAAGGAAGTCAAGTACAAGACCTGGACATGGAGCAAGTTACGAGAATGGAAATTGAAAATACTCAAGCTCCAGAGGAAGGTGTCATCACCCATGACCTAAATGAAGACATGGAAACCGACGCGAATGCATTGTCTGACATTCCAACGTTAGACGACGTTGAAATGGCTGAACCAGAGGTGACAGAAGAAGTGCCTGTGACTGATGAGGTTGCAGAGGTTCCTGCGACTGATGAGGTTGCAGAGGTTCCTGCGACTGATGAGGTTACAGAAGAAGTGGCTGCGACTGATGATGTTGCTAGCGAAACAACGAATGATAGAGTCAGAAGAGAGGCAGCCATCCGCGCACGTGAAAAAATCGCGGAATGGACTCGACATCTGCTTCTGATTCTTTTGTAGTGTCACCTTTCGCCGTCGGGAGTGTCGTGGAGTTCCACGAATCCAATGTCGGGTGAGTGACATATTTATGTGGCAATTGTAATTTGAATGTGACAACACTGAATCAATAAGTACAAGAAATGATTGTCTGTGCTTCTTACCTTTTTTAGGAGCTGTCAAGTGGGGCGGCCGTGCATATGAGCGCGGGAGAGAAGGACTTGGACAGCGTGCGAGCCAGTGCGGACATGGCTCGAGTGAAAAGGTTATGTGAGATATGACCAAACCTGGGTGAGTCCCCATGGCCTAGTTAAGACGTGCTCAGTAAAGTTCATGAGATGTCACATCGTGGTGTACAGTAAAGTTTCAAGGACCAATGGAGGTCATGTTGTAATTTGTTGTCACAGTAGTGCTGAGCACAGAAGTCTCTCACCATGCAGATTATCGGTACGCTGGGTACGTACAAAGAGGAAAGTGGAAGCACTTTCCTGTTCTAGGTGGAGTTGAGGGGCGACGCTCAATCCAGCCTAAGCAAGTAGGGGTGGCCACCCAAAAGTTGAGGGGAACAGTGGGTACTCCCGTTAAGGGGGGTACTTTCTCCTCATGTTGTTCTGGCGGGACTTCAGGTCCACAGACAGGGGTGAGAGACTAGGGCGGCATAGAGGCGGGTTGTAGGGGTGTGTGCGGAGACCCGATGGGGGGCCCAGCCCCATTATCCAGTGTGCTCAGTTACTGCCTAACGGAGGAGAGGACTCATGTCGCAAGCCTCACCGGCGGCCCCTTCGGGTGGCCAATGCTGGTCGAGGTGAGTCCAACCGGGATACGACCCGGCGCCGTGCGGAGAGTAATGCGGCCCTCTGCCGTCCACTAGAGCGACAGTGGCTCTCATAATGATGATATAGGTATTTGAGGTACCTATAGCGGTTCGCGATTAGTATACCTTAGATATTAGTTGTTCAGTACCTATTGTGACATCTCATTACTAAACTGAAATAAATACGTAACCTCAAATCATATTAATTACCAACTGGCCTTCAAACCTTTTACCTATATCCGAATTATATAGGTGGAAGTAAGTATGTGATTGTGTGGTGATGTAAAGGTATATAATATTCAGTCTAACCTATTTCGTCGCCACAATTATTTAAAGAAATATTTAAATTAAAACAAAACAAATATTTAAGGGTCCATACAACAAACGTGATTTTTTTGCTCGTTTTTGATAGATATTGTTAACGGCAACAGGTAGACACTTGAAATATTCATAGAATAAATAGCTAAATATTCAATTTACAAATAAATAATTAAAATAAAACAAATATTTAAGAGGGGATTTTGCTTGGTATTGATAACAGCAACAGGTAAACGCTTGAAATATTCACAAAATATTGAGTTGTACCTATTATTCACTTTAAAAATAAATAATAAAATTAATATTTAAGGGTGGCATCCATACAACAAACGTGATTTTTATAGATAATGGTACGGAACCCTTCGTGCGCGAGTCCAACTCGCACTTGGCCGGTTTTTTTATTATCATTATATCAAATGTCTGGTCTATGCCTGCCAGTATTTGTTTTTCTTTCCAAGGAGGACTGTATCGCATTATCACTATTTATTGAACACCCCTCGTATGAGATTAGATAAAGTAGTGTATGAATCTGCACATAAGTAGGTATTAGTACACTCGGATAATACTATCGATGCCAGGGCTCGGTTTTGAAACTCATAGGCTCGGATTTTTTGAACTAATATTCTTGCAGACCAACACAACAACATCAAAATACAGAACATAACACCGACACTGAACAGGCTTTTATTTTAGATTAAGCACTATAATCACACCAAATTTATGTTACCGTTACAGTTTTTACCATAAAGCAAAAAAAAAACGTGGAAAAAATCTTGTCTTGATCATTATATCAGCCTACCCTGAGTTAGGGCGATCGGGCCTTGGTCGACCACGCGGGTCCAGTGCGGGTAGGTCGACTTCACACACCATGCATAAATACCGCCCTTATTTTTTGCTACTTAGGTATTTGTTTGTTTTTTATTAGAAATCTGCCACAATAATAATAAACACATGTGTGTTCTACGAAAATTTCAACTGGCTACCTATAGCTGTAATTTGAAAAGATACCGTACGAACCGCGTAACTGCCACTTTTAGGTACGTAGCCCTAAAAAGTGGCAGTTAATAAGCAATCCAAACTCAAAAGCAAATATTTAATTGTTAACATTAGGTCTTAATAGGTAGAATAGTAGCTACTTATATTCGCAATAACCTGCCTAGAAAGCATGCAATGTAATATGTTAAGTAATTATATAGAAAATGTAAAAGTTATTAATCAAAATAACCTTTACAGTATACAGGTGAAATTGAAATCTTTGGTCAAATTTTAAAGTAGGTACTCATGAAACTGAACAACTTTCTCCTGATAATCGGAGCAAAATCAAGATAGGCTGTTGCAGAAGAATATAATAAATGCCTACCCAGCAAAATAATTAAAAACAAAAAAAACCCAACTGCATAAAAATGTTTAGTATTATGTCACTCAGGGGATAAAGACTAATTTAACATAACCTCACACTACAAAATCTATCAAGCCGTATGAGCTACTGGCTTAGCTGAAGACACATACACACATACATCCTTACGTATATAAGAGTACGTACCTATATAAATAAAATACCATGTTGGACAGTCGGCTAAAAAAATTGAGGGTGGGCTTCGTCGGAGCCAAGGCTGCTTAACTTTTAAGATTCGTGAATTTGATGCCTCAATTAATTGTAACTATATGTTAAAATAATTTTTGAATAACCTTTTATTTGAAAAGAGTTTTTATGCTCAAAAAGCGAAATGCACAAATGAATACATATAAAAAATACACGGTTCCACATTTAAAAAGTAAAGTCTAGTTGTTTGGATTGAAAAACAAAAGACGATTCTGGGACCTTGATTCCACCTCCAAAGTCCATCATCAGATCAACTTCAAAATACCAAAAGGATCTATTGTAATCGAGAATACGCCTTCATTCCAAATTTCAACTTAATCGGAACCCTGGAAGTCGCTCTAAAATCGATCGTAAGATTTGAACTAAACAAACACATAAATATATATACATACATAAAAACATAAAAAGTCAATTAAAAGCTTTTAAAAAATTCAGGTCAATTCAACCTGTAGTTCAAAATTCATAAGCATGTTTAGCAGAATTTCGTAAATTTTCAAGGGTTGTAATTTACGAAGAGCTTAAGGTACAACACTCGGGTATAGTCTAAGAATCCATACAGTCGTCCAACGGAGACGTGAGGCAATCTGGGCCCGAGAGGCGGGTAAATTGAAAATATACTTTGATTTGATTTTATTGAAAATATGACGTCACGTAATGTACCCTATGTGATATTTGACACGCCTAATTGAAGGAAAAATAATGGGTTACTTCGATTCTTTCGGGACCCCCCGATTTTCCAGAATAAAAAGTATATTTTCGTGACTATAATCAGGTGTGAAATTGAATACGCTTAACTGAACAAATGATTTGTATGGACCAGGGGATGCCCTGATCCATACAAATCGTTTGTTCTGTTCAGCGGGAGAGTTCATTACGGGTAAAGAGCATGAGCCCTGGTGGCACAGATTTGACCTGGTGGTAATGGGTACTAGTGATATCGGCTTTGACGCAATTTTCAAAGGCGATGGACGACTGTATGGATTCTTAGACTGCGACTCCGGTATCTTGTTCTGTCATGTTGGAAGATTTAACTTTAAAATGATTATTTCTTTTAGTTTTTGAGATCTTAGCCGCCTAAAGTACATAAATACGTGACGCAATTTTTGTAAAATACCCCTCCCCCCGTCTAAGCCCAAAGACATAACGTGAACTTACTCGTAAGTCTTTCAAATGAACATTTTTAGCAAGGTAAGGATTTAAAGGTCTTACACACCTGCCTTCGAGCTACCTGATGTACCTGTACCTAAAGCAAACTAAACATCAGGTAAACACTGTAGTTTTTAAGACTTGACTAACTAGTCTGACTCTACTATCGAGAATGAAAATCCTTAGTCAAACAGTAGTTAAGCCGCTTCTATATACGTCTTAACCATAAATAAAGTAGATAGTTGTCACCCCAGCATCTTCTTACTAATAAGAAGAGGTACCTACCACCACATTAAGCAGCAAAACACTTATTTTTTTATTGCAAATAAGATATAATCATGCTACTTGCCATACCTGTATTAAACATTTATCGTTTTACAGATTTAGGATTTCAATGACTGCCCAGTAGCGCCATCTACATATCCTACATTACCGATTCAGTCACAAGTTACGTTAATGACAGCAATTAACACTTGTTTTAGCTAATCCTCGTTAATTACGTATCTACCTATTACACTGGCATAACACTAAATTGTATAAAAACTACACGTAACTAGCTATATACGCGGCAAACATTTTCACTGGGTATATAGAAGAAAACATAAGTTGAAAATTTGAAATCTTACTTTCAGGCGATTACTTTGTATCTCTTTTAAGTAGTAAGGTTGGTACTTACTTATACTTTCACGCACATTTTAACACTTACCAAGAACAGAAAATTCACTGTCACTAACGTATATTTCACAGTCGTAAATATTTTCGACCACATTTTGACACTGTTGCGCAGGCGACGCGCACTTAGCTCCACCGTCGTGACTCGTATGCCATATAATTTAGAGGTGCCTACTAGTTTGAGTGGTATATAGGATATTTTTATCGCATTAATAATCTTGATAAGAAAAACAAGCGCGCATTATCTCGTATCTCAATACCATGGCCAATTCTGCCACTTTTCCAGCAGACTGTGTAAAGGAATTAATTTATGAATCATAGGTAACATTGCATCTGATACGACAATATTTTTCAATGTCTTGTTTTTATTTTCGCAGATACCTTATTTTAATTGCGTGGTGAAATTTAATTAAATCAAAAGGTAAGATCAATTGAGGTAGGTTACTATATATACTCGTATATGTTAGTAATAGATAGGTACATAATGTATTATGTCGATATGTCGCAGCCATCTGGTTAAATCTGCCATTTGATTGAAAGACTAGCCCGTTGATTGAATGACAACATTAAATTGAATGACTAAAGGACAACTGGCCAAGTCGTTAAATGTAACGTTCAACGACTTTGTTAAACGTCATATAGCAAAGTCCTTGAATGGGATATTCCGAATAATATACTCCGATGATAAGTCCGCCTTTGCTAAATGTATTTTCTTTTGTCTAAATATTTAATGTATTTGTTTTAAAAGCAATAAAGAGTTTACAAACAAAACAAACAAACAACATTCTGCTACCCAATGGCGGGGGGGGGGGGGGGGGCTCTTTGACTGTATAATCCATCGATATACATTTGGTATAATCAACCAAACCTGACCGAACTTAATATCGCTCGCTTCGCTCGCTCATTTACATATTTTAGAAAAAAACTAAGTTTTGCACTGTATGGGATTTAACGTCCGCCATGTTCAATCAGCCAACTAGTTGAAAGTTGAGTGAAACTTGTTCAAAAGTCATTCAATTGAATGTCGCCATTTAATCAACGGGCTAGCCTTTCAATCAAATGGCAGATTTTACCAGATGATTGCGATATAAATCGCGGGAAGCCGCTGGATGCGGGCAGCACAGGACCGATTTTTGTGAAAATCCTTGTGGGAGGCCTTTGTCCAGCAGTGGACATCTTTCGGCTATAATGTTGGCTCTAGTTTTTATATTATAATATATTCGAACAAGGCCACTCGTACTATAGAGTAGATAGCTACTAGATGCGCTGAACTGCCCGGTTTATTTATTAATATACTAGCTTTTGCTCGCGGCTTTGCCCGCGTAGACATAGTTTTTATGACTGTATAAGGTATAGCTGGTGCCAGTGATTTTATGGTTCTCTTGGTTAACACTATATTTTTAAAAACTTGTGGTAAGTTATCTTGGGAAGTAGGTGTATGTTGGGCATGCTAATACGTTTTGAAAAAAAACGTTCATACTTTTAGCATGCCCAATATATATCGACTTCTCAAGCTACCTGCGATATTCGACACGCCTAATTGAAGGAAAAACAACGGGCTGTATCGATTACTTTGAAAACTCCCCGATTTACCGGAATTAAAAGTATGTTTTTGTAACTATAGTTAGGTGTTAACATATTAAATACACATAATCTAACAGTGAAATTTTCAATTTAATACATAAAGCCATTCTAGAGATATAAATTTGATTGTCAGGGATTGAAAATATGACGTCACGTAATGAACCCTATGTGATGTTTGACACGCCTAATTGCAGGAAAAATAATGGGTTACTTCGATTCTTTCGGTAACCCCCGATTTTCCAGGATGAAAAGTATATTTTCGTAACTATAACAGGTGTGAAATTGAATACGTCTGATCAAACAGTGAAAGTTTTATCCTTATACATTATGCTATTCCAGAGGTAACAATGTTCTTCCTTTTCTTCGGGAACCTATTGATCATCTGGGATTGAAAGTATGATCGCATGTTAAGTACCGTATTTGTCCCCCATGGTTTTCCTTTTCAAAAAACATTTCATTTACAGATATCTTTAGGGATCCTTCGGGCTATCCTATTTAGCAGTCTATGTCACTTTTCACCCCCTCGATTATTTCTATGTAAAAAAATCATGTCAATCCGTTGCACCGTTGCGACGCTCGCTGACGTGCGCGAACGTGAAAATGAGTTTTCTCCAGATCGCTCGGGAACTATGTCGGGCTTTTATTTACAGTTAATGTCACTTCCCACCTCCTCAACTATGTCTGTATAGAAACTACGATAATACCTTGCTCTGTTGCGACGTGCGCGAGAATGAAAATGAGTTCGGGAACTATATCGAGTTATGCTAATTAGTAGTCTATGTCATTTCCCATCCCTACAACCATTTTTGTGCAAAAAATAACAATAATACGTTGCTCCGTTGCGATGTTAAAGAAATCAACAAAAAAATACTCTTTTTTCAGTTCTCTTAAGAACTGTACTACTACACTATACCATTTTCACGGGAGAAAAAATAACCTATGGCCTTTTCAACGACACAGGCTACGTGCGTGCCAAATTTAGTCAAGATTGATTGAGGTAATTTATATCTCCACACATATTTTGAACATATTTATTTCACTTTTAGCAGTTTTGCGAAAAAAAACTTGTTGTTAACGTTGACAATTTAAAATAACAATTAAACAATAATTTTTGCACCTCTATGTACTCAATAATTTCGATTAAAGTCCAAAAGAATGAGTAAATCATTTATTTCTATTGGCAGTGCTATTGTGCTAATTGAACCAGCTTAAAACGGACCTACGGGCCCTATCATTTGGTTTGGTCACTTCCTGAACATGTTATGGTACCCCGCTTATCTGGGGTCACGATCAAACCACTCCGCCAACACAAAAAGGAAACACTGAGTTTTTTTTTTGAATAATTCTTTATTTAGGACTCAAGTTCTACTTCATGGAACCTCACTCGCCAGGTGAACCACGCTGCCACCGCTGTGATGGGCACCTGTGCAAACAAAATATATTTATTAAATGAATGAAAACAAACGAATAAAATAGCAGAACATCTAAGTTTCGAAAAAATTAAGTGCTTATGTACTTATATTAGTTTTAATTCCACTCTAAATAGGGGACCAGACGGCTAGTCATTTGAGTTACTTTATATGATTTGTCAAAAACGAAATTTTGTTCTAAAAAAAATTGAAATACCCACAAGAGACGTCATTATCTCGTATCTCAATACCATGGCCAATTCTGCCACTTTTCCAGCAGACTGTGTAAAGGAATTAATTTATGAATCATAGGTAACATTGCATCTGATACGACAATATTTTTCAATGTCTTGTTTTTATTTTCGCAGATACCTTATTTTAATTGCGTGGTGAAATTTAATTAAATTAAAAGGTAAGATCAATTGAGGTAGGTTACTATATATACTCGTATATGTTAGTAATAGATAGGTACATAATGTATTATGTCGATATGTCGCAGCCATCTGGTTAAATCTGCCATTTGATTGAAAGACTAGCCCGTTGATTGAATGACAACATTAAATTGAATGACTAAAGGACAACTGGCCAAGTCGTTAAATGTAACGTTCAACGACTTTGCTGAACGTCATATAGCAAAGTCCTTGAATGGGATATTCCGAATATACTCCGATGATAAGTCCGCCTTTGCTAAATGTATTTTCTTTTGTCTAAATATTTAATGTATTTGTTTTAAAAGCAATAAAGAGTTTACAAACAAAACAAACAAACAACATTCTGCTACCCAATGGCGGGGAGGGGGGGCTCTTTGACTGTATAATCCATCGATATACATTTGGTATAATCAACCAAACCTGACCGAACTTAATATCGCTCGCTTCGCTCGCTCATTTACATATTTTAGAAAAAAACTAAGTTTTGCACTGTATGGGATTTAACGTCCGCCATGTTCAATCAGCCAACTAGTTGAAAGTTGAGTGAAACTTGTTCAAAAGTCATTCAATTGAATGTCGCCATTTAATCAACGGGCTAGCCTTTCAATCAAATGGCAGATTTTACCAGATGATTGCGATATAAATCGCGGGAAGCCGCTGGATGCGGGCAGCACAGGACCGATTTTTGTGAAAATCCTTGTGGGAGGCCTTTGTCCAGCAGTGGACATCTTTCGGCTATAATGTTGGCTCTAGTTTTTATATTATAATATATTCGAACAAGGCCACTCGTACTATAGAGTAGATAGCTACTAGATGCGCTGAACTGCCCGGTTTATTTATTAATATACTAGCTTTTGCTCGCGGCTTTGCCCGCGTAGACATAGTTTTTATGACTGTATAAGGTATAGCTGGTGCCAGTGATTTTATGGTTCTCTTGGTTAACACTATATTTTTAAAAACTTGTGGTAAGTTATCTTGGGAAGTAGGTGTATGTTGGGCATGCTAATACGTTTTGAAAAAAAACGTTCATACTTTTAGCATGCCCAATATACATCGACTTCTCAAGCTACCTGCGATATTCGACACGCCTAATTGAAGGAAAAACAACGGGTTGTATCGATTCCTTTGAAAACTCCCCGATTTACCGGAATTAAAAGTATGTTTTTGTAACTATAGTTAGGTGTTAACATATTAAATACACATAATCTAACAGTGAAATTTTCAATTTAATACATAAAGCCATTCTAGAGATATAAATTTGATTGTCAGGGATTGAAAATATGACGTCACGTAATGAACCCTATGTGATATTTGACACGCCTAATTGCAGGAAAAATAATGGGTTACTTCGATTCTTTCGGGAACCCCCGATTTTCCAGGATGAAAAGTATATTTTCGTAACTATAATCAGGTGTGAAATTGAATACGTCTGATCAAACAGTGAAAGTTTTATCCTTATACATTATGCTATTCCAGAGGTACAATGTTCTTCCTTTTCTTCGGGAACCTATTGATCATCTGGGATTGAAAATATGATCGCATGTTAAGTACCGTATTTGTCCGCCATGGTTTTCCTTTTCAAAAAACATTTCATTTACAAATATCTTTAGGGATCCTTCGGGCTATCCTATTTAGCAGTCTATGTCACTTTTCACCCCCTCGATTATTTCTATGTAAAAAAATCATGTCAATCCGTTGCACCGTTGCGACGCTCACTGACGTGCGCGAGCGTGAAAATGAGTTTTCTCCAGATCGCTCGGGAACTATGTCGGGCTTTTATTTACAGTTAATGTCACTTCCCACCTCCTCAACTATGTCTGTATAGAAACTACGATAATACCTTGCTCTGTTGCGACGTGCGCGAGAATGAAAATGAGTTCGGGAACTATATCGAGTTATGCTAATTAGTAGTCTATGTCATTTCCCATCCCTACAACCATTTTTGTGCAAAAAATAACAATAATACGTTGCTCCGTTGCGATGTTAAAGAAATCAACAAAAAAATACTCTTTTTTCAGTTCTCTTAAGAACTGTACTACTGGACTATACCATTTTCACGGGATAAAAAATAACCTATGACCTTTTCAACGACACAGGCTACGTGCGTGCCAAATTTAGTCAAGATTGATTGAGGTAATTTATATCTCCACACATATTTTGAACATATTTATTTCACTTTTAGCAGTTTTGCGAAAAAAAACTTGTTGTTAACGTTGACAATTTAAAATAACAATTAAACAATAGTTTTTGCACCTCTATGTACTCAATGATTTCGATTAAAGTCCAAAAGAATGAGTAAATCATTTATTTCTATTGGCAGTGCTATTGTGCTAATTGAACCAGCTTAAAACGGACCTACGGGCCCAATCATTTGGCTTGGTCACTTCCTGAACATGTTATGGTACCCCGCTTATCTGGGTTCACGAGCGGGGATCAAACCACTCCGCCAACACAAAAAGGAAACACTGAGTTTTTTTTGGATGAATTCTTTATTTAGGACTCAAGTTCTACTTCATGGAACCTCACTCGCCAGGTGAACCACGCTGCCACCGCTGTGATGGGCACCTGTGCAAACAAAATATATTTATTAAATGAATGAAAACAAACGAATAAAATAGCAGAACATCTAAGTTTCGAAAACATTAAGTGCGTACTTATATTAGTTTTAATTCCACGCGAAATAGGGGACCAGACGGCAAGTCATTTGAGTTACTTTATATGATTTGTCAAAAACGAAATTTTGTTCTAAAAAAATTTGAATTACCCACAAGAGACGTCATTACATTAGACGTCAAGCGTCATTGACGAACTTTATTTTGTGAATTTGATCAATTAAAAATTGAAAACGTGATGGAAAAACAAAGCAAGTAAGGTTTTTTGAAACTTCAAGAGGAGAGCAAATTAGAAAGTCATATTTCAGATTTTGTTTTTGATGCAGTCCGATCCCCTATTGTAGACGTACAGGTTCATGTTTTTTCATCGAGGCTAACGAACCGACTCTTTGGATACCCATGACCTCTGACTGAATCTCCGATGTCACAGGCGTTTTGCGACTCCGAAGATTGAAGAAGTGTTTTATTCGACTGCCCAATAAAATAAAACTTTATAAAACTAAACCCGACTACGGAAAAGTATGAAAACAAGAGTTTCCCGCCGGAAATCCTAACTTTTATTCTTCCCTTCATCTGGGGTAATAGCCGTGGTCGCAAGCCATATTTTTTTATTACGATAAGGCTTGCAACTACGGCTATTACCCCAGCCAGATGAAGGGAAGAATAAAGGTTATGATTTCAGGCGGGAAACTCTTGTTTTCATACTTTTCCGTAGTCGGGTTTTAGTTTTTTAAACTTTTATTTTATTACCATATTTTTTGTGCTTAGATTATAAAACGCCACCCCACCTCGCTACTCGCGGCCGCGTATCGTGTCGCTTGATTGTAGCGCGCGTACTTGAGCCGTCTCATAATGTCGCTTGTGAGACCATTTGCTAAGAAATTAAAAATAGTTGCATATGTAATGCATATATATTTAGAATGTGCTCGTCAAGAACTTTCTTTTGATACCAAACATAATCTAAATATCTAAAATAATTTTATTTTGGTTGTTTAATTGACCTATTAATTCCACCGTGTTGATTTTTTTATATGCTATATAGGTAGGTATATCCTATGACACGCGGAGTGATGGCACAAATCTAAAGACACCACATTTGTCAAGATCGGTTAAGTGGTTTAGGAAATACGAGGAACAGATAAACATCCATACATACATAGACTGTCAAAAACATAACCCTCCTTTTTTTCGTAGTCGGGTAAAAAGAAAGGTGTATGTATGTGTGTATGTCTGTTTTTTGACTGAGCCAGTAGCCTAAACGGCTTGATGGATATTAGAGTGTGAGGTGTTAAATTCGTCTAGATTCCGTGACTGACTTAGGATCCATAGGAATAAGTTAGAATAAGGGAATAAGGATCCATATAATTTTTTAATTAATTTGGTGAGTTTGTTCTCACCACCATTTACCTAACTTGTCAAAACTTGCAGATGTCTCAAGTACTTTTGGAAGGGCTGGGTTGGCTGGACTAGGCAACCACACCTAGGTACACGTATAAAGGACACCGCTTAACTACTGCCATCCAGTGATCCTCGTAGCAAGCGGCACCATTGACTTAACGTGTCTCGCGATTCTCGCGAAGCACGGAAGCGGTCTAAGTAAATGCCACTAACGGTCAAACCCATCCAGGTAATAACCGAGCTTCTGATCAGTTAACCTGCGTAATCGACCCAACTACAAGTTGAACTGAGCTACGAATTTATTTATGCCTTGTCCCAATTTTATAGTGCAACATGTAAACAAAATATTCATACATTTCCATAGTTTCAACACCATTTCCCTTTGAGTTACCTTGAAGCGAACATCTATCTGTTCCGTATATACTGGTAACACGCAATACTCAAAGACTTGAGACACTGTTGTATTGAATGTGTGTGGACCGACGACGACCTGGAGAAGTTACGACGAGAAGTGACGATTGGAGAGTTTACTATGCCCGACGCGTGAACTCACGTTAGAATTGCCAGACTAAAAAAATAATAACTTTGTAGAAGAAAACCTGTTACTTTCAAAAGTCCATTACATAAAGAGCAAACAAACCTGTAGACACGTGACGACGACAGAAGTGACAGCAATCACGAACGCATTGTATCCGAGCCACTGTCCCAAAACTTCAGCGCACCCAGTGGTGTAGCTGTTGGTCACGTCGCACTGGAACGGCGATATGGTCCCGTAGTCGATGTGGCAGCAGCTCACTGGGATTTTGTTGATGACGTAATCGAAGCGGTTGACTGCACCGCAGCATTCGAACTGGAAAAAATGAAATGTACATTAGGTGTCTTCCAGGGCTTTCCTAGTCTATCTTCAAATAACTTATGACGGTGTTAACATCCCGAAAGCCCAGAGTCCACATTATCCCTTTGTATGCACACAACTTCAACCCTCGGTGTACGAGGTGAAAAAAGTTACGCCGTGTACTAGGTGGAGTCCAACGGACCCCAATGATCCTTAACTTTATGTTAGTTTATCTATAAAACCATGATTCAAATACATGTTTTTTTATTGTATATTGAAATATAGTCTATATAGGAAGTAATAACACTACACAGATTATTAAGAAAAGTTTTTAATGATAGAAAATAAATAAACAGAAATAAGTGTCGAGAAGCACAAAAAAAAGTTATTATTACAATTAAAGTCAATTAAATTAATCAAATGTAAGTTGGTATCAATGGTTGGTACTCATGTTTTTCAAATTAAAATAAGAGTAAAAACTATTAAAAAATTCAATTCAACATTCTTCTTCTTCTTCTCGTGGCAACAAACACTGGGGGCAAATAAAACACACAGACCCCAGGGTACTAATATATATACTTTGCCCCACGTGTCAATATCTTGATAGTCACTGCAGAATATGAAAAAACTGTAATTCTATCAAATTCAGCTTTATAAATGTTGAGATTACCTGAAACTAACCTCTTGGGCTTAAAAATGATGAAGTAATCCTCAAAAAATTGCGGCTGGGGTCCGCAAGACTCCACCTCTTGCACCGAAGGTTAAACTTGTATGTATTATGAACTACGTAAGAACCTACGTTACTTCCTACTGTGACGCAACCTTTTGTCAATACCCTTTTTCTCAAAAAAGCGTCAATGTATCAAGTCGAATGGATTTGAAATAGATTTTCTTTTTATTTTTATTATTTTATTTTATTAATTTTATTTGCCTTTATAAAAGCTTAGACTATTTTTCCTCGTCAATCCGAGGTCTTTGCTTCCTCTAGCCTCCCCTCCACTAGCGTAAATCTAAAAGTTGCAAGCATGGAGATACTAATGATAGTAATGATCATATCTCTATTTACTAGGTCACTCACTCAGCTCAACTCACTTCAGTCTGCAGGTCGTCCCACATCTGCGCAATTTCCAACCTACTCTCGTACATCTGAAGACTCGCCACCATGGTATCCCTGATGTCAGATGCCGCGTTCCCGCTGAGGCCGTAGCCGACAATTATCATCGATATCTCGAATACCAGGACCACTATCAGGAGTAGCAGGTACTGTAATTGTAAGAAATATGTATATATAAGAATTTTAGCCACTGCGATGTGTGCGTAGAACAGTTTTTGTATAAACTCTAAAATGTTGTGGAATACTCATTAAAATGTGCCTTTTATTTTCATCAGAGCAAAAGTATACAAGGACATTAAACCTGGGCATTCATCAACTACATCCTTAGACAAACTGAATCGTTGCTTCTTTTTTTAGAGTTCTGGAGTAAAAATGGGCAAAAAACGAAACCTCTTAATTTAATAATGTTCATCCGTCCATCTGTCTATTCATATATCAGTGTTCGTCAGGGTTGGAAAAACAGTTTTTTTGAAGTGAAAACTTCTATAGGCGCGTTGGGCATTTTTTGAGATGGGAAAGGTGTTTTCCCAGTATTTACAGTGTCGCGAGTTCAATGGTGTATTCAACTCGCGACACTATAACGACACCTTTAATGTCTCTGGATGCAAGGCCGACACCTTTAATGTCTCTAGGACAAAGCCTAATTGTTCAAGTTCTCACTTCTGTCGGCACTCCCGGAGTGCTTTTTGAAGTAAAAAACTTCTTTAGGCGCGTTGGGCATTTTTTGAGATGGGAAAAAACCATTGAACTCGCGAAACTGTAAGTCGTTAATGTCTCTGGGTACAAGGCCGACACCTTTAATGCCTAATTTTTCAAGTTTTCACTTCTGTCGGCACTGCCGGAGTACTTTTTTAATTTGTAAAATAAAAGGTTTAAAATGTTTAAAACATGTTTATAATGTTTTAAAAAAACTGAAATGTTTTTTGTCTATTTTGGACACTTTAATCCGTCTTTAAACGTTTCAAACAGTTTAAAACACACGGAATATTTAAATAAATAGTCGTATGCGGAGTTCACTCAGATACGCCTATCTGAGTAAACTCCACATGTTTTTTTTAGATTTTTAGGGTTCGGTACCTCAAAAGGAAAAACCGGAACCCTTATAGGATCACTTTCTTGACCATCCGTCCGTTAAAACCATATGTTGCGGTCTACAGTCCCTGAAGCTGTGAAAAAAATCAAACTTATAAGTTAATGTAAAAAAATAATCGGCCGTTTATGCCGCAAAAAAACGTATATTTCGACACTCTCAAGGGAATCAAAATTCATAGGGTATTTCCCATTGACCGAGAACTATGAAATTTGGCAAGTAGTACCGTCTTATACTACAAGTATAGGTAAAAATCATTTGTAATTAAATCATAAAAAATAAATAAGACTCTATTTAAAGTACCTAATCAATTATGCAACGAACGGCAGTCCAAATTTTAAATTTAGTTAACCGTGTCATGTGGGGTATCGTATGAAAGTGCTTCATTCGCAAAATCATAAACAGATTTTTAATTATTTTTTTGATGTAAGATACAGTTTTCGATTTATGACAAAAAAAACATTTCTCTTTTTTATATGTATAGGAGGTACTGTAGAAAAATTTGGTTTAAAATAAGAAAATAACCTTGAGGAAATGATAAGCTACATAACACATGGAATTTTGTATGGGTAATCCAATAGGTTCTCTTAAGAAAAATAAAAAAGACGTATTAAGCAAAATATATAAGGTCTAACAAAATTAGCTGAAACTATTTTAAGGGCAAGTTCAGCAAACGAAACTGAACAACTTTTTCTTCAGCGACCATACTGAAATCTAAGAAAAAAAATCTACAATAAAAAAATAAGAAATTTTTATGAATTCGGCACTGACCATCGCATCGTAAAAGCCGCAGCCCACGCGCCTCCGCCACAGATGATAATAATAGCACAAGCCTCCGCTCCGATCCTCTACCCGCAGCCTTCCTTCTTACATCCCAAACTTGTGGTTACAAACTTCATAGCACACCGCCATGTCCAAATACTGTTGTACGGCATTTCACAATAAGGCACTTAGGTAGGTCACACACAATCTGTCGTTAGGCTTTGAGCAACGTAACTCAATGAGTGCGCGAGAGTAACTGAGATATTTTTTTCGCGCATAACAGTATTCACAGTTGCTTGTAGGCGCTTGCTCGTAGGTACATATAATTCGCGTGGTTCGTTCAACGACCTCAAGCGCCTCGAAGGAACGAGCCGCTGCCTTCAAATCAATTTCTTCTTTTTCGTAAAGTGTAAATACCTGTTAGGTTGTATTTTACTACCTACAGCTAAAACCTTACAGTTGGTTTTAAGTATTTTAAATATGAATTGATTGAGAGAACTAGTAAAGGTCAACGGCCGGGCACAGTGCACAGTTTCGTTGCGGGTGGTTGCGGCACGGCACGAATCCAGCGATGTAAACTAAACAGGGCCGCACAACGAGAATATTATTTATTTAAGTAGGCAATAATGGAATGTAGCGATTTTTTTTTAGAATTCGGTATGGTCGCTGAAGAAAAAGTTGTTCAGTTTCGTTTACTGAACTTGCCCTTAAAATAGTTTCAGCTAATTTTGTTAGACCTTATATAATTAAAGGATTAATTAAATTGGACAAACTATTAAAAATATATTTGTATCGCCGCTTGTAGAAAAGAAAGTGAATAGTCAGTGTAATTACACCTTAAATAAATTTTAAATATTAAATAGTGGATTATTTTGGTAGCAAACACGTACCTACGAGGCTGCAGTAATGGTTTTCGTCATAAAAAAAATATCAATTAACACAAATTTCACAACTTAAAAAGTTCATAAAGTCCAAATTAAGGTTCCGGGTTAGGTACTGAGAAAGAAATTAAAAATTAACCACTTCCCTTAGCGGGTGGGCTGGGTCGGAGGTGATAATGCAGCAATCATCAGTGGCACGGATGTTGAAGGTCGCCTCTTAGGGTATTAGTCAGCTGTGCCAGACAGGTCTTAAGACGTAGGGAAGTCGGGAAGTTTGTAGCGGGATAGTGGAACCCTATAAGGTATAAAAACCAGAATTTACACGACCACAATGCAGCATAACCGAAGACTACAAAAGAAGATGGACAAACACCTCGACATATTCGGAGAGGGCTCGGCAAAAAAAATTGTTCATTAGAATAATATTTATAGCAACGTACTCCAAACAAGAATAAAAATTATAATTAAGATGATCTGAAAAATTAAGGGGCGATAACAATTTTTCACTTGTTAAAAAAATCAATAAACTCGAAGTCTGTCAATTGAACAACAATGTATTCCAAACAGTTCGAAAAGATTGTCCGCTTTTTTATTTTAGTTTATTTTACTCACATCCTATCTGTTTTAGGTATGTTTGATTTGCTATGTTTTAAACTGTTCAAAACACTGTTTATAACATCGTTTAAAACAATTGACAACAAACATATTATTATTATTTTTGTTTTTGATTAACTTCACAGTCAATTTTTCCTGTCACCTTAGACCTACAGTAATAAAATTAAGTACACAGTTATAAATGACCCTAAATGGAAAATGAAGTCAATAAGTAAAAAAACAAAAAAACAGCAAGTGCGAGTCGAACTCGCGCATATAGGGTTCGATAGCCTTTTCCTATGTTGTTCGTAGACCTTTGGGGGCCTATTTTATTTACGTTACATTTCCGTCTTAGTGTCACCAACTAACATATGTGTACCAAATTTCAACTCAATCGGTCCAATAATTTCGGAGCAAATTGACTGTGACAGACGGACGGACGGACGCATGGACAGACAGACACATGAGTATTCCTATAATGCTGCCGTTTTAACTTTGAGGTACGGAACCTTTTAATAGAGTAGCCCCTCTCCCCCCCCCCCCTCTACATATAAAAAGAGGATGACATGAGACCAGAGATATGCTATATATAAGGGGAGGTAGATAGGTTACATGCATCCTAAAAGTGAAGCAAAAATAAGATGCCAATTGGCATCTCTTTTCATAGTAGCATTCGGTAGGTACCTATTATAATGTGTGTGTAAATGGATTCGATTTTCAAATTTGGTTTGTTAGTGCATAACCCATCTATGGTAACAAATCTCTGCATGAGACATATTTTTAAATTAAGTATACCTCCTAGAGTAAGTATCGTTGAATAAGTCTCAAAAAATTAATTAGAGGTTCCTTTGAACACTTTTTTGATTAAAGTAGCATTTATAAAACATTCAGCTCCTCCAAGTGACCCTTTTGCTGTCGTCGTTTTTCGTGTTTGGTTTCCTCATCTAACTATTTAACTATGTGAAAATTAAAATTTTGAAAACATTACAGATACCTACTAGACTTTACTAAATAAGCGAAAAATTCCAATTCAAGTGAAAGTTATCTTACTCAAACACGCTATAATTTTCATTACATATTGGAGAGTAGTATTTTATAATTGCAACAATCTTGTAACACATAGAACTACTTTAATTTAAACTTTGCTAGAACTACTAATATCACAGATCTACTACAAATAGATTAGTAACGAAATTGTTAGAAAAAGAAGGATAGTTACGATATGGCACGAGTACGAAAAAGATACTGATATTATTTTTTGTCCTTATCGGCATGACCACTTTTTTGCTGGCTAATTGTCAAAATCTGGCAGTATCTTAGATCTTAGCCAAACAATGCTTCTTTCAATGTTGCCAAATAAATTTAAATTTTACCTTATAAAAATAATATATGTTTGTAGTTCTATATGTGACCCCTGATTTTGAAGAGGTATATTGAAAAATAAAGCTGTACAAATGCTTTTCGAAAGCATTACTTATGTATTACGTATTTTATCAGATCTATCTTAATGGAAATAGGAGGCACTGTAGTGGCCACGCGATATAGAAATCTATTTGTAGTAGATCTGTGACTAATATGACGTAGAGGCACAGAACAAAAAATAATCTCATACAGCCAAGTGACAACACCATAGTCGGATAAATAAAAACTCTTTGGTCTGACTGAGGTTCCTGCACAGATCTAGGTTCCTGCCTGCTTTTTTAAAAAAAATATCGGACCGGCGGCAGCGCGGCGACGGCAACTGTGATTTAAAAAAGTAAATCGGCGGTCGGCGGAAAGCAAAAGTGTGCGTCACGGCATTCCCTACTCTTTGGTCACGGTTTTAAATATCGAGCGTATTTTACTTAAAATTATATTAATTATTTATTTAATTTCCTTGCTTTGTTTAAGTAAAGCACTATACAGGCCTCGGCCAGAACCATAATTTCTGGATTCGTATGACTCTACTCATCCAGCAATCGCTTACTTTTCCGGCTTCTGCAGTAATGTACTATTTATTCGTGGAAACCCTGCACATCGGAGGAGTCCTATTCCTCCGGGCCCTACACTATGCGTGACCCAACAAGCACGTAACAGATTTAGAAGGTTTTTCTGGTGTTCATGAAATGCGCCTGTCTCTAATGACAAATATGACCTATTATTGTTAGTACTACCACTTTTATAAGTTACACCGATGTACCTGCGCAGAAATCTAATTTTTGCATGGCGCGAAAACATCCCTGCCAATTATAGCGTGCCATGTGAACCCGCGAACAAACTCGTTTGCTATTGGCTGATGCGTTGTATACGCGCCACGCGCATGTCAAGTATTATGACGTAGAGATCGGAATTTCCTAGGTCAACCAGGGCCGAACTCAGAACTTTTATTTAAATATAGCGAGAAAAAGGTTATGTATGAAAAATTTATGGATGTAAGAGAAGAGACGGAGGTATGTCAGGATCGGGCAAAGTGGCGCTCCATCGTTTCTGCCTACCCCTGTGGGACCAAGGCGTGAGCTATATGTATGTTTAATTTAATTTCTTATTAGGTGTATCATCATATCAGCCGAAGGACGTCCACTGCTGGACATAGGCCTCCCCCAAGGATTTCCACGATTAGGTATATAAACCCTTGTTTTTACTGTGTTAACATAACATTTCGTGTGGTATGTTTATTAAAAGTCAGAACTTAAACATTTAGTAAAACAAATATTTTACAAATATACAAATAAAAATTCTTCATACTAGGTAATATCTCGGAACAGTCTTCTCCGATCATTTTTTGGTTCTTACAAAATAATTAAGTTTATCTTATATATTTTTAGACCTTGTTAATTTTTACAGTCACAAGTGAATATTTAAATTTAAAGGCAAATAAATATTAAAGATATAAAGCCCATATCTTTTGAACCACTGAACTGATTTAATTTAATAGTAGATAAGACATAATTGCTTTGCATTAACAATATCAAAATAATAACACGCCCCGTTTGCGCCAATTTAACTAAATTAATATAACAACCCTACAATTAAAATTAATATTGCACCCCTTTTCGCCTATTCCCCGAGTCCGTCATGACCAATCACTGAATTAATGAGAGATAGCACGAGTCCAGTTGTTTTTGGATTTTAAATCTTATGTACTAGCAAAAAGTTCATTATTTTCATTCGGTTAGAGTCGGCGGTGGGTTGCGCTATTCTGCGCCATCGAACAATTCCGATGCGACTTATAAACGTGGTACACCTTGTATCAACCCATAAACGTTCCTACTGGTGGGGCACGGCAGGTCTCTTCCAAGCTGGGGAAGGTTAGACCATACTCCACACACGGTGGCCAAGTCCGAGTTAGCGGAGGTTATAGGGCTAGTAGCGAACCCCACTGTCAGACGTTTTTCAAGCCGCCTATAAGGCACCTGACACGGCTTAACGACTGCTATCTAGTAATCTTGCGAAGCACGGAAAAGTTCGATAAAAATGCCTCTAACTGTCAAACCCATCCAGGCAATGACCCCGCTTTGAGTCAGTTAAGCTGCATTATCGACTCAACCACAACCACCCAAGTTGCATTGAGCTACACGACTATAAGCCGTTATTGTTATATTTTTCTGTATTAGAACAAGATATTAACGTATATTTAACAGGAATGGTTAAATTGAAATAATTATAATTAGTTTAAAAATAATAATGTCAAAATACAAAATGTCAAAAATTAAAATATAACAAATAAATACATAATAAAATTAAAAGGCCTAAGCCTTAGTCAAAAAGCCCGCCCCGAGTCGTGCCTGATGCAAATGTGCCCATTACGCTGGCTACGTTTCCCCGCTGTATGGCTAATGATATGCGTTGCACCAGATACGACTCGGCGTGCGGATCTGCACCATTATTCTTCAGGCGCCGTCCAAGTTCACGCACGAAGCTCTTGGCTTCCACGCACCACGTACCACATACCTCCACCGCAAACGGGACGAACAAATATGGTCCCTCGAGGGACGAGTATTTGTCCCGTTTATGGTTAAATATGATGCGACTTTTAAAATGACATATATGTATATTTTAACTGTAATATATGTATATTTTAATTTTAAGAAAATAATAAATCATCTAGATAATATAATAAAAAAGCGCAAGCCAGAGTTTTTCGGCCAAGTTTTAAACGCTTTTAAAACATGAACTTTTAACGCGATTTTTTTTCACTGTGTTGATAGAACATACAAATCTATTGAGATCATAAAATATAATAGGTCTTCATTTTACTTCTTGAAATATATTTTTTGAATGCAAGTTGATCGTAAAATTACTCAATGCCAAGCTTTGCAGCTGAATATTTAAAAACAGATTTATCAAATTAAAACTTTTTTAACTTAAATCAATAGATATAATAAATAACAATAAGAAAATCATCACTTTGGGTCTTAAATATTCCAACAACAAGCCATACAATCGGTTTTTAGTCCAGCCGGCGGCGCGCCCGGCAATAACTGCCTTTTTGGCGTTGCGGCCCGGTCAATCTACGGAGATTTCGCGAGCGCACTCAGGTCAACTGACCAGTTATGTAAGTAATAATAAATAAATAACCTAAACAATCTGAGAATGCAGAAGTGAAAACTTTTTACAGTTTTATAAATTTCGACCCTGTGAGTGTTCCTGGTACGGTGGCGGAAACGTAGTGTCGCGAGTTCAATGGTTTTTTCCCATCTCAAAAATGCCCAACGTGCATAAAGAAGTTTTCACTTCAAAAAGAATAATCAAAACATGGAAATCTTTGGTGGAGGCCTATGTCCAGTAGTGGACATCCTTCGGCTGATATGATGAATCAAAACATGAAAATGAACAAAAACAATTAATAACATAAAACATAATTATGTACTACTATACCGGTGGTAAACAGTCGCTGCCCGCGGGCTTAATGCCGCGGGGCAAAAAACCATCTGTACGCTAGGGATTGGGGCACTTGCAATCAGTGGGCCGCTTATCGATTCCCGGAAGAAAGCACAAACACGTGCGCTGGCGTAAACAACTCATGTTGTGATCGCCTCGTTACCTTTTCTAGATTGTCACTGTGATATTTTTTGTGATAACACATATTCGAGTGTGGAGAGCGTCACGTGGCGTACTATGCCTTACCATAAGAACCCTAAGTGCGACAAAGTTGACTATATGTAGCGTCTTCAGGCGTCCTGCTCCTACATTTTATTGCCCCTGCGGGCAACACAGTTCGTCGATGTAAATATTACTAATAAAATTAAACATAAAAATAAAAACAAAGAAGAAGTGCAGATAGTCGGCATATTATCCGTGCGTCTCTGTTGAGACATGCGTATGACTCCTGCCATCTAAATAGTGTAAATCTTGTGTAAACCCAATAATAATAGATCATCTTTGCCTAAACGGCCCGTTCCAGAAACAACCTTCAACATATTCTGCCACTAATTAATAATCAGGTCGTCAAAGTCGTAAGTACTAAAAGTTGATAGAACTCACGGTACGTCTTATTATTCAAACTTACCCCAGCAGCAAAATATAGCTGTCTCGAGTAGGCCGCATAGAAGCCCAACAGTGAGCCTAGGGCAATAATCACCCCAGTGGCTATCACAAACGTGGGCATCGTGTAGAACCTGTTGGTGATAAGTCCGTCGTACTCCGAGTTCATCACGCGGACTACTGTCCCTGTTATGATGAGCAGGATACCTGTAAACTGAAAGGGATTGGGTTACAAGTTGTGACAGAATATCCTTGTATAAATACCCACACGGTCATGTGGCCCCCATACTGGAATTCCCTGTTATATATTTAATATATAGAAACCAGTGCCAGAGACCGAAAATTATCATGGTTGTACTAGTGTAACAAAATTGGTGGGTCCTTTTAATTTGACTTCTGATCGTCATCTAAACTCTATAAAATAACATACTCCCAGGACTTGAAGTATTCGACCCAGACAGAGAACAAATACACCTGTTCCATTTCAAGAATGTTTGTCCTGTGTGGGAAATAGGAATCGAACCCACGCTTCTTGACTCAGCAAACGTTAACTTTACTAAACTAGACATTCAATCTAGTCTTGCGCCAACTTGCTTCATAAACACATGCATCCAAAACAAAACCTGAGAACTAGATTCTTGTTCTTAATTACCTAACTTACCAAAAATATAATATTAACAGCAGCTAAACTGTATTTATTCACTGATTTTATGAACGCAGGTACTGGAATTTTAAAATTCATTTTCAGAAAATGCCGTGAAATTGACTAATAATAGGTTAAATTGTCGATCAATGCTTTAGAAAAAATAAATGTTACTGAAGCTCAGTATGGTGTAGGTTTTTATCAATCATCTCAGGCTTATCTTGTCTTTTATCAACCTGTACGATATAAGAAAAGATACGGTGCAACTCTTAAGATTTTTTATTGATAAGGACCTATCTACGTACCTACCTACCTACGTACCGATTAAGTACATATATTTTAATAGCCTTTATTTTGCGTATGCAGTGATTTCAACAGTCATAGTGATTTAGGCTCAAAACTATGTATAAGGAACTAGAAATTTCAAAATAATTGTAATTGTAAAATATTTCTTCACTTTTTTCTACTAAAACCTATTCGGACATATCTGCTAGCAACATTAGTACGTCAATCTAGTAGTAGATCTATGAATTTCTTACTGGCAATACAGTCATTTTGCGAATCGACAAGCGGGCGGAGTGACGAACGCGTTGTCATTGTTTTGAAAATTATCATTTAATTTGGCGGTAAGCGTTTCAATCTTGTTTTTGGTTAATTTTAGACATATTACGCCATTATTTTAGATTTTATTGAATGTTTTGTAATTTGCTGACGAGTGAAGTGGTTTTATGTTGGTACGAAAACAGACAAAGCGCAGGCAGTCAATCGATGTTTACCTTCTTTCATTCCACATCGACGCACTTCGAACGCACGTCGCAGTTACCGTTGCACCCTGCTAATAGGCGGTGTCAATTAAAGATTGGGCGATTTTTCTACAGATTTGAAGACCTCAAACCTTAAAAATGGCTATAGGAGGAGGAATGTCCTGTGTGAAGTACCTGCTATTTGGTTTCAACCTCCTGTTCGCGGTAAGTTCTAGAAACATACTTTTTTTACTCATTAGCTAGGTATCTAACCTACGCCCAGAGATACATATGCTATAATATGGGGACCTACGCCTACGTTGTTCATGCATGTATTGTACGCAGCTCGATTTTTGCAATTTATTTCCAAATGTAGGTAGGTAGTTTGATTTTTAAACAGGCGTGATGATGATTCATTTTTGTCACAAAGCACAAAGTTTTTGTTCACTGATTATTCTCCAGTTTACAGATTTAGCTATGTAGGTACATAACATTTAAGTGCATTATTAGGTTCTGAAAGAAAATGTGAAACATAATTTTAATTTACCCAATCAATTACTAACCATCATACCTACATAATAGATCAGCCGACTGTCCATCTTTTTATGTGAAGTCCACAGATTTATACGCCAGTAATATAGAAGTCATTGGGGTAGTCCAATTTTTTTTTATGATTTCAGCAACATTTAGAACAAAACTTGTCTAGTTTAATAAGTAGAAGCTCTCTACAATGTTTGTTGACTTGGTCACGGGGCACTTTGTACTCATTTAAAACACTTGAAGATGACTTAGCTGCTTGTCATCCTACATTAATCATGTCTTCCTGTTGCCTGTATTAAATAATTAAAAGCAAGCTGTTCTTACTCTGCTCACTTATTCATCTAGGTACTTGATCATGTATATCTAGAAAAGAGGAAAATTAATGATCTGTTTCTATGATTTCATTTTAAAAATGTTAATTGAATTAAAATTATTTACTAAACTACCTTCTAAAAAGTTATTCCTCCAACTGCAATAAAATGATTAAATCTTAATTCATACATGTACATGCATATACATATATAGGCTAAAATATGAAAATATTGATTAAAATACAATGACTTAAAAACATTGTTTTTTTCATCATTCATTAGTCATTATTGTTCTCCTTCAAATTAACATGTGAACATAGTGTGATATTTTACAGAACTGTAAAAGGTATTTTAGCTACTTGATAAGCAAGTAATTAATTAACTTATCAAGTACCATGTACCAATATGTTTTCGAATTTCGATTTCATATGTATGTTTATCCGACACTCTTACTGTGAAGGAAAACATTGTAAGGAAACCTGCACACGCCTGCGAAGAACCTCGAAGGTTGTGTGTGCAGTCGACCAACCCGCACTGGGCCCACGTAGTGGACAAGGACTGATCTCCCTAATTCAGGGTAGGCTTGAGCCCCTCAGTAGGAACGTATATGAGCTGATATGATAATCAAGTACCTAAAATAGCTGTGTTTATTTAAAATACACTTTATTGCACACCAAAAGACAATAACAGGACTTATGATTAATATATATATAAAGTACACATAACACAGACACGGTTAGTCAAAACAAAAAGATAAAGCTTCTTCCTTGCCCCAGGGTCATATTTTCATATTTTTTTTTCTAAACTTGTACAGAAATAAGATTGTTAGAAATCTAAAATCAATGAATTATTACTTATTCTCTACAGTTTCTGTAGAACTTTAGGAAAGTGAAATAATTAATTAAAAGTCGGGCTCGCGCGTTTCACACCTCTCCACACAACTATAACAATGATACCTATTCATTACAAAAAAGACATCAATGCGAGCCTCAAAAAAATTCTTTCCGCAGAAAAATTCTTCTTTTTTTTTATTCAGTTGAGGCTCCTTGGCACCAGTATGACTAACACTTGGCCAGTTTTTATTATCTGTCGTTATACTTTAGCATAAGTACTATAACCATATACCAAGTTTCACCCTTGTATATTTATCCGTTTTCATGACAGAGCTAAAACAAAAAAGCCTTTGAAAATATGTTTCTTGCATGGGATCCCCTTTAAATTTTATATTTTGTGGGCAAAGGAATCCAATTTTTTTTTTAATAAGGCACACCAACGGCATAAATATTACACGTTTCCATAACATAGTATTCTAATACAAATGCTTATTATAGATAAAATTATATACATAAAATTATTATTAAAATAACATGGAAAATACTAACTAAGAAATTAATGAAACATTACTTTTAAATTTTGGCAAGGAGTTAGAAAATATATAAATTTTGGATAGTTTAGAGTTAATGGTGTTGTAATCCATACACATTCTACAGAAAGGAGAATTCTTACCTGATTTTAAATTATTCTAAATTGTTTTTTAAGTATTATATTAGTAACCAACTTTTATAATATTTCTTCAGCATAAGAGGGGTGAATAAATATATTTTTACAACAATATTCCAATCTGGTATTACCCAGACTCACCTTATATGACTATGAACTTCACTAAATCTCGATTACTCTTCCTCCGGAATTTAGAAGATTCAATGGCTAGCCAGTTTTATAGTACAAAAATTCTACATTTTGATGCATAAATCATTTATGTAATCAGCATATCAAATGTTAAATGTCATTCTGCACTAATACGATGCATAAATCATTTGTGTACAATCAGCATATCACCTGTTTAATGTTTGGTCACAGCAATATGGCAAACTCGCCGCCATTCTTGTTATTTGTTTTTGCAATAAGGTGAACGACCTAGAAATTAATGTTGTAATCTCAAACTTCTCTGAATGACTTGGAAACCTTCCAGTTGGAAATGTTCGATAATTTTATTAGCGAAATTTGTTACGTTTTTTTTATAAACTCTTGTGTGACAATCACATCTATTTTGACAAACAAAACGTATCTAAACGTATTGTACAAAGGCCAGTACATCAAGCTAGACACTTTGGACTTTGTACGGTTCTTATGCCGTACGCGTATGGATCAGAATCACACTACGAGTGTCTAGCTTGATGTGCTGGCCTCTGTACATACATCATGCATGCATTTGTTTTGTGCATTTTCTTAGTCTTGCTTGTTTATGATAATATTAGACTTATCACATAATATAGGTAACAATAATCAATGTCAAAGGACAAAAATCGCAAACAATGATTATCTGAAGATTCACTGATAAGGGTTCCTTGTTAACTTCAGAACTCTTTAGTTTTGCAAAAGTCTGTCTCTGTAAATGTAATTTCTGTACTAATGTACTAGAAAGCTGTAATTTAGCATGGGTATACATATATACATTTGAATCTCGCCGACAAAGTGGTACTATAAAATATTGAAAAAAATTGTAAGGGTACATGTAAGAGGGGGTGAATTTTTTTTTCTTTCGCGTAACCCTATCGTGTGGGGAAACGTTGAAAAGGTCTTTCAAAACAACTGAGGGTTTGCTAAAACCATTTTTTGATTCAGGTATCAGTTTGTGAAATATTAAGCTTTAAAGTGCTAATTTATGTTAGAGTCAATTGTGTCCTCACTCCCCGCCAGATAAACGGATATCTGATTTTCTTAAAATACCTACCTGCAGTAAAATGTTATATATGTACCCCGCCAATTGCCACTTAAGTTTAGCGAATCTGTAAGCTATGTTGATTACCTTGGTTCTCCTGCGGATCTCCTCTTTTCCTGGCTCCGATATAATTAAAGTGAATTTCTGTGATCTGTAGACCTTGCGAGTTTTTCGAAATGGCTGAAAGATACCTTTTTTACGTTTTCGCCCCCATGACTCCAGCATTTTCTCATCCTCTTTAATTTCAATACACTCACTATTTAACCAAATTACCATCATATGGTCAAGATATACCTTGGTCTTTAGCTGAAAATATAAAACTGATTATTCTTAAAACAGATTATAAACCCTTGATTCTAAAATGAACTACTGCTCCAGATCACCGGGCTGATCATCCTGATAGCGGGCATCAAGGCGGAAGTCAACGCGCATCCCTACGTGAACCTGACGGATGAGAACTTCTACAAGTCGGCACCGATGGTGCTGACGATCATCGGCGTCATCGTCTTCATCGTGGCCTTCTTCGGCTGCTGCGGCGCCGTCAAGGAGAACCACTGCATGATTATCACTGTAAGTGTTTCATCATCATATCACCCGAAAGACGTCCACTGCTGAATAATGTCTTCCAAGGATTGCCACAACGACTGGTCCTGCGCTGCCCACATCCAGTGGGTTTCCACTACCTGCAGTAAGTCGTCCTGTAATTACACATAGTTTTATCAATTTATCAACCACACTTGGGAAATACGCCACACAAACGTGTTTTAAATGAAATTGGTCTAGTGTATCACATCATCAACCCATATGTATGGATTCACTGACTTGGACCTTTGACTAATATAACATGAACCTTCCACCAATATAACATAGTCCAAGCATAGGACTCCTCCAAAGCGCGACACTTGTACTGATCTTTGACCTGCGCAATCAGCCGTCTCCAAAAACCAAAATCATCGGTCCACTTAAGGCGTGCTGTGCGTGGATAGTAATTTACCAGGCCCTAGGGTGGCTTTCTCATCATATCAGCCGAAAGACTTCCACTGCTGGTTAAATGCCTCCCAAGGATTTCCACATCTACCTTCACCAGGACTCTACGCTACGTCTTCCGGTGCGCGGTCACCACTCGAGAACTTTACTGTCACAATGGCCATCTGTTCTACGAGCTATGAGCCCCGCCCACTGACTCTTAAGTTTAGTGATTTTGAAAGCTATGTCGTCGGTTACTTGGGTTCTCATTGGTTTGGTAGAGTACATACTCACTAGAAGGAAACTACCATCAGCTTCATGAGCAGAATATATTACCCTTTTTACTTTTCAGCAAACAAAAAAATAAACATGTATCGTTAATATTTTAATTTTGTGTCCGTCGGGACACAAACGTGGAACCTCGAACGTCGGACTGGTTGTAATTTCTATGTACATAAAACAAAAACTTTTCCGTCTTGCTTCCCCTGTCCTCTTTTTATTAAGACTGCTAAATATGTTTTGCTACGTATAGCATTTCACTCACACCTCTCCCTCTTGTATAACCACGGTATTACTGACCCCCTGTTTGCAAGGGAAATCGGTCGTCATGGCGAGGGTACTGTCAACAGCTGACGACGCTAACTAGTTTGACACCCCAACGGTAATAGAAGGTTAAGATTTTTAATTAACAAAGCTGTCAGCAACCGTGGCATAGTTTTGTAAAAGAGAAGGTAGTAACAATACTCATTGAATTAAAGGGTTCTCATCACGCTGTTTGTATGAAAGGTATTACATTTACTTGCCAAAATTCATGCCAAATCAATAATTATCGGTAAAAGCATGTGATCAGACAAACACAGGCTCCAAAGTTAAACGATAACCTTGTCGCCTATTTCAACTATTTCACTGTAGGATAGCATACAAGCAAATGAAAAAAAATTGAAACCATGATATTTTCTTTTATTTCGCTTAGCTATTGATAAACTTTGAAAGAGTTTATTAGAATCATTGACATTGATCTGATACATGACCGAACCATGACCGCGTTATTCGATACGACGATGCCTATAACAAGCGAAGTTGATTTGTGTAAATTCGTAGGTTTAAGGTCCCATACAAAGATTATCTATAATGTTTCCAGAAGGAAATCCTATGTCACTTATGTATATGGTCCCACGTTTGAGTATGCCTTGCGGCATACTGTTGTGAGAGTGAGACAAATATAGGGTATCTTTAACACGTTTTTATTAAGTTACTTGTTTGTCTGTTCTTCTGTCTGGCGTTCCGGGTGAAATCTTGCAACTCAAGTTTCGAGCACTTCCTGTTGAGCTATCCGGCTGAAATTTCAGGGTAGCTCACAACTCGATGACAATACATTCTAAACTTTCTTGTATGTCTGTTTGTCTGTCGTTGCGGGTGGAAACTTGCAATTCAAATTTTTAATTTCGAGCACGTCTCGCACATCTCGGCTAGGTATATGTTTTTAAATCTATTAGTTGACTCAACCTCTGCGTCGAGCTGTAAAGACACTCTAATTCCAAAACGTTTATTTTTAAATATGTGTTTACATAAACTTTTAAATTGTCAAAAAAACCTTAATGACTTGCAAATAATATTATAATTCTGATTGCAGTCCCAGGTTATGGTATTTGTTGAAGGATTTATACTTATCCATATATATTCCTTGTCATAAAATCTATTTTAATTGAGTGTCTATAGAGATATTATAGAAACTGAAGAACCATATTAACACAATATATTACATACGGCAGGGGTTTCCAAAGCGTGTGTTATCTACATATTTGAATTTCAATAAAGCCATCGTAGAAATGTGACAAGGGCGCTGTGAAATTAAAAGTTACCGTATCTGTAAGTGTGCCGCAAACATCCTTACTTCTTTATTAATATTATAAATGTGAAAATGTGTTTGTTTGTTACCTTTTCACGCTTTAACACCTTGACCGATCTTGATGAAATTTGGTATGCAGGTAGACTGTGTCACGGGGAAGGACATAGCCTACTTTTTATCCCATGAAAATAGCATAGTCCGATGCAGTTCCTGAGGGAACTAAAAAATACTTAACATCTATCGGAACAACGGATTGATGTGATTTTTTTCACGAAATGGTTGAGGGGTGGAGATAATTTACTAATTAGCATTTTCTGATATAGTTCCAGTGGGATCTGGGGAATACTCATTTCCACGCTCGCGCAAGTCGGCGTCGCAACGGACGGAGCAACAGATTAAAGTGATTTTTTTGTACAGAATTGGTTGAGGGGGTGGAAAGTAGCCCGATATAGTTCCCGAGGGATCTGGAGTAAAACCCTATCTACGCTCGCGAGCCGCTCGTCATAAAAACAATGCCGTTCGAGTTCGAGTACTGCAACGTGGCTATTACGCCAATCGCTGCGGACGAACTTGCGAACATTCTGGTTTTTTATTCATTATAAATAAAAAAAGATGAATTTCCAAAAAGTAAGAAAACTAAATCATTTTATACTGTTTTGTTAAGAAGTTCATAAATTATCATAATGTTTCGATTAAAATTGCAACAGTAGGTTACGACTAGAAAAAAAGCATGCATTGGGATACTTTTTTTGTTAGTTCTGTGTATAAAATAGAATTTGAAGAAAACTAAACCCCTCATCATATCCTGTATAATTCTTTTTTTTTTCGATAAAACATCTTTAATTGAAGTAAAATGTGGTTACAAAGTTGGTCGTTGGCGGCGGTATAAGCCTTAAGCTTAGCTGGCGGTGGAAACTGCGACTGAAACTCTCGATGCGCAGTTTCAAAAATCGATACAACCTATGGAGCGTCGTCCGTTAGAAAACACTATGTATAGCAGCTTTTCTGTAAATGGAAAATTCGTCTGCCTGGAGCAATATACCTACTGCGCCACATTTTGTGTGGTATACCTAGCAGTTACGCATATACCTAGTACCTACTTCGAAAATTCTAGAACGTGCCTTAAGATCTAGCATGAGACGCACAATGTCTTCGCTCTAACATACTTCGTTACATATTATGTACTTGAAGTCAGCGCAAATTATGCTTTATGCAAAGTATATTATATTAGTACTCTTTAGTCACAGAATATATACAGGTTATTGGTAATTGGACCGGATCCTTTTCAGGGGATAAACTACACATAATTATAATTAAGAACAAAAAAGTCATATTTACTAGGGATAGGATCGAATATCAACTGTTTTCAAGTTATAGCCAATTTAATTTTCAAGCATGAAAAAAGCATTGATTTAATTAACGAAGTGATTTCGTAAAAAAAAATTGAATACATTGAGCGTGCGCAATACGGTACAAAGTTCCTTATTTTATCATCTTTCTAAAAGGTATAAAAGTTGTAAACTTGCAAAGTTGGGAGGTGATGCTCTTTCGTATCAGTAATCAATCACAATGATGAAACGAAATCTTTCATACAAAAATTAATGGCTATAATCTGAAAACCGTTGATTTCCGACCCCTAATTATTATGACTTTTTTGTTCTAAATTAGATGTTGTTTGTCTGCTTAAAAGGATTCGGGCTTATTACCAATAACTCTGTGAGTATTAGTACTAACGTCCGTCCTACTAATAACAAGGCATTACATCGCAGTCCCCGAGGTTCGGCAAAACACTGATATAAATTCCCCACAGTGGTGACCATTTTCCATCATGTTGGCCGTAAGCCTTAAGGCACCTTTTACAATAAATTGTCAGCCACGCTGTCCATACTTTTTCGAGGACCTTTTCCGTCTGTCGTAGTCGGACATACACAAATAAACAATAAATAAAACGACTTATTGAAAAAAATATAAATAATTTGGGTTACTCTGAATTATCCTAAAATGAAACTATCCTAAAATAAAACTACTCAGTGCAGTAAGCCCTATTAAATCCTTGTATTCACAAAGTTTCAGTAAAATCGTTAGGACCATTTTTAAGAAAAAGTAACATGGATTTGTATGGGTGGTACTTTCTTCCCATTTTTCTTGGAATAACGAACTTCCGCTTACTGTAGGCCATGTAAAGTTATAGTAACATACTGAGTTTCACCAAAATCGTTACATCCAATTTTGAGTTACTACATAACTAAGACATATATACATACATTTTATTTTTTTAGACTAAGACAAGCAATCCCCATCAAAATCTCAGCTTGGATTTTTTTCCCATTTTACCGTATAAGAGTAAACGTTTTTGTAATTTTACAGTATAACCATATAATACAATAAAAAAAACTTGTATCTGGAATGCATTAACTGTTCGCGTTACATTTCGTTATCAACCTGTTTGCATATAACTGACTTGTTTATTACCTTTTAAGTACTTTTAGATAAGCATAAATATGAATCAGTACAAATATTTACTTGTTTATGTTGCAAACTTTCATCATAGTTACAGCCAGGCAAAAAAGAGTTTGGAGAAATGAGAGCGATTCTTTCACACCTAGTCAGTAGTCAGTTTAGCGAAAATAATTACGAAATTCAATGAAATTGATAAAAAAAAGATAACCACTACGCATCAGTGACATCCGTTGACAGCAAACTAGTGTTGCCATTAAGAGTCAATGATTTTGTTCAAAATTATTCGGTTTTCCAACACTTTGTTCTGTTAGGTTTGACGGCAGTTCTAGCGGATCATTATGGTGCAACAAGTAAATACAGAATTATTCCGTAAACACATCACTTTGTTTATTGACTTTTCATCTAAAAAATGTATATCAACCGAGTGACAGAACTCGAGGCTCAGTCACAAACAACACCATAGCAACAATGCCATAGATTTATGTATTTATGACTGTCTTTGAGGGTGAGTGGTGCGCGAGTCGCAAGCGGCTTGTGAGCGTGGACATGAACTTTCGCCAGATCTCTCAGGTACTATATAGGACTATTCTGATTAGCAGTCTATGTCACTTCCCACTCCCTCAACCAATTCTATACAAAAAAAAACACTTCAATTAGTTGCGCCGTTGCGACGCCGACGTGCGCGAGCGTGGAATGGAAATGAGTTTTCGTCAGATCCCTTAAGGAACTATGTCAGGATATGCTAATTATGTCATTTCCCACCCCCTCAACCACCTCTGTGGCAATAAACACTAATCCGTTGCGCTGTTAAAGAATCAAAAAAAGAGTATGTTTTCAGTTCCCTTAGGAACTGCATCGGACTATGCTATTTTCACGGGATAAAATACTAATACTACTGTCTATGTCCTTTCCAGTGACAGACTACCTGCATGCCAAATTTCTTAAAGATTGTTAAAGGTGTTAAAGCGTGAAAATGAAACAAACAAACACACCAGTCACCCTCAAAGTCAGTCATAAAAACGATGTCCACGCGGTCGAAGCCAAGGGCTAGTATTATTAGAAAGATGAAAAATAACGGAAAACTCCTTATAAATAAACATCAAGTCTTAAAAGGAACCTTGAAACTGCTG
Source organism: Coleophora flavipennella (assembly GCA_947284805.1). Classification (NCBI taxonomy): domain Eukaryota; kingdom Metazoa; phylum Arthropoda; class Insecta; order Lepidoptera; family Coleophoridae; genus Coleophora; species Coleophora flavipennella. The sequence goes on along the minus strand of OX369285.1, from coordinate 2,151,543 downwards.
TTGTCTTCAAGACCTAACTACCGATGGGTTGTCATAAGAACCTACAGTCGTCATCATATCAGCCGAAAAACGTCCATTGCTGGACAAAGGCCTCCCCCAAGTATTTCCACGAGTTCCACGACGACCGGTACTGCGCTGCCCGCATCCAGCGGCATCCCGCGATCTTCACCGGGTCGTCGGTCCACCGCGTGGGATTGCTGCCTACGCCATTTTCCGGAGTGCGCTTTACTGCCCCGATTTCTACGAAATATGTGCCCTGCCCACTGCCACTTCAGTTTAGCGATTCTGTGAGCTATGTCGGTTACTTTGGTTCTCCTGCGAATCTCTTAATTTCTGATTCGATTGCGTAGGGAAATTCCGAGCATAGCTCGCTCCATTGCCCTTTGGGTGACCGAATGAGGCCCGTAGTAAGCGACAATGTCTCAGTTCCGTAAGTCATCACTGGCAACAAACTGGTCAAAGACCTTGGTCTTGAGACTGCGGTATTGGGGACGTGAAGATATTGCGAAGCTTCCCGAACGCCGCTGCCCAGCCGAGTAGGATTCGTCGATTCATCTCTTTCTTGAAGTTGGACCTACACCTAGCGGGACTGTTTGTCCTAGGTATACATATTCGTCAACAACTTCCAGTATAGAGTCTCCAACCTTTAGAGTGGTGGGTCCGACACGGACGGACATTTAACATTATTGTCGTCTTGTCCATGTTCATTTTAAGACTCACTTATTGAGAGACTTTACTGAGGCTATCGAGCATTGTGCTAAGGTATTCCATAGTCTCAAGCCATGACTACGATATCGTCAGCGAATCGGATGTGGGTTGTGTACTCGCCGTTGATATTGTTGCCGAGTCCAACCCAGTCCAGAAGCTTGAAAACTTCTTCCAGGGCGGCGGTTAGCGTCTCCCTGGCTCACCCCTCGCTGCAAGTGGATATGTTTGGATAGAAGAACCTACAGTAACACCAAAATTTTAACCAACCGACGATAAGTGTTTGTTTACCCAGTAAACAGACAAATTACACGTCTACGAGTACCTATTATCGATCGTGAGTTCAACCGCCGATACTGAGTGGCCTCATTGTACTAATTTAGGGCAGAATTTTGCGTAGGAGAGTTTCACTTTTCTATTCTCGTAAGTGACTGGATAGGTTTCGTCCTGAATCAAAACTATATACAGGTTGAGTTTTTTTAAGGGTCAGTATGGGGAAATTCTAAACTACAAGAGATAGAGAAAAACGCTCCCAGGAACCGTGATCTCAATTTTAAAGAAAATAAAAATGGCATTTTAAAAAATAAAAAAAATCTTAATAGGTTCGGAGTTATAGATTTTAAATATTATTTTTTTATTTTTCTATTGTATATCACTATACAAACCAAAAATTGGATAGAGACCATACGTCTAAAGTTGCTAGAAGTTGTTGAAATTAACGTTTTAGTTTTCTGTAATAATTATGTGGAAACTAAACTTACTGGCCGATTTTCAAATGAAAAAGGGAAAAAAAGAAAAAAACATTCAGACTTATAAAAAACAAGTTGTGTGTTTCTGTCATTCATTAAATGCATAATTTAGTCAATTAATTATTTGTGATGTGAATTCAATGGTGAACTAAATAGGTAAAATGCCTCAATCGTTGTCAAATACTGAAAAAAATAATTTATTGAGAGGGCATCATTTAAGTAATAGGAACCAAACATTGGCAATCTGACTGGTATCGTAATGAATTCCCCCTGAGAGAAACGCCAAGTCGCGATACTTTGACCACAATGTTGAATAATTTACTGAGGTACAGAAGCTTCACGAAGCCTCACAAAAAACATTCTTACATCATCAGTCGAGAAAGCATTCAGGGCACACGGCGCGCTGACACTTTTTTCATACCCAAATGGTCGTGTATAAGATTATGGACACTTCTTATCGAAATCTTCACTTCTTCTGCTATGAAACGATCCGTCAAGACCATGTTTTCAAGTTTTTTAATCATTTGTTCAGTCATTGCCGATGTAGGGCGTACCGTGCGTGCGTCGCTAGTGGAAGTTCTTCCTCTCTCGAACTCCGCACACCAACGCGCAACCGTAGAGTATGGAGGAGCGTGAAGCCCTAATGTTGCTCTCAAGTCTTAATTTACCTGCTCCATAGTAAAATTTTTCAACGAGAGATTTTATAACCTATTATATATATTATTTTATAATTTTATCAATTTTTATTAGAACGCGTTCCGACACGACAAATGACTTCTTTTTTTTTTATAAAAGAGAATTCATTGCTTTTTTATTATCGTCATATCAAATGTCTGGGCTATGCCAGCCAGTATTTAGTTTTTCTTTTCCAAGGAGAATGTATCGCATTATCACTATTTATTGAACACCTCTCGTATAATTGGAACAGCGCAGGACTGGTCGTCGTGGAAATCCTTGGGGGAGGCTTTTGTCCAGCAGTGGACTTCTTTCGGCTGATATGATGATAATTGGAAACGCCAAACACCTTAATGAATCAAACTTTCATCGCAACAACTTAGTACAATTTTGCATTATTATTTTGGTTTTTTGTTAATTTTCTAAAAAAAAGTACTACACCGATTTTGTTAAAATTGATATGAGACCAATTTGGCAGCATACCTTTTGGAATAAAAAACGAATCATCATGAACATAGTCCACAATCTGCGAAGATATGGCGTTACAAAAATCCAAAAAATAACGTCCTCCTTTTTGCAAGTCAGTTGAAAACGCGTGCTTCTTCTGTTCATCTAAATGCTTTGAAATTCTAACTTTGACCAAGGCATAAATGGATTATCCCACTTAACTCCAAAACCATTGTTCTGAAAACTTTACTGCCCATACATTGTTTCCACTTCGACTTAAGGGCCGCCAGGAGGCTCGAGTTTCCATACAAACGTAGTTCCGCTTTAATACAAAAACTACATGCCAGATTGAATCCAAACTTTGCACATGTATTGAGGAGACATATACAGGGTTACTTTTGGACCCCTAGCGAAAATTTAATATGACATAAGGGAAGTAACAAAAAAGATAATAATGAAATAAAAAAAATGTTTTTCTTTAAATTCCGCATTTTATAGCGTCTCTTTGTGTTCTTAGATTTCTAGGCGCGTTTGGTCACCCTACACGAGCCACAACCAAACATTTCCGTTGCTCCTAGTTGCGAGGCTGCGGCGCATGCGCGGTTTTCTAACTGTACTGCCATTGGCTGCGCGGCTCGCTCGGCTCGCGGGATTGCCTTGCGAGGCTGCGGCGCATGCGCGGTTTTCTAACTGTACTGCCATTGGCTGCGCGACTTGCGCGAGTGTTCGGGCCCAGTGTTGCCAAACTACTCGAACAAAATACGGTGAAATACGATGTTAGTAGGTTCAAATTACGATTCCGCCATACAAAATATCCAAAAATTTAAAAATACTGTGTTTCGAAAGCGCTGATGCCAAAATTACGGTGTTTCTGTGAAATTGCTCAAAATTCAATACAGTAGACGACACTCAACAACACGTAAAAACGATACATCTACCGTAATAACGGTGTAGTTGGCACCCTGGGTTCGACGCACTGGCATGCGTCATGTATCGGTAAGGTGACCAAAATTTTTAATTAGAGTTAAGAAAAGTTGAAAAAAAAAAGTCCAAAAAAGAATGCTTTTTTATTTCATAAAGTGAATGTACTGCTACTCTAGAATGATGTCACAAAATTTCGCTAGGGGTCCAAAAGTAACCCTGTATATCGATGTTTGAAATTAGTTTTCGATGTACTAATATAAAACGAAGAGAAATAAGAGCAGTTTCAAACTTTCAGTACAAAACTAATTCAAGCCTTCGTTTAGTTACGTTAAAATTTACTACTTTCAAAACTAATTACAAACATCGATATGTGTCTACTCATTATATTTACAAAGTTTGGATTCAATCCGGCATGTAGTTTTTGTATTAAAGCGGAACTACGTTTGTATGGAAACTCGAGCCTCCTGGAGACTCTTAAGAATGATTTTAGGTATTAAATTTAAAATCAAAATTTCATAAGATTTTTTATACAAAACTAACAACTTCGATATAGCCAATCTAGCCACAGATAAATATAAAATGATCTTGTTAACAATCTGCCCACCACTTGACTGAGTGGACCCGATGGACCTTTGACACGCGACCACTGGTCACTTATTGTGTGGATAAACGGCCCCTTCCTCTGACCGTTTGGTTTATTTACGTTAATGACTCGCTTATGTGAGGAACGCTCTTTGTCTTGCCATGTCGTCAAACGTGCATGTACCTTTGTATGTTCAAATTAAAAACGTTGGAATCGTTAAAATAGAATTGATGAAATCTAGAATCAAAGCAAAAAAGTATTTCATCATCATATCAGCCACAAATCGTCCACTGCTGGACAAAGGCCTCCCCCAAGGATTTCCACGACGACCGGTCCTGCGCTGCTCGCATCCATCGGCTTCCCGCGATCTTCACCAGGTCATCAGTCCACCGCGTGGGAGGCCTGCCTACGCTACGTTTTCCGGTGCGCGGTCGCCACTCGAGAACTTTACTGCCCCATCGGCCATCTGTTCTACGAGCTATGTGCCCTGCCCACTGCCACTTCAGTTTAGCGATTCTGTGAGCTATGTCGGTTACTTTAGTTCTCCTGGGGATCTCCTCGTTTCTGATTCGATCACGCAAAGAAAAAGTAATTAATAATTAAAATAATAATTAAAAATAGTAATTAAAAGTATTAAAAAAAGTAATTAATCCTTACTAATATTATAAATGTGAAAATGTGTTTGCTGCACACGCTGCAACACCTCAACCAATCTTGATGAAATTTGGCATGCATGCAGGTAGTCTATGTCACTGGGTTCCCGAGGGATTTGGAGAAAACTCATTTCCACGCTCGCGCAAGTCTACGTCGCGACAGAGCAACGGATTGAAGTGATCTTTGTATAGAATTGGTTAAGGGACGGGAAGTGACATAGACTGCTATTCAGAATAGCCCGATATAGTTCCTGAGGGATCTGGAGAAAACTCGTGTCCACGCTCGCGAGCCGCGCGGCTCGTGCACCACGTGCACCACTCACCCTCGAAGACGGTCATAAAAATGATGAACGATGTCAATGCGGGCGAAGCCGCGTGCAAAAGCTAGTTCCATAATATTTTAGGTAGAATCAGGAATGTTTTATCTGATGTTGGAATTCGTACCAAAAAAATCCTCAGTGCAGTATTTGGTTCAACAGAGATCCATTATGTTTATAATTATTGGAAACCTAAACACGTTAAAAAACCGACTTACATTGCAACAATTTCGTACAATTTAGCATTATAATTATTGTTTTTTGTTAATTTAATAAAATTTGATGAAATTTATATGGGACCACCTCGACAACCAACCAACCTATCAACCTATCGAATAAAATAAGAATTATGAAAATAGGTTCACAATCTGCGAAGATATCGCGTAACATACACATAAAAAATACATACAGTCGAATTAAGAACCTCCTCCTTTTTGGAAGTCGGTTGAAAAGATATCATCCAATAAATTACACGTATCAGTCTTTTGTTTTTGTCTTTTCGTTTTATCTCGTACTGTAATTATCAAAGTATGGTACATGAGGTGCGACTGTAGCTAACACGGGACGTGACTACACGTATTGTCATTCATTGGTTGATCAGCTATGCCAGATTTCAGCACTAATGTGACGTGAAAATTGTCTTTTCTGTAATCAGAGTGGGAATGGCTTAAGTAACATTTTTTGCTATATCCTTTTTTACTCAAGAGTCAGACGAATTAAATAGACCTTCGAGACTAGAATCGAGATCCCTATAGATCTATATAGCCGATAGACGTAAAATGTTTTCTATGAAATTCAATTGATTAAGTCTCTCGTAGATACGAGAGATCATAACTTTTGTATATTACTGGTATTAGTAGGTAAAAGGTACCTAAGATATTTATTCCAGTTTCCAGTGACCTCGTCAAATAGAGGTTTTCTATACAGGTGTCCCAGAAATGACACGTCAGAGTAACACTGGAGATGGATTGCCTATAGTTCTTTCAGATAACATCAACATGACCTTAGTAAAAATCCGCTGGTTTTCGAGATATTTTCATTTGTTTTTTTCTAATTTTGTATGCAAAACGCATTTATGTTTTTTTGTTTTTCCAAAAAAAGTTACACTACAATAGACGTACAAAATACAGCCAAAACTTGCTCATTTTGTAAGCTTTCCAACACAGTAAAAAAATTTAAGAAAGTACAAATTAGTTTCAACAAAATTTAAGATTGCTGTCAAAGATTGCCTCAAATCTCATACAAAGTTAGTCAATGATGCTAGAGGGTCACATTATGTCTGATAATACGAAAAACATGATAAATCTTGGAATTAAAAAAAATATGAAAATAATGTTTTTGACAGCAATAATACTTTTTTGCTGCAACTAACTTGAATTTTTAGTTTTTTTTTTACTTTTTTGAAAGGCTGATGAAATAAGGAAGTTTTTACCGTATTTTGCTTGCCAATTGTGTTATAAATAAGTTTTTCTTGGAAAATCACAAAACATTTAAAAAGATGCGTTTTTCATAAAAAATAGAAAAAACAAATGCAAATATCTCGAAAACCAGCGTGCTTTTAATAAGGTCATGTTGATGTTATCTGAAAGAAAGAACTATAGCCAATCTATCTCCAGTGTTACTCTGACGTGTCATTTCTGGGACGCCTGTATAGAAAACCTCTATTTGACGAGGTCACTGGAAACTAGAATAAATATCTTAGGTGCTTTTTACCTATCAATACCAGTAACATACAAAAGTTATACGAAAATTATGATCTCTCGTATCTACGAAAGACTTAATCAATTGAATTTCATAGAAAACATTTTACGTCTAGTCTATCGGCTGCGACATACAATGTCTAAAATATGAAGGTTGTAACCCCTCTTATCTGTAAACCTACTCTTATTCACGTGTGCCTAATTTATACGTATCTACCTATATTTAAATACGTCATGTTCATAAATTCACATGCTTAAAGGTGATTTAAAGGTGTCGTTTAAAAATGGACTTTTATCTTTTCAAAATAGAACTGTCAACTGAGTCACAGACTTGTAGAGAGAGGCAATGTGTACGAGTAACAGAACAACTTCGATTAGAGGTGATTCACCCGCCCGACAACATTTTTCTGATGTACCTACCATTTAGTAGCGATGGAGGTGACTTCCAGGCCGAACTACGTCAACCACAATACTAGCATAAATAAATACTTTCATAAATTTACAACCTCTTCCATTTTTAAGTTGGTTAAAAACTTTGACAAAATTCATAATGTTTGAAGATTTTACGTCCTAAAAAAAGTATAAACCCCGTAGGATAGGTAACAATGCTCATCCCTCCAAATCCTTGACACAAAAGTACCTGGTAATAAGTCACTACATAAAAGTAAACCAATACTAATTATATTGGTATGGGTTCCTCCCAAAGATTATATGATACAAGCTGTGGCCCGCGGCTTCACCCCCGGGATATCGAGGGTGCGGGGTAATACAAACCTTGTCCTGATAATAACGAATACAGCTAAAAACAGCCAAATCGGTCGAGCCGTTATCAATCATGATTCATGATCTTTCATACATGCGGCAATTGTATAGATTATGTATGTACGATGAAGAACTAGCACGTACGTGGGTAGTTCAAAATATTTCCACCGACGTCATTGTCAATCGAAAGACGTCTACAGTTGAACAAAGGCCTCCCTCAAGGATTTCTACAACGACCGGTCCGGCACTGCCCGCATCCAGCCGGTTCCCGCGACCTTACTCAGGTCACTGTATATATAAGGTGTAACAAAATTAGCTGAAACTATTTTAACTGGTGCTTCTGCCATTGAAACTGAACAACTTTCCCCATGAAACACATAGTCAAATCGCAAAAAAAAATTTGGCTCTCCCTACTAACTCGATCAGCTGATCAGCCAACTTAGTATGGGAAGTTCAAAATTTTTTTTGAGATTTGACTATGGGTTTCATGGGGAAATTTGTTCCGTTTCATGTGTAGAAGCACCAGTTAAAGTAGTTTCAGCTAATTTTGTTAGACCTTATATATTATGCCCAGGTCGTCGCTATAGATCTCCACCATAGGAGCTCGCTAAGTTGTTTTTAGAGTTCCATACCTCAAAAGGAAAAACGGAACCCATATAATATAGTATCACTTTTTTGTCCGTCCGTCCGTCTGTCTGTCAAGACCGTTTATCACAGGAACGCGTGGAGGTATCGAGTTAAAAATTAAAACCATATGTTTCGGTCTACAGTCCCTTAAAGCTGTAAAAAAATCTAACTTGTAAGTTAACGTATAAAAAAGATACGGCCGTTTATGCCGCAAAAAACGTATATTTCGTTACTCTCAAGAAAATCAAAATTCATAGGGTATTTTCCGTTGATCGAGAACTATGAAATTAAGAAAGTTATACCGTCTTATTCTACAAGTACAGGGAAAAATCTGAAAACTCTACATTTGTAATTAAATCATAAAAAAATACTCTTTATTTAAAGTACGTAATAATTTAATCAATTATGCAAGGAACGGCGGCGGTCCAAATTTTGAATTGAGTTAACCATGTCATGTGGGGTATCGTATGAAAGGGCTTCATTGGCACAAGATTAAGCAGTTATTTAATTGTTTTTTTGATGTGTAGTTTTCGATTTATGACGAAGAATTTAAAAAAAATCATCCTTTTTTTATAATAGGTATACCTCATAATTTTGGCGTATTATTTAGTTTGCAATGTTATGATTTATAACATGTACCTAAAAATTATTACTACTTTGTGATTATTCCTTGTGTGCAATAAAGAATTTATACATACATACATACAAATTTGTACGGAACCCTCGGTGGGCGACTCGCACTTATCCGGTTTTTGGCCTATTTTGATAGGGCAGAATAATTTCGACAGTGTCAACATAAAAGAATTTAATGATAGTTACCTCATAATTTTGGCGTATTATTTAGTTTGCAATGTTATGATTTATAATATGTACCTACAAATTTGTACGGAACCCTCGGTGGGCCACTCGCACTTGTCCGGTTTTTTCGCCTATTTTGATAGGGCAGAATAATTTTGATAGTGTCAACATATAAGAAAAATCATAGTGAAAGTGATCATATTCATAGACAAATAATAAACATAAAGGAGTTAATTAGAAATTGCAAACCCAACTGCATAAAAACTAAACCCCTCTTTTTTTGTACAGTCCGTTAAAACTGTATCCTACGTCACTCACGGGATCTAATGACACCTCGCACTCCAAAATCCATCAAGCCGTTCTATCTTGCTACAGAGCATGCCAAGTAAAAAATACATACATACATAACCCTCCTTCTGGCGCATTCGGGTAAATTAGAAACTGATCGATTACGTGTCTGTCGAATACTTAAAGCAAATGAGTACATGCAAAACACTCATTGTATGAGTATACGTATTACCCAACTCGGGGAAGGCCTATTCCAGCAGTGAGCGTATTTTGGCTTATGTAATGATGTAATCACTCCTATTTATTACACGAAAGTTCAATAATTGAAAACGCTAAACACGTTAAAAACCGACTTCCATCGCAACAACTTAGTACATTTTTGCATTATTATTTTTGGTTTTTGTTAATTTTCTAATAAAGTACTACACCGATTAGTATAGAGCACTAGCTTTCAAATAAATAAAGAATCATAAAAATCAGTCAAAAGTTCTGAGGTAACACACATAAAAAAAGGGGGGGAGAATATCTTTATATATATAAATCTTCTGTCCGTGTGTTAGTCATTGAACTCCTCCTAAACGGCTGGACCGATTTCGCTAATTCTTTTTTTGTCGAGTTCGTTATTGTCAGAAGGTTCTTATGTAGGGTAGGGTAGGGTAGGGTAGTGTAGGGTAGGGTAGGGTAGTGTAGGGTAGGGTAGTGTAGTGTAGGGTAGTGTAGTGTAGGGTAGAGTAGTGTAGGGTAGTGTAGTGTAGTGTAGTGTAGGTTAGGGTAGGGTAAGGCAGTGTAATGTAATGTAAGGCGGTACGAAGTTCGCCGGGACAGCTAGTGTTATATATATTGTGAGGGTATCTATACATTATTACTACGAGCAGAGATATGCTATATATAAGGGGAGGTAGATAGGTTACGTGCATCCAAAAATTGAAGCAAAAAAAAGATGCCAATTGGCATCTCTTTTCTTGTAGCATTCGGTGCAATGGAAGCGAACTACTTATAATATTGTGTGTGTAAATGGCTTCCATTTTCAAATGTTGTTTGTTAGTGCATAACCCATCTATGGTAACAAATCTCTGACTACGAGCATAAAACTAGTGTGCAATGGCCGCCGCGCCGGTTGTTTCTAATCTCGCTCCCGTATTTCATAGTAAAAATAAATCTTATGTTTTTCGGGTGTATGTTTGTCTATTTCTTTGGCTGAAACGGCTTGATAAATTTAGTAGCGCGAGGTTTCGTTAGAATCTTCCTGATCCCGTGAGTAACATTTTAACTCGACTGCTCAAAAAAAGAGGGGTAATGTTTAATGCAATCGGGTATTTTTATTTTAATTAGTTAGATTAATATGGCTCAGTAGAAGTCTCTTGCCTACGACGTACCGATTCACTTAGAATCTAGTTGAGTACCACAGTCTTATCTATGATTGTAACGTATAATTGTGAGACTGTCGATCCCACAGACAAACTGATCATTCAGTTTTGTGGGTCTAATGTTTACCTATGTACTCGATTAATAAATAAATAATAATATCATTAGAAATAAGTTTTGAGTTTGTCATTACAATCCAGCAGATTCATTATTCCATATGTTTTCATGAGGATATCGTCTGTTGTGGTCAAGTTATGAGTTATGTATGACTAATATTACAACAAATAGCAGTAAATTGTTTAATATTTAGGGTTCCGTATCTCAAAAAGAAAAAACGAAACCCTTATAGGATCACTCGTGTGTCTGTCTGTCCGTCCGTCTGTCCCATCCGATTTGCTCAGAAACTACTAGACCGATTGAGTTATTTGGTACACATATGTAAGTCGGTGACCCAAAGACGGTCATGTCATTTTAACCGCCTCCGTAGCTCAGAGGCAAAGTTCACTGGCTTTACACAGGAGGTCGCGGGTTCGATTCCCGGCGGAGTCAATTGTAAGACTCGGTTTGGTTGGTGGTAGGGCATTTTCTAAGCCCGCCTGGCTAGCTACCACCATCTTATCTAAGTCTTGCCGCCAAATATCAGTGTTGATATCATTGGTGTGTTCCGGCATGAAGATAAAATAGCCAGTTCCCCATTGCGTTGGGGAATCTTGGTAAGCCCGCTTTCATCTTCGGCAACATCGTCACTTACCACCAGGTGAGATGTTCTCAAGGGTTTACCAGCTGTGAATAAAAAAAAATGTAATGTAAATAATTTATACATGGGGGGCACTTTTTGGGGGTAAATTAGAATAAAAAAAGTTTTGCTAACCATTTTGTGTGACATATCAAATAAAAAGGCTTATTGTGAGAATCTCAAATATCTTTATTTATATTCCCCTCCCCCTTCCTCTTATCTCCAACTACTGGGCTTATATATTTGAGATTCACACTACAAGTCCTTTCATTTGTATGTCACACAATATATTTTGATTTTTATTTAAAATTTTCTAATTTACCCCCAGTAGTGGGTGGCCCCCATGTTTAAAATTCATTTATTTACGTTACACCTCCGTCTTTGGGTCACAGACTTAAATTTGTGTACTTAATTTCAACTTTATCGGTCCAGTAGTTTCCGAGCAAATTGGGTGTCACAGATGGACCGACAGACAGATAGACGAGTCATTTTAACCTTTTTAGGTGAGGAACCGTAAAAAATATGTTTTAATTTAATCTTTTTTATTTGAAAAATAATATAACATGATCTTCTTTAACAGTTTTCAATGATGCTCCTCATCATATTCGTGGCTGAGCTGGCGGTGGGCATCGCTGGCTACTTGAAACGTGACGATCTGGAGACGTCCATCGTGCGCAACCTCAAGCAGAGCATCTCGCAGTACAACACCACCGAGTCCGTGAGAACTACCTTCGACATCCTGCAGACTGACGTGAGTATACTGAGTCTATTAGACTACGAATTGGACGCCAGCGAGCGGCGCGGTTCAAAAGGCGCCATCCGCGCCTTTGCCGTCGATAATAGCTTCATACAAAATGTATACTAAAAGTCGCATGCACCGCCGCCGCCCGCTGACGTCCAGTCGCAACCCAGACCCAAGAAATAACATTTCTAAAAACAAATGAGCGAACTAACGACATCACGGCGAAATCCAATTCAAAAACCAAACTAGTACCAATCTATATCGATCGGAGTGGGGCATATTTTCGTTCAGTTCGCTGCCTTATAATATCTTGTCAGATCTGTTAAGTTAAAACGATACTAAATTCGGTACAAAGCGCCAGGATTCAAAATCTTCTATAATTGTCTAAATGTTTCCGGAATCTTGCAAAATAATCCAGAAGGTTCTGACATTATCCAGAAGAAGATTTCACAACAAAAGCATGACACCGTAATGACAATGAACTTAAAGTTAGTTACATGCAACACTAGTTGGTATCTTGATAGTGGTTGGCGACGGGAAATGATGTGTGATGCAGTCCAGCAACTTTATTCAGAGCATTTCGCAGTACTACACCAACCCCGACGTGAAAACTTCTTATGACATCTTGCAGACTGACGTAAGTACCTATACCTATTATAAAAGCATTACCCTGCCCAGTCGGGTAAACAATAAGTAAATTATGATGCGACTTTCGCAAAATTTCTGAACATTTCTGTCTTGAAACTAACGAAGATTACCTCAGAGTGCACAGTTGGTTGTAAAGAACATTTTTCGGGAGCCATCTCTTTAAAATGCAATCGTTTTGGTTATTTAGAAAGTAAAGTAGAACTCCCGTGTTGCTAATTTGCTAAGGCACACTCTGATTTTGCAAACAATATAATACATATTTCGTTTGTTTAAGGGGGGTACCTTTTAAACTGACGTTGGATGTACAGGTTGTCCGGTGGCGGATTTATATTTTAAAAATTCAATTTAAAAAAAACTAGGAATTATATTGTTTAATAAATGAGTTAAACATAAACAAAAAGGATGCGGATTTTATGTTTTAAAAATAACATCTTCCAAATGCCGTCCGTTTAAACGCACACACTTTTCGAACCGGGCCATGGTGTTTTGCACCACGCGCTGCAGCAAGCTTGTTTCGATGTCGTGAATTTCACGGGCGATATTTTCTTTCAACTGCGCTACAGACTAAGGGTTGTTGTTGTAGACTTAGTTTTTGAGGTACCCCCATAAAAAAAAAGTCCATGGGGGTCAGATCCGGGGATCTCGGTGGCCACGGGATGTCCCCAAAGCGGCTGATTAATTTTTGCGGGAAATGTTCACGTAACAAGTTCATGGACGTTCTCGCGGTATGCGGCGTGGCTCCATCTTGCTGAAACCACGTTTGCGACGAGTAAGATGGATGTGCTCGCAAATTCGGTAAAAAAAAATCATTGATCATACGCCCATAATTGTCACTGTTCACGTTTATTGCCTGTCCTCTAAAATTTTCAAAAAAAGGGCCCTATAATTCCGCTTGTCGATAAGGCGCACCAAACAGTAACTCGTGGACAATGTAAAGGTCGTTGCTGTTTCAATCGTGGATTAGATCTTCGTGGAGCCCAATAGCGACCGTTTTGTTTATTAACGTGGTCATGCAGATGAAAATAGGCCTCGACGCTCCAAAAAATGCAATTTAGAATGTGAAATCTTTCCAACATTGTTTCACTCACGTAAGAATCCCCACTCTTAAAAAACGCCTCAATAGCGTAGACACGCTGCTCACCCGACCACAGCGGCATTGTGACTGACAAATACGCACTCTCGGTGTTTCGAATGGCGCCACCCTCACCCCAAACCGTTTTTAACTTTTTGAGTTATTCGCTTTTAAAAACATAAATCCGCCACCGGACACCCTGTACGTGGGTTCCTTATACATATACAGGGTGTAACAAAATTGGTGTAGGTCGTTAACGGGGGGTTCTATTCGTCATACTGAACAACTTTCGCTAAGGAACCCATGAAAATTTTGGACCCGCCATACTAAAATGCACAAAATCGGTCTATCAGCTGATCGATTTGTATGAAGAGCAAAAAATTTTTTACGTTTTCAGCAAAGTCGTAGAATAAAAGTTGATCAGTATGATGAGTACAAGCTCCAGTTTACGGGATCTAAACCAATTTTGTTACACCTCGTATACAGAGTGCCCCGGAAAGCATAGATCAAATCGAACCGGGCCATGGCAGAGGTAATTATTGAACTTTTTAACCCTAGGAATGCCAGTTCCATTTTTGACGGTTTAACTCATAACTTTTTTTTTATATCATAACATAGTGCCGAAACAATAAAAAAACTATCAATATGTTGTGAAACGATATTTGTCTTTGCTGAAGTAGTATTTTATGCAGCTAGGAAACGTGTGAAGGTGGTTCGTTTTGGTTATGGCGCGAATTTCTAATTTTTCAAGGTTTTTTATAAATTATGACTCCATATTTAACTTTTAACAATTTTAGCCTGTTTGCGACAGTCTTAAATTATTTACTACCAATTTCAATAAAGTTGTTAAATGTGAATTTCCTTATTTTGGATATTATGAGGACAAAACAGTTTAAACTTGTTAAAAAATCAGTATGGAGTCGTATAATTCACAAAAAACCTTGAAAAAATTAAAATTCGCGCCATACCAATCCACCTTAAATATTAAAAACAAATTAGTACAACAGGTTTGAAGTCTAAGAAAAAAAAAGCTTTTCAGAGAGAAAAAACACTAATGCGTCATTCTCGTCAACGTAAAAGTTTGTTTGTTTGTAAACTCTTTATTGACATTTTACTGACATGTGACATAAATATAGAACATAAATCAGATATGAATATTTAAAACAATAAGGTCGTTTTTTTAGGGTTCCGTACTTCAAAAGGAAAAACTCCGTCCGTCCGTCTGTCTATCTGTCTGTCAAGACCCTTTATCTCAGGAACGCGTGGAGATATTGAGTTGAAATTAAAACCATAATGTTTCGGTCTACAGTCTCTTGAAGCTGTGAAAAAGTTTGAATTAATTAATTAATTGAACTTCTAAGTGAACGTAAAAAAAAGATACGGCCGTTTAGGCCGCAAAAAACGTATATTTCGACACTCTCAAGGTAATCAAAATTTATAGGGTATTATCCGTTCACCTAGAACTATGAAATTTGGTAAGTAATATCGCCTTAAACTACAAGTATGTATAGGGAAAAATCTGATAACTATACATTTGTAATTAAATCATAAAAAATATAGTCTTTATTTAAAGTACGTAATCAATGAGTGTTCAGATAACTAACCAATAGTCGAGGGCTGAAAGCAAATCAACCAAACCGAGTCTTACAAAGTTAGATTTCGTCGGGAATAGAACCCGCGACCTCCTGGTGGGAAGCGAAGTGGACTAACCACTACGCCATGGAGGTGGTTTAAATCTATCGAAAAATAGAGTGCGTTTTAGTAAATTAAAAATTGAACAAAAAGGTGTTTCGTGTTTTCATAAACTATTCAAACAATGCATTTTATATGGAATTTCGAATAAAAAATCAGCTAAGTGCGAGTCGGACTCGCATACGAAGGGTTCCAAACTATTGTGCAAGGTTTAAAAAACGTCAAAAATCACGTTTCCTATGTCGTGAAATACTCTTTTTGCGTCGGGGGTCAAAAATAAATCTCGACGTGCTATAAAAACGGTGCTGTATATACTTAAACAAGTAAATAACCAGTTATTTGAAGCGGAAAATAAAACTTATCTTTCGCAGATTTATCAACTAATTACCGTCTTTAGTGGAATGTGGCCTTGCTATTTGAAATGAACTATACTTCAAAATTGAAATCAGTGTCAGCCGGCACAGTATGCCCTACCCAATCCACTGTAGCGTGACCGACGATATGCGATAAAATTCAAGGTTAACTTTATTATATGAAAACACTGAGATCTGTCAATGATTCGTCGTGCATTTACACATATGAAAACATCGTAATGTTTACAGGGTTATTTGTAATTAACCCGTTGATGATTCTCTTTCCATACAGCGGATTTTTTTTAAGTTCAAAGTAATAATAAAACATAAAATGTACAGTTTCATGAGTAAAATCACCACCTAAGAGGATTCGGGTTAATTACAAATAACCCTGTATAAAAAGTACCAAAGTAAATATTCCATATTAACTGTCAAAATTGTGAAAAATATGTCCAATTTTATTAAGAAGTAAGTAAGAAAGGTACAGTCAAGCTAGAGCTAGACAGTTTTTGTCTTTGTAGTTGTGCCTTTCTTATTTTGTGCGCGTACGGGTCAGAATCGCACTACGAATATCTAACTTGATCTGCTCATGACCTTACTTACTTAAGTTAGACAGGTTTACTTACTAAAAGCATCTACGAATGTGGGATGTACACAGATTTAAAAGGCTTTTTAGTTTCACTGAATTGTTAAATCGTTGCTTAATTTCATTAATTTTCATAAATTACTAGCTCCGCGGCTTGGCTTGCATGGACATCGTTTTTATGACTTGAGGGTATGTGATGCACGAGGCGCAAGCGGCAACAACCTTCACGAGTTTGGTAAGAGATCCGTGCACCAGCAGTGGGAACGTTTATGTGTTGTTAAGGACAATAGTAAAAATAATGTTGTTTTAATTAATAAAAGTCACCAAAACTAAAATAATATTTTATTTTGTACAAGTTCAAATTAAAAAGCTATAAGTATAAAACAAAATAAAACCCGGTCGATGCAGGTTGACAAAGAACCTATCATTTTCAAATGAGCGCATTGAAGGTGATATCGCTGCGTGAACTCTATTCCCCAGATGTAAGGAGTATCTTGTAACGCGGGGTGTGTCAGAGAGACATCGTTAGCAAACATAGTATAACAAATCCATACACTACGCTGCTATAGAGGTGAAATTAAATATACTTGGCCTTTTAAACTAAATAATATAATCTTATTATGATATTATTTGTCATTCCATCTTCGATTGCATCACGTTACGCAACGTGACTGTGCATTATGTAAAATGTTTTCATACACACTTAAATCAATAGTTAAATAGAAACGTATTTAATGTAAACACTAACACACTGAATGTAAATAACACTAGTTTGTTCTGGATGTTCCATCCAGCCAGTCACAGATTTTCTTCAGATCATAATGTTATCATTATCATTTAGCTGAAAGATTTCCACTGCTGGACAAAGGATTTCCACGACGACCGGTCAAGATTCAAGATTCAAGATGCATGCATGCATACAGCGGCATCCCGCGACCTTCACCAGGTCGTCTGTCCACCGTGAACCAAATTAAACGGCATAGCTCACAAAATCGCTAAACTTAGTGGCAGTGGGCGGGGCACATAGCCCGTAGAACAGATTGGGACAGTAAAGTTCTCGAGTTGCGACCGTCACACCGCAAGACGTAGCGTAGGAAGGCCGCCCATATTTTATTTATAACTTAATTCATGCACAAAGCAATTACCAATACCACTCACCTCGCCATCCTCTCTTTGAATTCTAAACTACTCGTAAATGGACTAATACATAGTTTCACTGTTAACATTCCTAGGTATTTTGATTTTCTCTATGTTCTTGGTGATCTCATCGTGCAATAACCCGTAGCGGTCCCGTATATCGAGCAGCGCTAGTCTCACGTGGACCGTTTGTCTGTCGTCGAGTTCCTTCAGGGCCAGTTGGTAGTCCTCTACGTGAGGGTGCTTAATGATCTTCTTTGCTACCCTGCCTCGATTCAAATAGTATTCCGCCACCATGTCCAATTTTTCCTCCACTTTCCACTCTGAACTTCTTATACCATCCAGTATGGAAGTCTGCACTTCAACCCCGAAATTGTTGCCGTCCTCTATTTTAGGCACTTTCAACGATAACCAAACTTTCACCATTTTTATGTCCTCTAGCAGTTGCGGTAAATAGTTTTTGATTAATTGTGTTGCTTCGTAAACATACTTGTTTCTTGGCACAAACGGCTTATTCTCTTCAGCTTTTTCTTTATTCATTTCTTTTAAAATTGTGCAATCTTTTGTACTTTCCAAATGTACTTTCCTTCTCACTAAGTCTGCTATGAAACTTATATCCTGAACATTTACGTTATCTTGTTCAGCCTTCAGTTTCGCGATGTGCTCAGTAAGTTCCGCAATTTTCGTTGGAATCCCAGTTTTCAATAGATAATCCGTGTCTGTATCGACTGATTTTTTGTATTCATTAACTGCACGGTCGCACATTTTATTACTATTGATAAATTCACTGCCTAATATCGATTAAGACGTCTTAAATTATTAAGATAACGTTTGCTCCAAAGACGTCGCATCGAATGAATTGAAAAAGGTTGATGGCTCGTTTATAGTACCTACTGCACTGTGTAAATTTTTGTGATTCATATACAGGAAAAAGTTTGACGGCTCGTATACAGGGTGTAACAAAATTGGTGTAGGTCCCGTTATCTGGGGCTTCTACTCATCATACTAAACAACTTTTGTTCTATGACTTTGCTGAAATCGCAAAAAAATAACTCGACATAAAAATCGATCAGCTGATCGACAAATTTTTGTATGGAGGGTCCATTTTTTCAAATAATTTACTGGGTTCCTTTAGAAAAGTTGTTCACTATGATGAGTAGAACCCCAGTTAATGGGTCCTAAATTCCGAAATCAAGTTAAATGCAATTAAGTCTAAATTTAATCCGGAAAACCCAATTATCCCCAAAAAACCCGAAAAGCCCAGTAAGTAGATTATTTTTGAAAAATCCTGGGTTATTTCCAACTCTGTTTTTTTGCTATCTGTACAACCCATGAAACTAGATAACTTTTAGCCTTACATCAGTAGGTCGCGGGTTCGATTCCCGGCGGAGTCTAACCTTGTAATACTCGGTTTGATAGGTGGAAGGGCATTTTCTATGCCCGCCTGGCTAGCTACCACTATCTTATTTAAGTCTTGCCGCCAAACATCAATTTTAACAGCATAGATATGTTCCGGCTTGAAGAAAAGAAAGCCAGTTCCCCATTTCGTTCGGGGATCTTGGTAAGCCCGCTTCCCTTCCATCTTCGGCATCATCGTCACCTACCATCAGGTGAGATAATACCAAGAGTTTACCAATTATGAATTGAAAAAATACAGTAATTTATTGGTAGATTTGCGTTGTATAAAATATCACTTTTGGCTCCGACTGTAGGTAATAAAAAATCATCCTGTACTGTAAATCGGCTGGCTTAACGTGACCAATTGGTATGATGACAGCGTCAAAAATAATTTGTGAACTACTAGCTTTTGCCCGCGGCCTCGCTTGCGTGGGCATCATTTTCATTACTGTCTTTGAAGGTGCGTGGTGCTCGAGCTGCAAGCGGCCCGCGAACGTAGACAGGGTTTTACTCCAGATGCCTCGGGAACTATATCGGGCTATGTTAATTAGTAGTTTGTGTCACTTCCCACCCCCCTTCAACTATTTCTATGCAAAAAATCACAACAATCCGTTGCTCCGTTGCGATGTTAAAGAAATCAACCAAAAAAATACTTTTTTTAGTTCCCTCAGGAATTGTATTGGATGTTGCTATTTTCCCGGTATAAAAGAAGCCTATGTTCTTTTCCATGACACAGGCTACATGCATACCAAACTTCGTCAAGATTGGTGAGGACAAACAAATAAACACATTTTCACATTTATGATATATCATAATAATCCCTCCTGCTAAAATTTTAGTAGACTTTGCCTGCTTTGTTTTTCATAGTTTTCAATTTTTAATTGCTCAGATACGAAAATGTGTAATATTTGCAATTTTTAAGGTTCCATACCCAAAAGGTAAAAACGGGACCCTATTACTAAGACTTCACTGTCCGTCCGTCTGTCTGTCTGTCCGTCTGTCAACAGGCTTCATGAACCATGAGCTAGACAGTTGGAATTTGATGTATTTCTATTGCCGCTATAATAATAGCAAATATGAACTAAAAATTAGAAAAAGTGAAAAAATATGAAAGGTCTCCATACAAAAAAGTGTTTTTTTTTAAACGTAAACAAACTAGTGCCATCTAGTATGATAGTACGGAACCTTCTGTGTGCGGTTCTGACTCGCACTTGGCCGGTTTTTGTATGATTGCGCAATGTTATTGACCGTATGAAGGGTATGAAGATTACGCAATGATTGAATAAAATGCTGAAATCTATGAATAACATCAATGTATTTCAAAATTTTTTAAAACAAAATATCATTTTTGATAGGTTATAAAAAGTAACTCGAATGCTGTGCTCCTGCGCTCAAATGACAGTTATCATCCCTATTGTCTGTGGCTTGGTGTGTGCGTATATCCGCGTGACCTTCTGAGAATCGGCAAAAAATGATAAAGTTGAATAAACTGGAATCTGGCTGGACTGGACAGTAGTGTTGCAAACTCTACTATTTTAACAGGAAAACCGTTTTTACCATGTCATCTTTATTTTCTGCTTTAGTCCATATTTCTACTGATTTTGACTTTAAGCAGAATAAGCACAGTCTGAAGCCAAAACGCTACCCAAAATAAAAATAATAAATTATCTACGACTACTAACTACTACCTACCTATTTTATTTGAAAGTTGTCAAATGTCAAGCTAATGGCAAAATACACATAGCAAGCATGTCAAATCGTAATAATCGTGCTTTTTTTTTATTATTAAAAATTTGAGTACGTTTGGCTGCACCTCACCTGATGGTAAGTGCCGATGCAGCCGAGGATGTGACACGCAAGCTCAAATAGTGCCTATTCACTCTCGTCTTGAAGATTCCTTAATTGTACGAATCGGGGAATACAGACGCCGGAAGGGAATTCCACTCCTTGGCCGTTCGCATGATGAACGAAGACGCAAAACGCTTCGTGCGTAAAGGTGGAACATTGACGACAAAGGGATGGAACCGCCCTCCGCGCCTGGTCGTCCGATGATGAAATGGAGAGGGGGGAATGAGGTTGTGAAGCTCCAGGGCACACTCTCCGAAATGAATCCTGTAGAACACCGATAGACAGGCGACTTTGCGGCGATGCTCGAGGCTTTGAAGCGTGTTTGATACAAGTGTGCTAATTTTAGTTGACGAAACGGGTTTTCTAGCCAAATTATTATTTACTGATTTTTATGGGTGATTTTTTTTCTTTTTATTCGGTATTAAGGTTGGCAACACTGCTGGGCAAGAACTTGTTCCACGTAATTTTATTAGGCAGACAGACACATGAATACGAAAAAAGAAGTTTACAAGAGACACAAGAGATGTCCAAATTCGATGTGGATGGTTTTTATACAGGATGTCTAAACTAAGACGACAAACTGAAGGGGGTGATAGAGGTAAAATTCAATAAGCCGACATTTATATAAGTCGTACATTTTTTTTTTGTTTTAGAGTAATGTATATTTGTTTTTCTAATTTAGTATGAAATACGCATTTGTTTGGATATATCATGATTTTGCATAAAAAAAGTTATATAGGTGTAAAAAGACCACTCCCGGAAACTTTAACTGAGGTTTCTACTCATCATACTGAACAACTTTCTCTAAGGAACCCATACTGAATTCGCAAAAAGATTTTTGGACTACCCATACAAAATTGGCCGATTAGCTGGCTGATTTGTATGAAGTCTTTTTTTCGAGAATTCAGTATGGGTTCCTTGGAGAAAGTTGTTAGTATGATGAGTAGAAGCCCCAGTTTAGGTTTCCGGGGGTGGTCTTTTTACACCCTGTACCTATTATAGTTGGCGTGCAAAATACGGGAAAAACTTTCTTATATTATCAGCCTTTCAACAGAGTTAAAATGTTAAAAACAGACAAAAAACAATTATTACTGTCAACAGGGTCATCCAGTCCCACACAATTTTTGTGTTTTGTTCCCGTTCCTGCATTTGGACTCTATTATGGCTAGCCAGCTCAGCTCTTCCCAGAAGCACAAAGTCTCCTGGGACATTCAGGCTTCTCGGAGCGACCCCATATCATTGAGGATTTTTACCCGGTGTTCGGTCAGACCAGTGCATTCCAAGATCACATGACTGACTGTTTCATATGTCTCAACACATCCCCTGCTAAGCGGACTGTCTGTGACATTGACACTGAATAGTTGCTTATTCAGGAGTAGGTGCCCGGTGATGTACCCACAACTATATGAAGATCGCGTCGGTTGAGGCTAAAGAGTTTCCGGCAACGAAGGGTACCCAACTGTCTGACTCCGACTTGATTTATTTTGATATATGTTATAGAGTAGTCTAAAATAACGGACACGTATTTTTTTAAGCTGCCCAAACTCAACCTGTTAGGAGAAAATGGCCTTCAAAGTACTGAAAATTTACCAAACCTTCTAATTTCTGAGAAGAGATTTGTTCAAAAAAAAATGATAGTTAATTACTGGTTTCGTTATATGTTGGAGAACATGAATAAAGAATGGGGACGTGTTTTGTGATTTCACCTCACTCATTTTTTATATACAAACTCATTTTTTATATAAAAAAATGTTTATATAAAAAATGAGTGTGGTGAAATGACAAAACACGTCCCCATTCTTTATTCATGTTCTCCAACATATAACGAAACCAGTAATTAACTATCAATTTTTTTGAACAAATCTCTTCTCAGAAATAAGAAGGTTTGGTCAATTTTCAGTACTTTGAAGGCCATTTTCTCCTAACAGGTTGAGTTTGGGCAGCTTAAAAAAAATACGTGTTATTTTAGACTACTCTATAACATATATCAAAATAAATCAAATGGGAGTCGGACAGTTGGGTACCCTTCCTTGTCAGTTGTGAATTGAGTTGAGGCATCAAAACCATTTTACGCCTGTAGCTAGTTAGATCGGCCCAGCAGTAGTTTCGGTACCCCTTTTAGCCAGCTCGTCGTCGGCCGCATCGTTTCCCATGAGTTACTGTGCCCCTTTATCTATTACAGTATAACCCTGTTAACTGAAGCTATTTGCTCCAGTACAAGGTGACATTCGTAGATTAGACTGGAGTTCATGGTATTGGTCTCCAGAGCCATACGGCCATGCTGTCTGAGAGTATCCTATTGCCGTAGTTCGTGATACCTCTTTCACATTGAAATATACAACTCAGTGCCAGTGATACATCATCATTACAGCTCATATACGTCCCCACCGAGGGGCTCGAGCCTTCCCTGAATCAGGGCGATTAGGCCTTAGTCGACCACGCGGGCCCAGTGCGGGTTGGTCGACTTCACACACAACCTTCGAGTTTCTTCGCAGGCGTGTGCAGGTTTCCTCGCGATGTTTTCCTTCACCGTTAAAGCAATTGGTAAGTATGTACGTAAGTTTTTGAAAAACTCATTGGTACATTGGCCGTCCAGATTTGAACCTGGTACCTCTGGTTAGATGGACCGAGTCGTTACCGGTTGAGCCACCGACGCTTGTGATACATGTTCAAGTCTAATGAGAAAGCATCCGTACCAGACTCCGTTTTAGAGCCATCGTCGGTGTAGATGCGGACCTCGTTAATACTCGATTGGTCCCGTCTTCCTCGTAAAGTTTGTATTTGTTAGTAGGGTTCCTATCACAGGGGGCTTCTAAGAGCAGTTGATATGCAACCGCCTTACGAAGCAGAGTTTGATGTGGACCCTCGTGATTGTGCCACAGGCCCACAATTTTAGTGTTATCGATGTCCGTAATTTGTTGTCGACATAGTAAAATATTGAAACTTCGTAAATAAAATAAGAGCAGTTGAAACGTTTTGTACAAAACTAAGCCTTTATTCTCTCGATATGGGGTTCGATCCGGCGGCATGTTTTTGTATTAGAACTGAACTAAGGCTACGTTAATATGGAAACCCGAGCCTTCTGGCGATCATTAATCAATCATATTTTTTAAAAAAAAGGTGTGACGCTGAGAAATTGACGTGTCTTTCAGTGCTATTTCAAGAGCATAATAATGTTTTAGACAGATAATAATCAAAAACAAAAGACATGACTATGTTATAGTTAACTACTCTATTTCCGACGCACGCGATCTACAGGCAGAAGTTATTGAAAATATTTGTTTACAGTTGAAATGCTGCGGCATCGACGGACCTGACGACTGGAAGGCCAACAACTTGGACATCCCGGATACCTGCTGCTCCGGCCGCGAGATCAAGGGCAACGAGCCAGTCCACTGCAACACTGACAACCCCAACTTCCACAAAGACGGCTGCCGCAACAACCTTGTCACGTTCCTCAAAAGCATTGCGATAACGCTTGGTGGTGTTGGTCTCGGCATCGCTGTTGTGCAGGTAAGCAAATACATAACTTTTAAAGAATTTTGTTTTTATTCAGAATTGGTAAGCCCTTGGCATCATCTCACCTGATGGTGAGTGACGATGATGCCGAGGATGGAAACGGGCTTATCAACATTCATGCCGGAACACGTCAATGCTGTCAATATTGATATTTGGCGGCAAGGCTTAAATAAGATGGTGGTAGCTAGTTGGGCGGGCTTAGAAAATGCCCTACCACCAACCAAACCGAGTCTTAAATCCCGCCGGGAATCGAACCCGCGACCTCTAAGTGTGAAGAGAATGCACTAATCATTATGTGTTCAACGATTTCCCTGAAGCCGGTATGATTACCGTATACAGTTCTTTATTGTAGAAGATCCTGACGCCTAACCTGACGGAAAGTGGCTACCTGTGAATCTGTAAGGAAAGGGGAGGTAGCCTTGCCGGTGTCCTAGAGGGCTAAAGAATAACCTTTCTCTAGCTTTTTCTCCCCACCTACTGGAAGACAGTACGTTGCTTGGAGCAGATAGAACGATAGCATAACCTAATTTGATTAAAAATTAAAAACCCGACACGTAAGATATTGTTCAGGAGAAAGCTTTTCAGATAGTGAAACCAGGGAAGCGCTGTTCCATATCTGTCCTTCATCACTTCCTCGGAAGCATGCTTACCTTATTATACCTGCGTTTATGTGAAGCCTCTGTTCATCAGTGGACGTCTTTTTGCTAATATGATGATGATGAAGTATCACATGCTTTTTTTTAAATAATGAACAAACAAATCAAAAATATCATAAGTATCAGCAATAATTTACTCACAATTACAATTGGGCAAAATTTTAACACAATCAATTTACAATTTCAACACATATAGATACAGCCTACTTTCATAAGGCAATAAAATGAACAAATGTATTGAAAAAATATTAAGATATAGTCAGAGTAATCAATAATCATAAAATATTAAATACTTAGCATGCTACAGATAATTGAAGAACATAACAGTCATTCAGTTAAACTTTGACATATTTGTAAGTTATAGTGCCGTTTTATGTTATAGCTGGAAAATACATTTATGTTGTAATTAAATAATTCAAGAAGCGATTTTACAATAACACACATTTCATAACATACTTTATTGTATTTCATAATACCTTAGACAAGAGCATAATACATACAGGGAAGGCAAGTTCAACTTTTGACAGAGAGATTTACAAGTAGCCTTAGGGAAAACATCGAAAATCGCACGGCTACACTTTTTTATATATATAATGGCTCATTTACACGCTTGGCAAGCTTCGACAAGCCTCCACAAACACAAGCGTGTAAACGGGCTGTTTGGCTTGGCTTGCGTGAGCTTGTGATAGCTTGTTGCCGACCCGGGCTGGTGTCGGTTTTTGGACACAGATCAAAGGAAGCTTGCGCTCGCCGCTTGCGACGTATTTACACGTTGGCGCGAGCTTAGTGCCCCTAACGAGTTTGCACTGTATGGTTGTGTTATATGCAGTGCTAAGTAACATTTCGATTTCGATCTATATTTCTATTGAATTTTCAACATCCTCCATCTTCTCTGCCGAAGTTACATTTGAAATAAAAACCAAAAGCAAGAGCCGAAACAACTACTACCCTGTCCGCCATGCTTGCCTGTCCGGAAAACACTGACGCACTCGCAAGCGTGTAAATGGCATGCGAGCGTTTGTGAAGGATTGGAGTTTGTGGGCGACTGCCAAGCCTTCGCAAGCGTGTAAATGAGGCATAAGAAAATATTTTAAATATTATACGAAAAAAACAGGCATATTATATATAATATAAGCTACTTTTGCTAATCTCCAGAGTGCATATAGGAAAAGCGATCTAATGCGAAGGACTTGAATATGTTGCTTTCCTTTTCCAATTTTGTTAAAAACAATTCCCATAAACTAATTTATTTACCTTTCTTACTTATCTTAGTTTGAAGATTAGTAAAGTTAATTATTATTGAAAATGTATGGTTAACGTAACTTTATAATTATTGTGTCAGCCCTATAACAACATCATTAAGAAAAAACAGTAGCAAAATTAAAAAAAACTATTAAAAAAACGATAGCAAACGTTTATTGGTTCTAAATAAAATTGGTACCTATCGCTTTACAAAGAGATAAAGTATAACATAAAACACCAAAATTGCGTTATAATATTGGCTATCGTGTTCTGTTTTCAAATAAGGCAAAATTTTCTGCGATAAAAAATTGCAATTCGGTCTTTTTTATTTCATGAATTTCTAGCATTTTCTGATGTGCTCATAATTGGGAAATTTCTTTGTTGTATAAGTTACACGTTTTCATCTCTTTGACTAGCGATAGTAAATATCAATTTTATTGACAACATTTGCTATCTTTACGTAAAGTCAAACCCAGTTTTAGGGCGTTATCCTTAACGGTGTTATTTAAATTAGTAATCATTTAAGTTTTTAGTGAAATAATGTATTATAATTGCAATTAATAATATATTTGGTAAAACATATGCCTATGCTTTTTGTTTCAGCTCCTGGGTGTGATGTTCGCTTGCTGCCTGGCTCGGTCCATTCGCAGTCAATACGAGACAGTTTAAATCAACTATCACTGTTTCTAAACAATTATTATCGATAAGAACCTACATAACTTACATAATATGTATATGTTGCAAGTCATCCTAGATTCAATATGTTTAATGTGATCTTATATTTATTTAAGTTTAAAGTGTCCATTAATTTTGTAGGTACTACACGACTTAAAATAGGTACACCTATATAATTTATTTTCATATTGTTTCCTGTTGCAGATTACATATTTTTTTTATTTTTCTAGTTGATTTTGTAATAGGTAGGTAAACACAACTCAAAATAGGTACTTACCCAAATAATTTATTATCATATTGTTTCCTGTTGCAGATTACATGTTTTTTTTATTTTTCTAGATGATTTTGTATTAGGTATACTTGCGTAATTTCCTTTAATATTGTATCTGATTCATAAATTCATAATTTCGAAAAATCTGTTCTCGAATAAGAATGTTTGATTAGATTAGTAATTGGTGTGTAATTTTTAGTAAAAACTATTTGTACTGCTTTTAAGTGTGATACTAATCGTTTTGACTACTGGCTTCTTGGATTGATGTACGTATATAATTGAAGCACTTTATGACCTCCATTTGGCGTGCTCAGTGTAGAAGACTGATTTTCCCCATAGTATCTACAAATGCCAAATTCCTATCAATTTTTTATCTTTGTATTTTAAATCTCTACTCGTCTCTAGTTTAATGTTAGAAATAGGGATGTTACGGAGCTTTGTCTTCGATAAGTCGGAACTTTTGATTGATCTTGTACCTCCGGTTCCGACTTCGACTCCGACACTTAAATGGAGGTTTTAATGGTCGAAGCATAGCGGATAGTGGCGGCGGCGGACAGCGCGCGGTCCCCTCTCCAAATCAAAGAGGATGACTGAATAATGTTTGTACTATTTTATTAGGCCTGCTCTTAACACATATCTCTTCTGCTATCAACTCCGACTCGCCTCCGATTACGGTTCCAACTCCGACAAACCAAATTTGAAAACTCCGACTCCGACTTCGGTTCCGATAAAACTACCTCCGTAACGTCCCTACTTAGAAAAAAGAAGTGGTGCACATCACAATTGTAGTTTATTATTAAAATGTATATTTAATTAGATGTATTCAAGTAAAGGCTGCTACTATTGATCATCACAAGTCAATGTACACTTAAGCTTTGCATCTAATGAAAGAATTAAGAGAAATGTTTCTATTTCTTGTATAATTTGTAATAAAATTGATGTATCTCAAATATTTCTTTTGTTTTTACTTTTTATTGCATTATATTTGTGTACAATAGGGTAGGTGACTGCATCAAAAATAAATTACGAACCATCCATTCACTAAATAATCCTCCAAAAAAATCTCTTTTCAATTTTTTATTAAAATCACAAAATATACTAATACTAATGACATTGAAAAACAATTACGTCATGCCTTGCTACTTCAAACATTATCATCGGAAGGAAATTTCGTTTGAAAGATGATGAAAAGTAATCAAATTACTAGCAGTCAACTACCCTATTTTATAAGAAGTACAATAATATAATGAAACAAACAGTACCTACCTATTCCCAGTTACAATTTAATTTCTCTATTTTCATATACGTCTACCGAGGGGCTCGAGCCAACCCTAAATTAGGGCGATCGGGATTTAGTCGACCACGCGGGCCCAGTGCGGGTAGGATGACTTCACACAACTTTCTAGTTTCTTCGCAGTCGTCTCCAGGATTTTCTCACAATACTTTCCTTTAACATAAGAGAGTCGGATAAACGTATGCATATGAAATCGAAATTTAAAAATACTGGTACGAGGCAGGACTCGAACCACGACCTCCCGGACAGGAGGTAGCGGTCCTAGTCATTACAAACACCGACGCTCTTACTGTTTTAACAAAGATTATACCAAATTTTAGGAACATTTAGACGTAACTACTAAAAAAGACTTACAAGCACCACTTTACAATTATGTACCTATTAAGGTACAACTACAAAATTCGTCAGTGGCTCAACCGGTAACGACTCGGTCCTCCTCACCAAAGGTGCCGGGTTCAAATCTAGACGGCCAATGTACCAATTTCGTACATACCGATTGCTTTCATGGTGAAGGAAAAAGGAAAACATCGTGAGGAAACCTGCATACACCTGCGAAGAAACACCGAAGGTTGTGTGTGAAGTCGACCAACCCGCACTGGGCCCGCTTGGTCGACTAAGGCCCGATCGCCCTAATTCAGGGTACGCTCGAGCCCCTCTGTGGGGACGTATATGAGCTGATATGATGATGATGATGACAAAAGTCACATTGACAAAAATATAGTCTAGTCCAAAATACATAAATGAAAACCAAATAGGTATCAGGGTCTAGAATTAAGCGGCTGAGCCGCCCTATGTGACCACACTTTACGTTTGACATCGGACGAAGCAGGTCAACTTTCTCCGAAGATGTTATTCAATAATAGCGATATCGACGTGATCGTTTTTTAGGGTTCCGTAATCGGTAGAATCCGTTGAAATTTTAAGAGAAACTGTATAATCTGGTAAAATTCGGTGAAGTTAGATGGGGTTTGGGAACCCCGTAGAATCCTATGGAAATCTGCGGGATCTAACTGAATTCGATGAGATCTGGGTAGTTTTTCGTGAAAGACCAATGCTCAAAACAAACCCAGAGCGAACAGATACAGCTTAGAACGTTAGTGAAATTTTGTGATATAATTCTATAAATATTTCATTATAGGATTCGGTGGCTAAATGTGTGATATTGCTATTTGTTTTTTGTAAGAGGTGATTTTTGAAGCTGTTAGATATCGTCAAATTGGGTACATTCGAGGATCTAAATTGTAATATATTGTACCGTGGTATTTTAAGTAGTGTAACAACGCTTTCGTGACAACAATAGAAGAAGAAATATTGTAAAATAAGATACCAGATTATACATGTACGCTGAAAATCAGGCAAAAAAATTCAGTGCGTCTTTTATGATTAAAAATATGAAAATAATAGGTGCATACGGCCGCACGTTAGTGGTAACATTACCATTGTAAGCTGAACCGGGACTACGCTATCGCGAAAGTTTTTTGACACTACTAAAACTATTACGGTGCAATGTATTACTATTTATATCCTCGAATATACCCATTTTGACGATATCTAAAAGGTTAAAAAAATCACCCTTTACAAAAAACAAAGAGCAATATCACAAATTTAGCCACCGAATCCTATAATGAAATATATATAGAATTATATGCAGCATAATTTGATTTAAATCGATTTTATAACAATGCTAAATGATACGTAGAATTTTGAAAGATTACCTAATAGTTGAAACCTATGAAAGAAAAAGAAAATTGCATGGTAAATATAGATATAATCAAAGAAATAGTTAAGAAGATTAAAGGAAGAATATAAAATAGGAATGTCATCGCTGATTGGTAAAAAAAGGAACTTAACAGTAAGATTTTGAATTTACAAGTTTTCAAATAATTAATATAACGAAATATTCAAATATACGGTAGCAACCACGCACGTGCCGAGTTGCTATGACAGATGGTTTTATCTTTAAAAAAAATTAAGTTAGCACACAAAATCTTAAAATAAATGGCACTTGCAATCTTCACTTAAATTTAAAGTTCATTTAATTCCTACGTTTTAGTATCTTCTATTTCGCGGGAGAGAATAAATAAAAAGGTATTACTTGAAATACAATCAACCATGCTGTCCACGCTGAGGTGTACCCAAATGAGGGCGCTCAAACAAAAAGCGGTGGGCCGGACGAAGAAACGCACACCCTAGTCCTTTGGTGCTCACAATGACGAGCACGAGCTGGCTCTCAGCATTGTTGGGGCGTCGTAGACTAAGACCCTCTTAAAAAATATCGTAGAGGGACCGAGGACAATAATTAAAACATCTTGCTGAGCGAAACTGGCACTAATAATTTATAAAATATTTTCGGAAAAATACAAATAACAGTCGCGATGACAATTCCTTTGTCAAAAAAACAACACACGGCAGTTTGACAATCACAAATTTTAAAACAATTCGGAAAAGTGAATAAAATCCAAAACTGAAAGAGCCTACAGCAAGAAGATGCGATGGGAAAACTGATTTTGAAGCAAGAAGTTTCTGCTTCATATATCACTAACGTTCTAAGCTACACCCTGTATCTGTTCGCTCTGGGTTTTTTCCCATACTTTGTGAGCATTGTCCTTTGATGGGAAGTATGGGAACCCTGTAAAATTTAGTAGAATCTAATTGAAATCTGTGAAATGTAGAGTTCGATGATATCCCTACAGAATCCGGTGGAATTCAATGGAATCCTACAGTATTCAATTGAATTAAATGAGATCTCAGTAGTTTATGGTAAAATTTAATGGGAACCCTGTAGAATCCTGAGGAATAATCCAATGGGAACTTTTAAGATCTAGTTGAATTAAATGATATTCTGGTAAAATCTCGTAGAATTGGATGGGAACCCTGGAGAATCTAGTGAAATCCAATAGAAACCTGCGGTATCCAGTGAAATTCGAAGATATTCCGGTAGAATATGACAGGAACCCTGGGGAATTCGGTTGAATCCAATCAAAACCAGTGGTATCCAGTTGAATTCGATGAGAACTCAGTATTTATTAAGTGATAAAAATCCTGTAAAATCCAGAGGAACCAAACGGTAATCTGTAAGACCCAGTGGAATTTGATGATAAACCGGTACATTCTGGTTAAATTTTATGGAAACTCGATAGAATACAGTGGATTCTAATGAAAACCTCCAGTATCCAGTTGAATTTGATAGGATCTTGTTAGTTTTCGGTGAAATTTAAAAGAGACTTATGTAAAATCCAGTAGAAATCACTGGATTGTACTGGGAATTTGATAATATCCTGGTACAATCTGAAGAAATTTCATAGAAACCCTGTAGAATCCAGTGGATTCTAATGGGAACCTTCGGTGTCCAGTTGAATTTAATAAGATCTTGGTAGTTTTCGGTGAAATTTTATGAACACTATAGAATCCATTGGAAATCACTGGATTCTACAGGTTCCCAGTAGATCCCACTGGATTCTACAGTGTTTTCTTGAAATTTTATAAAAAACTACCGAAATCTCTTTGAATTCAATTGGATCCTGCAGGTTTCCACCGGGTTCTATAGGGTTTTCCTGAAAATTTCAACGGATTCTATCGAGATACCATTCCATCCCATTGGATCCATTTAAATAAACCAGATTTTACTGAGACCTCATCGAATACCATAGGAACCCCATCTAACATGGTTCTTACCTACCGTGTTCAACATGTTAGTTAAATCCCATGAAGCTCGCTATCTCTGGAAACCTTCCTCCTTGATGGTGATGAGAAGCAGGTTTCAAAAATCTGGAGGTTTTCCTTAACTCACTGGCGCTCATCCTCCAAACCTACCATACATCATTTTCACCCTCCATAGCTTCTTCTAGGAGATCAATTTTAATTGACGATTTTGTAAACGTCAAAACTACATCAATTAAGAGTAGTTTCATAGAAGCACAAGTTGCCTCACTTTTATCGCTGTACGCATATTCTGGTATTAAGAGGTACAATGCAATGCAAAACGTGTGCTGGGACACATAGTAGAAGTGAAACTTCAACGGACAAATGGAATTTAAAAAAAATATTTTAAAAAATATCCAAAAATAATATTTAAAAAATTATTCCTCCGCCACTGCCTCTCACCACGCGATATATCGTCTACCCTTCCACGCGGCCGTAACGCTTTTTCGTGAAAAATCCTAATACGAGGGTTTCTAAATAGAAGTTTCACTTCAAAAAAATTCACGCATGCATACGTGTGCTTAGCTAAATTAAATATGGCGCAATTTTCGTAAAACTGAATTGAGTTGTTTTAGTTGTTAAAACTAATAAAATTATGAAAAGTTAAAATATTCGTAATAAAAAATATACTTATGTGTGTATGTATAAGTAAAGTAAAAACTATAAAACATAACTTTTAAGCTATTGTATAGCTTTTATCGCGGGCTTTGAGGGGACCGAATCAAGAAATTTCGTAACGAAAATAAAACCTGACACCCTAAAATAAAATATTGAGTTCTAAAAAACTTACAGTGCCATCTATCTATCTATCCATCATGATGATGATGATGGCGATTGATGATGCCGTATGATGATGGCGATATATGATGGCATTGATGATGGCGGATGATGATGGCGGATGTTGATGGCGGCAGATGATGATGATGAACTTTCTTAGTGTTAATTTATTAAATAAACATCCCGCGCCCCAAGGACTATATGGTACTGGTAAATACTGCATAAATAAAAATAATTATAATTGCTTAAGTTGATAAAAAATGCTATGTAATAGCTTTACCGCGGCAGTCCCCGAGTGCCACACGTCTTTTTTTGTGTTTTGTTTTAAACGATAAGAAGGTTTAACAAAAGTAAATGAAATTAAATCAGTCGTAAAAGTATTCTTAGGATATTTTTTTTCAAGAAGTCGAAACTTCAGAAAATGTAAAATTAAGATCAGTATGTGTTTGCTATTATACATATTTTAGTTTATTACAAGTTACATCGGTAGCTATTTGATATGTTTCCCAAAGAAATTAACATCATTATGTGATTCAATATTATAGAAAAAAAATGTAGATGAGAAAAATATGCATTAGATTAGAACATTTAAAATATGGACTCTGTAGTGTTAGAAACGAACGCTTTACGTAAAAAAAAATTGTGATGCGTAAGATACGCACAGAACGTGTGCAAATCAGTCGACTCAGAAGCAAGTTTTAGAAGATGCATCGGAATCTGTATTAACGTAAAATACTAGTGACTAGAGCACGTTTTTAAATTCATTCGAATGCTATATAATTAAACGAGAAAGTAATTTTATCTGACTGATACTGATTGTAAAATTTTATTTTGAGCATGTATTTTTTTTAATAATTCTTGTCTACCGAACAAAAGATTTTGTTGCGCACTTCCCTTTTGTGCACACGCTATTGAAGATTGTTAAAATTTTAGAACAATTTTATGAACATTAATGACTAGTACTAGACTAGTACCAAACGTTTCAAATATTGAGGGCAATTTTAATGGTTTTAAGAATTAGATCGAAAAATTAATAAAATGCCATTAATTGTACATACAGTTATCTAAAGTTGAAATGAAATAATAAATTTTAAGAAAGTTTTTCTTAGTAGTTTCGGGTAAAGTTATAAAAATCTTTTGTTATTATGTACTACAGTTAGGGACATTGTTCGTGTTACAAATGTATATGAAGAGTTAAATGATTAGATGGAATTGGATGTGTTATTAAAATATATTGTTTTGTGAATGGAGAGTATATTGATGAAGTTTGGGAATGTTGGTTGATAAAATTTTGTTGAGCGATTGAACTGAACACCCAAAAGCTTTGCACTAGAATTAGAAGTCAAAATTTCATTTGGAATGTGATTATACGATTGAAAATTTGATTGTATGAATTATGTTTATTATGAGTTTGAGGATAACACAGGAAATGAAGGCAAGGCACATTGAGGGTTGGGGTTGCCCAAGTAACACAGATTTCTGTATAATGATTCACTTGTTACCTCTTTTTAGAACTTAAAGCAATTTAAATCACTTATAAGAGTTCACACGTGATCTTAAAGCTGCGTACTACGCTAAAACCAGTGTAAGGGAGTTATAATGAGGTCTATTTTTACCATTATAATGCTAGTGTGTAATAATGGCAATTATCAACGGTTTTATCCAGCTTTAAGCAGTCTTTGCCACTATTGGCTGAATAAGAGCAGCGTAGGACTCCACATGTGAACCTTTATTACTCTGCTTTTTAAGAGAGTATTTGTGTACCATTATTAAACTTGTAAATGTATAATGGTGTAAGTGTGCGGTATTACACTGCAAAACTGAATAAAGGGAGTCCTGTGAAGCATTATGCAGCTTACAGCAAAATAACGAAGTTATTACGTTTCACATCGACGCTTGCGATGGACACCATATTGTTTTAGTTTAACCTAATAATTTCCTACACATTTCTTTGTATTTTATGATGATTCAGAATTAAAAATGATGTAATTCACCTATAGACTGGTCAATGAGTGCTCACAAGGGGGATGTGGATGGAAAAGTGGAAAGCAGAAAGTTTAACTAAGGAACTTTGTTTGGACTAGTTAGGAGATAAACATACTAAAAGTCCTGACACCTCCGAGTGGAGCCCGAGGGGGGAGGGGGGCACAAAGGTCCCGTTTTTTGGTTTTTTGCTTACATCTCGAAAACGGTGCGTTGTACGAAATTTTGTTGTACTACATAATAAAAGCTGATAAAATTCTCTATAACTTTGGCTTTCACACTTTGTATCTATCTCCAATATTTGCCTAGCTATAAGCTTCGAAAAATGGTCGATTTTCAAAAATCTGTTCTACATTACACTCTTGCGTTTTCTGTCAATTGTCATACATTGATTCATAACTTTTCGCAGCTTACTCAACTTTTTTAACTTTTTTTATTCATTTTTTAATTTTTTTTTACCTTTTTTTTGTTTATACATATTTCAATTAATATAATTAATAATCACTTTATCACTCGCCGCCTCTTTGGGCGTGACGGGCCTGGTTGTGGTTCCTCAACGTTTGCCTCTTCTTTCTCCTCGTCTGTTGAATCGTTATCAGATGATGGAACGCAGGCTACTACTTCAGTTACATCATCCCCACCGTCGTCGTGGTATAAGGCTTCCACTGCAACCAGATCAACTATTGACGCTAAACGACCCACTACTTCTTCGCCCCAATCATCTCGTCTTGCATGCCCAGCCTCAATGCATGAGTCTTTGAAGGCTACGTTTCTGACAGAGTATACTGTCTGTCGCTTTTCAACAGGTTTTTTATTTTCATCTTCAAATGCGCATGAACAAAAAAGGCATCGAGTTTTGAAGTCAAATTTCGGTTTTGATGACCTCAAAGTATGAGTTGCGGAGGGCCCAGCGGACGGAACACGTTTCCTCAGATCAGCTTTAATGCTGTCGGGTCTCGTGTATTCTTTTCGACAAGATGTGTGAACCCACAGCGACTTAAATTTTTAAGTTGTGAGCTCTTTTGATCATTTCTGAGGTTACTGGCAGAAATCAGAGAATTTATGCCTTTTTCGCCGACCTTCGAAACATTTTCTCCACATTCTTCCAGCACTTCATCACAAACAAAACACTTGTCTGTCATCTTGAAAACGTGCGTATGTGCAAAATATTTTGTGACTGCTTCCCTACGTTACCGGGTGCACAGTCACAATACTCTATAGGTCACGAACGTAATAAAAAAATAAGTCCGAAGGCATATTGATAGATATTATTGGGAGTTTATGAAAATCGACCATTTTTCGAAGCTCATAGCTAGGCAAATATTGGAGATAGATACAAAGTGTGAAAGCCAAAGTTATAGAGAATTTTATCAGCTTTTATTATGTGGTACAACAAAATTTCGTACAACGCACCGTTTTCGAGATGTAAGCAAAAAACCAAAAAACGGGACCTTTGTGCCCCCCTCCCCCCTCGGGCTCCACTCGGAGGTGTCAGGACTTTTAGTATGTTTATCTCCTAACTGGTCCAAACAAAGTTTCTTAGTCAAACTTTCTGCTTTCGACTTTTCCATCCACAAATTATTCGTTGCCCAAGCTACTAGATTTAGTTCCAAAATAAACATACTGACTGATCTATTATTATAATAACTTTAAACTTAACAAATAAAACAACTTAATTATTTTGTTGTTTTTAGATATTGCTCATGGTTTTTTTAAAAGCTTAATATTCTTCGGGCGCATGAAAATTTTCTTAGATAATATATATAACGTTCACAGTAAACTTGCTTTTCCAATCATTTTTCAAGACTTAACAGCAAAATCGCATAACTCTCTCAAAGTTACTGTTGATTTTCTTGAGTCCCTTGTAAACTTTACAACACTTTGTGTAATTTGCGAGAACGAATAAAAAGATGAACGTTTGCTACTACAGTTATGCATAATAGAAGTATTTGTACGGTTTGAGATGAGTAACACTTCACGTATGGTCTCTTTTTTACGTTATAGCCCGATTAATGGGTCACGCCTGATATCTTATTCAGACTTAAGCTGCTGTTACCCTTTATTACGCAACTATAACTCTGTTATGCTGCTGTAATACGGCAATAAAGTTCACATGTGAACTTAAAGCTGAGTAATTTGTGCCCATTTAAGAGGTTTAGTGGCTGAGTAGCTGGCTACTCGGCTGTTATACCGCATGCTTAGTCAGCTTTAAGCGTACAGGTGTTGCATTAATCAGTTGCTATACGGGTTTTATGTGTTACTTGGGTGGATCCTTCTTCTTGAACATAGAGCGAAAGAGCTTTCCTGTATGAGAGAAAGAGTTGGAGGCTTTTAGTACCAAGAAGTACGGTAAACCTCGTAATTATAGGTTGTGTGCACAGCTCCATGTTGTCAACATGATGATTACATTTTATTATAATGTATCGATGGTCAATTTGGCACCGCTTGAGAGACTGTAGCACAGCCCAGGTTTCGACTGAATCAAAGGCCTTCTCATAGTCCACAAACGCCAAGCATCGTGGCTGATTGTACTCTTCCGTCTTCTGTATAATCTGCCGCAGCGTATGTATGTGGTCTATGGTACTAAAGGCTTTTCGGAAACCGGCTTGTTCGGGAGGCTGGAAATCGTCAAACCTGCGTGCGAGACGATTCGTAATGACTCTCGAAAACAGCTTGTAGACATGGCTCAGAAGTGAGATGGTTCTGTAGTTCTTCAGCAGGGTATTGTCGCCCTATTTGAAGAAAAGCACTACCACATTTCTGTGCTATGCCGTAGGCGTTTGTCCCTGAAGTATAACGGAATAAAATTACTTCTGAAGAGCTTTAATAAATCCATAAAAAAAATAATCACTATTGTTATTGTCAATTGCACCAGAAGTCTAGCGTAAAACACATTTGTTTTTTATGCGTTGCACAGCGATGCCCCATCTATGCTAGGCAGCACTGGCAAGGTCGCCATGCGATGATGAGACTTCGGGTAGTCGTTAATAAGGCAATTAGTCTGAGTGGTTCCTCGTATAATGCACCTAAAATGTAATAAATATGCTCTTATATACTACTTAAGTTTATACAATATGTCACGTAAGGTGAAGCGAGTCATTTACACACTACAACTTAGCGCCATTTGAAGCTATAAAAATTGCATGACAGGTTTGACACTATTTGCTCCTCCATCACTCGAAGTTAAAAACTTTCATTATACCTATGTGTGTCATAGCGATATCATAGAATTGATCATTTCATGAAATGGTCGTCGTAGAATTGGCCTTTTCATGAAATCATGAAATGGCTTGACCAGATCAATAAATGGGTGGCCATATCATGCGAAACGAAGCTAAAATAAACTGCATTCGAACACCCATCATCCCAGTATCATCATCAAACCGAACGCTCGCTTAACTCAAGTTTCATGATCTCGCAAATATCCGCCAGACGATTTCATGAAATGGCAAATTTCAATGATATTGCCACGATACATATACATTCCACTTCCACACCATTATCTCAAGTTTTTTTAAATAGATTTATGTATGGTTTATTTTTGACAGATGATAAAAAAGTAATTCACATGACTAATATTCAACTCCTACCTAACCTATTTCAGACGCATCCTAGCTACTACATGCAGAAGCTATTAAATAACAAATATTTATTTACAGTTGAAATGCTGCGGCATCAACGGCCCTGGAGACTGGAAGGCCAACAACCTGTCCATCCCGAATAGCTGCTGCTCAGAACTCGAGATAACTTGCACCACTGACAGTCCCAACTTCCATCACTCAGACTGCGTTTCCAACCTCGTCTCCTTCCTCAGGACTATCGCACTGAAGCTTGGTGGTGTTGGACTTGGCATCGCTATGTTGCAGGTAACTAAGCAACTTATCTAGGTTTCTAAGGACGCTGTCTAAAATTTTGTCTATTCTACCGACTAATGTTGCGCCACCTCTTCAAAAAAATTGTAAGAATGTGACCAAAATGGTCCTATCGATGTCCAGCATACCTATGTTGCAGTTAACAAGATTGTTTGAAAGCTTTACTAGAGATTTATCTACTACCTACCTTCATATTTTATTTAGCCTCTTGACTCCTTCTATTCGTCACGTCTGGAACAGAGGCATGTTTTCTGGCCACTGGCGTTGGTCTTCACTTTAGTGCGCCCGCTAGGTTAAGCGTGCGCCCGCCTCGCGTGCTTGTTTCGAAAAATATTATGGGCAGCGCTAATTGGCGCGGGTGCGTGCGACGCCCTTATAGTTCGTTTGCTGAATTAGCTACACCTTTTTAAATTCAGCAGCATTTAAATTTTTTTGTGGGTGTAGGTTTCTCATGAACTGCATTGTCTGCCTGCACTCCTTTGTCAGTTGAAGCGGTCGTAGCTTAGTGCGACTTGTGTGCTTGGGTCAATTACGCAGGTTAACTGATCTGAAGCACCGAACACAAAAATAAATATTCTTGATATTTTGTTATGATGTGAGGCTATTTTCTCGCAAACCGTTGATTTTACCGCAATAACTGTAAGAAAAAAGTTGTAGATAATTTTATGTTAAACATTTTTGTCTTTCCCATATTCACATTATATATTTATAGCAGAAAAACCCGTTTTTGATAAAGTAACATGGCCAAAATTTTGTTTTTTTATG
Source organism: Coleophora flavipennella (assembly GCA_947284805.1). NCBI lineage: Eukaryota > Metazoa > Arthropoda > Insecta > Lepidoptera > Coleophoridae > Coleophora > Coleophora flavipennella. The sequence goes on along the minus strand of OX369285.1, from coordinate 2,111,982 downwards.
GAACTAATTTGGCTCCCCCTCAAAATTGTTAAAGGGCTTAACAGACACAAACATTGGAAACTTTATCATGACATGTAACTCCCGTGATATTTTAATAGAGGATTCACACCTACTATTTTTGCAATCAACGGTGTCGTGTTTCAACGTTTGTATGAAACGTAACACCGGAAGGATCCAGAAAACTTCATCCTGGAAAAAAAAGCATGTGGCACTCGGGGACTGCCGCGGTAAATCTAAGTGGCCGACAATTTTCGACCTCAGGGACCCCCAGGTATCGATTTTGGAAGCCATCGGTCCAGTAACTAAAAAGTTCAAAATGGCGGCCACTTTTTTCAATTCGGGCAGCGGCTTCGTGATAAGGGACCTTAGGGACCCTCAGATATCGATTTTGGAAGCAATCGGTCCAATAACTAAAAAGTTCAAAATGGCGGCCACTTTTTTCACTTTCGACAACGGATTCGTGATAAGAGACCTCAGGGACCCCCAGATATCGATTTTGGAAGCAATTAGTCCAGTAACTAAAAAGTTCAAAATGGCGGCCACTATTTTCTATTCGGGCAACGGATTCGTGATAAGATAAGGGACCTCAGGGACCCCCATCAGATATCGATTTTGGAAACAATTGGTCCAATAACTAAAAAGTTCAAAATGGCGGCCACTTGCGGCTAGTCCTTGGGGCGCGGAATGTTTATGTAATAAATTAACACTAAGAAAGTTACACCAGTAAAATTGACTAAGTTCTTTTAGTACCGCAAATCGCTAATAGATGGCACTGTAAGTTTTTTTTAGAACGTGGGGTGTTAGGTTTTTTCTTTACGGAATTTCTTAATTCGGTCGCCGCGCTCAAAGCCCACGATAAAAGCTATGCAATAGCTGAAAAATCTATAAAAATGGTAAAAAAAACTCATATATAGTTGACTGTTTAGGTAATTTAATATTTTTGAACATAAGTTGAAATAAATTTAAACCTTAGTTTAGCTAATATTTTACACGCTTGTCATTTGTTTCAGCTCCTGGGTGTGATCCTCGCGTACTGCCTGGCTCGGTCCTTCCGCAGTCAATACGAGACAGTCTAAATTGACAATCAGCGTCACCAATTTTCTAATTATTATCTACTAGCTGTTGCCCGCCGCTTCGCCCCCGTGGATATCAAGAGTAAGCGGGGTTTTTCTTTGCCATGTCCATCCTGAAATTCCATTCGAAATATTGGTGAAAGATTTTTGGATGAGTTGTTTCGAATATTACTTCCTAAGAACAAACTTTCATCATCATCATATCAGCCGATGGACGTCCACTACTGGACAAGGATTTACTCCCTCAAGGATTTCCACTACGACCTGTTCTGCGCTACCCGCATCCAGCGGCTTCCCGCGACCTTCACCAGGTCATCGGTCCACCGAGTGGGAGGCACGTTTTCCGGTGCGCGTTTGCCACTCGAGAACTTTATTGCCCCAACGGCCATCTGTTCTAAGAGCTATGTCCCCGCGCACTGCCACTTAAGTGTAGCAATTCTGAGAGCTATGTCGGTTTCTTTGTTTCTCCTACGGATCTCCTCGTTTCTGATTCGATCACGCAGAGAAACTCCGAGCATAGCACTCTCCATTGCCGTTTGGGTGACCTTGAGCCTTCTTATGAGGCCCATAGTAAGCGACCATGTCTCAGTTCCGTATGTCATCACTGGCAACACACATTGGTCGAAGACCTTGGTCTTAAGACACTGCGGTATTTGGGACGTGAAGATATTGCGAAGCTTCACGAACGCTGCCCAGCCGAGTTGTATTCGACGATTGATCTCTTTCTTGAAGTTGGACCTACCTAACTGGACTGTTTGTCCCAGGTACACATATTCGGCAACAACTTCGAGTGTAGAGCCTCCAACCTTCAGAGGAGTAGGTGCGAAACGAACGTTTGACATAATTTTCGTCTTGTCCATGTTCATTCTATGACCTACTTGTTGAGAGGCTACTGAGATCATCGAACATTGTGCCTAGGTCGTCCATAGTCTCAGCCATGACCACGATATCGTCCAGATCGATAGAATCCAAAAGCTTAAAAACATCTTCCAGGGCGGCGGTGAACAGTTTCGGAGATATTATACGTCTCTCTGTCTCACTCCTCGCTGTAGCCGGATAGGTTTCGAGTTTTGATCCTGGAGGCGAACCGACATGGTGGCGTTTTAATACAAACACTGTAGTACCTCATATATCGTTATTCAATTTGTCACCGCTGGAGAGACTGTAACACAGCCAAAGTTTTTACCGAATCAAAGGCTTTCTCATAGTGGCTAAATCTTCTGTATAATCTGACGCAGCGTATGTATGGGGTCTATGGTACTAAAGCCATTTCGGTAATCGGCTAGTTCGGGATGCTGGAAGTCGATTCGTAATGACTCTCGAAAACAGATTTACCACTAACTTACCCCTAAAAACAAACAAAAAACTACAAACACTAAAGTACAAATTTTAACTCTTTATAATTATGTAGTTGTTATTAGTATAGATAATTACCTACTTAAATATAACTTATATGTATTGCAAGTCAATCAATTTTAATGTAATACTAAAGATTCATTTAATGCGTTCGGTTTTATTTACCTATGTATTTATTTAAAAGCTCAACACGTTTGTTGGCGATTCACTATCAAAGATGACCTAACCCATGTACTACCCTGTATCCGATGCCGTTAAAAATAAAAAACTTCCTCTTGGAAAATGCAATGGCGCAGAGTCGGTGTTTTATTAAATTAGAAATTCTCTCATTAATTACCTGCATCACCTCCAACAAGAACCTCAAACCACCTTCCCAAACTTCCACAACGTTCCATGTCCAATGTATCTGAATGATCACCAAAATTGGGTTGCCCTATAGTTCATGTATCCAAAAGGATTCATTAAAATTAAATTCTAGAAAACCCGAAGAACATGTCTAAATTTTTGCTTAACATAATTTAAAATATAAGGTGTAACAAAATTAGCTGAAACTATTTCAACTGGTGCTTCTACCCATAAAACTGAACAACTTTCCCCATGGAACCCATAGTCAAATCGCAAAAAAAAAATTACTCTCTTATACTAACTCGATCAGCTGATCAGCCAACTTAGTAAGGGAAGTTCAAATTTTTTTTTAAGATTTGAACTATGGGTGTCATGGGTAAAGTTGTTCAGTTTCATGGGTAGAAGCACCAGTTAAAATAGTTTCAGCTAATTTTGTTAGACCTTATATATTATTTTACTAATATATTTTTATTTGATGGGTAGATTTTGTGGACAGGGAACGTATTATTAAATTATTTACCTACAAGTCCATAGTATTTGTAGGTAAATAATTTATTGTGTTGTTACGGATTATCAATGCATATTTTTTTCATAACGAATATTCCCAGTCGTCACCACTGGCTTTGTTACCACGGGGGGCGACGAATTCCTCGCCAGTAGTATTAAGCACGTAGTAGAGTAGTGAGTAGAGTGGAGTGGAGAGTAGAGAGTTGGATAGTACCATGGTAAAAGGAATTTTACTATAACAGTAACTACAATGGAGCGCAGAGTAGAATGGCGGATAGAAGAGTGGAGTGGAGTGGCCGGGTAGCAAGCATACTCATACTCCACACGACACAGGGGCAGACTTGAAGCTGTGCCTCACATATAATCAGAATTGTAGCGGTCAGTATTTGTACCACAGACTTATAGGTTTGTGATTTGTACCATACAAAATGAAACACAATAACATACTTAAATGAAACTATCAGTATTCCTAGTTACACACAATTTTATTTGTCTATTTTATACCGTGATATAAATTGTAACAAAAGATGATTATAATGATCAGAAATAGATCAAATTAATGTCGAGGAACGTCAGTCGCATTAAACAAGTTTTTTTGCAAGCATTTTTAACATACCTAGTACAAAAATCACATTGACAAGAACATTGTCCAGTCCTCCAAAATACACAACGATTATGTATTAATTTTATTTCCCTATTGTATGTCGCTCTAGCACAGCACCAGTTGAGTTCACGAATTCACATTTAGCTAAGTTTACAGTCGACGTGTGATTATGTTTCAAGGAAACTATGACTGATAAGAGGGAAGAATAGCACACACTCTTCATATAAAAACGAAAAACTTTTTTCCGCCTCTGAATATTATCCGATCATAATGATTTTTAAATATGATGATTGATGACACAATAAAAATCTAGGTTTATAGGTTTTGTTTTTTATTGGTAAAAATAATTAATTGTATTGAAAAAAGCAAAGCTATAAACTTAGTTTTTTATTTTGTCAATAACATATTTAAAAAATCATTATATTTGAATAAAATTCAGAGGTGGAGAAATGTTTTCTCTTTTTGCATGGAGAGTATGTGCTATTCTTCCTTCATAAGATATTTTTGCCATTTTTCTGACACCGACTCGACTGTTTAATGAAAGTCCTTAACAAATTCCTGAACGCGCGACATCACTCTCCAATGAAAATATCAAATATCATTATTACATCACTAAGTTCCTATTAGAACTAGGGTTAAGAGTTTAAAACATACATTTATTACATTACAGTAGATACTAAACTTATAGTCTAACTTTACATTCTAAACAGAATATTTAAAAAACTGGAATAATTCAGGCTGCAGTGGAGATATGCGGCTTTTGGCACATCAGTGCAATGCAAGGATTCGGTAACAGCTAGTAACTAGAGTAGATTTTCATGTTTTGTTTTCAGAAAAAAAGGATAAAGAATTTCATACACGTTTCCTACGTCTCCTGATATTGTCAACAGCATCCCATTAATTTACCGTCGCGAAGTTAATATAAAAATAGATTGTATGAACAGAATACGAGGAGTAATTGCACATATGCATTATATTAACCAATCAATAGTTAGATCAAATTGAAACAAGAAACTGACTCAACAAAATTAAAGACTTTTTTGTTAATTTGAAAACAGAGGTTTTCCACTCACCCCGTTATCTTACTGTCCCATTAACTGTCCCACCACAAGGAGACTTATTACTTGTATATAGTCCCATTGCTTTAAACATTGTCAATAATTAGGATTTATCACTTCAATCTAGTGCAGCTCTTCAATAAAACTATACTTGAATCAGAAAACGAGAGTAGGATTCTTTATGTATTTAGTTTTACATTATATTTGCAAATTTGTATTTTATTAGCAGCAGTACAAAAATTAAAAACTAGGAAATGTTTAATGACAATGGGATTTTTTTATTATATTATGTCTTGCAGTAGTTGCGACATGCACTAAATAGTAACAGTTCCGGTGTTTTGAGATCATCGCATTTTCGCAGCAGGTGTTTGACTCATTTCACTAGTTACACCTACATTCATCCTACATTTATTTAAAAAAAAACATATTAAAAGCTGCGTTTATACTGCAAAACTATTTAATAACTTATCAATAACCCAATGATATTCTTTTAAGTTAGTATGCTATACAACACACAGTCCATAGTAATCCTGATAAATTCACAATCCTTGGTCAATGAAGCAAGTTTTGGGGCCGCGTAATCTATTATGAATAGATTAAGAAACCATGTATTGTGGCCAACGTCTTTGACTTAGCGCACACGCACACGGTTTTTTTTTTGTGTGCACAAATATTGCAAAACTTTCTCCCCTTAATACGGCAGTCCTATTTCAATAAAAAATAAATGTATAATTACGCTTTCGACTTTCAAACTATAACATTTTCCTAAAATTCGCTATACTATGTTGTTCAGATACCGCATAAACACAACTAGAAATATCAACAAAAAGCTAAAAAAAAAAGGTTTCCTTAACTCATACACTTCAGACCAACATCTCAAGCTTTTATACATCACATTAATTGAAACTTAAAATTAAAAAGGTGTAGTTTGAGCAGTTTTGTGGCACACCAAAAGTTGAGGTATCATTTTGAAAAACAATGAAGATGTCGGATTATAAAAGAAACTGAATTGATGCCACAAAACATGCATAATATTATGATACCTCGATATTTAATCCCTAACACTGGTTCTTATTAGAATATTAATCAAACTTATAAAAAAAATATCAACACATTGTGGATACTAATGTCTGTGGAGGATTGTCAGATTTCCGTAAAAATATGTAACATCAAAGTGACACAGGCATAATTGTAATTTCGTTAACATGTTCTAGAAACTTATACCTATCTATCTGCATTGTGGTTTGTCCGATTTCTGTATATCTGACAAACCTCAAACACAGCTACATTAGTTTCTAGAATGTGTTTACAAAAATTTGATAGTAATGTTGCTAATATTCAAATAAGAACCACTTCGTTGTGTGGAGTGTGCTAGATATACACTCCCTCTTAAGCGAGCTCTGAAGAAGTGAAGAGAAAATAGCGGCTAAAATTAAGAATATTCTGCAAAAAAATGAGATGCTTTATTTTGTGTAATCCATTAAATGTTCACATAGGTAGGAATGACACTTTATAATTTTCAACAATATTTCATGTCAGCTGTTTTTTTTTTCTGAAAGAATATTTTATAGTAATAAATCTGTGTATTCTGTTACCATAAAATATTATTTCTGAAAAAGTAGGTCAGACATGAAATATTATAAACTAGCTGTCTCAACAGATGTCCTATCCAAATCACATATTCCAATTTTCCAGGCAAGATTTCCAATTTTTCTCTCTCAAAACCTTATTAGGACTATGACGATTTTTTTTTAAATATCTAAATCGGTCCAGCCGTTCTTAAGTGATGCACTGATCAATAAACAGAATATTCAAGATTGACTTTACTTCAAATTTTTAGGAATTTTTTTCTTATTTAAAAGATACTGTTTCAATCTACGCGATCACACAACAGATTAAACAGAATGTTCAAGATTGACATTTATTACTTTCAAGATTTTTAGGGATTTTTTCACTTTTTAGCCACAATTTTCTAATTTACTAAAGGTGCCCCTCAAGCTTATATGGTTATGTAAACAGGATGGATTAAGAACAAAATGGTATTGAGTATGATACTTTTGGTTCCGTGCAGTGGCGGCGCGGGCGTCGATGGCGGCGCAGCGCAATCATGTTGCGTACCGCTTGGTCCAGAGGCGCGCGATGCGATCGTGCTCCTCTCTGTTTTGCAGATACTGTGTTGCGATGCTACCCACTAGTGGATCAGCTGAAAAAGAAGGTTAAATCAATGAATAAGTCACAAATTAGAAGTTTTTTTTGGATAGGTTATTATTAGACTATTTAGTTGCAAATCAGAAACAATTTTTAAGGTTCCATATACCCAAAGTGTGACCAATTGGATTATTCACTTATTTGAATACTAAGCGGGCTGTATTCATGAACCGTAATAGGTATACAGGTGAAATTTTCACAGAGTGTGTATTTCTATTGCTGCTATCATTATATCAGCTCATTTAAGTCCCCACCGAGGGGCTCGAGCCTTCCCTGAATTAGGGCGATCGGGCCTAAGTCGACCACGCGGGCCCAGTGCGGGTTAGTCGACTTCACACACAAGCTGCGAGTTTCTCCACAGGCATGTGCAGGTTTCCTCACGATGTTTTTCTTCACCGTAAGAGCGTCGAATAAACGTACATCGTACATGTGAAGTCTAAAATTGAAATCACATTGGTACGTGGCAGGATTCGAACCACGACCTCCCGGACAGGAGGCGGCGGCCCTAGCCGTTACGCCACCGACGCTCTAGCCGTTACGCCACCGACCAACGCTGTAACTGCTAGAACAACAAATGATAAAAAATTTAATGAAAGGGGCTCCCATACAAACTGGCCAAGTATGAGTTGTACTCGCACTAAGGAGTTTGAACTCAATGAAAAAAAAACATTTTTCTGTCGCTCACTTTGATGTCTTTTGTTTGCAATGTGAAAGTAATCATTATCATACACTCGGCGTCAAAAAAATCGAATCACCAAATTTTTCTTCATACATTTCCATACAAAAGGGGACTCCAAAATATAGGCATGAAATACTTATTTAAATGAAGAAAACAAAAAAGTGTCAAAAAATCAGTAGGTTAGATTCCTGGCTACAAATTTTTCGAAGAGCACAACATTCTGTATATCCTCGGAAATTCAGTAAAAACAATATGATTTTTTTCTGCAAAATTAATGGAAAATTTGCCATTTTACAGTTTGCTCTCTTCTAGGCAGTCTACTGAGTCTACATGATGTGGTTCTGCAGAATGTTGTGCTCTTTGATATATTTGTGGCCAGGGATATAACCTACCGGGGATGAACGGAGGACATGGTGAAGGTTGCGGGAAGCCACTGCAGTATCCGGGCAGCGCAGAACCGGTCGTCATGGAAATCCTTGGGGGAGGCCTATGTCCAGCAATGGAGCAGTGGATGATGATGTAACCTACTGATACCACTGTATAGTTCCTTTTAGTTTGTTAATTTAAAGTATTTTTTCTTCGAAGTGTGAGTCTACTCACACTTGGTCCTTTTTTTGTAAACATGTTTAACATTTCTCAGTAGCATAACTAGGGCATGATCCCTGAGCAAGGTTGACATAAGATGACACATATTAGGCTAGTAGGAATAATAATAATGATGAACCCATCAACTGCAGGCAGTCAAGTATACATTTTGTTATGATTACCTACTAGTGGTTGATAAATTCTTACCAGGATTACAGTCAGTCAATAAGGAACATATTGATAGTAGGACTTTAGATATTGTCAGCGCCGGGGACCAGTTGTCCTTCAGGATATCTAGACATATCACACCCTGGCTGTTGATGTTACAGTGGTATATCCTAGTGCGAAAAGTTACCTGAAAAAATAAACATAGACAAGTTGAGATAATCAGCTGAAGTTATTAAAAATGTAATAAGTATTGATTTGTAATAAGTACAAGGCCTATGTCCAGCAGTGGATGTTCTTCGGCTGATATGATGGTGATGAAGTACAAAGTAAAACAAACATTCAGGTTAATGAAGATGTCTTTTGTTAGTATTTTTCTAGTTCCATTTTATACCTCAGTCTCTTAGCCAATGAAGAAATGTGAATTCATGGGCTTCATGAGGGGCAATAGCTTTCTTAAACGCACTGAACCCCATTGACGGTGCGGCCACCCAAGCAAGATGCGAACTCTGGAGAGAGGGATGCTCACTGCCCAACCCGTTTGTTCCGATTTCGGAGTGCCTCCCCCCAAGAAACAAATTGACAAAGCTTGTCTGGAAGTTGATTAATAGACTCCGCACTCAAGTTGGCCAGAGCAAAGACAATTGGTTCAGGTGGGGATTCACAGACATACTGGGCAGGAGAGATATAGGTTAGAGTGCACTTAGAAGGGCTGCCATACTAAAAAAAAAAACAAAACAAAAAAAATAGTTGAGGAACCGCTATAAGGGCTCTAGTATTTTTTTTTAAATGTTAAGGTCACACTTCCTTTGTAAGAGCTCAAATTGTAATTTTTTTATGACTCTCAATGTCATGATGGCCCCCCCTTTTTATAGTGCGATTGGATGGACAACTATGTTCATATGGGACACTTTTCGCTGTACCCACTCCTGGGGCTTCTAGGGGCCACCAACAGCCGTAGCCCCTTTAACAATACTAGTACTGCATTTCTGGGATTTAGAAAAAAAATTACCAATTGTGGTGTCATGCTGACATCCCCCATTCTGGTGGTGGGATTGAATAGGTATCATTTTTGTCATGTACACTCTTTACGTAAAATGCACCGTTTTTGAGAAAAAACACAGGGAATCTAGGAACATTAGTGGGGAATTATTGCATATCACAGGGAATCAGCGGGAATCATGGAAAACCTGTAGAGAATTATTGGAAATAATGGGAAATCTGGGCTAAACTGCAGGGAATCATTGGGAATCATGAGGAGTCAATGGGCATTGATTGTCCAGATTCCCCATGGTTTTCACTAACTTTTCTTTTTTTGCTCAAGAGATTTTTATAGTACGGCAGCCTTTTTAAGTGCACCCCAACCGAAGAATGGGTATCAGTCATAGAAAATAAAGCAGACAATATGCAAGACAAGTCTGAACATTTTTTAATTGCTCAGATTGTTTTGTCATGGCAGCCCTTTTAAGTGTACCCCAACCAGGTATCAGTTGTAGAAAATGGAGCAGAAAATATGCAAGGAAACTCCCACTCCTGCCCCTGCTTTGCCTCTGCCACCTGCACGGACTGGCCCAACTATATTGGCAAAATAAGGTAATACAAAATGGCTAGAATTTTAGTAATTATATATTAAGATTATAATTTAGTAGAAATCTCACCTTAGGAGGTTTAAAAGGATATTCTGGGGAGAAGTGAATGTCAAGAAAGAATACTCCTCCCTCATACACTGAGCCAGGAGGTCCCAAAATAGTTGAGACCCATTCATACAGATTGTCCCCTTTAGGTCCCGCACTGCAGTTAGGTGGTGGGTCCAATGTGATCTCAGCCAGCTCCTTCTGAATCCTCTTAGCAGATGTACCCAATGCTTTTGACATTTTCTGATTGGGTTTATTCTCTTTTGTGTCTGGTTTATTGTCAGCTATAGCTCCGCTTGAGCCTGCTCCTCCTCTGCCGCGACCCGTACCTCCTGATGAACCAGATGCACCGGACATTATCTAAAAAGCATCAAACAACACAATCCACTACACAAAACAAGCAAACTAAGAAGCATTAAGAGACCATTGCAAATGACAGAAAAAATATGTGGATGAAAAATTAACACTGATGATTATAGAAATAAATAGGTTAGAAACATTTAGGTACATGCAGATACAATGCTCAGTATTCATTTTATTGGTGCCTATGTTTAATGTCATTATAAACACAACCCAGTATAGTGACTTTCAAAGATACAAATATCAAGTTAGAAACATCATGAGTGAGTCTGTGAGTGTGGACAAGTGGATGAGCAAATAAATAAGTGCATTGACATGGCATGATGGCAGGCTATGGGTGGATGGATGAAAATGGAAGGTTATGGATGACCAAAAGACATCCCTTTTAAAAACCCTACATGATGCACAAATAAAATAGGTAGGGTCAATATGACATTCAAAAAGTTTTAATTATTAGTTCTGGATCCACACAAAAAAATTATAAGTTCGGCAGAACTTTTACGTGCACCACAAACCATTTTGCTCTAAATAAACACATTGACAAACAAAACGCGTGGACAATGCATTATCCAAAATATAATTTTTACAAGCAGAAAAGAATACAGGAGAACATAGAACAAAGACATTTTTCCTAATATATTTTTAAATGTAGTGAGACAGTAAGCCATTACATCAAAGAAGATAGGGTTGATCTAAAATCAGGTGATTTGTATCATTGTAACAATATGAATAGTGCAATAAATTTTGATGATTTATTTTGCACACATACCTCACGAATAACAGTCGGCCATCTTGTCGGCTGGCGTTATTCGATACAAAACAAATTTCATTTTTTTATTCGTTACTGCTGACCAAATCAATCAAATAGTGGTCACAGAACACGCGACAAACGGTTTCTATCCCATGATGTATAGAATTACAATAAATCCAAAGACATTTACGTATTTTCTGCAAATCGTGAGGAAGAAAACCGCAGTCTTACTACTTTTCCACGACTACGGACAAAATATGCTGTTTGCATTTATTGAAAAAAGAACTACCTATTATCTTTAGAAGACTACAGCCTTCGCCTTCGTTGTGCACCAGTGGAGTTTTGTCTGAGCTTCAATGAAGTATCACCACATTTCGCCGTTTGTTCATCGCCCTCACAAACACAAACAACCACCACTAATCTTCAGTTCAAACAATGCACACAGACTCAAAGAAAAATTCGTAAATTGCCAAAGTAAGTATACGATGCATTCACAGTTTACTTGCTGATTCAGAGAAATACGTTATTAAGAATAGCTTGAAAATATAAAATGTTTCTATCTGAATTATTATTAATTTTACAAATAATCACGAAGTCAAAACCACACTCTACCACTTTTCGAATCCGGCATGTTTTAAAAAAAAAAACAGTGCTGCCACGAGTGCCAGGTGGAAGATGCTAAAAACTACCATGAAAATAAAAACGAGGGGCCGCACCGTTTCCTCGTCTCGGCGTTTCTGTGTACTCTTCTGGTCAGCCGGCCGGTCTTCTTTTAGGCTGAACTCAAACGGCCGGAATTCCTCTCAGAATTCATAATCTGAATTCAGAAAGCCCGGATTTGCGTATAATTTCATTATGTTTCACTAATATTGTGACTTTTTCCACATCCGGGCTTTCTGAATTCAGATCATGAATTTTCCGGCTGTGTGAGGCCAGGCATAAAACTAGCGATAGACGCACGAGCAAGTAGGCGTACTTAAAGATCGACGACTTTTTCGCCTGTGTGTCACCCGGCCTGCTACACGGTCGGAAACCAACGCCCGACAGAGAACACATGCATGAGCAGTTTCCATACAAAATGTTATATTACCATCTCCAAATATAATTTTGTTTTTTGTAATATTCATTTATTTTTTTTAAATGACTACGGAACCCTACTTTAAGCGACTCTGACTCGAACTTGGTCGGTTTTTGTTTTTGCTGTTATGGTAAAAACGGTTAAGCATAGAAACGTGAAACTTGTAGTTTTTATCCTAAAATATAACAAAAAAATAATAAAAACTGGCCAAGTGTAAGTCGTACTCGAAGCTAAAGTCTGCTGAACTGAAAAAAAATATTTCTTCTGTTAGTTGCGTTGATGTCTTTTGTTGTAATGTAAATAGGTATCATTGTGATAGTTGCGTGGAGAGGAGTGGTGGTTTGAGCGAGAGTCCGACTCGCACTTGGCAGGTTTTTCCATTTTTTTTAAATTTTTACGTATTACTCGTATTCTGACCACCATTTCCTCATCTAGAGTACCCATGCATATGAGTTCTCGTTGGTACAGGGTAGCAGAGCAGTGGTAGGCAACGTGGACGCGGGCAAGTCGACCTTACTCGGCAGTCGGTGTGGTGTTGACTTACGGGAAGTTGGACAACGGACGGACGCGCTACGCGCGGGCAGCGGCTATTCCGACATAAACACGAAATGGAAAGAGAGAGGACGAGCTCAGTGGGGAACGATATACTGGGATTTGACAGCAGTGGTGAGTAATAAAATAAATTTTCTTATCGTTGGAACTACGTAGCAGTGGTAGGCAACGTGGACGCGGGCAAGTCGACGTTCTCGGCGTTTTGACTCACGGGGAGTTAAACAACGGACTTTGCTTGACATTATGTTTGCGTACTTAAGGACCCTATTATTAATAGGTCATTTTTGACGGAATATCATTGGTTGACGTGGTAGTCATCTCGTCCCCGAGGCGTAGCCTCCTTGACGTGGCTGCTTCCGCCGCACATTACGATGAGCAGGTCCTTGGACTGGGCACAGGGCCCTTGGCAGACGCTCCAACCCCGGCTGGGGCGAACAACTGCTGGATCACTCCCAGAGCTTGTAGGATGTCGCTCTGAGAGGGCACAGCGGTGGTGTTGGCGGCATTGGAGGCGGCGGAAGTGGGGGCTAGGGGCCTCTTCCTCCTCCGACAGGTTTGTCGTTTTTACGGCTGGGCGCGGGTGCAGCGGCTGCACCAATAGGTGGTCTGGGCGACTGTCCCTGTCCTCGTTTTCCGGAGCTCCCTTCGGAACACCGGGCACGAGACGTGGTTGGCAAGGTGCGGGCCCGCGCAGTTGGCGCAGGTCTCTAGGTCCTCCCGCGGCCGTGGGCAGTCCTTGGCGGCGTGGGAATAGCCGCAGCGGACGCAGGGATGGGAGGAGTGGCGGAATCCCTGACATCGGTGGCACTGCGCGGGTCCTCGCTTGTCACGCTTGGCCTCGATGACGATGCTCGGCATGTAAAGGAGCTTCGCGATGGTGTAGAGGGCCGTCAAGTTGGTGGTCCGCCGGATCTGCACGTAAAAGATGCACCAGGGGCCCTCTGCGCGCGCTCGGATGGCCTTCACGTGCTCCACTTCAAAGCCCTGTTCAGCTAAGGCGGCGACGATGTCGGCGGGCTCGGTGGTGGAGGGGAGGCCACGGATGGCCATCATGAGGGGCCTCTTGGCCGGCAGCTAATAGGAGAACCATTTGATCTCCGGCAGCGAAGACAGGTACCGCTGCACCGTGCTGTACTCGTCGCCGTTCTCGGGGATGAAGCGGACTCCTTTGCCGTAGGGGCGGGCGTTGGGAGCTCGTCCGAGCTCCTCGGCAAGCTTCTTGAAGTGGGTCGGCCAGTTCGGAAGGGACTCCACTACCAGGGGGAGGGTAGCGGGCCTTCTTGGGCTGGCCGACGGCAGTAACGGGGGCAGCGACGGGCTTCGCAGCGGCGGTAGCGGCAACGGCCTTCACATTGGTGGCTGTGGCCGCGGCAAGCTGCGTCTTGCGCGCCACGGGCGCGGGAGGCACTGCGGCGGTGGATGAGGCCAGGGGGGCGGCACCTTTGCTCGGTCCGCATATGTGGGCTGGGCAGGGGGCACGGCGGCTGTGGGGGGCGCGGAGCGCCTCAGGGCCGGTGCGGACGGTGGCTGGCGGGACTGCACACGTGGGTCGCTACGTATTCGTCGCAGCGTCGTTTCACCAGCTGCTCGGGCGAGTCCTCCGAACAGGGGCTGCGAAGGCGTCTGGCGGGCTTTATCTGAGAGTCCGGCACCGTGTCTCTGACGACGGTGGCGTAGACCTCCAGATCTGCAGGCATCTGTTTCAGCTCCGAGCACGCTGCTTGGAGGCAAACAACGGCGAAGCTCTCTTCGGCGAACGGTGGGGCTCTCTTCGGCGAACGGTGGGGCTCTCTTCGGCGAACGGTGGGGCTCGGCGGGGTCTCCACTAGGTGGCGCTCGCGCTCCATTAGGTGCGCCGCCATCGCCCTTAGGAGCTCCTCCGACCCGATCCGTGATTTGCACAGGGGTGCAACAACCACGGTGTCGACTTCCAGCGTTGACCTGGGCGAGAGGGGCTGTGGTGGGCGAGTGCTCACGCTCTCAATGGAGGCGAGGTCCTCCGCCGGGGCTTCTTGTTGGAGGGTGCGGTCATACGGCGATAACGGCCGCGACGCGTGCGGTGACCCCGAGTCGGAACCCGAGGCCATCACGCTAGCAGGAACGCGACGCGATGCTCTGCGGTGGCGGGGTTGCGGCTTGTAGCACACGGGCGGACCCATGTGCTAGTTAAAGGCGACTCGCGGGCAGCATGCGGGGATACGGGTGCGCGAATCTAGAGGGGCGTTACATGCCCGATCAACCTTCCCCCTGAGTAGACTTTTGAGTAACACTCAAGGTTCCAGATGTCCAGGCAGTCCCAGCCCCTCAGCTGCGACTTTAGGTGGCGATCCCCTCCACACAAAACGCACGGGTGCGACTATCCGTAGTATTAAAAATAGTGAGGGTAGATGGCAAAAAAGTTGGAGCGACTCCGGGGGCAAATCGAAACGACACGATCAGTATGGCGAATCCTGTCAATGGTCTACAAACTGGGCGCAGTTTTATAGACGCCCCACTACGAACGGGTGTTTCACCTCAGAATGAGGCCGCTGCTGCTGAAAATGCTGTCAAGAACTCCAGAGAAGATATTTTGTAATCCACTGTCACGTTGCAGCGTTTCAAATAAAAAAAAAATGAATAAAGCAAGACTGTCTCTAAAAGGCTTGTACTTAGAGACGTTAATATATTCTATAAAAAAATTACGCTTATGTTGATGCTCCACAGTTACTTTGAGTATACATTCTGTAGGTATAGAGCGCGTATTTTATAGTAAGAACAGTAGGCATGGGTGAGAACAAGGCGACGTTTCGCCCGCAAGCGCTATTGCTCATAATCGACTGCTAAGCGATATGCTTGCGTGGAAAATTCCTAGCAGTGTTTTCAAGTATTTTTCCTATTAAAATGGTCAAATCTGCAGTGAATTCGTCTAAAAACGATGATAGAAGACTTACTAAAATCGAGTCTCGTATTTCACCGGGAAGTCATTTTTGTATACTTTTAAACTAAAAAATAAACAAGCAATGTAGGGGTTGAGGAAGTCGTCAGGGGCGGAGAGCTAGGTGTTCCACGCACACTACTCCGCACCACCACTTCGGACTTAGTGTACGAGGGGTGTTCAATAAGTAGTGAGAATGAGGTATAAACTCCTTGGTTATAAAGAAAATAAGTACTGGCTGGCATAGACCACCTATTTGTTAATATAATAAAAAAAAAAGTGTGATCGTCTTTTGTTTTTTTTTTTCATAAACGGTTGTTGTTTGTGTTGTATCGGAATAATCTGCTCAAAATGGAGAAAATTGAAGTTCGGGCCGTAATTAAATACCTTTGTTTGAAAAATTTTACTACTGACCAAGTTAATCAAGACTTGCAAAATACTTTAGGGGTTCATGCTCCAGCTTATTCTACAGTTGCGCGTTGGTGTGCAGAATTTAAGAGAGGAAGAACATCGACTAATGATGATCCACGCTCTGGGCGCCCTACGACCACAATAACGGAACAAATGATTAAAAAAGTGGAAAAAATTGTTTTAGCAGATCGTCGAACTGCTGTGCGTTTTATAGCTAAAGAAGTGAAAATTTCGATAGGTAGTGCACATAGCATCATACATGACCTTTTGGGTATGAAAAAAGTATCAGCACGTTGGGTGCCTCGAATGCTGACAGCAGAACAAAAACAAACCAGGCTGAGAATATCACAAAGCTGTTTGGATGTTTTACAACGAGATCCTGAGCAGTTTTTGGCTCGATTCTTAACAATGGATGAAACATGGCTTCATCATTACGATCCAGAAACAAAACAACAATCCATGACTTGGAAAAGGCCATCATCCCCAACACCTAGGAAATTCAAAGCAATTCCATCCGCTGGTAAGGTTATGGGTTCCCTTTTTTGGGACAGCAAGGGGGTGATAATGGTTGAATACCTCAATCATGGAGCCACTATTACGGGAAGTGTGTATGCAGAACAAATAAGAAAATTGCGTGAAGAAATTCGTGAAAAACGACGCGGTAAACTTGCGAAAGTTGTGCTTTTTCACCAAGATAACGCTCCAGCTCACAAGTCCAGAGTTGCCATGGCTGCAATCAAAGACGCTGGCTTCGAATTGATGGAACATTCCCCATACTCTCCAGACCTTGCTCCTAGTGACTTCTATTTATTTCCCCGTTTAAAAGAACATCTTAGAGGCCACAAATTTGATGATGATGATGGAGTGATCGCCGCCGTACAAGAGTTTTTAGAGGGTCAGGACGAGGACTTTTTTTAAAATGGAATATTAGGTTTAGAGAAGAGATTTTCTAAATGTGTATTACTAAAAGGTGACTACGTCGAAAAATAAAATAAGTTTTGTCAAAAGTTAACTGCATCTTATTCATTCTCACTACTTATTGAACACCGTAGTATAATTAGTAATGTGATGCATTCGATACTAGTATAAATACTATCGATATTTATTATGAAAGTTTAATCTCTTTAAATAAATAAATTTCAATTAAGATATTACTTGTACTGAGCGTTAATTTTCTTTTGAAGTCGATTTTTTTTAATTCTTATTATTTCTTAATTTTTAGTTTTAAGTAAAAACTGGAATACTTGCTTGTAATAAAATAATTGTAAAAAACTTTTGACACCATATATGTAGCTCGTATCAAAGGGCAAAGCCGTCACACTACACGTATCAGTCCATGTCTTGAAACCCACTTTAACCGATTTGGATGAAACTTGCACTGTTCCCTAAGTTGAAGTAAATGTAAGCCAATACAAAAGAATGGTCACAATCCGACTAATAGTTTCAGAGAAATGCGTGGAAAAATATGCATACATACAAAGATAGTAGATACATCTATAATTGTGTAACAGGTACAAATATTACTTACTGTATTTTACATAACAGTTATATATATTAGCCACTAGTGCTGTAAGTTGCAAAGAGAATATAAACTACTACGTTGTCCAACCAGTCCGGAACGCGCAGTCTTCGTCGTGCCTTTTGCTGTGGATATTATAATATTTAAGATCAATGGAATAAAACAATGTGAAGAGAATTCCACGACTTTAGGGCAAAGCCGTTAGTAAATCCCTGAAGGTTACAACTTTCAGAAGCGGGATTAACACACCGACACTGGAATTTAAAGGTACGAATTATCAATTTTATATGTATTTCTGCAGTTCTATTCCCAATTATTTTTCTTTAAGTATAAACAAATAGTTTAAAAAGTAGAATAACCTCTTGTTGTACGACGTGATGGTGTCCGTATAGATGATATTGATAAAATGATAAAAAATGGATAAACTTATTGCCACTGAATTTTGTAAATCACGTTATCTTAGCCGTCAAGTAAGAGCTTTTTTTTGTCTTGAGTTTTTTGTGCCCGTAAGAAATTGTAGGTAAATGCAGGATGCAAATGCATTAAATGTAAGTTATGACAAACTGTAGGTTTACCGTATATTTGCGTGATTTTATGTTTCTAGATTAAAATGTGAGCTTAGGAGATATTTTGTCTCAATTGGATTGTTAGGCCACAGTATAAATTGCTGCCCGAATTAGGAAATGTTTCGTTACCTACTTTATGATAAAATATCTTACATAGTTATAAACTACCCTCAACTTATAATATCACAAATTATTATTTTTAGCGCCATATTATATTACATTAGATAGTAGGTAGGTACTTATTTTTTATTGTTGAGTGTAGTATTTCACAAAATGTACATTTAAAGCTGCCTATCTTACTGTCGTTTAATAAAAAGATATAAAGAAACGGTCACATCATGTTATTTATTAAATTACTAACATTTTTAGGTTGATGTTATTAACCCTTATTTTTGATTTTTTTTTTCGAGTTTAAAAGGGCTCCGGTGATGAAATGGACGTAGTGGCACAGTTGGAGCCGCAATACAAACCAAATTCCTTCGATTCGTCGGGAAAGATACTTATCCAGATCACAAGACACAACGCCGTAGCCAAATTGACGTCATATTCGAGATAGTAGCCGGGCTTATTCTCGAATCACTCAAAGTCCATTTCAAAGCTTGCGTAAAATAGAAGATGAGTTGGAGTAGTAATGGAGGCTGGAGCAATGGGAAGTTAACTACCAAAAAAACAAGTCAGTGAACTTAAAGAGGAGACCCGTAAGCAAAGCCATGACATTTCTCCAGACAAAACCAGGTATGACTCAGTTACAGTCTTTTTTTTTGGGGAATTAGATATATCATGAAAAAGGTAGACCCAGTGAACGCAAAAGCTTTTTGTTACTATGCTATCCTGAATTCCGTCCCCTGATTAGAGGACAAACAGATATTAAAACGATAAGCAGACTACTCACTACGCTCTGCGCAGACTAGTAGTAAAAGATGAAATACAGTATAGGGACTTCCGGTAGAAAAAACGTAGATGGAATGGAAGCAACTTTTGAAAGATTCCTTTTAATCAACCAAAAAAATTCAGTATTGTAATAGACTATTGAGTTGGTATTTTAATCATCTCAAAGTACGCTAAAAATAATATCTAAAGTTGACTAATTTGAGATGCTATAAACTGGTCGTGCTAGCTCCTTTAATGTTCAAAAATGATATTCATTATTATCCGAGTTATGCTAACATGTTTGATACTACACATTTAATCCGTGTCCAATGAGCGAAAAGCCTAAAATCTAAAACACATACAAAAAGTGAAACTGGAGTCTTAAGCGTAAAAACTATCAATTACTAGGTCATATCTACTGATTTTGAGTGTTGTAGAAAAAAAAAGCTGTATGATTATGGTAGTTGACTGCTAGTCACTTGAGTTACTTTTTATCGTCTGTCAAAAATAGCATTTTGTTCTATAAATATTTTGAAATAACCAGGCATGACGTGATAGTTTTTGTTATCATTGATGCACTTACCTACTATATACTAAAAATAAATCAAATAGGTGGTTAAACAATATCATGGAGCAAATAGACTAAGTAGACTTTAGTCTATTTGCTCCATGACAATATGTCATATTTATTTTTTAATGCGTTTAACTCAACGATTATCATACTATGGGCTAAAGAAAAAAAAAACAATTTAAAGAAGTTGTTAAGAGGAACTGTGTAACATTAACTTCACATTGAAAAAGTTATAGTCATCTTTGCCCGATATGGCGATCCTTATACCATAGTTTCCGATAATGGTCCTCCATTTAATTGCCTAGAATTCAAAGAATTATTTAAAGACTGGGATATAAAACATATAACGTCTAGCTCATTACATAGCCAGTCCAATGGATTGGTAGAAAGATCAACTGAAACAATTAAAAATATGTTATACAAATGTAACGAGGATGGTTCAGACCCTTAACTAGTACTTTTACAGTGAAGAAATATCCTAAAAAGATACTTTTGTCCCTAGCGCTACTTTATTTTTCTAGCAAACTTAGAAAAAGAATTCCTGTGACAGTTAAAGATGCAAAACCAAAACTAGTAAATTACAAGGATCTGAGAAATAAAATACAAGATTATAAGGAAAAATAAATTTATTATGGCAAAAATAGTAGAAACTTGCATTGCATGTTGCTGATAAGATATTATACAAAAAAAATCTCCCTTAGGTAACTGGTTTCCAGATGCCGTAACGAAAGTAGACCCCGAACCACGTAGTTATGTAGTTCAATGATCCGAATGATCTTACCGCAGAAATCGTAAGCACTTAATTGTTCATAAACCAGACATACACACTAAATTTGTTCCCAAGACAATGTCTGAAAGCGTTTCACATTCACAGCAGCAGTTCATGTCAAAGTCTGTAAACACAAACAATAGACAATCACTAGATATGGTCGAGAATTCCGTCCGCGAAAACGCAACTATGGTTTTGAGTGATTAATTTTGGTTTGCTTTAACGATAATTAATATAGGTAGTTTGCATTTAAAAGGTACCTATTTAAATGTTTACGTACTAAATGATAAAATGAGAACTCTTTGTATCCGTCAGATGATAGTTATTTCGTTAATACGTAGTGAGTTCCTTAATACGCATATCTACTTTGCCAATAGTCAAGATTACTGCGTTTTAAATTTTACTTATATACAATTGTTTTGCAAAGGAAAGAAGGGTACTAGAGTTAAATGTCAATGTTTTGGAAACACTTTCTTTTCCAAAAGGAGGAAAATGTATATTGAACACAGATAGTAACTTATTGTAGATCAACGTGAGATCAACGTAGTGTATTATATTCTCTTTGTTAATAATAGGTTATCTTTAAAAAAAACACCTTGGTAATTATGAAAGTGTGAGTTGGTATCACAGCTCTCGCTCTCTTTTGGTCCTATAATAGCCTCGACTCGCACAATGATTTCGCAGACACTTTTAAGTGAGTCAGTATAAAAGTAAATAATAAAAGGTTATCTTTCCAAGGCGCCTCAGTACCTACAACCCAACGTAACAGATACAAACAATGTACAGACATAATATAATGCTACTAGTAAATTACCGATAACATAATCCTATTTGTGTTAAATTTAGGTAGTAAACCTGCTTTGATACTTGAGATGCTTGAAAGTGAAAAAATAGAATAGAAAGCTGCAATGGAATAGCGTTGATGATCTATTCTTTCAATGATTAGGTAACATACCTTGCCAGTCGGTCTCGCATAACTTGTTTTAGAGGTAGGTGGTTATCATGAAAAAGAAGTTGAAGTTTATGTAGTAGATATTCAAATTCAAATCAATTAATTATCTAGTCCTGCTAGGACACTGCTTCACATAGCATATCTCTATCTGTGAATTATCGAAACTGCAACAGATCTCTTAATTAAGTGTCCCTGGGCAATACTACGATCTTCAGTAAATCATTGAATCAGTGAATCATTCGTGTAAAGTCCGCAACTTTCAACGACAGAAATATTTATATGTCTGGGCCAGTCAGGGATCAATTTAGTAGTGAGTATTATTTACTACCTGATTAATGCCATAAACATGTATTTGACATAAAACATACTTAAATACTCGGAGAATGTTATTTGCTATAGTTCACAGCTTAGGAATAAAACCTTCTATTTTGCTAGAAGTGACTCTCTTCACATCAGATCTATTATGATTAAAATATCATGATTAAAATTAATTTTCTATTAACACATCCCCTGCCACGATTATGATGACAATTAGATGGCAATGATTATGACAACTAAGGTGGACAGTGGCACCGAAAGTTTTAAAAGATGAATTTGTTTCAAAAAAATGTTATTTACTTCAGATAATATATTATAAAAGCAAAACCAGGCCTCCGTCACTCCATGTACTTGCGCGCTATAATTACCTACCGCCCGGCCCAGCGTTCTCGGGCCGTTTGCGGACCCAATTCAGTGCGGTTTTCACAAACGAAGCGCACGCACGTAGTTAAATTTAAATCGTTTCGTTCGTTCGTACGCGTACCTACGATGCCGTCTGGTGCCTTATGTGCTGTAGATGGGTGCAAATCAAGCAAAAGAAGAGATAAACACCTAACATTTTTCCATTTACCTGTCAATGAAGAAAGTTAAGTGATTTCGCCCTGATTCAGGGTAGGCTCGAGCCCCTCGGTGGGGACGTATATGAGCTGTAATGATGATGATGAAGAAAGTTAAGTGATAAACTATTACTATTTTTTGTCGTTTTAAAATTATTTTTAATACTAGGTATACTAAGCATTAGCTAGTACTCTTTATTACACTGTGGCATTAGCTTGCCTTTCAAACACAGATTTACATTTTTTTGTTACATAGAAACGTCATACTTATCTTAAACACTATTTAAACAACGTTTAAAAAGCTATTTTTATTAAAATAAAATTGTGATAATATGTGAGTCGCAGGCGCGGCGACCTGTCTCAACTTGTCGTGCTGTTAGCGCACACAAACACTTGTGACATAACTATTTAGTAATCTGTGCTTGTGATTCGGTTTTATGCGATTTATAACCGAGAATTTAGAAAGGGTAAGAAATTAATAAAAAAATATATCGAAATAAAACACATGTAACTCTTAAAGATTTTTTTCATTTTACTTACACACTGACCTTCTAAATTATGTGTTATCAGATGTATTGCACAATCAGCACCTTTTTAAAAAATATATATATTTTACTAGCTGTTGCCCGCGGCTTCGCCCGCGTAGGGGTATTAAAAATAGATACGAACCTATTCTCAGACCTACCCGATATGCATACAAAATTTCATAAAAATCGGTCGAGCCGTGTCGGAGAAGTATGGTTACTAACACTGTGACACAAGAATTATATATATATAATATATATATGGTGGACCGATGACCTGGTGAAGGTCGCGGGAAGCCGATGGATGCGGGCAGCGCAGGACCGGTCGTCGTGGAAATCCTTGGGGGAGGCCTTTGTCCAGCAGTGGACGATTTGTGGCTGATATGATGATGATGATGATGATGATATATATATATATATATATATATATATATACATATATATATATATATATATATATATATATATATATATATATATATATATATATATATATTGTCCTCCTTTCGGCCGTTGTTGATCAGGCTGAAATACACGTTAAATGTTGATCCACCTTTGTCCGCAGTTTACTAGGGAATTATTGCGGGTATCGTTTTATTTTTGATTTACATTTATTCACCGGCTTGTAAAGCACTAACCAAGCCTACGGAAAAGTCGCTACCTTGACACCAACTGGCACGGCAGTTGTT
Organism: Coleophora flavipennella; assembly: GCA_947284805.1. NCBI lineage: Eukaryota > Metazoa > Arthropoda > Insecta > Lepidoptera > Coleophoridae > Coleophora > Coleophora flavipennella. Next base: position 2,088,367 of record OX369285.1, on the reverse strand, counting down.
GATCCTGTAACGGCTTTTTTTTTACAAGAGAATAATGCTTTGTTGATCTATATAAATCATTTATGAGCAACATTTACCGTGAACTTTTAAACCGATACTGCAGAACGGCAACGTTGCACAAGTGAGACAGATGTTCAAGTAAAGCGAAATAGATACTGCGCCCACGATTATTGTGTGCGCTTCGCTCGGGCGGGGGCGCTCGTCTGTCTCAGTTAGAATGTGGTGTTCGTGCACAGAACACGCGCGCGAGTAGCTACCCGCGTGAAACTAAATATTGTGATAATGGACGACATGGGTTAGTAACTACATAACGTAGGTACACTTTACTAATGTGTAGAAAGTCATAGTAGGTACCGATAATTGTTAAAATTTAGGTTTTGCTTATTAAAAAGAAGGTAGTAATATGAAACACGCATTGGAGAAATACGCAACAATAATAATTTATATTTTCATTTCATTTATTTTATTCCATTTACAAAAATAATTGTGTCGGAATACATAAGATCATAGGTAAGATCATTTCTAAAAACTGTTATTTTTATCTCCCATCAACCTAATCTCTTTAGAAATACTAAAGTACCGTTCTTCTTTTTTTACTGTCGGCATGATTATATGACAAAAAAGTCCAGCATGACCGTCTCGAAGGCCATTATGGCCTATAAAATTAAATCTGTACCTACCTACCCTTCAATGTGATCAATCGACTGCAATTTTCTGGTTGATATTCGTCGTGCCGCCGAAAACCCGCCAAGTTTGAGTGAGTAATATTATGGTTCTGATTATTATGAACTTGGCTGTAGTTTAGATTTCAACCCTTTTTCAAGAACCTTGGCCAACATTACATTTATATTTTTGATGGGATTCTTATTTCCCTACTCATCCTTTTACTCGTTTACTAACTTCTATTTGTAACTCACCCCTCAACTCTTCTCAATTTTTTTCCAGTTAATAGACTAACTGTGCCCGCGACTTCGTTCGCGTGGAGTCAGAACTTTTGTATAAATTTGTAAGTTTAATATCTCTCGTTCTGCTCAACCGATTTTGATAAAAGTTGTCTCAGATGTAGGCCAGGATTAGTAGCTATACATCACAAAAAGTTTTATTAGAATCGATCCAGTACTTTCGGAGATTAGCACGGACAAACAGATAAACAGACAGACAAAAATTTTAGAAAACATTGCAAATTGTTCTATTTTTATAAACTAATTTAACATCGCCCCCAATAAGATTTTTGTAAATATATTCAACTAGCTGATACCCGCGGCTTTGCTCGCACCATTGTTTTCATTTAGAAACTTAATTTCGGTTTTCAAATAATTACTACATGATGCAATGGCCGTATGGTTCCCGGCTAAGAATAGGACCATCCCATCTCTTCCAATGGGTGTTGTAAGAGGCGACTAAGGGACTTAAAACCGGAGGATGGGCAGCAGCGTCTTTCCGTACATTGCAACACACCTGCAATCAAACTGCGATCGCCAACCCGCCTGCCAAGCGTGGCGATTACGGCAAAACCCCCTAATGAATTTCACACCCAGAAAACGGCCCCTAGTCCCCGGCAGCCCCGCTATTCCTGGCTCCGGTAGCAGTCATGGTAACGGCGGGGTAGGGGGTGCGAAGAATCCCCGGCAGATGCCAGGCTACCAAACCCAACGACCTTTGGCCCTGGCAACTTTCAACACGCGCACACTGCGGACTGACGAGAAACTTGCAGAACTCGAAGAAGTATTGAGCAGGTTACGGTGGGATATCGTAGGTTTATGTGAAGTCCGAAGAGAGGGAGAGGACACCATGATCCTTAAATCCGGAAACCTGCTCTATTTCCGGGAGGGCGACCAACAGTCCCAGGGTGGTGTCGGCTTTCTCGTCCACAGGTCCCTCATTAACAATGTGGTCCAAATCGTGAGCGTTTCGACAAGGGTAGCATACCTTATACTCAGAATCACCAAACGGTATTCGATGAAGGTCATACAGGTATACGCGCCGACTACGGAACACTCCGACGACGAGGTAGAGACTATGTATGAGGACATCTCTACAGCCTTACATAGCACCAGGACCCATTATACCGTTGTTATGGGGGACTTTAACGCGAAACTGGGCAAACGAAGCGATGGTGAGCTGAGAGTGGGGCAATTTGGATATGGAGTAAGAAATGCACGTGGCCAGATGCTGGCCGACTTTATGGAGAAGGAGAGCCTCTTTATGATGAACTCCTTCTTTAAAAAGTCAAAACAGCGGAAGTGGACATGGTTGCATCCCAATGGCGTAACAAAAAACGAGATAGACTTCATCTTGTCGACAAGGAGGCAAATATTCAATGATGTCTCCGTGATCAATTCAGTCAAAACAGGAAGCGATCACCGGATGGTCAGAGGCACATTGAATCTAAAGACCAAGCTAGAAAGATGTCGACTGATGAAGTCTACGCTCCGACCAGCGCCCATCCAGCTCCAAAACCCCGAGAGCTTTCAGCTCGAGTTGCACAATCGTTTCGAATGCCTAGGAGACTGCGAGAATGTGGACGATTATAATGACAGGTTCGTGGAAATTGTTCAAACGGTCGGGTCTAAGATTTTTAAAACTCGCCGTTCAAACAGAACCAAAAAAATCTCCGACTTCACCAGCAACCTCATGGAAGAAAGACGCAGATTGGTTTTGCAGTCCTCTGAAGACGCTACTCAGTATCGGCAACTAAACAGGCAGATCTCTAAGTCCCTAACTCGCGATTTACACCAATATAATACAAATTGTATTAAAGAGGCGATCGAGCACAACAAAGGCTCAAAAGTGTTCGCGAGAGATCTGTCTGTTGGACAAAGCCAACTGACCAAGCTGAAGACTGAGGACGGCAGGACCATATCGTCTAAGACTGAGTTGCTGGAAGAAGTTGAGAAGTTCTATGGACAATTGTACAAGACCACACGTTTGCCTGTCAGCGATCTGGCTGAAGACCCAAGAGCCAGACTAACCCGACACTATACCGAAGATATCCCGGACGTCAGCCTGTACGAGATTAGAATGGCTCTCAAACAGCTCAAGAACAACAAGGCACCGGGTGATGATGGAATTACGGCTGAACTTCTGAAAGCAGGTGGATCACCGGTACTAAAAGCTCTTCAGAAGTTATTTAATTCCGTTATACTCGAGGGACAAACGCCTAAGGCATGGCACAGAAGTGTGGTCGTGCTTTTCTTCAAAAAGGGCGACAACACTCTGCTGAAGAACTACAGACCCATCTCACTTCTGAGCCATGTCTACAAGCTGTTTTCGAGAGTCATTACGAATCGTCTCGCACGCAGGTTTGACGACTTCCAGCCTCCCGAACAAGCCGGTTTCCGAAAAGGCTTTAGTACCATAGACCACATACATACGCTGCGGCAGATTATACAGAAGACCGAAGAGTACAATCAGCCACTATGCTTGGCGTTTGTGGACTATGAGAAGGCCTTTGATTCAGTCGAAACTTGGGCTGTGCTACAGTCTCTCCAGCGGTGTCAAATTGACCATCGATACATCGAGGTGTTGAAGTGTCTGTATGAAAACGCCACCATGTCGGTTCGCCTCCAGGACCAGAACTCGAAACCTATCCAGTTGCAGCGAGGGGTGAGACAAGGAGACGTTATATCTCCGAAACTGTTCACCGCCGCCCTGGAAGATGTTTTTAAGCTTCTGGACTGGGGTGGACTCGGCATCAATATCAACGGCGAGTACATATCCCACCTCCGATTCGCTGACGATATCGTGGTCATGGCTGAGACTATGGAAGACCTAAGCACAATGCTCGATGGCCTTAGTAAGGTCTCTCAACAAGTGGGTCTTAAAATGAACATGGACAAGACGAAAATAATGTTAAATGTCCGTGTCGCACCCACTCCTCTAAAGGTTGGAGACTCGACACTGGAAGTTGTTGACGAATATGTATACCTGGGACAAACAGTCCAGCTAGGTAGTTCCAACTTCAAGAAAGAGATCAATCGACGAATCCAACTCGGCTGGGCAGCGTTCGGGAAGTTTCGCAATATCTTCACGTCCCAAATACCGCAGTGTCTCAAGACTAAGGTCTTTGACCAGTGTGTGTTGCCAGTGATGACTTACGGAACTGAGACATGGTCGCTTACTATGGGCCTCATAAGAAGGCTCAAGGTCACCCAAAGGGCAATGGAGCGTGCTATGCTCGGAGTTTCTGTGCGTGATCGAATCAGAAACGAGGAGATCCGCAGGAGAACTAAAGTAACCGACATAGCTCACAGAATCGCTAAACGGAAGTGGCAGTGGGCAGGGCACATAGCTCGTAGAACAGATGGCCGATGGGGCAGTAAAGTTCTCGAGTGGCGACCGCGCACCGGAAAACGTAGCGTAGGCAGGCCTCCCACGCGGTGGACCGATGACCTGGTGAAGGTCGCGGGAAGCCGATGGATGCAGGACCGGTCGTCGTGGAAATCCTTGGGGGAGGCCTTTGTCCAGCAGTGGACGATTTGTGGCTGATATGATGATGATGATGATGCAATAGTTTTCAAAAAATTACTACCCATCCTACCCTACTGAGTTTCATACAAACTTAGTTTTCCCGTGATTATGAGAAGTTTTCCAGAAGTAAAAAGTATCCTGCCGTAGACTATTGGTGTAGGTATGTGTTTGTATGAGTACGTACCGCGCTAACTATCAGCTGTAATTTTCCCGTGGTAAATGGGAATGAGAAGTTTTCCCGCGGTAAAAAGTAGCCTATGTCCTTACCCGGGGTCTCAAAGTACCTCCATAGAAAATTTCATCAAAATCCGTTCAGCCGTTTAGGCATGAAAGAAAGACAGACAGTTACTTTTGCATTTATAATATAATTAAAAATTAAAAATACAAAATCATTCAACGCATTTTTATTTTTTAATTGTTTGCACTGGAAACCACTATAAAAAAGTAGACTATAGACCGACTGTCACTGCCCGCGAAATGCCCGCGCAGGTATGTGACATCCTTTACTTGGAAACAAAATATTTTGACTGTAGACTATATATATATATGTCTACTATACAGACTACAAAAGCTGTCGAGATCAACAATTGCCAACGGATCAACAATTAACTGATGCTACAACCCGAATGATCAACATTTGCCGAGTTGATATATCTATATATATATATAGATATATCAACTCGGCAAATGTTGATCATTCGGGTTGTAGCAGTTAATTGTTGATCCGTTGGCAATTGTTGATCTCGACAGCTTTTGTTGATCTAATGTATGACCCTGCATACAAATGTGGCTCCGCTCGGATCAACAATCGCTGTCCCTTTAAGAGCACAAATACGATCAATTCATAACATTCTTTATACAAATCCGCTCCATCAAATGTTGATCTGATTCAAATATACCAATCAGAGGCCACCATTCTTATGATTGGTGGTTTTCTTATGTGCGTTGTTGCTACTTTGTTTCTTTGCTTTGTACAACGTCACAACACGTGTATGAATGAACGTCAATAACTATAGAGGAGAATTTCAATTTTGGCCAGGACTATGTACAGTATTCCAAATAAAAATATATTTTTTTAGAGGTCAGAAAAAAATATAATTTTTATTAAAACTTATTAGATTGTAAAAAATAATATTTTTATAAAGTATGGCAATATTTTTCATGCGTTTATGACAAATCTATACATATAATAAAACAGTAAATTCGCGTGTCTGAACATCCATACTAATATTATAAATGCGAAAGTAACTGTCTGTCTGTCTGTCTGTCTCTCTTTCACGCCTAAACAGCTGAACGGATTTTGATGAAAATTGGTATGGAGGTAGGTACTTTGAGACCCGGGGAAGGACATAGGCTACTTTTTACCGCGGGAAAACTTCTCATTCCCATTTCCCGCGGGAAAATTACAGCTGATAGTTAAAGCGATACGTACACATACAAACAAACACAAACACACTAAAAGTCTACGGTCTGCGATCTGCTGTCTGTGTTCTGTGGTCTGCGGTCCACGGTCTGCGGTCTGCGGTCCACGGTCTACAGTCTACGGTCTACGGTCTGCGGTCTACGGTATGTGGTCCACGGTCTGCGTTCTGCGGTCTACGGTCTGCGGTCTCCGGTCTACGCTCCAGTCTACGGTCTGCGGTCTGCGTTCCACGGTCTGCGGTCTCTGGTCTACGCTGCAGTCTACGGTCTGCGTTCTACGTTCTGCAATCTCCGGTCTACGCTCCGTTCTACGGTCTACGTTCTGTGGTCTGCGTTCTACAGTCTCCGGTCCACGGTTTGTGGTCTATGGTCTACGTTCTGCAGTCTCTGGTCCACGGTCTATGCTCCGGCCTACGGTCTACGGTCTGCGTTCTGCAGTCTACGGTCTACGGCTTACGGTCTGCGTTCTGCAGTTTCCGGTCTACGGTCTACGCTCCGGTCAACGGTCTGCGGTCAGCGTTCTGCGGTCTCCGGTCTACGGTCTACAGTCCAAAGTCTATAAAGTCTATAGTCTACAGTCAAAATATTTTGTTTCCAAGTAAAGGATGTCACATACCTGCGCGGGCATTTCGCGGGCAGTGACAGTCGGTCTGTCATATAGTATGGAACTGCCCGCGACCATCGACAAGCCGATCTTACAGTTCCATATATTCTGACAGGCCACTGTCGCTGCCCGCGAGCTGCCCGCGCAGGTATGTGACACCCTTAAGGGGTAGCCCACATCTGCGCGATCTGTGACAGCGATCTTTGACAGATCTGTCAGAATGTATGGAACTGTCGGATCGCGCGAGCTAACCGCTATCACTGCCCGCGCAGGTATGTGACACCTTTAAGGGGTAGCCCATATCTGCGCGATCTGTGACAGCGGTCTGCTGTCAAAGATCGCGCCTTGACCGCTCATATATGAGCCACCCCTGATTTTACAATAGATTAACGTCAAAACTAAGTTTATTCAATACAGTCTATAGTCTACTTTTTATAGTGGTTTCCAGTCCAAACAATTAAAAAATAAAAATGCGTTGAATGATTTTGTATTTTTAATTTTTAATTATATTATAAATGCAAAAGTAATTGTCTGTCTTTCTTTCATGCCTAAACGGCTGAACGGATTTTGATGAAATTTTCTATGGAGGTACTTTGAGACCCCGGGGAAGGACATAGGCTACTTTTTACCGCGGGAAAACTTCTCATTCCCATTTACCACGGGAAAATTACAGCTGATAGTTAGCGCGGTACGTACTCATACAAACACATACCTACACCAATAGTCTACGGCAGGATACTTTTTACTTCTGGAAAACTTCTCATAATCACGGGAAAACTAAGTTTGTATGAAACTCAGTAGGGAAGGATGGGTAGTAATTTTTTGAAAACTATTGCATCATCATCATATCAGCCACAAATCGTCCACTGCTGGACAAAGGCCTCCCCCAAGGATTTCCACGACGACCGGTCCTGCGCTGCCCGCATCCATCGGCTTCCCGCGACCTTCACCAGGTCATTGGTCCACCGCGTGGGAGGCCTTCCTACGCTACGTTTTCCGGTGCGCGGTCGCCACTCGAGAACTTTACTGCCCCATCGGCCATCTGTTCTACGAGCTATGTGCCCTGCCCACTACCACTTCCGTTTAGCGATTCTGTAAGCTATGTCGGTTACTTTAGTTCTCCTGCGGATCTCCTCGTTTCTGATTCTATCACGCAGAGAAACTCCGAGCATAGCACGCTCCATTGCCCTTTGGGTGACCTTGAGCCTTCTTATGAGGCCCATAGTAAGCGACCATGTCTCAGTTCCGTAAGTCATCACTGGCAACACACACTGGTCAAAGACCTTAGTCTTGAGACACTGCGGTATTTGGGACGTGAAGATATTGCGAAGCTTCCCGAACGCTGCCCAGCCGAGTTGGATTCGTCGATTGATCTCTTTCTTGAAGTTGGAACTACCTAGCTGGACTGTTTGTCCCAGGTATACATATTCGTCAACAACTTCCAGTGTCGAGTCTCCAACCTTTAGAGGAGTGGGTGCGACACGGACATTTGACATTATTTTCGTCTTGTCCATGTTCATTTTAAGACCCACTTGTTGAGAGACCTTACTGAGGCCATCGAGCATTGTGCTTAGGTCTTCCATAGTCTCAGCCATGACCACGATATCGTCAGCGAATCGGAGGTGGGATATGTTCTCGCCGTTGATATTGATGCCGAGTCCACCCCAGTCCAGAAGCTTAAAAACATCTTCCAGGGCGGCGGTGAACAGTTTCGGAGATATAACGTCTCCTTGTCTCACCCCTCGCTGCAACTGGATAGGTTTCGAGTTCTGGTCCTGGAGGCGAACCGACATGGTGGCGTTTTCATACAGACACTTCAACACCTCGATGTATCGATGGTCAATTTGGCACCGCTGGAGAGACTGTAGCACAGCCCAAGTTTCGACTGAATCAAAGGCCTTCTCATAGTCCACAAACGCCAAGCATAGTGGCTGATTGTACTCTTCGGTCTTCTGTATAATCTGCCGCAGCGTATGTATGTGGTGTATGGTACTAAAGCCTTTTCGGAAACCGGCTTGTTCGGGAGGCTGGAAGTCGTCAAACCTGCGTGCGAGACGATTCGTAATGACTCTCGAAAACAGCTTGTAGACTTGGCTCAGAAGTGAGATGGGTCTGTAGTTCTTCAGCAGAGTGTTGTCACCCTTTTTGAAGAAAAGCACGACCACACTTCTGTGCCATGCCTTAGGCGTTTGTCCCTCGAGTATAACGGAATTAAATAACTTCTGAAGAGCTTTTAGTACCGGTGATCCACCTGCTTTCAGAAGTTCAGCCGTAATTCCATCATCACCCGGTGTCTTGTTGTTCTTGAGCTGTTTGAGAGCCATTCTAATCTCGTACAGGCTGACGTCCGGGATATCTTCGGTATAGTGTCGGGTTAGTCTGGCTCTTGGGTCTTCAGCCAGATCGCTGACAGGCAAACGTGTGGTCTTGTACAATTGTCCATAGAACTTCTCAACTTCTTCCAGCAACTCAGTCTTAGACGATATGGTCCTGCCGTCCTCAGTCTTCAGCTTGGTCAGTTGGCTTTGTCCAACAGACAGATCTCTCGCGAACACTTTTGAGCCTTTGTTGTGCTCGATCGCCTCTTTAATACAATTTGTATTATATTGGTGTAAATCGCGAGTTAGGGACTTAGAGATCTGCCTGTTTAGTTGCCGATACTGAGTAGCGTCTTCAGAGGACTGCAAAACCAATCTGCGTCTTTCTTCCATGAGGTTGCTGGTGAAGTCGGAGATTTTTTTGGTTCTGTTTGAACGGCGAGTTTTAAAAATCTTAGACCCGACCGTTTGAACAATTTCCACGAACCTGTCATTATAATCGTCCACATTCTCGCAGTCTCCTAGGCATTCGAAACGATTGTGCAACTCGAGCTGAAAGCTCTCGGGGTTTTGGAGCTGGATGGGCGCTGGTCGGAGCGTAGACTTCATCAGTCGACATCTTTCTAGCTTGGTCTTTAGATTCAATGTGCCTCTGACCATCCGGTGATCGCTTCCTGTTTTGACTGAATTGATCACGGAGACATCATTGAATATTTGCCTCCTTGTCGACAAGATGAAGTCTATCTCGTTTTTTGTTACGCCATTGGGATGCAACCATGTCCACTTCCGCTGTTTTGACTTTTTAAAGAAGGAGTTCATCATAAAGAGGCTCTCCTTCTCCATAAAGTCGGCCAGCATCTGGCCACGTGCATTTCTTACTCCATATCCAAATTGCCCCACTCTCAGCTCACCATCGCTTCGTTTGCCCAGTTTCGCGTTAAAGTCCCCCATAACAACGGTATAATGGGTCCTGGTGCTATGTAAGGCTGTAGAAATGTCCTCATACATAGTCTCTACCTCGTCGTCGGAGTGTTCCGTAGTCGGCGCGTATACCTGTATGACCTTCATCGAATACCGTTTGGTGATTCTGAGTATAAGGTATGCTACCCTTGTCGAAACGCTCACGATTTGGACCACATTGTTAATGAGGGACTTGTGGACGAGAAACCCGACACCACCCTGGGACTGTTGGTCGCCCTCCCGGAAATAGAGCAGGTTTCCGGATTTAAGGATCATGGTGTCCTCTCCCTCTCTTCGGACTTCACATAAACCTACGATATCCCACCGTAACCTGCTCAATACTTCTTCGAGTTCTGCAAGTTTCTCGTCAGTCCGCAGTGTGCGCGTGTTGTAAGTTGCCAGGTCCAAAGGTCGTTGGGTTTGGTAGCCTGGCATCTGCCGGGGATTCTTCGCACCCCCTACCTTGCCGTTACCATGACTGCTACCGGAGCCAGGAATAGCGGGGCTGCCGGGGACTAGGGGCCGTTTTCTGGGTGTGAAATTCATTAGGGAGTTTTGCCGTAATCGCCACGCTTGGCAGGCGGGTTGGCGATCGCAGTTTGATTGCAGGTGTGTTGCAATGTACGGAAAGACGCTGCTGCCCATCCTCCGGTTTTAAGTCCCTTAGTCGCCTCTTACGACACCCATTGGAAGAGATGGGATGGTCCTATTCTTAGCCGGGAACCATACGGCCATTGCATCATGTAGTAATTATTTGAAAACCGAAATTAAGTTTCTAAATGAAAACAATGGTGCGAGCAAAGCCGCGGGTATCAGCTAGTTGAATATATTTACAAAAATCTTATTGGGGGCGATGTTAAATTAGTTTATAAAAATAGAACAATTTGCAATGTTTTCTAAAATTTTTGTCTGTCTGTTTATCTGTTTGTCTGTTTGTCCGTGCTAATCTCGTAAGTACGAACGAAGTCGCGGGCACAGCTAGTCTATTAACTGGAAAAAAATTGAGAAGAGTTGAGGGGTGAGTTACAAATAGAAGTGAGTAAACGAGTAAAAGGATAAGTAGGGAAATAAGAATCCCATCAAAAATATAAATGTAATGTTGGCCAAGGTTCTTGAAAAAGGGTTGAAATCTAAACTACAGCCAAGTTCATAATAATCAGAACCATAATATTACTCACTCAAACTTGGCGGGTTTTCGGCGGCACGACGAATATCAACCAGAAAATTGCAGTCGATTGATCACATTGAAGGGTAGGTAGGTACAGATTTAATTTTATAGGCCATAATGGCCTTCGAGACGGTCATGCTGGACTTTTTTGTCATATAATCATGCCGACAGTAAAAAAATAAGAACGGTACTTTAGTATTTCTAAAGAGATTAGGTTGATGGGAGATAAAAATAACACTGTTTTTAGAAATGATCTTACCTATGATCTTATGTATTCCGACACAATTATTTTTGTTAATGGAATAAAATAAATGAAATGAAAATATAAATTATTATTGTTGCGTATTTCTCCAATGCGTGTTTCATATTACTACCTTCTTTTTAATAAGCAAAACCTAAATTTTAACAATTATCGGTACCTACTATGACTTTCTACACATTAGTAAAGTGTACCTACGTTATGTAGTTACTCACCCATGTCGTCCATTATCACAATATTTAGTTTCACGCGGGTAGCTACTCGCGCGCGTGTTCTGTGCACGAACACCACATTCTAACTGAGACAGACGAGCGCCCCCGCCCGAGCGAAGCGCACACAATAATCGTGGGCGCAGTAACTATTTCGCTTTACTTGAACATCTGTCTCACTTGTGCAACGTTGCCGTTCTGCAGTATATCGGTTTAAAAGTTCACGGCAAATGTTGCTCATAAATGATTTATATAGATCAACAAAGCATTATTCTCTTGTAAAAAAAAAGCCGTTACAGGATCAACAACTGCCGTGCCAGTTGGTGTCAAGGTAGCGACTTTTCCGTAGGCTTGGGTAGTGCGTTACAAGCCGGTGAATAAATGTAAATCAAAAATAAAACGATACCCGCAATAATTCCCTAGTAAACTGCGGACAAAGGTGGATCAACATTTAACGTGTATTTCAGCCTGATCAACAACGGCCGAAAGGAGGACAATATATATATATATATATATTGTCCTCCTTTCGGCCGTTGTTGCAAAAAGTAAATACAAAAAGCGTCGTTGGCTCAACCGGTAACGACTCGGTCCATCTAACCAGATGTACCGGGTTCAAATCTGGACGGCCAATGTACCAATGAGTTTTTCAAAAACTTACGTACATACTTACCGATTGCTTTAACGGTGAAGGAAAACATCGTGAGGAAACCTGCACACGCCTGCGAAGAAACTCGAAGGTTGTTTGTGAAGTCGACCAACCCGCACTGGGCCCGCGTGGTCGACTAAGGCCTAATCGCCCTGATTCAGGGTAGGCTCGAGCCCCTCGGTGGGGACATATATGAGCTGTAATGATGATGATATATATATATATATATATATACACTAGCTGTCCCGGCGAACTCCGTACCGCCTTACATTACACTACCCTACCCTACACTACACTACCCTACCCTACCCTACCCTACACTACACTACCCTACCCTACCCTACCCTACACTACCCTACCCTACACTACACTACACTACACTACACTACCCTACCCTACCCTACATAAGAACCTTCTCCTGACAATAACGAACTCGACAAAAAAAGAATTTGCCAAATCGGTCCAGCCGTTCTCGAGTTATGCGCTTACCAACACATTTTGCGATTCATTTTTATATATTAGATATATAGATAGATAAATGATACAATTTTAAACTACCACCTATAAGTCAAAACATATTCACAGTTCTCAATAACATAGACACAAAAAGTTATGTTAATTTAATTTTATCGAAGAGGCAGCCCTGCGATTGCTGTGGGATCGCGTGGTGTGAAGCAAGCTGACGCGATGGAGTAGGCTATTATAGTAGTAGGTATTGGAAATTTACTACTGAGTGAAGTATCTGTTACGTAGTAACTAATTAGTAATCTGTGGCAAAACTACAAGAAATAGATAAAATTTAGATAAAAAAAAAATTGCTTTATATGGGAAAATATTTCCCAGTATTACAGTATATTTGCGTAAATTCCACAAATGCTGGAAATAGCACGAACGAGCGAGATCGATGAATTGAATTTATATATCAGCCTTGTATAGTTGTTCACAGCAACTAGTAATCTTAGCAGAATGACGCCTAGCCAGCATAGTTTGTTTGTTTGTTTTTTTGTAAACTCTTTATTGTACAAAATATACACTTAAAATAATATTTAAAAAAAAGGTTAAGTACAAATTGGACTTATCCCTAAGAGGGATCTCTTCCAGTCAACTTTAAGTTCTATGCTTAAACCGACAATAGCCCTAATTTTCGTTGATTGCACGTTCACTGGCTACTTCTTTTACTATAGATATTCTTTGCATAGATGATTGTTACTGGAACTCAGTCACTTCAGTCATTGGAGATGACACTGTAAAGTACGTGGATTTTTTTGTCATTTGAGATGACATGGATTTGAAATGTTGTCATTTGAGATGGCACAGTAAAGTAATATGGTCATTTGAGATGATATGGATTTCAAATGTTGTCATTTGAGATGGCACAGTAAAATAATGTGGTCATTTGAGATGTCATGGATTTAAAATGTTGTCATTTGAGATGGCACAGTAAAGTAATATGGTCATTTGAGATGACCGGAAGAGGAAGATCTAGAATTGATTTTATAGACCAAGTTAAGAAGAAAGTTAAGGTGGAAACGTATAGAGAAATGAAGGAGATAGTGTGGGAGAGAGAGACCTGGAAAGAGCTACACCGACAAGAGCACGGCTCTTAAATTATGATGACGATGATGAGATTACATGGATTTGTAGTATTGTCATTTGAGATGGCACAGTAAAGTGATAATATGGTCATTTGAGATGACATGGATTTAAAATGTTGTCATTTGAGATGGCACAGTAAAGTAATACGGTCATTTGAGATGACATAGGTTTGGAATGTTGTCATTTGAGATGGCACAGTAAAGTAATATGGTCATTTGAGATGGCACAGTAAAGTAATATGGTCATTTGAGATGACATAGGTTTGGAATGTTGTCATTTGAGATTTCACAGTAAAGTAATATGGTCATTTGAGATGACATGGATTTGAAAACTACAGTAATAAATTTGAATCGCTGTCATAACCAAAGATGATCAGCGGTAAGCACGAGTGTCTCATTGCCAGTCACTGGAGGGCAATTATTATTTGTACTTTAAATTTTTATCATAAGTTGATACATTTTTTATTCAGCTTGAAGTTTATTTTGGTATTTAACTTATTATTATTTTGACAGTTTAAAAATGATTGAATTTTATATTGTACTACTATGGAAATTCATTTCCTGAAATAAAATGTTTGGATCAAATTGAATTAGAGATAAACAGATTTTAAAATTCGAATAATCGACATTACAGATGACATTTTTCTAAGTAAAACTTGTCATTCGAGATGACACAGTTAGTTTTAGTCATTTGAGATGACAAAATATTATAATATGTGGATTATTTGATTTTTATTAAAAGTAAATAAATAGTGTTTCATAAATTTGTACGTATATAATATTACAATCTAATGATGAGCTATAAATTAAAGCACCAAGCGTCATTAGAGATAGATAACCTGTAGATTTATGTTTTGCATTGAATAAAGAAATCACGGTTAAAATAGTGTCATTTCGATGGCAAAGTTCACATCGAGATATTAAACAGAAATGTTTATCATATGAGATGACAAAGTTTTAATGAGATGATAGACTTAAGCGTTTAGAATTACTTAGTCAAAAAAAAGGACCTACTACATTGGTAAAATTTGGCTGCATCATGAATACAAAAATATACTGTTTAAATCGTTGGTTATTTTAGAACTGTTGATTTTCCCTTTTCACCCCGCGATCCCTATTCACCCCATTTTACGGTAATTGCTGCACTAATTATCTATCAATGTTAAGTAACAAGAGAAGAAGAAATAAAAGAAAATATATTTGATATACAACAACACAGTAAATGAAAAAAATGAAAATCACAAATATAGTATAAATATAGAATCTTGCAGTTAATTAGTGCAAAGCAATGATTCAAGTATAATTGTGTCTAAGTTCCAATTCCAATAATGAAAAATATAACATTGTATTATATTTTAAAATAAGTACATAGATAATATTCACTTTATATTTAAAATAAGTACTGTTATTATTAATTAAATAAAATATAATTATTTAATATACATAATAATAGAACAAACGAGAGGGCTCGTTCTGGGAAGGATGGCCGACTGTAACAGGTACAAATATTACTTACTGTATTTTACATAACAGTTATATATATTAGCCACTAGTGCTGTAAGTTGCAAAGAGGATATAAACTACTACGTTGTCCAACCAGTCCGGAACGCGCAGTCTTCGTCTGAGTTTGATATGGCACTGCGTACCTTTTGCTGTGGATATTATAATATTTAAGATCGATGGAATAAAACAATGTGAAGAGAATTCCATGACTTTTAATAGAGTAAATCCCTGAAGGTTACAACTTTATATTTGTTTTGAAGTCCTAATAGACTTGTTGTGAATATATTGCAGTTGTAATAATAATACACACATACGTGTCAAATTGTTAACCTCCTCTTTTTGAAGCCAGGTAATTAAGGTTTACAAAAAACTCAACCTACTTTTTCCTTTCGATTTTAAAGGAATACGCATTAATTTATTTTTTCCACATTAACTTAACTTGTAATAAAAATTGAGAGTCAGTAAATTTAGTATTAAAGGCAGTAAATTTAGTAGTTTTTGTACTACGGTTGTACATTTATAATAAAACGGCATCGTCGTCGTCTACTTCAGTGTTACGCGTTCAGGTGTTGTGCTGAACCCACCCTTTTTGTGCCCTTTTGCCTGCTGAGGCTGCTGGGAGTGAAAGCCTCATGAGACTGAAAACCTGTGTCTCGTATCTATTTGATCGTCTAGATTTTTCTGAAGTGGATCCTGCATTAAGATCCCTACTGATGGAAAGCTATACCTATGGGACAGAAAGTTTCCACGAAATGTACTGTATCTATAGCCTAGTATCATATCAGCTCATACACGTCCCCATTGAGGGGCTCAATCCTGCTCTATTTTCTACAAATTAATCTATTTCCTCGCCAATCTGAAAAGTTCAAAGTGTGAGCTACAACCTTAAATCTCAAATTAAGGCGAAACCAGCGTTCCTATGAAGACTTAATGATGTGTGCAATGGATAAAATAAAAATAAAAGAATGTTCGGGTTGAGTGAAAGGCAGCCTTAACTGTAATTTAAGGCTCTTGAGTGCAATTTGAATGTCTAAGAGTGGCTCAGAGAATCTAACTCGAGTAATACGGGAAATATTTATAAACTGAAGTGATGGAGTCGTTTATGTTTATGTATATAATGAGGTTCATTAAAGGACATTATAATTGAGGTGGTAGTGGAGAAATCAAAATGCATTGTTGGAGATAAAACTTAATATGTTTATTATCTCCTAGGAGGGGAAAAGGGAGGTTATTCCCAAAAAACCCCTCCTATGACTTTATCTGACAAATACTCGAGCAATTAAGGATAAAATTATAACCAAAATCTACTTTTACAAAGGAGAATCAGTAACGTCTTATTTATACATTCAAACGTCGTCGTCTTGACAACTCTTTAGGTACATTTAGGTAAAATATTTAGTTCACATTGTTTATCAATTTTAAGAGCTAAACATTGCCTCTACAAAAGGAACCATTTTATAGCGGAGCGTTTATAAATGTACAAGTATCTTTTGGTGAAAGCCCAAACACATGTATGTGCCAAAAGTAGCCTTTGCGCTCCCAATGTCTCACTAGAGGTAGTTTAGTTATTTACTAATATATTTACATAATCGATCTCAGGTCAATCTTAATGCCTGTATGTCACTATACGCTAAATCGACAGGATATAAAATTTTATATTACTTACGACGTTCCGAAAGTATTATTATGAACTCATAATTGTAGATTCCTTAGCGCGGACTAAAATTATTCAGGTAATCACACAGGATCTATTTACACAATACTCCACAATTATTATAGAAGTTGCGAACGATTTCGGTTATGCGAGAAATACATTAAAAATCCGTACTGAGTAAAACATTATTCAGACGATTCTTTGGGATTACCCTGCAATCATGCAAGCAAGCGTAAAACATACCCTTTCTGCTCTTGACAATGACACAGCACTAACTTCCTTCCCCAATTTCACTTATCACGCGTCTCCAGACTCCTCGCTCAGGACACAACCGTCGACCTCCGCCATCCGCGCGTTCCTCCCCCGATCTCCTATGCAGCCCCCAGAAACACATTCTTTCGTCGCATTCCGCACACACGCAAGCCCACTCGTTCTTTCTCTCTCTCTCTCGTATCACTTTCCTTTTGTTAATATCCTTAAATCATTCTTCACACAACCAAACGCATATACGGCAACATCGCAAATCCCATGCACATGTTAGCTCAGACAAGAAGCGGCAACATTGCTATTTCTCTAAGAATAATACACTAGTCTTAACGAACTAATTATTTTAGGGTTCCGTGCGACAGGGGTGCCACGCAGTAGTTCTTAAATAAATTGACATAAAGTTATGTGGGTCTTAAACACGATTCTGAAATAGGGATGGCGTTCCGGCCATCACACGGTGAAGAAAATTAAAACTAGAAAAGTAAAAACTAAAAAAGTGTAGCGTACCATGGACTACAGGGATCACATCTTTTACATGAACTGTAGCCCCAGCCATGGTGCGTCAACTATACCCCGGCCTGATAGTTTGGAGAATTGTCGGTAAGATTTCACATAGTCAAGTGTGTTTATCACATAAGTTAGTAAATTCAAATGTTAATTTAAAAAGGTTTTTATGGAAATGTTGATATAGACATCATCATCACTGGCCTCTACGTCTATTACAGACGATTCACTACAGTGTCCTGGACTAGAGGCAACGCTTTTGGTGGCTTAGCAACCCGATGCGCGAACGGCAGACTCGCCCACACGCTTGGCAGGGAAAGTTTGCGGCAAATGGAGTATTGCCGCTCTGGTGGCGCTTTTCCCTCTTGGCAGCGAGCGCCCCAAACCAAGCCTCGTCGCACAGTTTGCGACCCTCCGAAATACGTTTTTGCCATTCCAGCCGCTTTTCTGCAAGCTTTTCCCAGTCGTGATGGTCTATTTTAAAGGTAGCCATGTCCCGCTTGGCGCAGTCCTTAAAGCGAAAAACAAATTGTTATAAAAAACAAATTAAATCACGGTGAAATTATATACGTTCGAGAACCAAACTTAAACTAATCTGTATCAATCTGGGAGACGAGAGGGTGAGGTCGGAATCTAGGGAGTGGCAGGGAGTGTCCATACTGTATGTTAATACTAATATGTATACTTTGCCTTTGCTTGTACAATAAGAGTTTATGTATACTTTGCCTTTGCTTGTACAATACGAGTTTTAACAAAAACGTAGTTTGTTATTTAATCGAAGACTTTTTGGCGGGAATCTAAAGCGGCGTCCAGGTTTGTCGTTTTCCATTTATTATCCAAAAAATTACATTGGTGGTTTTTGATGTTTTTTTATTTACAATTGGTAAGCTCTTTGCTTCATCTCACCTGATGGTAAGTGACGATGATGCCGAAGATGGAAGCGGGCTTACCAAGATTCCTCAACGCAATGGAGAACTGGCTATCTTATCTTCAAGCCGGAACACATCAATGTTGTTAACACTGATGTTTTGTAGGCAAGACTTAGATAAGATGGTGGTAGCTAGTAGCTAGCCAGGCGGGCTTTGAAAATGCCCTACCACCAACCAAACCGGGTCTTACAAGTTGACCCCACCGGGGGAATCGATTCCGCGACCTCCTGGTGTGGGTGATGATATATGATATTGATAGTATATAAGGTCTAACAAAATTAGCTGAAACTATTTTAAGGGCAAGTTCAGCAAACGAAACTGAACAACTTTTTCTTCAGCGACCATACCGAATTCTAAAAAAAAATCGCCACATTCCATTACTGCCTACTTAAATAAATAATATTCTCGTAGTACGGTCCTGGTTTTTGTTTACATCGCTGGACTCGTGACGTGTCGCAACAAAACTGTGCACTGTGCCCGGCCGTTGACCTTTGCTAGTTCTCTCAATCAATTCTTATTTAAAATACTTAAAACCTTACAGTTCCTTTTAGCTGTAGGTAGTAAAATACAATCTAACAGGTATTTACACTTTAGGAAAAAGAAGAAATTGAAATTGAAGGCAGTTGCTCTTTTCTTTAGGCCCTTGAGGTCGTTGAACGAACCACGCGAAATGTACCTACGAGCAAGCGCCTGCAAGCAACTGTGAAGTTGTTGGAATCCAACATAAATTTTTGGCACGGCAACACTTTCTTCTTGATAAAAAAAACTACTTCACGCAGGTCGCAGATAGCTATTGTATCTTCACTTGTTAAAATTTATAAATTATATAATACAGTCCACATATTTAAAGATATTTGTGCGGGTTTTATTAATTATCCAGCGCGTTCCGCACAAAAATGGTCCTTCTCGGGAAATAAATACGTCGATAGAAGATCGAAAAGTGAAAATTGCAAGCCACAAGATGGATGTGCAAACAGGTTCCAGTGTAAGCTCGGAAAAGATTGTGTAGCGGAAAGTGGCATTTCCTACAAAGTGATCATCTCTGCAGTGCAAAAAAGCGAATATTCTGTGAGAAAAATTGGTCATCTTTATGAAGAGAAATTATTTCGTCGATTTATCGAAAAATATACCTAACCAAGAAAATATTTACGCCATTTTGATATTATCTTCGTGTCGTCGTCATCGTCGCGTTCGTTCGTTCGCATATCCTGTTTTGTCATCGTGCCAACCTACAAGCAGCCTGACATCTTGTATGATTCGTCGACTTGTTACCGGAAGTCCAACGACAATAGCCGAGCGACACCGATCGCGCCCAAATTGCGATTATCGAGTTGTGGGGAACGGAAACGTCGAGGTTGCAACACCGGAAGCGGAGTAGAAATCACCAAATCATTCATTCACTGGTTCATCGAGTGCATGCTGTGTTTCGTTCGCAAAATCCACGCGGAAACTCCATTTTGTTTTTGTATGACAAGGAATAGGAAAAACGTAATTAAGATTAAGTGCTCAGTTATACTCGTGCATAGTTCTGTGAAAAATATATGGAAAAAATGTCCGAAGACATCGAGGTCTGGAAGGCCGCTCGGGCCCAGTCAAAAGGTACTATCACAAAAATCTTTAATTTTTCACAAGATGAAAAGAAATTGCAAGGTAGCTCTTGCTCATTAATCAGAGTGAAATTGGATCATCTGAAAGGTACTTTCGTAGAATTCCAAAACCATAATACTAAAATTATAGCAGCAGAAGGCAAGGCAGATGATGCCTTCGAAGAATATGAAGATAAATACCTTGTGGCCCTAGCGTGTCTCACAGCCTCATTGCAAGAAGGAGAAGTGGAGGTGGCGGTGCCTCCCGCTACCCCCGCACCTAAAAATATTACTCTACCTAAAGTAGAAATAAAGGCGTTTGACGGTAAGGATGACAGCGATTATTATCCCTTCATTAATTTATTTAAAAGTGTAGTTGATAAGAATAGTTCATTGAGCTCGACTGAAAAATTATACTATTTGAGGTCATTTTTAAGGGGAGAACCCTTAGATATTATCAAAAATCTGTCCCTAGATGGGAAAAATTACAAATTGGCACTGGAATTGCTTGCGGATAGGTATGATAATATTAATAAAATTGTTAATAGGCATATAAATGCAATATTGGAGATGCCAATACTTACAAAATGTACTGCACAGGGACTTAGGTCATTCATCGCTGATGTTAAACAAAATATGAGTGCGCTAAGCAGTCTCGAGCAGCCAATAAAACACTGGGATATGTTGTTAATCTGTGTCCTCACTAAAAAACTTGATCAGTACACTGTTAGATCGTTCTATTTAGAAAAAGGTTCTAAGGACAAACCCTACAGCTTGCATGATTTCCTGACATTTCTAGAAAACAAAGCCATGGCCTTGGAGGCTGTTGGAAGTGGCAGCGGTGGGCCAGAGAGAAAGCCAGGCAGCACTAGCCATGGCAACGCTCCTCCTCGTGTGAGCCTCTTCACCAAGAAAGAGTCATGTGAGTATTGCCACTCAAATAGTCATAAAATATATAACTGTGCTAAATTTAAAACTGCCACTGTAAAAGAGAGGTTAGAGTTTATTGAAAAAACAAAAAGGTGTAAGATTTGCTTAAATAATCACACTAACAAATGTTATTTTAACTTCAAATGTGCCAACTGCAAAGGTTCGCACAATACACTCCTCCATGAGGAAAAAATTATCAATCCTGCACTGCCAAATGATGCTTCCTCTTCACAGGTTTCGCTTTTTAACAGTAACACTGTAAACAAACAGGCATTGCTACCCACTGTGATGGTAAAATTAAATAGGAAACATGGTGGTGTCTTGTTTGCTCGTGGGATTCTCGACTCTGGAAGCGAGGTGTCTATGGTCACAAAAGAAATTGCTGACCAGATTGACTGCAATGTGACAAAAAGGTCACACACTGTGGTAGGTGTGTGTGAAGGAACAAATGTTGTCACTGGAATGGCAAATTTTTATATTCATTCCTCCACAAATAATTTTTCTATGCCTGTGTCATGCTCCATTGTTGACAAAATATCATGCAGATTGCCACATCAGGTTGTAGATGTATCCAAGCTGAACATTCCTTCGCACGTGTACCTGGCAGACAATAGTTTTCATGCACCAGCTGACATACAGCTACTCTTAAGTTGTGACATCTTCTTCCAGGTCCTGCTGCGTGAGCGCATTCCACTTACACCCTGCGGCCCATATCTGATTAACACCAGGCTTGGATATGTGGTGGGAGGAAGTATCGTAGACCCAAATGAGAACACCTCCAAGGTTTACTGCAACTTAACTCAAATTAAAAATAATAAAGGTACTGATTGTAATTGTAATAATTCAATTGAGCAACAACTGGCAAAATTTTGGCAATGCGATAAGGTGCCTGAAACCTTTTATGAAGGCAGTTCTGAGATGCAGTTAGCTGAAAAATCTTTTGAAGAAAATGTAAAATTGGAAAATAATAAGTTTCAGGTATCATTGCCTCTTAAATTGCCTCTGCAAGAGATAAATTTAGGAGATTCATTCACTGCTGCCCTACAGAGGTTTTGTAATTTAGAGAAGCGCTTACAAAAAGATTTAAAGTTGTTTCAGGAATATAAAAAATTCATAGATGAATATATAAGTTTGGGGCATGCAAAAATTGTGGATATTTCTCAATATGATCTAAAAAATGAAGCTGTCTATTTCCTCCCGCACCACCCTGTATTCAATGAAAATTCAAAAACAACAAAATTAAGAGTAGTAATGGATGGTAGTATGTTGACAAAAAATAAAATATCATTAAATGATTTACTATTGAATGGGCCTAATGTCCAGCATGAGTTGTTTGATATTTTACTACTGTTCAGATTGGATAAGTATGTATTGATTTGTGACATAAAGAAAATGTTTAGATGTATAGCATTACATCCCGAACACTGTAAATTACAAAACCTGTTGTGGAGGGTTTCAAAAAATGATCCCATCCAATGTCTTCAATTGCAAACGGTAACATATGGCTTAAGAAGTAGTTCATACCTCGCTACTCGCTGCTTGATAGAGTTAGCTAATAAATATGGGCAGGAGGAAAGATATAAAAAGGCGGCTCTGGCATTAAAATACAACACCTATGTGGACGATATATGTGTAACAGCATCTGAAATTGATCAATTAATAGAAGTTAAAAACCAATTAATTGAGTTGCTGAATCTTGGAGGGTTCGAACTACACAAATGGTGCTCCAACACATCACAGGTGTTGAGTGATATTCCAGCTGACAGGCAGCAGTTAGAAAATATAGATTTAAGTCACGATAATGACATTTTCGTGAAAACTTTAGGCTTACAATATAATGTTAAGACTGATAATATTGATGTGTGCTGTCCAGAGAAAACCCTGAACGATGTGTATACCAAGAGAGATGTCTTGAGTTTTATAAGTAAGTTTTTCGACCCCCTAGGGATGGTGGGACCTATCTTAGTTTCGGCTAAGCTATTTTTGCAGGACCTCTGGAAGGCAAACATCAAATGGGATGTTCCACTCCCATCTGATTTAAATAGTAAGTGGAAAAACTTTGCATCAGGGTTAATCAACATGCCAAATATAGAGATAGCTAGGAATATAGATGTTACAGATTATTCTAAGATAGAACTCATAGGGTTTGGGGATGCGTCTGATGATGCCTATGGCTGTTGTTTATACCTACGTGTGATCAAAAAGGATGGTAGTGTGTCCGTCAAGTTGTTGTGTTCGAAGTCTCGTGTCAGTCCCAAAGGAAAACAATTAACAACGCCTAGGCTCGAGCTGAATAGCGCACTCATACTCTCAAAGCTTGTTGATAGGGTGTATAACACAATTTCATTGAAGGTTGATCCTAAAGACATAAATGTTCACTTGTATCTGGATTCCCAGATTGTATTATCATGGTTAAAAATTGAACCTATAAGATTGGCTGTGTATGTTGCTAATAGAATTAAAAAGATTGTAGAATTAACTAAATGTTTTTCGTGGCACTATGTAAATACTTCCTGCAATCCAGCAGATTGCCTCTCGCGAGGAATGGAGCCACACCTTCTAAAATGTCATAATATATGGTGGTCAGGGCCACAATTTTTGTCTGAAAAGGACTATGTTCATGTGATTGAAAATAATGCACAAAGGTGCAATGTTGATTCTGAGGCTCTACCTGAATTAAAAAATATGTCTTTGAGCTGTAATGTAACAAATCAAAATGTAGAGTTTGAGTTCTTTGAAAAGTACTCGTCTTTTCAGAAAATGCAGAGAGTTATGGCCTATATGCTAAGGTTTGTTAAAAATTCTAAGCTACCTAAAAATGAGAGGAATGCCTCTATAGATTTGTCAGTCTCTGAGTTGGATAGCTCTCTAACTAAAATTATAAAATGTGTACAAAATAAATATTTTAAAGATGAAATCGTAAACGTCTCCAATAATAAGCCAATTAAGGGAAGCTTGTCCCAGCTCAATGTCTTTTTGGATGGAAACAATGTCTTGCGTGTGGGTGGTAGATTGCAAAAAGCAAATATTCCATATTCCCAAAAACACCCGATAATTCTGCCTAAAAGATCACACTTAACGCAAATATTAATTCATGATGCGCATATAAAATTATTTCATGCGGGACCGAAGCTGATTCTCTCCCATTTGAATCAAAAATATTGGCTTATTAATGGGATAAGAGAGATTAAACTTGTTACACATAAGTGTATTACATGCTATAGGCTTAAGGCCATCCAAGCTTCCCAGCTGATGGGTTCTTTGCCTCAAGGTAGGATTACAGCCGCGCGCCCTTTTGAGATAGTAGGCATAGATTACGGGGGTCCGTTCCAAATCAAGCAGTCAAGAGTAAGAAAAGTTCTGGTAACTAAAGGGTACATTCTTTTGTTTGTATGTTTTGCCACTAAGGCAATTCACATTGAATTGGCGTCTGATCTCACAACAGAAAACTTTTTGGCTTGTTTGAAAAGATTTGTTTCGCGACGCAATATTCCGTCGATAATTAACTGCGATAATGGTAGTACCTTCCGAGGGGCAAACAACCAACTACAGCAATTGTATAAACTGTTAAATTCAGACTCTCACAAAGAAAATGTAAACAAATATGCTACGTCATTAGGTATTAAGTTTAGATTCATACCTTCCTACTCACCTAACTGGGGAGGCATTTGGGAGGCTGGGATAAAAAGCGTAAAATATCATTTAAAACGCGCTATAGGCGAAAGTTGTTTAACGTATGAACAATTAAATTGTGTGCTTGTACAGACGGAAGGAATTTTAAACTCCCGCCCGCTGACTCAAATGACATCTGATGTAAATAATATGTGCTACTTGACACCTGGTCATTTTCTCACGGGTGCCCCCTTGCAGTCCTTCCCAGAGCAAGATGTCACTATGGTGCCGACCAACAGGTTAAAGTTTTGGAAGCAATGTTCTCAAATCCAACAGTCCTTTTGGAAACATTGGCACAAGCAGTATCTTGTCCAGCTGCAAAGTCGCCCTAAGTGGCAGGTTTCCACTCCTAGCCTGGAGGTTGGAACCATGGTGTTGGTAAGAAATGAAAATGTGAGCCCGCTCACGTGGCCTATAGCTAGAATTGTGAAGGTGCACCCGGGGGAGGATGGAAAGGTTAGGGCCTTTGATATAAAAACACAAAAAGGGCTTCTAATGAAAACTAGCTTGCATAAAATTTGTGTGCTACCTATAGAAAATAACTAAGTTGATATTTGTTTGGTAAAATTGGAAAATAACCAACTTTAAATAAGTTTCTATATAACTTTATTTTTTATTTTTTTTACATCTGTGTAACTTAATACTATGCTAGGTCTAAACTTAGCTGTCTTGCAGTGTCAAATATTTTGTTGTTAAATTTATATTATGCTCTGCATATTTATCTTTCTGGCTGAGGCCGCAGTTATGTTGGAATCCAACATAAATTTTTGGCACGGCAACACTTTCTTCTTGATAAAAAAAACTACTTCACGCAGGTCGCAGATAGCTATTGTATCTTCACTTGTTAAAATTTATAAATTATATAATACAGTCCACATATTTAAAGATATTTGTGCGGGTTTTATTAATTATCCAGCGCGTTCCGCACAGAAGTAAATAAATATCCCAGTTACTCTCGCGCACTCATTGAGTTACGTTGCTCAAAGCCTAACCTATGACATTTTGTGACCTAAGTGCCTAAGTCACAATACAATTTTTGTATTGTGACTAAGTTAAGTGTTTCGTAGTGAAAATGCCGTACAAAAGTATTTGGACATGGCGGTGTGCTATGAAGTTTGTAACCACAGGTTTGGGATGTAAGAAGGAAGGCTGCGGGTAAAGGGTCGGAATGATCGGAGCGGAGGCACAGATTACTAAATAGGCGGAGGCTTGTGCTACTATTATCATCTGTGGCGGAGGCACGTGGGCTGCGGCTGCTACGAGTTACGGTACGATGGCCAGTGCCGCATTTATTAAGATTTCTTATTTTTTTATTGAAGATTTTTTTTCTTAGATTTCAGTATGGTCGCTGAAGAAAAAGTTGTTCAGTTTCGTTTACTGAACTTGCCCTTAAAATAGTTTCAGCTAATTTTGTTAGACCTTATATTTATCAGCCTCTCAACAAGTAGGTCTTAGAATGAACATGGATAAGGCGAAAATTATGTCTAACGTCCGTGTCATACCTACTCCTCTGAAGTTGGAGGCTCTACACTCGACGTTGTTGCCGAATATGTGTACCTGGGACAAACAGTCCAGTTAGGTAGGTCCAACTTCAAGAAAGAGATCAATCGTCGAATCCAACTGGGCTGGGCAGCGTTCGGGAAGCTTCGCAATATCTTTACGTCCCAGATACCGCAGTGTCTTAAGACCAAGGTCTTCAACCAGTGTGTGTTGCCAGTGATGACATACGGAACTGAGAAATGGTCCCTCGGAGTTTCTCTGCGTGATCGAATCAGAAACGAGGAGATCCGTAGGAGAACCAAAGTAACCGACATAGCTCTCAGAATTGCTAAACTTAAGTGGCAGTGAACGGGGCACATAGCTCGTAAAACGGATGGCCGTTGGGGCAGTAAAGTTATCGAGTGGCAACCGCACACCGGAAAGCGTAGCGTAGACAGGCCTCCCACTCGTTGGACCGATCACCTAGTGAAGGTCGCGGAAAGCCGCTGGATGCGGGCAGCGCAGAACCAGTCGTCGTGGAAATCCTTGGGGGAGGCCTATGTCCAGCAGTGGACATTCTTCGGCTGATATGATGATGATGATTAATCAGCAAAGTACCATTAATTGTGTATTCATTGTCGGATAATGAAATAATAGTGTGTATACTGTGTTTCGAGTTCCCGCAAGAAGTCCGTGAATGTTTTAGCAAAAGTGCTATCATTTTGCTAGAGTCTGTAGGTCAGGTAGTTTAGAGATTATTATATGATGTGAATATGAGAACGTGAAAAAATAGTGACCTCGAAGACTGAAAAAAATACTGAAGACGTAAAATCTACAAATACAGATCTACTACAAATAGATTTCTACATCGCGTGGCCCACAGATCTAATAATGGCCACTACAGTGCCCACACAGTGGTGTCGATTCGGTGTTACACGACTTAACATAATTGACAGGATTAAACTAAATTTACACATTGTGTCTTTTACTTTCTGTATCGAAAAGACAAGGATAGAATGCTTAAATTTAGTTTAGTCCTGTCTAATAAGTTAAATCGTGTTACACCGAATCTCTTTCTCTCGCTTTTGTATTGTCTCTCGTTTTAAGCGTTTATGTTGCCACCTTAATATTATTTCCATTAAGTCAGGGTAAATTTCAATGTTATCAGCGCGACCTAGCGCCTTTGTAGTAGATCTGTTGGAATATAATTAATGCTTTCGAAAAGATTTGTACAGCTTTATTTTTCAATATACCTCGTCAAAATCAGGGGTCACATAGAAACCTACAAACATATATTATTTTTATTAGGTAAAATTTAAATTTATTTGGCAACATTGAAAGAATCATTTTTGGCTAAGATACTTTCAGATTTTACATACTGTTAAAGCAAAAAAGTGGTCTTGCCGATAAGAACAAAAAATAATATCAGTATCTTTTTCGCACTCGTGCCATATCGTAACTATCCTTCTTTTTCTAACAATTTCGTTACTAATCTATTTGTAGTAGATCTGTGACAAAAACTATTAAAAACATATTATACTGAAAACTAGGCGGTGTGGCCAAAACGCCTTGGCCTATCCTAAAATGGGCGAAAAAAAAATTGTTTTTATATATCCACAGATCTAATTGGCCACGGGGTTTTTTGGCGGGATTTGTGGCAGACGCATTCGTAGTTTTATTTTGTTGTTTTTTTTTTCTGCTAGGATTTTGTTCAAGAAGTGGTGCATTTTGGAGAAAATCGTCTAGTGCACGTGAGCAATGTGGAGAACAGGAAAATAAAACGAAAGAGGACGTGAGAACCCAACTTGCTCTGGGTGCAGTTTTATAGACGCCCTATAGCAACTGGGTGTTCCACCTCAGAATGTAGCTGCTGCAAATGCTGACAAGAACTTCAGAGAAGATTTGTAATGCACCGGCACTAGCATTACAAATCAAAAAACTAAAGGAAGCTTAAATACGTCAGACCTGGCTGTATGGTCTTAGTCACCTTTGCCTTCTCCGCGCTTTTGATAGCCGGAGAGAAGAAACAATACAAAAAAAAAAACTAATTGGCCACTGGCCACTGCTCAAATAGTATAGAAATCACTACCCTTGTCTCAGGTCTCGTATAAAGTATAAGCCACAGATCTACTAAAGTAGATCTGTGGTATAAGCCTTAAGCACAGATTATTAAATAGTTACTTCGTAACATAGGGGTAAGAGTACTCGTAGTGTATTATATTCTCTTTGAGAGTACTCTTGTGGAGTACAAAGAGAATATAATACACTACGTGTGGAGTATAGTGTTCTGTGATCACCTACCTACTATGTTTACCACCTCCTTTGTGGATAGTGGATTGTGGAGTAATCGTGATCTCGCTGCCCTGATTTTCATTCTAGAATCAATTCTAAATATTCAAATTGTTTTTGACCGCTGAAGAAGTAATAAATAATCTGAAAAGATGGGGAAGCGCCAGCATCAGAAGGACAAAATGTAAGTGCGTTACAATAGCAATTGTTCGCCTACTTTCTGTTTTTTATAGCAACTAACATATTTTATTGCTAGGTATCTTACATACACCGAATGGACTACACTGTACGGTGGCAAGCGCTCCGGCACGTCCAAGGAGGAAGACACTTCGTTTAAGCGCCTGCCCTTTGATCACTGTTGCCTATGCCTGAAGCCGTTCCAGGATCCCTACTGCGATTCTGACGGCAACATCTACGAGTTACAGGCTATTGTCGAGTTTGTGAAGAAGTTTAAAGTCAACCCTGTTACTGGAAAGGTATGAGACTATTTTCTCTTTTAAAATATCTTTTTACTCCCTAGTGAAAATGTATGGTGTAAATTATTATTATTATAGTATAAACAAAAATGTATGAAAATATATGGAGCTTCTATCCGCTGGCTGGCAACGGGAACAACAAGGGCCAGTGGAAAAACGAAGCCTCGGAGCATGGCCGGTGTCGGGCCAGTTACCAATGGGTAATGGAATCAAGGAAAACTCTTAGATAATAAAACTTTTGTATATTTTCAGAAATTTGACATCAAATCCCTAACAAAACTTAACTTCTTCAAAAACTCTGAAGATGACTACCATTGCCCGGTCCTATTCAAACCATTCACAAAAAATTCCCACATAATAGCTGTAAAAACCAGTGGCAATGTGTACTCTAATGAGGCGTTTGAACAACTCAATGTCAAAGGCAAGAACTGGAAGGACCTTGTTGACGATACACCGTTCACACGGAGTGATGTCATCACTATTCAAGATCCAAGTAACTTAGCCAAGTTCAATATATCCACTTTTCATCATGTGAAGAATAATTTGAAGGTTGAAACAGAAGGTAGGTAGCTCTGTTGCTGTAATATTATTATTTAAAAAGATACTAAAGCTCCGCTGCTCACTTGGCACAAGGCAAAGTGGCAGGAGCACCTCTAGCTTAAGCACAGTCGGCTGGAGTTTGTTGTACTGTATTGTTTATTATTATTATACACTACCAGCTCTATGAGCTAATATTTGTATAACTGCAGTTCTTATCAAATAGCATATGGATCAAACGAAAATCATTGATCGGCCACCCCATGGGCAAATTAAAGAACGAAAATCATTTTATATGAAAATTGCGTGGTTTTCAAGTTATGCCCATTTTCATTTGCAAATTTTGTATATAAAATGCATATGGTGCGTGCAAGCGTGCAAAACACAGGATAACCTTCTTCATTATATCAGCTTTCCAACAAGTCACAAAGTAAATTAATGATTTCTGTTATTATAAGGGGAGCATTACCTATTCATTTTTATAAAACAATTTTCTATGTAAAGAAATAGGTCCTGTTTTTTACATTATTCTATGAATAAACATATTTTTAGTCATGGTACTTTAGAGGTTTGTAGATGTGGTTATATGAAAAACAGAATAAATCTTTAAAAACTCGTAAAATATGTGTTTGTCTCAAATTTGTAAGGGCCTTAATGCACCTTTTTCATAACAGAAATTAGTTAAATATAACAAACAAAATCTTTTCTGTCTTTTACACCTTGTTGGAAAGCTGATAATATAAACAAGTTTTGTTTTTAGTCACTTTATTTGAGTAAATTTTTATCAACTTTCAAAAACGATAATTTGCAATTATTTGCATTACTGACATAGTGACGTCATAAGTGCCATTGTCTTTAACGAACTAATATGCTGTTTTTAATAAATATAAAATTAAAAATTGTTTATATTTCAAATGAGCTAGTGTTTTCACTATTCTAGAAGAAATGCTTTGAAGTGTTTTCAATTTATTTTTTATATGGTAAAATAGCCTATTTAGTGAACAGTTCAATTTTTTTTGTAATCAATTACCCTATTTTAGCCATTCAACATTTTTTTTTTTATAATTTGATTTGATTTTTGAATAATTTGTAAACAGAAGAGATAGCGATGAGGAAAGACCCGCATGCGCGACTAAAAACTGTATCAGCTGAGACTAAAGACATCTTGCAAGAGTTGGAGAAGGAGTACAAAGCTCCTGAAGTTAAAGAAACTAAGAAAGAGGTAATTATTATCTTTCATTTGACAAATAGGTACAGTAGTATTTACTTTTACTAACTCCCACTGACCAAGTGACTATCTGAGGATAATTTACCTCCACTTAATGGATCAGAGTATCAAATTTTTACTAACTCCCACGGACCAGGTGACCATGTAAGGATAATTTACCTCTACTTAGTGGATTAGAGTATCAAACTTTTACTAACTCCCACTGACCAGGTAAGGATAATTTACCTCTACTTAGTGGATTGGAGTATCAAACTTTTACTAACTCCCACTGACCAGACTAATATATATACTGTGGACCAGGTGACCAAGTGAGGATAATTTACCTCTACTTAGTGGATTAGAGTATCAAACTTTTGCTAACTCCCACAGACCAGTTGACCATGTGAGGATAATAATTTACCTCTACTTAGTGGAGAGTATCAAACTTTTACTAACTCCCACTGGCTAGGTAACCATGTGAGGATAATTTACCTCTACTTGGTGGATTGAAATATCAAACCTTGCTAACTTCCACTGATCAGGTGACCATGTAAGGATAATTTACCTCTACTTAGTGGATTAGAGTATCAAACTTTTACTAACTCCCACTGACCAGGTAAGGATAATTTACCTCTACTTAGTGGATTGGAGTATCAAACTTTTACTAACTCCCACTGACCAGGTGACCAAGTGAGGATAATTTACCTCTACTTAGTGGATTAGAGTATCAAACTTTTACTAACTCCCACTGACCAGGTAACCATATGAGGATAATTTACCTATACTTAGTGGATTGAAGTATCAAACTTTTACTAACTCCCACTGACCAGGTAACCATGTAGGGATAATTTACCTCTACTTAGTGGATTAGAGCATCAAACTTTTACTGCCTTACCATTAAACCTTTACCAATTCCCACTGACCAGGTAGCAGACAAGTTCAACGCGGCGCACTACTCAACTGGCGCGGTGGCTGCGAGCTTCACATCCACGGCGATGGTGCCACAAACTACGCATGAAGCTGCTATCGTGTGCGAGGACGACGTCAAGTATGACATGGTTCACAAGAAAGGTGTGTATTATATAGCGACAAGCTCTGTTCTCCCACTGACCAAGTGGGACAAGTTCTGTTCTCCCCCTGCCCAAGTGACATACAAGGTCTGTTCTTTCACTGACCAGGTAGTGGACAAGCTCTGTTCTCCCACTGTCGTTTTACTGACTATTCAGCCGTTTGGATGTTAAAAGGTATATAGAATACCACATACGTGTGAAAAACATAACTCTTCTTTGCAGTCGGGGAAAAAGCATAATTTTCCCTGCTCTGGGCCTTTACCCACCAGCCACTAATATTACTTTATGTCCTTTAATACAATCTTGCCTGTAGGTGTGTGGCGCGCAAGTGCCGGTCGCTCCAAGTGCTCAGATTTTAATTGATCTGAGCGTTAAGGCTGAGGTTAGAAAGAAAAGCACGCATACCGCAAAGTTTAAGTACATATATTTCTGACGATGTCTGTGGGGGTGGGGCATGCGTGTGCCGGTCGCTCCGAGTGCGACATGTTAAAGAGTCTCCAGGAGGCTCGAGTTTCCATACAAACGTAGTTCCGCTTTAATACAAAAACTACATACCGGATTAAATCCAAACTTTGTAAATATATTGAGTAGGCACATATCGATGTTTGTAATTATTTTTTATCGTAGTAAATTTTAACGTAACTAAACGATCAATCAATCAATCAAAATCAATTTGTACTGAAAATTTGAAACTGCTCTTATTTTTTTCCGTTTTATATTAGTACATCGAAAACTAATTACAAACATCGATATGTGTCTCCTCAATATATTTGCAAAGTTTGGATTCACTCTGGCATGAAGTTTTTGTAATACAGCGGAACTACGTTTGTATGGAAACTCGAGCCTCCTGGCGGCCCTTAGATTTTTATTGATCTGAGCGTTAAGGGTGAGAGTAGAAAAAGAAGAACCAATACCGCCAAATATAGGTTCATATATTATTGTTCCATATTATGGAGTTGGTAATAGTTTATTTCAAATATCAACGCCACATTCCACTTGAGTAGGTTCTTAAGAGGAAACAAAAGACACGTCAACAATAGATATCTAGAGAGATCATTCTATGACATCGGGTTTTTTCAGGGACTAAATTACCAAAAAACACGAATATTTTTATTTAACCGTATCGTTTTATTTTGATATCCAATATTATCGATATTTATAGTGGCAGTACTGTTATTTTGTTGTACCATTATGTTTGTTAATTTCGGTTTATGTTAATTTGGTATCGCTTAATACTGTAAGGGTTATGATTGCAAATTTACCGGTATACTCAACCGTTTTCAGTCCTTGGTTTTTTTCATTCTAAAGCTGACCAGTTCTTTTTACAATAGAGTGTCAGTGTTGAGGTTGTAACGATAGTATAACAATTTGACAAAATCTCTTCAAATTCTCAAATGGAATTGTTGGACTTCAAGTGGAATGTGACCTTAGTGTTTAAAATACACTTTATATATAGCATATCTCTGCTGTAATGTGATAGTTTGGGTAATCATTTTGTAAGGGGGTTGGAACATTTTTGTATAGAGTGTGGTTGGCAGTGTGACAATATATAATCAATAATCATATTATTTTTTTAAATCTCTCAGCGCACAAATGAACCTATATTTTTTTATTCTCTGTTGAAAAGTATAGGTTCAATCGTGCGCGAGACTTGTCCCCGATGTTGTCTGTAAGGTCGGTTTACGGACGATAATTATGACTGACTCGGTGGCTCAGTGGTTAGTGCCCTTGACTACTGATCCGCGGGTTGTGGGTTCGATCCCAACACAGGGCAAGCATTTGAGTGATGGGCAGATTGTGTGTCTTGGTGTTAAATATCTATATATGTAAGTATTTAAACGTATATAAGTATTTATATGAGTCTCTGGTTTCCATAACACAGGGAATCCTACTTTGGGGCCAGATGACCATGTGTGATTTGTCCTAGAATATTTATATTTAAATTTTACGGGATAACGTGTCACAAGCCGAACGCTTGTGTGCTCTAGACCACACGACTGAAGTAAAACTTCTTCAGCTCCATCTTTAAGGAGATGTAAAATACCGCCGATAATCGGGTGAGTTAACTCCTTGGCACTTATGTACTCCTGGTACTTTTTACAACTACAACATATCTCACCGTTGGAATACCTCTTGTAAGCTCCTGGAAGCCTTGTACTTTTAATCCATTGAAACACTGATGTTAGGTATATAAGAAACGCCTCTTTTTAGTATGACGGTTTTCCTCACAGAGAATCGACCGCATTGGAACACCTCTTGTAAGCTCCTGGAAGCCTAGTACTTTTAATCCATTGTACACTTGTTCGACGGTTCGTCCGTCCAAGTCCAAGTACAAGTACAACTCTCTCTTGCACGCTCGGCTCAGGCGTAACGTGAAAATGACGTCACACTGGCGTAACGCGACAATGACGTCACACTGGCGTAATGCAATAATGACGTCACACTGGCGTAACGTGATAATGACGTCACACTTTGAATGGATAAAATAAGATAATATTTATTGTCCCATGCAGCCCGTGTCATCAATTTATAAGACGTTATCACGTCAAAAAGTACTAATAATGCCACTATGCCACAAAAGTTCGTATCCTTTTTACAGGCTATGTAAGACTAATAACAAATGTGGGTCCATTAAACTTGGAGCTGTACTGCGACGTTGCCCCCAAAGCCTGCGACAACTTCATCCGGCACTGCAACAGTGGCTACTATAATGGCACCAAGTTCCACAGGTCCATTAGGAATTTTATGGTAAGACACATTCTCTTTGAACAGAATTTTAAAGTTAGTGGCGTAATGGTTAGTCCATTCACATCACACCAGAAGGTTGCGGGGTCGATTGCCGGTGGGGTCGACGTTTAAGACTTAGTTTGGTTGGTGGTAGTGCATTTTCTAAGCCCACCTGGCTAGCTACCACCATCTTACATCAATGTTGACAGCATTGATGTGTTCCGGCACGAAGATAAGATAGCCGGACCCCCATTGCGTTTGGGAATCTTGGTAAGCCCGCTTCCATCTTTGGCATCATTGTCACTTACCATCAGGTGAGATGATGCCAAGGGCTTACCAATTGTAAATAAAAAAAATAAACTGCAGCTTTGACCGCTCGCGACAAACACTCTGTCATAGAGGCCGCCTTGAGTTCAGTCGCTCCGCCGCTGACGTTCTCGGCGTCGCGATTGACCTCAGCGCGGCCCCTTTGTCCGAGTGTTTGACTGTCGCCGCTGCCGGCTCGCAGCATTCATCAAGGATGTAGTTAAATGAGTGAACGAACTATAATTTTGGTATCAAGTGGTGCCCACGCACGGGAAGCCGCTGGATGCGAGCAGTGCAGGACCGGTTGTTGTGGAAATCCTTGGGAGAGGCCTTTGTCTGGGTGTAGGTATGTCTATCGCACAGAGTTTCTATAATATCTCTGTGGAGACACAATGTCTTCACGGCTCTACGGAGAAATGGAGTCTAGTAACAGATTCCAAGACGTAGACTTAGCTGAGAAAATCAAACTGTATGAAAATTACACAATATCTGTCTCAATCTCACTACATCCACGCCCTGGACACTTCATGCAACGGGCCAGAAATGACATTTCAAAAAACGAATGAAGGAACAAATAAAATGGCGTAGAATCCCTATACGTTCGACAACCAAACTGTAACCAATCTGTATCAATCTGGATGACGAGGGGGTGAGGTCGCAACCTAGAGAGCGGCAGGGAGTGTCCATACTGTATGTTAGTACTAATATATATATTATGCACTTTGCTACAGCAACCTATAAGAGAAGTGGCATACTCAAACGTGGGGTCATTAACGTGACGTAGAATTTCCCTCTGGAGAGAAACGATTTGATCTTTCTGCTGATCTGATGCTGATGATCCTCTCTTATCTGGCCAATGTTCTTTGTGACAAAAAAGAAATACAACAAATATACTCCTTCAGTGTTCCTCCTTAGTGTCTAGCTCTTTAAAAGCGAAGCTGCTCTCTTCTCTTACTTTAGCTCTGCCAAACAAAATCGAAAAACATAAAATGATAATTAAAAAGTACAGAGGCCAGCACATCGAGCTAGACACTTTGAACTTTGTACCGTTCTTATGCCGTACGCATATGGATGCGAATCGCACTACGAGTGTCTAGCTTGATGTGCTGGCCTCTATAAATTCAGACCTATTTCATCATTTGTCCGTTAATACAAGTTACATTGTTTCTATTAACAAAACTAACGAAATGACAAAATCGTGTTTTGTACAATCTAATAATTCTAATTTCTCGAAAATGAATCGGCTGGTTGTAATGAAACTAAAACACGAAATTGTAGCAAATGTACAATTGAGATTTTCGAAACACCTTATTCAAAAGAAGTAAAGCAAATTTTTAAATTGCTATGAAAAACTTAGTCTGAATATTTTTGTGAAAATATATTTTTTCTAAAAAATAAATCGTACTTTTACTAAAGTTTTTTTTCCCAAATGTTACATTAGAATTGGTTTTATAGTTTTGGAGAAATTGAAATTATTAGTTCCTAATGAAGACGATTTTTGATAATGGACTCTTGAGTGCTTTAGAAATATGTGGGTGTGGACACAGATGGGCTGTCTAAGTCCAGAGTCGATAAAGGTAATTAATTTTACAAACACTAAATTTAGCATATTTCCGGTTTAATTATTTGAAAACCTTATTTCTGGAGTATGAAGTACTATAATATAAGGTATTTACCTATGAAATTGGAAATTTATATGAAAATATTAAAATACTAGATTTTGCTAGCGGCATCGTTCGTGTGAACATAGTTTCTATGACCGGCTTCTAGGTGCGCAGTGCGCGAGCCGCAAGCGGCTCGCAAGCGTGGAAAAAGTAGCCTTTATATTAATCCAGGTGTTAATTCGTCTACGTTTAGTATTTTTCCGTGAAAGAGTAACAAACAACCATCCATACATACATACTTTCGCGTTTATAATATTACTAGCTGTTTCCCGCGGCTTCACCCACGTGGACAACGTTACTATGACTTGTCGAGGGTGCGCAGTGCGCGAGCCGCAAGCGGCTCGCGAGCATCAAAAAACGTAGCCTATGTTAATCCAGGTCCTACTCTGTCTACCTACCAAATTTCAGCCAGATCCGTTCAGTAGTTTTTGCGTGAAGAAGTAACAAACATACACACTCACAAACTTTTGCCTTTATAATATTAGTGTGATTTATTAGTAAGGAAAAAATATATGGTATTTTTTTTATTTTAGCTAATCAAAATACTGCCCCAAATTATCTATAGAATTTTGCCATTTTAATGGCAGTTTGTTAATCCCTTTACTGTAGAAGTCTGCCGGACGGGAGGCGATGAAATCAGCGAAAGCGTTTTGTACTGCCTCTCGGGTGTTGAATTTTTTCCCACTTAAAATATTGTTTAAAGTTTGAAAAAAGTACAAATCTGTTGGGGCAAGGTCCGGTGAGTACGGTGGGTGACGGAATCTTCCAGCTGTAATTCTTGTAGTAGCTTTGCGATGGTCTGTCGTGAAGTGTGAGCTCGCGCGTTGTGGAGAAGCAATGGGGAGGAGCGATTGACCAGTCTTGGTTGTTTAATTGCGAGCTTCCCCATCTTTGTTTGCAATTCTTGGCAATAGACATCTGCCGTCACTGTTGTGCCATTCAGTATGAAGCTGTGATGTGCAAGTCCGGCACTGGTCCACCAGACAGTCACCATCATCTTCCTATGAGTAATATTTTTTTAGCGCACTGCTTAGGTGCTGTACCCGGGTCCACCCACTGAGACGAACGCTTACGGTTGTCGTACAGGATCCACTTTTCATCGCAGGTAACAATTCGATTTAGAATTCCCTCGTTTCTTTGCCGATTCAGTTGGTGCTATGTATGCTTTGACGCGTAAGTCTCGCTGTTGGTCGCTTAGTTCGTGTGGCTTCCACTTATCTAGTTTTTTTTATCTTTCCGATTTGACGCAAGTGCTTCAATGTTGTTTTGATACTAACTCCAAAGCCCGCAGCAAGCTCAGCCGTAGATTGCGTTGGATCCGCTTCCACTATCGCCTTCAATTCGTCGTTGTCGACAATGGTTACCGGCCGACCGTCAGGCTCGTTCTTCAACTCAAAGTTTCCAGATTTAAAACGATTGAACTAATAATGGACCGTGTTTATGCAAGCAGTGTTAGGCCCGTACATGTCGTTAATGTTTCGTGTTGTTTGCGCAGCGATATTTCCACGTAGGAACTCATATTCGAAAATTGAACGAATTTTCAGTTTATCCATGGCGCCAAAAACTACCGCAATTTCAAAAAAACAAAACACTATCTAAAAACAAAATGACTGAATTTGAAATTAAAATAGTCGGGCTTTCGAATAAAATTTATTTGAATTTCGAATTGCGCGCCTATCCACAGATAAATTAAATCTGAAAATTCAGGTTATAAAATCTCCAATTTCATAGGTAAAGACCTATTATTACTACAGTTTAACTCATTAAAGAAGATATATAACAACTTTATAGTGAATACTAAATAATTGCTAACTAAATCTATTTAATTAAAGCCAAAAGATTGACACTATCACAATTTGTTTACATTGTATTTTATTCAGCTAAGCTTCAAGATTTCCTCCTACATCTAGCAGTCCTGAAAACTTTCTCCTCTTGTCTCAGATACAAGGCGGTGACCCAACAGGCACTGGTTTGGGTGGAGAGTCTGTTTGGAAGAAGCCGTTTGAAGACGAGATCAAACCAAACTTGCATCACACTGGCCGCGGAGTATTGTCTATGGCTAATTCGGGACCTAATACCAACGGTTCACAGTTGTACGTACCCTTGTTATAGTTTAAGATCAAACCAAACTTACATCACGCTGGTCACGAGTATTGCCTATTGCACAATTCGGTACCCAGTACCAACGACGGTTCACAATAGTATGAACCCTAGTTGAGTTTAATATTAAACCAAACTATCACACTGGCCGCGGAGTATAGGGATGACGAATGCTGGACATCTGAGTTACTTTTTATCATCTGTCAAAAACGACATTTTGTTCTAAAAATGTTACAAATACCTAGGCGTGACGTCATAGTTTAGCAGCGTCATATGTGTACTCACTTTGTGATTTTGGGCAATTAAAAATCGAAGACTTGATGGAAAACAAAACGAAGTTTAAGTAGGAGGGCAATTTAGTGATCAAGAGTTCATAATTTATTTCTGATGCTTTTGTCATCCCTATTGTCTATTGCTAATTGGGGACCTAAAAGTGTATTTAGTGCTCGACCGACGGTCAGCGCTGACATCGCGGTCGGACGTAGCTATATCAACAAAATGTATTGACGACTTCAGTGCCTCGCTGATGAACTGATACGTGCGTACACGACGACGACGCTGACCGAACGACCGATGGTACGCGCGTCTGTACAATTGAGAAGTCGAATAGAAGAAAATTAATATCGATATAGATCGTGTACTAACGGAGTTACCCCTATACGTCCGGTGTTGTGAGACCTCTCTCTTGTGAACTAAATTAAAATAAAATAAAACTAAATTAATTGAATTAATAATTTTTCATTGGATTTGTAGGAACGGATATGTTCCTACTCTCGAGAACAAAGGGAGATATCTCCGCCAGGCGAGGTGGTGTGCCTGGGGTCCGGCCGTGGACCAACCGTGAATGGTTGGTGCATGTATATGTCGCAGGATAATTTGATAATCCGTCGTTTCGCGAAAATCCTAGGAAAATTGGATACTATGGAGTAGAAAACTCCTAATAAAACCAAGACGGACGGAGCCCCGCTACGCGGGTCTCCTTTTTACGGTAGAAAAAGACATGCTAACATAACCTAACCTATTTAACGAAGCGGGGCTCCGTCCGACTTGGTTTTATTAGGAGTTTTCTACTCCATAGTATCCAATTTTCCTAGGATTTTCGCGAAACGACGGATTATCAAATTATCCTGCGACATATACAGTGGTGGACATATAATTAGAAAAACTTCATATGAATTATGGAAGTATAAAATCAACTGGCCATAATATGAAAAATATGTAGATTCAATAACTAATAATCATGCAAGAGTATAGCCACACAGTTAAATTACTCATAATATATTTTAAAAAAAATACCTATTTAACCTTTAATCACAAAAAGAATTTAAACCTTATTTAGGTCTATTTTCAATTACTGGCCGCTTGGACGCCTAATTAGAAACACTTTAGAAAAGCATCCATGACTCGTTCCATTTTTGAAATTGAAAGAAAAATCTTCTTTCTTCGCCTTTTATACCGCTTTGGCGGCAATTAAACATCAATTTCGAATTATGTGGTTAATAAGTTTTGTTGAAAATGGGTAAAAATAAAAGTTGTGACGCGTCAACTAGGCAAATAATTGTTAATTTGCATTTCGATGAAAAGTGGACATATAAAACAATGGCTGACCATTTGAAATGTTCTGTAAAGAAAGTTTTTAATGCTATTGACCATTATAAAAGACACGGAACCATTGAAAATGTTCTGAGAAAGGCTCGACCGAGGAAAACATCGTCCAGAGAAGATATGCGAATCGTACGTGTTGCTAAACAAGACCCATTTAAAGGTTCCAACCAGATTAGAAATGAAGTTTTTTCGCCTGATGACCCTAGAAACGTCTCGTCAAAACTGGTACGCCGAAGGTTAGTGGAAGCTAAATTGTTTGGGAGGGTTTCTCGAAAAGTACCGCTTCTTACCAAGCAACACCGAGAGAAGCGGTTGTTATTCGCGAAAAAATATGTTAACTGGACGGTACGAGAATGGAAAAAAGTGTTATTCTCAGATGAAACAAAAATAAACATGGTAAATTCAGATGGAAAGCGCTATGTTAGACGTCCAATAAACCATGCTTTCGATTATAAATACACAAGGAGCATAGTCAAGCACGGCGGTGGAAATATCAAAGTATGGGGATGTTTTTCCGGATGTGGTGTTGGACCCGTTCGAAAGATTGAAGGTACAATGGATCAGTATCAGTACAAAAACATCTTAGAGGAGACAATGATTCCCTACTCTGACGACCATTTGCCTGTAACCTGGATCTTTCAGCAAGACAATGACCCTAAACACACGGCCAACAGTGTCAAATATTTTCTTAGGGAACAGCATATTCCCGTTTTAGACTGGCCTGCAAATAGCCCGGATTTAAATCCTATAGAAAATCTGTGGTATATCGTTAAAAAAAAGTCTCAAACAAACGCAACACTAGTCAAAATGAACTTTACGGATCTTTTGTCGAAGCATGGAACTCAATCCCACTCGAAGAATGTCTGAAATTGCTTGAATCAATGCCACGTCGTTGCAGAGCTGTCATTGACAACAAAGGCTACGCAACTAAATATTAATTATAACTATATTTAGTAGCCTGCGAATAATATCACGTAAATAATATAATTCTGATTATATACTCATACACTATTTAAATTTTCACGGTATATTTCTGTTGTTTCTAATTAGTTGTCCATTATTGTTGATTCCTTAAAACTCGTTTGGTTGTTTGTACGAAACTAATATTTAACCGGCAGTTGTTTAGTCGGATTTTTTGTGTTTTTCTAGTAAATTATAAGTCATTGAACATATTTTATGCTATTTGTGGTTTCATTTCTAAATTAAAAGTGTTACAGAAAAGTATATTGTATAATGTTAAGATCCGTTGGAAGTGTTTCTAATTATATGTCCACCACTGTATATGCTTAGCGCTGAAGAAATTCTAATAGCGCGTTCTAGATGCCATCTATCGAGATGAAGATGTAACTTTTTCATATAGTATGATCGATGGTTCAGTCTTAAGTTGAGGTTATGTAGTTGTATGTGGCGGGTACTGCAGATGTCGCCACAGATTCATTTTTCTTCATAGCTGTACACGCTCGCCGTCAGTCGAGCACTATAAGCACAAATTCACAGCCGTCAGCGCTGACGGTACGCGCTTACCGTTGACGGTCGAGCACTAAATCCCAGTTGTATGTACCCTAGTTCTAGTTTAAGATCAAACCAAACTTACATCACGCTGGCCGCGGAGTATGGCTAATTCAGGACCTAACACCAAAGATTCACAGTTGCGTGAGTTCAATCAATTATTTTGCACCTGCACATTAATACCTTTAAAGCTTTCTTATTAGGAGTAGGAGTGCAATTCCCTGCCGGCGGCGGCGTCTGTATTCCCCGATTCGTATAATTTAGGAATCTCTAAGACGTGCACTATTTGAGCTTGCGTGTTACATCCTTGGCTGCATCGGCACTTACCATCAGGTGAGGTGCAGTAAATGCACTCAAATTTATGATTAAAAAAAATTTGACATCAGTAATGCATTGAAAATTATTTCATTTTCGTGGAGTTATATTTTATTTCTGGTGACGACCTTAATCTATTAACTCCGTAAGACACTTGCAAACTGATTTACTTTATCCATAGACAATCTAGTCCTATTGTGAAATGGTTTGGAAATGTGGTTTCGATCGGTATTCTTGAAATAAAGGCCGTGCAGTTCTAAAAATCGTACAAATCGTTCTCTATAGGCGTCATCATATCAGCTCATATAAGTCTCCATCGAGGGTCTCAAGCCTACCCTGAATTAGGGTGATCGGGCCTTAGCCGACTACGCGGGCCCAGTGCAGGTTGGTTGACTTCACATACAGTCTTCGAGTTTCTTCGCAGATAAATTCGAAAATAGATTGGTACATGGCAGGATTCGAACCACGACCTCCCGGACAGAAAGTAGCGGCGCTAGCCGTTACGCCACCGATGCTGTAATAGGCGTACTAAGAAATCTGTCTAATGTTCCATTCCAGCTACATAACATTCAGATCCTGCAAGCAGCTAGACGGCAAGCATACAATCTTCGGCAAGCTGGTCGGCGGCATGGACACGCTGACGGCCATGGAGCGGATAGAAGTAGACAATCGGGACCGCCCCATACACGACATTATTATAGAGGTCGCTCAGGTGTTCGTTGACCCTTTCGCTGAAGCTGAAGAAAAGGTCTATTTTGTTCTTTTATTCATATAATTAGAAACTTTTTACTTATGTACGTACAGGGTGGCCAGGGGAGACATGTCCAAATATTTTTTTGTTGCTTCATATTTAAGGGTACCTATCCGAATCAACCCCCATGTATGTTCCACGAAAGTCCACGGTTTGAAAACAAGATACTTCTAAAAAAAAATCATGATTTTATAATTTCCAAGATTTATCATGCCTTTCCTATCATATCGGTCGTCTGTGACTCTCTAGCGTCATTTTATTATTCCCCATCGGCCGCCACTGCAACCATGTTTCGCAACCAGTTGCAAAGGAAGAATTTTCCTCCTTTGTTGGCTACTAGTTTTGAATAAATAATATTCTACGCTAGCTTTTGCCAGCGGCTTCGCTCGCGTGAACATAGTTCCTATGACTGTCTCCGAGGGTGCGCAG
This sequence comes from Coleophora flavipennella, assembly GCA_947284805.1. Taxonomy (NCBI): domain Eukaryota; kingdom Metazoa; phylum Arthropoda; class Insecta; order Lepidoptera; family Coleophoridae; genus Coleophora; species Coleophora flavipennella. The sequence goes on along the minus strand of OX369285.1, from coordinate 2,045,207 downwards.
TGCACGAACCGCAAGCGGCTTGCGAGCATGGAAAAAAGTAGCCTATATGTTAATTCAGGTCCTAATCTGTCTATGTACCAAATTTCATCCATGTACGTTCAGTAGTTTTTGCGTAAAACGGTAACAAACATCCATACATACAAACTTTCGCGTTTATAATATTAGTAGGATTTCATCTTGATTTTTTCATGCAAAATTGATGGATTTAGAAGTGTGAGGAACAGTATGCAGGAGACATTTTCCCGACTGCCAAAAAAGAGGGGTAAAGTTTTAGCAGTCGGGTTTGTAATTTTTAATTAAATTGGTTAATATTACTTAATTTTTTTTATCATTTCTAGATATTTTATCAGCACATAAATATTTTTTGATTATTGGGCTCAAAATGTAGCTCAGTTTATCAAATTTAATCAATAAAAATTTAACATTCAGGTCCACATTTAGGTTTTATCTGGGTTTTAAAATAAAAAGCTTGGGGAGAGCAGTGGACTGATAGATGTAAAGACGGTCGATCGTATGGTTGCGACTGACTTGCAAGAAGTAACGCTTCGGAGTTGAAGAAAACACGTATTGTGGGGACCAACGTAGGTTTGCGATGTGCAGCTTCCGATTGGGAGACGCGAGAGGCTTTCTTCTTCGAGGGTCAATTACGATGCTGTCGCTCGAGCGAAGGTCCTTACAAGGGTCAATTACGATGCTGTCGCTTGCGTAGGATTCTGCTAGGCTCTTCTCGCTTACAGTAGCTCCTTCGGATTTTCGCATCTTCCTGATTCGCGTACTGAATGTTCAGAACTGAATGTCGCTACCGAAAAAGTCGTGAACATCAAGTAAATGCAGTGGTGCTAAAAGTTCTTAATGTTCCCACCTACCCTCCCTTCTTGTTTGGTGAACATTATACCAAACATCTGTATAAAATCGCCTAGTGAAGTATCACAGACTTACCTACTCCAAAACTTGTAGTTGTGAAAAATATCCAACTAGATTACATACTAGCCATACATATTGAGTAGCTACAAAGAATTGCTTTGACTAAAAAACGACTTGCAAATTGAATTCATTTTTTTTGTTGAATTGAGTAAAACAGGGTCTTAATTATATCCTATTTAACTTGTGCAATAAATTGTATTCAGTCAATAAATTTATTCAAGGCCAGATTACCATATGTATAGTATAGTTTCTTTTTAGTAAGTAAGTTTTAAATTTAGTAAGCTAATCAAACTAGATTCAAATTATTTGCAGTTGGTAGAAGAGAGAGCGAAAGAGCGCAAAAGACTAGCAGAACAAGAAGGATCGGGTGTGAAACCCAAGAAAGCAACGAAACAGCCCTTGAAAGTGTTCCGGCAAGGCGTGGGCATGTACCTCAACCTTCAGGAGGCTTCCAGTAATAGCAAGACAGCCAAGACACAAGAGGTTCCTGCTAAGAAACCAAAAAAAGATAATAATTATAGTTTTGGAAATTTCGACACTTGGTAATACATAGAACTGCTGACTGAGGGGTCTCTTACCATATAGTGAGGCCAAGCCACCGATAGAAAAGTTAGGGTCAGGAGTAGTGGAGGTCCAAGTGTCAAGGATCAAGTGGGCACCCACATAGGCAAATTCGGATATTAGCCTAAAGTACAAATCAGTACTCTCACCTAAGTCCATACTCTAAAGTATTAATTTACTAAATGTATAATGTAAATAATAAAGAATTTGTGTATTCAGTGAATTTATTTAAATATCTTACAATAGCATCCTTAATTAAAAACTACTATAATATTTGGCTATGATTTACATGGGCAGTAAGTTGGAATGCAGAGGAAACATATGCAACTGAGACAGACTGGGCCGTAGCCGACAAAGTGGTCTCCGCAGATAAAGTAAAGTGGGCGTTAAACAGCTTCCAACCCTTCAAAGCAGCTGGTTGTGATGGAATCTTCCCCGCCCTCTTGCAGTGGGGGGGAGATCCCGTTATTAATATCCTGACGGACATCCTCAGGGCGTGCCTTGCCCACAGGTACGTACCGCACAAATGGAGGGAGGTAAAGGTGATATTCTTGCCCAAACCAGGAAAAAGCGACTACACTGACGCTAAATCCTTCAGACCCATCAGTCTCACATCGTTTCTTTTGAAAACGCTAGAGAGACTTTGTGACAGGGACCTGAGGGAAAACGCGCTAATAAACTTACCACTTCACCGCAACCAACATGCGTACAGTCGAGGTAAATCCACAGAGTCAGCCCTTCACGCTGTTGTCAGTAAGATTGAGGCGGCGCTTCAAGGCAAGGCCATGTGCCTAGGCACCTTCATCGACATCGAAGGTGCATTTGATAAGACAAACTTCTCCAGCATAGAGATGGCGCTCCGTAAGCACGGCGTGAACCCGACCATGACAAAGTGGATCGGGAACATGCTTAGTCAGCGGGTCGTCAAGCTGGATAGAGGTAAGGCACGTACAGCCATAGTCGCGAAGGGATGCCCCCAAGGAGGTGTACTATCACCGCTACTGTGGAACCTGGTGGTAAACGACCTGATTACCACGCTTAATACACATCACTACTTCACGGTAGGCTATGCAGACGACCTGACCATCCTTATATCAGGAAAATTCGCAAACATAGTCTGCGATGTCACTCGCTCCGCGCTACGCATCGTGGAACGCTGGTGCACCGAGTTCGAACTGTCAGTGAACCCCAAGAAAACAGAACTAGTATTGTTCACCAACAAGCGGAACCTGGGTAACTACAATTTACCCAAGCTATTCAACACAGATCTCCAACTCTCACCAGAAGTTAAGTACCTAGGGGTCATACTTGACAGCAAGTTGAATTGGAGCAGTCATCTAAACTGCAAGTTAAATAAAGCTACGATAACTCTGTGGCAGTGCCGTAGAATGGTGGGTAAGAAATGGGGCCTTACCCCAAAAATCATGCTATGGCTCTATACAGCGGTTATTCGCCCTATGGTAAGCTACGGCGCGGTGGTATGGTGGCCACGCACCAAACTTTCGACTGTCGTAAGTAAACTTCAATGTTTCCAAAGGACAGCATGCATGGCGGTCTCCGGCTGCATGCGAACAACACCAACAGCAGCTCTGGAGACGATGCTGAACGTGCCGCCCCTGCAGCTGTTCATCCAGCAAGAGGCAGCCAGCGCTGCGGTACGATTAAAGCTGCTGAACCTCTGGACTAATGAAGGGATTCCTCACGTCGAACTTCTGGACAATATTGTCTCGGAAGAACCGCTGTTCGCAGCTGTCAACGATAGAATCCCGAAACAGTTCGTCTTTGACAAGAAATACAAAATTCAGCTCTACGAGGACCCCTGGGAAGGCCAGAACCTATTGGACCTTCGGATCTTTACCGATGGGTCCAAAACTGGAGCTGGGACCGGCTGCGGGGTCTTCTCAGAAGACCTAAACATAAAAATATCCAAACCACTTGGTGCGTACAACACAGTCTTTCAGGCGGAGTGTATGGGCATCATTCTGGCTGCTAATGCAATCACTGCTAGAAGGGTACAGGGCTACTCCATTCGTATCCTTTCAGACAGTCGAGCGGTTCTACTGGCCCTCAAAAGTAATGTCATCACTTCGGGGCTAATACACGAGTGTCACCAAAGACTAACAGAGGTATGTTACCACAGCAATGTAACTCTACAGTGGATCAAGGGACACAGTAACTCGCGTGGAAACGACGCAGCCGACGAACTGGCCAGGAGAGGGTCGGAACTTGTAGCTGTGGGACCGGAACCTATTTTACCCCTCCCCTCGGGCTGGTTCAGATCCACCTTACGGCTGCGTACAAGGTCAGAACATAACCGATATTGGACAGGACTGGAAGCATGTCGCCAGGCCAGACAGGCGCTACCGTCGCCAAACGCTGGCCTGACTAGGAAGCTCCTGAAACTCGGGAGACTCCAGCTCCGTAAGGTAACAGCGACCATTACCGGTCACGGTTACTTTAACAAACATCTTTTTACCCTGGGGATTACAGACAGCCCGCTGTGCCGCGCGTGCATGGCGGCCGAGGAAACAGCCGCCCACATCCTCCTGGATTGCAGAGAGGTGGCGGCGTACAGGGCCGAGCATCTCGGCGACCAGAGGACACTCCCGGAAGTCGTCGGCAACCTGAGGGGGCTACTGGGCTTCCTGGAGGAGCTGGGCTGGCAGTGATGCCGGCCAACCACGCAAAATGGGCGCTCAGGCGCCTGGTTGCGGAAATCAGCCCGTCCTTACAATTACAATTACAATTACAATTACATGGGCAGTAAAGAAATACAAATTGGGCAGCTAAATAATTGCTTGGATGATTAAATGTGGGCAGTAAAATATTTTCAAATGGGCAGCAAATTAAATGGTTTGACAGTTACACACTCCAAGGGTGTAGATCCCAGGGCAATGAGCGAATTGGTTCTGGTGCTTTGCCAGCTGGTGTCTTTCATGTTAACCTAACAGCTCGTCGCTTTGCTCCTACATAATCATTCTATCCAACAACCATAGCTCCTTAATTCTCAGCTTTTATTGTACCCCACTTAGATTACTCCAACCAATAACTACCCATATTCTTTAATATTGCAACCCATCAAGATTCAATAACCTCCCACATTGTATACAATAACTAGCCCTTTTGACGTTCGTAAACATTTTTTGGTCAAAATAAACTTATACTGCCTGACCAATTAAAATACTGTGCAAGAATTTTTTTCCCAAAATATTGGTTTGGAGTTTTAAACTTTCAAACTTAATGACATAATAGAAAAATGTGTTATTTTAAGCAATTAAGTACTCAATTTATTTTCAAAATATCCTTAACCTAAAGAGTGAAACAACCATTCATGATATTACAATTAGAGGTGGGTCGGTACAGTATTTCAATATTCCGAAACTATGTATTGGTTCGCCCTGATTCAGGGTAGGCTCGAGCCCCACGGTGGGGACGTATATGAGCTGATATAATGTATTGGTTCAGAAACAGATATCAGTTTTTGTAACTATATATTTCAATATCTATATTTTCAAATATCGATATCAAGTTGGTTCTCAAGCGTATTAGGATAGCGTGGGTAGTTTGGGTATTGTAGGTTTTGCTGGTAGCATTTAGATTTTAGTCCATACCTATTCAGAATAAGTGTCAAATCTAATTAGCAAGAAATTATTAGCTTCCCGGTTCCCGCTCATAGACGCATGCTATGACGCTATGCTAGTTCGTATCACTTCAAAATCGTTCGTGCAACACCGGCGGAGTTCGCGCATCGGGCGAAATCGGTTCTTCTCACGGTATTCCAAATTCCAACCTTGAACGGTTCCTAGATTTTCGCCGATACATAGTTTCTTCCGATATATAATTCTTGTAAAACCAAATACCGTATTTGTGATATTGTATCAATATATAGTTTTCAGACCTATATACGGTTTGTAACGCCCACCACTAATTACAATGAAGAGCTACAGTAACAGTACACAAATAAACCAACATATATATATATACATATTTTCAACCTTCCCAGGCAGGCCTAAAGAATTAAGCATTGCTGTGCTGTGATTTCATGTTTTTCTAGGACCTAATATGTTATTTTTGGGCCTGGCCTGCTTGGTAATTCATAAATGCCCAAAAATGCTCTCCAAGACATATGGAAAACATCCCCATGTTCACTTGCATGTGGGGTGAGTCATTAATTTTCATAGGAAGACGTTAATTGAAATTTGGTGCAGCAAACTCTTTAACCTTGATTACAATATCATCTTCCAAACAATGAACCCAGCAAAAGACTCGTTTAGTTGAAGTTCTGTCGTCGCCGTGCGGTCCTCTGCTTGTCAAACCTCATCTCCATCTCCTCCAGCACTTTTGGAGTATACCTCACAACCAGCTTTACTGAGCCCACAGCCTGTTTTAACAACTCAACAGCTTTCTCGTGATTTTCGCCTTCGACAGATACTCCATTGACTGATAATAGCTGATCGCCTCTTTTTAGGCCTCCGTGACGATCAGCGACGCCGCCAGGGATTATTCTCGATATGTAAATAGGGGAGTTTTGTTCCTTGCCACCCATCACGTTGAAGCCGAGACCTTCTTCAGTCTTCGGGAGCTCGACTACACGAGGGTGAGCATGACCCTCGGCTGCTGCGAACGCCGCCACTGTAGCCTTCGCAGTAGCTGAGGCGCGGATGTCCGCCGACCCCTGGATGTCGACGGTCTCGTATACATGTTCGTAAACCTCTCGGACAGCGTTCAGGAAGTCACTTTGAAGTACTTTCTGCAGAGCAGCTAGCTTTGTAGAAGGCACCTCGCCACTTTGCTGAAGTTTCTCGAGCAATTCGATGGCTCTTTTTATGTCCTTTGCTAGTGTTAGTTGTTCACCTGAGTTGCTCATCGTCAAAATTTGTCTAAATTCGAGTTAATTATTGAAATGGGCGTTTTTTTGCTTTTTTTTTAACACGGAACTTGAGAACAGAATCAAATCAATAAATACGCATTTTTTTTGGGAATGTATTAATATCTCTGGGTACGTGCCCTTTTTAAACAGTCTTCAAATAAAACATTTTCATTTCTTTTTATGGTTCCGTACCCAAAGGGTAAAAACGGGACTCGATTACTGAGACTTCGCTGTCTGTCTGTCACCAGGCTGTATTTTATGAACCGCCATAGCTAGACAGTTTAAATTTTCACGATGATGTATTTCTGTTGCCGCTATAAAAACAATACTAAAAAACAGAATAAAATAAATATTGAAGGGGGCTCCCATACAACAAACGTGATTTTTTTGCTCGAAATTGATAACGGCAACAAGTAGATGCTTTAAATATTCACAGAATATTAAGTTATACATATATTCACTTAAAAATAAATAAATAAAATTAATATTTAAGGAGGGCTTCCATACAACAAACGTGATTTTTATAGATAATGGTACAGAACCCTTCGTGCGCGAGTCTGACTCCCACTTGGCCGGTTTTTGATTTCTTATTCTAGTGCTGGTGCATTTCAAATCATCTGTGAGTTCTGAACAACATGGGTCCATTTAAGAGCAGACACGATGATACACGGCCCGTGAATGTACGACACGATAAGTGTCCCAGGTACTTGTATTATCAGGTCGTACATTCACGGGCCGGCCATTATTGTGGCGGTAGTTATCAGCACTCTTTGAGTAGGTATAGAGCGCGTATTTCGTATCGAGAACAGTAGGCGCGGGTGAGATCAAGGCGACGTTCCGCCTGCAAGCGCTATTGGTCATAATGTGGTCATAATCGACCGCCAGCGGTGTACGTGCGTGGTAAATTCCTAGTAGTGTTGTTAATTATTTTTCCTATTTAAATGGTCAAATGTGCAGTAGAATCGTAGAAAAACTATACTCGAAAACAGACTAAACATAAATCAAGTCTCATATTTCACCGGAAAGTACCTATATTTTTGTACTTTTAAGCCAAAAAATAAACAATCAATGGGGGGAGGGGGGGGGAAGGAGTCGTTAGGGGCTCCAGCTAGGTGTTCCGCGCGCACTACCCTGCACCTCTGCTTTGGACTTGGTGTATAAGTAGGAATGTAACGCATCTATCGATTTTTTTATGAAAGTTTAATCTTTTAAACAAATACATTTGAATTAAGATATGACTTTAAGTGTTGATTGTTAATTTCTTTTTACAGTCGATTAGATTCTATTTATTTCGAGGTTACCGTACTCCGCGCAGCTTTAGTAGTAACGCAGTGGTCCAACTACCTGCGCGAACCATGCGCATCGCTAACGAAGGTGTAGGTATTCGAGTTTAAGCCCAATATTTCCATATCTGTACGCACTAGTTCCCGCTCCTGACCTTCATTATTAGTTTACGATGACCAAAACTAGCGCTCGGGAGAGCATTAAAATTTCCAAGAATATATATGAGTTGCAGTCAAACGCACTCAAATTTTTAATAAAAAAAAAAAATTAAAGGTATATCATTTTCATCAATCACCACACAAAAGTTTGATAAACAGTCTGTGAAAACTGGCAAATTGACACAATTATCGACTGATACCAACTGGTATATCTACACTAAACACAAAAAATACTTGCAAACCAGTATCTATTTTAATATCTATGAGCCAATCACTGCTTCATTGTATCACACATACACTCTGTAGCTTTGATTTGCGCCATAAAAGAGCGACTCCCCCGTATGGTCGTCCACGGAGAGCGCTAGTTGATGTGTCGACGGAAGATTTAGCCGCGCACCCAAACTCGCTGTCCACTAAGAGCACGAAGTCGAGGTCGAGGGGCAGCAGCCAGGTCTCCCGGAGCGCGACGATGTCGGACTGCACGCACAGGTCACGAACGTTCGCACGGATCTCTTCAGAGATTTACAGTTAAAGCTAGTCATAATTAGTATTATTTACTTCGATGTATTTTGGAACACCTTGATGATTTTAATTTTTGGGACTTTTTGGCGGGAATTCGTGGCGTTCAGTTTGTAATTTTCTTTTATTTTTCGAAATGTTTCATTTCGTGGTTGCTAGAGTGTGTAGGTTAGATTAGTTTATAGACTATATGTGTAAATGATGTGAAAAAACAGTGATCTTGAAGACTGAAAAATGACTAAAGACGTAAAATTTACAAATACCAAAGTTTAAATTATATTAGTACCTATAAAAAAAAATTAAATCGAAAAATTATTATACTTGAAGACAAGGGGTGGTATGGCCAATGAGCCTTAGCCCGCCTCATAAAAGGGCGAAACACTATATTAACTTGTCACATTATTTGACAATTGACATTCACTTGACACATATGAAGTAGTACCAACATTTAATTAACATTACATACATTTTTGCCTTGTTTGGAAATAACTTGAACTGATGTGTTGTTTATTTGCATCTTATGAATTTTCTTGTTTTTGTACAGTGCAGTGCTCTTACCGAAGCTTACATTAAATGTATAAAGAAAATAGTTCTAGGTGATTTCTAGATACGACGGTTGCAGAGTCCCAACCATGGATGACCTGGGTATGTTTATAAATTTGCTGTTATCATAACCTGTTCTGCAAGCTCTGGCGATGTGACGTGGAAAATAGAAATAACGTAGTACAATTTGAGCGTATTTTCATATGCTCCCAGTTAACATTTGCTAGGATAAAACATAGTGAATGCTTGTTGTAATGTGCTTGTTTATTTACTGATACCAGTTATCACGGCGGTGGCTTCCTGTAGTCAACAGAGACCAACTTTCATAGTGACATCACTGATGAAAACAATAACGTGACATTCACTTTAACATCACTAGAAAATATCGTCTGTTTCATTTATGTAGTTTAGGTATCAACATAACCTCTAAAGGTGATCTCTACAGATCGCGGCATCTAAGTTGATAAGTGCGCAGTGTTTTATTATTAGGTCTCAATCAAAGTGAGGTACAAGAAAGTGACACAGGGGTTGCATGCACTGAAGGACGCTAGCCTCCACTCATAACTAGGGTTGCCAACTTTTTCTAAAAGAAGTAGAGTATTTCTGATTTCAGAGAGTGTAAATAAAGAGTACAGATTAATAAAAAAGAGTACCACTTAATCAAATTTTAAAATGTATTTTAGTGCTTTTTGCAGTACTTAACAATTTTTATTGTTTTTAAAAGAATTATAAGACTCCAAACATCCTAATTATATTATTTATATAGATTAGGAGTTCCTTTTTTATCAATTTCAATGTAGCCCTGTTCCTCTGTTCTCGCCAATTCACATTCAGTTTTATGGCTTTGGTTACAAGTATGTTAAATTCAGTAAAAATAAAGTAATTTTTTTGTAATTAATATTAATTGGACTTGTATGGCATTCAAAATTTTGTGCCAAAAGTCAGTTTATGTAAAAAAGAGTATTTTAGCGTACTCTATTAATGTTATAGATGACAAAGTACACCTACATGAAATAGAGTACAATACTCTATTTTAGAGTACGGTTGGCAACCCTACTCATAACCCATGCTATACCTGTGTGAACAACCACAATTTGTGTTCAACTTATGTGCCGCGGATTGTATACCATATTGTTCTTCGTTAACTGGAGTTAACTGGTAACATATGGAGTAACAGCACTGTTGTGCAGAACATGACTGATACATCACACATCCCACCTGACACTACTGCGCACATGTCTGTGGCGATATCTCAGCTAAACAGTTCTAGGGTTTTAGGCATTCAAAGGAGGCTGCTGACTGGTACTTACAAGTATTTATACTAAGAAAAGGCACATGTTTTATCCAAGCGTTTAGTTGTTGTATAGAAGTAGTGTTTCGGCGATAGTTTAATTAAAGATTTTTTTATGATCTTCATAACTAATGAAGTACACTAATTACAGGGCTGTTTTTTAACCCCTTACCAAAACTTCAAAGAAGCTTCTTCTTATAAAACTGAACAACTTTCGCCTACAAAACATTGATAAATTTAAAAAAAAATGTTGGCCTTAATGCTAATTTAATCAGATAGACCAAAACTGATCGTTATAAACTTCTTTGGCATTACTTCGTACACAATGATACCTTGTATATTTAGACATGTAATGCCCAAACCAAATGTATATTTAACATTTTACGCACACATACACACACACATACACACACTCACACACACATACACACACTCACACACACACACACATAAAACACTCCTATTGCACATACAGTCAAACTTGAACTATTGATTTTATGTATTTATTAGTTTCACTTTAAATATTGTTTTAAAAATTGTTTTAATTTGTTTTAAATTGTCGTTTAAATTTTTGTGCTACAGTGACTTGTTACTTGGTACTTTTTGTGTCAATGATTTGGTGGGATGAGCATTATTACCTATCCTATAACACAGGGTTTTTCCCTTTTTTAGGAGGTAAAATCTTCACCCATTGTTTTATTTTGTCAGCTATGTACTTGAATAAATTATATTATATTATATATTATATTATTATATTTTGCCCTAAAGCATCACATTACTGAGACATTTTGGGGGGTACATAAGGAAATTAGTATTTTGACAAGCTTGAACTCAAAATCTCTCAACACTTTAGGTCAAAATGTTTCAATATAATTATTTTCCGTGTTATTTATATCCCCTATCGAGTTTGTAAGTTTAATCATGTGAGAAAGATTTTGACTGTATATTATTTACTTATAGTCACTATGCTGAGCTCCATACAAAAAAATCATTTTTATGGGAAATTCAATCATATTTTATGTTTAGTCTAGGTTCTTTAGAAGCCACTATGAAGTTTTGACGGGGCTTTAAAAATAGTCCTGTAATTGTAGTAAAACTACTGATCTTAACCAAGAATATTTTATATTTTATAACAAAAGACAGGGACACATACTAAAATATTTAAAAATTATTATTATTTTAACAAATATGTATTGGGATGGAAATACAGATGAAAATAAGTCCTATTTTTATAGGATTATATTTTTATAAATCCAAAATCAGAATCTTTGACACCATGCAGCTTTCCAGTTACCTATGATTTTTGTTATTATTATTTTTAGGTTTCTCCCAAGTAGAGTTTAAAAATTCATCAATCACTGGATTGCATATTTTGTACTTTTTGTGGCATAATTGTCTTGAATGTTACTTTTAAACATAAAATAATGGAGTTCCTAACATTCTTATAAGTTACATGAAAAAGCGTCGAAAATTAGTCTTCCCATTCGGGCAATATTGTTTTATTTCATGTTATTATAAATCAATGAATTCACCTTCTTGGCATTAACCATGATTTCACTTAATACTATTGTGACCAGTGCACTATGATGCATAGACTTTATAGTGCTAGCAGTATACCCTGAAATTCAGCAAATAGCTGCAAATGTTGTTAAAAAGCATGAAAATCGGAACGATTGATCTTTAGGCCATATTAATCAATTTGACTTTAGACTTTAGCACTTTTTGTAAAAAAACCGGTCAAGTACGAGTCAAACTCGCGTACTAAGGGTTCTGTACCAAAAACTAATTTTCATCTACAGCTATAGATATAGCTAAAAGGGAACTAATGGCTGTTGTCGTATTAATGCGTAAATTGACATGTAGAATATACTACTAGATCCAACTAGGTTTCGCTAGTGTCTAAACATTCGAAGTTTGGAAATTTAATTTTTCCTGTAAGAACGGAAAGACTTTAAATTTTCTCATAGATTTTCCTGTAATCTATGCATTTATCCTCATATACTGTGATTTTTTCAATATTTTTGGCCCAGTAGTTTTGGAGATAGGGTGGGGGTTATGATAAATTTTTGCCTATTGTCTTAAATAACTTCAAAACTATTTGTCTTAAAATTAAAAATAATTTTGAGATTCTCACAACAAGCCCTTTTATTTTATATGTAACACGATATAGTTAGCAAAACATTTTTTCTTTGGTCACCGACCTACATAGGTATACCAAATTTAAACTCAATATTCCAGTAGTTTCCGGGCAAATCGGCTGTGCAGATGGATGGACAGTCACACGAGTGATCCTATTAGGGTTTAGTTTTTTTCTTTTTGAGGTATGAAACCCTAAAAAGGAGAAGAGTTATGACGTAATCTTTTTTGTATGGGAAAAAATAGTATCGTGTATGGTATCACATGAAACCAATTCTAAAAATATATCACATCATGACATTTCAGTCATTTGTTTTAAATTAAAATAAAAATAATTTTCAAAACTTACCAAGTTTTGGTTCTGCCAGATAAGATATGGTTAAATCATTTTTGGTAAAATATACCTCAAATGATACGTAATATTCTCATATTTAACTACAAGATAGCAAATTTAAAAATATTCACATTTATTTTATTTTTCATTATTTCATTATTTAAATTGCATTTATGTATGGAGGGTCCAAATTTTTGCAACAAAATTGGTGTTTTATTTTAGGATTAATACTATAATCAACTTCGACGCTTATATGTTGTGCCCATAACTGTTATTAAGGCAAGGCATTGATTGGAACAGTTGTCTCTGTGTTTTTCAAAAGTAAGTAAAAGAAGAAAGGACATTGTTGCTTATTCCAAGACCATTAGAACTAGTTTTGCAAGGCACCAGTACAAAACTTTATCAACCTTCTTATATAATGCTGTGAACAAAAAACTTAATATCTACCCTACGACTCAAAACAAATGCAAAAAAACAGTGATTGAATGGCTGAAAAGTCAAAACTATGACGAGGTAGAAGACCTACTTACACACAAATCCTGATGATACTTGCAAATTTACTCCCTCACTGTATCCTTCCCTGTCGCACACACAAATACACACACACACACACACACATACATATACACATACACAAACACACAGCCGCGAGCTTGCGCCTTCTATAAACTACTAATTTTAAATTTAATTATTATTTTTCAATTATTATTATTATTTCTTTGAATCTGTGTTAGAGTAACTCTTTATGTACCCTTGTTTTTGGTAAAGAAGAGCGAATACTTCTGACACAAGCAGTTTAACATTGCTTAAAAGAAGAATTCTGTATACTATTTGTAAACTCAATGAAGAAATAAACAATATTTTATTTATTATTTTATTTTTTCTTTATGTGTAAAGAGTTTTTCATTTCAATGAAAAACTACAATGAAAGTATAAAAAATAATAACATTTCTCACCTTGTATTATCATAACAAATATTGTTGTATATTTTTTTATCACGCTTTTATTAGTTTCACCTGTATGTTTGTATGTAACCGACTCCTTTGGACTCGATTTTGACCCATTTTAAACGGACAGATTTAATTCAAACTCTGTAGACTTATCAAGAATCAGCGACAATATAATAATTTCATAAGTTTGAACTAAAAAATTAAAAATAAATAGAGTTTAAAAAAACACGCTTTTAAACTACATCAGACTAAAAAGTAAAAAATAATTCATAATATAAGTTGAATATAATAATTAACAAAAAATACTAGTATTATTGTGAAAAAGTGTGGGTTGCTCGATAGACGAAAAATATGGCACAGAGCGCCCCACGTTTTTCACAATAATACTAGTATTTTTTGTTAATTATTATTTTCAACTTATATTAAGAATTATTTTTTACTTTTTAGTCTGATGTACTTTAAAAGCGTGTTTTTAAGTTTTTTTAAACTCGATTTATTTTAATTTATACTTCAAAATATTAGTCATAACTGGAGTTGAAAGTAACGGTGTAGACTTATCTTTCAAAACTGCTCAATCGTGTTTCTAATAGTTTTTGACTTTAAGGAACATCATCAACAATAGGGGGTTTTCTATCGTTTAGGAGTAACGAAAATCTGTAATATTACCGCTAGAACAAAGAAAAAAACATTTAAAAAATACGTTTCTTGAATTGGCACCCCTCCCCCGCCTTTTTTTGTTAATCCACCTTAAGAGCAGGCTGCCCGTGCGGCACTGGCAAACAATCTGATATTTATAGAATCACCTTTACGTTTTTTCACGTGTGTTTATTGTCGCGACCTACAACCTTTACTTCGGGCGTAAATACATATTTTCGTTTACTGCGAGCTTAGTAAACACTCTAGATAAGTTTCGTCTTAGCCGTTTTATCAATACATACCTTTATTCTCTTACTGTCGGTATTTATTGATTGCGTCTAACCTATTTAATGTAGGAGAAAAATATAAAAAAAACTAATAGTTTTACAAAATAAAAAGTGTCAAGCGAAAACCCATAAATCCTGTTTTTTTAGGAATACGAAATAAGAAAGTTGAATGAATCAGCTGTGTAGTTTTCACGTGCAGAAAGCTTGCGACCGAGTCAACCTATATATTGTACAATTTAAATTTTACTATGTATTCTGTTCTATTCTCCTTTTTTTTGTTGTCATCATCATCATTACAGCTCATATACGTCCCCACCGAGGGGCTCGAGCCTACCCTGAATCAGGGCGATTAGGCCTTAGTCGACCACGCGGGCCCAGTGCGGGTTGGTCGACTTCACACACAACCTTCGAGTTTTTTCGCAGGCGTGTGCAGGTTTCCTCACGATGTTTTCCTTCACCGTTAAGCAATCGGTAAGTATGTACGTAAGTTTTTGAAAAACTCATTGGTACATTGGCCGTCCAGATTTTTTTGTACAATAAATAATATTTGATTGATTGATATTCTAGAAAAAGGGGCACTAAATTTGACTGCATGCTCTATAAGGGGATCGCCCTTCCCAATAAGTGCCGCCATCAGCTTTTAAAAGCCGGCCAAATGCAATATAATATAAAATATCCAAATAAAATCACGTTTTTAAATATTTCTAATTTTCTTTTTATTATTTTTTGTCATAGCAGCAATAGAAATACACGTTCTATGAAAATTTCAGCTTTCTATGTATTAGAGTTTATGAAATACAGCCCGCTGGCAGACAGACGGTCAGACGGACGGACAGACGCTTAGTTGTAGGATCGTCCCGTTGGCAGTTGGCACCCTTTGGGTACGAAACCAAGACATAATTACTCGCTGAGTACATCATATCAGGTCATATACGTCCCCACCGAGGGCCTCGAGCTTACACTGAATTAGGGCGATCGGGCCTCAGTCGACCACGCGGGCCCAGTACGGGATGGTCGACTTTACAAACAACCTTCCAGTTTCTTCGCAAGCGTGTGTGTATGTGTTTCCTTACCATGTTTTCCTTCGTAGTAAGAACAGAACGTCGTATATGAAATCCAAATTCGAAAACACATTAGCACGTAGCGGGATTCGAATCACGACCTCCCGGACAGAAGGTAGCGGCCCTAGCCGTTACACCACCGACACTAAACGGTGAAAATGAAGAATAGGTACATAAAAGCATTTAGCAGGTTATGATGGTGTCATGACTTATTTCTTGAAATGACTACGGAACCTTACTTTGCGCGTGATCCGACACGCACTTGGCCACTTTATTATTTTATCATAATGTGAATATTCGCGATTCTTTAACGATATGACGGCTTCCTGGCGTAGTTTGATTAATGACCTCTATCGAGGCCATTCGGAAACGGGCAATATGGGTGAAAGGCGGGAAAACTTAGGAAATTAGCACTATTAAAATTGCAGACTTAGATCACAAATATAAAAAAGAAGATTCACGACACGCAGTTGAAAATTTATGAACATAAAGTCCCCCTTTTATTTCACAAAGGTGTACTTTCGCGGTTCTCCCCCTCTGTCTAACAAAGATATTTAAATATTTTTATCCTTGTCTCCTGTCAAACAACTGCCCGGACGTTTTTGAAGTTTGTTTTGTATGAAACTGGGTGTCTAAATGTTAGGGTTCCGTAGTTAAATAAGGAACTCTTATAGATTCGCCATGTCCGTCTGTCTGTGTCTGTCGGTCGATATGTCACAGCTGTTTTACTCGAGACTATAACAGCTATAAAGCTGAAATTTTTTATCTATATATATTAAATTTTCGTGTCACAGTGTTAGTAGCCATACTCCTCCGAAACGGCGTGACGGATTTCCATGAAATTTTCTATGTAGGTAGGTCTGAGAATAGGTATAGAAAACTTTTCACAGGGATCTAAGCGGGCGAAGCCGCGGGAAACAACTAGTTATTATATAAATATGCGACCTTTATGAATTCATGGAATAACACTTGTAAAAAAAATTTGGGTACCTCCCCTACATGTAAAGTGGGGATGATTTTTAGGGTACCGTACAAAAAAACTTACAGGATCACTCGTGCGTCTGTTTGTCTGTCACAGCCAATTTGCTCCGAATATAAAAGACCAAATCAGGTGAAATTTGGCAGGATGGTGTAATCCTATGACCCAAACACAGACATGCAAAGTAAATAAATATTTTTTTAAATAAGGGTCATTTTCGGGGGACAAATTAGGAAATTAAAAAAGTTTTGCAAACCTTACTGGGTCATATATCAAATGAAAGGGCACGATAAGAGGATCTCAAATAAAATATAAAGTTTTAAAGAGCTGATTTTTGCTGAGTTGCACGTCCCCCACCCCCTACCACTTAAATCGCTATTTTAGGAAATTAACAAGGAAAAGTGGGCACTAAGAGTCGACCAACTTAAAATCTAATCGTAATATTTATTAGTAACAAATTGTTACAGGTCAAACGAAAAGGTTTGCAGAAAAAGATGTGCAGTTGGATTTTTAATTTAATATACAGTAGGACCTCTATAAGTCGAACATCAAGGGAGACGCCAAAAAATTCGAGTTATAGAGTTTTTGACTTATGGAGGATTTTGACTTAGGCGGACTTTGATTCGACATATAGAGGTTGACATCCATTCTTATAAATTTTGAGTTAGAGAGGTAAAATAAATAAAAATTCAAGTTGCAGAGGTGACACACATATCAAAAATAATAAAAATAAACACCTGACACTAAGCAAGCAAACACGTGTTATCGTGAGTCATAAATTCGTGGTAAGGTACCAGCGGATAATAAGACCTAGCTGATGGATATTTGTAATGAAATGGAAAATATTCAGTTTAATTAACAAGTTTTAATGTTAATAATTACTTGAATATATTTTCAATAAAATAATAAACAAAAAAATTCAAATTTTTACAATAATCAAAAACAAAATTCCTTAAAAAAAGTTACAAGTAGGCCTTTATGGTAGGATAATAAGGCCTACTTCACAATAATTAAATATGTATGTACATCTGTAGTTATACTATTGTTTAAATATCTTTGGTTATTGAAGATCATTAATCACAATATTTTTGTTTCATCCATGTGATTATTGAGTAATAAAGTTTTTCTAAGAAACAATTGTCGGCAAATTATTTAAGTCGGTAACTTATTTTTCTTAGAATTATACGGGTAATAAGTTTCAAATAATCGAGTTGTAAAGGTTAAATAAAACATTGCTATGTTCGACATACAGAGGTCCAATTTAATTTTTCGAGTTCTGGAGGGAAAATATGTACCAAAATGGCTTGCAGGGACTCTCTGATTATTTCGACTAATAGAGGGTTGAGATTTCGAGTGATGGAGGTTTTGGTGATTGAAGGGAAGGGAACAATTTTTTTTTTCGAGATTTGGATGTTTTCAACTTATCGAGGTTCTTCTGTTATATATTGATTCAAAATGTTCTAGATCAACAGCACACATTTATTCTACATTGCGCGTGGTTGGCCACGCACTTAGCCACTTTTTTATATGATGAGATGATAGATTGATAGATAGATTGCAGGTAATATGTTTCTCTTTCACGCAAAAAAATATGAACGTATGTGGATGAAATTTGGTAGGTAGACAGATTAGGACCTGGATTAACTTATAGGTTATTTTTTTCCACGCTCGGGAGCCGCTTGCGGCTCGGGCACTACGCACGGAGACAGTCATAGAAACTATGTTCACGCGAGCGAAACCGCTGGCAAAAGTTAGTAGGTAATACTTTGCAAAATTGACTGCCGGTTGTGATGTAGGTTAAAAATGAGCTAAAATGAGAAAATGGTTAGTTACAATTATGTTTTTCCATTTGGTAGGTAAGCATTCGGTATCATCTCACCTGGTGGTAAGTGACAATGATACCGACAATGGAAGCAGTCTTACCAAGAAGGCGCTGTTTCATCTTCATACCGGAACACATCAATGCTGTTAACATTGATGTACGGCGGCCAGACTTAAATAAGATGTAGCCAGGCGAGCTTAGTAAATGCTCTTATCGAACCAAACCGAGTATTACAAATTAAGACCCTGCCAGAAATCGAACTCGCAGCTTCCTGGTATGAAGCGAGTGGACTAACCACTGTGAGACTGAGGCGGCGGCGGCGTCTTTCCAAAAAAACTTTCTCGAAGCGTTGTGGCGAAAAACTTCCAAAAAACTTCCTTAACAACATAAATACTATCTAACTAGTGTCATCTTCAATTATTCTAAAAGTCATTTTTAGGGTTTTTAAAGTTTGTAGAGTTTGGGTAAAAACGCCTATAACTGAGTCTTCGCTGTCCGTCTGTCGCCAGGCTGTATTTCATGAACAGTGATAGCTAGACAGTTGAAATTTTCACAAATGATGTATTTCTGTTGTCGCTATAACAACAAATACTAAAAAACAGAACAAACTAAATACTTAAGGGGGCTCCCATACAACAAACGTGATTTTTTTTGGTCGTTTTTGCTCGCTATTAATTTCGGCAACAGGTAGACGCTTGAAATATTCACAGAATATTTAGTTATATATTCACTTTAAAACTAAATAATTAAATTTAAACAAATATTAAAGGGGGGCTCTCATACAACAAACGTGATTTTTATAGATAATGGTACGGAACCCTTCGTGCACGAGTCCTACTCGCACTTGGCCGGTTTTTTTTCCTTTTCGTACTGGTTTCTATTCATTCTGTGATCATATCAACTCACATACGTCCCCACCAAGGGGCTTGAGCCTACCGTGAATTAGGGCGATTGGGCCTTATTCGACCACGCGGGCCCAGTGCAGGTTGATCGACTTCACATACATACAACCTGCGAGTTTCTCCGCAGGCATGTGCAGGTTTCCTCACGATGTTTTCCTTCACCGTAAGAGCGTATAAACGTACATAGGAAATCGAAATTCGAAATCACATTGGTACGAGGCAGGATTCGAACCACGGCCTCCCGGACAGGAGGCCACCGACGCTCATTCATTCTGTATCAACAATGTATCCCTTGGCTTCGTTCTGTCTCTAGATCTCTTTCATTATTCTTCATTACTCTACGTTCGCGTATACTAAAATGACTTCATTCATTACCCCAAACGCCACAAACACGTGGCAACTCCCATTACATTCAGCGTTGCGTTCTAACGATCCTAAATTTATAGTTTAGTGAGCTAAAACCATCAAATTAGATAAGCATTCCATAGTGATAGAAAGCAGGGCATCCAGAGTTCCGACCCTTCCAGAATGAGCGATTGCTCGCTTGAAGAGCGCCGGTTATTTTTGGAGACAACGTCGAGTGTTCTAATGTACGAGTGTTATTGTTACAAGCGTCAATCAATACCATTCAATACTGCGAAATCGAGTTATGTTTTCATTTCTGTAGTGCAGTTAGGGTGACCTCGTCACCTACTATTATCCATCATTATCATTTTAAGACATTTACGCACCCTTTTAATCATCATCGTCATCATATCAGCCGAAAGACGTCCACTGCTGAACAAAGGCCTCCCTCAAGGATTTCCACAACGACCGGTCCTGCGCTGTTCTTTAAAGCGGCTTCCCGCGACCTCCTATGCTAGTCTTCCGGTGCGCGGTCGCCACTCGAGAACTTTACTGCCCTAACGGCCATATTTTCTACGAGCTATGAACACTTCCCGCTACCACTTAATCGCTAACGATTCTGAGCTATGTGTCGGTTACATCATTTTAATGCGGTTACCTAAATCCTATTGATTTAGTGGGTTTATTTAAGACAAGTGTGTTCCGGCTTGAGGATGGGATAGCCAGTTCTCCATTGCGTTGGAGAATCTTGGTAAGCCTGCTTCCATCTTCTGCATCATCGTCACTTACCATCAGGTGAGATGATGCCAAGGGCTTACCAATTGTGAATAAAAAAAAGGTATTTGTATTTATTTCGTAAAGTGTTTAATTTAATTTGGTAGTCTAAGAATTTTCATCTCTCCAATATGCAGTTTTGTGATGTCCATATCGACAGAGAACTGCCCTTTGTTAGGAAACTTGAAATTTAAATCTTTGATTGACAGTAAACGTGGAGTATACCTTCAGATTTTTTCCCTTAGGATGTCACGGTTGAAACCTATTGCCACCCGATAGGAATAAACCAAGCATATTGATAATGATGACATGACCCTCCGCTAGACCCACCCCTGAATACGGCCCTTCTTCCTTCCTCATCACATTACGTAATGGGCCTTTCATTACAGCACTTCACACGCACAAACATCCTACATTACACTAACTCCTCACCGGCACCCTTGTCTAATTGTCCATGTACACGCCTACGTATTTTGGTCTAATTAGTTTAATATGCACGTCGCTATCCTTCATTAGTGATTTACTATGTTAGTTAGTGAAACGGTAACGCACTAGGGAGAGTCATGCCTGGCTGTTATATAGTGGTTAAATTATTATCGGAAAAATAAGGCTATCTAAATCTATAGATTATGTTAACCTCACATCAAGAGGTCGCGGGTTCGATTCCCTGCGGAGTCTAATTTTGTAAGACTCGGTTTGGTTGGTGAAAGGGCATTTTCTAAGCCCGCCTTGCTAGCTACCATGTTATCGAATTCTTGCCGCCAAACATCAATAACAGCATTGATCTGTTACGGCTTAAAGATAATATAGCCAGTTCCCCATTGCGTTGGGGAATCTTGGTAAGTCCACTCCCATCTTTGGCGCCATCGTCACTTACCTACCATCAGGTGAGATGATGCTAAAAAGATGCATGTAGCTTAAAATAAAGGTGAAGTGTATGGGGAAACCCTCGTTAAACCTAGACAGTGGACGTCTTCGGCTAAAATGATGATGATAATGAAGGCTTAATGATGAAATTTAATTTACAAGACGCAGTTTTACATTGTTTGACAGTTATGAACTGAAGGCCTAAACAGTGTATCTAGTAGTCAGTTAGCCTTAAAAATGTCAATCCCACGACGATAAAATGACTTATACGAAATTACGAAAACTCAAGCAAAGTCTCACTTCTAATACAAAACCTCTTTCCTGTGTACAACTTACTATTATGAGGTATGGGTACACCCCAGTGTACACACCCTCTATAATTTAATTTGATGACGTCACCATGGTGGTGATGGCGTCACGGCCCACTTTCCGAGGAGTTGCGTATCACGATTAGACTAACCCGTGGTCGACGCAATAGTCAGTCTATCGCGTGACCCCGTGGTCTGTGTGGTCAAACATAAAGAAAAGTCATTTAAAGAAATAAATAGACGTGTTGCAAAAAACCTACGTACCTATAAGACAGAAAATCTTTTATCTATTTTGGGCTTGGGCTTTAGCCGTGCCAGAGTACTAAGAACTAAATACATAAGTCAAGAAAAAAATATTTTCTTTCCTGGAAAAGTATATTCAAAGTGTGTGAAAGTTGAAGTGGAACTTCTCAGAAGCGTACGTTTATGGCTTATGCAAGTTTAAAGCAAGCACCTTTTGTTGACAATGAACGCGAAAATCTCGGAAAACGTTGCTTAGAAACAGTATAAAATAAAAACTGCATGTATGAGGTAGTCTATAAATAATAAAGCCACATAAGATAATGCAGATTTTTTTATCAAAAAATAGTATTTTATTATGAATAGGAAATAATCACGCACACAAAATCTCAAGTTTTTTTTTTATTATTTACAATTGGTAAGCCCTTGGCATCATCTCACCTGATGGTAAGTGACGATGGTGCCGATAATGGAAGCGGGCTTACCAAGATTCCCCAACGCAATAGGGCTATCTTATCTTCAAACCGGAACACATAGGTCATAGATGTTTGTCAGGTACAGGCCGTATTGAATCATCAAAGTTTTCTAGAATAAGAAGTTATTAGGCATAGACAAACAAGAACATACAAACATTATTCGATTATATTGATGTAGTGTTCGGTTTTACCCTTGACAGTTAAATTGATTGATATTGGCAGTTGGCTCTCGTTCAAACTCTTAACCCTCGTGTAGTTTAATCTGTGCTATACTCTCAAGATGTTATACAAAACTTGCATTTTTGCCTTCAATCTTGGTTAGATTAGTTCAAATTAATTAAAAAAATAAAAGATTTCGTCGAATTGCGAACCTTCTCCTTTTTTGAAGTCGGTTAAAAAAATTACAAAATCGGACAAGTGCGAGTCTTGCGCGCGCACCGAGGGTTTTCTTATCTATCAACATAATATTTGTTTTATGTATTTATCAAATCAAAAGATATCAACGAGAGCGTCAGAAAAATGTTTTTTGAATTATTTTTTTCGGTATCCTTAGGGCGAGTACGACTCTCACTTGGTCAGTTTTTGTTATTTGTTGTTTCACTTTATTGTTTGTATTATAATCACACCAGATTAGATTCTCGTATGTATTACCGTTTGTACAATAGATCAAAAAAAAAACTTTTTTAATTTGTAATTAAACCGCCTAGTAATACATATTCTGTAAAAAATCCACCGGCTAACTAAACTACCTATATTACGCTTCAAAGGTACATCGTTTTAAAGGTCGGACGGATAGACAGCGTATAGGCTTAGTTATCCCGTTGTTACCCTTTGCGTACGGAACTCTAGAAATGAAAGCTCAGAGGTAAACCTGATAGGCAAGTAGCTTTTCGAAAATTGGTTTCGAGAACTTGATTATTATTTTACTATGGGATAGCTTATATTCAGTGTCGAAAGCTCAGCGCAAGGAGTGAAAATCTCAAACGTCCCAGAAATACAGTTCAATAATGCTCTTAATTGCATATCCCATATATAATCGCGAGTCGTCGAGTTTCATGCGAAAGTTTTCGATCAACATGCATGTGTCCGCAATGTCCTATCTAGCTGCCAAATTATATACATTATATAGTATGTGAAAATCTCGTATGTTTTCCAAACCGTGTTGCTGTTGATCTCACGTCACCGAAAAACTTAATAAAACGTTCGTTTTATGCCTAACATTTTCCATGTCCGGACCCCGGATGAGAGGTTTTATAGCTAATTACAAAGGCAAGTACCTATTGGTGCGTGGTCCGCTAGTTAGCTATACAAGTGGGTAGAATTAGCGGCGAGTTGAGTGAGACCGGGCAAATATTGACTTCCTTATTAAAGCCCTGCTTGGTCCGAAACAATAGAAGAGGGTCAGTACAGTATGCACTCAATTATACTGAAAATACGAGTACGTATGCTAATTTAATGTTAACAATTAATTTCACTTTTGTCAATTCAAACTTGGCACTAGTCAGAGGGTCAACTAGGAAAAGTGTAAATGCTCTTAGAAGCCATTGTTGCTGAATTTCCATTTGTCAAATACAATTTTCATCTTCGCCTTTTACTGTGATCTAACCGAGACTGATTGTCTATCGCTTTGACCGCAATGGGTCATAGAAGAATCTTCTTATTTTCCTTCCTCGCCTCTTTTGATTTTAATTCGTTTCCAAAGGGACAGTCAACTCTATCCTAGTAAAATTAAGCAGAAATTAATTGGTAGTTTAATACATTAGACAGTTTTTAAAGTGTTATTAAATTAACGTCTCTTAGAAGCCAATGGAATAGACCAAAGTGGTATTCCTATAATGACACTCGTAAACTCCCGAGTGTGATGGAGTGAGAAAGATGAGCCGGAAGTTTCGTCGGGACTCTTGCGCACGCCGGATGCGGCCGAGCGGGTTCAATTTGGCGGGAACCAACAACCAAATTGGATTTACCGCTAGATAGAACACGTGATTGATAGCCCTTTCTCCTACCTATCTGCCGTAACCATAACGGTTGCTGAGGATATTTAAAATTCTTCAATAGACATACTGTAAGTAACTATTTAGTAATCTGTGATACTGTTTTAACACTTTTAACTCGTACTTTTCATTAAAGTTGTTTTTGTCTAATTTTAATTGTTTCAGAAGATTGTTTACTCGTTTAATTTCACAAATGTTGCAAAACATAAACAAATAACGAATGTTCGTCGAAGATAATTGTGTAATTTACGTTCATTCACCGAATTCAAAACGGAAACCTGTTGACGTCTAATGGATCGTTTAAAAAATTTATAACATTGAACAATTCGCTAGATGGCTTTGGCGCGGCTTTCCTCAATAAATTCTCCGTACGTTTTCGGAACAATAGCTCGATTTTGACGAATGCACTTGATTTGTGGCTGTGTATAAATAATCTCCAGCCGGTGTAGCTGGAGCGTGCACCGGCGGCGGCGGCAGCGCCGGCGACGACGTGCGGCTTCAGTTGTGACTGGGACGCGTCGACGAGAGCTCTGCTCGAACCGACTTCGCGGCCTCGCCCTCGTGACATCGCTTATCACTTATCAGCTTATCATCTCTAATCAGTGGCGTTCACGGATATAAATTCATTGATATAGTAAACAATATCAACCAATTACACCTATAAATAATTGTCCGCTTGCATAATATAAATTGAGGAACTTTGTTTGACTTTGAATGCACCAGTAATTAGTAAAATAATTGCAAGTGTTTATGCACCTTTGGCGTGGGACGCAGCCGCTGCTCGGCTCAGATCGGTGTAGGCTGTGATTATGGTGTGCCAAGCCTAGTGTTGGTCCCGTGGGTGTTTTATTTCTAAAAAACAACTTCACGATTTTCCGAAGATGGATCGGACAATGTATGGCAAGGTGCTGCCAGGCACTTATTATCCATTCCGCTGCGCTATGAAGGAGAACGGAATATCGCCCGGCTGTGAGTATTATTTTATTCTCTTTTAATTTATTTACGATCTTTTTAGTGTCAATCAATAAGTAAAATAAACTTGTTTTTTTCATTTGTGCGGTTGGTATTTGTTTACAAACGTGCGTAGTGTATATGCAACGGTGTGTGCTTACATTGATCGTGGGCACTCATCTGTCCGGTCTATTTATTTTTACAAGGTGCGCCGGAGTGCAGTGGCTACACTTTAAATATTGTGATGTTTCGTTGCGTGTTTATTTACTACGGGACTGCGTGAGAGTACGTCGCTTACGCATTTATG
This sequence comes from Coleophora flavipennella, assembly GCA_947284805.1. Lineage (NCBI taxonomy): Eukaryota > Metazoa > Arthropoda > Insecta > Lepidoptera > Coleophoridae > Coleophora > Coleophora flavipennella. Next base: position 2,019,688 of record OX369285.1, on the reverse strand, counting down.
TGTAGTCTTTTGTAATTCTCATCTGTAGTCCGTGCCAGATTATTTTTGGAGTTTTAGTTGGGTGTGTTGTGTCTCGATGTGTCAACACCTTCAAATCTCTCTAGATGATCAATGTTGGAACTTGCTTGATATTTTTGGGCTTCAAACGGTGACATGTCTATTTATTCTTGTTCCTTTGAAAATAATGTTGCGATTAAATCATTTTGTTACATAAAAACATTCTCTGAAGTACCTACCTCTACATTATTATTTTTAATTGGTATTTTATCTAAATTTTCATCTTGTAATTCATTAATACAGTATGAAAATGGCATCAACGTTTATTATTTCCATAGTTTTCGTCATTGTTATAATTAATTCATACAATGATATCATTTACGCGTAAGTGGAACCATCCTTACCAGGTGCATCGTGTTATACTGTCCTGCTAGCTAGCTACTGATATATGTTCATACACTGCTCTACAAAATAAACAACTATTATGCTCATGTTCATACATCATCCACTCAATGTAACTTTTATTTAACATACTCGTAATTTACTAGTTCTTGTTTCTGTGGTTTTTGTTCTCCTATGAGTTTATGACGTCCGCGTCTATTCGCGTTGTTCCCGTGGGTGGGGACCTAATATTTCCAACTTTTACTGACTCATTAACTGGTTTTATAGGCCATTCCAATGTTGAATTGGTGTAAACTTCGGCTTATTTGCGTTCTAAACCTTTCTCAAGTTTACATAAGTTTCTTCTTTTTTTTACAATCGACATAGATCGTTGTTTCTTCTTTTTTTAATATCCTTATTTTTTTTTTCTTCGTATTTAGTTTGTTTAAAAGGTTACCTTCAAATGTCAATGCGGACGCGTCATTTAAATGAGGTCATGAATGTATCTTCAAATTGATTGTCACCTGTTTTGATGGCTCCTTATGAAGCTCTACATATTGCCTTATAGTTGATAGGACCTGCAAATGACTGTATTGATCGTGATTATGGGCGGCCATTAGACCATTTCTGATGTCTTAACCCCTTAAGCTTATGGGTTGCCTATAGTGATGACAAAGAGGCGGCTAATATTATGATAAATAATCTGTAAAATAAATTTTATGATAGCATTGATATTAATAGTACTTTATATATAACTTTTACAGTATTTCATGTATTTTCTTTGCAGCAGGAATATTTCATGGTAACAGATTTAAAAGTGTATTATCATAAAACATACAAAAATATTAATAACTATTAAAGCACTACCATGCAATGTGCGTTTTTTGAACTAGCCCAGCTACCGGGGAAACAAATATATATGAAATATATTGAGCGTCTTTCCACTGACCGACGGCGACGGTGACGGCACCGGCTCAATGGAAAAACGGAAACCCCGGCATCGGTGGAGTGCCGTGCCGGCTTGTGGAAAAACAGCCATTGAGTTAAAGAAGAAAACCATAAATTTCAAAATTTTCAAGAATTATTTTTAATTGAAAAAAAAAGTACTTTTACCATCACTATATATAGAATTAAGTTGTGTGTCGCGTGGCTGAATGCAAATGCACTCCGTGGGAGAGCCCTTCAAGGGAAATATCTGAATTGCTTTACCAATTTCGCCCACACCACTGTTTTGCAATTTAGCACTATAGTAGCCTGGTAATGGATAATCTATGGAAATTAGGAAAAATCGATGCGAACAGTTTAGACTCTTATTTATTGTTGTCTACACGATTCCGAACTAATTTAATTTTGTTTTGCACATTTACTCGTATTTGTTTATTCTGATGTATACTAAAAAGTTTTTAATAAAATAAAACTATAATTTCTACCAAAAACCTAAAAGCTTTTATTGGAAAAGAGTCTTTATGCTCAAAACGCCAAATACTCAAATGAATGTAAAAAATACATGGTTTCAAATTAATTCGAAAAAAGTGAGCACAGTTTATATATAGCATATCTCTGAGCACAGTATTGTATTTCCTACGATTGTATTAAAAAATAAAATACGTTTCTGGGACATTGATTCAACCTGGAAAGTTCATCATTAGATTAACTTCAACGTAATAAATACAGTAAAAAAAACCAAAAACACGCTTTTGAACAAAAAATTCGTGACAGTGAAATACGAAAAATCATAGTTAAAAAATGTTGCTTCGATATACGAAAATATTGCACAAAGCACCCCACAATAATACTAGTATTTTTCGTTCATTATTGTTTTCAGTTAATATTAATAATTATTTTTTATACTTTTTAGTTTGATGTGCTTTAAAAGCGTGTTTTTAGTATTTTTAACTATATTTATTTTTCAACTTTTAGTTCAAGATAATGAGATAAACTTATGAAATTATTGTATTGTCACTGATTCTTGATAAATGTACAAAGTTTGAATTAAATCTGTTCATTTAAAGTAGGTCAAAATCGAGTGCAAAGGAGTCGGTTACAAACATACATACATACAGGTGAAGCTAATGTTAGCGTGTTAAAAAAAGGATCTATTGTCACCGGGAATACGACTTCGTTCCAAATTTCAGCTTAATCGGACCGGAAGTCGCTCTAAAATCGGTCGCCAGATTTTAACTAAACAAACAGACTTACATACAAACATTGCAAGTTAAATAAAAGGTTTTAATAACAATAATATTTATAATATTAACTTAATACTTATAATAACCTGTAGCCTTGACATACAGAGAGCAGTTGCAACTGAAGCAGGACAGGAAACACTAAAGACAGAATATGTAAGAACATAATAAAGTTCACACGTTCTGGGCAGGCCGGCCGGGCACAGGTTTTCATTGAGAAACGCAGAAACAACTGGATTTATTAAAGCGACCTTTCCGAGGCCGTGCGCACACGCATGACATAATGCCGGCTATTTGTACCTACGTGTTTTGTACAAAACTATATGTAGTACCTAAATGTGTGGAAAATAAGCATGCTACTACTTTGATACACGTTATAGTTATACCTTATTTCTATTGTGGTTATACCGATCTTTACCTAGACTAAATTATCCTTCTATCGTTTTGTTGTATATCGCTTAGAATGTGAGATTAGATCACCTCACTTGTATAGCTGATGAAGACTCAAAGTATTATCATCATCATCACCATCATATCAGCCGAAAGACGGCCATTACTCGACAAAAACCTCCCCCAAAGATTTTCACAACCCCCGGTGTTGCGCTGCCCGCATCCGGTGGCTTCCTGCGACCTTCACTAGGTCGTAGGTCCAGTGAGTGCTCCGTTGACACTCGAGAACTTTACTACGCAAACAGCATACAGTTCTACGAGCTCTGTGCTTCACACACTGCCACTTAAGTTTAGCGATTCTGTGAGCTATGTCGGTTACCTTCTTAGTACTCCTACGGATCCCATTTCTGATTCGATTGCGTAAGGAAACTCCGAGCAAAGTTAGTTTTTATCGCCCTTTAGGTGACCTTGAGCCTTCTTATGTTATCACTGGCTATACACTGTGGTCAAAAACCTTAGTCTTGACATATTGCAGTATTTGGGACGTGAAGATATTGCGAACTTTCTCGAACGCTGCCCAGTCGAGTTGGACCTACCCAACTTGAATGTATTTTATTTTTAAAAACCTGATTGATTTTATCAAATTTTAGAGTTCACACAAATCCATTACAATCGCAAACATAGTTATTCAAAGCTTTTATTTATACGAGTAATTCTAGTGTAACCTTTACCTGTGTGTTGTCCGATTTTAGTATTTTAGATACCAAATAATAATATTTTGACTTCATGCTCGTTGTATGTGTATTATATTTCATAATTGTACCAAATTTTAAATTTTTTAATATTATTATTTTTTTCTCATTCTATTTTCCGCTTTTTACCTTTTATATCTCTGGATAATATAACCTCTGAAATTAAGAAATAAGTATGTAATTGAAACTTTTATTACTATTTTAATGGCATTCCAATTTTAACCCCAATATCCATTCATAGATTGATAAGAACAAGAAATAAGTTGGTATCGTCAGTTACACGATGATCAGTTTACGTTTTAATTAATTTTAATTATATGCCAAGGTTAAACGTATCAATGTATTCATTCATGTTGCGTTTGTTTGAGCGTTTATCAGGCTCTATCTATTAACTTAACCTTATTTATCTGAACGTGTTAGTTAGTATTCGGTAAGGTAAAAGAGCGTCGGTGGCGTAGCGGCTAGGGCCGCCATATCTCCTGTCCGGGAGGTCGTGGTTGGAATCTTGTCACGTACTTATCAATGTGTTTTCGAGTTTCGATTTCATATGTATACTTTTGTCCGACGCTCTTACGATGAAGGAAAACATTTTGAGGAAACCTGCACACGCCTGCCAAGAAACTAGATTGTGTATGACTAGGTCGTGTATGAAGTCAACCAACCCGCACTGGGCCCGCGTGGTCGTCTAAGGCCCGATCGCATAGTTCGCATAGTTGGATAGATCGGATAGTCTCGAGCCCCCCTCGGTGGGGACGTAAATAAACTGATATGATGATGCAAGAAGGTATAAGTACAGAAGTTTAGGTATCATTGTGTTAAAATTTAATATAATGTTAAGATTTTTTTAAATTACCTGTAGTGATCGAATCAGAAACGAGAAGATTCGTAGGAGAACCAAAGTAACCGATATATCTCTCAGAATTGCTAAACTGAAGTGGCAGTGGGCGGGGCACATAGCTCGAAGAACAGATGGCCGTTGGGGCATTAAAGTTCCGAGTGGCCACCGCGTACCGGAAAATGTAGCGTAGCCAGGCCTCCCACTCGGTGGACCGATGACATGGTGAAGGTCGCGGGACGCCGCTGGATGTGGGCAGCGCTGAACCACTCGTCGTGGAAATCCTTGGGGGAGGCCTTTGTCCAGCAGTGGACGTCCTTCGGCAGGGCATCGAGAACCGGTCCTTTTTAGGAACCAGTTCTTTTGGTTCCAAACTCATGCCAGAAGCGGGTACTCGGTTCTTTCGGTTCTAAGCTACAATCGGACCATGCGGCGTAAGCGCAATTTTTAAATTACTGTTTTCTAAGGCTTTAATACAACTAAGGAAATTCAAAAGCTACATCCTGAAGCAAATTCAAAAGCTACATCCTGTAGCAAATTCTCTATACTTAAGAATAAAGATTTTTGTATTTCCAATGTGAATAAATGATGTGATTAAATGTGATTAAAGATCCAATGTGATTAAATAGGAATTAGGGATGATAATGGTAATTAATGATTGCGTTTAGGAATCTTGGTAAGCCCGCTTCCATCTTCGGCAACATCGTCACTTACCGCCAGGTGAGATGTTGTCAAGGGTTTACCGATTGTTAGTAAAAAAAAATGATATAATAAATGAAACAGTCATCTTCAAATCAAAAATATTATCCTTTATAATAACAATTAGTATTTTCGTATATTATGGCAACAATCGTTTCTGAGTACCTAATCATGGAATCGGTACTAAGTAAATACTTAATCTACACTTGTTACAAAATAATAATCACTTCTTTTTAATTAGTAACCAAAATAAGTACTGTTAAAAGTACGTAATCATGTCAAATTTATATTTTGAATTAAATATAAAACAAATAAAACGTCTCTCTAGTTAAAAAAAACATTAAAAACAATAGCGCGTGAAAAAATATAACATTTACATTTACGACGATAAAATATACTATTTAAACTAAACTCAAATCAAACCAACTAAACCCAAATCTATACATATAATAAAACTGCAATGGGGCGTGTCTGTACATGAAATATTTTTGGAAAATAATAACTGTGGTGGACATTACTAACAATAAAGAGGCCAAAACTACAGCCTGTCTGTATGTTCGCGCATCACGCAAAAACTAACAGGCCGATTTTGATGAAATTTTGTATTATAGCCAATGTTAACATATCCCTTTCCTGCCCGACCTTGAAGGGAATGTATTCTTTAAATGACCTCTATTGCCACAGTACACTTATGTCATTACAGCTGACATAAGTGTACTGTGGCAATGACATGTACACTTATACATAACAGTAATTTAATTAACATAAAATAACTTGAAAAATGATAAGATAAACTATTTTTTTCTTTGTTTAAAAAAAATATTTAAACGCATGATAGTTTAAGCACGGCAGGAAAGGGATATAGTAAATTTTTATCCCGGAAAATTCAAGAGTTCCCGTGGGAAAATTCAAAACCTCCACGCAGACGAAGTCGCGGGCACAGCTAGTAAACAATATTTGGTTATCATTTTACGCGAATAGAAAGACCGCAGAAAAAATAGTGCACCCAAAGTTTTGTCACTCAAAGACGAGCGCAGGCCATTACGGACGGACTATGCCGGCAGAAGAAAATATACGCTCGGGCTCCACACTTGTAGGCGAAATAGTTTTTGAATGTTCGTAAGCAAGCGATAAGTAGCGGCCTCGGTGCTTTTGCCCACCATTTTCGATTAATGCCATTTCAACCCTCAAATGGCGGCAAATTTAAAATTGTTCAGTTTTTACTTCTACGTAAAAATAATAACTGTGTGGGAATTTATTTATTAGGTAAGTATTTGTTTGTATTTTTGGCGAAATGCTGTACTTCCACCTAGGTTTGAAACCATTCGAACATTTTCTTTGTAAAGAATAGGAAGAACCGTTAAACCCGGGTTTAAAATTTTCGTAACCGATTTTTTTTAGTTCTCCTCAGAACCTAGTTTAAAACTAATTTACTTCCCTTGGAATTGGTTTTTATAAAACATTACTGTAATCTTTGGAACTAATAATACTTATTGGTCTGCCTTCCTTACTTTAGATACTTTGCCTTAGTCGTGTGAATCTTTTTTATTTAAATACGTACACATTTCACCAGACTGCCAATATGGAGGGTATTAGTTTTCGGGTGTATTTATAAGAGTACTAGCTTTTCCCGCGGTTTTTTTCGTTGAACATCGTCTTTATGACTGTCTTTGAGGGTAAGTGGTGCGCGAGCCGCCGAGCGTGGACGTGACTTTTCTCCAAATCCCTCAGGAACTATAATGGACTATTCTGAGTCTATGTCACTTCCCACCCCTTCAACCAATTCTATACGAAAAATCGCTTCAATCCGTTGCTCCGTTGCGACGCCGACGTAGGCGAACGTGGAAAAGAGTTTTCCTCAGATCCCTCGGGAACTATGTCAGGATATGCTAATAAGTAAATTATGTTATTTCACTTATTTCCCACCCCCTCAACCATCTCTGTGCAAAAAATCACAACAATCCATTGTTCCGTTGCGACTACTATGCCTAGAGCTGTACCCGGCAAGGTGGAGTTCGCAGCCGGAACTACGGGTCCGGCTGTTTGGATCAGGGTACTACGGGGTCGGGGGTAGCCCACCGCTTGCCTGCTGTCGGATCTATCGCCTTCGGTGGGCTTGTGGGTCCCCCGACTGGGTCAAGGACTGGTAGTGGTAATGTGGTCAGTTGCAAGGGTTGGGCAATGTCTGTTGCCTGGCAAGCACGTGGCGTCCAGGCGTCCTCCCCGCGCGCAACTAGTGTTGTCGTAGCCGGCCACGATGGGCTCTATAGGTAAAAACAATTCGGGGCACGTGAGTTGTCCATTAACCGGAACTGCTGGTTTGTTTACTGGCGGGGAAGCATCTCCGGCACTTTTCTGGAATGCAAGTAGAGCTACGCTAGTACTGCCCCGGTCGATCCAGCCACGTAGAAGTGAGACTGGACAGGTGCGATAAGTGCCGGGAAGCGAGTGTGCTCACAGCTACGTCCGGTATCACACTGGAGATGAGGGAGCCAGCTTCTCTGGCGTCCCGAGCGGAGATCGAACCGCCAGCAGCGAAAACCGCTAGATGTGAGCGTGCCTACAGCTCCGGTATACCTACCTGGAGACTAGGTAGTGGTTCTCTTCCACGAGGCACCCGCTTTGCTGAGGACCAGGACAAGCGTCTTCGCGGCAAGACCTACCGCAGTTGGTCCTTGCACTCGCGTCACAGCGTTGCGTTGGCAGGAATACCGGCCCTCACTATATGACCTAGCTGTCGGTGAGTGGAGACGCTACGAGTATATCATAAACCTGGTAGTTTAGCGTATCTGGTATATGTACGAGATGTTTCGTTGCGACATTAAAGAAATTAACCAAAAAAGAGTATTTCTTTTAGTTCTCTCAGGTTCTGCATCGGACTATACTATTTTCACGGGATAAAAACCAGGGACACAGAATACCTGCATGGCAAATTTTAATCAAGATTGGTCGAGGTGTTGAAGCGTGAAAAGGTAACAAATAAGCAAACACATTTTCATATTTATAATATTAGCAAGGATGTAAGCAGTATATCTTTTTCTGTGGCTGAGCTGCAGCTGAGGCTACAGCCTAAACGGCTTGATAGATTTTGTAATGCGAGTGGTCGTTAGATTTGTGAGTGACATACGATACATTTTAATTTTTGAGTAGTCTGGTTTTTAATGTTAACTTATTCATTTTATTTTAATGTATTTGGTAAACTTACTGCTATTATACAAAATGATTAACATACTATATGTCACTAGAAGCTGAGATTTTTTTTAAAATTGTTTAGTTTTTCATAAATCCGGCTTCATGATCTTTGTCTTACGAAAACCCTTCCATTGCGGTCATGTACTGAGCGGCAAATGCCTCGCCTGGCCACGTTTGACCTCTTATGCTTGGTGATAGAGGCCAAAAATGACTGTAGACTAGGGCGTTAGTAGATATAGTACAGTGTGAGCACATGTATGAGTGTACAAAGTAAACGCAATAAGTTCTAGTGTTACAATGGGCCCAAGTATTGCATTGCTATACCCTCCTTTATGCATTTAGTTTGTCTTTTTTTGGCACGACTATCGCTTCAATTAATCGTAAGTAACAGTGATACTACTTTCTTCTAAAATGTATGTTATCTAAATTATTTGTTTTGTAAGCAACACTGATTCGTTAATTTTTCCTTAGGTTGTTTCCTTCTGAAATGTATTATGTATATCAGAAAATTATGTTTTGTAAGCAACACTGATGCGTTACTGTTTCCTTAGGTTACTTCTTTCTAAAATGTATTTTATCGGAAAAATATTTTTTGTAAGCAACACCGATTCGTTAATCTTTCCTAAAGTATACAAATTATCTGCTTATTAGCCAAAGTTATACCTGATACCTACTAATAAGTACCTAACTACTACTTTATCTATACATACTATAATTAGTACTAATATATATACTGTGCTATAATGAAACTTTAACGGGGCCGTGTCTGTACCTACATGAAATATTTTTGTAAAATAATGACTGTAGTGGATATTACTAACAATATACATATAGAGGCCAAAACAACAACTTTTGAAATTTTTGTCTGTCTGTATGTTCGCGCATCACGCAAAAAGTACCAGGCTGACTTTGATGAAATCTTGTATGGTGGTTCCTTTTTTTATCCCGGAAAAATCAATAGTTCCCGTTGGAAAATTCAAAACCTCTACGCGGATGAAGTCGCGGGCACAGCTAGTTTATTTATATGACTATGAATATTTATGTATAAACTGTCCATCTAAGGCTTCTGGAGACCCGCTGTGAATTTTTATTACCATCACGAGTCATAAATTTACCGACCAAAACTGGACCCGATGATAACAGGTTAATAATGAATGTGGATAGGATTAGTAAACACCAGCCAAGTGCGAGTCGGAATCGCGCACTGAGGGTTCCGTTCCACCACACCTCTCCACTCAAGTACAAGAATGATATTTATTACAAACAAAAGACATCAACGCCAGCGACAGAAAAATGCTCTTTTTTCATTGAGTTCGGATTCCTTACCGCGAGTAAGACTCATATTTGGCCTGTATAGTTATTTGTGTTTTACATCAGGATTAGTAGTTACTATAATCATACCTAGTTTTACGATCGATTGTATATATATTGCCGTTTACAAGATATACCAAAAACAAAAAAACCTATAAATACTTTTTTTTTTTCATTTTATTATTTTTTAGTAAATGTCTCATAATAACAAATATTATGTGAAAATTTCAGCCAGTTACCTACTACGGTACCAAAGATATAGCCTTTTAAAAGGTCGGACAGACAGACAGACAGACGGATGGACGGACGGACGTCGGACAGCGTAAGCTTAGTAAATAGGGTCCCGTTACCTTGTACGAAACCCTTAAACTATTTATATGTGAAGTAATTTTGATGATTCTACCTAAGTATGTGGCAGAGTAGTCTTTAATTATAAAGCTATCGCCGTATCGTCTTTACCTTGTGTCCTCTTAAAATAATTTCTGGGCAAAAAAATGTAATAATCCCTTTAATTCGATCAATATAGCTCGAAATTACACCGCGGTTCATTTTTAATTTTTGCTAAATCTGCCACAATAATTTACATCAGTAAAATATACAACTCCGCACTGCAGATACATAAATAATGCAACTAACCAACTTGCCAATCTCTACCCGAATCGTAGCTACATACACATCTAATAGCTACCTCATGTTTCTATAGAGCAACCTTTTTCATTGATCTGATCAGTCCCAAATCACAATCACAGTAATCGAAGCTACGTAAATGGTCATGCGCGTGAGTCAGTCGCGTTCTCTAGGAGGTCAACTTTCGTCCTCAGCCGTGGACCCCATATAAGGGATGCAGTTTACTCTTAAATAAAACCTTATTATAAATGACAGTGACTTTAGAGGTTTCGATATGTGTTTCCGAGTATAAATTATTAGTGATCGGAAAATGGGGGGCAATTTAATTTTTTCCCAGAATGGATATGCCTTTCTGAATAAATTTATAGATTTTCATACCAAAAAATCCCCCTCCCCCATAAATATAAAATTTAAAAAATCTTCCAAACTATATCAAATGAAAGGGCTTGTTGTGAGAATCTCAAATATTATAACAATTTCAATTACTTTATTATACCTAACTCCAGGCAGTTTTCATAATAAGGAATGATCATCACACGATTGTTATGTATGTTGCAAAGAAGTGTTTTGTGTTGTGTGACCATATGGTGGTCTGACTCATCTGTTACTCATTATTGTACTTGCTTGTGCTCAAGTTAATGAATATGGGTCATTTTTTACAGATACTGGTAGGTAAATATAACGTTTGTTCATAGCAGTTTTGCAGTTTTATCTACGAACTGTTCAGAAACTCTATTTGGTTTTGGAAATACGTAGTTCATTCATCTCTGTTTCTGATGGTTTGTTGACCCTCCAACACTGGTAAGTCATTTCATTACAGTTAATAATCTAACCAGTTTAATAAACCTGAATAAAAACATTACCCCTCTTTTTTGGGCAGTCGGTCGGGTAAAAAAGTATCCTATAGATGTCACATTCGGAATGAAACTCCAAAATCCATTAAGTTGTTTAGGCTACCGGCTCAGCCAAAGAAACAGACATACATACATACGCATATAACATACACCCGAAAACATTATCCTCAGTCGGGTAAAAACGATATCGTCATATTTATATTAATCTGGCATAATTCGATTGGAGTGAACGGTTTTCTAAGAAATTTACGTTGAAACAAGTTTCAAAACCGTTACCAAATATTTCTAGACTAGTATTTCCCTTTTGTTTCTGTGCCCGTAATAAGGGGGTGTTTGGTGGGTGAGCGAACCGCAAGCGGCTCTGGAGTTTTTTTTATTTCTTTTTTATTCACAATTGGTAAGCCCTTGGCATCATCTCACCTGATGGTAAGTGACGATGATGCCGAAGATGGAAGCGGGCTTACCAAGATTCCCCAACGCAATGGAGAACTGGCTATCTTATCTTCTTGCCGGAACACATCAATGTTTTTAACACTGATGTTTGGCGGCAAGACTTAGATAAGATGGTGGTAGCTAGCCAGGCGGGCTTAGAAAATTCCCTACAACCAACCAAATCGAGTCTTACAAGTTGACCCCACCGGGAATCGAACCCGCGACCTCTTGGTGTAAAGCGAATGGTTCTTTTGTTGAGACGTGAAAAAAGGACAAACAAACACAGAGTATATTAGTTAGAATTTAGTCGTTTTGTTTGTTAATCTATTTGTCAGTAGGTATAATAGCAGACACAATGTTACAATTTAGGATTTAATTAGTAGATACGCCTCAGTTACCGGCGTTTGAACTCGAGACAAGTAATGTCGCTGCCGGTTAAACCGTCCCCTTTTTAACCATACGGGACTCTAACACCTTTGCTTAGGAATACTACTGTTTTGTCTCTGATTGGTACTATTCCTGATGGCATGTGCCTCTTAAACCATTTCCTGGTGCCTACTTTAGTATGGGTCTCTGTCTCATCCATCCAGTGGGGATTCCTACTAGTCTGACTGGTGAATTAAGTTCTTATATCCTTACAAATATTATTATTTATAATTAAATGTTCAAATGTGTTACCTCTGCACCATTCAAAAACTCAACCAATCTTTACGGAATTTGACATCCACGTAGCCTGTGTCATGGAGAAGGACATAGTTCATAGTCCGGTATGAACGAACTGAAAAAATATTTTTTTTATTTCTTCAACATCGCAACGGAGCAACGCATTAGTTTTTTTTTGCAGAGATAGTTAAGGTTAAGAGAAGTGTCTCGACGGATCTGGATAAAACTTATGTCTACGCTCGCGCAGCACTTACCCATCCTCTAAGACTAGTAATTTTATAAATCTACTAGCTGTGCCCGCGACTTCGTCCGCGTGGAGGTTTTGAATTTTCTGACGAAAAATTCTCCGGTGAACGGGCTATAAGTATAATATAACCATCATACAAAATTTCATCAAAATCAACCTCGTAGTTTTTGCGTGATGCGCGATCATACAGACAGACAGACAAAAACTCCAAAAGTTGTTGTTTTGGCCTCTATATCGTTAGTTATGTTCACCACATTTATTATTTTACAAAAATATTTAATGTACAGACACGGCCCCGTTACAGTTTTATTATAAGTATATATTAGAAAAACCCTCTCTTAAATCTAATAATGATTGATATCTAAATCTTTATGAGCTTGTAAAAATAGCAAAACTTAGTGAAAGAGCATCAGTCTTGTTTTTTTGTCTGCCCATCCACAGTCAAATATTATATTGTACTATTTCTTTAACCTTGAAGAATATTTGCCTTCTGTAGCCAAAATCGATTTTTACATCCTAAATTCTTATATATTACCCTTTATTTTTATTATTTTTTGGCCTTCGTCAGGTTGTTGATCCACTTACTCCTATTTCTGGCAATTTTAGTTTAGCGTCTCTAATTAGGCAATGAAATGATTCATTTTAAGTGGAATTCGAGACGGAAATTTTGTACGGAATGGAACGCTTTGAGTAGCTTGGTGGAAGGTTTGAAATGATGCGATATTTGGATGATTATTAAAAACAAGCATATTATTTTACTGACGTTGAAACTTTTGGACCAATAGTTTCTTTATGTTTTTTAGCATCTGCTGCAAGTTGAAAAGCATCAGCAACTGAAGATTTTATGATCATTTTTCTTATTTTGCAGCTAGTAAAATTTTAGAACATGATAACCAATTAAAATTTCGTTTTTTACTTTGAATTGAAATTTCTAAAGTTTACTTCACATACTTTACAATTTACATGAAGTACCTACTTATAGGTTAGATATTTGACTCCAAGAAAAATGCTTAAAATCTTAACCGGTCAATGGCACAGAAATCATCTCTCTTTCTGCAATTAACTGTCGCCTATTCATTGGCCTCTCGCCAATACCATCGAATACATACGAATTTGTAACAGTTGTCTAGAAAAAACATCTTCTTACACAATATCTATACAAAGTTTACAGTGAAAGACTCGTGTAAAAGAATAGTTCCAGGTCCAGGTAGCCAAACGTCGAACCTCTGTCTTACATATTTTAAAACGTGATAGGCTGATCGATTATGTATGACCGCAAAAAAGTTTTGGCATCGTTCTTTAAAAACTTCATCTTATTACACTATATCTCTATAGGGCAGTGTTTAATATGTACATACAGTACATTTGCCAGGTCATAAGACCCGAAACCTTGACATAAGTATTTTGAATTTAGCGAGAGCGTATCAGCTGGTCGATTCTCTAGATAATCCAAAAAGCTTACTATATTTTGGCCAATGATAGTAATTTCTGTCTGTTATTCTGTACCTTACTTAACTATTATAATAGAAATGTTTTATGTACTTATAATGGTAAACGTATGTAAATCAAGCTATCGCGTTGTCGTGTAAAAAGGCTCTACCGAGTTTGGCAAGGTACGAGTACTAGGATAATTTTATAGACTTAACAATATTTAACAACTATTTCGGGAATTGACAGATTTTTATCATTATCGACTTCAGTTGTGCCTCTATTTTTCTGAAGCTATTCTTGGACAATCCAACGTTACATATAACCTTGTAAATCTTGCCGCTGCCTTGTCTTTACGTATTTGAAATGGCTAAATTCGTTAAAAAATATCAGAATGCTTTCTACAAGCAAGCGAGTGAAGCAAACTGCAAGAGTAAAAAGAAAACCCCAACAGGCTAGTTATGAGCGAAATTCCGAAGACTACTAATTATCAAAAGAATTGCTATCCCATCCAGGTCACGTTATAATATTGTCAAAATCGCGATATTACAATCGGCTTACTATTTCACGGCCCATCCGAATAAAACCGATGATTTCTTCTACTGTGAAGCATTCTGATATACCCAGGGGTGTGGGGGGACTGTTAAACAATCAAACCTGACCGAACCTAACATCGCTCGCTTCGCTCGCTCATTTATTTAATGTTATTCACTTCGATTAGTGTAATTGTAATGACACTAGTGAAATTGTAAGCGGTATGCTACGGTTCAGATCTCGCGTGATAGATCTCGTTAGATTATAATCTGCCAGTGTTTACAATTTTACGGTGACATTATATAACAAAATACCGCAATCGTTTAAAGATCTGCCTTTTAATAGATTTAAGATTAGATAACCCTACATGAATGGTTTCTTCAAAATATGTTTTATTCTCTTGATTAGTTTTTGCGTCACAGATTATGATGTATTGTCAAGGATTGAATATGAAGTTTTTTTAATTTTTTATCTGTTTATTACTAAAATAACATTTGCATGCTGTTGTTCTGTATAGTTAAACAAATATTCATTTAAAAACGAACATCATTTTACTTACCGACCTTTTTTAAAGCAAATAAATTAATACTTACAAGTACTTATATTCTTCGATTTCAAATGTCATTATTAGTATTATTGTTAGCCTACACTGTCTCTCTGCTGAGCAAAAGCCTCCTCCTACTACGCCATACATTGCTATCCCGATCTTCCCGCCATCTAATGTTTAACCGAGTATGTTTTATAAATTTATAACATGTTATGGTGAAAATCCGAAACAAATGTTTCGTTTCACCTAATTTGATATTAACGACTTTTAGTCATTTATACTGCTTCCTAACTCAACAATCTACGATAATCCCTACTAATATTATAAATGTGAAAGTAACTCTGTCTGTCTGTTACGCTTTCCCACAAAAACTACTGAACGGATTTGGCTGAAATTTGGTACGTAGACAGATTAGGACCTGGATTCAGACGTAGGCTACTTTTTACCACGCTCGCGAGCCGCTTGCGGCTCGCGCACTGCGCACCCTCGAAAAGTCATACAAACGTTGTCCACGCGGGTGAAACCGCGGGAAACAGCTAGTATAATTATAATTTATAACCTTTACCAGTTGCTCAGTTACTTCCTTCAAGAACCTACCATTACGGTTTGCTGAACTTTAAAGAAAGTCTGTGAGAACGTGTCTGCGGTGAAAATGATCGATTTATCACGACAGACAATCGTTTGTTAATTGTATCCTCATGGCAATAAAACATGTCGTGTTGTTTGATTTTGTTTTGTTTTCTCGCATTCTAACAATGGGATCAATTAGTTAGTATTCTTACACGTGTTTTAGTAATTATTTTTATAAACAAGTAGGTACGCTTTCTCTGTCTCCCTGGCACTCATCTCCAATGAGGTTCAATCAATTTTAGTCGTTGTTCTAGATGCAGTCTTAATTAGCATCTCATTAGCGAGTCCTTTCGTGTTTATTGAAGGCAAACGTTAGTTACTACACAACTATACACCGGCCGTTCTATGATGACCGTTATGATTTCACACTATTTCACATTTTATTTGTTTAAATAATGTTAGCAAAAGCCAGCGTATTTCATCTGTGACTCACCCTTCAGACAACAAAAAAACTGTACCAAAATAGTGAAAAAGTGTCATGTCTTAACGGTCATCAACATCATAGAACGCCCCTAGATTAGGAAATTAATAAATTGTTTTGTCTTCTTTTTTGCCAGTTTTATCTAAATTTCCTTTCATGAAATCTGTCGACGCTGCTAACTGATTTGTTTATGTAAATTCAGTTTGTAGACATTGTAAGGCTTCTATCCAACAACGTCTTTGAAAACTTAAATGAATACCTTCTCCATCGTATGGTATACCTGATAAGATTACAGTGGGATCGATCGTTATGGCTCAAGTCAATGTTTTGGAAGAAAATCTATTTCTATTACATAGGCAATATTTGTTTCGCAAAGATGAATCTCAAATCTGGCAGACAGATTCGGCGGCCGGAGCCACTTTATTAAAGTTAAATAAAACTTCATATGTTTGTATGTATGTTTATTTAGTTCAAATCTTGCGATCGATTTTAGAGCGACTTCCAGGGGTCCGATTGAGCTAAAATAAGGAATGAAGTCGTATTCCCGGTGACAATAGATCCTTTTGGTTTTTAGAAGTTGATCTGATGATGAACAATATTTTTAATAAATTATTTTGATTTGATTTGAACTTAGAGGTAGAATCAAGGTCCCAGAATCGTCTTTTCACTAGAATCGTATGAAACACAGTCTTTTTGAATTTGGAACAGTGTATTTTTTAAAATTCAATTGAGCATTCGGCTTTTTTATTATAAATACTCTTTACAAATAAAAGCTTGGACCAAAAAGCTTTTAGGATTTTCGAAAATTATATCAACCAGCTGGACTGTCAGTAGGCTGTCAATTTTTTTTCCGCTTTTACAAAGAGAACAAGGTCACGATTTGGCGAGACTCTGTTTTAGCTTAATGGCATTACCTGTGACAGTCGGACCCTCGCGTGTCTAGCTCCATTAGCAGCTGGTCAAGGTTTGGGATGAATAGGCATAATACATATTTGTTACTATTAGCTGGATTGGACACTAAGGCATCAGGTCACCTGGGTGGGTCCATCTGTCCTTGAGCCTTTATTGAGACCATCGTCGAATCGTAATTATCACGTGAGGTATGGTGGGTCGGTCGGTAACTTGTTTGTTAAGTTGTGACTTGAATGTCCAAAATTGTATGCTTCCTTTACCGTAAAACCCACTTTAAGGAATGATTTAGTCTTTGAAGAGGAGCGTTATCTTGTAATTACTTGAATCTTCCTCAATCTCTTTCTTGAATGGATCTTACAAAGGTAATTAAATAAGCTAAAGCCTCTTAAGGCACAGAATGAGAAGAAATAGTTCATTAAATGGTAATGGGTTGTGTGAAAGCTATATTTGTACCTTACTATTATTATAAATGTGTTTGTTTGTTTGTTACTTTTCACGCTTCAGCATCTCGACCAATCTTGATGAAATTTGGTATTAAGGTAGCCTGTGTCACTGGGAAGAACATAGGCTACTTTTTATCCCGTTAAAATAGCATAGTCCGATGCAGTTCCTGGAAGTACTGAAAAAATACTTTGTTTTGGTGAATTTCCTTAACATCGCAATTTCTTATTGTTGTGATTTTTTGCACAGAAATGGTTGAGGAGGTGGGAAATCACATAATTTATTAATTAGCAAATCCTGACATAGTTCCTGAGAAATCTGGAGAAAACTCATTTCCACGCTCGCGCACGTCGGCGTCGCAACGGAGCAATGGACTGAAGTGATTTTTTGTATAGAACTGGTTGAGGGGGTGGGAAGTGATATAGAGTGCTAATCAGTATAGCCCGATATAGTTTCTGAGGGATCTGGACTCAGGAACTCATGTCCACGCTCGCCGGCTCGCGCACCACTCATCCTCAAAGACAGTCATAAATATAAAAGATGTTCACGGGGGCAAAGCCGCGAGCAAAAGCTAGTTTTAGATTTCTGTTTTCACATTCATAGATTTCACTAACCACGGGAAATTATAGCTTTCTAATTTACACTTATTATTACCTACCGTCATTTCTAATGACTGCTTTAGCTTAAGATGAATTTTATGACGTTAGTTTATGAGGGACCTGTCGACGCGGCGACTATCTCATCAACTGCTCATTTATCACTCCCTGTCATCTATAGATGGGTTTTCTATTTGCAAAAACATAGAAAAAAAAACCAGAAAGAAAAAACAGTACTCAGTGACTGAACTGCAAAATCATCTGAGTGATAAATGATAAGAATCTAAAAGTTTCTTGTTCTTGCTCAGTGATTATTGCAGAAATCTATTTTAAGTATCGTTCAAAAATATGTGATTTTTAGGGTTCTGTACCCAAAGGATGCCAACGAGACTTTCAAGCCTCCACTGTCCGTCCGTCTCTCTGTCTATCAACGGGGAAATTTTCACAGTCTGTATTTCTATTGCCGCTATAACAACAAATAAAATTAAAGAGAACCAAGAAACGT
Organism: Coleophora flavipennella; assembly: GCA_947284805.1. Taxonomy (NCBI): domain Eukaryota; kingdom Metazoa; phylum Arthropoda; class Insecta; order Lepidoptera; family Coleophoridae; genus Coleophora; species Coleophora flavipennella. Next base: position 2,001,108 of record OX369285.1, on the reverse strand, counting down.
GTTTTTTTTTATTGTACGATGGTACGGAACCCTTTGTGTGCGAGTCCAACTCGCACTTGGGCGGTTCTTTTTAAATAATAATTAGGTACCCGTGAACAAAGTTTGTGTTTCGAAATTCTCTTTTTTTTCTCACATAAACTTGGCTTACTAATTAATCAGTTAATCGATTAGTGTATGAAATCAAACTTAAGTGGCAGTGGGCGGGGCACATAGCTCGTAGAACAGATGGCCGATGGGGAAGTAAAGTTCTCGAGTGGCGACCGCGCACCGGAAAACATAGCGTAGGTAGGACTCCCACACGGTGGACCGATGACCTAGTGAAGGTCGCGGGAAGCCGTTGGATGTGGGCAGCGCAGAACCGGTCGTCGTGGAAGTCCTTGGTCCTCCCGCATATGTCCAGCCGTGGACGTCCTTCGGCTGATATGATGATGACGATGAAGCCCAACATTTTTTGGCGATTCGACCAAATGTTCCTTGGTGAATAAAGTTCCGTTTCATGAAACCCCATTTAAAAATAAAGATTAAGTATTAGAAGTATCAGTGTACCAGGTATTTTTTTAGCAGAGAGTACCAATAATTGTAACCTCCCTTCGTAACCCTTCTATAGCCGAGCCTAGAATCGTAGTTAACAAGACATTATGAGTCTTTTACCCCTGTACTTCTTATTTGGAATATTTAAAGGTGGATTCATTCAGTGTGACCTATGTCGGTTACTGTGGTACGAAGTAACTCGTACCTCATCTGTGCTTTGGTTCTCTTACGGATTTTCTCATTTCTGATTCGATCGCGTAGGAAATTCCGAGTATAGCCCGCTCCATCGCCCTTTGGGTGACCTTGAGCCTTCTTATGAGGCCCATAGTAAGCGACCATGTCTCAGTTCCGTATGTCATATGTGAAGGTCGCGGGCAGCGCAGGACCGGCTGTCGTGGAAGTTCTTGGGGGAGGTCTTTGTCCAGCAGTGGACGTCTTTCGGCTGATATGATGATGATTCATTATTTGACAGACGGCTTCAATTTGCTTGTAGCTCGAAAAAGGTCAAAGTTGATTATGAGTTCTGCCACCCGATTTTTATTCAAAACTGCCCACTTTTCAGTAAGTCAGTGAACGACCTCGTTAGCCGCAGTTGTCAACCCAAATACATTCCCATCACAATTTTATTTTCGTCCGCCACTTACAAAATAATATTACACTTTTAGAACATAAAAACGTCATTTATCATTTTTCCACACCGTATTTTTTTTATTGCATACTTTTTGGTTGTCTGAATCAGATGTTTTCGACGGAAGTTTACGATTAAGATAGTTACTTTATTTTGGGATTCTATATTTTAATAGTTCTTCTAATATAAAACATCAACTGTTCAATCTATGAATACGTCTGATAAGTCTTTTCAGTGACCTTGTTAAATTCATGAAACAAAAAGGAGTAAAGTATTTTTTTAGAAGTTTAAAAAGTTTTATCAATGTTTTCTTGTTATGATATGCTAGCGCCATCTATTAGAAAGGGTACAAACTTCCATGAAAATTCTTGCAGTGTTCGACGCCTATACTTGAAACGAGAACACGGACAGAGCAACGAAGTTCCGATGGGTATCAATAGATGGCGTATATTAGTTTTCCGTCAAGGAAAACTTTTCTTTGAAATTATAACTAACTAGCTTTTACCCGTAGCTTTGCTCGCGCTTTATTAGTGTGAAATTTTAAACGTTTTCCTTGTCTAGGCATCGTATAGGGAACCTCTAGGCAAAATTTGAGCCTTCTAGGTTCAAGGGTTTGGGGCTGGAGTCAGTCAGTGAGTGAGTTGAGTGTGTCAGGTATTTTCTCTTTTCAGCAAAAAAGCAAAGCTGAAAGCTTTCCTGAACATTTTCTCTCCATGTACGATCCTGCTTCTTAGAGATTGAAAAGTATGTTTATGCTGACTTCTAATATCGATCGATGTTGTGATTGCATCGTGACGTCACAGGCGGAGTGCAACGCCCTGCGCCGCCCCCGCACCACCCACGACAGGGTATACCTGTGTCTGTTGCATCCGTCGCATCCCTTGACTCTACTTAGTAGTACACTTGTCGACCTTGCCAGTGCTTTCGGTTTTTGAGAGAGAGCAAATTACTCTTAGGTTTTGCAGACGATGTGAAGTAAAAGTTGTAATTGGATAGTGAAAATGCATTGTGGCACTTGTTTGCAGTCCGGTACGTATAATGTTGAGTGTAAGCTAAAAGCTTATAGAAACTAGCACGGCAGGCAATGCTGATGCTGCGGATTTACAAAAAATTGGCTAATAATTGCTAGTCGGACTCGCACACGAAGGGTTCTGTACCATCGTACAAGAGAAATAAGTCACGCTTCTTGTATGGGGGGGGGGGACACCCTTTTAGTTTTTAATTTCATTTCATTTATATTATAGATACAGCGGCAATAGAAATACACACTCTGTGACAATTTCATCTGTATACCTATTACGGTTCATGAAATACAGCCCGCTGACAGACAGTCGGACGGACGGACGGAAAGTGGAGGCTTAGTAATAGGGTCCCGTTGGCACCCCTTGGGTACGGAACCCTAAAAATTGTTGGTTTCCGGAAAGGAAAACGGCACGAACTTCGCTTACTGCGAGGAAGGACTTGTAGGCTCTAGCCGTGTTTATTTCTCCTTTATCCAAGAATCCGGTCAGGAATTGAAGGGTACTCATCTAAATGTAAGGGCTAGTCAATTGCTGTATATATTCTTTAGTCGTATATGACCTTAGACCATATATATAAGAAACTATGTGGTGTAATATAATAGTTTCTCTTAACAAGTTTGGACTTTTGGAGAAGTAGGTTCTACCTATGTACTCGTTTGCTGTTTTCTTATGTCTTTTTGTCACTCTTCCTTCTTTTTGCGCTTAAGTTTTTCTTACAGTTCTGTTCTGTACAAGATCAGGTTTCCAGTTTTTCCACTGTACGAGTATATTATAGTCTATTTTAAATACTATAGCGGCCAAGAAATGGCCGATTGACCACATTTCAACTTCCAATTAGGGATGTAATGGTTATATTTTGATCTCTGAACTGGGGGCACGGTAGAGCCCCGCCCAAGTCGATCGTAAAGCAAACACTGCCGTAACACCTTTTCTAGAACCATTTTAGCTGATTTTCGAGCCTCTGTATCTTGGCACTAGATTGAAACATTTTTTTTTCTTTTTTTTATTCACAATTGGTAATATATCGCTAAGCTTCGTACAAGTACTTATGAGGACGATATATTTTCAAGTTAGTAACTTAAATGTTTTCCAAGATATCTCATCGTAAAGTTTAGCAAATTTGACACTCGCTGACTGACTGATCACTCGTAGATCATCAAAATGGAAGTAGTACTTCCCAAATACCTAGAGAGCTGAAATTTGGTACAGGGATAGCTTTTAGTAACCACACGAAGAGAAATCTTTCAAAATGAGGATTAGCTCACATTTAGCTATCTTTTAACTTATGAAGAACCATAGGGGACTAAACTTGGGGAGAAATTAATTCTCAGTCAAAGTTGTTCATTGTGATGGGCATATAAAAATATGTTTTATTCAATTCGATTTTTTTTTGCTCTTTATTTGAACTCACTACATTTTATGGCCAAGTAATCTTAATCGAGATTTGGCATTTTCAAAGAATGTTTTTGTTGGGATTACATTACTATCTCAACACTTGAACTTAAGGATCTTGTTGAAAACAACCGGTCAACTTTAGTACGTTAGTACTAATATATATACTGTGACTTTAGCATGAATAAACACCATGTCATTTTAGGCTCTTACCAGACATCTGTTGTTCTTGTCTGTCTTTTGTTAAAACCTATTATCGTCTCAAGTGGAATGTGACCCTGGTATTTGAAATGGACTATACTATAACTTTTCCCAACCCATTTCAAGTATTCACTTCCTATTAATACCATCTGTGAAAACGTGCCGATATTGGTTAGCTGTAATACGGAACACATGGCGAGAACGGGAGCGGTATTCGCATTCCTGCGCTCTGCGAAGAATCTGAACTCCTCAGTGCTGGCACAGTAGTCGTACTGGTTAGTGTTTTAGTGGAAATTTTCGAGCTGACATTCAGTGAATGGAGAAATTGAATATGGCTGGTAAGATCCTATCGTTAATGATCCATTGTTAATTGATTATTTGAAACGTTTTTCGTTGTTTTAATAGTATTCGTAAATCTGTTTATTCATTGGAAAACCTGAAACGACCTTGATAAGTTTGCAAAATGGTGTCGGTTGATGTTTGTGAAAATACTGCATCCATAGATCAATTAAACGGAAAAAAACTTAAAAACTCATAGGCAGAGTACTTTTTTATATGAAAAGAGTTTTTATGCGCCAAAACGCCAAATGTTGATTAAAAAAAGCTGTAAATAAAATCTTAGAATTTCTGAGTGGGTACAGTATTTCTTACAACTCGATTCAAAACAATAGACGATCCTGGGACCTTCATTCCACCTACTAAATCAGATAATTGATCATCAGATCAACAATACAGTAAAAAGATATATTATTATCGGGCAATACAGTTTCATACCTTTTTATTTAGCTCAATCGGATCCCTGAAAGTCGTTCTATCTAAAATCGATTGCAAGTTTTGAATTTGTAAAGAAGAATAAAAAGTCGTAAAAAAATGGCATTTCTGTTATGGTTTGTTTCCACTTCTGTTGTCCTCATCATATCAGCCGAAGGACGTCCATTATAGGCCTTCCTCAAGGATTTCCACGACGACCGGTTCTGCGCTGCCCGCATTCAGCGGCTTCCCGCGATCCGCACCAGGTCATCGGTCCACTAAGGTCCACTAATCACCATCGGTCCACCGAGTGGGAGGCCTGCCTACACTACGCTTTCCGGTGCGCGATCGCCACTCGAGAACTTTACTGGCCCAACGGCCATCTGTTCTACGAGCTATGTGCCCCGCCCGCTGCCACTTAAGTTTAACAATCCGTAGAGCTCAGTTCATCGTGCATGGTGCGAGTTAAATTTTTAACCCCCGACGCAAAAAGAAGGGGTGTTATAAGTTTGACGCCACTGTTTGTGTGTGTGTGTGTCTGTCTGTGGCATCGTAGCTCTCGAACGGATGGATCGATTTTGATGCGTTTTTTTCACGTGAAAGCCAGTTTCCTTGCGGTGGTTCTTAGCTATAATTGATGAAGATCTGTTCAGCTGTTTGAGGATCATCAGCTCTTTTCTAGGAATGTGGGATACTTATACAGGTCTGATCGATTCAAAATTTGGTGGTGAAAATCTAAATATATTAAAACCGCTCTACTATTGTAAATCTTTACGGTCATCAGTTCATCATGCATGGTGCGAAATTTTGTATTGAAGTTACACGTTTTTTTCTGTCTTTTGACACCTAATCCTCAGATCAAAGAGCTTTTGCCTTCACTTCGCCTATCACCAAGAAATCAGCTGGACTGATTTATATGACTGTCCTATTTAGCAAGTACCTATGATGTCGTATCAGACGAATTTTGGTTTTATTGTCGTGTCATAAATTCATAATGAGTAAATAAAATTAGTTATAGAGATGACCTTGATCTTTACGAGCTTTTCAAACGGTGGTGTTGCGGTCGTAAAAGTTTTTCTTAGTGATTATTTATAGACGATAATCTCAGGGACCATTGCATGAGGCTCCTCTTGGGGACGTTTAGTTGGATGCCGATTAAACTATTTTTAAGGTTCCGTAAACCCAACGGGACCCTATTACTAAGCCTGCGCTCGCTGTCTGTCTGTCTGTCCATCTGTCTGTCAGCGAGCTGTATTTCATGAACCGTAATAGGTACATGTTGAAATTTTCACAGAATGTGTATTTCTGTTGCCGCTATAACAACAAATATTAAAAAAAGTGAAAAAATAAGGAGGGGTTTCCATACAAAAAAACGGGTTTTTTATAGGTCTAGAAGTATTTTTGATTTAGCTCTATCGTAAAAACGGTAATACATACAAGCGTGAAATTTAGTGTGATTGTAGTACTAATGCTGAAGTGAAAAAACAAATAATAAAAATCGGCCAAGTGTGAGTCGAAATAAAGCATATTTTTGTCGCTCGCGTTGATGTCTTTTGTTTGTGATGTAAATAAGTACATTATCCTTATGCTGTGTAGTTGTGTGGAGATATTGTGTGGTAAAACGGAACCCTCGGCCTTTTTAAAATTCCAAGATTTAACATATTTTTCGCATTAACTGAAATCTATTACCCTCTACCATCATCGACTATTTTTTAAACACAAGCTCATCCAAAAATTCGAACTTGATTTTGTTGGATAAATTAGTATGGGACTATGGGATTTGAGACACCCTTTTGACAACAATCATTGTTTTTTGTTGCAATTCATTTGTATCTTTTAACTTTTTTTATTTTAATGGAAAGGTGATAAAATAAGGAAGTTTTTATCGTATTTTGCAAGTCAACTATATTTTAGTTTTTTTTTTTGGAAAATCACATAACATTTAAACAAATGCGTTTTACATACAAAATTGAAAAATTAAATGGGCTTTAACTCGAAAACCGTTGATTTCCGACCCCAGTTAATATGACTTTTAAAGGATTTGCACTACTTACCAGTCAGCCTGTATAATAAGTACTAAGTCGAGCCGTGAAAAGACATAACGCCTCTAAAGGTATTATAGAAACTCAGTGCATTCCTTGCTGAGAGGGCCACTCCTGAGTAGTTAACTAGTTGCCACTGTTCAAGTGACCACTTGCCACTCATGCGCAAACGCACTGTCCCTCCTTCTATGGTGATTGGCGGGAAAACGCGCAACATGACGAATGTGAATATCGTTGATTTGGCACACTTGTGTGCTGCAGAAAGTTTCTAACCATTTTAAGGGTTCCGTACTAGATAATGGGACCCTATTACTAAGCCTACACTGTCCAACCTTTAAAAGGCTGATCTTTTTTCACTGTAATTGATAGGCGGCAGAAATTTTCACAGAATATGAGTTTTTTGGCCGATTATTGCTAAACTTAAATGGCAATGTCCAGGACAGATTATTATAACTCGTAGACCAGAAAGCCGTTGGGGCAGTAAAGTTCTCGAGTGGCGACCGTGCACAGGAAGATGTAGCGTAGGCAGGCCTCACGCGGTGGACCGACGACCCGGTGAGGGTCGCGGGAAGCCGTTGGATGAGGGCAGCGCAGGACAGGTCGTTGTGGAAATCCTTTGTCCAGAAGTGGACTTCTTTGGGCTGATATGATGAAGGCTGACTAAAAAAAATAATTTTTTTTCAAAGTCCGTTTTTGGTTTTGCTCTATCGTTAAAACTTCGTGTCATTATAGTAGAAACTAAAGTAAATTGATTACAATGTGACTCATTTAACATAAGTACCTACCATAAAATTAAATCTACTTTATCTTACATCACTGCCAAATTTTGCTTAAAAACTACCAAGATAAATTTGTCTGGCCAGTTAAACCCATCGTCCATTAAACCTAATTAAAGTCAGTGTCCGCTACTGGTACTGATTTAGTGGATAAACAATTTGCTGTGATTATCGTGCCGGTCGTCTCAAGAGTAGAACCATAGGGGGCATAGCAAAAATGGTATAAATAAAGGTAGGGAGGTGCGACCGCATCGGAGACTTTAAATTCCCATGTAATGTGCATTCGGAGACAGGTTTGTATTTAGGGATAAGAGTTTTGTTAACAACCCATAACGTTCCCACTGCTGGGGCTCGGGGAGGTTAGGTCATGTAGGGTTTCTCTATTCCCGTGTTTTTTACGTTTTTTTTTATTCACAATTGGTAAGCCCTTGCATCATCTCACCTGATGGTAAGTGACGATGATGCCGAAGATGGAAGCAGGCTTACCAAGATTCCCAAATCCAATGGAGAAATGGCTATCTTATCTTCAAGCCGGAAAGACATGAATACACTGATTTTGGCGACAAGACTTAAATAAGATGGTGGTAGCTAGCCAGACGGACTTAGAAAATGCCCTACCACCAACCAAACCGAATCTTACAAGTATTGTATGCTTGCGATTGTAGGTTCTTGGTGGAACACTGAACTGAACATATTTAGGTTTTTCCTTGCACTATTCCACAATTAATTGTGCAAAACCTAAATATGTTCGAATCTTATAAGTCGACCCCGCCGGAGTCGAACCCGCGACCTCTTAGTGTGAACTTGAAGCGAATGGACTAACCATTACGCCACGGAAGCGGTTTTCCCGGGACCCGGGAACGAAAGTAAAATATTCCTGGAATAAGCCGGGAATTGGGAATTTGAAAAAATATGCATTATTACTATTACCTTTGAAAGAGGATTCTGTGGGTTTTGGTTGCGTTATATATGCTGCTCGACCACGCCAACCGACTCCGACTGACTGTGGGAATGAGATAAAACGGCAAAATATTTTTTCATAAATCAACATAAAAAACAGGTCGTAGCAGTATTCTAATTTATAAACAAAATAAGCCTTCAAACATGTTAAGGCATTTAACGACTTATCGGAAAGTCGACTTGTAGTTTTTGTAGCAAAATTACCTGCCACGCCGAAAAAGTTCTTTCATTCTCGGTGGATGTTGGTTTAATAAATAACAAAGCCTAATAAAACCTATGGCTGCCATAAGTACTCCACACACGGAGTTCTTTAAATTTTACCGTAAATTAAATAAGCACTATCCATAATCCTAATGAATTAATTATTGTATGTAACAATTTTTTTTTATTCACTATTGGTAAGCTCTTGGCATCAATCATCTCACCTGATGGTAAGCGACGATGATGCCGAAGATGAAAGCGGGCTTACCAAGATTTCCGAACGCAGTGGAGAACTGGCTATCTTATCTTCAAGCCATAAAGACATGAACACATCAATGTTGTTAACACTGATGTTTGGCGGCAAGACTTAGATAAGGTGGTGTTAGCTAGCCAGGCGGGCTTAGAAATGCCCTACCACCAACCAAACCGAGTCTTACAAGTTGACCCCACCGTAAATCGAACCCGCGATCTCCTGGTGTGAAGCGAATGGACTAACCAATACGCCACGGAGGTGGTTGTGATGCCAATAACAAAACCACACTTCACATTTTCATATTATATTTCTTAATTTGGGAAAAGTGTGTTACCTTTGTGGCCATAGTCACTTAAAAGTGTTTAGGGCTTGTAACTTAAATCTCCTGAAAAATGCTACTTACAACATGCTTAACCATGTATTTGGTGACTTCTTTATCAGCTTTGTTGATTCCAATTTGAATCTCTGTAGAAATATAGAGTCCCCGAAACCCTCTGATTATGTAAGTAAGTAAGTAAAACATTTATTTGCAGAATATTGGTAACAAAAGTTGTAGTCCTACTAATATTGTAAACGCGAAAGTTTGTATGTATGGATGTTTGTTACTCGTTCACGCAAAAACTACTGAACGTATCTGGCTGAAGTTTGGTAGGTAGACAGATTAGGACCTGGATAACAATATAGGCCACCTTATTCCACGCTCGCGAGCCGCATGTGGCTCGCGCTTTGCGCACCCTCGGAGACAGTCATAGAAACTATGTCTTAAATACCTGTATTGCAAATTTTTAGTATACCTAGGTGATGAATTAAACTAAAAATAAATGATTACATTAAACGAAAAGGAAAACACTAGTATAGTCCAAAATTAATTTAAAGTGAGTAGAAACATTTCATAATTATTCATTTAGAGAAAATTCACTTCAATAATAAAATAATAATTTCATTGCTTATTCTGGATACATGCCTGGTGCTTACCTACAGTATGCTCCATAATGGCGATGTAACTTTTAATTAAGAAAAAATATCGTTAAATCGCGGCCGTGGAAAGCAGCAACGGAACGGACGTATTTGGTCAGAGCTATAGCCAATTAGCGCTGCGGATCTTAAAAAAGTTTGGATTCCGACCTGCTACTGCTAGTGTTTTGTTGACCTCAAAGTAGATTAAATATGATGTGATGATACTAGAACTATAGTACGTTCGGGGAATTTGGTGCAGTACACCCGAACGGAGTACTGGAAATGTGTTAAAGTATGAAACAATTTTACAAAATAATTAAATATTTAATGTTTTTTGTAAAAATATTTCATACTTTTTATTTAGAATTTATCATTAATTTTAATAACTTTCACTGATGGACGAAGTATCTTGAGAATTGTCGCCTACAATAATAATTATAGACTGAACAAGATTCGCGCGGCGGATTAGGCGGCGCCGCGATTGAACTCAGGTCGGCCCCTTTGACGCTACCGTTTGACGCGAACCGGCACCGGAGATTTGCATTTATCAAAGGTGCAGCTAATTCGGCGAACCAACTTTACTTTGAGGTCTCCATAGTAGTCTTTCTCACGACTTCCCAGATAGAAAGATACCTAGTCGAATGCGGTTTCTAAATCCAAAGTTTTACTTGGGCATTAGCAACTATTCAGTTACTATTTAGTAAATGGAAATCTAGAATCTATTTTAGGTCATTCATTTTTTTTCTTTGCCTATTTAAGAGTATTTATAATATTAGCTCGCAATTTACCTTTTAAACTACAGAATGACTGAAAAAAACCGGCTGTTGGATTTGTATTAGAAGTCATATTTTTTGCGAGTTCAGATATGATTTAGTTATTCTGTTGTTCAGTTTTATAAGTAGAATGAGGTAAATTTTTTTTCAGTCATAAAAGCCATGGTAAAAATAACGTAAAATAATTGACAATTTAAAACTAATAACTAAAAAATACTCTTTAATGGCAAAGCAAACTAATTAATAATTTTTAAACTAATTCATATTTTTTTAAAATAATTAGTTTTTTTGTATTGTCATGCGCGTACAAATTTTCGATTGAATCCTACGTCTTGAAGTGGGTGATATTCTCGTTCATAGATTACGTTACATAGATAATAATTATATCATTATAGGTGAAGCTAACATGGTCCGTATAAATAAAATAGAATTAGAAATAAGAGTTTGCAGCTAGGTACGAGTCACCCTGTATCCTTACTAATTATTATAAATGTGAAAATGTGTTTGTTTGTTTGTTACCTTTAACACTTCAACCAACCAGGTAGCCCTGTGTCACTAGGAAGGATGTAGGAAAATTTTTATCACATGAAATATCCGATGCGGTTCCTGAGAGAACTGAAAAAAAATATTTTTTGGTTAATTTCTTTAACATCGCAACGAAACAATGGATTGTGGTGATTTTTTGCACAGAGATGTTGAGGAGGTGGAATATGTCATAATTTACTAATAAGCATTTATCCTGACATAGTTCCCGAGAGATCTGGGGAAAACTCATTTCCACGCTCGCGCACGTCGGCGTCGCAATGGAGCAGCGGTTTGTAATAACTTTTTGTATAGAGTTTATTGAGGGGATGGGAAGTGACATAGACTACTAATCAGAATAGCCCGATATAGTCCTTGACGGATCTGGAGAAAACCCACGTCCACGCTCGCACACCACTCACCCTTAAAGACAGTCATATTCTTTTTTTTTCCTTTTTTTTTTTTTTTTTTTTTTTTTTTTTATAAGTATATAGCTCGTAGACGACTGTTGAGAACCTAGACAAACCATTCAGGTTTAATGGTGCTAGATGAAAAAAAAATTTGTATTTTGTTTTAAAATTGGTAAATAAAAAATAAAATAAAAATAAAATAAAAACGATGTCCAAAGCCGCGGGCAAAAGCAAGTAAAGCGTATAAATATAATAAAATTAGAAGTAAGATGTTTGCAGCTATGTAAGAGTCACCTTATAGGCTTTACCAAGCTCCACGAAACCTCGTTAGTTCGTTACCTCTAATGACTAAATTGAACTAAATGACTTAATCGTCGTGCGATCATCCGCCTTCAACTATCATGTCATTACTCGCGTACCAACAATGGTGGCTATTAAAATCATCTGTGATAGTAGTATCTTCTACATGTACATACTACTAGCTGTTGCTCGCGGCTTTGCTTTGGCTCGAGATCCCATTTTTTAGATCCATTCTTTCTTCTTATACGTCCCCACCGAGGGGCTCTAGCATACCCTGAATAAGGGCGATCGGGCCTTAGTCGACCACGTGGGCCCAGTGCGGGTTGGTCTACTTCACACACAACCTAAAGGTCCATTCCTCGTCCTATGGTCGGTAAGGTCGTTCCTAGGGCCATTTTAAATATTGGTAAAAAAAAATAACTTTTACTATCTTTTATATCCAAATTTATCCAAACTTTACCTGATTATAATGTTAGTATAGATATGCATCCTTGGAACGGTATACTTAATTAACTACACACCGACTTTTTAAAAACATTATTTTTGATAGTTTGTCCCATACTTACGAGTATTTTATGCCTTTTTTGGGGTTCTGTACCCCAAGAGAAATAACTAATTTAATTAAAAACTGAAAACCCGACTGCATAAAACATATGATCCTTCTTTTTCTAGCAGTCGGGCAAAAATGTATCCTATGTCACTCACGAGATCAAGACGAATCTAACGTCACCTCGCACTCCAAAATCCAACAAACCATTTAGGCTACAGGGACAACCAAAGAAACGGACATACATACATACAGACGTACGCTTGAAAAACATTTCCCTCCTTTTTGGCTAGTCGGGTTAAAAAAGGATCACTTTGTTCGTCTGTCTCTCTGTCGAGGTCCTTTGTCTCAGGAACAAGTTGAAGTGTCATGATTAAATACTATATTTAAGCTATTATATATACTACTAGCTGTCCCGGCGAACTTCGTACCGCCTTACATTACATTACACTGCCCTACCCTACCCTACCCTACCCTACACTACACTACACTACCCTACCCTACACTACCCTACCCTACCCTACATACACTACACTACCCTACCCTACCCTACACTACCCTACACTACTCTACACTACTCTACACTACCCTACCCTACCCTACCCTACCCTACACTACCCTACCCTACCCTCCATACACTACACTACACTACCCTCCATACACTACACTACACTACCCTCCATACACTACACTACACTACCCTACCCTACATATACTACACTACACTACCCTACACTGCACTACCCTACACTACACTACCCTACACTGCACTACACTACCCTACCCTACACTACCCTACCCTACCCTACATACACTACACTACACTACCCTACCCTACACTACCCTACCCTACATAAGAACCTTCTCCTTACAATAACGAACTCGACAAAAAAATAATTAGCGAAATCGGTTCGTGCGTTCTTGAGTTATAGCGTCAGGAAGGAAAACCCGTTTTCATTGTTTTTAAGATATAAATAATGTATAAATCATTAGCAATAAATTAAAATTGCGACTATAATTTGAGATTTAAACTATCCTATCTCTCAAGTTGGATCGAACTGCACATGGTGTGCGAATTTTATTATAATCGGTTAAGTGGTTTAGGAGTCCATTGAGGACAAACATTGTGACACGAGATTTATATATATTAAGATTAAGCTACGGTCCCTTGGGGGCGCAAAAAAATCTACAGGATCAAAAGATAAGGCCATTTTGAAACGTGCAAACTGACTCAACAAAACATATACGGTACTCCCCGTAGACCTAGAATCATAAAATTTGGCAAGAAATAAGTTCTCACAGCGCAAGTGAATGGAAAAACCAAAAAGTCCTTAATTTTTGGTCATATCGGATTAAAAATATTTTTTGCGGTTACAAACTTATGTAGATGAATTTGCAGTTAGACCATCGACCGTGTTGTTCTCTAGACCGATGTATGGGAGATCTTTTTTTCCACTGCCAAGTTAAGTTTGTCTTTCCATACATCTGTTTTTATGGTTTTGTGTTGGTACGGAACACTCGGTGCTCAAGTCCGACTCGGTCGTTCTTAAACTAGCAAACCTTTTGGATTTCTATTATTTTTTTTGAAGTGGCTAAACCTACATCATACACACCGCTTACTATGACAACCATACTTTACCCGAAGACCTTCACGGCCTAACTGCTTGTGTGCCGATTTCCTTAGACCGTCAACAGACAATTGGCCATAAATTCCTAACTGTATCAAGGGCGTTTGTCACATCGTCAGACAATGCGACAGGGACAAAGGACACACTATTTATTACGAGACTGATTACTTGACGGTTATTTATTGGTCATAGAGTACCTAATATCTTTATTTACTTTTTTTTTTGCTAAAAGAAGAGCGAATGCTTCCGACACAAGCAGTTAACTGTTAACATTGCATAAAAGAAGTTATTTAGAAACTGTTAATGTTTCGTAATTGAGCGTCGGTGGCGTAATGGCAAGGGCCGCTGCCTCATGTCCGGGAGGTCGTGGTTCGAACCCTGCCACGTACCAATGTGTTTTCGAATTTCGATTTCATATGTACGTTTATCCGACGCTCTTATACGGTGAAGGAAAAACATCTTGATGAAACCTGCACACGTCTGTGAAGAAAGTCGAAGGTTGTGTGTGAAGTAGACCAACCCGCACTGGGCCCGCGTGGTCGACTAAGGCCCGATCGCCCTAATTCAGGGTAGGCTCGAGCCCCTCGATGGGGACGTGTATGAGATGATATGTAATGTTTCGTAAAGTGGATCATGAAATTAACAATTTTATTTTAGTTTTATTTACTATAGAGCGTGAGGCGAAAATTAACTATGTTGACTCTAGTGATACCAAAAAAAATATTAGATCAGAGTAAATTAACTTAAACCAATTGTAGCTGTCGATATTATGTTTAGTAAATAATTTTCGTAAAACCTTAAAACTTTTAGGCACAAGCTTTTATTTGAAATAGTAAGTTGTTATGCAAGGCTGCAAAGCTGTTATTTGGCGCAAAAATCGAGTTGTTTGAAAAGGTCAACCATGTAAACAAAACTATTTATCATTAATTACATTTTATCATAATCTTATCGATGGGCTCCGGGCTTTTTGTTTTAAGTGACATCCTGTCCGATATTGAGTTATATTAGTTGGGTATTTAGTGTCACCAACCTTGCAAATTGTCAACAAAGGAAGCCACTTGGCACAGGCATACCTAGTGGTCATCTGAGCTGATTTAGCCCTGTACCCACGTGGTACCACCCTGCAGGTAGGTGGGGGAGGGGGGGGAAAATTCCATCTGCCGCGCTGCACTCTTTCGTCCATATCTCCGTAAGTTTAGCAAACAAGTCGTGTTTGGTATCGTTTTCGTATAATTTAAGGACGACAAATTCATTTCTGGAACAATATTTTCACTTGTTCATAGAAGAAAAAAAGATTAGGCGCAAAAATAGAAAAAATAGAAATAAAAATTCTTACAAAATCTATGCCTACAATTAAACCAGGAGACTATGTTTTATAAAAAAAATATGATTTTGTAGCCCTGTTTATCTAAAATATATAAACATAAACTTTCTTAATAGATTGAACTAGTAAATGTGTCAAAAAAAATTTATTGCCTCGTGCGGTGGAGCTGCGACGGGAGAAGTAAGTATTTTTGGATAGGATTTGACACTAAATTGTAAACAATTATTAAAATAATGAGCAATGAAAATAATTAATATAGGTGTATCTATATCTAGAGATAATATTCTTGAAGAAATATCTAGAGTAAATATTGTTAAAAAATAATATTAGAGTTCATAACATTAAAATAAATGTTTTATAATCACTGAGATAACCCTAAATTTCAGCTTATTTTAATCATGTTAGTTGTAATAGGGATTCCTATTTTAATTCTAATAATGGAATCCCTACTAATATTATAAATGCGAAAGTAACTCTGTCTGTCTGTTACGCTTTCCCGCAAAAACTACTGAACGGATTTGGCGGAAATTTGGTAGGTAGACAGATTAGGACCCGGATTAAGACATAGGCTACTTTTTACCACGCTCGCGAGCCGCTTGCGGCTCGCGCACTGCGCACCCTCGAAAAGTCATAGAAACGTGGTCCACGCGGGTGAAGCCGCGGGAAACAGCTAGTAAAGAATAAAAGGTCTATTTTTGTAAATAAGACAATTTATTGACCGTTTCCGGGTGTAAGTGGTCCAATAAACATCTTTAGAATCTAAGCCGACCTCACCTGCTCGTGGTGCACCCTGCTAGGCTACAAACGAGGCTCTGGCGAAACTGGTTACCTTCGGGGTTTTGGGAGTCAGACGGCAGTCGCTCCTTATAATACCTGAAACCTGTCATTTATTGTGAAAATGTCGGACAAAGACCATGGCACAAGTCGGGACAAAGCTAGGTAGAAGAAGAAGATTCACAGTTTCCGCTGCAGCCACACAGTTCGGTGCACCTTATCTCTCTTTTTAAACAATTGCACCTTCCTGCGCATTTTTTCTTGCATTTACATCGTATTAACTCCATGCAAGCAGCGGCTGCTGGCGTTAGGGTGGTCCAAACAGGCTCCCATTTGCCATTATTTTTTGCCCAACCCCAGTCAGCAGGTCATGGCAGGTTTTGTGTAGGTTGCAAAAGTTGACCCCATATATGTCCTTCCTGATAAATTGCTCGCAAAATATGGTAGCGCAGGGCATCTTTAGTTGGTGGAAGATTCTCCAGCTGTCTGTGCTTTTTCGTAAATAGTAGTTTTCTACACTGATTGATATCAGTGCACGCGCCAGATCTAAAATGAAACAAATTGTACACAACATGCATTCCAATAATTACTTAAATCATTTCAAATCACAAAAGCCAACCACCACTTAAATTACTTGTCATTTATAGAATTGACAAATTTTTCTAGAATTGGTAAAGCTTGTTCCACATTTCCTTCTTTAGCGCTTGTGAACCCCTCCATCGCAGGTAGTTAAGCGCCCCAAGCTTCGAAAGCACTCTTTTTCCCTTTACCAGCAAAAGACGAAACGGTATCACACCCGGAAAAGGCGTGGAACATTGGCAATACTTCTGCCTTTTCTGGTCCTAAAAGAAAATAAACTAGTATATAGCTGAATTACTTTCAGATTTTAAAGTGTAAATATATTATATTTATTTAGGTTACCTAATGAAGCTGCAATAGCATGGCATGGCAAGAACTGATTTTTTCCCGTGCCAATATGAACCCACAGTTCCTCAAGCTGTGGCAATTGTGACACACATGAAACCGCAAGGACAACAACATTGGTATCCACTGTACGCACCATGATTTTTGTGTGTCCTTGGGCTGCAGCATCACCAATGTGGACCATTATGCGCGTATCTGCTTCCTCATGGTTGCATAGTTCCAGGGCTTTTTTATCACTGGGGCTGTTGCTGAAAACTGTGGGTCCATCTGTCGTATAAAAGTCTTTGCCAGCTAAGAATTCTGTAGCTTGGCACTGTAGAGCTAGGAAATGGAAAAGTTCCTCTTTATTGGAATTATCCCTGAGAAAATTTTCCCAACCCTTCGGAATTCTAAAATTTGGATTAAAACGTGTTCTTTGTCCGGTGCCACGTTTTAGTCTCGTTTTTGAGACTGTCAGTGTCGTATCTGTCCCAAATCACATCTAATCTTGATTCAGTGACAAGCTCTCTGTTCGCGAAAGGTACAAATACTTTTTCAGCAGTTTTGCTGAGTCCTGGAGCCCTTAAGTTTAGCAATTCTGAGAGCTATGTCGGTTACTTTGGTTCTTCTACAGATCTCCTCGTTTCTGATTTGATCACGCAGAGAAACTCCGAGCATAGCACGCTCCATTGCCCTTTGGGTGACCTTGAGCCTTCTTATGAGGCCCATAGTAAGCGACCATGTCTCAGTTCCGTATGTCATCACTGGCAACACACACTGATCGAAGACCTTGAGATAGGTACCTACTATATAATAACTTATTAGTAGAAATAAAAAATGGTATTTTTTTTAAGATAACCGGTCGGCTGTCTTCTTCCTGAATCCATCATCGGACCCTCCTCGCCTAGTGTAATATATGGGACTCGTCAAAACCATCTAAATGAGCCCAAACTCAAGAGGGTTACTAGTAATACTAGAAGAGTTTCACTGTCCACCTCCTGACTTCATCATCAGGCCCAGTTGAGACTACCATAATATTGTTTCGTTACTAGCACCCCACGTATGCAAAGGTTCATAAGAATCGATTCAGTACAACTGAAAAAGCTTTCACAAGATTTGAAACAAAGAAAGGCATAAATATACGGGGTTAAGTCAAATAAAATCGTTTAAAAACATAGTAAAACTAAATAAAATCGTTTAAAAACATAGTAAATCTAAATAAATACTTACAATTCTCATATCCTATGAAAAAAATATACTAGTTTGATAGTTTATCCTCCTGAAAACACTTCAAAAGTTCAAAATACGTGCTTGCGTTATGTAGTGATCACTGAGTAAGATGCGAACCGACTGAACTGAGAACACGCGTGTATGGTCACTGAGCGCTCCGCGCAGCGGTCGAGTTGAACGAGCCGCTAAAACGCAGCTCCGCCGTGCGACGCTAATGATTTTTTTTGACACATTTACTAGTTCAATCTATTAAGAAAGTTTATGTTTATATATTCTAGATAAACAGGGCTACATAATCATATTTTTTTTATAAAACATAATCTCCTGGTTTAATTGCAGGCAAAGATTTTGTAAGAATTTTTATTTCTATTTTTTCTATTTTTGCGCCTAATCTTTTTTTCTTCTATGAACAAGTGAAAATATTGTTCCAGAAATGAATTTGTCGTTCTTAAATTATACGAAAACGATACCAAACACGACTTGTTTGCTAAACTTACGGAGATATGGACGAAAGAGCGCAGCGCGGCAGATGGAATTTTCCCCCCCCCTCCCCCACCTACCTGCAGGGTGGTACCACGTGGGTACAGGGCTAAATCAGCTCAGATGACCACTAGGTATGCCTGTGCCAAGCGGCTTCCTTTGTTGAAGATTTGCAAGGTTCCCATACAAATCAACACACTAAATACCCGACTATATATGTCGCAGGCGTTTATATATTTGGCAATTTCCAAACAACTAGTCTCTATTTCCTTCGATTCTATTGAAAGTAAAAACTATTCTGAGACCTTGCTTCCACCTCCAAATTTCGTCATCAGATCTACTTCAAAATAACAAAAGGATCTATGGTCATCGTCACCGGGAATACGGTTTCAAACCAAATTTCAGGTCAATCGGACCCCTGGAAGTCGCTATAAAATCGATCGCAGTCACAACTAACAAACATACTTACAAACATTGCAAGCTTTTAAATAAATAGTTTCATTCCTGTATGTATTGAGTATGTATTAATTGTATTATAGTATCAGTAGCAGGATGCCACTGTTTAATAGCTTTTACTGTCGGTATCAAGCCTCTACACTTATATTAGATAATAAATAATACTATTCAGAAACACTTTTAATAAACAGTGATTTGTTTAAGCGACAGCAGGTCAATTACAGATAGGGGGCTATAGGGGCACTTAAAAGAGCACTCACTTGTTATCTTGCATTGACATAATTTTCTATGGTAAGTAGATATGTATTATAAATGTAAATAGTCATCGTTTTAATGCAGTCGAAAGCAAGAATTTTTAAAACGACGACGATGACACCATTTTAAACTGTTTTAGGGTTCCGTTTCAGGTCACAAGACCTTATTAACCTAACCGCCTCCGTGGCGTAATGGTTAGCCCATTCGCTTCACACCAGGAGGTCGCGGGTTCGATTCCCGGTGGGGTCAATTTGTAAGACTCGGTTTGGTTGGTGGTAGGGCATTTTCTAAGCCCGCCTGGCTAGCTACCACCATCTTATCTAAGTCTTGCCGCCAAACATCAGTGTTAACAACATTGATGTGTTCCGGCTTGAAGATAAGATAGCCAGTTCTCCATTGCGTTGGAGAATCTTGGTAAGTCCGCTTCCATCTTCGGCATCATTGTCACTTACCATCAGGTGAGATGATGCCAAGGGCTTACCAATTGTGAATAAAAATAAAAAAAAATTACTGAACCAACGCCGCGCCGTGCTTCAGTCCGTCCGTCTATCTGACGTATAAAGGGCTTTATGTGGTATTATGGGGGATTTATTAACAAATAGGAAAAAAATACAAAAAGTAAAAAATATAAGGTAGTCCCTATGCATGAAACGTTTTTTTGAGGTTTTATTTATTTTTGCTTTATTGTAAAAACGTTATACATGCAAGTGGAAACTTCCTGTGTTTATAACTCTAAAATGAATAATAAAAAAGCAAATAATGAAAACTGGCCAAGTGTGAGTCGTTCTTGCTAAATTACAATAAAAAATAAATTTTCCCAACTAAATTAAAAAAAAACATTTTTCTGTCGATCTCGTCGATTTCCTTTGGTTGAAATGATTTTTGTACTTGTATGGAAAGGTGTAGTGGTACGGAATCATTGGTGCGCGAGTCCGACTCACACTTGGCCGGTTTTTAATAAATACCATGCACCTGTTTGGAAGTTGAAGTGTTGCTTTTAAAATTTTTATGACTAGTTTTAAAAAAGAGGGAAACGGGGACTATTCAAATTTCAAAGTGAATTTAATGTAATAAAAGTACCGATACAAAACCATTTTATTATCTACTAGCTGTTTCCCGCGGTTTCACCCGCTTCGTTTCTATGACTTTTCTAGAGCTGCAAGCGGCTCTCGAGCGTGGAAAAAAGTAGCCTATGTGTTAATCCAGGTCCTAATCTATCTACCAAATCCGTTTAGTAATTTTTGCGTGAAAGAGTAACAAACATAAATCCATACATTCTTACAAACTTTTGTGCTTATATTATTAGTAGGATCTTAAAACAACAAAAATGGAAATTTTTAAAATAGTTCTCAAATTCTTAAAAACTAAACTAGCAATAAATAGAAAAACTACAAAGCAAAATACCAATCACTTGAATGTAGAATTCATTCTAAATCTAACTAACGAGGGCCTTGAAACGAAACACAACACACAAGACACAAATGAAGCAAAATAATGATGATTTTACGTCCCATCTTGACTAACGAGACTTAAGTATTTGTATGTAGAAGTTGTAAACCCTACAATTTGTATGTTTTTCCAACCAAACCCATATCATCATTCTCGTACATTATATAATGATTTGAGATTTAGAGTAACATACTAACAGCTACCAAAAACAGTGGTCGCGAGTCGCCCACGCATCAAACCCGGAATTGGACTATAATTAAGCTTTTTATAATTTTAAACAAAAAAAACGACTTTAAACGCACTAGTCGCCACTACGATTCTCGAAGGTTTTACTTGGATGCCATATCAGATCCTGGTTTCCTTATTATGGTACCACCCTTGGGATATCTCGTTTCCAACAAAAAAGAATAATCAAAATCGGTTCATAAACGACGAAGTTATCCGCGAACACACAAAAAAAATATATACGGTCGAATTGAGAAACCTCCTCCTTTTTTTGAAGTCGTTTAAAAATCTAGCGCAAAAAGTGTTTCAGTTGTTACAGTTGTAAATTTTGGGTAAGTATAGTAACAGAGCCTCTTTCGTATTAATTTGTGACACACTATTCCTAGTTGGAATTCGATGGAATTTTTCGGGTGTGTGTATGTATGTATGACTGTTTCTTTGGTTGAGCCTATAGCCTAAACAGCTTGATGTATTTTGGATTGAGAGGTGGCGTTAGATTCGTCTTGTTCCCATGAGTGACATAGAATACATTTTTACCCGATTGCCTAAAAAAGAGCGGTAATATTGGATTTGTAATTAATTTGGATTAGGTTATTCTGTCCAGTCTCCCGCAACACTAAAGCTCAAAGTAATAAATATGTGCATACTTTATCGTGAAGTCTTCACCGTCTGTCATAGTCGGGCATACACAAATTAATAATAAACATTACACTAACTCAGTAACATAGAATAAAGTTAGGTATATCAGACTTGATGAAAAATTTACAAATAATTTGGGTTTGTGTAAGGTATACCTCACCTTACTTGGTTTTTTCTGGAATGATTAACTACCCAGTGCAGTAGGCCTTAAGAAGTTATAGTTATTTACAAAGTTTAATTAAAATAGTTAAAGCCATATTTGAAATAAAAAAAAAACAACCAACCTGGATTTGTATGGGAGTTATTGCGGTTTTTTGTTAGCGTAACGACCTATCATGTAAAGTTATAGTAACGTGCCGAGTTTCATTAAAATAGTTACAGTCATTTTTGAGTAAAAAAACACATTACACACACACCCGTTCATACTTACATTTTTCATTTTTTAGACTATTAGTGCAAGACAATTTGATCCCCATCAAAATCTCAGCATCGATTATTTTTTTGCCATCACAATAGTTTCTTTACTCCTTCGTCGCTCGAAAGTAAAAAGGTGTCCAACATGTCTTACTTTATACATAAAACCTTATTTTGATTACAATGTATACTAACATTTTCGAGAACACAGGTGAGGTTGAGCGACGACGGACTCATTTAAGAGGAGTGGTGTAGGGATTGCTTGCACGCTCCATACAAATGTAGTTAGTTCTTATTTTAATCTTCATCATCATCACATCAGCTGAAAAACTTCCACTGCTGGACAAAGGCCTCCCCCAAGGATTTCCACGACGACCGGTCCTGCGCTGCCCGCATCCATCGGCTTCCCGCGATCTTCACCAGGTCGTCGGTCCACCGCGTGGGAGGCCTGCATCTTAATCAAATTTTGTAAACACGGTCTGAAAACTAATATCTGTGTCCGGGGTTTGCCAGATTATAGTAAAAATATATATTTTTTTAATTTCGTAAACATATATTTAAAAACTTTACAGGATTTTTATAGGAAATTTTGAATTTTTTTACGAGAACCTGACAAACTACAGACACAAACAAAATACTACTTTCTAAACTTACTTACAAAATTTTAATAACTTTGATTGATTAACAATAACAAAGCCTCCGTGGCATAATGGCCAAGTCCATTAGCTTCACATCAGGAGGTCGCGGGTTCGATTCCCGGCGGAGTCTAACATTATCAGATTTGGTTTGGTTGGTCGAAGGGCAGTTTCTAAGCCCGCCTGGCTAGCTACCACCATCTTATCTAAGTCTTGCCGCCAAACATCAATGCTGTTCCCCATTGCGTTTGGGAATCTTGTTAAGCTAGATCTTCGGCACAATCGTCACTACCATCTGGTGAGATAATGCCAAGGGCTTACTAATTGTAAATAAAAAAAAACACCCGGTTCACCCCCTTGAATGTGTCCGTCGTAGTTCAACTGGTCACCCTGAAAGACAATAATTTTACCCGCCTTGATGTCGCAATTTTGTTCTCATCGAATTCTCTACGGCTTCATGTTCTGATTACAATTAAGTCCATTGTCATGTAATTCCTGTCCAGTGCGCACTGGTTAATTAGTTTAATAACCTTTCTCATAAGGATGCAATGCGCGTGTTGTTGCGCTCTACTGGTCACGAACGTGGCAATGACCACGAAATGTAATAAATACGGCACAGATTAAAAGATAGATTTAAAGATAAGACCGACCGAAAATGGAGTTTTGGCCGAAAACGAAGCTTCGGCTTCTGTCTTAGTTTCGGCCGAAACCGAAAAATATTTAGACATTAAAATTTCCGCTGTACACTGAAGTCTTGTGCAGTTTGGATAACAAAAACGTCACCTGACACGCCGAGCTTTATGACGTAAGCCAAGCCGAATGACGTGCGACAATAGGGATGATGCCTGTTGGTAATCTGTCTAAAACGACATTTTGTTCTTAAATGTTTGAAATACGTAGGCGTGACGTCTTAGTTTTGCGGCGTCATTTATGTACTCATTTTGTGATTTTGGTGAATTAAAAATTGAAGACTTGATGGAAAATACGAATGTTACCATCAGGTGAGGTATATTTAATCGCACTTAAATTTTTTAATAAAAAAAACAAAACGGGTAAGGTTTTTCAAAGTTTCTGTAGTAGGGCAATTTAGTGATTTTATATGTAACTAGCTGTCCCGGCGAACTACGTACCGCCTTACATTACACTACCCTACCCTACCCTACACTACCCTACCCTACACTACACTACACTACCCTACCCTACACTACCGTACCCTACACTACTCTACCCTACACTACACTACCCTACCCTACACTACCCTACACTACACTACCCTACACTACCCTACCCTATACTACCCTACCCTACATACACTACACTACACTACCCTACACTACCCTACACTACCCTACACTACCCTACACTACACTACCCTACACACTACACTACACTACCCTACACTACACTACCCTACCCTACATAAGAACCTTCTCCTGACAATAACGAACTCGACAAAAAAAGAATTAGCCAAATCGGTCATCGAGTTATGCGCTTACCAACACATTTTGCGATTCATTTTTATATATTAGATGTATTTTTGATGCTGTCATCAATCCAATTCCGAACATCTGATTTTGACTCGGCCAAACCTTCGGCTGATTTATGGCCGAAATGAAAATTCGGCCAAAATGGCCGAAACCGAAACTGTAGCGTAATGCTTAAGTCCATTAGCTTCACATCAGTAGGTCGCGGGTTCGATTCCCGCGGAGTCTTTGTATGACTTGGTTTGGTTGGTGGAAGAGCATTTTCTAAGCCCGCCTGGCTAGCTTCCACCACCTTATCTAAGTCTTGCCGTCAAACCTCAATGTTAACAGCATTGATGTTTTCCGGCGTGAAGATAGAAAGCCAGTTCCCCAGGGAATCTTGGTAAGCCCACTTCCATCTTCGGCATCATCATCACTTACCTCAAATGAGATGATGTCAAGGGCTTACCAATTGTGGATAAAAAAAAGAATGTTAATGGGAAATAAAGTACTGTCTTTGCGAGCTGGTATGATTTATGGCATAATTATTCTTCTTATCGTGTGATACAATTAATTAGGGGCATAATAAAATCTATCAAGAGTCTCCAGGAGGCTCGAGTTCCCATACAAACGTAGTTCTGCTTTAATACAAAAACTACATGCCAGATTGAATCCAAATTTTGTTAATATATTGAGTAACACATATCGATGTTTGTAATTAGTTTTCATCATAGTAAATTGTAACGTAACTAAACGAAGACTTAATTTAGTTTTGTACTGAAAGTTTAAACCTGCTTTTATTTTATTCCGTTTTATATTAATACTTCGAAAACTAATTACAAACTTCGATATGTGTTTCTTCAATATATTTGCAAAGTTTGGATTCAATCTGGTATATATTTTTTGTATTATAGCAGAACTACGTTTGTATGGAAACTCGAGCCTCCTGACGGCCCTTAAAGTAACGCATCAACGCATGTCACAATTGTTTTGTTTCAGAAGTCTCTTAGAGTTTTTCTTCTAGCATTTTCTGTTTTGTTCCTTAACATGCATTTTCTGTTTTGGTCCTTATCATTAATTATTCTCGGTCGTAATTATTTAGCTAATCTTCCTTAAATATATTTTTATATTTTCATTTCCTTGATAAACTCTCCAAGAAGAAAACGAAAAAAGGTAATAATTATGTGTTTTATAGTTTCCACAAGGAAGCAGTGCGTAGTGCGTATAGGAGCATTCTAGATTCCGCGCATAGCCGCCGCGGCCGCGTCCTGCATTCGTCTCCCTCGCAAGGAAATACCGAGAAACCTCGTCGGATGCTTCCTTACTTGGCTTTTGGACCCTTGATACCGATATGTCTTCTAGTATAAATTGTAGCAGGCCATTGCTCAATTCTGATTTGGTGGTTACAGAACTTCAAAGATTTTATTCTTTAGGTATATAGAAGTATTCATACTATTTCATACGCAATTTTTCAGTAACTAGAAGAGGAAATTTAATTGGCTTATGTTATTATAACCTTGCTGGTATGTTAATTTCATGTAATTACAGCTGTTTTTCCTATTTATTAAAATTAAAATAAATGAATTGAAAATTATTGGACTGAAATTGATGTCAAAGTGAAGTTCAAATATATACTGCGTGAGATTTAAATCGAAGCGTAATTAGCGTCGGTAATCTCTTATCTATCAAAGTTTATGCAAAATGATATTGGTGGTTGTCAGTCAGTTTATCGCAAATCTATGCAGCTCTGTCCGTCAATGCAAAAGTTTTGTTCTAAACTGATCTAAAAGCCCTGGAGGGTTATCACCGCGACCTTGAATGTCGATGGCAAGCCGATAATTCGCCCACACGTTCCCATTCAGTGCGCGATTCTATACAATAATGAGCCTTAGACCAAGAAGCCCCACTGTTTCTTGGGCTGGGCTTGCTCTAGACCCCGTAGAGTCTGTCATGTCAGTCTCCGCGACGACTTCCATCCGACTACGTTGTTGCATGCGCGCTCTCGCATTCCATGTTCGAGTTTAGAGCAAACATGAACACATTTCGAATTTAAACTTTCGAGTGAGTGCTTCGCGAATCGATTCGGTTCGGTCCCAGCAGTGTGACAAGTGAGACGGATCGTACAATTTGTGTTCGTTAATTCTTGGCCTGATGACGGGTGTCGGGCCAAATGTCCCTTTGACGGAACAATACACTAATTAGAGCGTGCACGTAAAAATAGAGCGGGGTGCGTACGCGACTATACGTTGACGACGACGGCGCGCGACGCGGCGATATATCCCAAAAATTATCAAAAATAAAAATAGTGACCACCGCTGCTGCTAATTTTATTACCTCAAGGAAACGCGGCCAACAAAACGTCAGCAATTATTTTATCATTTTAAAGGCATCATCAACTAGAACTAAGTAGGAGTCTTATTGCCTAAATATTAGGCAACAAAGTCATTTGCCTACTTCATTGAATTTTAATGTTAAGTGTCAAATATTATTTCGTTATGATTAGTTTTGTTGTCAGTTTTGCACTCTAACATTTACAAAGTTGACGCAAAAAATGCTCAAAACTTATTGCCGCCTTGTCTGAACTTCGTGAAATGATTTAATCGGATGTAGTGGCATCAAATGTCAACAGCCAATCAAAAATACAGCGAGCGTCCTGCGGCGTTTTCATGTTTCTATGTTAATCGCCTATAAACCTTTCAACTGAGGCAAGTCAACAAAGAATGTCTGTGAAACGCTCTCAATGAAATTTGGGGAGTTTGGACGATTTCACAACTCGTTGGCAACAAATTGTGTGTTTTGTCTTTGATTTTATCAACAGAATCATCTGTCACAATACAAAGTCTTCTAATCCAATTGATGTTACATAGGAATTTAGGGTAACTCCTGTTTCTGTTTTTATTTATGCTATCATCATCTTTCTTATTTGAACCCTACAATCCTTAAATTTAGTTTATAACAATGATGAGATCAGTAACCTCATATCTGTCACACATGTTCTTGTCCCTATAAGTGGAATAATGGGATTATTAAACTAGCTGTAGAAATTCATGTCTCAAACTCTTGCCACCTACAAGTACATTATTATGCTATGCTTGATGTGTATGGTGTGAAATTTTGACGCCTCATGTCAATAATGTATGACAGATCCGCCGTGACGTATACATTATTCATTAGTGTGCTGTTGCATCGCGCATGGTATCAAGGTTGATGTTTTACCTTTTGTTATAACATACGGTGGAAATCCACCTTAATTTGACTGTAATAAGTAATAACACATTATCATTTTTGTATGCATTTTGTACCTGTAATTAGGCATATGCATAATGAATTGGTGAAATATTTATTTTTGATTTACAATATCGGAAAACGAAATATGTACATAGTTCTTGTACAGGTACTTTTAAAGAATTGGCTCCTGTTTGTATTTTGAGATCTTGTGAAAAAATACAGGTGTATTATGTTTTTTTATTATACTAACTGTTGCCCGAGGCTTCGCCCGCGCAGATCCCGTTTATTGCCGTTCCCGTAAGAATTTCCCAAAATTCTTCCTTAGTGGATGCCTGTACTGTATTAGGCTGGGCTCACACAGCTGGAAAATTTATAATCGGAATTCAGAAAGCCCGGATGTGGAAAAAGTCACAATGTGAGTGAAGCATCCAGATTCACAACGCTTGTCAGAATAACTGATAGATCGATCTGAAAAAAATCATAATCTGAATTCAGAAAGTCCGGAATTACGTATAATTTTATTATGCTTCACACACACACAAAAAGTCAGAAACTTTTTCAGATATTTTTTTTCAGATCGTTATATCAGAGTCATTCTGACAAGCGTTGTGAATTCCCGATCGGAATATATAAGATTATGAATTCAGAGCGTACACACACAACGGAATCAGATTATGAAAGTAGCTCAGTTGACACTGCAAGCGGATAAAAACAGACGTGTTATGTGCGCTCCGTAATGTCTGATACGGAAAAGAAAATGTATAGAAATGTATACCATGACCGGAAAAAAAGACTTGGCATGGCTGGCTACAAATATTTAAGATTTTAATACCAAATTAAAATGATTTATAGAAAAATAATAATAATTAATTCTTCTTCCATCATTTGACGTTTCTTCCAAGACGTTTGCCAGAGCCCAGAAACACGAGAATACTGGTTAATCTGAATTTTTCAGATGTGTATGTGAGGCAAGGTGCCAAATTTCAGATTCAGAAAAAGGAATTCCGGCTGTGTGAGGCCAGCCTAAGCTATCTATGTGCCAAATTTCAGGTGTCTAGGTCCAGCGGTTTGGGCTGTGCGTTGATATAATATTATAGTTTACCATTTTGTACAAGATTTTTCATCAACATATCTCATCTGTCAAACTTAATATGAAAAAATAAATAGAACAATGGTTACATTTTAAAAGTGACGCGATAACCCGGTAACGTTCATTCATTCTTTGATTGATTAATGATATATTTTAATTACTTATCTACTTTCAATTAGCCTGGTTACAATCATAAATAATACTGAGAATGTGTTCGTCAATATCCGACTTATTCTTAGATGGGTGGTCGACCATAGCATTAAGTAATTAGAAAATAATTTTATCGATAAAAGAACGATGTCTCACTTTTGGGACAAAAAGAGAGAGATTATTTGGGTCACCATTCAATCGTTTTCAAGCTTTTACAAGGCATTATTTTAAAAGAAAATTTAGAATATTTTAAAGAACTGATTTTAATATTTAATTTTTTTATTTACTAGTTATTTTTTAAAGATTTTTTAAAGTTCGTAAACTGATGACATCAAAGGCTCAAACACTAAAAAACAGGTTCAGTGTAAATTTAAATTGACGATTATGAAATGAATGTAGTCAATAATTATTTATAATTTACTTTATAACGGTTTAAAAATCGATATACCTCCAAACGGTTTGTATATTTTGCTGGCGTAACTAAACATCTTTACATACGAATCAGTCTGTTTTGGCATGTGATGATGAACATCATCGCATCAACTAAAAGACGTCCACTGCTGGACAAATAATAGGCCTCCCCGAGTTGGGGGGATCTTTCTCGGCTTGCAATTCCAACCGAAAAAAAAAATTGCCATTGATAGAATTAGTATTCCTACGATTAAGTCAGAATGGATATAATATCTGATCTTGATACATACCAAAATGTTAACAATAAAAGGCGTGTTAAACATGCGCAGATGATTCAAATATGGAAGTACTTATCACTTTGTTAATCACTCTAATTAATGCTAATATCTACCTGATGCTAATGCAGTTATTTGTAGGAGGTTTAACTCTAGTCGTATTCATTATCACATCAGCTCATATACGTCCCCACCGAGGGGCTGGAGTCTACTCTGAATTAGGGTGATCGGGCCTTAGTCGACCACGCAGGCGGGTAACGGCTAGTCGTATTACACTATACATTTAATACTTTACCCGTGTTTTGGAAAGAGATAATCACTTTGTTTTTTTTCCGAGCAAAAAGCTAAAATGCTTTTCTATCTTCAGCTTTTATTTACCTATATATATTTTCCTATTCTATCGTGTGAAAGATTTAAAATTTATCTTGTGCAATGCCAAGTTTTAACCGCCTCCGTGGCATAATGGTTTGTCTGTAAACTTCACATCGCGAAATCACGAGTTCGATTCCCGCGGGGAGTCTAACGGTTTGGTTAGATGGAGGGCTTTTTCCGCCTGACTAACTACCACCATCTTATATAAGTATTGCCGCCGAATTGATGTTTTCCCGCTTGAGCATAAGAAAGCCAGTTTCCGAGTCGTTGCGTTGGGGAATCTTGGTAAGCCCGCTTCCATCTTCGCAATCATCGTCACTTACCATCAGGTGAGATGATATGAAGCGCTTACCCATTTTGTATTGAAAACAGTAAAAAAACTTGCCACCTAACGCGTTGAGAGAAGCGTGTAGGTTAGGTACTTCTTTTCCGCTCGAAATAGGGGATCTACGGTCGTATTCGGTAGAAAATATCGTTATGTACTTAATAATAAAAGGCACTCGATCGAATGTACTACAGTTCTTTTACTGCTTTAATTTTTCTCCTGTCTTCCCAACGCCTCGTATTTTGCTCTAAACTTAGTAGTGAAGGGCTAGCAAGCAAGTGACATGTACAAGATGTAACAAAAAGCAGCGAATAAACGTATTTATTTCCTTCCAAATTGGTGTCAGAGCCCTTAAGAGACCCAAAGTCAGTTTCCAATAAAATTAAATAATTCCGAATTCTGTGCATTTTAGTATGGAGCGTTCAAACTCATCGTACTAAACAATTTTTCCCAAGAGACCCACGGTCAATTCGCAAAAAAAAAGAACTCTTCATACAAATCGATCAGCTCATTGACCAATTCTGTGCATTTTTCAAAGGAGCGTTTAAACTTATCGTACTAAACAATTTTTCCCAAGAGACCCACGGTCAATTCGCAAAAAAAAAGAACTCTTCATACAAATCGATCAGCTCATTGACCAATTCTGTGCATTTTTCAAAGGAGCGTTTAAACTTATCGTACTAAACAACATTTCCCAAGAGACCCACAGTCAATTCTCAAAAAAAATTTAACTCTTCATACAAATCAATG
The DNA here is from genome assembly GCA_947284805.1 of Coleophora flavipennella. Classification (NCBI taxonomy): domain Eukaryota; kingdom Metazoa; phylum Arthropoda; class Insecta; order Lepidoptera; family Coleophoridae; genus Coleophora; species Coleophora flavipennella. The sequence continues at coordinate 1,970,367 of OX369285.1, read as the reverse complement.
AGCTGTTTGACCAATTTTGTGCTTTTTATATGGATTTTTTTTTAATTGATTATGGGTTTCTTGGGAGATTTGTTCAGTATAATGAGTAGAAGTCCCAGTTAACGGATCTGCACCAATTTTGTTACATCCTGTATATGCGTATTTTTCGCGTTAGTAACTAGTACCTGTGCTACTAGCCACGGATTCGGCCTTCAGCAACTGCCCGCGCGGATGGGCGCCGCCCACGGAATGACAAAGAACAATACGTATTTACACTCAGAATGGACTCTTCGCGATTTTTACCTTATTTGTGGCAATCTGATTGTTAAAATAAAATCTTTTGGATAACAAAACACATTAAAAAAGACCTCGTCTCATTTCTTGACTTGTGATTGCTTATATCTGTTTAAAACTACGTATGTACACTTAAATGGTGTATATGTCGTAGGGTTTTGATAAAATTAGGTTTTTGATCAAAAATCTAGGTTTTTGATCATAAACCGGAAGATGACACAATTTAAACAAAATTTTATCATAAACCTGTAACAATCTAGATTTTTGATCAAAAACCTGAACTAGTTTGGGTTTATGATACATTTCTAGTCAAAAACATGGGTTGGTTTAGTTTTATGACAAATTAATCGATGTAATCAACACTGTAGGAAGAGTGTAGTACTGGGAGTTCTAAATGGAAGCGGGAGCGAGCGAAGCGAGCTCGGACTTGCGGAGCACCCCGACTCGGATCCGTTAGGTTCGGAGACTGTGCGCACAGTTGTAGTGTTAGGTTTGACATGAGAACACAGAAGTAGGAGCCCCGAAGGGGCTCCGTCGACCACTCAACACTGTAGGAAGAGTGTAGAACGGGGAGTTCTAAATGGAAGCGGGAGCGGGAGAATTCCCGAAGTCCCTGTCAACGGAGATCTACATCAGATTGATCATTAACCCAAACTAGTTCAGGTTTTTGATCAAAAACCTAGATTGTTACAGGTTTATGATAAAATTTGTTTTAAATTTTTTGATCAAAAACCTAGATTTTTGATCAAAAACCTAATTTTATCAAAATCCTGCGACATATATTTAAATTGTATCATCTTCCGGTTTTTGATCAAAAATCTAGATTTTTGATCAAAAACCGGAAGATGATCAAAAATCTAGATTTTTGATCAAAAACCTAATTTTATCAAAATCCTTCGACATATAGTTATTAACTTATTTTCGTTACTTCGTTTCGTTACCTTGTTGGTAAATATTACTTTTATAGGTCGTGTTATTGACGTCATGGATGTTTCTATAAAGATCAATTAAAAATCTACATAGTTCTATTTAACATTGATGTGATTTTAATTTTATGCTATATCATGACTAATCCATCTTTATCTTTACTATGTAGGACGAGAACATTGCCTAGTAGAATTTTAATACATACACACATACAACATGTAGTGTATATGTGGAGCAACAAGTTGCCCGCAAACATTCGCGACTGCCCCTCTGTTAATACTTTCAAAACTAAACTTAAAGAGCATCTTTTTTCCCTACAGAACATGTACGTTTGTTAGTATAGTATTTATTTTAGTAAGAACATTAATTATTATATTTTAGTTATGTATTATATATGCTTTTAATTTATATGTTATAAGTATGTGTTATTTATGTACGTACATTAGGTTAGTTTATATTTGATTGTATTTTATTTAGTTTATAATTATGATTATTAAGTACACACAGGTTTACCTCCCATACTTTAAAGTCTCCTAACACCCGGTAAGGTTGGCTGGAAGAGATCTCTTATAGAGATAAGTCCACCTTTGTACATGTTCTCTCTAAGTTCTTGTCATTTAAATGTTAGTGTACAATAAAGGATATATATATAGCAACAAAAACCGCTGTACACGAAACAAAATACAGCTTTTGTCCCGTGGTTTTTGTTGTTAGGTCCCTTGCGCAAGCGCACCGTAGCGCGATCGGTTCCATGTCTGGCTAACTATAATACGGTATCCAATTACACACCTATATGATACAATACTACATGTTTCTCTTCAATGGAAAGTCAGTTATCTTCTGTCAAGTGACAGCTGTTGAAATTTTAAATTTATTATGAAGTCGAACGAAACGTTTCTCTACGCTCCAGTTGTAGGGCGCCGCCCGCCCACGCGAAACGTACGCGTCTTACATAAACCTGCGCAATTACATAACGCACAGGTGTCGGCCCTGTGTATTAATATTATTTATAGACTCCCAACTAGTAATGGAGTAAAGAGGTTAATGAAGTTTGGCGATTGTGAAACAGCAGCGGAAGTCCACCTGATGACCTGCCGGGAATAGCGCGTCGCGTCGCCGCCGCCGGCCAGTGCTATCGTGCAGATAAACACGGTCGCACGCAAAAATATCCAGTCTTCCCCCAGCCGCGGCGCAGCCACGACTGTCTGTTGATTGCATCCACCTCGCTTTATATACACCAGCAGAGGGATGTCGTCAACCGTGCGCACGCGCTCTGCATCCCCCAAGTCCGTCTCGTTCTCCCCCGTGCTTGAGCGGAAGTACAGCGCCGATCGGGGCCCCGTTGCACCCAGTGTTAACCATCAGCAGCTGCAGTCAACCGATTGGAGGAAATACTTCGCGGATTTCAGTGCTTATTTAGGTGAGTTGTGCCGTAATGTTGATGGAAGCGGTGGTGAGTCAAGTGCTTTAATTGCGCGGCCTTGCGCTATATCGGTAGCGTGTCAGTGGAGCGGTTCGGGAGCTAAACAAACCTGGCGCAATCTGATTGTCTGACGCAAAAGGATTTGTTCGATTGGTCCAATATTTGATGCTTCATCATCATCATAACAGCCGAAAGACGTCCACTGCGAGACAAAAGCCTCACCTTAAAGATTTTCCCAAAGATCTGACCTACACAAGGTCGTCGGTCCCACCAAGTAAGAGGCCTTCCTACGCTACCTTCGTCTTCGGGTGCGCGGTCACCGCTCGATAACCTTACTACCCAACGGCCATCTATTTGAATCCATATGATGCTTATCTTGTTTGTATCGGCATTCAATTGAAAACAGTTGCTTGTATTGTATCTTGTTGATCTTTCGTGCTTCTGATCTTCTGATATAACTCTGTAGTTTCCCTTTCTATTGCGACTGCCAATTATTACTGTATTGTGTTGCATATCGCGTACGTACAATATGGGTTATCGAAGTGTCAAACAACAGCTGATAACCTCACTGTCTCTCGCTCTCACCTTACGTTCTTAGGTATAGACAGGCTGATAATTCGCACACACATTTTGTAGATGTTTATTTTAATACTTAGTTCAATATGAAAAGATGTTAGTTTTACAATCGAAAGATGGTAAAAAATATGTAAGATGTGCGTTAAGAAACTTCATACAAAATTGACCAATCAGCATCTGATCGATTTGTATAATATAAATCCGATTTTTTTTGGCGAATCGATTGTGTGTTCCTTAGTTCTTCCACTGCCACTGTCCACTCTAGTTGTGATAATGATAGGCATTGTCATCATCATCGTGGCAGGGAAGGTGTTATCGGGATCTACGCCAATTTTATTAGTTTCTAGCTGTCCCGGCGAACTTCGTTCCACCTTACACTACACTACACTACACTAACCTATACTACCCTACCCTACCCTACACTACACTACACTACACTACACTACACTACACTACACTACACTACCCTACCCTACCCTACTCTACCCTACCCTATCCTACCCTACCCTACCCTATCCTACCCTACACTACCCTACACTACCCTACCCTACCCTACACTACCCTAAAACCAATTACGTTTTGGCTGATATATTTTTTTATTGATGAATATCATATTTTAATACTTATTTATTATCCTATTCCCGACGAAGACAAATGCAAAACACAAAAATCATAAACATTGGTACAGCCGTTCTTGAGTTATAAATGGTATAACTAACACGGCTTTCTTTTATATTATATAGTATAGATATAGATTACTTACACACTACATTTAATAACCGAATTATTTTGTAGTTTGTTTGTAAACTCTTTATTGCATTAAAAATAAGGTTTTTCTAAGTTTTTATTTAAATTTTTATTTTTTGTTGTTACACGAGTAGGTACTAGGTACTATGAGTTTGCACAGTAATGACGTTGTTACCTTAGAGCAAACACAAAAATTCTTAAAGAACACGTTGCCTTTATGTGGAACGCCCTTAATTTTGACGTTTTGTAATTTTCATTATTTTTTAGAAAATCCGCCACAATAACAGAAAATTTCAACTGGCTACCAATTTTTGAAATAATTTTTGATGTGAACTGCCTGTGTTATTTGCCTGTTGTATGAGAGCAGATTTATACAAGAATAACAACTAGAAAAACACCGGCCAATTGCGATCCGGACTCGTGCGTCGAGGGTCCGTAAAGTCCGTACGACCAGTCACCACATCCTACTAGTATTACGAGTATAAACGCGAAAGTTCGTAAGAATGTATGGATGTATGTTTGTTACTCTTTCACGCATAAACTACTGAACGGATCTGGCTCAAATTTGGTAGGTAGACAGATTAGAACCTGGATTAAGAGGGAAGAATAGCTTCGCGATCCTAACGAAATAGGTATTTGGGAAAACATTTGCTATCGCTCGTGCGCTCATGCCCCCGGGCATCGCGCACAGCACATACAAAGAGCCTTACGCACACATCGACGGACGTTGCCAGTTGGCGAGAAGTTGCGACGAAAGGCGGAGGTTTTCTTACGTACCTACGGATAGTGATTGTTGTGGCGTCCGCGAAACTCCGATACAGAGACATTGAAGGTAATAGCAGTAGGTAATAGGGATAATTTCAAGTGAGTATTTTGTTATGTAGATAATAGTAATTAGCAAGGAGTATAAACCAAATTGATTTTTGATAAATCGGCTTGTTGACGATATGCGCCCTAAATTACTGAAATTTTGTATTGTAAGGTTATTTAGGTATTTGCAGTGTATCTAAAATAAAAAAAGTTTAAAAAAACTAAAAAACACGCTTTAAAAGTACATCACACTAAAAAGTAAAAAATAATTCTTAATATAAATTGAAAATAATAATTACCGAAAAATATAACTAGAATTACTAAAATAATACTAGATTATTGTGAAAAAGCGTGGGGCGCTCTGTGCCATATTTTTCGTCTATCGAGCAACCCACACTTTTTCACAAATAAGACTAGTATTTTTTGTTAATTATTATTTTCAACTTATATTAAGAATTATTTTTTACTTTTTAGTCTGATGTACTATAAAAGCGTGTTTTTTAGTTTTTTTAAACTCTATTTATTTTTTAGTTCAAACTTATGAAATTATTATATTGTCGCTGATTCTTGATAAGTCTACAAAGTTTGAATTAAATGTGTCCGTTTAAAGTGGGTCAAAATCGAGTCCAAAGGAGTCGGTTACATACAAACATACAGGTGAAGCATTTTTTTTAATTAAAAATTTGAGTGCGTTTGGCTGCACCTCACCTGATAATAAAAGCGTGATAAAATATTATGCTAGTTATTGTGAACGAAGCTACTAATGTGATACTATAATAATTATACGAGTATACCTAAAGTGACCATCTAAATAATAAGTAGGTTTTATGGGTTCCGTACAAAAAAAACGGAACCCTTACAGGATCACTCGTGCGCCTGTCTGTCTGTCCGTCTGTCACAGCCATCACTGATCACTGTCTGAATCTACTGGACCATATCAAGTGAAATCAGGTAGGATGGTGTAATCCTATCACCCAAACACAGATGTGCAGTCAATAATTTTTTTTAAAATTAAGCGTATTTTTGGGGGACCAATTAGGAAATTTAAAAAAAAGTTTTGCAGACCTTACTGTGTCATACATCAAATGAACAACTTCGAACAATTTTGCATTATTATTTTTGGTTTTTGTTAATTTTCTTATAAAGTACTACACCGATTTTGATAAAATTTATATGGGACCACATGGGAAGCACTAGCTTTCGAAGAAAAAAAGAATCATCACAATCGGTTCACTCAATAAAAGTTCTGAGGTAACACTTATAAAAAAAATGAAAAAACATACAGTCGAATTGAGAACCTCCTCCTTTTTGGAAATCGCTTGGAAAAAGATGAAAATTAACCATTCCCCCCATTAGGTGATTACTCCAAAACTACAAAATATAGTTTATTATTGTAGATTACAGGAAAACCTATAAGAATTTTATCAATTGTAAATAAAGTGGTAAACTCAATTTATTACGTAAATTTACGGAAAATAGTTCACTAAAACACAACTAGATAGCGCTAGTGCATCTTAATGTGACGATTTCAAATGTGATATTTTTAATTATTTAAAAATCACCCTAAATGTCTTTGTAATTGTACGGAACCCTCTCTACGCGAGTTCAACTCGCACTTGGTAGTTTTTTTTTAAGTTCACATAAGTTGAGCTACTTATGCCTTAGTAAGTAACATGACTTCTAATATCTAAGCAGTTTTTTGCGAGTGAAAAAATAATAGGTAGATACTTCAATTAATTTATCGTTTGGTCTGTTTGCGAAAGTGGGACGTTTTTTCCCTCGCTGGGGACAGCGGGACGAACAGCCTGAAAAAGGGACTATGGTCACGTTTAGTATAGGTACCGTTTTTTTTTAAATTCTTATTCGTGGACCGTTGAAATGAGTAGGTGGATTAGCCACATTACGGTTTTGGTTTTATTAGGGCTCTGAATTTTTTAATTTTTTTTTCGAAATGACAAGCTTGTTGTTGGCCGTGGGGGCCTTTACAACTTCACCGGGCAGGGGAGGCGAGTACGGAAGGCACTCAACCTAGTGCAAAGCAAAAAGATAAGGGCTCTGAAGCAAAACAACGAACTCTAATGCTAGCACATCACATCGCTATTCGTGTTCGCGTATTCGTCTTATTCGTCTAAATGTGACGATGGCAAATTCGGCTACATTCACGAACATGTTTAGCTGCTGTAACGTCTTGGAACAGCGAAGTACAAACATACAATCGTTTATAAAAAAAAGCAATGTAATCCATTTTGAGTTAGGAAGAAATAAAATTATAATCATTGGTCAATCTTTTTCTTGAAAACCTACTAATATTAACTTTTCCCACTCCCAGAATTTTTTAAACAGATAGATATCGATAACGTGGGTGGGATCCCATCTCTACTATCGACTTCACCATCGACATCTCTATTGTACGTGTGCTTTGCTTTCCCCCCGACCCCCAATCGTGCGATAGAGAGCGTTGCAGCTCGCAACTGACAATAGGTACTTTTCTGGACGAAATTCCCATTTCGGGAGAAAACGGTTTTCACTAACTAAATCTCAACAAATCTCTTTGATTTTGATGTCGATCGTTTCAGCACAATATATTCTAGGTTTATAGGTTTCGCTTTTTTAAAAAAAATACATTGATTTTGTTCAAAAAACGGCTTAATTCGACACAGTTTTAATCACATAAATTACGTTATTTGAGCTGCCTATAAGTTTGAATCTATAGCAAATTTTGAAAAAAGGAAAACCTATAAACCTAGTAATTCATTGTGTCAATAACATACTAAAAAATCATGGTGATTGGAAAATATTTAGAAGTGGAAAAACGTTTTCTCTTTTTGTATGGACGAGCACGTACTATTCTTCCCTCTTAACACATAGGTAACTTTTTTCCACGCTCGCGAGCAGCTTGCGGGTCGCGCACTGCGCACCCTCGAAAAGTCATAGAAACGTTGTCAACGCGGGTGAAGCCGCGGGAAACAGCTAGTAATACATAGTATACAACAGTGAAATTAATTTCAATGTAAAAGACATCAACGAGACCGACAGGAAACATTGTTTTTTTATTGTATAATCCACTCGGTGAACCTTAGAGCGAGCCCGACTACTTCGAGTCACACTTCGCTCATTTTTAATTGTTTTACTTTAGAGTTTGCAAACCGGGTCGTTCCTTTCCCTCTAATATGGTTGATGCGAGCGATGGCTGACTCTCGCGTTATACTCGTGACTGGGTGCTGTCCATGTGAACTGGCGTAACTTTTCGTGTCATATTGTTTTCATGTTCTAGTGACATAATCTGCTTTATTTCTGAGATTTAATTTTGACATTATTAACTAATGATTGTTTATTTCTTGATTTTTCACAAATGAAATTATGTTATTATTCTTGATTTTTCACAAATGAAATTATGTTATTGTTATTATTTTATGACTATCAAAAAGAGTGTAATTTGCACCTATTTTGAATAAATACCTTGAATCTTGAATCTTGTTCTATAGAGCAAAGAAAAAAGCGGCCAATTGCAAGTCGGTTTCGCGCACCGAGGGTTCCGTATAATCCGCACTACCACACCTTAAATAAAGAACCCTAAACATTGCGTCAACAGTCAAACTTCAACGGGCTACCTATTACGGTTCAAAAGATACCCTAAGTCAGAAAGATGGATGGACGGCGGCGTAGGCTTACTAATAGTCTCGTTGGCACCCTTTGGGTACGTGACCCTAAAAAATCTATGAAAAACATTCTTATTTTTAACACTCAAACAGAAAAAAACTCCCATTACTTTTTTACTTTTAATTGTTTTTAAATTATTCCGATTACTGTGGTTTTTAACAAGAAATGCGCCGCAAGATTGTTTTTAGAGTGTATGTATGTAAGTTGTATTTATTTCTTTGGAACACCCTGTAGCCTAAACGGCTAGTCCGACGTGTCGTTAGATTTGTCTTGATCCCGTCAGTTACATAGGATACATTTTTACCCGATTAGCCAAAAAAATAGTGAGGAAACCTGCACACGCCTGCCTGCGAAGGAACTCGAAGGTTGTGTGTGAAGTCGAACAACCCTCACTGGGCCCGCGTGGTCGACAAATGCCCGATCGCCCTAATCCAGGGTAGGCTCGTGCCCCTCGGTGGGGACGTATATGAGCTGATAAGATGAAGATGAGAAGAAGCCAAAAAAAAGTTATTTATTTCTTTGGCACGCCCTATAGCCTAAACGGCTTTATGGATTTTAGAGCGCGAGGTGTCCTTAGATTCATCTAAATCCCGTGTTGCCAATAAATAGGGGTTTACATGCAGTCGGGTTTTTAATTTTTAGTTAATTCCTAAAGTTATTTATTATTTGTTAGGGAATCTGCCATAATTGTTATAATATTTACTTTCATCACTAACTCTGTACCTAACGCTGTCAACGGGCGGGACGCTGTCATTTGTTTTTCAGAGAGCGTCTTAGGAGTTCAACACAGATTCAAATTTCAAGTTTCAAAAAATAAGGATATGCAAATAGATAGACAGACAGACGGACGAGCGGCGTAGGCTTAGTGACTTAGTGTAATAGCATTTATCAATTTTGTCGTATTACGAATAGGGTCCAGTTGGCACTCGGTACGGAATGAATGGAAACGTCACTTCGATAAATAATCTCAGTTCGAAAAACCTATAAAGTTGTAGGTACTACTATGTGCAAGCTTTTACTCCAGTAGAGTTTGTCGTCAACGACACGAAGTGAGATTGCGGCTCGCGCACCGCGCACCTTTGATGTCCACGCGGGTGGAGCCGCGGACATCAACTAGTATGCAATGATATCTACTCTCGCTAGGGCCGTACCACAACGTCTTTGCAAAATCATTTAAAATTGATGCATCAAGATGAGTCTTAATTTGTTAATTTTGCGGATGTGAGCCTTCAAAATTCCGCAATCGTATCCGTGGATGTCAAAAAAATCTACATCCGTAACATTCATGATTCGTACAAGATTCGGGTCGCGGTTGTCTGTTGCCATCGCCAAGATCGGAATGCTATCTTTACAGTGGTGCCGTTTGGAACGGCTCCTCATGACAAATGTAAAACGTATGAAACATATTTAAATATATTTTTCATAATTAAATCCCCGTTAATTTTGGAGATGTTGCTCAAGATACTTGTCAAAAGCCGATGACACGCACTCGAAACTTTTGAAATTAAATAAATATACAGGTTTACAGGAAAACTGTCGCGATGATCGTAAAATATCGTAGTTCTTCCAAAAATAAACTAAAACCATAGTGTGTCAATGTAATACGTATCAAAAATCTCTAATTATGTGAGACTATTTGGTACTGAAAGGTCTTTTTTGTTGTTTGGTTGTGGGAATTTTGGTACGGAACACTGTATGAGCGCTACTTGCTCCTGACTTGTTTTTGATATGTAAAAAATTCTTACTTTTGTCCCATTTTGTTTATATTTGTAATTTTTTGAAAAACTATGTCCAACGCCTGCACGCTTTGGACAAGCTTTATAATCTTCTTGCTATATTGCCTAAAATAAACTTTCAGGCGCTTGTGAATTTGCGTCGTTGAACCGCAAATATTTTCGATGTGATAATTTGCTGTTGTTTTCTTTTTAATATTTTTTTTCTATAAAAATAACCACTGTTTGTTGAATAAACAGTAAAAAAATGTATAAACACATCAGCAACTACAACATTTTGTTTCACGGATGCTTTTAATGTTATGTGTAAAGAAACGAGCCATGACCTATTTCAACTGACGCAGGCGGGTTTAGTAGAGCTGTGTTAGCTGTTCGTAAGAATTGCAGACTACCGACGTTTTGATGTAAATGACTTCAATTATTGAACTTTGGAATCCAGTTGTTTCAAGGAAGATGAGCGTTTTCCTACAAGGAAAAATTACCAGGTTAAGTCATGAATGTCCTGCGTCATTGATTATTACCAAATCGTTGTCATCATAATATTGGAGTGTATAATATCAACAACAGTCGACTACGTCAGTCATCTTCAGCTCTCGATCGTCGCTCCAACCCCTGATTGCAGTTGCCGGTGCCGAAATAGGACTATACTAATTGATTGATTGTCATAATTATCATGTTAGGTCTCAAGGACGGACGTAGAAACACCTTCACGAATATCTTAGCAAACCAAATAACCAAAAAATAATAATTGGACTTCCAGTTAATTTGGCCACGATAAAGTCGATATCTGGTTTTAAAGTGGATGGTCACGAATATATACATAAAATAAACTATTGGCTAAATACTAAAGTACGAAGACTACGCTCTTACTACAGATGGTGCTGCTACGCTCTAATCGGTACAGTAATTGCACCATCCCGTCATGTTCAACACTAACTCCTGGTCTTTTGGGTGCGACGCGACGTTTACATTTTCCTTTCCATGATCAAAATTACAAATTCTTGATCTCCCTTTATTTATAACACTTTAAACTTTCACGATTATTCATTATGACAAATTGAAAGCGGGACTTGACGTTTATTTAACAGATGAGCAGGTATTGATGTTGTTTTTACCTCAACGTTTCGAAAATCACATTTTTTTTAAATCACGTCAAGTCCCGCTTTCAATTTGTCTCCCTTTACTTCTATCCTTCTGTCTTCCGTGCGATAAACACTTACTTATTATCCACCTAGTACTAAATAATTAAAATTCTCAATACGTATGACCCACAAACCATATATAGTCTGTGGTATGACCTAAATTTCTTTGTTGTAAAGACCAGGCAGGTTTCAAAACTTATGTAAATGCTAAATACCACCTTACCTTACCAATACAAACAATTAAGTCCACCTTTGTATCTCAGACCAAATATATTTGGTCTGAGCTTTGTATTACGTCCTTTGCCTTTCTAAGTGTTATTCGAGTAAATATTTGTGTGCAATAAATAGTATATATTAAACTAGCTTTTGTCCTTGGCTTCACTTGCGTGGCTACGTTTTTATGACTGACTTTGGGGGTGATGGTGTGCGAGTCGCAGGCCGCAACCACTTAAAAACGTAATATTTCGTTTTTACAGGGGGCCGCTATGTCAGGAAATCTATAATGTATTGAAAATAGTAGGGCATATAATCAATTTTAAAGGATAATTATCAGTTTATCATGGTTAAGTAGGGTTTCTTAGTTTAGAAGTATGTGGCGGGTACTGCAGATGTCGCCACATTATGTGGCGACATCTGCAGTACCCGCCACAAGTACTTCATTATTAAGTAATAATTAATTGATTGTTTTTTGGTTTATTTTATAGTTCAATCTCTGTTGTTTTCTATAGTATGAATATAATAGGTGTGTGACTGAATTGCAAAATTTACTTTTTATCTATCACACACATACACACACACGTACACATAAAAATATATACCTCCAAACATACACAACTATGCGTTTTAGGCTATTAAATTACTCACATTATGGGGGCAAAATATATATATTAGTACTAACGTAATGGGGGTGCTGATGCCTATAGCACAGGCTTCGAGCCTATTTTAGGTATCAGTCGATCAAAGTTTTTGTATCAGCCGTATTTTTGCGAAATAAATAAACAATTATTATTATTATCTAACTTATGTGTAGTTGTATTTGTAAAAGAGTTTATAGATTATCCACTCAAAATGTTCTCTAACAACTGCAAAAATTCTTAATATACATTTATTTTTCCAAAAGTCTACGGATGCCTACTTTACGATATGTCCGACACGCACTTTTTGGTAAAAATACAACACATTAATATGTGTGGTGGTCGAAACCCTCGGTCGGTGCGCGAGCCTAAAAGCCACTTTGCCGGTTTTAAATCTAATTATATTATATCCTTTCTACAAAATTTTACCAATGTTTTGATGTCCTGGAAAAAAATGCTTGTGTACACAGTTGGGAAGTAGTTACTGTAGTTTTTGAACTTATAAGCCCTTTGTACAAGGACCTGAAGTCTCAACAAATATTTGTAAGAAAGCCTTGTACTGCACCTCAAAGGCACCACAGGGAGAGAAAGGTGAAGGCACTGACAACTCCGCCACCGGACGAATTCCGCGCGACACACGTCATCGGATGACGCCTCGCCTCGGGCTTCATTATCAAAGCGGCGTCAGCGTCTTCATTGATCCATCTGCACCTTCCAGCGGCGCAAGCGCTGCCTGCAGGAGGAAAACTAGAATTTGCAACTTTGACTCATTTCATGTGAGGCCTTGACATCACAGTGATGGATTTTGGCTGGTCAATGGTTTCTGTTTTTGAAGCAACAACGTCCTGTAATCCTGTTAAAAATCGTTCTGATTTCAGGTTTCTCGAGACTTGTATTAGTTTCGATTGTTACATCGGATTATCCCTGTAGTTCACTGTGACGTAAATTCCAAAATAATGTATCAAAATTAGAATTAGATGCAGCGGTGCAGCTGGCTCCAACGTGGAACGATTGATATTGAGGATAGCAAAATGTTTATGTTAACAATGTGTTAGCTTGCGCGATTTTTGCGGTCTGCGCTGCCTGCGCGTGAGTGGTGAATCAGTACTGCATTAGTCCATATGAGAGCCGCGCGCGCCTCGGCACGATGGCAAAAGGATACAGTATTTAAATTTAGAAACCCTTCGTGTGCCCTTAGTTTTTTGTCGTTTTACGGCGATTGTCTCGAACTTCCAATCTCGGTGACCAGTTTTGTGTGAACTCTTTCTGGTGTTGTGCAAAGAATATCAAGTTAAAATGTCGCATCCATATTATACTGTAAATGATGATATTTACGGGAAAATCTTAAAGACACACAGCAATTTGACACCGAAGAAAACGGAATACGCTGAAGTGTTTGAAGCCTGCGAAGGACTGGGTACTTTTTTGATCACTTTTTATTTTATTGGCATCACATTTAATAATAATATTATTGGTTCTTTGCATGGAAACAACTCCTGTATGTAACAACCTTGAGACATAAAATTTTAATGCCATTTAAGACTTAACTAAGGAGTCTTGTAGGTATCTCGCTAAGCAAATAGGTAATGCTTATCTCGTAGTATTCATGACCGATAAAGGATTATGAATGTTTACCATCACTGTATCAAATGTAGACACTTAGGACTTTCCGAAGTTTGACGGCATTTTTATTGGTAATTTAAAAGTTCAGAATATGGCATTGAACTCACAAAGTAAACTAGTTTTTGGGCAAGATTTCAAGGACGGTTGGGTCAAAAGTAAACTGTAGAACAATTTTGTATGTAAGGATAAGAAAAAGAATATTTATTTGCTCGAAATGTAGTACATTTTGGATGAAATATTATAAAACTAGTATCTGTAGGTACCTATATGTTCTTTCGTCAATTCGTGTTTGCTCAGTAGCAGATGTGCTAATATTCCATAAAGATTAGCCTGAAACACATACACTTACATTTTTCAGCTATAAAAGTCCAAAATTTTGTAACCTCACTGAAGCTTAATGTAGTCTGAATAGATTAAGGTATTTCCGTAGCTCTACCAACAATGTTAGTCTTTGTAGTACTGAGCTAGGCCTATGACTTACCATGTATTTGTAATAGGTCTTACAAAAATCGGCCAAGTGCGAGTCGGACTCGCGGGTTCCGTACCACCACACCTCTCCATACTAGTATCACATGATACTTATTCATTTCAAACAAAAAACATTCACGCGAGCGACAGAAAAACGTTGTTTTTACATTCAGTTCGGATTCCTTAGCTTCGTATATATTACAGTTTTTTCAAACGACCAAAAACAATCTTTCACAAACACGTTTTTTATATGGGGATCCTCCCTCACTTTTTCACCCATATGAACACATTTATTCTGTAAAATTTTCAGCCGCCTACCTATTACGGTTCAAAAGATGCAGCTTTTTAAAAAATCTATCAGACGGACCTAGCAATGGTAATAAGGTCCCGTCATACCTGGTACGGAATCCTAAAAACTCATGTGCGTTTGGTAAACTTTTCTTAGAATGATCACCTTCCATATTTTGCACATGGATCTGAAAACCACAAGGAAAGACCTAGCAAGGCAGTCTTGATAGTCTTGTTTGTTGACCTGCACGCGATCAATTACAAGACCGTCAACTACACATCAAGGCTCACTATCCATGATGTCATTCGATGCTTAAATGAATAAATACAGCCAATCGGACGTATATGTAATTGCTTAAACGCATAAAAGTCGTTTTAAGGTCTTTTTATTATCTTGGAATTTACACGAATCTAATGGGAACAACCTTTGTAAAGACAGTATGCGACATAACTGGATTTTGACCAAGTTTCTCGTTGTTTCCCTTATTTGTAATCTTCTGTTTTCAGTACAAATTAGATCATCTGATTTTCGGTGAGCCAAGAATCAGCGTCATAAAAAAAATTGACAAAAACAAAACCATATGTATTATCTAATACATATCATAAGACAGACTTTTCTGCATCCAAACCTATTTTGTGACTTTATGAGCTTTAAATGTTCCTTCTTTAGCTAATTAACCCTATTTTTTCCCTATTCCAGATGCACTGCTCGCCGACCTACAGAACTCCATCAATCCTGGAGCGAGGGTCGGCAGCCCAGGCGGTCGGACCGGCTCACCGGGCGGGCGCACCAGTTCACCAGGCGGACGGCAATCACCTGGCAGGACCAGCTCGCCGCTTGGAAGAAGTTCGCCTGGCCGTTTGAGCTCGCCTGGTGGAAGTCTTAGTTCGCCTACTTCGACGGGCTATGGATCCATCAATGGCTCGAGGAATATCAGCTCGGATTATCACAAGCCTGGATCTGTTTCTGTAAGAACTAAATCATTGTCCTTTTCTCTCAATGGATTTCAGCGTTGAAGTTGAATTTTAAATTATACACATCTACTCGTAGGACGGATAGCCGTTGGGGTAGTGAAGTTCTTGAGTGGCTACCGCGCACCAGAAGGTGGAGCGTAGACAGGCCTTCCACTCGGTGGACCGACGAACTGGTGAAGGTAGCGAGAAGCTACTGAATGCGGGCAGCGCAAAACTACTAGTTGGTGTAAATCCTCGAGGGAGGCCTTTATGGACGTCTTTCGGCTGATATGATGATTATGATGAAACTTGATTGACAAAAGGTGGATGTGCAATTGCGCAGGGCTGATGATTGGGGAGGCCTGCCTACGCTACGTTTTTCGGTGCACGGTCGCCACTCGAGAACTTTACTGACCGACGACCTGTTAAAGATCGCGGGAAGCCTATGGATGCGGGCAGCGCAGGACGGGTCGTCGTGGAAATCCTTGGGGGAGGCCTTTGTCCAGCAGTGGACGATTTTCGGCTGATATGATGATGATTGGGGCCAGTGGCGGGCTTGGGGAAGGCAGTGAATTAAAACGTGATGATGATGACGAAACTTGACATCTTTCACATAATAAGTGTTCAAGTATGAAATTGCCGATTGGTGAAACAGTAAAGAAGTTTTTAACATGTTTTATTCTAAAAAAAACAAAACTATTAAAAATTAAATAGTTTTAAATGTGTGCCTATTGTTTAGATATTTTGAGAGCACGGTGGCTTTAAACCCATGAAGACGCAAGACAAGACGGATATTTTCACCTCAATAAATCGCCATTTTTAAAAGCAAAAAATACATATTTTTAATTTTAATGCTCTTCTAAAGTAATTGCAGCAGTTTCTTAGTTACTAATGTCATTTTTTTTATTCACAATTGGAACCCCAATTGTTTCACAATTATTTTTTATTCATATTTGGGAATACCCGCATAAGATTTAGTCAAACTAACCAGTCCTAAAAATTGCCCATTCATTCATTGTTCCATTCAATGGTTCGTAACTCCGGGGATTGGAACATGAAAGACATCACACTTTTAGTCACTCATTTAGGACCATAATAAATAAGTGAGCAGTGTAACCAAAATGTATATTTTTGTGATAATGATAATCAGGGACAAATCACACACGTTCATCTGGCCCCAAGCTAGGATAAGAAATGGCCAATAGTAAAAAATGAGAACTCTTTTTTTCAATAAAAATTGGCATTGAACTTTAAAAACTGAATCGGCAAATTCACACTTATTACATTGCAGCAAGGGTGTGTCAGTAAAACCGGGTGCTATATTCGTTAAGAAATCCTCAAAGAAAACATTGTTTTGCTGAATCACTTTTGCAATACTTATACGAGCTAATATGGACAATGAGGTCCACTTTGAAATAATTATTTTCGCCACAAAAGAGGTAGGTTTAAATTCATTTTTGTCAGTTTTTCATTCTGAGCACTACTAGTGAGGGCTTCTTCTAAAAGTTCTTTTAAAATAAAGCTTGAAAAGGAATCAGATAAGCGGCTTGTAAGGCCTTTCAACAGGATGCCACGCGTGTATCAGATTGCGAACACACTTCCTTATTACCTCGGCAATGTACTGCGACACTTTTATTGAACAATTCTTGGGAGTTCTTGTATCTGCACCCACGTGTGGTCAACTGAAATGATTTTGTTTGTACCCCACCCACTGCGCCAGAAGTAGGGTTATGTTTTTCCAGTGTATGTCTATGTATGTATGTACGTATATTGATTTCTTTGGCACGCTTTGTAGCCTAGACGGCTTGATTGATTTTGGAGTGCGAGTATGTCGTTAGATTCGTCTTGACATAGGATACATTACAGACTGGCCGAAAAGAGGGGTTAGATTTTTATGAGGGATTAATTTCTAATTAATTCGTGTAGTTATTTGAATAGAATTTCTATGGTCTCAGATATAAATCGCACGCGTGGACATCGTTTTTATGACTGTCTGAGGGTGGGTGGTACGTGAGCCGCAAGCGGCTCGCGAGCGTGGAAATGAGTTTTCTCCAGATCCCCCAGGAAATATATCGGCCTATTTTGTTTAGCAGTCTATGTCTCTTCCCGCCTCCTGAACCGTTGGTAACCGTTGTATGGAATTACAAAAAATAATTTCACTTTTCCGTTGCGATGTTTAAGAAATTAACCAAAAAAGACTATTTTTTCAATTTCCTCAGGAACTGCATCGGTCTATGCTATTTTCACGGCATAAAAAGTAGCCTATTTCCTTCCCCGTGACACAGGCTACCTGCTTTCAAAATTTCATCAAGATTGGTCAAGGTGTTGAAGCGTGAAAAGGTAACAAACAAACAAACACATTTATATTATTAGTAAGGATAGTAAGGATTTCTCTCATACTTTCTGTGTAATTAACACAATGAACAATTAGTTTTAGCTTGAATTTGACACCAAGCCGATGTTTAAAACTAATCGAATTTCAATCCTTACTAATATTATAAATGTGAAAATGTGTTTGTTTGTTCCCTTTTCACGCTTCAACGCCTTGACTAATCATTATGAAATTTGGCATGCTGGTAGCCTGTGTCACGGGGAAGGACATAGGCTACTTTTTATCCCGGGAAAATAGCATAATCTGATGAAGTTCCTGAGGGAGCTAAAAAAATACTCGATTGTTGTGATTTTTTGCACAGAGATGGTTGAGTAGGTAAGAAACGACATAATTTACTAATCACCCTTAAAGACTTTCATAAAAACGATGTCCACGCGGGCGGAGCCGCGGGAAAAAGCTAGTATTAAAATAAAACAACATACCGAAGGAACCTCTACAGCTTTTGCGATATTGTTGTAGAGTCTCTGTGAACTAGATCCTCATTACCCGGCTGCACCAGAAAGAGGGTTATGTTTTTCGAATGTATGTTTGTTTATATCTTTGGCACGCCTTGTAGCCTAAACGGCTTAATGGATTTTGGAGTGCGAGGTGTCGTTAGATTTGTCTTGATCTCGTGAGTGACATAGGATACATTTTTACGCGACTAGGCAAAAAAGGGGTTATTTCTTTGGCACGCTCTGTAGCCTCAACGGCTTAGTGTTTTTTGGAGTGCGAAGTGTTGTTAGATTCGTCTTAATCCTGTGAGTGACAAAGGATACAAACACTCGAAAAACATGACCCACCTTCTGACGCAGTCGGGTAATAAAACAGATACAGCTTAACACACACAGACAACTTGCAACTGGGTACTATGGAGAAAACATACGCGGAGGGCTGACCCCAAACAAAATGGGACAAAAGCCACTAGAATGATGGCGATGAAGACAAATACAGACTACAATAGCATCATCATTAATCAACTAAAGTGCCTTTTCTAACTAAATACCTCCCAAAAAAAATACACCCTCCATACAAGAATGCACAAAATTGTTCGATCAACTGATCGAACTGTATGAGGAGTTGATTTTTTTCGCGATTGCAGCAAAATCATTAAAAAAAAGTTGTTAAGGATGATGAGTAGATACCCCAGTTAACTAGACCTATACCAAATTTGTAATTTGTTACGCCTGTATACTAATATTATAAAGAGCTAAAGTTTGTAAGTATGTTGTAAGTTAAGTATGTAAACTACTCATCCGATTTATAAAATTATTTCACAAATATTTAGAACAGATTTTTGATGTGTAACATCTTTGCTCTCGCTTTCCTGCAATTTGTGGGAGTGATTTCGTGAAATGGGACGGAAAAGTGTCCCATGGGACGGAAATGTGTAACAGGGAGTCGCGTTTTTTCAGGCTTTAAAAGCGCGGAAAAGGCAAAGGTATCTATGACCATACAGCCTAGTCTGCCGTATCTTTGCCGTCCTTTTATAAAGTATTTTGTCACATGTTACACATCATATGCGAGTACTGTAGGTCTCGCTCGAATTTTTTTTTTATTCACAATTGGTAAGCCCTTGGCATCATCTCACCTGATGGTAAGTGACGATGATGCCGAAGATGCAAGCGGGCTTACCAAGATTCCCCAACGCAATGGAAAACTGGCTATCTTATCTTCATGCCGGAACACATCAATGTTGTTAACACTGATGTTTGGCGGCAAGGCTTAGATAAGATGGTGGTAGCTAGCCAGGCGGGCTTAGAAAATGCCCTACCACCAACCAAACGGAGTCTTAAAAGATGACCCCACCGGGAATCGAACCCGCGACCTCCTGGTGTGAAGCGAATGGACTAACCATTACGCCACGGAGGCGGTTAAAAATTGGGGTTGAAAAAATAGCCGTTGGGTAAGCGTAGCGTAGGTAGGCCTCCACTCGGTAGACCGATGACCTGGTGAAGGTCGCGCGAAGCCGCTGTATGCGGGCAGCGCAGAACCGGTCGTCATGGAAATCCTTTGGAGAGGCCTATGTTCAGCAGTGGACGTCCGTCGGCTGATATGTTGATGATGATTTAGAATGGACCTTCAGGATCAACATAGCACTCTCGATATTCACGCGCGCCAGACATAAGCCGCTAGCAACTAACTGCTTCTCAATAAAAAGAACTGTTGAGACATCGATCGATAGACATGGAGCGATGTAGTGGAACTCCTTGCCTGCGTCTTTGTTTCCCGACTCCTACAATTTGGGGATCTTCAAGGAGAGAGTGAGTAGGCATTATTTGAGTTTGCGTGTACCATCCTCGACTACATCGTCACTTACCATCAGGTAAGATTTACTTAAAAGCACTCAAACTTTTATAAAAAAAGACAAACATTTAACTGTAAAACCAGTGTACGCAGAACAAACAAAGACAGAGACATATAGTGCGTCCCACTAAAGATGAGACTTGAAACACAACGTAAAACATTAAAAAGACAAGTAGGAAGATGGTTTACGACGAGTACACCTAATATGTCAAAAGAAGCAAAAGATAATGGATAACTATTTCGTACACTTCCTACTTTGTCTTTTTAATGTTTTACGTGGTGTTTCAAGCCTCATCTTTAGTCGCACGCGTTATACAAAGCGCTAATTGTTATAATTTATTTTATTATTTTTGTTGCTACTGCCTTCTGGTAATAATTAATTAGACCACAATTCACGTGACGTGACTCAGATGATTCAGTCTCACGCGACTTTTCTGCTGTATATTTATGACACTACAATATTCAATCATGATTAAAATAAATACTGAATATAATTCTATGAATCTTTCTGTGTAAGAACTTGCTGTGTTAGTGTTTAATTTAATTACTCATCCATTATCGTATTTGTTCATAATATCAGCTCATATACGTCCTTACCGAGGGGCCTGAGCCTACCCTGAATGAGGGCGATCGGGCCTACCCTGAATGAGGGCGATCGGGCCTTAGTCGTCCACGAGGGCCCAGTGCGGGTTGGTCGACTTTACACACAACCTTCGAGTTTCTTCGCAGACGTGTGCAGGTTACCTCACGATGTTTCATTTCACCGTAAGAGCGTCGGATAAACGAACATATGAAATCGAAATTCGGAAACACGTTGGTACGTGGCAGGATTCGAACCACGACCTCCCGGACAGGAGTAAGCGGCCCTTGCCATTACGCCACCGACAGCGTACTTGTTATATTTTATCATTCCACAACTAATCATTTCAGCTGGGAGGCGTTCACTGTTGAACATGGGCCCACCATAGATATCCTTCAGCACGATACCTCGTTGCCGCAGAACTGGCGTACGGATACAAAAAAAATGCAAGACTTTTTCATTCCTTGACAATCTGACAGAGATAGCGTTTCAGATATTGACAACAGTGAGAACTCCATCTCTAAAGGAATGAAAGAGACTTGCGGTTGGCCCGGCGGCGTGTCGCTTTGAGCACATAAAATATTCATCGGCATTCTGCGTGCCTTAGCGACATCGATAGCGGCGCAAACCTTGCTTATCTTAAACCGGTAAAAATTCCTGGCAAACAGCAAGTCTCTTTCGTTCCAGATTGCATAGAAAAGAAAGAGACTTACATTTTGGCCGGCTTCCTTACCGGTTACCGAGCCGCTAGGTATGCGACAACGCTTTTTTGACCATTAGTCCACACACACAGTGGACACATCCTACAATATCCAACGCCATCTAGTTGTATTCCAGTATTTCTCGTGAAAATCTTGGGATTTGGGTTGTGTTTGGAAACCATCCAAGAAATATAATTTTCGTACAGATGTCTCTCAAAACTCCATAGAACTTGGATCAAATGCTCTAAGCCATAGAATCATAAAAAAATTGAATGTCACTGAGTTTACCTTTAGAATTGGAATGAGGCTTGAGGCTTATTTACGCAAAATAGTTCCTTTTCCTCTAATATGGTTTAGGGGAGCGATATTCAAATTCTTGCTGACTCTCACGTTATATTCGTGACCGGGTGCTGTCCGTGTGAACTGGCCTACTCTTGTCAAGTAATGACATTTAATAATTTTAATGTATAACTTCTCGTGCCATATTGTTTTCATGTTCTAATGACATAATTTGTTTTATATCAATGATTGTATGTTGACGTTATTAACTAATGATGTTTTTTTTCGCAAAATACATGTACTCGTATATGTAATTAGTTAATTACTATTTTATGACTATCCGAAAGAGAGATCTTCTATACGTTGTCAAATATTTTGGAATAAAATCCAAAGGATTTGAAACAAGAATAAAAACGAAAAAAAATATGAAAAGTAACAGAAAGGGATTTGAAAGTTATTGGCATAGTGAGGATTCGCCATTTTGTTTTTTTTTTTAATGTCGTCGCACAATCTAACCTGTGTTTTTTGGATAGAGGACCTATAGAAGAACGTGTCACGTTTCTGAGATAATATAGAAGTTAAAAACAATCAAAATTTTAATGGAATATATATATATTCAATTATCTCCGTAACGTGACGTTTTAGGAAACGATGTTATATGACAGTTTTTGTTTGTCTGTATGTCCCCTATCCAAATATATAGGTCTCAATGTGCGACGTCATTTTGAAAAAAATAATATGACGGACTCCAGTATGCCAGTCTCCATACAAAAATTTTCAAACCCCTTTGCATTCAGTTATTCCCTATGATCTGTTTGTTGCCTGCGGCTATGCCCGCGTGTATGTCGAGGGTGCGTGGTGCGCGAGCAGAATCTTTGAAATAGGATGAGTAGTTTCGGAGATTACCCCTTACATCCGAACTTACATAGGTACTTGAAAACTTTACCTCTTTAAAATCTTTATAAGTATATGTGTAATTTGTCTCTAAATATTATTAATTTATTTTAAAAAATGAAGTAGCCATAATTGCTAGGGTTACATAACATTACAGATCATGCAGGTGTTTAGAAGTTACTATTTATTTATTTATTGACGTACATAAAATTCCAGTGTGTGTTTGTAATTTTTCTTCTCCTAAACGGCTTGATCGATTTTAATGAAATATTTTTGGTACTTATGAGGTCACCTGGATGGTTCTCAGCTATAGTTGAACCCAGTAGATGGCGCTGTTGTCGAGAACCAGTTTTATTTGAGCGGGAACGAAGTTGTGGGGATCCACCAGTATTAGTATTTATTATAATTTGAAGTCAACGCCTTCAACTGAGACGTTTAGTTTACAGCTTCTTGTATTTATATTCCCCGAGGAAAGATGCCAAGTTCACGTCTCTCTAAACGTTATAATTAATAAAAACCAATATATTTTAAACTTTTTCTGACACCTTTACTTTAGCTATTTATTTTAATTATTCCCAATTAATCTCAATCACTTTTCTAAAGAAGATTTTTTGTAAGAAAGATTCTATGATACACAAGTTTTAGAACGAACCAAATTTCATATTCATACATAATACCAGGCCTGTCGCATGTAGATATGAAAATGTACCTACGCCGCGCTCTATATACGCCACGCGGCCCCCTGCATGGGGCAAGTTCAGTAGTAGGAAGAGAGAAGAGTTACGCGATAGAAAGAGAGGCATCGTGTGGGTGAACATAACTGTAGGTAATTAGCCCTGTGCGGATAACCTAAATTGCACTTTGTTGTGTCGTAGCAAGAATCGCCATTTATTGAAATGATTTTACGAAGTGAAACTTCAACCACAGATTACTAAATAGTTACTTCGTAATCAACGTAGTAAATAGTCTTTCTTTATTCTTTGATAATACATTAATACAAAAACACTACAGGAATAGGGATGGCTGTCTTAACTTCCCTAAAAGTAAAGATGAAAGTCGCCCAGGAAATCACTTCTATACTTACTGGCACAATGTAACTTAGCAAATAAAAATGGTTACATATACAGGATGTAACAAAATTGGTGTAGGTCCCGTTAATTAGGGCTTCTACTCATAATACTGAACAACTTTTGTTCTACAAGTTTGCTGAAATTGCAAAAAAAAAATTTGAGCTCTTCATCTGATTGACCAATTTTGTGCATTTTTGTATGGAGCGTCGAACTTTTTTGCGAGTTGACTACGGGTTTCTTGGGGAAAGTAGTTCAGTATGATGAGTAGAAACCCCCAGTTAACGGGTTCTACACCAATTTTTTGCAGCCTGTATATAACTTTAAAATAAAAATTTAATAAAAACATGACTGCATCAAAACATTACCCCTCTGTTATGAAAAGTCCGGTAAAATGTATCCTACGTGACTCACAGGATCTTCGATACCTCGCACTCTCAAATCCATCAAGCCGTTTAGAATATATCGTGGAATAAAGAAACATACAAACATACATAATGTTAGACCTGAAAACATCACACTTCCTTTTGTAGGCAGTCGTTTGAAAATGTATGTACATACTATTTGTGATATACCAAATTCTGAATTCCATTTCTCCTTGTCCATAGCCAACATACCAGAACACGAGCTCCCTCAACGAGAAGATTATCCCCGTGAAATACTCCAACAGCAGCTCCGGGTATGGTGGCCATACGCCAGGGTACAATACGGGACAGTCCGGCTACGGAAGGACCACTGGCCGTGGCAACCTCTCCGAGTTGGACACTTTACTCGACGACCTGAGCAACGCGCGGTACGGCAACTATGGGGACAAGGCGTACAATGAAAGAACCGGTAAGAAACGTTATTATCATACGTCAACTACGGCTCTGGTTACGATGGTCACTCGCCGGGGTTTAACACCGGTTACGGAAGAACCAACTTTTCCGAGTTGGACACCCTACTCATTGACCTGAGCAACGCGCGGTACGACAACTATGGGAACTGAAGTTTACTGAAAGAACTGGTAAGAAATATTATTTATATAACATACCTACATAAACTGCAGCTCCAGCTATGGTAGCCACACGCAGAATTACACTGAACATCCGGCTACGGAAGGACCACTGGCCGCGGCAAACTACTCGAAGACCTGAGCAACGCGCGGCACGGCAACTGTGAGAACAAGGCGTATAATGAAAGAACCGGTGAGAAACTTTGTTATCATCCATCATAAATGTATGTTAACTGTAGCTACAACCACAGGACAGTCCAGCTATGTAAAGACCACCGGCCGCGACGATCTTTCCGAATTGGACACCGTATAGACCTGAGCGACTTGCGGTACATCAACTACGGGAACAAGGCGTCTAACGAAAAAAAACCGGTGATAAACATTATTTATTATCATACATAAACTACAGCTCCGGCGGCCACACACCGAAGTACAACACTGGATAGTTCGGCTACGGAAGGACCACTGGCTGCGGCAATTTTTCTGACCGTCCTCTATGACCTGAGCACCGCGCGTTACGGCAAATAGGGAATAGGGCATATAATGAAAGAACCGGTGAGAAAAAATATTAAAATATTAGTAGCTTTTCGTAGATACCGTTTTTATGATTGTATTTAAGTGAGCACGGTGCGCGAGCCTCGTGGATTGAAGTTTTCCCAGATCCCTCGCGAAACATGGATTTTTCCGGTAAAATATTCTGTTATTCTCCGCCCTTTACTTTAGCTCTGCCATTTCAGCGAAATCCACATTGGCTACGGCATCCTGTCCGGTTCGCGTTTTAAAGTGTTGAATGTATGCTAACGATTTAGCAGCCGTAATACCTTGGGATCATGTAATAATAAAAAGTATGTACATGTGTAGAACAGATTGCCGTTAAGGTAGTAAAGTTCTTGAGAGGTGACCGCGCACTGGAATACGTAACATAAGGCTGACTCCCACTTGGTGGACCGACGATCTGGTGAAGGTCACGGGAAGTCGTTAGATGCGGGCAGCGCAGGACCGTTCGTTGTAGAAATTCTTGAGGGAGGCCTTTGTCCAGCTGTGGACGTCTTTCGGCTAGTATGATGATGATATGGACAGGTTAATAAAAAGAAACTGCGATTTAAAGTGTAGGAGTAGACGAGGAGGAGATTCTGAGTGTGAGGTAGCGGTTGAGGCGTAAATATTACTTTCAAATCATGTATAACTGGCTGGCATGTAAATTACCTCTTTTCGAGATACTGTCACACCCCGGACACTCCATACAAACGAGCGAGAAATGATATACATATATATAACTGACGTATCTATAGGCAAGAATGCAGGTAGGGTTGAATCACACCGGCGGTATTGGTCACGAATGTTTGTTAGTTATTTACTGCATGCACACTGCAAGATATATATACTGTGCTGCAAGCAACAATCAACAGTTATCTTACATGATTAAGTAACTTACATGGATAACATTGTTCATTTGTTCTTCAAACACAGGAGCTTTTGTCCGTGAAACAATCTCATTTAGCAACCTACAATAATAGTCAATCTCAATCTATAATTCCGAGATCACATTTTATAATATTACACCACTAGTTATTTCTATACAACTCATACTTTCACACCATCTAATCAAATTATTACAAACAATAAATAAAACGAACAAAATATCTCACAAGCCACAATAACAAACTGATATCTGACATATGAAAAACATAAAGGAACTACATTTCTAAAAAAAAAAGATACAGCTAGTATGAAGTTTCATAGGAACTGATTGTTCTTAGATTTGGTCGTATAATATTGGTGGTCAGCCAATCATGATACGAGGCATCTCAGCGCCGCGGCCGCCTATTGGCGTCGAGCGATGAGCGGCGCGCAAAGTAAATATAAGACGTGACGTTAATCGCGCATGCGTAGTTCGTCCTTTACGTTCGGTAACTAGTTGCTTTTTATTCCGGTGTACGAAATCACAGCGGCGCGCAAAGTGAATATAAGTGACGTTTATCGCGCTTGCGTAGCTCGTCCTTTACGTTTGGTACCCAATCTACATCCAATCTGAGTGACGGGGGGGTGAGGTCGAATTTAGAGAGCTTCAGGGAGTGTCCATACTGTACGTTAGTACTTATATATATACTGTGATACTGTATTGAAAATACTTAATAGTGTAATGAAAGATCTGTCTCTCTTTTCGTATGGTGAGAAGGTAGACCTTTTATACAAGGTGTAACAAAAATGGTGTAGGACTCGTTAACTAGGGTTTCTACTCATCATACTGAACAACTTTCCCCAAGGAATTCATAATCAGCTGATCGATTTGTATGTAGAGTTAAAATAGTTTTTTGCGATTTTAGCAGTCATAGAACAAAAGTTGTTCAGTATTACTCTAATTTTGTTACAACCTGTATATATATGTGACCGTATTTCACATAGTCATAAGAATCAGAGACGTGATGATTACGCACTGATGATAAAGTATATGTACTGATGTGAGTGTCACTTATACAGATAATGTTTAAACGAAAACAATATAATTCACTTTTCAAGCGACTTCCAAAAAGGAGGAGGTTCTCAATTCGACTGTTTTTTATGTGTGTTACCTCAGAACTTTTGACTGGGTGAACCGATTTTTATTATTCTTTTTTTATTTGAAAGCTAGTGCTTTCCGAGTAGTCCCATATAAATTTTATTAAAATTGGTGTAGTACTTTATTAGAAAATTAACAAAAACCAAAAATAATAATGAAAAAATGTACTAAGTTGTTGCGATGGAAGTCTGTTTTTTAACGTGTTTAGCGTTTTCAATTATATTTGAATGAACTGGCTGATGATAAAGTGGTAGCACCAGGTGTCTTTTAATATGAATCATTCCCACGCCGCGCGTGTCATTTGTACAAAAAAATAAAAAGAACAGATAGCTTATTTATTAACAAAACAGTAACTTAACAAAAGCAGGTTCTTTACTTTTCACGCGTGATGTAGAGTCAGAGTTCTTATTGGTTCCTTAATTGTATACTAATTGTATGACTAACAGCAGAAATGTAGGAACAGCTTCAATTGTAGAGCCATTAGCAGATTTAGTCCTGTTTCATCTTCAGTGAACTACGGTGAATATCTACTGCTAGCCAATACATTGAATAATATTTGGCAAAAAATATGTATTGTTCTTGTAATTGTCCTCGTAAGTGTTTTCTGTTATTTTTTGGCGTTGAGTCAATTTTGAAAAAGTTTCTGTAGTAAGGTCTACTGAAATAGCGTCTGATATTGGAAGGATACGTGATTGAATGATTGATTTATTTATTTAAGAGCCCATTGGAGTTCATAAATCCCATACAAACGTAATCTTTGATTAATTTGTAACTAAATAATCGATTTTGAAATAATTTTATATCGATAATCGGATGACGCATATCTGTGTCGGTATTGCATTACTTTTTTGAAAAAACGAAACAGGAATTAATTTATTAACTAATAAAAGTTTTCCGATTTTTACCTCGAAAACAGGTATTTTTCACTGAGCTCGTTAACTATGATAGAGAACGTTCTTCAAAAAAAGATTTGCGGTACCGACATAGATATACGTCATCTGATTATCGATATAAAATTATTTTAAAATCGTTTGTTTAGTTAACAAATGAATCAAAGACTACGTTCGTATGGGATCTATGAACTCCAGCGGGCTCTTAAGTTTATTGTGCACAAATACAAAATATAACAAACAGACGTAGAAGAAAGTTATACAATGGGTAATACTTATAT
Organism: Coleophora flavipennella; assembly: GCA_947284805.1. Lineage (NCBI taxonomy): Eukaryota > Metazoa > Arthropoda > Insecta > Lepidoptera > Coleophoridae > Coleophora > Coleophora flavipennella. Next base: position 1,941,965 of record OX369285.1, on the reverse strand, counting down.
TCAAATTTTTGTATCAAAAATTTGAGTGTGTTCGGCTGTGGCAGCCGGCAGCACCTCGTCTGATGGTAAGTGAAGATGCTGCCGAGAGTGTATCACGCAAGCCAAATAATTCCTATTTAATGTGCTCTCGCCTTCAAGGCTCTTAATGCATATGCACTCGTCCCTGACCTGCTAGACGACAATGAAGGCGTCTCTGCTCTGGTCAAGTTAAAGTCAATCTAAATAAATTCATTAGCGAGCCATTCCTTCACAAACGCACGTAGCTACACGGGCGCTTTTTTATCACGCTGCACTGTGCTGGCAAAAGTATCAATCATAGCAATCAAACTATCATTTATAACGTTACTAACAGATACGTATCTGATGAAAACCACCATTGGTTTATAAATAACATTCAAATGATGAGTAACACTATGATCGGAAACCCATCTTGATGTGTTTGTTTTGGCACAAGCAAGCTGTTCCCTCACCTTCCCGAATAGTCTCATCAGCTCATCGATGAACTGAACTGTTTGCTTATTTTCAATGGTTTATGTATTACGATTGTGATCTGCTAAATGTAACTTACTCTTGAATACTAAGATTCGCGTTTTATGTATATCTTATGGGGAATAATTGAAAACGCTAAACACGTTAAAAAACCGACTTCCATCGCAACAACTTAGAATAGTTTTGTAGTATTATTTTTGGTTTTTGTTAGTTTTTTAAAAAATGAACTTCGCTGGTTTTGATAAAATTTATATGGGACTAACTTAAGACCATACTCTATCGACTAAAAAAAAATAATGAAAATCGGTTCGCAATCTGCGAAGATATCGCGTAAAAAACGTACAGTCGAATTGAGAACCTCCTCCTTTTTGGAAGTCGCTTGAAAATTATTCCATGAGGACTATGGTGTGATTGTGTTGTAAATATTTTATTAAAGCATTACTGTTTGTAGCTCAATTTTATATCCCAGAAATTCTATCCATAGATTTTCAACCCCTCGTGTGTTTAAATAATAAATGACGAACGGCATTCGTCGTTGTTTTGTCATAGTGTTTGTTTGAAGTTTCATTCACCTGAAGAGTTGCTTTTACAACGTTCAAAAGATTTCACATTTTCTGCAGTTTCTACTTGATGTATGGGAAGTGTGTGAGTGTGTTTACTATTATTGTTCTGGACGACCATAGACAGGGCCAACCATTTACCTTGAACGATAAGGGTCCAGTCACACGGTCTGCATTGCGACTGCAAGCCAGCTGTAAATTCGCAGTTTAGATGCAGTTTTTCTAGTTAGTTGCGCTTTAACTGCATCCAAAGTGCGATTTTGCAGCTGGATGCAGTCCGTGTGTCTGGACCCTAAAGACTTTGCTTAATGGTGAGTTTTCAACCGACTTCCAAAAAGGAGGAGGTTCTCAATTGCTTGTCGTGTGGTCCCATATAAATTTTATCAAAATCGGTGTAGTACTTTATTAGAAAATTAACAAAAACCAAAAATAATAACGCAAAAATGTACTAAGTTGTTGCGATGGAAGTCGGTTTTTTAAAGTGTTTAGCGTTTTTAATTATGATTTAAGTGGTCCTAGATCAGTGGTTGAGTCGATCACGCAGATTAACTGACCTGAAGCATGGTCGATACCTATACTTGACTGTTAGTGGCATTTTTCTCGACAGTTTCCGTTCTTCGCAAGGCACTTTAACACGTTGGTTCCAGTTGCTATCAATAGATGTCAGTATTTATGCTGTATCCGATGCCGTATAGGCGGCTTGATATACTTCTGATAGGAGGCTTCGCCACTAGCCCTACAAACTCCACCAACCCGGACTTGGCCCTCGTGTGTGGAGTATGGCCTAACCTTCTCAGGTTTGGGAAGAGTTTATAAAAATGTATAAGAGTAGGTGAAGTTGAAGTGACCTGGGGAAGGTCGCAGGAAGCCGCTGGATATGCGGGCAGCGCAGGACCGGTCGTTGTGGAACTCCTTGGGGGAGGCCTATGTCCAGCAGTGGACGTCTTTCGACTGATATGATGATAAGAATGGGTATTATATAATAGTATTAAATTCTAAAGTTATAATAAATGTATATAGGATGTTAAGTAAAATAGAGATTATTTTTTGAGAGGGGATTCTTTCTACTTATGAAACAGACCACCTTTTTATACAATTTTGCTGCTAGATACCCATCGAAAAAAGTTTTTGGTTTTGTATACAAGGTTGGCAAATCAGCTAATCGAGTTTTATGAGGTCTTTTTTTTTGCAATGTGAGCAAAGCTGCAGAACATTCAGTTTTTTGAGGAGAAAAAGTCCGTTAAAATGTTTAATTTTACCTAACAACTTGTAAATTAGAGTATTTTATTAAGATATTAATTTTAAGTAGTCTCTAAGTACTTGGGCATATAATAGTCGTGTATGTGTCGCAGCCGTTATGTAGAATCCGTCGGTTTGCAAAACAGCGGATTTTGCGCCGCTTTGTAAACTAGTTACTGAGTAAAAAACTCAGAATAAAACCGATGATTTCTTCTTCTGCGAAGCGTTCTTCTCTTTGACTGTATAATCAATCAAACCTGACCAAACCTAACGTCGTTCGCTTCGCTCGCTTATTTATATTTTTTTACTTAGTAATTTTAACACAAACCACATACAATGCGGCGTACATTATTTCAACCACATTGCAATCCGGCTGAACGTTATGTCGCCGCATTACAAAACGCCAGCGTTTTACAATTCGGCGATATTCAGCGCGCTGTTTTGCAAAACAGCGGATTATACGTTACGGCTTCCACATATTTATGTATCTCAATAGAGATAATAAAAAGATAAAAAAAAATATAATAATAATAATTTATTTAATTTTTACTTTAAACACTCGTGCATGCATGATTGAATACTTGCACCTAGAGTTAGGTAATTAAATCATCCTATATTTAATATTTTAACTTTTCTATTGATTTACATTATTTAAGTCACAATGTACAAAATAACTGTATTTAGTCTTTTCCCACCTGACGCTGTAAAAAAATACTAAAATGCATAACTCAAATTATACGGTGTTTGCAAGAACACCACGCTTCATTTCCCCCTGCTGGCACCATGAGACTAGCACCTGTCATCATGGCGACTTGATGACTTCCCATCGGGCTCCCGACGTTGGCGAGTTGCCTAATTAGTGTAACTGATTCCAACAATATTTATGTATTCCTGTTTGTTACGTTTTGTTCGAAGTTCGAAGGCTATGCTGATGTGGTTGTTAACATGACAGTGTTTCATTACAGTTGTGCGAATATGTTATCTATATTATAGAAAGAAAGAAGAAGAAAAAAAGAAAGAAATGAAGTTTAACGGCAAAAAAAAATTTGAAAAGTTATAGAACCTAAATGAAAAAAAAAATACTACCTACTGTAGCAAGTCGGGTTAAAATAAAGAATTAAAATAATCAGGAGACCCGACTGCTACGAATACGATAGAATTTTGTATAAGACCTAAACGTTAAAGATTTTTTTTAAATGAAAAGAATATAGCGCGAAAAGGTCAAGAAATATAATTGGACTTATATACCTGGGTATTAAAAATTGTCATCGCTCGTCTTAAAAAAACTTAAAAATAGCATGGGTACAAATGGGTAAAAACAGATGGAAAATGGGACAACTCCTTATTTCTCGTAATATTATAAATGTGTTTGTTTGTTACATTTTCACGCTTCAACACTTGGCATGCAGGTATCCTGTGCCACTGGACCTAGGCTATTTTTTATCCTGTGAAAATAGCATAGTCCGATGCAGTTCCCGAGGGAACTGAAAAATACTCTTTTTTTGGTCAATTTCTTGTACAACGGAACATTTTTTACACAGGGATGGTTGAGGGGGTGGGAAGTGACATAGTGAATAACCCAATATAGTTCCTGAGGGAACTGGAAAAAACTCATGTACACGCTCGTCATCCGCGCACCGGTCAAAGATAGTCATAAAAACGATGTCCACGCGGGCGAAGCCGCGGGCAAAAGCTAGTAAATAATAATTATTTTTTTAAACAATTTGAACTTAATACTAGGGCGCTGCAATCCGGTAAGATCGATGAAAACACACCAAAAAAAAATTAATACTGCCCTGAGTGGTGGGCGTGGCGGTCGTGAAGATTGCGACCCTGGCGTCGTATGCGGAGTGCTGGTGAGCACTAAGGCGACTCGCTGAAGCGCTCGGAGACGGCTCAGAATTAGCCGCTGACCGCAAGCTGTTGGTGCCTCATTCCCCAGGCAAACAGATCAGCATACAGATTAAGTCCCAAAGTTGCGCATAAAAAAATTCCAATATGTAGCAAGTTTTGCTACACCACTATTAAGGGATTTATCCAGATTGACTTGATTGGGTTATTTTACTAATGCCCATTGACTTGCCCCATGGGGGATTTGTAGATAGAAAGTTCACAAATCCCCATCACATTTTAACCGCGTTCGTGGAGTAATGGTTAGTCCATTCGCTTCACACCAAGAGGTCGCGGGTTCGATTCCCGGCGGGGTAAACTTTTAAGACTCGGTTTAGTTGGTGGTAGGGCATTTTTATAGCCCGCCTGGCTAGCTACCACCATCTTATCTAAGTCTTGCCGCCAAACATCAGTGTTAACAGTAGCATTGATGTGTTCCGGCTTGAAGATACTATAGCCAGATCGCCATTGCTTCCATCTTCAGCCACAGATTACCTTCAGCGTCATCGTCACACCGTCAGGTGAGATAATGCCAAGTGCTTATCAATTGTGGATAAAAAAAAGACTTAAAAATTAAAATACAAACTACATACATTGAATGTAATGACTATAATGACTGACTCGGTGGTTCAGTGGTTAGTGCCCTTGACTACTGATCCGAGGGTTGTGGGTTCGATCCCCACCCAGGGCAAGCATTTGTGTGATGAGCAGATTTGTTTGCTCTGTGTCTGGGTGTTAAAATATATCTATATATGTATGTATTTAAACGTATATAAGTATGTATATCAGTCTCTGGTAACCCATAACACAGGGAATCCTACTTTGGGGCCAGATGACCATGTGTGATTTGTCCCAGAATATTTATTTATTATTTAATCACAGCAATTTTTATACGTAATCAATAACAATTAGGTACCTACCTACTGTTAGACTCTTTGATTACCTAATAAAATCACAGAACAGTGTTTGAAATTGTAAGTAGACGCTGCCGCTGGACAATAACGATTTAACCATCTGAAACTTACTGTAACGTCTTCCAACAGGTGCTTAATAGTATAATAGTTAATAGGAGTACAGAAAGTCACGTGTTCTATTGATGGATACCTATACATGTTATATTGATGGATATCTATATAGGGTGTTAAAAAAACACGATTGAAATATTAAGGGGTTACTCAGAATCGAGTATAGAACGCAGAAAAAGATATATGAAAATCTATCGCAAGAAAACAGTTTCATACAAACCGAGAAACTAACAAGACGAACATCGTAGGTATAATGCGTAAAAGGATATTGTCCTTCCATGTATTCCAAGTTTTTTATGCTTACTGCCTACCGGGTCAACGAACGCACGGGCATTTACCTATAGATATGGTTACGATGATGATTGGTATGAAAAGTGGTTCCTTCTGTTAAATTTATCATTTTTCGATGCTCTTGAAAAATATTTTTGATAATGCCATCGTTACGCCATGCCATTTTTTTAAAATGTGAACGAATGTCGAACACTGATACTAAATCTGTGAGACTTTAGGCACTTGTTTCCGGGCTGACTTAAAAAAAAAACAATTCATGAATAATCTTACTGCATATCATCCTAATGGTTCAAAATCGGCTTTATTTTATGTGCATTATGGCAAGTATTGACTCATACTAACATTTTGTCATCTTTTGTCATAGATGGGTACGCGCGCACGAACGGTGCCACCAGCCCTGCGTCCGCGCGCCCTACTGTTGATTCGCTACTGGACCAGCTCAGCACCGACGTGCCTAATGGGTAAGTAAAGTAACCCAGTAGTCAATATCTGCCTGCTGGTCCGAGGGTTCGAATCCCACCCAGGGCAAACATTCGTGTGACAAACAGGTTTGTTTGCACTGTCTGGGTGTTTGATTTTAAGTGTTAAAAAATCACAAGTGAGAAATATAAGGAGTTACTCTGTATCTAAAAAACACCATATAAATCGTCATCGTAATTCATACCATACAAAAAAGTGAATATATCCACTCGTTCGTTGACCCGTTAGCCAGTAGTCATTCAAAAACTTTAGAACTTTAACGGAAACGAAGGTGTACCCAAGGTATCGCGCGCACAGGCGGGCGAACGACCTCACAGCAAGCTATATCTACCTACCGATTTTATTCTTTATAGTTTCTCGGTTTGTATGGGAAAGTAAAACTTTTTTAAGATAATTTTTTAAATATTTTTTTCTACTCCCATTTGGTAATTTGCTATTAGATAACCTTTAATCATATCACAAAAGTATCTCAAAACTTTTTTTTTATCTCAAAAAAGGGTTTCTACGCGGCCTTTCTAACCCCTGTGAATCATGATTCATATGTCTGTCTGTCTGTCTGTTCGTTTGTTAAAAAAAATGAAATCCATAGTTTTTTCAAATATATGGTTGGATATGACATGATATCAAATTTAAAGACTTGTTGTGGGATTAAATATGTTTTTTTAATATTTTTTTAGTTCATCATCATATCAGCTAATATACGTCCCCACCGAGGGGCTCGAGCCTACCCTGAATTAGGGCGATCGGGCATTAGTCCCACGCGGGTCCAGTGCGGGTTGGTCGACTTCACACACAACCTGCGAGTTTCTCCGCAGGCGTGTGCAGGTTTCCTCACGATGTTTTTCCTTCACCGTAACAGCGTCGGATAAACCAGCAGGATTCAAACCACGACCTGGACAGGAGGTGGCGGCCCAAGCCGTTACACCACCGACTTTTTTAACCGAATTTTTTAGTTCATAGTTTAGAAAATTTTAAAAACTAGCTGACCCGGCGAATTTCGTTCCACCTTACACTACACTACCCTACCCTACTCTACCCTACCCTACCGTACAATACACTACACTACACTACCCTACCCTATACTACCCTACAAAAGAACCTTCTTCTGACAATAACGAACTCAACAAAAAAGGAATTAGCGAAATCGGTCCAGCCGTTCAAGTGTGATGCGATGACCAGAAGAAATAGGGGTTATATAGATAGATGCATGAAATTTCAGAATCCCCCCTTACCTAACTATGAAACCACTAAAGCAAAACTTTTGAAATGAAGAAAAGGGATTTATAGCCTAGAATGTTAAGTCTTAGGATTTTCGTTTAGATGTTCCTGTGAACTGTAAGAGAGACCCTATAAATCTCCGGAAAACGGAATAGTACGAAACTCTTCACGCGAGTCTGACTCGCAGATGAACGGTTTTCTTAGTGCACACCTCACGTGAGATGTCTTTTAAAATATAGTAGAGTTTCCTAAAACATATTTTTATCAAATGTACTATTTGTAAGATATAGACCGCCAAAGTCGTTATCTAAAAGATTCACAAATGTCCGGCTCCGATTTGATTTATTTAGTTATATTATGTTAGAGAGTAGTCTAAAATAACAGATTCGTAATTTTTTAAATGCCCTAATTCAACCTATTGGGAGAATTTGTCATCTAAACTACTTCTTTCTTTCCTATCGTGTGGCACAATTAACCGTGCTATCCAAGGGATAGACGGCGATTGCCTGGTGTTGCACTTGGTATCACCCACGGTCACGTATAGGGCATTTTTAAGGGCCTCCTTTTGGGAAAGACTTCGTAGGTCAATTAATAATACCATCTTGAGATCGATCTACGACGGGATGAAGGGCCCAATATTTCTACATGCATTGGCTTAATGTGCATCGGGGCGACAACATGAAATGACTGTCTAACAGGTGTCTTATTGTATTTCTTTGTATATTTTGTGTTTTTTAATATGTGATATGGGTTTTTAGCTGCATCACACTTGAACGGCTGGACCGATTTCGCTAATTCCTTTTTTGTTGATAAAACCAGGTCCTTAAAATAATATTCATGTCGATCTGAAAACGATATTTAATTTATCACTAGGGATACAGGAACAATTATATATGTCTATTATTATTGAATGAAACCATTAAAGAAGCTTTATCTTCTTGTTTTACAGTAAAACTACAACCAAAAATGAAGTAAACAAAATGTTCAAAATAAAACACACTATTTGAATTAATTTTACATACCTCATTTGATTTAAATGTCCAAACATGATTTTACAACCCTTTCTCCACCCAAATCAAGGTATTACAGTAATTTTGGAAATAAAGTAATAGATAATTTTGGATTACAATAATATTTGTCACAATGTCTTGATTAAATGTCAAAACGTCAGAGCCAACAAAGTTGTGGACGCTAGGTGGCGCTGAACTCGTGCACAGAGCCAATAGAACCACGACTTCCCAGACAGGAATTAGCGGCTCTAGCCAATACGCCTCTGACGCTCATACACTATGTTATTATTTCACTCCTGAAGCTAACCGTCTGCACTAAAAAGGTACGCTGGTTGCCAAGGTACGTTTAAAGTACATTCAACGTAAAAACGTATGAGAATCGTAAGTTTTCATACCTTCAGGCAACACTGAGTAATCTGTGCTATAATCGAGTTTTTTTGGCGGGAATAGTGGTGAACGCATTCGTAGTTTTATTTTATTGTTTTTGCGTTATATTCTGCTTGAATTTTGCTTCAAGAAGAGGTATTTGGAGAAAATCGTCTGGTGCACGTGAGCAATGTAGAAAATAGAAGGCGTCTTTTTTTTCACAATTGGTAAGATCTTGGCTGTTGGCATCATCTCACCTGATGGTAAGTGACGACGATGCTGAAGATGGAAGCGATCTTACCAAGATTCCCCAACGCAATAGAGAACTGGCTATCTTATCTTCAAGCCGGAACACATCAATGTTGTTGTTGTTATGTTTGGCGGCAAGACTTAGATAAGATGGTGTTAGCTATCCAGGCGGGCTTGAAAAAAGGCCCTACCACCAACCAAACCGAGTATTACAAGTTGACCCCACCGGGAATCGAACCCGCGACCTCCTGGTGTAAAGCGAATGGACTAACCATTACGCCACGGAGGCGGTTAAGTTAGGTTAGGTTAGCCACTCGGGAAGTTTCGGGGCTACCGCTTGGTCGCTTGTATTTACCCGACGTGTTACCCTAAAAAAATACCCCCATTTTATTGTAAGGGTAAACCCAAAATATTTTTTGACAAAGTTTATTCCGTAACCCATAAAACAAACACACTTGTAAAACCACACCAAATTTCACCTGTATAGCTGTAATAGTCTAAGCAAAACGGCTGTGATATACGAATAGACAGACAGACCGACATGGCGAAACTGTTTGACTAGGGAGCCATACAGATTTTCTGGCGTTTAAGGCTTCTTTTGGCATTGTTTCTTTATGTGAATTACCATGTGCTCACTCACTCACTGGCTGACTCGGCTATAGTGGCAAAGAATACTAACTATTGCGACACTGAGTCTATACTAATAGTAGAGACTTGGAGAGCAATCACGTAATATGTACTTACTAACAAAATAACACCTTGCTCGTTAGTTATGTGTAAGTATGTCTAAAAATACTCCGAGCTTTATGGGTTGTTTTACGAGTAATTTCACAGACATTGAATGATTTTATGTATGACTGTTGAGCTATTGTTTCTGACCACAAATTGCCCAGTAAGCATTGGGATACCCACATCAAAGTAAAAAAAAAGTCGTAGAATTTGTTGTCAGTTGTCAATATAGTGTGCCACAAGTTTGTATATTTTAAGATTAAAGTGTGTTTCTATGTGTTACATAGTATTATGTGTGGTATTATGTACGTACATGTAACCTTAGAGTTTCTTTACTTTGTCTAGAGACGAAATATTTTTTATACCATTCATCACATCAGGTCATCTATAAGGTGTAAAAAAATTAGCTGAAACTATTTTAACTGGTGCTTCTACCCATGAAATGAACAACTTTCCCCATGGAACCCATAGTCAAATCGCAAAAAAAATTTGGCTCTCCCATACTAACTCGATCAGCTGATCAATCAGCCAAGTTAGTAATGGGAAGTTCAAATTTTTTTTTGAGATTTGACTATTGGTTTCATGGGGAAAGTTGTTCAGTTTTATGGGTAGAAGCACCAGTTAAAATAGTTTCAGCTAATTTTGTTAGACCTACCGACGCTCTCAACTGGTGGATCTAGAGTAGATATTAGGTAGGTCGCAGTCACAACACCGCCAGATATCAATGTAATATCTGTCTGCAACCAATTAACAAAATTCTGGCTTTCAGTTGCTAACACTTATCCCTGCTCGTCTGACGAAGCCATTAAAGTCCTCCTCCCCTTCATTATTTCGAACTTATGTGAAGTGGGATTTTCTGCCTTAGTTTCTATTCAGACTAAATACAGAATTAAATTGGACGTTTCGAATTCACTGCGATTAAAAGTGACTAAAATCGAAGTCGACGACAAAGCTGTTATGACAAGAAACAGGCAACATTAATGCATCCTTCTTATTAAAATATCACATAATTTTTATTTTCCGTCATTAAGATACATTTAGATATGTTTAGTTTGTTTTCTTTATTTCTTAACTGAACAGTCCTTCGTATAGTTACAATATGTATTGATAAAATGTTAGGCAAGAGGTGGGTCCCGAAATTTTTTTTGTGAGTCACAGTCCTTTCAACTTTGGAAACCACTGCCCTAGAGAACAATGTAAAATTTTGTTTGTACTTATTGAGGAACCAATCGTCGTTTTTCGAAAAGTTGTGACTTAAAAATATGGAAATTACACTATAGTTTTGTCTCTCTCACTACAGCAAGGAGTATGCCGTACGGCATAGGTCAGGGTTCACCAACTTGTTTCGCTTGGGGTCCGTTTTAAGAAATGAAATGACCATCGCGGTCCGCACAACATTTTATAGAAAAAAATATTTATTAAACAAATGTAATTACGGAAATAACAAAGGTATTTTTTTACATATCAATGAAATTATTTGTAGCGGAGTATCTGTCTGAAGTTTGGAGTAAAATTGGTGCAATCTTTGTTTTCTTGGAAATCGATCATTTCCATCTGCAGAGTAACTTTATCGTATCACTCCCGAAAACAATTTCAGCTTCGTTGCTCCATTCACCATCAGGATGCAGAAGGTAAATGCTGCTGAGGATTTCTACAACATTCACAATTTTCTCAAAGATAATGCGGGGATACATTTTTATTAAATTACGTACTCTGCAGTGCAAGTTGCTGTGTTCTCGCGGTCCGCACAAAATGGGTCGGCGGCGGTCCGGCGGTCCGCCATTTGGCGACCCGTGGCATGGGTACTTCACGTGGGCACAGTATGTATTATATTAGTACTAACGACGTGGAGCAAAAGATCCCATTGGGTCGAAGTATCGCTGCAACTGCAGCCCCCACTTACAAAGATGAGATAAACTTCGTGGGGCCATGTACGTGACATAGAATTTCCCTCTAGATATACAATGTGATAGGGGCGAGTCTTCTAAGCCGTTAAAGGGATAAAGTACATCTAATTTGCAACGAAAAAAGTCATATAAACAGGGGGTTGGAAATCAACGGTTTTCGAGTTAAAGCCCATTTAATTTTCAAATATTGTATGAAAAATGCATTGATTTTTCCTACAATTTTCTATAGAAAAATCATTGAATTTTAATTTTACCATGTTTTCCACATTACTAGTTGTTCGGTGATCCTTTAACATCATTTGAATAAAGTTTATTGGCACGCTACTTAATCGAAAAAATCGAGAAGTGATTTTTCTATCAAAATTGTTGGAAAAATCAATTCATTGTTCATATAAAATTTGAAAATTAAATGGGCTTTAATTCGAAAACTATTGATTTCCGGCCCCCTGTTTTTATGACTTTTTAAAAAAAAATAGATGTACTTTATCTTTTAGCGGCTTGGAAGACTCGTCCCTATCACACTGTATATTATAGAAACTCCTAGCATGTAACTAAATTAAGGAAATATTAAACTGGTGCTTCTACTTTCTACTCGTCACTCTGAAACACTTTCAAGGAATCTTTGTTCAAGAGTGCCTTTACGCATGATTGATATTTTAACGGCTAGTGTGATGCAATGGCAATTCTACTAGCTTCACATCGGGAAATCGCAGGTTTGATTCCCGGCGGGGTTCGGCTTGCTTGATACTAGTGCAACACTTACCATAGCTGAGTTTAGTTCTAAGTGGAGTGAGTCAAAATCTATGTTGACTCTGCGCCTCGGAGATAAAAAGTATTCTGTACGTCGAAAATTGGCGATTTCGATTTGATATTATTGCAATTGACAAAATGAATCGTTTTGACAAAGCTAAAATTTGCATTGTCATCAATTTTTTTGTATTCCAGAAACAGTGTAGGTACTATTTTACCTGTCTTCTTTATTTCTACTTTCTTAGATTTAAAACGTCCAAATGATGGCTGGACAGACGAAATTGGATATCCAATATCCAATGTCCTGATACGCGAAAACAGAGAATTGTTTTATGTTATTTCCTTCCCTCAGTCTTATCTTCTATGGTGGTTTTCAAAAAGCTGTATCTTATCGTATAAGGTGTCCCAATATACCTAGTCGGGTCATAAGTTCTGTCAAACCTTAATATTTAAAATTTTCGAATACTGGCTAGATGAACTTATAAATATAAATATAACGTTTGCGCGTGCCGAAAATAAAAAAGACATTCATTCTCAAATATAGAGTGGTCGAAGGAAGAAGATAGAGTAGCGGTTATCGCGTTGCACCGCTATGGTTACGTGCTAAAAGAGATTTTCAATATTTTAGAAAATAACCCTACGATTTGTTTATCGCACTATCAAACGATTCACTGAAGATCGTAACCTAACCTCGTACAGTTAGGACACCCGCGATCATCAAAGCAGTGAAGGCGCGAATTCAACGAAATCCTGTTCGTAAACAAAAAATCTTAGCTCTTCAGATGGGCCTAAGCAGAACCACGGTCCAAAGAGTGATAAATGAAGACTTGGGACTACGAGCTTATCGTAAGAAGACCGGACATTTTTTGAACGAGAGCGTTTGAAAAAAATTAGGCTGGATAGATCCCGCGCTTTGTTACGGCGGTACGCGGGAAAAAATACCACAAAATTTTGTTTTCGGATGAAAAAATTTTTTACATCGAAGAAAGTTATAATAAACAAAATTTTCAGGTGTATGCCCACAGCAGTGAAGAAGCCAGCACGCGTATTCCGAGGGTTCAACAAGGACATTATCTATCGTCACTCATGGTTTGGCTTGGAGTCTCGTTTTCAGGCTTAACTGAGGTGTTTTTCTGTGAAAATGGTGTAAAAACCAGTGCCGAGGTGAACCAAAATACCGTCCTAACAAACTTAGTGGAACCTTTTTCTCAAACAATGTTCAAAAACAGACATTGGATATTCCAACAGGACTCCGCACCAGCTCATAGGGCACGAAGTACGCAAAACTGGTTGACCGCCCGTGGAATTGACTTTATCGGACATGAAGACTGACCCTCTTCTAGTCCAGATTTAAACCCACTGGATGACAAGATATGGCAACATTTGGAGGAGAAAGTATGCGCTAAACCTCATCAGAATTTGGAATCTCTCCGAGCATCTTTGGCTAAAGCAGCGGCAGAATAAGATATGAATGTGGTGCGTGCTGCGATTGATGATTGACCGTGTCGATTAAGGGCATGTATTCAAATCGCCCTGATTCAGGGTAGGCTCGAGCCCCTCGGTGGGGACGTATTATATGAGCTGATATAATAATAATAAATTCAAAATAGGGGAGGGTATTTTGAATAATGTAAATAAAATTTTATTGTAAATTAAATTACCTTTCGTTCTATGTAAATATCAAAAAGTGTATCATTAATTTTATAAAAAGTTTTTGACAGAACATGACCTGACTAAGTATTTCTATTCTCTATGGTCTGATTTTCAGCATGCTTCGTAACATTTTGAATTAAAAAAAATTGAGCGTTTGGCTGCTTCTCACCTGATGGTAAGTGTCGATGCAGCAAAAGATGTAACACTCGAGCTCAAATAGTGCCTATTCACTCTCGTATTGAAGATTCCTAAATTATACGAACCAGATAATACAAACGACGACGGAAGAGAATTCCACTCCTTAGCCGTTCGCCTAATGAACGATGAAGCAAAACCCTTCGTGCGTATAGGTGGAACATTAACGACAAATGGGTGGAATTGTCCTCCGCGCCTGGTCGTCCGATGATGGAATGGATATGGGGAAATGAGGTCGTGACGCTCCAGGGCACACTCTCCGAAACAAATCATTTAAAACACCAATGGACAGGCGATTTTGCGGCGATGCTTATTTTTAAATATATTTTTTTTTCTAATTTTTGATATTGTTAGCCTCGACCACGTGTCTTCCCTGAAACATTATCATTATGACATATGGATAGCCCACGACGTCCCGCGACTGTTCCGCCTCTCGCTAGCCGGGGCCGTGTGAAATCTGACGTATTTCTGGCCATCCGCAAATAGCCGCGCAACGTCACAGCGTTAGCTTTGAGCGAGGAATCCAACGAGAGCTAAGCTATAATATACCTGCTGCCAAGCAGCAGTGTGCTGTGTTCTGGCGATTAGCGGCATACGAGGCATCCCGTTTTGTTCCTCGATGATTACCAAAGCACTGCTAACTCCTTTTGCCTCTTTTTACAATCTTCTTTTCGAAGCGTATGTAAAGTCACATAATTATTTATTTTTTACTGGCCCATTAGGTAGCCAGGCATATGCCACTATGAGGGCCTCCCAGATCTTCCATGGAGAAGCTAATAAGTGCGTTGTTTATGGACTGACGCCATATGGACACTCTTATACGTCAAAAAACCCCACCGAGTCCACCGACGCATACTCTCCCTACATACCAGTAGGCCAACTTGAGTCCACAGTCTATTCAGAGATTTCTAAATGGGCCTTTTTCAATGAAAAAAAATCGGGTGGGGCTGTGTCGGAGCACCTTGACGTTGTTTTAATGTGAAACATCTAGTTTTGATATCCCTGACTTAAAAAAAAATGTTTGGCTCCGACCTTGCTGGTAGCGCTCTGGGCTTCGCCCTACGCGGAGCTCGGCTTTCGGCCTCGCGGTTTGTTACTTGGTTGCTATGAAGGAAAAATATTCTTTCGTCACTTTCGTTACAGTTTTTCGTCACTTCGGTCACAGTCCAGGTTTTTGACTTAGTACCCCGTACGTATTTGTTAATAAGATTCCTGGCTTGCTTCTCTTAGTTACGTTAGTACTAATATACATACTTTGGCTTAGTACTCTACATTGAGCAAAGCGAACCAGAAATCTGTCTATGTTAAACCTGGCTTAGCTCTTGGTGTGTTCCGCGCTTTATTTTAACAATCTCCTGTATACACTAGGTAGGGAAGGTGGCTATGGGCCATGAAGTAAGGAAGGTTAACATGTGACAGTGACAATGAATTGTTCACCTGTTATGTGGATCTTATTTTATTATTTATGTCGATGTAATAAAGAAGGTTTTTGGGATGTCTTGAATTTTCTCTAGACCATTTTTGTTCGTGAATGTTCTCTTTTTTTGCTCTCATTCCACATGGCAGGGTTCATAAAGCAAAAACCGTGTTATTGTTTAAGACCTACTTACTGCCCCGTCCTTAAATATTCAAGGTGATGCAGATGGATGTTTTCCAAACTGTTTTGACAGAAAAATAGTCTCTTAAATATTTGTTTCAATAAAGAAAGTCGTTAGTCTTAGTCAATATTGAGCCAAAACTGAGCTGAAAGTTGAAAATTACTGCACTAATTTTGTGTGATTTATTTTCTGGGAGCTTCTGTAATGCCAGGTCAGACGAACTGTATGATTAAATAGCCGCCTAGTAAATATTTTGATAAACTAGATTTAGTGACTTAGATACTGAAGATAATAAAAAGGTATTTTGACATAGTACGAGTAAATAAGTAAATGCAAAATTAGAAAATGTAACTGTATCAAATTAGTATAAGTAGATATTTAATTAGTAAAATAGGTTATCCCAATCACAGTCGCAGTTGATTAATGGCTTCCGTTGTTCTAATTTTTTCAAATATTTCGACGTTACAAAATACACTAGAAGTTGTTTTGGCATCGCATCGGATAGGACATCAAAAATGCATGAAAAATATCGATTCTTCAGGCGCTGGGTGAAGTGGTATTGCAGGCATCATTGCTCGATCGATATAGCACATAGCCCTAAGCGCACACGTGCCCACTGCCCATATTACCCAATGACATAGTTTAATTGAGGTGCCATTGAATACAACGGGGCATACGATACGAGTTCCAACCAAGTAGTAGGTAGTGTATAGTAGAAACTAGGATTTCTGTTTTAAATTATAGAAACTTGCTTGAAACTAATGTTCAATAAACGATGGTATGTCTAATCTTTATATTGGGTTAACACGGATTATTACGGGGTACAGGCGGGTGTTTAAGTCTCTAGGTGGACTGCAGAAGGAGCTCAAAGTTTTCGGGGGTCAAGGGGGGCGACGTCACCGGGGTCACAGTAACCATCGTACCATTAAGTAAATAATGGAACGATGGTTACTGTGACCCCGGCGGGTCCCCCCCCCCCCTCGCCGCCCACGAAAAATTTGAGCTTCATCTGCAGTAAGTTTTCGGGGGCGGGGGGGACGCCACCGGGATCACAGTAACCGTCGTACCCTTAAGGAAATAATGGTACGATGGTTACTGTGACCCCGGTTTAGTTCTAATATATATACTTTGCCCCGGGGACATCCCTGAATACCTTGTGCTCCTTCTGTAGTACTCCGTTATGCGGCCGATGTCTAGTTTGCCTAGTACCTCTTCCTTGCTCGTGTCAGTACCAAACTTCTCCCACTTGAGCCTATTCAGCCAAGTTCTTTCGTTATAAGTCCTTTTCACGACAATCTTTCGCTTGAATTCGCCATTCATGTCTGCACGCAACAATACGCATTCTAGCTATAGAAAATATAAATCTTACTTTTACGCCTTTCAAATACCTATTATTATGTAGTTTACAGTCATCATTAAGTATGTGACGTAAACATTTACGTCTTCATTTGGCCTATGCCAAATCCAGACCAAATATAAACTTCTACAGCATGTAGGTAGGTGCGTAGTACAAACTATGAAGGCATAAATTTAGAATGATAAGTATATACTGACTGTATATTCAATCTTTATAGGTAAATAAATAAATAGGTCACAGCAATTATAAAGGAAGCGACTCTCTGTTTGTCAAAAATAAGTGTCATATTTTTCAATACAGAAGCTCGAAAAGTGGTCCTTTATATGCTAGTCAAGTGTGCGCAAAATTGATTTTTGTAATTGGTGTATCAGCTGATCAATTTGTATAAAGAGTTAAACATTTTTTTTCGAATTTTGCAAAGTCGTAGAACAAAAGTTGTTTAGTATGAAGAGTAGAAGCCCCAACTTTGTTACATTAACCCTGTATGTTTATTTAGAGCATAGATCGCTCAGTGCTGTAGTTTAAAATTTACAAATAATTTTAATGGTCACTCGGTCTACACACTTCGAAAAACATTATTCCTATATAATATCAATATATAAGGTCTAACAAAATTAGCTGAAACTATTTTAATTGGTGCTTCAGTCCATGAAACTGAACAACTTTCCCCATGAAACCCATAGTCAAATCTCAAAAAATTGTGAACTTCCCATACTAAGTTGGCTGATCAGCTGATCGAGTTTATGGGAGAGCCAATTTTTTTTTCGCGATTTGACTATGGGTTCCATGGGGAAAGTTGTTCAGTTTCATGGGTAGAAGCACCAGTTAAAATAGTTTCAGCTAATTTTGTTACACCTTATATACCCACATTTACTCGTAGTACTAGACAATTTTGTTTCCAAACAAATGTGCTTGGCATACTCAGTCGCGCGCGTACGGTCGCGCAGTAATTAGTATATGTCATGTCACTTTCCCACCTGGCACCTAATTCATGTTTTGACTATTTAACAGACAGGCGGCTCTTGGCTTCCTGACTTCTCTCATTTCTCTGTGAAATTGTGAATATGGCATTATTGAATAACTAACAATTCCCATCATGGCGCACTGTGGAACTGTCACTTCATGACGTTTTGTCAAACCACTCGTAGAGAACCATATACAAGCCTGTAAGGTCGTATTTTAATTATATACTTTGCTCTAACTAAACGCCCCCAATATAAACTAGTAAATACGAAACACCGGCCAAGCTCGAGTCGGACTCGCGCACCAAGTGTACCGCCACACCTCTACACAATACCTATTTATTTCAAACGAAAATCTTCAACGCGAGTGACAAAAATGCCCCTTTTTTCATTCAGTTCCGATTACTAAGCACGAGTAAGACTCACACTTGACCAGTTTTTATTATTTGTTGTTTTACTTAAGGAGTAGCTTTTGCCCGCGGCTCGCGATCGCAACAATACCCTAACAGATACCAACAATAATAGATATGACTTTTGTCACTCAGGAATAATATAGCTTTCTACTGGTGAAAGATTTTTCGAAATCGGTTCAGTAGTTCCAGAGGTTAGTTCCTTCCTAAAAACAAACTCATAAACTTTACCTCTTTATAAGATTAGTGTAGATTAGTACTACTACTATAATCATACCAAGTTTCACACATTATATGTAACCGTTTTTACAATAGAGCAAAAACAAAAAAAAACCTTAAAAGCTCATTTTCTGTATCACCTTTAATTTTTTATTTCATTTTGTTTTTATTATTTGCTGTCAAATTATTTGCTGAATCAGAAACGAGGAGACATAGATAGTTATCAGAATTGCTAAATTACGTGGCAGTCCGCGGGGCACATAGCTCGTAGAACAGATAGCCGTTGGGGTAGTAAAGTTCTCGAGTGGCAACGGCGCACCGGAAAACATAGCGTAGTGAGGCCTGCCACTTGGTGGACCGATCATCATTTCATGTTGATGAGCTGACGAATGTAGGTATAACTCCTTAACGGTTAGGAGTTGGAGGATAACTCTTTTAATATTATACGTAGAGTAATATGTGCCTATAAAATTTGAGAGTTGCCCTCGATTTCCCTGGAATCCCATCATCAGATCCTGACTTGGTGACAAGGGACCACCCCGGGAGTATACTCTTTTGAAAATAAAAAGAATATTAAAAATCGGTCCACAATTGACAGAGAAAAAGAAACAGTGGAACATAGAACCTCCTCCTTTTTAGAAGTTGGTTAAACAGGAAACTGAATCAGTAAATACTTGTTGTCCTTTAAAACAAATGATCTGCTCTGCTAACCTTACATGCGCAGCGTGAAATTATTTTTTGGCGCATTATCTCGTCTGTCCCATACAAATGTGACAAAATTTTCGCACGACGCGCATGTATGTTCCCGGCTGGTCGTGCGTATGCGCTGCACAAACAAATTAGCGGACGTTACTTCTCAAACGTAAAGGTTAAATAAATGTCAGGACATAATAAACTTGTTGTGTCCAAACGCAGTAGTCTAGTGAAATTATTCATTGAATTGAAGCTATACGTAACATATAAATGTAATATTTTAGAGATCTCGCTTGTAGAATTGATGAGTTTTGGCGACTTGCACCATGCGAACTGAATTAGGTCGTTAATAATGTAGGGAAAATGAATTAATTGCTATTTGACCGTATTATTTAGTTAGCCAACATTATGTAGGTACTACTCGTAATTGCGTTGCTAGTTATGATAAAGTTATGATTTTTATATTTCATACCTAATGGGAATGAATGAGATAATCTTTCAAAAGGTCACTTCAAAGAAAAAGTACAATTACCTGCACTTACAGTATGCTTTTTTTATTCACAATTTTTAAGCCCTTGGAATCATCTCACCTAATGGTAAGTGACGATGATGCCCAACAAGGAATGGGCTTAGCAAGATTCCCCAACTGAATTAGGAACTGACTATCTTTTTTTTATCAACAATTGGTAAGCCCTTGACATCATCTCACCTGATGGTAAGTGACGATGTTGCCAAGGATGGAAGCGGGCTTACCAAGATTCCCTAACGCAATGTGGAACTGGCTATCTTATCTTACTATTATTAATATTTCTTACTAGGTTCGTATTATCTTCAAGCCGGAATACATCAATGCTGTTAACATTGATGTTTGGCGGCAAGACTTAGATAATATGGTAGTAGCTAGCCAGGCGGGCTTAGAAAATACCCTACCACCAACCAACCGAGTCATACAAAGTTAGACTCCGCCGGGAATCAAACCCGCGACCTTCTGATGTGAGGCTAATGGGCGTAACCATTACGCCGCAAAGGCGGTTATGTGTTATCTTCATTCATATCTTACTGCTGTTAACATAATTGCTTGGCGGCAGGACTTAGATAAGATTTTATTTTCCCAAGCCCGCCTGGCTAGCTAAGCCACAGGCTTGGAAAATAACCTACCAACAACCCAACCGAGTCTGACAAAAGTTGAATCCCGGTGGGGTACAAACCCGCGACTTCCTGGTGCGAGCGAGTGGAATAACTACTACGCTACAGATGCGGTCAAAGGCCTACCAGAGAGCATGCCAGACGGTTTAGTAACTTGCGGCGCCGGCGTCTGTTTTTGGCGTAGATGCGCGCCCGTGAGGTAATCTTTTTTAAAAACACTCACCAGTCCTAATAAGTTACTCATTGTTACCAGACGAGCAACATCCACATCTCCTGTGCCTTCTTCCGGAGGTACCCTGCCCAGGGCTGGCACCAAGCACATCACCGTCACAGTCCAAGAAACGGTGGTGGAGCCAGCTCAGCCGCAGCAGCAGCCCCCGCTGACGTCATCAACTACTGTTGCGAGGCATCACCACCACGCGTCTAGTGCTACTAAGGAGCTGGATGATCTGATGGCTTCGCTCTCTGATTTCAAGGTTAGACCGAAAACTGTTTTAAGTAGATAAAGTTTTGAGTTTTTGAGTTAGCTCCGCTGACTTATGATAGTTTTGAGGTCTCGCGCCACTAAGTCGGTATCTAGTAGGATTAAGGAGCGTGATCGATCATGTGATGGCTAATAATTTACGGGACATAGATTTCTCTTATCCGATCGTAAATAAACGGACCTTTGTATAAAACAACTTCTAGTTTTCAAATTATCAGTGGACTGCGATTTGTATGGACGGCGGCGCCCCGGGAAGGCCGGGAAGGCGTATTCACAAAATCGTATCCCATACAAACTTAAAATTACTACTTCTTGAAATTGGATGGGAGGATTTTAATGAAACTTTATACGCATAAGCAAGTCACGAACGTTGCATTCAACGACTTGGCCAGTTGTCCTTTAGTCATTCAATTGAATGTCGCCATTCAATCAACGGGCTAGCCTTTCAATCATATGGCAGATTTAACCAGGTGACTGCGACGGGTACATTACATTTTCGAAATACTTTATTTAAAAAGAGTAGCGAATTTTAAGAACACTATGAAACCTTAAATCAATGTTTTTTAGTGACAAAACTATTTTTTGAAAATGTAATCTATCCACAAACTAGAATTTCTTGACTTGCTTATATGTATAAAGTTTCACTAGAATCGACCAACTATATTCAAGAAGTAGTAATTTTATGTTTCTATGGGAAACTATTTTGTATATACGCTCTTAACAGTCTCTGTTACATGGTCAATTTTGTTAAACATGGTGCAAACGCATATTACAGAACAACTGCATGCTAATTAAGAAAATTGTAAAGCCTTGCCAACTCTCTTACAAAGTTTTAACTTTTAACAAACAGCTGCAGGGACTAATTTAGTTATTCATTTCCTTTACTCATAATATTGTTTCTCGTATGTTCGTTATAATAGCCGTGAAAACAATATGCAAAAGTCGGAAACTTTAATAGACTGGTAACAAATTTTGTTTCTGTTTTGTTTACGCTTGCATAGATGCACCACAGTGGGTACGGTACGGGTACACTAATGGGAAGACAAGGTCGTACTGTCTGCCAAAAAGATACTTGACCTGATTAAACAAACTTGTTCCATTAATTGTCCGATGTTTACATTCATATAGCAAATTTTACCACAATTTTCATTTACGAAGAGGCATTCCAGCAAGCTTGCTCTACGATCTGACGGTTTTTGCATTTACATTAGATTTTCATCATATCAACGTATATACGAGTACGTCCCCACCGAGAGGCTCAAATCTAACCTAAATTAGGGCAATCGAGTCTACCGTAAATTAGGACGATCGGGCCTTGGTCGACCAAGCGGGCCTATTGCGGGTTGTTAGACTTCCCTCCAGTTTCTTCGTAGACGTGTGCAGGTTTCTCACGATCACGATGTTTTCCTTCACCGTAAGAGCGTGTGATAAACGTACATATGAAATCAAAATTCGAAAACACATTGGTACGTGGCAGGATTCGAACCATTACATCCCGGACAGGAGGTAGCGGCACTAGCCGTTACGCCAACGCTCTCGGACTAGACTTCGCCACTAGATTTTATTGTACACAAATTGTGGTTTAATTGTTTGAAAATTTCACGCGTTTCAGTTGAGTTGCTGCTGAACTGCACCAAAAAAAAACATTGTCTCACATAAAATCTAAATCATGAAGACTAAAGCCAACTATGTAATCCGTAAAAATGCTACCTCACATCAGATTTTAATTAAATCGAACTTTGAAAGATGTCTTCCAAGATGGCTCATTACGCGTAGTTCGAAACGTGAGTCAGTGCTTTCCTAAGGTCCAATATCGGGCGATAACAGTCACGGTCATTTAGGCACATTGCACACGCTTTTCCGTTTATTATAATATTTACTAGTCTCCTTTCTTGGGCCACGTCTATTTCCAGCCCGTGCCGCGGCCGCTGCTCCAGCACTCTCGTCGTCTCCCTCGCACTCATAGGTTCCCCCATATCTAAAGATAGTCTCGAGCGTTACATCACAGTGGTGGGGCCGCTGGCTTATAATATTAGAGTACATAGGCAAACATTTCACTCGGACCGCATTCGCTCCAGTCCACCAGACCGGACTACTACTTTCTGTACGTCCCGACATTTTCCCCACTTCGAAATCTTTGACATAGAATCTGAGTCGAATATTTCGAAAGTCTTTACTTGATACCACTGATACTTTTTGGTTTTCCAAAGGGTTTTGGTAGCGTTGGGTTATAGGAGGTTTTGTTTTGCGCAGGTGAGCGGCACAGGAGGCGAGCCAGGTACACACGTGTACCGAGAGCGTCGCGCGTGGCAGGAGCACTACCGCAGCAACCCGCGCCCCGAGCCCGCCAGCCTCGAGCACATGCTCGGCTCCCTCCGCGCAGACATGAGCCGCCAAGGAGTACAGACCCCCCAGAAGGGATGCTGCAACGCCTGCGAGAAGCCCATCGTCGGACAGGTGGACCGACACTTTCTTCTGTGCAAGCTTGTGATACCCAGTGTACAGATTCGTGATTGAGTGTTCTTTCGTGCAGGTGATCACAGCGCTGGGCCGCACCTGGCACCCGGAGCACTTCACCTGTGCGCACTGCACCCAGGAGCTCGGCACTAGGAACTTCTTCGAACGCGACGGCCGGCCCTACTGCGAGCCGGACTACCACAACCTGTTCTCGCCGAGATGCGCCTATTGCAACGGCCCCATTCTCGACGTCAGTGGATTCAATATCGAAATTCGTCTAGATTTTGCAGCTGTTAGGCATCATAATGCTTAGGTGGTTTATTTTTACAGAAATGCGTGACAGCGCTAGAGAAGACTTGGCACACAGAGCATTTCTTCTGCGCTCAGTGCGGCCAGCAGTTTGGTGAGGATGGTTTCCACGAGAGGGACGGGAAACCGTACTGTCGCAACGATTACTTCGACATGTTCGCACCTAAGTGCGGCGGCTGCAACAAACCCATCATGGAGAACTATATCTCGGCTTTAAACACCCAGTGGCATCCAGACTGCTTTGTCTGCAAGGTCAGTATCCTATTCTGGTCTTTCTATCAACACAACATCAAGCGCCGAAAAAAATGGTTTGTTTACTCTGCAATAAGAGGAGCACTAGTGCCAGGTCAAGTATACAATACTTCCTAAAAGTTCAAATAGAGTTTGAACTATTAGGAAGTTCTAACTCAATCACTTTTGCACAGGACTGCAAAAACGCGGTGAAAGGAAAATCTTTCTATGCCATGGAAGGGAAGCCGGTGTGCCCCTCTTGCGTCGGAGTCGATGAAGATGAATAAGGGATGATCTTCACTATGCCCTCCCCCTCTGAAAGTGGATGCTCTCCCCCAATTTTTTTACAGCTATGCTCGCAGCACGTATGAGGATGAACGTAAATACACAAACACAGATGTTACTCAGCTCGCAAACATCAAACATCAGAACTAACTAATATACTTAACGTACTTTAGGGAAAAGTAATGTAATTTATTTTTGTAATGTTATTGTATAATGTTAAGACTTTGTAAAATAAAGAGAACAAAAATAAAAGAAAAAACACTATAACAAACAAAAAAAAACAACAAAAAAAAGAACAAAACAAAAACACAAACTGAGACCAAAACAGTTGGGCTGACCGGGATGCGTCGCGTCGCGTCTCGCTTATCCCATAAGCCCACTGTCAAGGTCGAGTCGCACGCGCATAGGATCATGGCAATGAACTTTTATCAATCCATTGTTACCATCTAACAGGGACATTCGATAAAAAAAACGTAGAGAAATCGTAAAAGAGGTCAAGTGCTAGGCGTATAGGATTTCCCGGACACATCCCAAACGCGGCAGAGTATTATTAGATTTAATGTGACGTCACACGCACGACTGTGGCCACACCAGCCGATGTAAATCAGACGGCTTTGTTTATCGGCCATGGGTTAGTTATTTTTGACGAGACGCTCTAATAATACAGTTTGTACCCAGTTATGAGACGAAAGAAGTGTGTTTACGAACTATAAGAACAGTATGTAGATGATCGGAATAAAAGGCAGGTTTTATAGCTCTCGCGAATGGGAAATTGTTTATGGCTGGCCTGTTATAGGTCATTAATCAGTTTTATCAGCGCGACACACTAGGCACTAAGTAGGCCCAGTTGCAGATGAACAATAAGACAGTACTTTTGAAATAGCTAAAAAGACGCTACATGCATGAAACTGATCAATTTTACCCCAGTACCTCATCATATTAGTACAGATACGTCCCCACCGAGGGACTTGAGCCTACCCTGAATTAGGACTAATGGGCCTTTCGTCGACCACGCGGTCCCAGTCCGGGTTGGTCCACTACACACTGTAACATTACGAAGATCCAAAAGAGAACGTATGCACAATAGATAGAAGGGAATAAAGAGCAAAAGAGTATCTATTGGAGTATTAATATATACCATAGATGGGTACTTATTATGAAAGAATACCTATTTAAAGCAAAGAGAAGAACCATCTGCTTGAATTGAAAGTGCCTGGACTTAATAAGTTTGTTTATTTACAATGAAAATATAAAATGGAAATTTCAAGAAGTCACTCCTCTTTGACCTGGTCACGCCAACTCCAGTACTCCTCATCGACCTGATCACTCCAGAAGTCATCATCAAGCGAATGATTTCTACGAGGACAGGCGACTGCGGCGGACAGCATTCATCTGGCCGGCGCTACGTGGTGCCTTTACCACCCACGACGCGAGACGAGCGCCCTCCGGCTGGTGGCGGTTGTAGCCCCTGCCTCGTGCGTTCATACGCGCACATGCCTGCGTCCTTGGGGCGCTTCTCCAACAACGTCCTGCCGTGCCCCCTGCCAAGCGCGCTTTCCGTGTCTGTAAAGGCATCTCCTCGCCAGGCTGCGGAAGTCGGAGCCATCAATTTTAGTTCCTCTTACAAATTTCCTGTTTGGTGACCTTCCATTTTATATTTTCATTGTAAATAAACAAACTTATTCAGTCCAGGCACTTTCAATTCAAGCAGATGGTTCTACTCTTTGCTTCAGAATAAGTACCCCCCCTTTATGGTATATATTAATACTCCAATAGATACTATTTTGCTCTTTATTCCCTTCTTCTAAAATTATTGTGCATACGTTCTCTTTTGGATCTTCACCCATAGAGACGTAATGTTACAACACACAACTTAACTTATCTTTCGAGTTTCTTCTTCTTTATGTTTTCGTTCACAGTGAGAGCGTCGCGTCGGATAAACGTACATATGAAATCGAAATTCGAGAACACATTGTTGGTACGTGGCAGGATCCGAACCACGACCCCCCCGGTTAGGAGGTAGCGGTCTTAGCCGTTACGCCACCACGACGCTCATTTCGGAAATATATCCGTAAAATATTAGTGTGTTAGTAAATATTCCATATAGCGTAGTTGTTTCTTTGAAACAAGTACATAGTAAATATTATTTATTTTAATAACTTAAATTTAGAGCTAATTTTTATTTTTATTTAAATTACTTTTATTTTAAGCCAATGAATGTGGGCAGCGCAGGACCAGTTGGGGGCTTTGTCCAGCAGTGGACGTTTTTCGGCTGATATGATGAAATTTTAAAAATGTTAGAGTTTGCTGCGAACTGTGAAATTTATGTGTGCGTGTACAGTGTACGTACAGGTTTGGCGTGGTTTTGATTGGCTTTTCATTGAATTTACGTGAGGTTTTTTTTATCTTCTTTGCCCTTGCCTTTTCCCGTTACACGGGGTCGGCTTTCTTTATCATGCGGAGCCATGTAGCCCGCAGGCTGGTATTCTCTTCCTTAAGTCCGAGGCTCTTCATGTCCCTTTGGAAATTTGTCAAACAGATTTTTTGAGGTCTTCCCCTACCCCTTTTCTTTGAAGCCATAGAAAGGCACTTCTTCACAATATAACTGTCGGGTCTTCTCATCACGTGACCGTACCAACCTGAGCCTTGATTCACACATTTTGTCACTTATGGGTACAACCTTAAAGCTTCCTCTTACGTGTTCGTTACGTATTCTATCCTCAAGTGTCAAGTTTTGATCCGAGTTTAATAAATCATATTTAAAAACGTATAATTTTGAGTATTTAAGCGTAGTAAGGTAACCTAATAGTACTTTCTACCTGGAAATATACGTCCTTGACCAAAAACTTCATTAATACAAATATAACAAATTAAACTAGTTAAACGTATATTTTCAAAAATATTAGTTTTCATTTTGAAGTTCACACCGCGTTGTTTTGATAAATTACGGTTTGCTCCATGGCCGGCTGCCAATTCCCACAACACTGGAAAGGTTTTAAATAAAAAGTTACATCAACCACTGAAGCTTTAAACATAACACAGTTTGTACTATTATACAGGGTGTAACATAAAGGTGCAGTGATACTTTAAGATGGGATTGTACTCATCAAACTGAACAACTTTTGTTCTATAACTTTGCTGAATTCGCGTTTTATTTTGGACATTTCAGCTGATCGATTTGTATGAACAATTAAAAAAATCGCGATTTCAGCAAAGTTGTAGAACCAAAGTTGTTCAGTTTGACGAGTACAAGTCCACAGATTCGTAAACTTGTGGCAGTGGGCGAGGCACATAGCTCGTAGAACATATGGCCGTTGGGGCAGTAAAGTTCTCGAGTGGCGACCGCGCTCCGGAAGACGTAGCGTATAAAGGCTTCCCACTCGGTGGACCAACGACCTGGCGAAGGTCGCTGGAAGCCTCTCGAGCGTGCAGCGCGGGACCGGTCATTGTGGAAATCCTTGGGGAGGTCTTTTACCAGCAGTGGACGTCTTTAGATTGATGTGATGATGATAGAATAAAGTACAGGAAATATTAGAACAATCGTTAGGCTTTTTGAAATGGGGTGCTCTACGCACGGTGTACTTATAACTTTGAGCCTTATAGTCTATGGTCAATAAAACACTAAAAACATTTTTCAGTTTTTGAACACAAGGTGTTTAGGAAGTTAAAAAATATTTAAAATAAATGATAATTAGTGTAAGATAAGTATGCTATGTTTTCATTTACGACACTTACATGATAGAAATCCAAGATGTCTGCCTATATGGTTTCTTGGTAGGTGTGATATTTCAAAGTCATAATAGACTAGCTGTTTCCCGCGGCTTCACCCGCGTGGACAACGTTTCTATGACCTTTCGAGGGTGCGCAGAGCGTGAAAACAGGTAGCCTATGTGTTAATCCAGGTCCTAATCTGTGTACCTACCAAATTTCAGCCAGATCTGTTCAGTAGTTTTTGCGTGAAGAAGTAACAAACATACACACTCACAAACTTTCGCCTTTATAATATTTGTGTGATTTATGAAGTTCAAAGGTGGTGTTTCAAAATGTAGTATCAGACTCCCCACCCGTGAGCTGGGTTAGACCCCGTTTGCTATCTAACTCGTGACCTCCTGGTGTGAAGGAGGTGGTTACTTGAAACTTCCGAGCACACACGGAGGAAGGAATAGAAAAATAATATGTCTTCACTCAGGTCAGGGGGAGGGGAAAATAATTTGCGCCACTTACAAAAATACACACAGCGCCACAGAAATTAGGCCACCTAGAGGCCTAAACAGCAACAATTGTTTTTTTTTTTTATCAAGAAAATTAAAACTACGAAGTGCAGTCAATGGGTAAGGTTCCTGGCTGCAATGGTTGTAGAAGGCATACGCGTGGCTTCCTACTGGGCCAGTAAAATATGAAAATTAAGTGACTAATGTATTTAAAACATCGATTTGAAAAGAAGAAGATTGTTGAAGAGCCCAACATTCTGCAGATCCTCGGGAACTCTGTATGCAGGAGGTCGCGGGTTCGATTCCCGGCGGGGTCACCTTTGTAAGACTCTGTTTGGTTGGTGGTAGGGCATTTACATAGCCCGCCTGGCTAACTACACCATCTTAACTAAGTGTTAACAAACAAACACCAGTGTTAACAGCATTGATGTGTTCTGGCTTGAAGATAAAATTGCCAGATATCCGTTGCGTTGGAGAATCTTGGTAAGCCCGCTTCCATCTTCATTGTGGATTTTAAAAAAGACGGCTCCGATGAAACTGCACACGGTAAATTGGCAGTTTTTCTATACATTTTGCGGGATAAAATCATGTTCTTAGTTTTGAGCAATCTACTGATTTTCCGAGGTTCTGCAGAATGTTGAACTCTTCGACAAATTTGTAGCGAGAGATCTGACCTAATGATTCCACTTAGCCAGTTTCCTTACTTTTCTTGATTTAAAAAAAAGTTGGTTCTGTTTGGCCCCCTTTTTGTATGAAAATGGTGTCCTAATTTCTGTGCCGCTTTCATTGACTTAAATATTATATTTAATGGCCGCTGTTCTGATCTACGTCACCCGTGGCGAATTGTCGTGACGCCCATAAATGAACGTGCTTCGTGTATTATGTTGGCAAGCGCTCTGAGGACTTTTGTGTATCGATTCGACTATTAAATTATTTATATGCGTTGAATTGATGTAGATCCTATGTGTTTTATGTCTTTCCAGCCCACGCAGCAGGGATGTTAGTTTCAAGTCTAGAAGACCTTTATTTTGTTGCTGACGTTTGTTGAATACCCATCTTCGATTCATCGTACATAGATTCTACTCATAAAATTGAACCTATACCAATCATAGAAAAAATGACTCAATAATTTATCAATCGATTTGCAAACATAAAGAGCTTCAATTTCTTTAAGGAAAGTTGTTAATTTTCATAAATGGAATCAAACCAGGCAACCGCCCGCCGTCTATTTTCAAGCGACTTCTTTTAGATAGCTTGTTTAAATTGTGCCACACGATAAGAGAGAGAGGGATAGACGGTGGAATTAAACATTTGTCGCGATTCAGCGAATAAAAAGTCACTCTATATTTAATTTGATTTCATATTTGACTGCCAATTTTTGTTTTTATACAAAAAAATCTTAATCTTACCTAAACTTTATAAGGTATAACGCTATTTTGACTGGGGCTCGTGCAGACGGTACTTCTGACTAAAAAAAAGGAATTGGAACATTTTTGTACGGAGGCTTTTTTTCAGGAGGAGGATTTTTTTTGAAATCTCGCACACCATTACACCTGTATTTCAATGGGGATTGCAAATACAAACCGATAATATATCGAGACATTTTAAGCTTTGACCAGCGTCATGTTACTAAGATATTTTAAACTTGTCAAAGCACTAATACTTGCCACCTGTATCTCTCAAAACATATCAGCAAAGTGACATTGAATAGTGTGTGTAAAATTACGAAAATATCTGTACGTAGTTATGTACATATGCCAAACAGATTCATTCCCCTTTTTTCCCAACAAAAACCAAAGGCAACTCTATAAAAATAAAAACTGACTTTATACGTACAGGTTATTGAATAGCCAGCTATGTTTACAGAATTATTTTGTTACGGTCGAGAAGCAGAAGCATCAATACAAGTATCGCGTACTGAAAAAGTAGGATCCAGTAGACACGAAACCTAGAAAACTCAAACCATTTCTCCAATTCCAGGAATGCCGCGAGCCCTTCCACGGGGGCTCATTCTTCGAGCACGAGGGCCATCCCTACTGCGAGACTCACTACCACGGCAAGAGGGGCTCCCTTTGCGCTGGGTGCCACAAGCCTATAGCTGGCCGCTGCATCACTGCTATGTTCCGGAAGTTCCATCCGGAACACTTCGTCTGTGCCTTCTGTTTGAGGCAATTGAATAAAGGCACCTTCAAGGAGCAAAACGACAAACCTTACTGTCACTCGTGCTTTGATAAGCTGTTTGGTTAATAGTGGTCAGTTTTGAAAAACATCTCTATAATGATTCATAGCTGATACGTTCCGAAAGTTCCATCCGGGACATTGCGTCTGCGCGTTCTATTTGACGCAACTGAATTTTAAAACGAGAAGCCTTACTAGTAATTTGATAAACTGTTGCCTCATGGAAATTACCTTCATTCACATACGGCGTGCTTCACAATAGTGTGCAAGCCGTTAAAGGGAGTCTCTACTCATAAAACTGTACAACTTTCTCAAAAAATTGGCTTTACATCCATACAAATCGATCAGCCTGAAACAGGCAACTTTATATGGAGTCTAAATTTTGCTAATTTACATTGGGTTTTAGGGGAAGTTGTTCAGTTTCATGATTACTACCCTATATTAAAAAAAAACTTGACACTATTAAAACCATCCCTAGTACCTATCTATATACACAATTATGTAAGGGCCTGTTGCCTCCAAGTTAACAAAAGCATCTCTAAGGGAAAAGTAGTAGTGTAGGTACGTCTTTTCTGGTCCGATCTGAAATATTGCAGTTAAGATTAAAAGAGTATTTTTTCTGTTAGTTTAGAATATTCGAATTCGTATTAATTTGAACTCGTCAACATATGTAAAAAGTATACAATAAAGCCATTCAGTGCAGCGTGAAGTCATATGCACTTTATGAAATCTTATTTTCCGGTATAAATAATAGCAGCAGCTAGACCCTTGATAAAGTAGATTTTCCAGATTAATAACCTAACCAATTTAAAGAAAACCCGACTCATTATTCCTCTTTTTGGCAGTCGGTTAAAAGTGTGTCCTACATCACACATTTTATGAAGAATCTAACGACAGCTCGCACTCAAAAATCCATCAAGCCGTTTAGGCAACAGGTTTAGCCAAAGTAACAGACATAGGTACATACATACATGCTTACATACATACACCCAAAAAACATTATCCTCCTTTTTGAGCAGTCGGGTAAAAATACAACAGTGTGAACGAAAATTTTGGCTTTGTGTGGGGAGTAGGTATTGCCCAACCTTCCCGGGTGTGGGAAGAGACTCGTTCCCCAGCAGTGGGGTCGTAATTAGGTAGATATTTAACCCGGGATTTACACTAAGCCCCTGCCACTGCTCCTGCCGCTGCTGGAAATATTGTCCTAAATACTTCTACGGCAGCATCGACGCGAGTGAGTGTTCACACTCAGCCGATTCCTTGGACTTCCGCATGAAAGCCGACAATTGTGACAATGGCAGCGCGAGTGACCTATTTACATGCTCGCGCTGGCCCACTTTCCGGCTCATTTTCCTGCTCAACAGGGCTGAGTGTAAATGCGCCATTAGAAAATGCGTTGTCAGTCACAGTCAGTTATCGGCAAGAACGCCGAGCAAAACGCAAATCTCTCTAAGAAATGCAATGTGACACATATGGAGATTTTACTGTTGACGATATCTTATCTCTGTCATTGTATAGAAAAGAAAGAGATCTGCCTTTTTGTATAAAAAGTGCATTGGTTCAAATTCACCGATGCGAGAAATGTCGCTGTGTTCTAAATACTTAACTAATATTAGCTTCTAGCTCCAGACGATAACGAACGAACATTGTTTTCTATGTAATACTAAGTAATCTAAGCATTAGTAATTTTAAATAAACTGTAAATACTATTAACCATTAAATTGTGTAAACATGATATGTTGTTTGCCTTAACGCACTTTCAAAGTTTTTTGAGATTTAGAGAGGTATTTTTTTTTAAATGTCTCATTCCATACATTTATTTTAACAGATTAGCTGAGACTCTCTCGTCAAAGACCACTCACGTCAAAAAGTTGTTTACACACCCTAATTCTAAAAGTTGTCCCTGCCTATTGGACATAACAAGTTGTTTACGGAATGGTCATTCGGATTTTCCCAGAGCGGGGGCGTCCCGTGTCTAAACATGCTCCTAAATTCAACATAACAAGTTGTTTACGAAATGGTCATTCGGATTTTCCCAGAGCGGGGGCGTCCCGTGTCTAAACATGCTCCTAAATTCAACATAACAAGTTGTTTACGAAATGGTCATTCGGATTTTCCCAGAGCGGGGGCGTCCCATGTCAAAGGTTATCCAAACACGCTCCTGAATTCAACATAACAAGTTGTTTACGAAATGGTCATATCGATTTTGTCAGCGAGAATTTTGTAGGTCACAGGTCATAAGTACTTTAGTCGCGTAGCCGTTAAGTAATTATTTCAAAACTTGTCTAAAGATTTGCGAATTATTATTGCACAATATTGTACCAGCGTTTTAGTAGTAACTTAGTCAATTACTGCCATGCAGTATGATAATCGAATGTGCGGTTGAATGTCTATCACGCACATGGGCTATTATACTCGGTGTCACTAGTTGTCTACGATAGTTTATGTATGAAATATCTAAAATTGGCGTCATGCAATCACAGTAAAATTCGAGTGTTTTGGTTCAAAAAGGTTATTTGCATCGAAGGCGAATTCCAACTGCTGTTAACCGATCAATCGTAAACATATTATAATCTTAAGACTTTGAAGAAGAGGAACTCCGCTGAATTAGTGCTTTTAGCAAACTTAAACACTGCTTGTGACCAATCAGAGATCATCATTATAATTGCAGTGTTTAATGCAAAAACTTATGAGGCCAATTTTAGACATTAAACGGCGTGTATGAGTTGCAAATCTGATTTCTCATTCAAAAACCGACCAATTGCGAGTAGGACTATCACACCGAGCGTTACGTACCACCATACCTCTCCACACAACTACATAGTATAAAGACAATTATTTACATTACAAGCAAAAGACATCAATGCGAGTTACAAAAATATGCTTTTTTTGTCATTCAGTTCGGACTCCTTAGCGCGAGTACGACTCACACTTTGCCGATCTTTATTATTTGTTGTTGTACTTGAATATTAGTACTATAATCAGACCAAGTTTCACGTTTGTATGTATTACCGGTTTTACGATAGAGCTAAATCAAATATATTTCTAAAGACCTATAAAAAATACGTTTTTGGTATAAATACCTCTACCTTATTTTTTCGCTTTTTCAAAATTTTTGGATGTCAATGTTATAGCGTCAACAGAAACATATATATTATGTGAAAATTTCAACTGTCTACCTATTAAAGTTCATGAAATAAAGCCCGCTGACAGACGGACAGACAGACAGCGGAGGCTTAGTAATAGGGTCCCGTTGGTCACCCGTTGGGTGCACGGAACCCTAAAAAGCAATGTAAATGTAATTTTATAGTTCCTGATATCCTTATATAGAATGTTGAAAAAAATTAATTCGAGGCTACAATCAAACACATGAGTTATCTAAAAATGCCTTATCCCTACTAATATTATAAATGCGAAAGTAACTCTGTCTGTCTGTTACGCTTTCCCGCAAAAACTACTGAACGGATTTGGCTGAAATTTGGTAGGTAGACAGATTAGGACCTGGATTAAGACATAGGCTACTTTTTACCACGCTCGCGAGCCGCTTGCGGCTCGCGCACTGCGCACCCTCGAAAAGTCATAGAAACGTGGTCCACGCGGGTGAAGCCGCGTGAAACAGCTAGTTTTATATAATCCTCTGTAGTTTTTATTTTCAAAGTCAAATATATGACCTGTAAGTGTAGGTACTAATTTGAAATAATAGGTAGCATTTTCACAAAGCTCGCTCTACTAATAAAAACTGTAAAATATATAACTTTGTCTCGTAAACATTATGCTTTTAATTTTTTCTCGGATTTCCCATAATATCGCTAGTATGGGAAGATAATATTGGCAGAGTCGTTGAATGGGAGAAAGTAAAGTTCAATCAAGTTCCACGAAAAGAGCGTTATGTCAAAAGTATGCTCGATCTTATGGTTTATATTAACTGCCAGTTGTATTACTACAAACTAGAATGTTCGCCTGTAAATCGTATCGACGTTGTTAGTCGATAAGATAAGGGAGTTGATTGTTTTTCAAGCTACGCGTATTCTGTCACGGCTGCCCACTCATAATTTAATTGAAATGAAAAGCCTTTAATATTGCTTAGTCTATGCTGTGCGTCTGTCTGTCCGACCTTTAAAAGGCTGACTTAACGTGGTGGGCTGAAATTTACACATATTATGTGTTGGGGAGTATTTACCAACAAATAATTATAATTAAAAAGGTTATAATTAAAGCATACTATGTATGTAGGGACATACAAGAAACGCGTGTGTATTTATATGTATTTTTGTTTTTGCTCTATCGGAATTATCATATAACCGGTAAGGCACACAAGCGTGAAACTTGATATCATTCTAGTACTAACCCTAAAGTATTAAAAACCGGCGAAGTGTGAGTCGTATTAAACCGGCCATGTGTGAGTCGTACTCTTGCTAAAGTCTCCGAACTGAATAAAAAAAGCAGTCGTATAAAAACCGACCAAGCTTGAGTCGTACTCGCGCTTAAGCTGAATAAAAAAGTTTTTTTCTTTCGTTCGCGTTGATATCTTTTGTTTGTAAGAATAGGTATAATTATTGAACTTGTTTGGAGTAGTGGGGTGTTGGCACGGAACCCTCGGTGTGCAAGTCCGACTCGCACTTAGCAGGTTCCTTATTATTGAACATTTATGACATCTTCGTGAAATTTAGTTTGTAGGTTGTAGATATTATGGGGGACATGTTCTTCTAGTCGACCACACGCGGGCGCAGTGCGGGTTGGTCGACTTCACACACAACCGTCGAGTTTCTTCGCAGGCGTGTAAAGGTTTCCTTACGATGTTTTCCTTCACCGTAAGAAAGTCGGATACACGCCCATATGAACAATGTCTGTGACACGAACAATTCAAATCAAAATGTCATTTTTGATACTCAGTCAATAAAAAGTAACACAAATTTCTAGCCAAATACGAGTACCTACCTTGTCGGTGTAGCTGGCACTATTATTGATTTCATCTTTTCCTGAATTTACATAATGTACATTTTGACATACATAGAATTTACATAGTATATGAAGTCTTTGGTCCCCATAACACAGGGAATCCTAGTTAGGGGCTAAATGACCGTCTATTATTTGTCTCCCAAAATTGATGATTCGAGTCCACTTAATTATCTTATTAGGTACATATTTGTGTCATATCAATGCTCTGAAAAGAGTTGTTAACTAATTGTTCACCTTATGTTCACGTTTATAGGATTTTCTGGAGTCAATGGTACAGTCGAGTTCAATAATATATTTTTTGCCTACCTAAAATATATATTTTTGATACATAAAAATGCTCAGATAATAACCAACTCGACTGTACAAGGGGTTTAAGGATGATGAAATAATGAGAAACAAATGACGAAATAAACCTAATAAGTCAATTGGCCTTGAAAAGATTACATAACAATAGCCATAGTTGCCTGTATATTTATATATGTAATTATTTAGTTTCTACTGATATGATGATAGAGAGAGATAGATAACAAAATATTTTGCTCTAACAGCAAAACAAAGGTTTTTTTAAGAAAAAACAATGAGTGTAGATGTACAAAGCATACAGTTAGCTACTTAGCTAGTTAGGTACCTAAACTATCTATCCGTATCTTAATCTTGTTCTAACTAGCTATATTTTATGTTTTAGGTAGGTACCTATTTATTTCCTATTTCCAACGGAGTATGATGTGATAACAAAAATATTATGCTCTAAAAGCAAAGAACACGTTTTTTTGAAGAATATCTAAGCTATCTATAACTAGATTTAAAAATGCATGTGATGAACTAAAATCTAGATATCTACCGAATTTGTCGTTTACTGAAACGTTTGTGTTTTTAGATAGTAGTAGGTATCATTTTCGAAATTATTAATAATAAAATTATACCTAGGTACACGGTGTGGCAAAAGTAACTCATATTAATTAAACTTATATAGACTTGTGATATGTATTGTTTTTTTAATTTGTTCTGAAAATTTTGTAAAACACTATGTAGGTATTATAGTTGATTTGAAATTTTTGTAACAAAGTAATTATGTGTAGTAGGGAAAATAAGTAAGACTAAGATAAATGTGAAAAAAAACAAAGCATGAGATTGTACAGTTTGTACAAAGTTTAATGTTTTTTTTTTGCATTTTGTGTTAAGTATATTAAATTACGCTTCAATCATTATTTAATGACATAAGTTGAAATGTAGGTATCTTCCATTAGAAGTATTTTCTCTGTACAGACTTTGTGTATAGTGAAGGTTATCGTCAGTTACTATGTATATTAATAGTGCGTACTTCATTATTTACGTTATCGCTTTTATTGTAGTTCGTTAGGAGAAGTGCCAAACGTTTTATCAAGTTATAGCCATACCCGCGATACTAACTGTTGATAACCTTAACAAAGACATTTTTTCTGCTATTTTCGAACTTTAACTCAAAGATTGCTTATGGAAGTAACTAGTAGGTATCTCATCTGTGGTTATGGCCTAAAATTATAAATACCTACAAGTAATGGGTACCTAGCGTAGTCGTTGTGGAAATCCTAGTGGGAGGATGATGAAATGGCATTATATATAAGTTTTGCTTCGATGCCCATTGATCAATAACTAATTAGTCTAAATAGGTATTATTAATTCAATATCGATTCTCTTGGCCTTAAGAAAATATGTCGATAATAATACATATTACTAATGTACGATACATTCAGTTTTATCGTGAGTTCCGTTTACTAAAGTAGGTAGTTACGCTCGCTTTCGTTGGCTTGATAACAAGAGGATGTGTGGGTTACATTAACCGCGGTTTCGAAGTTGGTTGATAGAAGTAATTAATTTATCCGTATTTGTAGCTAAGGATAAGATTTTATTGAATCTGTAATATTTTAACAAATATATTTAATGTTTTTCTATATGTTGTTATTGATTTTTTTTACCAGTTGTGATTCAAAATCTTATGACTAATACGGGAATATTTCAGTTTTACCATTTGTGATTCAAACCTTATACATACTTAACTGATATGGAAATATTTATCTCGCCAAAAACATTTCACGTATAGTTGCCAAGACTCACAAATTCATAATACTTTCACTGTTCAGGCCGCGGTCTCTATGACAGCGGGCAGCGGAGCGGCAGCGGCAGCGGCGCGTTCAAAGGAGCCGACCGCTACCGGCAAGTCGGCTCCGCTGTCATCGAGACCGCGGCTTAAAAAGTTATGAGATGTCTAGTACTAGTAGAGCCAAGCCCCTAGTCGAGCTCCGATTTGTGCTGCGCATCATAGCTCACGGGGCCTGTCCCAAGTCAATAGTATAAAGCTCTAAGTGATCTTGAGTCTTGACATTACCAGATTTGTAACAATAAATAACTAAAAATATAATAGATACTCTTCCAACTCTATCATCTCATCGTATCAGCTCATATACGTCCCCACAGAGGATCTCTGAATTAGGCTTAATTACCCTGCATTAGGGCGATCGGGCCTAAGTCAACCACGCGGGCCCAATGCGGCGTTTCTACGCTGGCGTGTGCAGATTTCCTAACGATGTTTTCCTTTACCGTAAGAGCGTCTGATAAACGTACATATGATGAAATAGAAATTCGAAAACACATTGGTACGTGGCAGGATTCGAACCACGGCCTCCCGGACAGAAGGTAGCGGCCGTAACCGTTACGCCACCGCCGCTCAACCGACACCAACTCTATATCTTGGTAAAAAGGCATGGCTTGGTCTTTAAATAAAGAAAGAATAGTTTGTGCCACAATCATGAAGAGCTAAATAATTCATACTTGGTACGTTTGATAAGTCTGCCGGCCTATGACATCCTGAAAATTTCAGCTTTCCAGCATCATCCGACCTGACCGGAGCTATGAAGGTGCGAGAATTACGCTTAAATCACGAAACGCTTCCAGAAAGGGCAGATAGTGACTCGTCTTAGCGGGGGCACTAGTGCTCCCAGATAAAGTTCTACCACTTGTGATTAAAAACCTCATAATATGGAAATACTTGTGGTTTAAAAAACCTCTACTGATATGGAAATACAAAATTATGGAAATTCAACTAGGCTAATATAATTTGTATAAAAAAGGCACAAGTGTATTGGTATGTAAATCAAACAACCAAGTACACAGAGCAGTATTATATTTACAGCACTTAATTGTACATCCCTACTGTTACTCAATAAATTAAAAAAAGTTATTTCTTAGACATAATTAAATTAACACCACAATAAAATTTTAAAATAAATGTCAACATACAGATTTGATTCCAAATTTATATACTTATCTACAGTACACTTTAACAGTATAACTATAACTAATCAGTCTTTGGTGAGAAAGGGACAGAATTATGTCCTGGTCTGTTAGGCTAGACCCGGAAACAATTCTGAGAATGAATCACACCAGAAGTCTGATAAGTCCATAGGATCTGATTCACTGAGAGGCGACGCCAACGACTCGTAGCCCAGGTCTGAGCTCAGGCTGGTGTGCGCGGGAGATGCTCCAAGGAAATCCTCAACCGATTCTGGGGATAAACTCATGGGAGACAACAGTTTCATGTCACTTTCTAGAGTAATTCCTGAACAATTGTCTGTCAATGAGTTAAAGTCTGTATCAATTTCGATAGGAGTGATTTCCTCAACCACTTGGTCTTCGCAAGGGACTTCTATTGTGATGCAGTCGTTTGCGTCATCACAGTTTGCATAGAACATGTCTCCTTTATCATTATTTTCTTCTTTGATTTGTACTGTGTCTTGTGGCTCGGTGACTACGATGTCTGGAGTGTAGGGATGTGCATACGAGTGCTGTGCTAGTATCCTGTTCACGTCGTGCTTCAGGTCTACGACTGCACCTTCATTGGATTCCAGGTACTCTGCTGCGGTCCCCACCACTTCAGCTCCTTTAGGGCACTCTCCAGTGTCCCTGTCTGAGACCTATAACAATAGAAAATAAGTTTTGAAAAAATATTTTAAAAAATCTTCAGTTTTGGAATAATTCAAACTTAAAATTAGGTAATTCAGATAAAAAGTTAGTGGATTGATAGTTGAAGCATTCTTCCAGAAAAATAGATAATACAGCATAGCTATGTTGTATAATGCAGATCATGAGCTATATTGCGTCATCCATTTGCCTGCATGTTGCAAGCAGATAATATACAGTGGGAGTTGTATTATCCAAGTCATGTCAAAATAAGGTCAACAGTTTTGACTAAACATGCATGAGTCATTTTATATTTTGTATGAGTAATCTTTCTTAGTTTTGGTAAAGGCCCAAATAAATGGGTGTAATTTAGATGAAAATGTTGTAATGTACAGGAACTCGGAAACTCATCATATAGCAGCCGAAAAACATCCACTGCTGGACAAACGCCGCCCCTAAGGATTTCCACGACGATCGGTCCTGCGCTGCTTTTTCAAAACATCGGAAACTCATTACATACTTTTTTTTGTAGAATAATTAAAATTATATTGTAAAAAAAAGGGACAAAGTTTTTAAAATTTTAGTAACAAATATGAATCAAAAAGGTGCTTACATCTTGAGTCTCTCCTGCAGAACCTGCATCAATTTCTTGGAGGAGGGACTCTGCAAGTTGATTGAGGGTGTCCAGGTATTCCTCAGAGTCGAGGTGGGCGAGGATGTCTGCGAGAGGAGGCACATCATCACTAGCAGGCGCGCCGCGCGGAGCGCCGCCGGGGACCCGTCCTTCTGCAGAGGAGCAGACGCTGCCGGTCCTCGGGTCCCCGCGACGTCCCGCGCCGCCGCCTCGCTGCGAAGCTGTGTGTTCTCGCTGACGAGCCTCTCGTTCAACGCCTTGAGGCTCGACACCTCATTCAAGAGTTTCTCGTTTGCTTCCATGAGCTGTTTGATGTTGTACTCCATTTCGTCCATTCTAGCCTTCTTCCGGTCGCGCGAGGTTTGCGCTGCCACACGGTTTTTCAGCTTCCTGTTGGGTACATTAATATCTTTTAATACAAAGTTACAAAATTAATGCCTGTGTTTGTATTGCATAGTTAATGTTAGTATGGGAGACTATTCCTGTCATTCACCCTTTTTATGTCACCCGGCACCCCCCTCTAAAACCTAAGATATGAATATGATAAATATTAGTTAATTAACACAATTATTTATTTGATTCTTCATTAACACGTTAACTGCCAAGCCAAAAAAACCATCATTTTAGTTTTTTGGATCTGCCTTTTCTTGTCCTAATTCACTTTTTAATGCTAATAATTAAAATTTTTCATGTGTGCCAAAAAGAAATACAAGGCCCCTGACAAAGTTTTCATAATATAGTCTGGGAAAATTGTAAGGCTGATGAGATGACTTACCCAATTATTTTATTTTATAAAAACCTCTCAAAACTGTTTATTTTGCATGCTTGAACTAGGATTATAAACAATGCAAATAAATGTCATTTCTGGGAAAAAATTGTTTTTCTTTTCCTTCATAACTTTTGACATTAAGTTCATTTAAAAAACCCTTTGAAACATTCGTGGAGGCCAGATGTACTAGATTCTGTAGTAAAATGTATGAAAACGTGTTTCCTGGTGGATACACTGGCCTTAAACTTGAGGACCATCTGTGTATCCAAAAAGAAACACACAACCTGAGAACAAAGCATTTGTGTTTCTGAAAAGACACACATGGCGCTCAACGTGTTAAGGGGCTACCCCCAGCTAACTAGCACCTTCATCGGTTAAAAATAATTTATACTCTCTGAGTATATAGTTTAACGAAAATTGAAATTAAATGAATAAAAATGAGGACAACTCTGTGACATAAAGTTCACTGTAGTTAGAAAGCATAATGCCAAAAGTGGCCACATGTATAAGTTATTTGCATCATTTAAAATGTTCCTTCAAAACACATAATTTAGGGTTTTAGAGGGGAGTGACACAAGAGGGGCGACTGACAGAAAAAGGGAATTAGGGAGACATACCACCTACTTATGTATTGTAATCATGTTGGAAGAGAAATTGATAGGAAGTCGGACTGATGCAACAATGACATCAATTGACTAGACAAATTCAATGTCACTGTAGTTAGTATTTATAATGTACAGATGACTTCAGAACCTCCTCCTTTCTTTGGAAGTTGGTTAAAAATAAGGTCATTATAACCAAAGTAATAACTAACGCCATGTAGGTACTTAAACTTACTTATCAAATTTTCTAGTATTTTCCTCTACTCCAGCCAGCGTATCTTGACCTCAAGTCCCGTTGCATGAGCGGAAAATACGCGACACGCAAGCAAAAAGCATGACTAATCCAACTCACTTTCTCTGCATCTTCTCTTCCCAGGAGAGGTGGTCGAGGCGCCGCTTCCTCGAGGGCTGCGGCACTTCCACCAACACCTTCTGGTCCACCTCCT
The DNA here is from genome assembly GCA_947284805.1 of Coleophora flavipennella. Classification (NCBI taxonomy): domain Eukaryota; kingdom Metazoa; phylum Arthropoda; class Insecta; order Lepidoptera; family Coleophoridae; genus Coleophora; species Coleophora flavipennella. Next base: position 1,900,028 of record OX369285.1, on the reverse strand, counting down.
CCATCGGCAGGTAGTTGTTCGGCACGGTGATGAATATCGGAGCGCTCATCTTCATATTTAAGACGACAATTTCAACAATAACACAAACACTCAACACCACATTAAACTTTTAGGCTTCAAAGTGTTGAAGATGGCATGCTACGAGGATTTTTCTTGAACTTCAACCCAATTTTCTAACTTCGCTTGCGATCGCGGTACAAAACTTGCGTAAAACATATTCCCTCGAGTTCACATCGCATTGTGCGTTTTGTACGTTCTCGAAAACACAGATGTGGTTGCATTTGATTGGTTGAATATTGGACGGGCGGAAGGGGGCCGGGGGCGTGGAAAGGTTATTGTATTCAAGACAAGGGTAACTAGATTGAAGTTGCAGTAGTAAAAAAGAGACAACAACCATTGAAGGCATGAAGAAAGAAATCTTTGGACATGACCACAGATTACTAAATAGTTACTTACATGACATCATAAATGGATGTTTTGTTTGCGGCACCGGTCCGGCACGGCAAGGGCTACTACGGTACGGCTGTCGGAGAACACAGATCTACTAATAGATCTGTGTCGGAGAAGCAAAAATGTATGAAGAGTCTTTCCACTGACCGGCAAGTCCGGCAACGGCGACGGCAGTCAAAGAGTATAGAAAAATCGCTACGTTACGGCACTAGCCCGATGGAAAAAGCCGGTGCCGAGCCGACTAGTGGAAAAATGCACAATAGCCGTTTTCATATTGATAGAAACGCATGTCGGCCGGCAGCTGTATCGATATACCGTCGATCCGATACGACACACCTTCTAATTCGTCTAAGGACACACCTTACCATTCCAAACAACCATAGTACATAATAGGTCATCTTTGACAGTACTTCGCTATCGATTATTTAAACTATTTTGACGTGTATACCCCAGATTAAAAATAATTTAAAACCTTTTATTTTTGACTAGTAGATGCCCGCAACTTCGCCCGCGCTGATCCCAATTTTAGCGGTCCCCGTGGGAATTTCCCAAAATCCTTTCTTAGCGGATGCCTACGTCATAACATCTACCTGCATGCCAAATTTCAGCCCGATCCGACCAGTGGTTTGGGCTGTGCGTTGATAGATCACTATGTCAGTCAGTCAGTCACCTTTGAGTTATATATATTTAGAACTGACGTGTATATATTTATGTCATTGCTGAAGGTGGGTGTGAACATTAACTTAAGATTAGCCGGCTAAATTTGTTTGGGTAAAGTCCGATTATTGGTTGGTATTCGGCTTATAACCGTATACAACAAGGTCTACCTAACACTGAATGGGTGATGTTTTTTGGGTGGTGGGTGAGCGAGCGAAGCGAGCGATATTAGGTTCGGTCAGGTTTGATAGATTTTACTTCCCGGGGCTTAGGGGGTGAAGTTTATGTTCCAAGAAATTTTAATACCTACTTGTTGAGAGACTTTACTGCAGCCTTCGAACATTGTGCTTAGGTCTTCCATAATCTCAGCTTGAGTAGGTAAATACTCGATTTTAAAACTATTGTGTGCCAGCTAATGGCGCACCGCCAGTCGGTATGTTGAGGAACGAGGGTTCTCAGTAGTTATTTTACTCATGGAAATATTCACAGTAATTAGAATTGGGTTTTTTTCCGGGCGAATAGTGTGGGCAGATAGTGAAATAATAGAATATGATGATGAATGTCATCATCATATTCTATTATTTCACTACTGCCTCATGGAAATATTCCCAGTAATTAGAATTGGGTTTTTTCCCGGGCGAATAGTGTGGGCAGATAGTGAAATAATAGAATATGATGATGATGACATGGGCGGCGGAAATAAAGTGGCCTACACTCATAAAAAATATAAATCCGGCACTGCACTCAGGTTAAAACCCAAAGTAATGATCTGTGGAATGTGGAAACCTAGTGTATTATATTCTCTTTGTGGAAACCGTTCTAAAACGCTTATAAGTTTATAACCTTGTTTATTATAAAAATTACCTAAATATTTTCTGCTATTATAATAATAAATAATTGTGATACAATGGCTTCTACGAGTTCCGATACGCAGTCGACTATAGCCCAGAAAACATGGGTGATGGCAAATAACATGGAAACAGTGTCGAGTGTTGACGAGATCTATCGCTATGACAAAAAACAACAACAAGACATTCTGGCGGCGAAACCTTGGGAGAAAGAGTAAATTAAGATCCTTAGTCTACCACTGCACGTAAAATCCATCAATAATCTTTCTTCTATTTATCTTTTACATATTTCCAGCCCACACTTCTTCAAAGACATCAAGATTTCTGCTCTGGCCCTGTTGAAAATGGTCATGCACGCCCGCTCAGGAGGTACTTTGGAAGTAATGGGACTGTTATTGGGTATGTTTCATTTGTCGCACCTACTCCTCCTGAAGGTTGGGGCCCCTACACTCGAACAATTGAATTTGTTGCCGAATATGTGTACCTGAGACAAACAGTCCACTTAGGTAGGTCCAACTTCAAGAAAGAGATCAATTGTCGAATCCAACTTGGCTGGTCAGCATTCGGCAAGCTTCGCAATATCTTCATGTCCCAAATACTGCAGTGTCTTAAGAACAAGGTTTTTGACCAGTGTATGTTGCCAGTGATGACATACGGAACTGAGACATGGTCGCTTACTATGAGCCTCATAAGAAGGCTCAATGTCACCCAAAGCGCAATACAATACAATTCAATATATTTATTTGCTGAGAACAAATGTTATTTAACAGATATTGTCCTTATTTATAATTACAGTCTCAGTACATTCTACCACAAAATGGCATGCAAATATTTGGTTACCCATTATGTCAGTCTTAGTCTTATCCAGAATTCATGAAATATTCACTAAGCGAGTAATAACATTTATCAATTAGCCATTCACGTAACCTGTTGATGAAAATCTTAGTTGTAAACTGCCTTAATACAGTAGGGATTTTGTTGTATACTGTAATAGTATTAAGATGGCATTTTTTTTTCATAGAGCGTAGTTCTATACGTTGGTATTACAATTTTAGTGAGGTCTCTATTTCTCAGTCTTTGATTTGATACAGGATGACTGAAATATCCAGGGTATTTCCTTACAAAAATGCCAACTTTCAGAATGTAAAGACTTGTAAGTGTTAATAGTTTGAGTTCTCGGAAAAGAGGTAGACATGAATCTCTGGGGCCTATTCCGGACACTGCCTTTACACATTTCTTTTGTACTATGAATACTCTCTTTATATCAGTAGAATTTCCCCATATCAGGAGACCGTACCTAAGGACTGAGACAACATACCCATGGTAAGCAGTTAACGCAGTGCTCCTTCCGGCCTCTCTTCTTAGCCTCCCCAATGCATACACGAACCGATCCAATTTACTGCAAACTAGTTGAACATGTTGTTTCCATGTACAGTATTCGTCTAGCATGATACCCAAGAACTTTACTTGTTTTATACGCTTAATAGCTTGTCCTTCAATTTCTAGTGATATGTTTTTCAATGAAGCCTTCTATGCTCCAAGTTTTTCTGCATGATCAAATCAGAAATAGGGAGATCCATATGTGAACCAAAGTAACCGACATAGCTCTCAGAATTGCTAAACTTCAGTGGCAATGGGTGGGGCACATAGCTCATAGAACAGTTGGCCGTTGGGGTAGTAAAGTTCTCGAGTGGTGACCACGCACCAGAAAACGTAGCGTAGTCATTTGTCCTCTCATTGCTTGTATTAAGGTTCAGTGGTGGGTTACTGGAGTTGCCGCTACACAGTACATTTACAAAGCTATTGTCTTAAAGAAATACAAAGCATTCCAAGCAGGGTTATGTCTAAGTGCTTTTAACCATTTCTTTCAGGCAAAGTAGATGCAAACACAATGTTAGTGATGGATTCATTTGCTCTGCCGGTTGAAGGAACAGAGACAAGGGTCAACGCTCAAGCTCAGGCCTATGAATACATGACAGCTTATATTGAAGCTGCTAAACAAGTAAGATACTATACTTTTTTTCCTGCATTATTTTATGATAAATATTGTTAATTTATCCTATCTTAGAGATTTCAGTATTTGTATCCTATTTACCTAGCAATGTTCATTTAGTAATAAACATTTTATTTCTTATTTCCAGGGCAATAATTGCCTGGCAGTCTTATTTATTATAACATTCATATATATTTTTCATCAACCAGTTTTATATTATTCAAGTTCAAAGTAACCCTTGACTTCTTCAAGACACTGCTCTGGAACTATGGTTTACTAAATTGCCCCTCAACTGAAATTTATTTTACATCAAGTTTTATATTTTGTAATCAATAAAATAAAATAAAAATGTGTATCAGTGATACTGAAAAGCTATGAAGCTATTTTCTATTTTGTTTAAGGGTCATACTCCCCCTAAAACTGGGCTTGACGTTACATAGAAAAACCATACAAAAAATGTATGGTTTTAAATAAAATTGCTAGTTATGAGCACACATAATTGAGAAATTCATAAAAAAATAACTGAAAAAAAATTTCACAAAACAAAAATTTTGCCATATTTGAAAACTGAACACAATATTATACTGCTATCTTTTTTTATGTTATGCTATTACATTATCTTCTTTCTATAGCTATAGGTACCAATTTTAATTAGAACCATAAACATGGCTATCATTTACTTTAGTAACATTGTCACCTGAAAGTTGCAGAGTTGTTTATTATGTTGGCCTAATGAAGTTTTCTACCTCCAGCGCCAAATGCAACCTTGTTAGAAACAAAAATAAACAAATGAAATACAAAAAAGAAGACCTTTTCTTCAGGTTTACTTTTTGATAATAACAATGTAGGACATGTTAAAAGACTAAATTTACTGCAATCTCTGACCTAGTAGACCCAGAGCTTCCATAATACAGCTTTCAAATTTACCTTGTTAACGACTTTGGCAGCCTATATCTTGCAAATGGTATATAGTGATATAAATGTGGAAGCCGTATTGTAGATTCCGCCGTTTTGCAAAACGGCGCGCTGTATTAACGGCGGCGTTTTGTAATACGGCGACCATCACGCTGAGCAATTTGCAATTTGGCTGAAATAAAGTATGGCGCATTGTATGAGGCGCTGTTTTTTGTAAAAACTACAAAAATAGTTTAGATATAGATCTATTTTGAGTAATTAAAAAAAATATTTTATGTCGAATTTTTGTGTGAACTTTTTAGTTCCATAGGGAACACAACTCATGTCTCCTGCAAACTATTTTGGAAACCTTTTGAGTAGCTTGTGGTGCCCCTGACCTCTGTTCATAGCGCCCCAGGGCGCCGCACTCCACAGTGCACCATTTAGCCCAATTAGATCAAAAAAGGAACACAATATCTCTATTATTTTTCTATAAACCTTTCTATATAAATGTTTCTAGGTTGGTCGTCATGAGAATGCTATCGGCTGGTACCACAGCCACCCTGGCTACGGCTGCTGGCTATCTGGCATAGACGTGTCCACCCAGATGCTGAACCAGAACTTCCAGGAACCATTCGTGGCTATTGTTATTGACCCAGTGAGGACCATCTCTGCTGGGAAAGTGTGCCTTGGTGCTTTTAGGACTTACCCTAAGGTGAGTAATGGTGTTTCTTCTCGAATTTTTTACCCATAATCAGATGAGGTCTAGATGATAAGATGAGATTTGTTTTGGTGATGTTCCAGTGAACAACAACCAAGTTTAATAAATAAATTGTGAAAAATTATGTAAGTATGTTCCGTATGGTTCCCGGCTAAGAATAGGACCATCCCATCTCTTCGTAAGAGGCGACTAAGGGACTTAAAACAGAAGGATGGGCAGCAGCGTCTTTCCGTGCATTGCAACACACCTGCAATCAAACTGCGATCGCCAACCCGCCTGCCAAGCGTGGCGATTACGGCAAAACCCTCATATGAAATTCACACCCAGAAAACGGCCCCTAGTCCCCGGCGGCCCCGCTATTCCTGGCTCCGGTAGCAGTCATGGTAACGGCGGGGTGGGGGGTGCAAAGAATCCCCGGCAGATGCCAGGCTACCAAACCCAACTACCTTTGGCACTGACAACTTACAACACGCGTACACTGCGGACTGACGAGAAACTTACAGAACTCGAAGAAGTATTGGGATATCTTAGGTTTATGTGAAGTCCGAAGAGAGGGAGAGGACACCATGATCCTTAAATCCGGAAACCTGCTCTATTTCCGGGAGGGCGACCAAAAGTCCCAAGGTGGTGTCGGGTTCTCGTCCACAAGTCCCTGATTAACAATGTGGTCCAAATCGTGAGCGTTTCGACAAGGGTAGCATACCTTATACCAAACGGTATTCGATGAAGGTCATACAGGTATACGCGCCGACTACGGAACACTCCGACAACGAGGTAGAGACTATGTATGAGGACATCTCTACAGCCTTACATAGCACCAGGACTCATTATACCGTTATTATGGGGGACTTTAACGCGAAACTGGGCAAACGAAGCGATGGTGAGCTGAGAGTGGGGATATTTGGATATGGAGTAAGAAATGCACGTGGCCAGATGCTGGCCGACTTTATGGAGAAGGAGAGCCTCTTTATGATGAACTCCTTCTTCAAAAAGTCAAAACAGCGGAAGTGGACATGGTTGCATCCCAATGGCGTAACGAAGATTGAGATAGACTTCATCTTGTCGACAAGGAGGCAAATATTCAATGATGTCTCCGTGATCCATTCAGTCAAAACAGGAAGCGATCACCGGATGGTCAGAGGCACATTGAATCTAAAGACCAAGCTAGAAAGATGTCGACTGATGGAGTCTACGCTCCGACCGGCGCCCATCCAGCTCCAAAAGCCCGAGAGCTTTCACCTCGAGTTGCACAATTTGTTTCGAATGCCTAGGAGACTGCGAGAATGTGGACGACAGGTTCGTGGAAATTGTCCAAACGGTCGGGTCTAAGATTTTTAAAACTCGCCGTTCAAACAGAACCAAAAAAATCTCTGATTTCACCAGCAACCTCATGGAAGAAAGACGCAGATTGGTTTTGCAGTCCTCTGAAGACGCTTCTCAGTATCGGCAACTAAACAGGCAGATCTCTAAGTCCCTGACTCGCGATTTACGCCAATATAATACAAATTGTATTAAAGAGGCTATTGAGCACAACAAAGGCTCCAAAGTGTTCGCGAGAGATGTGTCTGTTGGACAAAGCCAACTGACCAAGCTGAGGATGGCAGGACCATATCGTCTAAGACTGAGTTGCTGGAAGAAGTTGAGAAGTTCTATGGACAATTGTACAAGACCACACGTTTGCCTGTCAGCGATCTGGCTGAAGACCCAAGAGCCAGACTAACCCGACACTATACCAAAGATATCCCGGACGTCAGCCTGTACGACATTAGAATGGCTCTCAAACAGCTCAAGAACAACAAGGCACCGGGTGATGATGGCATTACGGCTGAACTTCTGAAAGCAGGTGGATCACCGGTACTAAAAGCTCTTTAGAAGTTATTTAATTCCGTTATACTCGATAGACAAACGCCTAAAGCATGGCACAGAAGTGTGGTCACGGTCAGAAGAGTGACAACACCCTGCTGAAGAACTACAGATCCATCTCACTTCTGAGCCATGTCTACAAACTGTTTTCGAGAGTCATTATGAATCGTCTCGCATGCAGGTTTGACGACTTCCAGCCTCCCGAACAAGCCGGTTTCCGAAAAGGCTTTAGTACCATAGACCACATACATACGCTGCGGCAGATTATACAGAAGACCGAAGAGTACAATCAGCCACTATGTTTGGCGTTTGTGGACTATGAGAACCTTTGATTCAGTCAAAACCTGGGCTGTGCTACAGTCTCTCCAGCGGTGCCAAATTGACCATCGATACATCGAGGTGTTGAAGTATCTGTATGAAAACGCCACCATGTCGGTTCGCCTCCAGGATCTGAATTCGAAACCTATCCAGTTGCAGCGAGGGGTGAGACAGGGAGACGTTATATCTCCGAAACTGTTCACCGCCGCCCTGGAAGATGTTTTTAAGCTTCTGGACTGGGGTGGACTCGGCATCAATATCAACGGCGAGTACATATCCCACCTTCGATTCGCTGATGATATCGTGGTCATGGCTGAGACTATGGAAGACCTAAGCACAATGCTCGATGGCCTCAGTAAAGTCTCTCAACAAGTGGGCCTTAAAATTAACATGGACAAGACGAAAGTAATGTTAAATATCCGTGTCGCACCCACCCCTCTAAAGGTTGGCCGTCGTGGAAATCCTTGAGGGAGGCCTTTGTCCAGCAGTGGACGATTTTGGGCTGATATAATGATGATGATATGTAAGTAATTGTATATGTTAAAGATTAAATGGCAACCGTGCACCGGAAGATATATCGTAGGTAGGCCCTCGATAGACCGTCAACCGTGCAGACAGTTCAGGGCTGGTTGTTGTGGATATCCTTTGTGTTTTGTTGGGAAAAGATTACAGAGCAGGTGCAATAGGCTTTTTATATATATTGGCAAAGTATATATATTAGTTGTAACATAGTATGGACACTCCCTGCCACTCTCTAGATTGCGACCTCCATTCCTTTTTGAAATGTCATTTCTGGTCCATTGTATGAAGTGTCCAGGGTGTGCTTTTGGGACAAATTCGAGCGAAATAAGCAAAACAAAGACAGATCACAAATAAACACAACACCTTACAATTTTGTATTTCCTATTATTATTGTATTTGGTTTTTAATGTTGTAAGTTGCTTTCAGGGCTACAAACCAGCCAACGAAGAGCCGTCAGAATATCAAACCATCCCACTGAACAAGATCGAAGACTTTGGAGTCCACTGCAAACAGTACTACTCACTAGAAGTGTCATATTTCAAGTCGTCACTCGACAGAAGACTGCTAGATTCTCTTTGGAACAAGTACTGGGTGAATACGCTGAGCAGTTCCAGTTTGATCACCAATGCGGAGTACACGACGGGACAAATATATGATTTGTCCGACAAGTTGGAACAGAGTGAAGTTTGTCTTGGTAAGTGTTTTATATTAGACATTGTGGAAACGATTTTTCTACCACTTGGAAATCGTTTCATTATAAAAAAAACAATACTTCAATTGGCTCTATTCCTTACTTAACGAAATAACACGCCAGCGATTTCTAACACGACATCAATATAAATTATTGCTGTAAAATTACTTTAATCGACTTTTTTCGCTAGGTAACGAAATAATACCTCAGCAGCTGTTTCCAACACAACAGTAATAGAGAGTGATAGAAAGTGCAGTGTAACTATCAAGGATAGTATAAGTATTAATGGGTCGACACACCAGTATCACGGGTAACGCCGATTATTTTGCTTTTATAGCTGTTTTTTTTTGACTCACAATTGGTAAGGCCTTGGCATCATCTCACCTAATGGTAAGTGACGATGATGCTGAAAATAGAAGCGGGCTTACCAAGAACACATAAATGCTGTTAACATTGAGGTTTGACGGCAAGACTTAGATAAGATGGTGGTAGCTAGCCAGACGGGCTTAGAAAATGCTCTACCACCAACCAAACCGAGTCTTACAAGTTGACCCCACCGGAAATCGAACCCGCGTCCTCCTGGTGTGAAGCGAATGGACTAACCATTACGCCACGGTGGCGGTTGAAAATTCTAAATTGGTTTCATAGTCACGCGTACGCGCCGCGCGGGCAGTACGCGCGCAGTTCACGCCTTAGGGGACGCTTAATGATGATCAGCGCAGGTCATACGGTAGAAGCATCTCCTAATGATCTGCGCTGGGTGTACGACTGTACGCGTGGCTATGAAACCAGGCTTGTAAGTATGACTAAAACTTTTGTTTTCTGAATTAATTTTATTGTTTCCTCGAAAAGTGTTAATATATGTACAAGTCTAGGCCGAAATAGTGATTAAGGGTCTTAAGCGGGCGCACGCGGCGCGTGCCCACCTCGAGTGCCCGCTTCGCGTGCCCACCTCGAGTGCCCGCTTCGCGTGTTTATGTTGAAAAATAGTATGGGCAAACACGTCGCACGCGCCCGCGCCAGTTTAGCGCTGCCCATACCATTTTTCGAAACAAGCACGCGAGACGGGCGCCCGCCACGTGTGCCTGCTTAACTTAGCGGACGCACTAAAAGCCTCGTTTATTTATATTGTTAAAAATATCACCTCAGAACAATGAGTTTCTGTATTATCTCCAGACGGAAATTCTATGTCACGTACGTGGTCCCACGTTTGAGTATGCTGTACGACATACACAGTCCTATCATAAGTTCCTGAAGTGAGAGTAAGACAGATATAGTGTTATTTTCATATTATCTCAGCTACAACCCGTCGGTCAAATCTGCGGACCTCGCTGGAATGCTAATAATAAAGTAAAAATACTAACAGAATAAGATACAATACTATTTTTATATCTATGTGTATTGAATTACTTTTCTTATACCTAAAATCTTTAATAATTATAATAATAATCTACGAGTATTTGCATGACGTAATATTTTCAACATATTGTACGTCTTTGAATGTATTCAAAGATATGTACTCAATGTATGTACTTGACTCCATTTCTCTGTCGAGCCGTAAAAAGACATTGCGTCTCTATAGTACGAAGTAACTAGTATCTCATCTGTGTCTATAGAGATATAAACTCTGTGCTTCAGAAATACTCGACTTCACTTCGTTTTTCCGATTACTACTCGACCTTTGGTTGTTGCCTTGACTGTAATGGATTAAAAACGTATTCACAAAATAATTTACCATACAAACTTAAAATTGCTACTTCTTGAAAATGGATGAGCCGATTCTAATGAAACACTATACTCATAGGTAAGTAAGGAATTTCTAGGTTTTAGATGGATTATAATTTTTAAAATAAATTGTATAGCCATGTGCATATTTTCTCGCGAAGCCTTTACCGTCTGTCGTAATCGTGCAAATACAAATACACTTACTTAGTAGCAAAAACTAAAGCTATATAAAAAAAAAACAAATAATTTGGGTTTTTGTGGGAGGTACCTTACTCAGATTTTTCCTTGAATAAATAAGTACCCAGTGCAGTAGGCCTTATCAAGACCTAATTATTCACAAAGTTTTATTAAAATCTTTAGAGCCATTTTTGACAAGAATAAACAAACTGGATTTGTATGGGAGATACCTCATTACGATTTTTCTTTGAACAACGGATTACCGCATACTGTAGACCATATACAGTTATAGTAACATTCCATTAACATTAGTTTCATCAAAATTGCTAGCCATTTTTAAATAAAAGTAGTAAATTATCTTTTACTATATAGTGGCAATCCTAAAAATCAAGTAAGGGAAAATTAAAAAAAAACCGCTTGTGGATATAAAATAGTATTTCTCTAACCCAAATTTTACCCAAACCGTCCAGTGGTTTGGGAAATTTATTTATTTATTTTTCGCAAATTTCACAGCTTATTATAATAGGCAACATGCAATATTTTTATTTTTCCTTTTTTTGCTTGCATTTTAAAGAACTCCATGCAGAATAAACCAGGAGTATATAAAAAAAATAAAAAAACTTGTTTTTTAATTTTAAATGCGGTTTTAAAGTAACCGTTTTAATTTGCGCGCGCAAACGGACGTATAGTTCCGATGACGTCACTCCTGTCTGTCACTCAGACCAAAGAGAATATAATACATTACAATTACAATGTATTATATTCTCATTTTGAAGAACTCCATGCAGAATAAACCAGGAGTATATTAAAAAAATAAAAAAACTTGTTTTTTAATTTTAAATGCGGTTTTAAAGTAACCGTTTTAATTTGCGCGCGCAAACGGACGTATAGTCAGTGGTATAGTTCCGATGACGTCACTCCTGTCTGTCACTCAGACCAAAGAGAATATAATACATTGTAATGTATTATATTCTCTTTGGTCTGAGTGACAGACAGGAGTGACGTCATCGGAACTATACGTCCGTTTGCGTCTCCGTTTTAATTTGCGCGCGCAAACGGACGTATAGTCAGTGGTATAGTTCCGATGACGTCACTCCTGTCTGTCACTCAGACCAAAGAGAATATAATACATTGTAATACATTGTAATGTATTATATTCTCTTTGGTCTGAGTGACAGACAGGAGTGACGTCATCGGAACTATACCACTGACTATACGTCCGTTTGCGCGCGCAAATTAAAACGGAGACGCAAACGGACGTATATAATACATTACAATGTATTATATTCTCTTTGGTCTGAGTGACAGACAGGAGTGACGTCATCGGAACTATACGTCCGTTTGCGTCTGCATGGAGTTCTTCAAAATGAAAGCAAAAATAAAAATATTGCATGTTGCCTATTAAATATTACAACTGTTGGTTTTACATTTAAGAAAGCAAATTAAGAAATTCAACTAATTAAAATTTAAAAAAGAGCACCGGGCGGACGTACAGACACACACACACATTTTTCATTTTGTGTTTTTTAGACTACTCTAGAACAGATGGCCGATGGGGCAGTAAAGTTCTCGAGTGGCGACCGCGCACCGGAAAACGTAGCGTAGGCAGACCTCCCACGCGGTGGACCGATGACCTGGTGAAGGTCGCGGGAAGCCGATGGATGCGGGCAGCGCAGGACCGGTCGTCGTGGAAATCCTTGGGGAGGCCTTTGTCCAACAGTGGAACACACACATTTTTCATTTTGTGTTTTTTAGACTACTCTAGAACAGAAAGTATTTCGAAAATTTAATCTATCCACAAACTAGTATTTCGTGACTAGCCTAACATCAGATGATGTCAAGGGCTACCAATTGTGGATAAAAAGATGTGTATAATTTTTTTATTAGAATCGGCCCATCCATTTTCAAGAAGTAATAATTTTACATTTGAATGGGGAACGATTGTGTAAATACACTCTTAAAGTAATGTATGAATTTATTAATTTCTGGTATTTGTGATGGTGGACTTAGTGCTCATCGAAGTATCTTCAAATAAGATTTTCTGAATACTATTTAACCGTAGTAACCTGTTCTGCTGTAAAAGTTAGCTAAAGGCCCACCTGATTAAATAAAATCTTTGAGCATGTGTCACTTTGAACCTATATATTTTTATGGAAATCGGACAATCCACAAACACAGAGACGTTAGTTTCTAGAACGTGTTTACAAAATTGCAATAACTTTGATTAAATTTCGTTTTTATGGAGCGCGCTAGCGGTACAATCGTCTTAAGAGCGCGTATAAAGCAAAATATATTTGTCCTCCTCGCTCTCGCATGATTTTTAATATTCCTTTCCGCTTAGAAAACAGAGCCGCAATAATGGAGCTTTTTAGAATAAATCGAAAATGAAAAACTTGGTATCCCTCGGTGACTTTCAAGGATATTTAATTTTTTGGGTGTTATGTTTATATGAGTTGTTATGTGGATACACAATTAACATAGTGAAATATTAACTTCGCAATTTATTTGTATCAAGTAAATTATGAGCAATTGTGTTTTCGCTAGGGTCAGCCCTCGATCTCTATTGTCTTATGTATTTTTTTAGGAATATAAAAAATAACCGCTTCACTTTTAATCCATTAGCTTCACATTAGGAGATAGCGGGTTCCTGGCGAAGTCTAAACTTTGTATGACTTGATTTGGTTGGTAGAAGAGAATTTTCTAAGCCCGCCTGGCTAGCTACTACCATCGTATCTATTTCAATGTTTACGCGTAAATGTGTTCCGGCTTGAATTGCCAGTTCCCCATTGCGTTGGGGAATCTTGGTTAGTGCATTTCCATCTTCGGCATCATCGTCACTTACTATCAGGTGATATGATGTCAAGGGCTTACCAATTGTGGATTATAAGCATAATTCCGATCTCGTTTCTAAACGTTCATAAACAAGTATGTATACAGGGTGTAAAAAAATGGTGTAGGACCCGTTAACTGGGAGTTCTACTTATCATACGGAACATTTTTCCCCAAGGAACCCATAGTCAATTTAAAAAAATAAGAATATTGGACCCTCCATACTAAAATGCACAAAATTGGTCGATCAGCTGATCGATTTGTATGAAGAGTAAATTTCTTTTTTGCGTTTTCAGCAAAGTTGTGGAGTATGATGTGACGTTAACGGGACATACAACAATTTTGTTACATGCTGTTTACTAATGTTTTTTACGTTTCCTCCACCTAAAGGTTGTGTGGAAGAGATCGCTTGTTAGCGACAAGACTGCTCAAATGTACAACTTCCTAAATCATTGTACCTGTATTTTCCTGTTATATTGTGCAATAAAGTGTTTTCAATCAATTAATCAATCATGTAACATGAAATAAATGTCCAGGGCGCGGCGGCGCATTCATGGTGGCGGGCGCAGACCCGCACGAGAAGCGCACGGAGGACAAGCTCGGCAAGGCCACCAAGGACGCGTGTAAAACCACCATCGAAGTGATCCACGGCCTCATGGCGCAGATGATCAAGGACCGCCTCTTCAACAGCGTCAGCGGACGTCCCGCACAGCCACCACAGCCTATGATCGAGTAGCCTTGCTGTAGGATATATGTATTAATAATTGTAATATTGTAATCTTTGGTATTTGTAAGCTGATACAAAATAAATTTATAGTGTATTAATTCTTATTTTGGTTGTTATTTGAAATATTCTGGATGCTTTCTGTTGATCTCTGCGCTATTTAAAAATACGGTGTAGGAAAACTAGCAGTGTGGCCACCGGTAAAAAAACGTGGACACACGCAAAGTAGGGTTCCGTAGTCTTTTAAAAAAGTAAATGTTTATTTTAAAAAACAATTTTTCGCATTCTATACACATTTTGTATACAGGTTGGGAAGGAGTATACCGACAGAATGTAACCAAAGATTCTAATGCCTATTTAGACAAAAAAAGTAATATAAACATGGGCCAGTAAAGCCTAATTTTCGAGATAAAATTTTTTTTAAATAATTCACAAGTACAAAAAACCTCAAGGGTAACACGCCCTAATAATCTTATCTGACGTTTGTTGCCTCAAAGTATCATACTGACTTTGACTTCACTCGTCGTTTATCGTATGTTGTCGGAGTCGTTCGTGAAGAGTTTTCTTTTTCACTCTTTAGACTAAGGTTTCGTTCAGAAGGGATTACTATCGTTAATTGATTTTTTTGTTCCAGAAATTAAGGAAGTTAATAAGGCAGTTTTAGACCCATGTTGATATAACATTATTTACTCATAATATTAAAATCTGTTGGTATACTCCTTCCCACCCTGTATAAAATCTTTATTTTTTATAAATTCAATTACTCCTAAACTAAAAAATCCTACTTGGCAGTGACACAGATTAATATATGCAATATTCATATGTAACAGATATCACACTCTATATACCTACTGCTTTAATAGCTAGGTACCTACTCTTCACGTCGTCAATGAATATAATATGTACACGTCGTTGCTGACCGCTGCGTGCGAATACGTACGTACCTATCCGGCGTAAAGTAATAACCATTAAGGCGCTTTGCACACGACGGGGCGGGGCGGGCCGGTCAATTTCGCCGCCAACGATAGCACAAAGGGAATCCTATACTACCAACGCACATGGAGGACAAAAAGACCGCGTCGACCGTGCCGCCTAATTATTAATGGTTAGAGGTCGCGTGGCTTTACAGCAAACGCAATGACAGCCAGGGCCGCCTATTTCGATAAAAATATTATTTGGTAGGACCTGATAACGTATTTTTACCCGACTGCGCCAGAACGACTGCGCCAGAAGGAGGGTTATGTTTTTCGAGAGTATGTATGTATGTTTGTATGTATAATTGTTTGGCACGCTCTGCAGCCTGAGCGGCTGGATGGATTTTAGCTTTAGACGTGTCGTTAGATTCGTATTTACTGTGAGAGTGACACTGGGTATATCAAAATAAAAAAAACAAAATGGCGGATTTTTGGCGCAAAATTCAAATGTTTGACACGCTCTGCAGCCTGAACCGCTCGATTAATTATAGCTTGAGGGTTGTCGTTAGATACGTTTTTACTGTGAGAATGACACTGGGTATATCAAAATAAATAAAAACAAAATGGCGGATTTTTGGCGCCAAATTCAAATGAACTCATTCAACAATAAAACTAAAAAAATGAATAAAATAAAAAACGGTAATTTAAAAAACTAAAAAACCCTCCTGCGTTTCTTTGTAATTTGGAAATGAAAAACCCTAAAACATACGTCATACCCGATTGCACTTAACTTAAGAAAAATTGTAGCAGTCGGGACCCATTCTAGAAATGGAGGCATAGTGAATTGAGAGCACATACCTATATTACATTGCAGATTACTCCAATATACTGACTAGACGGCTGACTTTCTAGAATGGGTCCCGACTGCTCAATTTTTCTTAAGTTAAGTGCAATCGGGTATGACGACTTTCTTGTTTTAGGGTTTTTCATTTCCAAATTACAAAGAAACGCAGGAGGGTTTTTTAGTTTTTTAAATTACCGTTTTTTTTACCAGAACCACTTTATATTTTGTGCACAATTACCTAAAAATAGGAAAAACTATAGGCTCTTTCGCAGGGTCTCAGAGACTCTTCGACTTTTAACAGGATAAGCTATTATGATGACGGAGGAAAAAAAGCAACCTCCTCCTTTCCCGGTCGTTTTAGGCACAGATCACTACTATCTGTAGCAAACTAGTACATACCTTTCGCTCTAGAAGCATTCATTAGTCCTCACTCAGCCGGAAAATTCATAATCTGAATTCAGAAAGCTCGGAGTAGTACTATTACCTAATGGAAAAGTGGCCCGGATGTGGAAAAGTTCACAATATGAGTGAATCATAATGAAATTATACCAAAATCGGGTCTTTCTGAATTTAGAGCGGAATTCCGGCCGTGTGAGCCCAGCCTTAAAGTGAAAAAGGTCATTTATCTACTCTCATTGGATATAAGGAAAAGAGCAAAAGACTATCATTTAATTATAAGGAAATGCGGAAAAGGATTACTGGACTTTTCATTGAAAATAAATAATCATATCAGCTCATGTACGTCCCCACCGAGGGGCTCGAGCCTACCCTGAGTTAGGGCGATCGGGCCTTAGTCGACCACGCGGGCCAGTGTGAAGTTAAACACACAACCTGCGAGTTTCTTCGCAGGCGCGTGCAGGTTTCCTCTCGATGTTTTCCTTCACCGTAAGAGCGTCGGATAAACGTACAAAATAAATAATATAAATAAAACAGTGAATTTGATTATATAAACATTTTCAAATATTTATTAACCAATTTACATAAACCATTATGTACATCTTCACGTAGCTTTACACAAATCATAAAATCTCACGCTGTGGAGGGCCTTCTATTATCAGATACATACAAGAGTAAAACAAGCACCAAATTGCGATATATCTGCAAAGCTCTCTTCACGTTACAATGGAAAATATAATAATAATATTTTGTATAACTCATGAATCATAATTATTAATATGAATGATCTAATATAAAAACTAGCAAGAGTGCTTCCTATAGTGTTTTTCAATCATAGTAGGTACACCTAATAGTAATGTCTACATTTCATTACACATTGTGTATAGTGGATAGATCTAAACATAAATAGGATGAAAATAAAATCAAAACTAAGTAAGGTCTAAGTGTTAAAACGCGTCCCACTAAATTAATCAAGTTGAGAATAATTATAAGAATTATTATAGGGTGGTCCTTCTAAAATAAAAATTATGGGAGGCTTCACAATCATGAACTGATCAACATATTTGGACTTGTAATAATTATAAATATTGATCAGCTGATAGCGAATTTTGTATGGGAAGTCATTTTTTTGCAAATTGAGTACAAGTTTCTTGGGTAAAATTCAGTTTTACAAACTAGCCTCCCCGTAATTTTTTTAAGGTTTTTTTAGGACGTTGTATACATGCCAATCCCTACTAATATTATAAATGCGAAAGTAACTCTGTCTGTCTGTTACGCTTTCCCGCAAAAACTACTGAATGGATTTGGCTGAAATTTGATAGGTAGACAGATTAGGACCTGGATTAAGACATAGGCTACTCTTTACCACGCTCGCGAGCCGCTTGCGGCTCGCGCACTGCGCACCCTCGAAAAGTCATAGAAACGTGGTCCACGCGGGTGAAGCCGCGGGAAACAGCTAGTTAGAAATAAATTAACCTTAATTATTTACAATCTTTGCAAAAACATAATAAAAGAAACGGTTAACTAACGATATAGCTTAGCATTTGAAGCGAATAATAAAATTTAATACACAATTTAGTAGATACTCTTAAAATAAAAGTGTAAAGAAAATATGGCCTGCCATTGAATAGATGACATCCAAAATCATGCTATTTCATTCGACATTCAATAATATATTTAAAACTCACTGTTTTATCCAAACTAATGAATTAATGACAAAGACTGAAACGTTTTTACATCAAGGGATAGTCCTATTTATCACATGGGATAGTTATAATATTGATCTATTCATATATTTAAGTACATCAATACAGCCGTTTCGTTTAAATCTACTGTACATAAATAGTCAGTTAGAGAACCGGAGGGGTTATTGTGATATTTTACCCGAAGGCTGCGTTTTGTGAAGGAAGCAAGCAGCTTTGCACAGTGATAGTAGGAACTAAATAAGCGATTTGACTCGCTGCAGCGACGAGTTTTATCCCTTAGGAACACAGATGGCGTAGTTGGCATTTTTGGATTCCAGTCAAATTAGATAAAAAAAATCTGTTACACAAAACTAAATATGATAGATTCTAGAATTTCACTTTTCAAAATATTACTATATGTCACAAATGCCAACTTTCACGACGAATATCTCAAAAACTATAAATCCAATTCCAATGCGGTATTGATATCTTTATAAATATAACTAAAAACAATATAAACAAAATATACGATAATTTTTACTTTTTTTGTTGCTAATCAGCCTGCTTTGGCCTTCATCTCACATCAGCCAAAGGACGGCCACTGCTTGCTGGTCATAGGTCTCGTGTTGGGGTTGTGCCGTAATCGCCACGCTTGGTAGGCGGGTTGGCGATCGTAGTTTACGGTGCGGTGCAACAGTAAATGCGGGAAGGAGGTTGCTGCCCATCCTCCGGTTCTTTTATTACTTTAATAAAAATAATTTATTTTTTGTAAAATTAATCTTAAAAATACCTATCGGCTGATACCAAAACTGTTGAAATCGATGCAGCCGTTTACAGTGTCATACATACTAATCATTTTTTTTTAATGTTTTTTAAATGGAACCATTCCTAAAGAACGCAAATGTCACTGCTGCGGAACAAATCGCTTATCTATGTCCCTATTATCACTATACAAAGAGGCCTAGTTCATTCATGAAATGCCTGCTAGGCCGAATGTCTGGGTTCAATTCCCACCGAGGACAAAAATTCGAGTAACAAACTGGTTTGTTTGATCTGCGTCTGTGTTTAAAATATTTTGTACCCAGTATTTAAACGTGTATCAGTATGTATAGTATAGGTATCACTCTCTGGTTTCCATAGAACAGGGAATCCTAGCTCGGGGCCAGATTCTGTGTGGTTTGTCTTTTTTTTTATTATACTATGCCCTGCTCAACATTGCCTAGGGACATTTTAAAAATTTTAAATTACTTAAGACATGTGCAGTACAGAGTATAAAAACTTTCAAAATGAGCAAGCGCTATATTTAAGAGTACCTTCTCAGTTCTTATAAACATGGGTTCTACTAATTTCATACAATCTGTGCCATTTTTCTATGACAATATAAAAACACAATTTTTATTTTCCGCGCGTTTTTACAAAAACCGCTCAAAACTAAATTAATTTATAAGAACTGAGGGGGAACTCGCTCATCTCGAAAGTTTCTACCCTACACATGTCCTAAGTATACTTAAAAATTTCCCTAGGTAAAGTTGATGTGTGTAGTTACAGACATACAAAGTCCAGGTTTAAGAGCGTGTTCACAAAATTGTTTTCCATACAAACTTAAAATTATTACGAAATTCTAGTAATTTCAAAAAATAGTGTTTCACTAAATATGGTTTTCACAGTAATCTAAAAATTCGCTATCTTTTTTAAAAATAATATATTTAGAAAATGTAATCTATCTACAAACTAGGATTAGGATTTGCTTATGTGTATAAAGTTTTATTAGAATCGGCCCATCCATTTTCAAGAAGTAGTAATTTTAAGTTTGTCTGGGAAATAAATTTGTGAAAACACTTAATCGTATTATGAATGACAAGATAGATATTGCTTAAACATTTTCTTGTAATGTGAACAATTTCGCGAGGTGTTACGTTACATGCATTTTAAAATAAAAACCTAGTTTATAACGAAGTGTTTTACCTTGTCTTACATTAAGGTAGAGTTTTTAAATCTAAATTGGAATGCTTCAGAAATCTCACGAGTCATTACAGCCTTTACTTTCACCATAGTACATACAGAACACAAGTAATGGCCCATGGCTTAGGCATATTGCGATCTATTTTTTATAAAACTGAGTTTCTGAAGAATTAGGTATCAGGTTTTAAATCTTAAGCCCCATACACATTGTTTATTTATAAAATATATCCTCATTGACAACATTAAGATAGAAAGATAGATTTCTACAAAGTCATGACAATACTTGACCAACATCTGTGGATTGACTGAGTTCCTCGGAAAAGCTTGATCCCAGAAGCCCTGTTTAAAATCTCAGGTACATATTCATTCATATCAGTTCCTTAGAAAGATAGATTTCTACAAACAAAACCATAACATTACTTCACCAAAAGCTGTGAATTGACTATGGTGTCCCCGGAAAAACTTGATCAGTACCACAAGTAGCATCCGTGTAGAATCTCTGTTACATACTCATTCACAAAAGAAACCCATACAGAAAATGCGAAAAAAAAAATTGACTCCATACAAAGTTGACTAATCGGAATGACCGATTTCTACGAAAATACCAAAAAAATAATTGCGAATTCAGTATCGGTTTCTTGGGGAAAGTTGTTCAGTTTTATGAGAAGAGCCCACCCTTAACGGCTTGCTCGGTGTTAAAAACACACCCTGTACATTAGTTCCTCAGAAAGATAGATTCCTGCGAATGGAGCCTTAACATTACTTGACCAAAAGCTGTGAATTGACTATGGTGTCCCCAGAAAAACTTGATTAGTACCACAAGTAGCTTCCGTGTAGAATCTCTGTTACATACTCATTCACAAAAGTGATATATTAGTTCCTCTGAAAGATAGATTCCTGCGAACGGAGCCTTGACATTACTTGACCAACAGCTGAGAATTGATTGTTGGTTCCTCAGAAAAAGTTAGAGTAAGATATTTAAAGACAACAGTGTCAGTATTTTAGTCAGAAAGACAAGATTTATATGATCAAAGCAATATTTGACAACAGATCTGTGAATTGATTCAGAGTTCCTAGGGAAAAGTAGTCTGTACCATAAGCAGAGTCCCTGCTGAAAATGTCGGTTGTGTTATGTGTTATAAGCAGGGATAATTAATATTACTGGTATGAATAAGTATGTACTCATTCATATCAGTAATATAAGTTATACAGGTTGGCCAGGGGAGGATACGACCAACATTTTTTTTGGATGCCTTAGATCTAGGGGTATCCGGATCACCCCCATGTACCTGTGTTTCGCGAAAGTCCACGGTTTTCAAGATATTCGCGTTTTGATTTTAAGATTTGGTTTGAAAATTGGAGTATGCTGCACTTTGGACGTCAGTTTTCCAAAAGGTATAAAAGTTCAAATTATTGAAAAAACAGTAAAAATTGGGAATAAACCAGAAGGGTTCGAGTCTCATACATTTTCTCCAACAATTTTGTATGAAAAAAACCTAGGTTCTCATTTTTCAATTAGCATGCGAATCAAGGATACTAGAGTCACAGACACAGATGTTGATGAAAGGATAGGAATTATATATCTTGGAAATTATATAATCATGATTTTTTTTTTACATATTAGTATGACACCTCATGTACTCTTTTTTATTTAAATAAATATTAATTTTGGTACAAATTAGCTTGTATTTTTTGTTTCTTATTACTTTTTTGGAAAGCTGATAAAATGAGGAAGATTTTTTTTTGTATTTGGCTGGCTTAATTGTATGTTTTTTTTCACAAACTGACGTCTAAGTCGAACGAAGATAATTTTCATGCAAAATCTGAAAATAGAAACGCCAATATCTTAAAAAAAAAACAGCGGACTTTCGCGGAGTGACCCCTAAATATGGGGAACCTAAAATAATTTTTTTGAGCGTGTCCTCCCTGGCCACCCTGTATATCAGTTCCTAAGAAGAAATATTTCTAAGCCATGACATTACTTGACCAACAGCTGCGTATTGCCCGGGTGTCGCTAGAGACCGCGCGGCCCGCGTCAGTTGAACAGGTCCGCCGGGAAGTTGTTGACCTCTGCCTGCTCCAGCACCGGGTTGCCGTCGACAGTGTAAGATACTCGTATCCGCAGTCGTAAAGGCGTCTGAGAAAAAAAAGGATTATAATTTGTCTTATTAAAGGTTAAGGTTACGTCAGTTAAGGAAGGAAAATAATTAGCGTTGTAATTTTATATAGTAAATTTAAAAAAAGATTAGTAACTATATTAATTTCATAATCATCAATTTAAATTAACAATGAGACTTTTCATTAAAAAATAAAAATTTTTGAAGAATGTCAATTTCATTTAAAAAATACACTATACAGGTTGTAACTAAATTGGCGTAGGTCCCTATAACTGGGGCTTCTACTCATCATACTGAACAACTTTTGTTCTACGACTTTACTGAAAACACATTTTTTTTAATTCTTACAAATCGATCAGCTGATCGACCGATTTAGTGCATTTTAGTATGGAGGGTCCAAAATTTTTTTTTAGAATTGACTACGGGTTTCTTGGAGAAAGTTGTTCAGTATGACGCAGTATTACGAGTAGAACCCCCAGTTAACAGGACCTACACCAATTCTGTTACATTCTGTATAAGTTTCGGATTTTTCGTTACCTAAACAAAGTTCTTACCACGCGGAACTTGAAAATCCAACAAATTATTAAAAAAACTTCTTTCGTAGCGCCAATTTTCAAACTCGGGTAGGTAGCTTTACGGCAATGTGAATCTTATCAAAGTTATCAGCGACGCCAATGTTTTTTTGACGTGATAACGTCTTATAATTCGATGGAGCCGGCTGCACGCACGAAAAAACATGACGCATGCGGCGTTACCTCGCTTTGAGGCGTTCCATTTAAGGCTTGAAGTGCAAGCGAGAGCGCGCAATGAGCGACAAAGAGGCACAATGAGCGACAAAGAGGCACAATCAGCCTCCGCGTTCGGCAGCGTTCGACATCTGTCTCTCTCCTACTTGAGTGAGCGATGCGTCCGCGTGGACAGCTGCTATACATTAATACATTTACATGTTTTCGTCAAGTATGAAGTGCAGTGAAAAGTGAATGTGGTGTCAATTGTTTATAGCTACGATAATTGCGGCGATAAATGTAATGATTCTTTCGATATTATGAAACCATTCCATCACTATTTTCTTATAACGTTGTCACGTTAAACTATCGTCCGTAAACCGACTTTACAGACAGCTAATTTTTTTTTAATTATTCACATTCGGTAAGCTCTTGGCATCATCTCACCTGATGGTAAGTGACGATGATGCTGAAGATGGAAGCGGGCTTCCCAAGATTCCCCAACGCAATGGAGAACTGGCTATCTTATCTTCAAGCCGGAACACATGAACACATCAATGTTGTTAACACTGATGTTTGGCGGCAAGACTTAGATAAGATGGTGGTAGCTGGCCAGTCGGGCTTAGAAAATGCCCTACTACCAACCAAACAGAGTCTTTCAATCGAACCCGCGACCTCCTGATGTGAAGCGAATGGACTAACCATTAAGCCACGGAGGCGGTTAAAACGGTACGCCGGCGGTGTACGGTAATTACCGTATTTGTATGGTAATTTTTAATGATGCCAAACACCATATAGTGAATAAGTTGAAAACCAAGCACAATATAGCCACTTTTCATACAATCGATGTGAACAGTAATATTCAGGGGTGTATTTTACAGTAATTCTGGCAACGCTTCTGTGATTTTGACTTAGATTTCGAGTATACGCAGTAATCTAATTTAGATAATACATAGTTATCTATAACAACTATTACTTTTATTTCTTATGAAATTCAGGATGAGGATGAACCAAACGAATACAAATAAACGTCCCCACCGCTGGGGCACTGATCTTATTGAAGGTTGTAGGGCTAGTGGCGAACCCCACTGTCAAAGTTTTTCCAGCCACCTATAGGGCATCTGA
The DNA here is from genome assembly GCA_947284805.1 of Coleophora flavipennella. NCBI lineage: Eukaryota > Metazoa > Arthropoda > Insecta > Lepidoptera > Coleophoridae > Coleophora > Coleophora flavipennella. The sequence continues at coordinate 1,875,848 of OX369285.1, read as the reverse complement.
CACGGCTGTGCCACTTACAGTCAAACCCGTTCAGGTCAGTTAACCTACGAGCGCTTTTGTATTTATGTCGGCATAATATGATGATATTAGCTCATATACGTCCCCACAGAGGGGCTCGACCCTACCCTGAATTAGGGCGATCGGGTCTTAGTCGACCACGCGGGCCCAGTGCGGGTTGGTCGACTTCACAACTGTCATTTCTTAGGATAGTGGCACGTGACATGCACTGTGCTTATTAGTTTTATTAAAAGTCTATCTACAATGAGACTTACCCGAGATGGGTTGCTGATTTTGAGAACTTGTGTGATTTCGCTGTCGGGATGCAGCACCGTGCCCGACGGAGACATCATGTCTAACCGCAGCGTCTGCAAACGAAAATAATAAATTGTTTGGCGAAGTCGGAAAGTGATCAATTCCTAACGAGGGCATAGTTTGAGGTGTGAGCTGTACGTATTTATTAAGAAACATCCAAAAAGAAAGAGGTTCTCAATTCGACTGTTTGTTTTTTTTTGAGAGTACAACAAGGGATGTTTATCCAGGTTCGGCTGTATTATAAATTTTATGTTAAAATTCCCTAAATTGGCGACATTTAACGATAGGGACATTTCGCTACAAGAATGCAATTCGCGAAACGGACATTCCGAGAAGCAGCCAAGTGAAGGTCAAAGGGAAAGACCCATATGAAACAACTTCTCTCCAGTAACTGTAGCCAGTATTCCAGTACTCACCCGAGGCACTGCAGCTTGGAACAGGAACTCAGTGAGGGGGCTGCGCAAGCTGGTGGTGGCTCGCATGGTGAGCGAGACGGCATCATTCGTGTCTCTTTGCACGTCAAAAATAACACGAACACCGGCTTTGTCCAAAGCAACTACTGTTGTGAGTTCGCGGACTGAAAAAAGAAGAAGAAAATAATTATTAACGCACGTATTAGCATTTTATCGTCGCTAAATCTCTTTCCCTTTCTATTACTCAAAAAGAACATTTGCTAGAGCGAGAAGACTGATTGCATGCGAAAATGCAGCGAGTGTATTTTACAGGACTCAGAATGTATGTATTGTAGATTGTCGAATTTCATTGATTCACTTATATCACGAGTACATTATTATCGTTTAAGTTCATGATATCGTAAGTATATTACGTCAATCAATAAGTCCGTAAAATAAAATAATTTATTTTTTTGACTAATATTTTTTTTTACCAATATCCTTTTTATCCCTCGACATATTCTCCTTCTAGAGCTATACAGGCACTCCATCGTTTTTCTAACATTTCTATGCCTTTCTTATAGAAGGAATTGTCCAACCCTTAAAAATACGCTTGAGTTTCAGCTATAACTTCCTCGTCAGAGCCGAATTTCTTTCCGAGATAGAACTCGCTTGGTGATCTTTTTTATCCCTCGACATATTCTCCTTCTAGAGCTATACAGGCACTCCATCGTTTTTCTAACATTTCTATGCCTTTCTTATAGAAGGATTCCCACAGGGAGGCTGTTTATCCCCACTCCTGTGGTGCCTCCTCATAAACGGCCTGATAAGTTACATCAACAAGCAGCATATATACATGCAAGCCTACTCAGACGACGGAGTAATTCTAGTCTCAGGAAAGGTGCTAAGTACCGTTAGAGACATAACAATGAGAGGACTGAAGATTGTCGCAGACTGGTGTCAGGACAAGGGGCTCGGCCTCAACCCAGACAAAAAAAAAGTGATTCTCTTCACCAAGAGGAGAAAAAACATAGACTTGGCGCCGTTAGCGTTGAGGGGCACCATATTAGAAACCACTGAAGAAATAAAATATCTAGGCATAACTCTGGACAGAACTCTGAGCTTTAATATGCACATAAAAGAGCAGAGTAAGAAGGCCATTATGACTCTGATGCAATTCAGGAGGGCAGTAGGTAAGATCTGGGGGCTAAAACCTCATATCTGCCAGTGGATATACAAAGCAATCATATTTCCAAGACTACTGTATGGTGCGATAGTGTGGTGGCACAGAGCCAACATATCGTCAAACATTCGAGAGTAAAGGAAAGTACAAAGAGCTGCCAACCTAATGACCACAGGTGCCATGACATCCACACCAACGATGGCACTAGATGTGGCTTTGGGACTGAACCCGATCCAGATCGAGGCTAAGAAAAGAGTAGCAGAGCAATGGTACAGGATCACAGCATGCAAAGAACGGAAGGCAAACCCTACGGATACAGGTCATGCCTCAATAGAAGAAGCTCTGGGTAGAGATATGTCACTATTAATGACAAATAACGACCTAATCAAGAAACAAAGGACCTTCAACAAAAAGTTTAGAATACATATAGGAGAAAGAACAAACTGGGAACTGGAAGCCCCAGAATCCCAGCTTAACTGCTACACAGATGGATATAGAATGAAAGGCACTGGGCTAGCAGGAGCAGGGATTCACGTACCTAGCAACCCGGAAAAAGACAAGGCTCTGGCCCTGGGAACTTACACCAGTGTCTTTCAAGCGGAGGTATTTGCAATTAAGGAATGTACAGAAGAAATTCTGGCGGACTCATGGGAAGAGTTCAACAGCACTATAATTTATTCAGATAGCCAGGCAGCAATTAAAGCACTGGCCAAGGCAGAGATCAAGGCTAGTTATGGAGTGCAAAGATACACTCAATAAACTGGCAGAGAGAATGGCGGTGAAATTAGCATGGGTCCCAGGACATCAAGGAAATTTAGGCAATGAAAGAGCAGACATGCTAGCACGAGAGGGTGCCAGCTCAAGATTTATAGGACCGGAGCCTCGACTTCCAATATCAGCAATTGTCACAAAGGGAGTGATCGCAGAGCTTATGAAGCGCGAAGCCCAGGAAGTATGGGTAGGAAATAATAGTTGCAGACAAGCGAAAATGTTCCTGAAGGGAAGGAATCGCAGGAGGAGCAGAGAACATTACTATCGCTAGGCCGGAAAAGCCTGGCAATGGTCATGGGCATAGTAACAGGACATTGTAAGCTAAACAGACATATGTCCCTAATAGATAGGACCATAGACCCCTCCTGTCCCAATTGCGGAGAACCGGAGACTAGCCAACACTATTTAGCTGAGTGCGTCCTCTACAGCAGGCTAAGGTGGGAGACTTTTGGCGCCGATAGGATCAGGGAAGAGGAACTATGCGGCCTGGAAATCAGTCACATAGCGGAGTATTGTAGAAGGAGCTCAAGGTTTGAGGGGGGAACGCCACCGGGGTCACAGTAACCATTGTACCACCATGGGAATAGGGTGTAATGAGTCCACCTAGTGACTTGAACACCCGCCTGTACCCCGCAGGCGTCCCACCCAATAATAATAATAATATAGAAGGATTTGTCCAACCCTTTAAAATACGCTTGAGTTTCAGCTATAACTTCCTCGTCAGAGCCAAATTTCTATCCAGCTAGCTGTTTTTTGAGGTTTGCAAAGAGATAGAACTCGCTTGGTGCTAGATTTGTCGAGTATGGGGGATGAGGAAGCAGTTCAAAACGTAACTCTTCTAAATTGGCCATTGTAGCCACGAACTTGTAGCAAGGTGCCCTGATGAAAAAGGAGTTTTTCTTCTGCTTATGACGTCTATTTTTTGCTATCTCTTGTTTTAAACGCATCAGTAATGTTATATAATACGCTGTTGATCTTTTTTCCTTTTCCTAGATAGTCTATGAAAATAATTCCATGTGAATCGCAAAACACGGATGCCATAACTTTCCCAGCCGAAGTTTGCGTTTTTGGGCGCTTTGGTCGGCTTTCACCGGCAGCTGTCCACTGAGCAGATTGCCGGTTGGACTTCGGTGTATAGTTGTGGATCCATGTTTACATACATACATATCATGGTCACATAGCGCATGAAAAAATATTTTTTGTTGCGACTGAATATCTCCAGACAAATTGAAAGCGGGACTTGACGTGATTTTATATAACATATGAGCAGGTATTGATGTTTTTACCTCAACGTTTCGACTATGCTTCGATAGCCGTGGTCGAGAATTTCATGGCTATCGAAGCATAGTCGAAACGTTGAGAAATCGAGAAAGTTTAAAGTGTTATATCTTCAGACAGCTTCTCGAATATTCAAACCGTTGTTGCTTCTGTTCAATAGTGAGCAAACGCGGCACCCATTTTGAGCAAAGCTTTCTCATTGATAAATGATCGTGCAAAATGGTAAAAACACTGCCTTCTGATATTTTCAGCTATCTCCCGTAATTTCTGTTTGCGGTCGTCCAAAACTAAATTTTCCACTTTTTAAACTGTTTTTGGAATCACTACCGATTTTAGGCGACCGGGGCGCTCTTCATCATCGGTGCTCGTAAGACTACGTTTAAAATCAGCAAACCATCTCTATTATTCGCTAGAAGGAGAAGAGTCCGGATAAAATTTATAAAGCCTTGCTTTGTCCGGAGTATTTTTTCCCATCAAAAAGAAATGTTTTATTAACACTCGAAATTCGTTTTATTCCATTGTATTGAGAATTCACAAATCTTTTTTTTAAAGCTCATATTTTATAAAGTTTCGGCGGGAATTAATTGTAATTTTTTCAGGCGCCCCTTTTTAAGGTTGGAATTACAAAAATAATAATTGTTATTTTTTTAAATACAAGAAAAAAATAGTTATCCTACGGACTTCTTGAGTGACGTGTTATATTGACAATTACACAGTTTTTTTAAAGTAATTTTGGTTTGTAATAAAATTCACCTATATAAAAACACAAACTCCATAGTGTACCTACTTTTTAACACAACAAGCTGCTTTGTTAATAAATCGGTAATATATGTCTAAACAAAAATTCAATGACAAAAGGAACTCTCAACTTTTAGAGGCCACTTAATTTCATAACTCTTCTAACGGACCAACATACAGCATAGATCGATAAATATTTTTGCGGAAAATTTAATGTTCTACAAAAAATACCTCGTGACTTTAAACAAAAATCAACCATTGAAAAGATATTTAAGGTCAAAGTTGGATACATTTAATGAAAATATGTTTTTGCTTATCCGGAACCTTAAAACGTGCAGAAATATAAATATTATTTTCGTAAATATAACCTTTTTCTATGATATCAACACATTTTTTATCAAAATTTTCGTTTAGACATACACTACCATGTTGACTTTAAGGAAGTAATCAATCAATCGTGACCTATCACATTGGAGGGGCCGCTGGAAAATATGACGTGTACTGTCAATAAGATAACAGTTGACAAACAGGATGCTAGCCACCTTTGACCGGGATTGTCCCAGATGAGAATATGAATTGTACTGTCAATAAGATAAAAGTTAACAAACAGGACGAAAGCGACCTTTGACCGGATTTGTCCCAGGTGGGAATATGACGTGTACTGTCAATAAGATAACAGTTGAAAAACAGGACACAAGCGATCTTTGACCGGATTTGTCCCAGCTAGGAATATGATGTGTACTGTCAATAAGATAACAAGACGCAAGCGACCTTTGGCAGGGATTGGACCAGCGGGGAATGTCGCTAGGCTGTCACCAATAAGATAAGAACAACAAAACGAACATTAAAACAAAATTTGTTGAAATGAGATTTCAAAATAGGTGCATTACACTCTTTCTGATAGTAACAAAATAGTAATTATACAGGGTGTAACATAAAGGTGTGGTGATACTTTAAGGTGGGCTTGTACCCATCAAACTGAACAACTTTCTCCATGGAACCCATAGTCAAATCGCAAAAAAAATTGAACTTCCCATACTAAGTTGGCTGATCAGCTGATCGAGTTAGTATGGGAGAGCCAAATTTTTTTTTGCGATTTGACTATGGGTTCCATGGAGAAAGTTGTTCAGTTTGATGGGTACAAGCCCACCTTAAAGTATCACCACACCTTTATGTTACACCCTGTATATAAATAATGTCATTTGTGAAAAATAAAGAAAAAAACAATCATTAGATAATAACGTCAAATTACAAATAATGGTATATAATTTAACAAGGTCGCGAGAAGCCACTGGTACCGGTCGTCGTGGAAATCCTTGGGGGAGGCTTATGTCCAGCAGTGGACGTTCTTCAGCTGATATGATGATGATGATGATATAACAAAGTATGTCATTAGAACTTAAAAACAATATGAAATGAGAAGTTATACATTAAAATCATTGAATGTCATTAATGCCTTTGACAAGAGTAGGCCAGTAAATTAATATTCATGCAATTTCCCTTTATATATCACAAGATACTTTCACGGCGCATTAAAGCAAAACATAGCAAGGTCCTAGTATTCCCTGCTAAAGAGCGAAAGCAAAATCTGGCTGAGTGAGGACAAAAGCAGCTTTTTTCATAATATTGTGTTGTTTTCAAGGTGCTTCATGCGACCCTAGAGTGGTCGCGAAAAGTGGAAGTTACATCATACAATATAAGTTTATAGCTTGCAGCCCATGGAGAATACTTTAATAGCAAAGGAAACTAGTTTGATGACTACGTGATTGAAACAGAAATAAGGAGATCCGTAGGAACTATTAAGTAACCATCATAGCTTACAGAATCGCTAAATCCAAGTGGTAGTTGGGGCAGTAGTCCTAGAGTGCCAACCGTACACCGGAAGACGTAACGTCATTGGAATGACGACCGCCTATGTCGCCGCCAATAGACGGACGGATAACGGTTAGGTTAGCATGTCTTGTTCTACCGTGAAAAGGGGGCTCCGTCCGACTCGGTTTTGTCTTGGTTTTTTACTCAGTAGTTCACAAAGCGGCGCGCCGTTTTATAAATCGGCTAATTTTACAATATGGCTGCGACACTTACACCAGGACCGGTCGTTGTGGAAATCCTTGAGGGAGGCCTTTGTCCAGCAGTGAAAGTCTTTCGGATGATTTGATGACCAGTTCGATAGATTTACCTTGCGTCTGTGCAGCAGGCGTGGGCGCGAAGAACCCGTCCAGCAACGAACTGGGCAGCGCATTGTTGTTCACGCTCATCGCACTCGGCGCCGGTGCCGCCGGCAAGTCCAAACCAGATAGCAAGTCCAAAATATCCTAAAAAATTCAACACATCATAACTACCGTGGTCAAAAGGAATGATGACTGTTTGTCTTTGAGTTTTATCACCTGTCGAAAACTACAGGTTTGTGATACACAGGCAAGACAACTTAATTTTTCAGCGTCATTTTATGATTTTGAAAAAATAAAGATTGAAGAATTGTAGGAAAACAGAGGGGGGTAAGGTTTTTTAAAATTTTAGTAGAAGGGAAACTTGGAGATCAATGTTTAGTTCATTTTAGACCTGATGAAGATCGCGGGAAGCCGCTGGATGCGGGCAACGCAGGACCGGTCGTCGTGGAAATCCTTGGGGGAAGCCTTTGACCAGCAGTGGACGTCTTTCGACTGATATGATGATGATTTAGTTCATAATTTATTTTTGATGCAGTTATCATCCCAATACCTAACCGACGCAACGGTCTTTTTGTTTGTTAACACCGGCCAAGAAAGAGTCGGCATCGCGCACCGAAGGTTCTGTGCCACCACTCCTCTCCACACAACTATAGCAATGATAACTATTCATATCAAACAAAAGATATTAACAAGAGCGACAAAAAAAACTGTTTTATTTCATTCCATTCAAGCTTATATTGTTTTCCATTATCAGCTCTTATGCGTCCACACCGAGGGGCTTGAGCCTTCCCTACATTTGGGCGATCGGGCCTTAGTCGACTACACGGCCCAGTGCGGGTTGGTCGTCTTCACACACAACCTTCGAGTTTCTTCGCAGGCGTATGCAGGTTTCCTCCCTATGTTTTCCTTCACCGTAACAGCATCGGATAAACGTATACATAAGAAATCGGAATTCGATAACACATTAGTATGTGGCAGGATTCCAACCACGACCGTCCGGACAGTAGGTAGCGAACCTACCCGTTACGTCACAACCCTTTTTAAATTTTAATTATTTCTTAGTAAATTCCCTATAATAACAAATTCTGTGAAAATTTCAGGCGGCTACCTATCACGATTCAAAAGATACAGCCCTTTATAAGTCAGACGGACGGACAGCGTTTAGTAACAGCGTAGTTGAGTTTCGCTTACGCTTCTTACTGTTAGTTATTATTCTATGCTACAACCCATTGCTAACGGCCAGCGGGTAGAGGATAGTATGTAACGTCAACTCACATTGGTGGTGGTGTTATTATTGGCGGGCGCTGGCGTGGGAGTGTGCTCCACGTCTCCGTTCGTCAGCGGGTCGGACCCTATAATAAGGTCCAGTAGGGCATCCTGCAATAAAAAAAACTAGATAAAGACATATTAACGCTAAGGTTGTCGACTATTATAAATTTACTTTATCATTACTTAAGGATCCAGAAAGCAATGAGAAAAAACTGCCTCGATTCATGTACACAGTTGTTAAAAAAGGGTGTAGGTCCCGTTAACTGTGCCTTCTACTCATATACTCATATAAATTTATAATAGTTCGACTGACTCGGTGGCTCAGTGGTTAGTGCCCTTGACTACTGATCCGAGGGTTGTGGGTTCGATCCCCACCCAGGGCAAGCATTTGTGTGATGAGCAGATTTGTTTGCTCTGTGTCTGGGTGTTAAATATCTATATATGTATGTATTTAAACGTATATAAGTATGTATATCAGTCTCTGGTAACCCATAACACAGGGAATCCTACTTTGGGGCCAGATGACCATGTGTGATTTGTCCCAGAATATTTATTTATTTATTTATATTTAAATTGATCAGTCCATAATTTATGTTGTCATTATCCCAATTTCACTTATGCAGACACCCTATATGCTGAGTTCACATTGCCATGTTTGAAGTTAGTTACAGAGTCGCATACTCAGTTAGTTTAATAATCCTTGTTTAGCTAACATATTTGGTTGGATCAATTATCAATAGCCGAGTTGGATTCGATCGAAGTCTTGGTTCTCCAATGACCTCCTAAAGTTCACGTAACGCAAGACAGGTCGTTGCAAAAATCCTTGGGGGAGGCCTTTGTTCGAAAGTGTATGTTTTCCAGCTGATGTGATGATGATGAAGTATCAGTAGATAAGGCTAAGGCTATACCCATTACCCATGTATTTGAAGGATTTTCACCTGTTCCTGATGTGGCTGGTGCTCGGGGGAGTCGTCGGGCTCCTCTTGTGTGGCGGCGCCGTTGCTGGGCTCCATGGGCGGCATCCGCTCCAGTAGCGCCGGTCGCAGGTGCGCGTAATTTCTACAAAAATATATAATAATTATTAAACCAATCTATGATGATTGTGTCGATCACGCAGGTTAACTGACCAGAAGCACGGTCATTACCTGAATAGGTTGCATTTTCTCGACCGTTATCAGTTTGGAAGAGAACCGTGCCGTATAACACAACCAAAAAGTGAAAAACCAATCGTATGTATTGTTTTCCGCGTGAACTGAGATATTTAATTTCACAGTCACATGATAAATGTACAGAATATGTGACACGCTTGGAAGTACTACAATCAATTTCTTTGCAAATAACTAAAGTGTGACCAAAAACAAGCTAAACATATTTTGGATTACAAACTTACTCATTTCTTAACCTGATTTCTAAAGGGCTATAACGATATGGCTATATAAAGCGCCCCCCAGTTTATTAGTTGTATTTTTTTAGTCGGGCTTCAGAAATTTCAGCATACAACGTGTCCGTTACTCTTTACAATAGTGAAGAATACTAAATATTACTAAGTAAAGAAGGGACACTCCCTGCCTCCCACCAAAATGTATTGCCCCCGCAACACACGGGTACGCGCAACAATGGTACTTGACATTCGATTGTCACAGCTCAAACGTAGTGACTATTATCTTTGGTTACAAGTCCCTCAATAGCTCAGTGCCTATACGCAAATACAAAATACAAATGGCCACCCGGCTGCTCGCTCGCATGTTTTTGTTTACTTGCGTTGGTTTAAAGAAAACGTTTTATCTAAGTAGCAAATGTAATAATGGAACAGTGAACGAGTAGTGAGTACTCAATTTAGTGAATTATGGAGTGTTACCTACCAAGGGTGTATTTAAAATTTGTGACGAACTAATAGCTTCCTACCTTTTATGATATTGTGAACTTATAAAATAAAATCGAGCTAGGAAAAAGCTGAGGTAGGAAACAGTTTATGTAGGTACTCGTATGTACTGTTTTATAAGTACATTCAGTGACTGATTGTAGCAAAAGGTATCGTGGGTAAGTACCTAGTTGTACCTAGCTAGTAAAAAAGACAATTATTGGCGAACAGCCCTACATACATTTACACACATATTTACGCATTTGCAAACGTCATCTCTTTATGTAGTTGTAGTAGGTACTTAAAACACGCCGATTCTACCGAGTGTCCGAGGTGTGACAATAGTGAACAACTAACCCTAAGGTACCTTAACTCGTTTTTTTTTTAAATTAGTACAAAAAAAAATTACAAATGATTTAGTTACTCACCTATAAAGTTGTGATAACTCGACACCCCGTTGCTGTAACTCTATGTGAATGTGAGAGCCAAATGTGTCGATTATTACACGGATTTTCCTGCAAAAAAAAAAAATATTTAACCAACTTCAAAAAAGGAGGATGTTCTCAACTTGTCTGCAAATTGATTGTGTGTGTGTGTGGGGGGGGGGGGGGGGGTGCGCGTGTATGCCGTTTGTATGCGTGTGTGTGTATTACGCGATTACTTAAAAAAAAATAGAGCGAGACCTACAGTACTCGCATATGATGTGTAACATGTGACAAAATACTTTATAAAAGGACGGCAAAGATACGGCAGACTAGGCTGTATGGTCATAGATACCTTTGCCTTTTCCGTGCTTTTAAAGCATGAAAAAAGGACGGCAAAGATACGGCAGACTAGGCTGTATGGTCATAGATACCTTTGCCTTTTCCGCGCTTTTAAAGCCTGAAAAAACGCGACTTCCACATGGGACACATGAGACACATTTCCGCCCCATTTCACGAAATCACTCCCACAAATTGCAGGAAAGCGAGAGCAAAGATGTTACACATCAAAAATAGGGTGTTAAAGTTTGAAGTTTATTTATGTGTGCGTATCTGTACATGTCATCGCAATCCCGAAGCGGGTGAAATGATTTCAATGGTTTTTTAAGGTTTTAGCCATGTTTGTTAGAAAACAATTAAGCCGTTCATGTACATGATCAACTGCCCGCCAAAACAGAAAGAGATAAAAAGGTGGTATTTTAACTAAAATAATATACACCCGGGCAGAATTTAGGTGTAAAAAAAAATTTCCGGCATTGGTCGGGGGTTTTTTAAATTATTTATTATACATTATTATTTAGAGGCTGGTCTTCTTGTCGAGCAGATGGCAAGTAACAGCACAAGAATTATTTTCACATTGGAAGCAAAATGCTCTCCACAGAGCCTTCGATCACATATAAAATAACTAGACTCACGGTCTTGCGGTCAAAGTTCACTTTTTAGAAGCCATTCTTTTTGCTCTCGAAGGTGTAATCGCGCGGTTCTGCCTCTGGAGCATAGAAAAGAGATCACTTGATTTTTCCAGTAAATTGAGTGCTCCATATTTCGATCACTTATAAAATAACTAGATCCCCGGTTTCATACAAAAACAAACTAAAAAAAATGTCCCGACAGTTGTTTTACAGGAGACAAGGCTAGAAATATTGAAATAGCTATGTGAGACATATTTCAATATTTCTAGCCTTGTCTCCTGTAAAACAACTGTCGGGACATTTTTTTTAGTTTGTTTTTGTATGAAACCGGGGATCTAGTTATTTTATAAGTGATCGAAATATGGAGCACTCAATTTACTGGAAAAATCAAGTGATCTCTTTTCTATGCTCCAAATACTTTTCAGCTATTCTGATCGGATATTAAATGTCTGTGGTTGTGCTCTTTGGTCTCCTATCAATGACAACAACTGAAATCTACGTAGTTGATAAATATTTAGCTCACAGTTGTAATAAAAACAAATTATAGGAGTTTAAATCGCCTCCGTGGCGTAGTGGTTGCTCCACTTACTTCACGCCAGGAGGTCGCAGGTTTGAATCCTGGAGGGGCTTAATTTTGTAAAAGTCGGTTTGGTGGTAGTAGAAAATTTTATAAGCCTGGCTGACTTGCTACAACCACTTATCGAAGTATTGTCACCAAACGAAATTTATGAGTTAACAGCATTGATGCGTCCCGATATAGAGATAAGATAGAATCTTGGTAAGCCCGTTTTCATCTTCGGCGTCATAGTCGCCTATCATCAAAATAGTTATGATGATGCCAAAAAGGGCTTTGCAATTATGGATAAGAAAATAAATTAGAAAATGTATTTACTCCTGGCTAGGCTGCGTGGTGAACCGGGTGGAGAGCTTGGCGAGCGACAGCAGTAGATACTCCTTGGTGGTGATGGACAGCTGTGTAGACCACAGTAGCTTCTGGTATATGTCGATCACATACTCTTCAGAAGGCTGAACGAAGTCATCTGGAAGTTAAGAAAATTGTTAATTAATACAGTTTAACACAACTTATAATGCCCATCGAGAGTGTTCGTTCCCATAGATAAGTGTATAACCAAGTTAACAGCAGGTATCACTGGACATGGTCATTTTAATAAACACCTATTCGCTCTAGGTATCACGGACAGCACACTATGCAGAGCGTATATGAAGGCTGAGGAGACTGCTGCCAACATTCTACTGGATTGCAAGGAGCTAGCACAGTACCTTAATCGAACCACAAATATGTAAACAATTTGCCCACCGGAAGACCTAATCAAGTTGAACGACGAAGTTTTTAAGTAGAATAATTCGCTGGAGTTAAATTTGTGATTTTTCTATATGGGACTTTCGCCATAAATAAAATATATTATTTAACTTGCTTACTTAAAAGTATAATTAAGAGAAAAAAGAGCCCAAGTGCATGTCGGACCACGCACAAGGTATGGTTCCGTAGTCTTTTCTGTTATTTTTGCAATTTAGAACATTTTTTATGGAACATCTATGGACTTTTTACAAATCCAACTGCACATCTTTACTTGGTCGACTATTATTCCTAAACTACGAAAGCCTACATGGCTGTAATAATTTTCCTTTTAAATTGATTAATACTTTTTAGATTTCCTGAAATTGCGGTTTAGCTGGTAGGGTGTGGGTACATGCAACTTTAACAAAAATCATCACTTTAAAACTATACATTTAGTAATCATTTATCGGAAAAATGATCCCTGATGAGAGTAAACCCTCGGTGAAAGACCTATTCAACGATTCCCACACGATCGGGTAAGTGAACAAAAAAAAATCACCCCCACTTTTCACGGATTTTATTCCATAACTTGACAGGGGTTACAGACTTGTATAACCATACCTTTCATCTTTATAGCTGTATTTTCATCTTTATTTTTCGGCAACATCGTCACTTACCACCAGGTGAGATGTTGTCAAGGGTTTACCAATTGTGAATAAAAAAAAAAATGGTCTTTGTGGAAAACGGCTGTGACATACTGACGGACAGACAGATGGGCATGGCGAAATTTAAAGTATTTCTAGTTTGACTATGGAACCCTAAAAAACACGAAAACAAATAATTTGTTTGTCATTTAATATTTCCACGAAAGAACAAGACTTTCAGTGACTTTAATTTCAGATGTCGACGCGTTCATAGCTCAGTGCAATTTACCTGTTGGGTCACGCAGATAATCTAACCAGAAGCACGGTTTACGCGCACGGATTTTACTGTTATCTCAACTGTTTCCGTGCTTCGCAAGATACGTTAAGCCTCTGGTGCCGGTAAAGACGGCTTAAACTTCTGACAGGATTCCGCCACAAGCCCTTCAACCTCTACCAATCCAGACTTGGCTCCCGTGTGTGGAGTATAACCTAACCTTCTCGAATTAAGACCCCGAGTCCCAGCAATGGGGACGTTACGGGTTAACGAATTATAGATGCAACTTACCCACACCATCGTCGTCAACCATTGATATCGCCATGCTGGCCTCGGAGACCAGCAGATCTCCGTACTCGCCGATCGTCCACGCCGCCACCTGAATGTACCATGTTACTGATAAGTGTTGTTTGCTACGTCCTCACAGCTGAACTATCGAAACGATATTAATAAAACTTGACGGAGAGGTAAAAGACCCAAACTGAACATAGGATGGATTGGATTGGATTTTGTTTTAATTACACATGTGCACAGAGGTGCGTCATTAATCAACCTATCTCCTTCTGACATAGCAGCATTGGCAGTGACAAGAAAATATATAGGTAGATCTGGTCATATTCTGTGTAAAAAAGGAAGATACTCGGACTTACCTACGGTGGCTTGTTTCAGAAGAAGATACTATGATGAATTGATGACGCATAATTCTGCGCACAGGTGTAATTATAGCCATTGATCACAAAAGCTAAATTCAAAAAAATTTAATTCGGACTGTGATGTCAAAAATCACAAAAACCCATCATCTCAACTGGAAAACGTCCACCATAGACCTCCACTGTGCACGATTTCCAACCACACGCCTTCAGCGGCATCCAACGAGGCGAGCCTTACTCGTCATTACAAAAATTACCCACAAGAAAAAAAAAACTTGTAATGCTTTGACTTGAAGTAAACTTGTAATGCTGGACTAGTAATTTGGGACTTTAAATTATTGTTTTCACCATAGACCATATAATACAAAAGATCTACATCCACGGTTACATACAGTCGCCAACAGATATATCGTAGCGGGCGAGGTGTTCAAATATTTCTAAGCAGTCAGCATTGTTGAATTTCAATAAATTTTGTATCCTAGAAGTTGCTATTAATATCTGAACATCTAATTTGTCATACATATCTGAGCAGCAGATTTTTCAATATGTAGCATTTTAGGAAAAAGTACCTTACGTCATTGAGTGTAAAGAACGTATTGAAAAATCTGCTGCTAAGATATTTATGACAAGTTAGATGTTCAGATATTAATAGAAACTTCAGTGTACATATTTTATTGAAATTCAACACTGCACAGAATTATCTGAATGATAACAGTATATGACAGAAGGGAGGGAGACAAGGATAGAAATAAGTCGTTCAAGTTTTTCATTCAACCTAGGTTATATTCAAATAACTATGTTAGAGAGAGGGGGAAAACCGCGTAAGTAGACTTCCGTGAATAAAAATAGTGATTTTATGTTCCGACACTTTAGACTGTGAATCTCGTTGTTTTAAATTAGTTAAAAAAATTCATTTCGGATTGCTCTGACGTCATACCTGGACTAGAGGCTGTTTCTCAGTGGCGTCAGCGGAAACTGCACATCTTTCTAACGCGGTCCAGAGCCTCATCGCGGCGTAGGCCTGTCTCTCCGCGGGGGCTGCGGAGATGATCTGTATCGTGCTGGACACTGTGTCCTCACGGAGGTAGTTGCCGGTCTGAAATATCATATGTATGGTTTTTTAATCCACGTATGGTAAACTCTTGGCATCATCTCACCTGATGGTAGAGGACAAAGTTGCGGAAAATGGAAGCGGACTTACCAATATTCCCCAACGCAACGGGGAACTAGCTATCTTATCTCCATGCCGGAACACATCAATGCTGTCAACATTGATGTTTGGCAGCAAAACATAGATAAAATGGTAGTAAGCTGCCAGGCGGGCTTCGAAAACGCCCTACCACCAACCAAACCGAGTCTTACAAAGTTAGACTCTGCCGGGAATCGAACCCGCGACCTCCAGTTGTGAAGCGAGTGGACTAGCTATTACTCCACGGAGGAGGTTGTGTATGGTTTATTCCTAGATACTCTTAAAGGTCTAGGCTTTTAGCACACCCGGACACTTATTACAACGAGTGAAACAAATGACGGAAGAAACGAAATCACGGCGAAATCCTATACCTTTGAGAATGTGGGTGATGTCGGAATCTAGAGAGCGGCAGGTAGTGCCCGAACTGTACGTACAGGGGTACAGGCAAGTCGATCTAGATCGTTTAGTTAGGGGGTTAAACAATATAAAACAACATAAAAAGTCATATTAAAAGGGGGTTTTCAAGTTAAAGCCCTTTAATTTTTAAATTGACTATAAAAACGCATTTGTTTAAATGTTTTGTTTTGTGCAAAATACGGTATAAACTTCCTCATTTCATAAGCTTTCTAACAAAGTAAAAAGTTTTTTTGGAAAATCAAAATTAATAATTTATAAATAATTTATAATAATAATTAATAAATTTTAACTTGAACACCGCGACTGCCGACCCCCAATTAATATGACTTTTTTTGTTGCAAATACATGTAGTTTATCCCCCTAACTAAAGGATCTAGGTCGACTTAACCGTTAAGCCTGTATATACATACTTCGCTTTTAGGCACTAGCAGTAGAACTTTTATACAAGGTCTGACTGGGTGAGTACTTACCACTGCTCGTTGTATGCCTGCGAGATAGCTAGCGAGAGTACTAGCATACGAGGCATTCCATTTTTGTCCTCGAGGGTCGGAAAAGTACTGAAGAATCCTTTGGCACAGTATTAGATAGTTGGAAGATTACAAATAAAATTATCATCATATCAGCTCATGTACGTCCCCACCGAGGGACTCGAGCCTATCCTACATTAAGGCGACCGGGCCTTAGTCGACCACGCGGGCACAGTGTAAGTTGGTCGACTTCACACACAACCTCGAGTTTCTTCGCAGGCGTGTGCAGGTTTCCTCACGCTATCTGTCCAAGTGCTCATTTCTCTTCAGAGACGACATGGTTTATTTTTAAGTAGACATCTCGGCATATCCTTATGAAGATTATCTGTTTAATCGTAACGAAGTATCTCTAGATCACCTTAGCCGATTAGACACCCCGGTTCGCTTCGAGGAAGACATGCGGCTTAAATAAAGGGAAGCACTTTGGTTATATTGGGCTCAAAGACGGATTTCAAGGGACTTACCTTGAGGAAGACACTGAAGAGCGTATCAAGATGCCACTTGTCGGACGGCGCATAACGCTCCGCTGCGATGACTAACGCACTCGAACAGTGCGCCTTCAGTTCCGCGTCGGATCGCTCCAAAAACACGAGCAGCTCCTTCATCATGCTGCGAATATTCTGCCCGTTGATCAAAGCAAAGGATAGCTCCATCGCGCGTCGCCGTATTGATACGTCAGGATCCTAGAGAGATATTGGGTTATATGAATTTGCTGCTGATTTAAAGAGTCATAGGGAATCCTTACTAATATTATAAATGTAAAAATGTGTTTGTTTATTTGTTACCTTTTCACGATTCAACGCCTTAACCAATCTTTATGAAATTTGCCATACAGGTACCCTATGTCACTGGGAAGGACATACGCTACTTTTTATCCCGTGAAAATAGCATAGTCCGATGCAGTTCCTGAGGAGACTGAAAAAATACTCTTTTGTGGTTAATTTCTTTAACGTCGCGACGAGATCGCAACGGAACAATGGATTGTTGTGTTTTTTTGCACAGAGATGGTTGAGGAGGTGGGAAATGACAATTTACTTATTAGCATACCTTGATATAGTTCCCGAGGGTTATGGGAAAAGTAATTTCCACGCTCGCGCAAGTCGCGCACGTCGGCGTCGCGTCGCAACGGATTGAAGTGATTTTTTTGTATAGAATTGGATGAGGGGGTGGGAAACTGGGAAATGACATAAACTGCTAATCAGAATAGCTCGATATACTTCCTGAGTGACCTGGAGAAAACTCATGTCTACGCTCGCGAGCCACTTGCGGCTCGCGCACCACTCACCCTCAGACAGTCATAATCCGGCTAAGTGCGAGTCGGACTCGCGCAAAGTAGGGTACCGAAGTCTTTTCAATAAATAAATGTTTTAAATACAAAATTAAATTTACAGTCGGTAATAAAACATTTTGTATGGAACTTTTGAAAAATCCAACTACACAACTTAAGTTGGTCGACTAGTACTCTTCAACTAAGAAAGCCTTCTTAGCCGTGATAGTTTCCCTTTAAAATTGATTATATGTCCTACTATTTAAAAAAAAATCAGATGTCCTAAAACAGCAGTTTAGCTTTAGACGACGACCCTTGACTCAACCAAAAAGTAGCAATTTAAAGCTTAATATTTCGCAAACCAATCCCTGAATCAAAAAATGGTTTAAGCAAACCCTCAGTTGTTTTCAACGACGATACGTTAGCAAAAAAAAACCACCCCGTCTTTACATGTATAGTCCAGTCATTTAAGCTTAAATTAGGTAAGAATTACGGAATTCGAGATACCCAGCTGTAAGTCTGTAAATACTTGTATATTGACACCCTAAAAGTTGTCTCAAAACCTACATATGGTAGGGTGTAAGCAACTATTAAATTTCAAGGTCAAAGGTCACAAAAATCGGTTTTTTACGCTTTTTTTGGAAATATCTCATTTCCTATGGGTTTTTTGCTATTTAATACAAAATTCTCTACAAATTTTGTTTAAAAAAATTTTTTATACGGTGAACACTTTTTCAATAGTTTTTGGTTTCAATAAAAAACTACAATGAAAGTATAAAAAAAAATAACATCACTCACTTTGGATTATCATAACAATTATATTGTTGTATATTTTTTTCAATTTATAAGTTGAAAGTAACGGTGGGATGTATTTCTATCGAGCCAAAACTGCTCAATCGTGTTTCTAAGAATATCACAATCATCAACAATAAGGGTATTTTTTTCAACTTTTGGTTTTCTATCATTTAGGAGAAATTGACGTAAAACATAATAATCTGTAATAATATTACCGCCTTAACCTTTACAGAACTCACCTATTAAGTTTCACATAATAAACCCAGTAGATCAAGACGAAATGATTTCTCTTATGGCGTAGGAAACTGTTAATAGTCTTATTTTTGATCCTTCTCTTTTCAAGCCATTTGCTTGCACTGGCTTGGGGATTGATGTTAAAAGACTCACATATTAAGCCTCTTATAAAAAGCCATTAAGACGTTCCATGTGCCTTTCATTCAGTGTTGAAATCTGCACAGTTATTACGTGTTTTCTATACATTATTTTCGTCGTAAGATTTTTAATTAAATATGTGTTAGTTAATTAAAATGGTTCGGTGATATTTAAGGGAAAGCCGCTACTCGTAAAACAGAACCACTTTTCCCAAGAAAACTATGGCTTTAACCTCCTCCATTACGTCCATTAACCAGGAGGTCGCAGCTTCGATTACCGGCGAAGTCAAACATTGCATACTAGAATAAGAATAATAATTTCATTTCAGATCACTACAAATCCACAGTATTGTTAGTAAAATTCTACTTATCCTATCTTAGTAAGTATCTTTAGAAAATTATTTACTTAATTCTTAACTATATTACGGTATAGCCAGTTTTTGCAAAATATATATGTACGCTAAGTCAATGGCCAAACTTAGAAGACGCAACGAGAAGGTGATATTTAATTTCGCCCGCGTGGGGAAAGTTTTAATGACTGTAATCGAGAGATCGTTGTACATAAATTAGCCTATGTTTTAATCTAGTGCTTGATCTATCCACCCACCAAATTTCATACAAATCCGTTCAGCAGTCTAGGTGTGAAAGTGGAACAAACAAACATTCATATTTTTGGCGTTTATTAGTGTGATTCGCTGTGGCTCAGTGACAGTCAGTTATCATGTGGCTACCCCGCTAGCCGAATGCAAGGAAACTGATAGCATTGTTTGTGGTTTTCGTCATTTGTAGGATAGATATAAAAAGAATTGTAAGCGAAACTAAAAGTTCTTAATTATCAAATTTACAGAATTGTATACACCAAATTCAAAAGTGAAAAAATACAGGGTGGAACAAAATTGGTATAGGTGTTGGGGCTTCTTTCAACTCATCGTGCTGAACAAATTATGTTCTATGACTTTGTTGAAATTGCAAAAAAAAACTTTAAATAACTCGTGCAGCTGAATTACCAATTTTGTGAAATTAGTATGGAGTCGAATTTTTTTTTTTGGAATTTTAATGGGTTTCTTGGGGAAATTTGTTCAGTATGATGAATAGAACCCGCACACTATTATTTTTACATCTGTATATAAAAAGAAAAAGGTGACTTACTGGTATATCAACCCACAGCCTAAACCACTGAACGGATTTCGCTGAAATTTGGAATACAGATAGCAACTAGGACGTGGGCATCCGCTAAGGATTTTGGGAAATTCCCACGGGAATGGCAAAAAACGGGATTTGCGCTGGCGAAGCTCCGGGCACTCACTAGTCTTGTATGAGCTCCTAATTTATTAGCTGTCAGGGGTTCTACTCGTGATTATGAACATTTGCCTCAGAAAGAACTAATGGTAAATTCAAAAAAAAAAAATGACTCCCCATACAAAACTGGCCTGGCAAGTTTTTTTTTGTAAATTGACCGCAAGTTGCTTGATGACAGTTGTTAAGAATCGAATCAGTAGAACCCCTGAATAAAAAGCTGACAACTAATAACTAATAAAATTATTTCTTTTTAAAATGGTACAGACTCCTTAAACTTATCAAGGAAAATTCCGAATCGCAGAAACACATCTAATACACCCAAGCATACTTGTGTTATGTGATGTTAAACGTCTCCACTGTCGGGGCATGGGTCTCTTACCAAAATCGAGAAGGTAAGATTATACTCCACACACGGGGGCCAAGTCCAGGGTGGTGGACATTATAGGGCTAGTAGCGAACCCCTCCTCATTCAGAAGTTTTTCAAGCCACCTAACCGACACCAACGATTTAACGTGCTTTGCGAAGCACGCAAACAGTCGAGAAAAATATCACTAACAGTCAAATCCATCCAGGAAATGACCGTGCTTCAGGTCAGTTTACCTGCGTGATCGACGCAATCGAGCTACGACCGCTCCTTGATACATTAAGACGTTATATTTTTAGTGCATACCTTCAAACACTCCAAAATCGTGGTCCTATGTCTCTGCACCGCCGAAGTATCCATATGCACGGTCCTCAGCAGCGTGTTCAGCGCCACATATCTGATGTTCTTGTCGTTGTTCAACAAGAACCGACCCAGTATATTGATGGCTAGAACTCTTAAACTGCTCTCAGACTTGATGTCCATAATAGACAGGACTGTTTCGTAAAGGATGGTGTTGCCAACGTTTTTACTGGTCTCTGTGTTGGTGGCGACTTGGGCAAGAATGTCGTTCATTGCTTCTGAGGCTTCGGCGTCGTTCTTGCCT
The DNA here is from genome assembly GCA_947284805.1 of Coleophora flavipennella. NCBI lineage: Eukaryota > Metazoa > Arthropoda > Insecta > Lepidoptera > Coleophoridae > Coleophora > Coleophora flavipennella. Next base: position 1,854,779 of record OX369285.1, on the reverse strand, counting down.
AGAATTCGTAGGAGGCGGAGAATTTTCACCTGTTTAAAAGGAATACGATTTTATAATACCCTTGACCCGAGAGTGATTAGGCATTATTTCAGTAAAGTTTGCGTAGGTAATCGATTCTCGACTGAATGGTCATTTTCTATCAGGTAAATTGCAGTCAAACGCACTCAAATCAAATTTGAATAAGATCAGATTGTATTGCCGAGGTGTTATTATTTAAACTTATTTGAATCTTTATAAACAAGCGAAACCGAATTCATTGTGTGTGTAATAACTTACAACGTGTAACCACCTTAGAAGCGCCGCCAAGAGAAATAAATAATTTACTTATTCTTATGGACTTAAATCTTTGCGCAAAGGCAAAAACTATTGATTAATTGTTATCTTACAACTGTAAATATTAGCAGTATAGACTAGGAGGTCATGACAAATTTGGTAACGATAACGGAAATGGATAAACTTAGGTTGAGAGGATAAATGGCAACCCTCTGATGTTAAATATGTCGGTCTGCCTGCGCAGTAGTTGCGTTATGTACTTATAGCGCCTGAAAAACTAGTTATCGTGAGCAAAGAAAAAACGATAAGGGAAATGGCAGGGTAAGATAGAAAATGAAAGTACTGGTTGTACTCATGACAATTATGCAAAAACTGACCAAATATTTGGTTGCTTTATGGAGCAACGCCCGTTAGTAGTAGAAATAGCGAGTTTTCTGTGCCAGGATCCCACCCCCCTACCCCAACCTAAGTTTATCCATTTCCATTATCGTTACCAAATTTGTAGTTCCCTCCTAGTATGGTAAGTTATTTTTTTGAAAAACTGTTAAAAAAACCACTTTTAGCAGTTTTGGTAAAAACTTTGGGTGGAAACAACTATTGTTTAATTGTTATTTTATAACTGTAAATATTAGCAATAGAGTATTTTTTGTAAAACTGTTTAAAGTGGGCACTTTTACACACAGTTTTGCAAAAAAGAAAAGTGCCCACTTTTAGAACTTGTTACTAATATTTACAGTTATTATCCTTACTAATATTATAAATGCGAAAATGTGTTTGTTTGTTAGTTTGTTACCTTTTCATGATTCAACGTCTTGACCAATCTTAATGAAATTTGGCATGCAGGTAGCCTGTCACAAGGAAGGACATAGGCTACTTTTTATCCCGTGAAAATAGCATAGCCTGATGCAATTCCCGAGGGAACTGAAAATATACTCTTTTTTGGTTAATTAACATCGCAACGGAACAATGGATTGTGTGATTTTTTGCACCGAGATGGTTGAGGGGGTGGGAAATGACACGATTTACTAATAAGCATATCCTGACATAGTTCCCGAGGGATCTGGAGAAAATTCATGTCCACGCACCGCGCTCCCTCTAAGTCAGTTATAAAAACGATGTCCACGCGGGTGAAGCCGCGGGCAAAAGCTAGTAAGATAATAATTAAACAATTTCGCCTCCCTATTTGCGCAAAATACTTAAAAATTTCGATTAAAGTCCGTATGAATGAGTAAATTATTTATTTATATTGGCGGCGCTCTAGTGTGCAGTTGTTAGCGAACTACTGGAAATTTAAGCCACGTTAATGTTGTTATTCGTTAGTCTGTTCTACAACAGGACTACTGGGATAAACCAATCATCCCGTCACCAAACAACTTAGACGGGACTTTTGGGATTAGGGCGACGAAGACTAATTTATATTCAGCTTATATTTCTGGCCCATTTTGCTGAGGTTAGAGAACTAAGCGAATGCCTAAGCGAAGAGAGCCAGCTAATTATTATGCTGAATTGATTTAGTCGTTGTTGTGTTGGTTATGTGTTTATATTCTGTTTTAGTTGCAGTTAACATGAATCAACCTTTTATTGTATCGAGTGCATTAAGCTAATGCAGAAAACTGGAGTGCGAATAAGCTGTAATCAAATTTGCTGAGATAATATTTACTACTCTTCGGGATGGAATTCGCGCTTAGGGTCAATTGGACATTGGGAGCGAAGCGACGCGCAGTATGGATTAATTTGATTGAAAAAAATATGTATTTATTTGCGGTTTATTTTATAAATACTAATCATAAACATGTTTTTTTTATTAAAAATTTGAGTGCGTTTGACTACATCTCACCTGATGGTAAGTGACGATGTATTCGAGGATGGTACACGCAAACTAAAATAATGCCTATTCACTCTCGCCTTGAAAATCCCCAAATAGTAAGAGCCGGGAAACACAGACACAGGCAAGGAGTTCCACTCCATCGCTGTCCGCATAATAAATAAGAAAACATAACACTTTGTTTGGAATAAGAGTTATATAAATAATTACAAAAAATTACAAACGGCTGAGTCCCAACAACTATTTCCCTTTTTCATAATCCTTCTTTGAACTCAGTATTCTCCTCCTCAGACCCGGATTAGACAGATATCACAAAGAGATTTAAGTTGACCATTTTGCAGTACACAAGAAAGTATACTGAAAGCCAAAACACCCCTGGTATCAAAGAGATTGACACTGCGCCAAAGAATAAAGACTATTTACTACGTAAACTGCGCTGCAAGTCGCTTGAATAAACCTTTGCACATCATTGCAAATAGAATAATAGAAAACTTCTTACCTGTAGGAAGGGATCTGACACACCGCTGACGTCGTGCTCCGGCGAATATCCGGCCAAGATGAGGTTCTTTAATATCCTCACTAGATTGGGGACGATCTACGGACATAATGGTTTAGTTATAAGATATACGAGCCATAACATAAGACTTGCTCGCAAAACCTTACCCAAATGCACAACAGAACAAAATAAAGACAAAAAGCGTAAAGGAAAGTTTGACGCTCAATTTACTGTAAAGTCAGGCAATGTAATGTTCAAGTAAAATAACTTTCTAAATACTTTGAATACGATTTCTTTACAAAAAAATACAAGGCGGGGTTCACTTTACGACAGCCAATACTTAAAACATGGATTTGCACATTTGAACAACTTAAAATTAATAATAGTAAACCCGAATTTGAAATTAGTCACATATTTGAAAAGTGCTAAATAAATTTAAAAAACATTGTGATACATATACTTCTTGGTATTCCAAAACACAAAATAAATAGTTAGTAGGTATGTGTTGAGTGTAGAAAGATCGAGAAGATTCTATTTACCTCCAAACGATAGTTTCAATGTGCGATGATCACACAAAGTATGCATAAGACAACTGATGGTTATTACAGTTAGAGTTTTAAAACATTCAACAGTTGTCCAAAATACTTTGCAATTTTGCCTCTACATTAAATGCGAATCTATTTTCAGATCTCTGAAAAACTCTGTATTTAGGTATAGTAAAGGTCGACAACCCCAAAAACTGAGTTTGGTGTTCTGTGAAAATAAGATACCAAACATTAATATTTCTAAATAAAATTCGTACCAATCGCTAGTCACGGAGAAGAATCGCAAACTAATTAAGAAAAAATGCGGTTAAAATTGGTATGTAATAAAACCTCCGATAAGTAGAAATCTTCGACAAGTAAGTCAAAATACAACCTTTGTGCTAATAAATTATACGGAAACTACCGACTAAAAATACTAAAAATCCGACCAAATTAAAGGGCTACTGAAATACTGAGTAAGCTACTAAATTACTAAGTAAGCGAATAAATAACTAATACTAAGTGAGCGAATGACTTTTTTTTCATAACTGTCTCATCCACCACCCAGGAGGCTCCCCGACAGTACAAACAATCAAACCTTACCAAACCTAACATCGCTCGCTCAACTCTAGTTCCGTCCAGTCTTACTTAATATTGTAATCGCTTATTCAGTAATTTAGTCGCTCACTCAGTATTTTAGTTGCTCGATTTATAATTCCCCTTTTTGTTTTGTCGGTAAGTAAGTATTTCTGTCGGAAATTTATCTTTAATGCAAACTGAACACAATATCTAACATTATACTGCAATTTTTCTTGTTTATTCATCTCTTTGGCTAGCGATATTTACCAATTATATTTAGAACTATAAAAGTTGGCTATAGTTTTTTCACGGAACGCCGAAACCAGTAAGGGGTACAGACCCTTTACCCAATTCGACAAAACAAAGAGGTATTCTTTTCTCTCGGAAGCGAAACTGCAAATCGTTGATTATGATTACCCATCGCGTTATAAATACTTATATCAAACACATTTATCATGCTTTTTAATGCTTAGTCTGATGTGATGACATTGTATTTATGATTCATAATTGAAATGTATTTTACTTATAGCAGATTAATTATCAAGCGTAACCCTTTTAAAAATCAAACCGCAATACTTTTTATCTCAGAAAGTTATAATGACATCTCTCTTTGCCCAATACAAACAAATGTTCTGCGTGATAAGAACACAATCTCAGATAAACAGTACATGCCACATATCAGAGAATACAAAACCAACAAAGTGCCGGTTCTTGGTAAAGTACTCATAATCCAATCTGCTCAGTTTAAGAGAAGAACAGTTAAGGATTGTTATTTACATATAACTCGCTCCCAGGGTAAAAAATATTTTTTATAAAAATAAAGTATTTCCCTAGGGAAAGTTTCTAGTTTCTTGAGCTTCATGAGACTATCAATACAGAAGAGAGCGACAGTAGTCAAAGTCTAAATATTTTTGAGTATCAAGCTTCTCTGACAAAAGCTTTCTGAAGCAAATTTTCAATAATAATGAAATAGTAAGGCGTTATCCTCATATACACAACCAAAGGGACAATCGCATTGCGGCGATGCGATGATCGCGTATTGTAATATATTTGCGCAAATATTAGTTAGGACTAGAGATGTGCAAGCACCCAAATTTTAACCCAAAACCAGAGATAAAACCCGAGTTTAGTCTCCGATTTATTCCAAACCTCCCACCCAAAGGGGTCGAAACATAGTTATCCTGGGTGGTTTTTTTGGGGTTTTAACCACTACTCGTCTCTCGTTAAGACACATGTTTAGCACAAAATCTGCACGAATTTGCGATGGTCGCGTATATCACACAGTGACATTTTAATTCGTTGAGAATCGGCAAATGGCAGATTCTACTTTACCTATGAAATTAAACAACTTCCCCCAAAGAACCTATACAATCGAAGAGTGAAAAAAAACCTTTCTATACTAACTGACAATAATTGATCAGTCGATTTGTAAATTCTCTATGTAAGGCCTCCGATTGTATAGGTTCCTTGGGAAAATTGTTCAGTTTCATTAGTAGCATCTACGATTTTGCCGCTTTTCAGCGAATAAAAAATCACCTGTGTGTATAGGACAACGCCTGATTGTAAGAGTACAATGCCATCAGACCACATAGAGTGCATGGACCAGCCAATGTAATTACCTCGCGCTGCCCGCTCTCCTAGGGGACAACAGACACACGATTAGTGATCTTTGACGAGCTCAAATGTTTTACAAGCAAAACGGGCACAAATTTAGCATTGTTTCTGTGTTGAACTGTACAATGTTATAAACTAAATGATACTGTTTTCCTTGCATCGACATTCCGTAGCAATAAGGTTGAACTGATTCACAGCTCGACGGAAAAAATAAATCAAGTAACAAAATGTAGCCGAGACAAATAAATTGTATGAAAAGTACAGCATACAGTGTGTAAAAAAAAACTGAGCACAATATTTGAAGGTGGGCCTCTACCCATCAAACTAAACAGTTTTTGTTCTACGACATTGCTGAAATCACAAAACTTTTCATACAAATTTATCAGCTAGTTGAAAAATTTTGTATGGAGGCCAATTTTTTGTGAGAATTGACTACATGTTCCTTGGGTTCAGTTTGATGAGTAGATGCCCAACTTAAAGTATTAGTGCTCAGTATTTTACATGCTGTATGTCTTAATCACACTGTAGCAACCTTTGAGGCCGTGGGGCCATTTACGGGACATGGAATTTCCCTCTATCTATCTATAAACTCATTGTCAGTGATTTAATTCAATAAAATTTGTAAAATACGATGCCACCACCGGTAAGATCTTAAAATGTTGATGCAAGATAACTGTGATGATTGATATTTTCTATGATATTGATAAGATGAATGCAACAACATGATAACATAATAAAATATAAACTATTACATATTAATCTACTACTATATGTGTTAGAGACGTTCATAACAAAATAGCTTTCTGGGAATTTCTATTCAGGTACCTAATATTCATATTCCTAACACTCGTCCCTAACCATAAATGACACAACGCTATACCTAAATTGATCATTGATTTGTTTTATCAATCAAATGACGATGAGGTAACTGCCGAATATGTAACTAGCGAATAATGTATTGTGTCGTAAGATTGCACGTGCTTGACTGAAAAATATGTTTTTTTTTTACTGGGACAATATAAGAATGTCTTACACCATACAAGATACGGAGAAACAGTCTTAGGAACCAATAAGTCCTTTTAAGTATAGGTTTTTGTTTTTCTTTGTATAAGTAAATAGTGTAACGAGTCAGTTTTATCTAAGGATATAAAAGGAAACCATAACGGCTGATCTATCAACGCACAGCTCAAACCACTGGACGAATCGGGTTAAAATTTAGCATACAGATAGCAATTATAACGTAGGCATCCGCTTAGAGTTTTATCCGCTTAGAGGATCGGCAAAAGCGAGACCTGCGCAGGTGTAGCCGTGGTCAACAGCTACTTATATTACAGTTTACTGGCCAAGTAGGTAGCCACGCGTATAGTATACCACTATCAGTAGCCCCCAGAGGTCTTCCTACTAGAACTGAAGTGTTATACTTTAATTGAAATTCTCCAACTTCTGCTGTTCACATTTTTTCCTCCGATACAATAAAATAATCCTTACACGAAGCCAAGTCGGACTAAGCCTTTTTAATAGCTTTCTAAATTTTAACTACAACTCACGTTTACCAAAAAATAACTGATAATTTCTAAGACAGTTTCCCCGTATCTCCTATGGTTTAGCAATTCCTCTATAGTATAGTATAAGACTGTATAACACTGTTCCAGTAAAAAAAAACACACAGCATTATTATGATCTATCCATTAATTACATGCCTTTCATTTGAAAGGACTATTCTCTGAAGTAAACTATCTGTTTTCCCAAGTTCATTTTGTGACTTAAACGCTAGAAAAAAATGATTTCGTGCATAGGACATAAATAAATCTACAACAATGACATTTTTAACGCATTGCATATTGTGGAATCACCGGTGGAATGTCACTTTACGATACAACACATTGATAAGGTATTTTATTTTGTTTACTACTCAGTGCCTTTCCTACGTCATAATGTGTCTTTTCTTTGTGACTGAATATTAGTTATTTGTTGTGAAACATGCTAACGAATTACGTTAATATTTTGCACCTCAGATGTAGGTAGTTCAATTGTGTTGCAGTCAAACTAACCTCTCAAAACAGATACTTCTAATAAAACCACTTTTTACGGTTAAAAAAGGGTAACTAAGGCATGTTGGAAAATTCAACAAACTGTGACATTGTAGAACAAGGAAAATATATTTTTCCTTAATTCCAAATTACTTCTGGATCTGTACCTACTACAATTTCTTATACAGATTATGGTACATATTATAATTGTTATCGGTGAATGTAGCTTCCGTTAGAATAATAAGTGATAAATCAATGTATGATAGTTGATTGATTTTAAAACCCCTTTTAGGCTTAAAACTGGCACCGACCAATGTATGATGACGACGTGATGTCTAATAAGTCTAAGTTTATACCAGTGAACAAACCTTATTGGTCTATACTATGGGTACATACTTTGCTACGGGTTAACCTACATATTTATTTCAAAGGATTTTTCCTTTTACCATGTACAATATCTGTATTTCTTATCTGTACCTCCAACATAATTTACTATAAACGATTATGGTGATTAGCGTTAAAACTCCGCATCGCACCTTTTCTTTACAATACCAAGCAATACTCTAAATTTTATTGTATTTGTTTTTTCATTTAAAACATTTATTACCTTGAGAATTATTTTTAAATTAATGATTTAATTTTGTGACGAAGTCAATATTTTTGGTTTTTATTTTCAATCTGTTTTTATGTACTAGTATATATCTTTTTTGACTATTTTAACATTTTATTGTTTTGTTTGTTTTTGAAATTGTCATTGAATTTTAATTCCGATCATCATACCTTACTTTACTGTTTTCCATATTTTTCAATATACATATTTCAGTTGTATTATCATATTCAGTTTTTGGTGGTTTTTACTATTTAAAAAAAAAAGAACCTGACCCTTATACCTCCATTAGCTACAGTAGCTTATGGAGGTATAAGGGCCAGGTAACTATATTGTGCATCTTGTGCGGGCGACGGCGCAGACGGAGGGTGCGTCGCCCGACGCAATTTCTATCAAAAGTTTGGCCTTCCAAACAACCCCTGCCTACCTCACCGTGATTAAATATTAGCGTAGCTTCTGTCAGAATAAAAGTAATAGATAAAGTCTACGTATGGTAATTGAAAATGATTTGTGTGTAGTATCTGTTGCAGGCAAATAAAAAAAATAGCCATTTTAGAAACGGTTATCTGAATTCTGAACTAATCTCTGCTAAGTTAACTATTCGTCCATCTGTCTATCAGACTTGATTTTATTCAGAGTCTTTACAAATAAATGGGCTGTGTATTGCTAATTTTACAATTTGGCTTCGATATATTTACCAATAATTATCATATATGTTTGTACTGTAATGGCAATGCTTCTGAAATGCAATGGTAATGTAAATGTACTGTGTAATTAGGATGTACTGACCTTTTTGAAGTGGTTCAGCGTGTCGGGGCTGTTCTCGCACATCTCCGTGATGAGCGTCACGCCCGTGATGAGCACGCCTGCGGGTATTCACATTATTAGTTCTTATACAGACTCTAATTGGAAAAGTCAGTCATAGGGGTACGAACCTCTTTGGCATAGCTACTACATAGGGCCTGACTGACGGCAATAAAGTATAATTCTCTTCTCAAACCTGTGAAGGTTAGAATACACTCCAAGTTCGGCTAGTGGCATATCCCTCAATCAGGTAATCCTTCAGTCAGTTTTTCAAGCCACTTAGAAGGCACTTGACACGGCTTAAAGACTGCCATCTAGTGATACCTACCGGCACTATTGACTAACGTGTCTTGCGAAGCACGGAAACGATCGAGAAATATGACACCAAACTTCAAACCCATCCAGCACATCAACGCCGATCTCATCCCCCCGATTGTAGTCGGCGAGGCCGAAAACGGTCTTGAAGATCATGGCATAACTAGAAAGTGTGTATAGATTTTTATAATCTAAACCTTCTACTGATTAAACGATTCAACCCATACATACAGTATATCAATAGGGGGATGCAAATACAAACAGACAATATATTGGACAATTTTGAAGCTAAAGCGTCACGTTACTGAGATAATTTGGGAGATAGAGAGGGAAATTGGTGTTATGACAAACCCACTCAACTTACCAGTCTTACTGTACTCATGAAACCGAACAACTTTCCCCAAAAGAACGGGGACATACGGACTCCCCATACAAAGTTGGCCATTCACCTAATCATTTTTTTTGCTCCGATTGTAAAGGTTTCTAGGGAAAAGGTGGTCAGTTTCATAAGTAGATCCTTATATTAAAATTTTGCCAATGATTTCAATTATACCCTCTAATGTGGTCCTTATATTTTTGACGCGGAATTTCCAACAGTCGGTCGGAAAAAGCTTCATGTCAACGAAATAAGAGCCTTAATCACGTTGTGCAAACTAGCTTGGAAATTTAAGTTTCAGCATTTCTCGTTAAAGACCTACACATACATATTAATTAAAGATAATTTTGAAGAAACTGGAGTAGGCACATCATCATCATCATATCAGCCGAAGGACATCCACTGCTGGACATAGGCCTCCCCCAAGGATTTCCACGACGACCGGAGGAGCAGCTGGCACATTGCATAGGTTTACTACTGAAATGCGAAAGTTTGAGTTTGAATGTCAATCATACATAAATGCTACATAAATGTTTGCAACGGTTAAATTGGCACTGAGGTGGATCCAATCGCCTGAAATATAATATAGAAAACCTTTCACTTCTCATGGTCAACGGCTACCTGAGAGTCGGAGAGCTGCGGGTACTAAGTAGCTATGGCCGTATTAATAATAGGAATATCCCGAGATATAATTGATCTATGAGTTTAGGTCACTGTCGTAAAATAAATCTCGCCTGCATTGGGTGCACTCGACAGGCGTAATATAAGAGGTTATATAGGCGCATGAAAAGTCATGGCCTTGGTGGAAGTCTTATACTCGTAGCTATAATATTGTCTTAATACTGAAATATTCTCATAATAACAAGTTGGAAACACGAAAACAATAGGTCGAGATATCGAATACAAAATGTGGCGAAATTGTTAGTTCAGCTGAATTTTTCAGCCAGAGCCGAAACAATAGATTCATATAATGCATAATTTCGCCACAGCGTCTTAACATGTTAAATGTGCATTATTATTGGTAATATTTAATCTGTATTTTTTTTTTAACTTTCTACCTATTACGGTTCATACACGGACGGACAGCAGAGGCTTAGTAATCGGGTCCTGTTGGTCTCCCTTTGGGTGTACGGAACCTTAAAAATTCAAAAATCTTTTGCAAACATCAACTTCAATAGTGCATAGCGGACAACTTCTGTCGTTGATTTAGATGAGACCCGTAATCTACTTGGTGAGAACCATAATATATCAATGACCCAATGGATGCCGCGCAAAATGTATCATAGGTAGCGTATTTTTAAATGTTTTTAGCGGCTCTGGGTACTATGCCCCGGTCGCACAGTGCTCCGTGCCTTAGACATAAATCGAAAAATGAACTATTAATTACAATTTACACGTACAGTCGACTCCTCATCAACCTACCCTGTTTGGACTTTGAACCGTTAAAGTTGAACTTGGCGAATCGTGCGAGCGTGTGCGATATATTTATGTTATTTCGTTGCACTCGCGCACGTGCGGCCCGCGCGCAGCGTTGCCGCTCTGCGTCGACTGTCATCTTACAACCTGTTACAATCCATAATATACTATTCGGAGTGCACTAAAGCAGACTCAAGCAAAGATGAATCAGGATTTCGTCAACATCGTTCGCATGTGCTCTTCTAGAATAACTGTTAGCCATGAATACTATAATGGCGTCTTGCTCTTGATAACTAATTTAAAATGTTTTTTTTTCATTTATTAATCCAACTAATATTTATAAACGTGAAAGTTTGGATGGATGGATTGACGTTTGTTGTTTAATCACGCTAGAACCGCTAAACGGATCTGGATGGAATTGGGTAGGTAGACCGATTAGGACCTGGATTAACATATAGGCTACTTTTTATACCGATTTTTAAGTGGTTCTCGTGGGATATTGTGAACTCTCTTTTTATTAATTTCTGGCACATATAGCTATTATAAGGAATTCGTGCTATTGCTATTGTGCACAGATAGCTGTGGAGTTGGAAAGTGACACAAACTACTAATAATTATCATAACCCGAAATACCTAGTACCAGGGATTTAGAGAAAACTCAATTTTCACGCTCGCCAACCACTTGCGCACTGCGCACCCTCGAAGATAGTTACAGAAACTATGTTCACGCGAGCGAAGCCGCGGGCAAAAGCTAAATTTTAAATGTGAAACTGTGTTTGTTTGTTACTTCTACACGCTTTAACACCTCAACCAATCTTGACAAAATTTGGCAATCACCTCGCAACCACGTAGCTTGTAGGTAATCTGTATTATAAAAAAGGACATAGATTGTATTGGAATACAACAAACGTGATTTTTTTGTCGTTTTTATAGATATAGGTAAGGAAACCTTCGTGCGCGAGTCAGACTCGCACATAAAAGTTGGCCAATTTCTTAATTATTCCGTAATAAAAGAACAGTCCGATAAAGTTCATGAGAGATAAACTTTATCGCAACATAGCAACAGAATGTTGTGATTTTTTTACACAGAGATGGTTGAGGGGGTGGGAAATGACCCAGGCTACTAACTAGCATATTTCCCGATGGATCTAGGGAAAACTCATTTCTACACTCGCGCACGTCGGCGTCGCCACGGATTGACGTAATTTTTTGCATAAAAAAATGAGGGGACGGGATGTGACATGGACTGCTTATTAATTAATTACTTATTATTTGTTAGGTATCTCATAATGTCAGGCAGACCTAAAAGTCTGTATGTGGTCACAATTTGGATGAAGTGTGAGGATGGGTTTAGATTTAAAAAGAAAAGTAAATTCAGCTAATTTCTTAGTAAGGAAAAAAAATAATACCTGCCTCTCTTACGTCCAGTACTGATTACTGCTAACGTGATATGATAACAAAACAAAAGAATCACCACGCTGGGCCGTACGAGCACAAAAAATGTGCGGAGCAGAACGGCAACGTAGCGCATACTTTGCGCTGTGGTCTGTGATTGGCTGATGCGCACAATTCAGTCCCTTTCCTACAATTCGCTGTCAAATCTTACGTAGTTATTATTATTCTGGGTGGGTAGCTTGATGTGTCGCCCTGTGTACTTGAACGCTGCCATTGTGCAGTGGACAAGTCAAGCCCTACAGGAACGCACCCACACTACGAGCACTGCTCTGATTAGCTAACGCTCTGCACTTGAAGTAAGACAATACGGAACGCGATTGGGTAATCTATTTTTAGTCGCATTTTTTCGTTAATATAAGAGTGTTATACTGGTTAAATATAAAAATAGTTTTCAGTCATTCACCATGGATTCTACAGGCGAAGGTATGTTCTATATATCGTTGTATCAATATTGTTTATAATTTCGGTACTACTTTATTTATTGGGTCTTAAACACAACACAGTAAAATAATCTGTATTATGTTACTATATCAGTGGACTTTAAGATTTAATAAAGTTTTTCTGCCTCTGACTGCCACTTTATTTGTTTTTTTTCTCAAATAGGCGGTATATTATAAAAAAATATAGACCTACCCCAGCCGAGATTTGGATAAACTGTGATAAAAGTGAGCGCGAACGTTCTGTATAGAACAAAATATGTACACGTTTGAATTTTCCTGACTGACACTGACGAAATATCGCGCAAAAGTATTAGAAAAGCGAGCCTTTATTTTGCCTGAAAATTAAAAAATAAATGGCAAGATTGTTCGCGGACACTTGAAAAATTTATGAAAAAGAACGAGACTTGATTCTTCTGATTATAATTAGTTTCCAACTTGCTATAATTTATTACACCCATATAAAAACATAAAACCCACATAAAAACGAAATTTTGATTTTTGTCCCATTCCCCATAGAGCTCGGAGCACTGTCACCTAGATTTTTTGAATATTAATTAATACAGGAATTAACCTCAACAGGAAAAAAACTAAACCCTTATAGGATCACTCGTGTGTCTGTCTGTCCGTCCGTCTGTCACAGCCAATTTGTTCGGGAAATACTGGACTGATTGAGTTGAAGTTTGGTACACGTATGTAAGTCAGAGAACCAAAGACGGACGTGTAACGTAAATTAAACATGGGGGCCACTTTTGGGGGGTAAATTAGAAAATTTCTTAAAAAACTTTTTCATATTGTGTGGCATATCAAATGAAATGGCTTGTTGTGAGAATCTCAAATATATTTTTTTATAATTTTAAGATAGTTTTAATTATTTAAGAAAATTACGCCCCCCCCCCTTCCCCTTGACTCCCAAACTACTGGCCCTAAAATTTTGGAAAAATCGCAGTATATGAGATTGAATGCATAGATTACAGGAAAATCTATGAGAAAATCTAAAGTCCTTCCGTTCCCACAGGAAAAATCAAATTTCTAAAGTCCAGAATAAGTAGAACCCTATTTACCTAGAGCAAAGGATGTGAGAGCACTTGTTCTTTTGGTAGTTAAAGTTTTGGTGCCTAACCTGTTTGTGTGACCCCGAGTCTTTTTTTTATAAACTCGTTTGGGGACTCTATAAGGCGCTCTACTTTGGGGCAGAGCATTAAGACTAGAGCAACTATTTAAATACATTTATCTTAAAAATCTATTTCAATGAACTTATACTAAAGTTCACATTGTCACGATCGTATCGACTCGTCCGAGAAGAGTCCTCACCATGGTTCCTCACCAGAAACTCAAATCCAAGTTCTCCTGATAACCTCATATCAGATCATATACGTCCCCACTGAGGGGCTCAAGCCTACCCTGCTTTAGGGCAATCAGGCCTTGATCCACGAGCCACTTTGGTTGACTTCACACACAACCTTCGAATTTCTTTGCAGGCGTGTGCGGGTTTCCTCATGGTGTTTTCCTTCACCGTAAGAGCATCGGATAAACGTACATATGAAAACGAAATTCGAAAACACATTGGTACGTGGCAGGATTCGGACCACGACCTCCCAGACAGAAGGTAGCGACCCTAGCTGTTACGCCACCGGCGCTCCTGATAACCTTACTTAAGGCATTTACCACGCTAGGAGCACTTAATAATTCTTGAAAATGCCATAATAATCACTCACCGTGATTCTTCTCAGTCAAAAGACTCCTGGTCGCTGGCAGGAACATCTCCATGAGATCTGGGACCCTCCTGATGATTCTGAACGCGCATAACGCGGCCTTCTTCTTGATGTACGCGTTGGGAGACTTTATCAGCCGTTCAACTTCGGATGCGAGGTCCCGCGCCATCTCTGGAGACGCTATGGCACCAAGCGTGCATAACGCTAGGCCGACCACGAACTGCGTGTTGCTGTTTAGGTCACTGTTGGGAAGAAATTAACTTTTTTAGATTCTTAGATTTTTCTTAAAATTAAATGAATGAAGTACGAGTACATACATACATCTCTTCTCTTATTGTGTGGCACAATTAACCGTGCTATCCAAGGGATAGACGGCGGTTGCCTGGTGTTGCACTTAGCATCACCCGCGGTCTCGTGTAGGGCATTGAGATTTACACCTATGAACGTGTGCAACGCGATTTTCACACACATCTGGAATCAGATGTGCAGGTTTCCTCACGATACGTTCCTTAACCGTTAAAGCAATCGGTAAGTATACGTAGATAAGTTTTGAAGAACTCACTGGTACATTGGCCTCTGGTTAGGAGGACAGAGTCGTCACCGGTTGAGCCACCGACGCTTTTTTCATACATACATTAAGACTACACTCAATATTTTTTTGCATTTCACAAACGCTCGTATTAGTATCTTTATAGATCACACCATGGACTTATGGCATTGGTTAAATCGATAACTAGGGTAAGACTGAGGGGTAAATTATAATAATTAATATAATATTTCAGTAATTATAATAATTTACCCGCCTCCGTGGCATAATGGTTAGCCCATTCGCTTCACACCAGGAGGTCGCGGGTTCGATTCCGACGGGGTCAACTTGTAAGACTCGGTTTGGTTGGTGGTAGGACATTTTCTAAGCCCACCTGGCTAGCTACCTACCACCATATTATCTAAGTCTTGCCGCCAAACATCAGTGTTAACAACATTGATGTGTTCCGGCTTGAAGATAAGATAGCCAGTTCTTCATTGCATTGAGGAATATTGGTAAGCCCGCTTCCGTCTTCGGCATCATCGTCATTTACCATCAGGTGAGATGATGCCAAGGGCACAGATTACTAAATAGTTACTTCGTAACAGATACATCACTCCCATACAAAAGCTTAAATACCTACGCTATATTAGCCTACAAAATCTTAATAATAATACCAACTGTTAGCAGCGAGAAGAAATGTGCCATAACTACGCATACAGAGAGTTGAGATTGTTTGCCCGCCGCGCGACCCACGTGCGAGCGCTTCATCGAGCGAATGTGCTAGGGTTGTACCTATGATGATTTTGGTAATGAAACAAATGTTGTAGAAAATCAATTACTTTATATTTGTCGATTAAATATGTTTGAGTTTAATAAAATGATAGATGCATTTTTTCCCTTCCCTGAATTCCCGATTAATAAATTTTAATGTCGAAAATAATTGAAACCTCGTAAATAATTTTAACAAATTATCAAAAAAAAACGACGGGTTGCACTCCGGGAGTGCCGGCAGAAGTGAAAACTTGAATATTAACGTTGTGCATTTTTGATATTTTGGAATGGTTAGGGAATAATTTTGCACGAATTGCTTTGATTATCAGTATAAAAGTACTATCATTTATGTGGTAGAATACAATATTTATTTATTGCGCTATCGTACACAAACATGACAATTTATATTACATTAAAAAGTTTATCATCATTACAGCTCATATACGTCCCCACCGAGGGGCTCGAGCCTACCCTGAATCAGGGCGATTAGGCCTTAGTCGACCACGCGGGCCCAGTGCGGGTTGGTCGACTTCACACACAACCTTCGAGTTTCTTCGCAGGCGTGTGCAGGTTTCCTCACGATGTTTTCCTTCACCGTTAAAGCAATCGGTAAGTATGTACGTAAGTTTTTGAAAAACTCATTGGTACATTGGCCGTCCAGATTTGAACCCGGTACCTCTGGTTAGATGGACCGAGTCGTTACCGGTTGAGCCACCGACGCTTTTTTTAAAAAAAGTTTATATCTCAGAAAAATCAACAAAAAATCAACTCCATCCGTCTTCGAATTTTCGATCAGGTCACGTGTCCTGACGCGAGTTTAACATTTTTTACCCATTACAAAACAAGTGCACAACGCCGCTAAAGAAGTTTTCACTACTCCATCCGTCTTACGAATTTTCGATCAGGTCACGTGTCCTGACGCGAGTTTATTTTTTTTTACCCATTACAAAAAAAGTGCACAACGCCGCTAAAGAAGTTTTCACTTCAAAAAACAGGAGCACAGCGGAGAAAAATCAATCAAAGTTGGCTTTTTACTTGAGTTGACGGAGAATTTCATACCTACTATATATACAAAAACATTCCCCAAGAGGGCCTCATTGTGAGCTTGAATTATTGTTATTTTAAGTGAAAGCTAGGTAAAAACGTAACTAAAATAGTTTTTCTGTTACTATCTACAAGTCATAACAAAAAACGGCTTGTGAATGCAAGCTATAGTTTACCGAAGTAACTATTTAGTATTCTGTGCTAAGTTCTTGAGATTTTTTCGTTTACATTCGTTAAGTTAAGTTAAACCTTAGATTTTGGTTTTAAACTGTTTATTTACAGCTATAGAAGTGCCCCCCAGCTACCGAGTGGCCGGCGCATTATTACTTCTATTCTATGACATACCTACCTAAATCATGACGACGACGCTAGCACAGTATATATATTAGTACTAACGTAACGCTAGGTACCTACTATGTTCTGACATTAAGTAGGTAACTGTTATTTATATAACATAAACACATAAATAATACCTGAAATCCTTAATTTACGACAAATAACATAGTAGGTACCTACCCACCTTTGTTCTTAGTTTAAGGAATAAATGATGATAATTTGTAAAGGAATGAGAAAAGGGAATTCGAAAAAAACAAAAGATTTAAAATACTATTAACTTAGGTACCTTTGTTCGTCTCTCGGCAATGAAAAAAATGTCAAATTTTCATTTGTCTTTTGACTGTGACACCCATCCACTGCACAATAATTGCTTGGTTTCGGCATTTCGATAGTCAGAGCGGTAAATGTGACGTGCGAGCACTCAGGCGGGCGTGCGTCAACCTACTGTCCGTTGTATCGTCTCCGATACGCTTAGCGGTAGGCATATAACGCGTGGCATTGAGCAAGTGACGGACGCCTGCCAAGGGCTTACCAATGGTGAATAAAAAAAATAATAAATTTTTTTCTTCGAAACCCTAAAAACTTTTAGGAACAAGCTTTTTATATTGTATTGTCACGTGATATACATATGCATGCAAATTTTCAACCGGGAAGTGGGTTAAATTTAACTTGCAACATTCCACCCGAACAAACATACCTACATTGCAAGTTAAATAAAATCTTTTAAAATAATTATACAACTGTTTTGAAAATCTTTGAAAAACGAAACAATAAAAAAAAAATTCGAGCGAGACCTACAGTACTCGCATATGATGTGTAACATGTGACAAAATACTTTATAAAAGGACGGCAAAGATACGGCAGACTAGGCTGTATGGTCATAGATACCTTTGCCTTTTCCGCGCTTTTAAAGCCTGAAAAAACGCGACTTCCTGTTACAATGGGACACATTTCCGTCCCATTTCACGAAATCACTCCCACAAATTGCAGGAAAGCAAGAGCAAAGATGTTACACATCAAAAACAATATTATCCTATGTAGTAGGTTTCAGAGGAGGGGTGACATAAAAGGGGCGAGTAATAGGACTGGGGAATCTACCGTTACCGTTTGTGAAACAAACACAAATATGTTTGATATCATCCAGTAAGGAATGACAAACAACAGCTAGATCAATCTTGCAAAAAAAAGTGTAAAAAAGTGAACATAATAACTGGAGATATTGTTCACGTAAACTCTGAGGATAGAGTACCCCTAATTTGTATTTGTTGTTATTAATGAAAAATGAAATAGTTTTTACCCGACTGCGCCAGAAAGAGGGTTATGTT
The DNA here is from genome assembly GCA_947284805.1 of Coleophora flavipennella. NCBI lineage: Eukaryota > Metazoa > Arthropoda > Insecta > Lepidoptera > Coleophoridae > Coleophora > Coleophora flavipennella. The sequence continues at coordinate 1,836,308 of OX369285.1, read as the reverse complement.
TTTCGAGTATATGTATGGATGTATATTTCATTGGCACGCTCTGCAGCCTAAACTTGATGGATGTTGGAGTGCGGGTGTCGTCAGAATCGTCTCGATCCCGTGAGTGACATAAAATACATTTTTACCCGACTGTTCAAAAAAAGGCGCTAAGTTATTATGTAGTCCGGTTTTTAATTTTTAATTAATTCGTTTTCGTGACATAATAGAGAAGTAATATTGAAACTTAACAATATACAATACTGCTTTTTTTTCAGTACATATAACCGAGTTCGTTAACAGCCTTGGCTAAGCGATCCAACGGCGCTGTTTAGCGAAAACGAGGTCAATGGTTTCAGCCAAGACGGGGAAACAAAATAAATCACAAGTAATACTGGCTCTGCCAACGGAACGAATGTTGTTAACATTAGGTAGGCTTATTTGGGGGTAGTAAGAAAATCTTTGCACTGAATTTCATGCGTGGCCTAGCTCGCGTGAAAAACAGGATAAATATTAGGTGACATGAGAGCTAATCCATTGGCATAGGGTCACCATACGCTATGGAATTAATGGATCGGACAGATTTGAAAGTAGAAAGAAGAACAAAATACTCATGAAATTAATTGACAACGCTAAAAACGTTAAAAACAACCGACTTCAATCACAATATTGCTGTATTAAACCGACAACTGAGAAACAAAAAAAAAGAACGTGTTTTCCAGTGATTGGTAGGTACACACTACACACTTAACGGTCTATATCTTGGAAACTACTGAACCGATTTTAATGAAAATTGCACTGTTCCTTACGTTGAAAGATACTTAATTCAATAAATAAAGAATTATTGCATTTTGATTTCTAGTATCTGAGAAATACGTGGACAAACATACATACATACACTAATGAAATTTGGCACACCTGTTTAGAAGCCCACATGAGTCGTAGAAAGCAAAGATCATATCTGAATTATGGCTTATTTGTTGCGTAATAAAAAAAAAAGATTTTACTGCTTTACGTTTACTGGATTTCAAACTAACCTGTCACTTTGTAGTGGTTTTTGTATGAGAAATAGTCATATTTGTCACGGAAAAGATCACCACATTTACCAAATTCGTCAGATATCCACCATTTATTCTATACGACTCACATCACATATACTAACCTATACGAAGATTGTGCAAATCTAACAATATTACATACATATGTGTCGAATTCAATAACTTCTTCTTTGAAAGTCGGTAAAAAACAAATTCTGTTCTACTGCTTTGATGAAATCGCAATAAACTTGACTTCTCATACAAATACTAATTAGGTCGCATCGCCTAACAGTACATTTTTCACAATAGTTGTTCAATATCCAGATTCGTCAACAGGACCAGTTCATAATGTCTCATGGCAATGACATAGTTCCTTTGCTAATTATGATAACTAACTTAACATAGACGGGTTTTTATCAGCAAATTTATGCCAGTTAGCGCAAACCGTCCCCGTTACTTACATGTCAAAGACTTTTTACTGATAAATAACCACAACCACCACATATACGAGGGCGGTTTGATAAGTCCATGACTTTGGAAAGAAGAAACACTCTTTTTAAATATATATATTTTTATTTTTCTACATAATCTCCTTTCAACTCTACGCACTTAGTCCAGCGATGTTCCAACTTCTTACACCTATCAAAATTTTTTTTTTGTCAAACCCTGAAAAATAGGCCTCAGTTTCGGCTACCACCTCTTCGCTTGACGAAAACCTTTGCCCACCAAGCTATTTCTTCATGTTTGGGAAGAGGAAAAAGTCACAGGGGGCTAAATCTGGCGAATACGGAGGGTGTGGCAATAATTCGTATCCTAATTCGACAATTTTTGATGTCGCGATTGCAGACGAGTGGGCCGGTGCATTATACTGATGAAATAGATTTTTTTTCTTTGCTAGATGCGGTCGTTTCTTGATCAACTTTTCATTGAATCTATCTAACAATGCAGCATAGTAAGCTCCGGTTATTGTCTTGCCTTTATCCAAAAAATCTATGTAAATAACCCCTTGGCTGTCCCAAAAGACTGTGGACATCACTTTACCAGCCGAGCAAACAGTTTTTGCCTTCTTTAGGGCACGTTCCCCGGTAGAAGTCCATTGCTTAGTCTCTGGTGTATAATGATGGACCCACGTTTCGTGAACTGTTATATACCGACGCATAAACTCACTCGGATTGCGATTAAACATGGCTAGGCATTCCTCAGAAGCTGTTACACGATTTCGTTTCTAGTCGACTGTTAGTAAACGCGGCACCCATCTTGCAGAAAGCTTTTTCATGCCCAGAATATCATGCAAAATATAAAAAACTCGTTTAGTCGAGATGTGCACAGCATAACTTATTTCGCGTATCTTCACTCGACGGTCTGCCAAAACAATATCATGTATTTTATTAACCATGCCCTCCGTAGTGACCTCAATCGGCCTTTCTGGTCGCTCCGCGTCATTAGTGGTAGTACGTCCACAACGAAATTCAGTAAACCACTTATGTACCATCCTATGAGAAGGCGCAGAATCACCATAATACTTTTTCAATTTGTCTTCGGTCTGCTTAATTGTTTTACCACGTAAAAAATAGTGTTTAATTAGCACTCGAAACTCGCTTTTCTCCATTTTCAAAGAATACTTAGAAGTCGCCTAACTTTTTTGTTTCTAAAAAGCTTGTTTTCGCGCCAAATTTAAAAAAAAACGGCATGCGCTTCGTAGTGAGTTTCCAAATATGAGACAAAAAAAAATATTAAAAAAGTTTTTATTCAACCTTAAAGTCATTGAGTTGTCAAACTGCCCTCGTATTTTAAAGATTCCGTACACCCAAAGGGTGACCAAAGGGACCCTATTACTAAGCCTCCTTTATCTGTCTGTCAACGCGCTCTATTTCAGGACCGTAATACCTAGGTTACTAGATAAGTTTTGCAATGCACAAATATGAAACAAAGAGGTGGCATATCATATATATATATTTTAAAACTGTATTTTTACGCATGACTAAATGTATTAACTGTGACGGAAATTACTTTGAGCGATTGTAAAAAATAAAGTCGTTTTGCAAAATTTATCTAGTAACCTATGTAGGTAGACAGTTGAAATTTTAACAATATGTATTTCTATTGTTGCTACAACAGAGGGCTCCCATACAAGAAACATGGTTTTTATTTTTTTTATTCACTAATGGCATCCTGGCATCATCTCACCTGATGGTAAGTGACGATGATGCCGAAGATGGAAGCGGGCTTACCAATATTCCCCATCGCAATGGAGAACTGGCTATCTTATCTTCAAGCCGGAATACATCAATATTGTTAACACTGATGTTTGGCGGAAAGACTTAGATAAGATGGTGGTAGCTAGCCAGGCGGGCTTAGAAAATTCCCTACCACCAGCTAAACTGAGTCTTCAGTTGACCCCACAGGGAATCGAACCCGCGACCTCCTGGTGTGAAGCGAATGGACTAACCATTACGCCACGGAGGCGGTTAAAACGTGTTTCGATTAATTTAATTTAATAATCTGATCAATTCAACGATCTGGCCACGACAATAAATAAATTTTAAAATTTAACTTAAATCCTGTCTTATAATATCAATATATTTTTTGTTAAGTGCACCACGGGCAATACTTATAATAGTTACAGAAAGGTGGTTCACGGAAAAAAAATTGCCCGGTTCATCCATCAAATTGATCACGAGTAACAACTTGAAAATTTACCTACATTGCACAACTAAAAAATTTAGCTAAGATTATTTGTATCGATACAGTAAGTTTTTACTTTCAACGGGCGGTCTTGCGATTAAAAAAAACAACTGCGAAGACATTCTTGTCATAATGAGGTCAAGACAAAATATTTAAGACTAGCCAGAATATTCTGATTTTCGTTCAGTACTGACAAACGATACGCGCATGAAGACGGCAGCCCAAGCATTGCCAAGTAACACAGAACAGAGGATGCTTTCTCATTCAAGCCGTTCGTAATAAGTAGATGTAAATCCATAACCTGCTGTGGACTGGCTATCAGTTTGAAGCAGTCTAACTAAGACCCATAGACAAAAAAAAACTACTGCTTCTTTCTTCAAAAAGCGATGACCAGGTATTGAATTTCATCTACCAAGAGCGCCATCGCTGAAGTAGGCAAATCTCTTGTAGGTGAAGCGTGGACTGACTACCACCAGCTTGAGGCAATCCAGTTGAAACCCACAAACAAGGGAAATATACCCTTACTTATTTACTGTTTGCGACGATGTACGTCCTGCTTTTCATCTAGTAACTGCTGGCAACGAGATAGCGAGTAAGGCGCGAAGTGGCTATCAGCTTGAGGCACTCCAGTTAAAACCCTTAAACTAAAAAAAATAAAGCATAAAAACTCACTTCTTCAATGTTTGCTTATCATGTGATCGTGATAAGCAAATGTACAACATCTTGCCTTTCATCTAAGCCAACCCTTATGTCAGTGATAACCGTGGTCTGGCTATTATAACTGTGCTATCATCTTGATACACTCCAGCTGACTCAAGAAAATATGTATTCCATAGAGAAATTACTTACTACTTCAAGCTGTTGGTGATGAGCAAATGCACATCCTGCCGTTTATCTAGAAACAGCATGGCGCCGAGGTAGCCGCCTCTCTTGTCAATGAACCGTGTACTGGCATTCTGTTAGAGTTAAGAGTCATAGACTAAAGAAAATATGTATTCATAGAGAAAGATTACTTACTTCTTCAAGCTGTTGGTGATGAGTAAATGCACATCCTGCCGTTCATCTAGCAACAGCATGGCGCCAAGGTAGCCGACTCTCTTGTCGGTGAACCGAGGACTGGCTATTAGCTTGAGGCACTCCAGTTGACCAAAGTGCGCTGGGTAGCCCAGCATGTGGATGTATAGCAACTTCGCGATGTTTCGACATCTGGGTGGAATTAATATAATTAATAATCTACTCATTCTATTATTTTTATTTAATACAAGGTTGAGACTCAAAACGTTACCTATTAATAGCTGGTAAAAAAGCATCCACGCCAACGAAGTCGCGGGCACCAGCTAGTTATATCTAGGAACTGTGGTTTGCTCGTGTATTATATGGATGTGTTAACAGCATGTGATGTGTCCTGGCATGAAGATAAGATAGCCAGTTCCCCATTGCGTTGGGGAGTCTTGGTAAGCCCACTTCCATCTTTGGTTTCTTCATCACTTACTATTAAGTAACATGATGTCAAGTACTCACCATTTGTGGAAATAAAAATAAACTTCATATATAATTTATACATAGTCATAAGGACAGGAGTTTTATTACGAAGCAGTGAATGTGATCTATTATCTCAACTTTGCTTTTTTTCATGCATACAATTCAATGGTGTCGATTCGATGTAATACAATTTCACTTGTTTGACGAGATTGAACTATTTTATGATTTTTTAAATATGATTATGACAGAATGCTTAAGGGTTACTTCCCTGGAGGCTTCAGCTTCCATACAAACGTAGTTCCGCTTCAATACAAAAATTACATGCCGGATTGAATACAAACATACCCTTAAATTAAGTTTAGTTCAGTCAAATAAGCTAAATCATGGTACACTGAATCGAAAAACCATGGTAAATTTATTATCTAGCTGGTAGCTACAGTTTATTAGCAGTATTGTGTTGCTCATCAATGAACTTTGAATGCCACACTACAGGATTTCATCGTCAATCCATAACGTCTCCACTGCTGGAGCATAGGTCTTCTCCCAAACTCGAGAAGGTAAGGCACACGGGGCCAAGTCTGGATTGGATAGTTATAGGGCTAGTCCAAGGAGGCCTTTGTCCAGCAGTCTTTCGGCTAATATGAGAGAGAGGACTAGTGGCGGACCCCACACTGTCAGATTCACAAAATTGATTCCTATACAAACTTAAAATTACTATCTACTTCACTTTATATACATAATCAAGTCAGGAATTTCTAGTTTATGGACAGATTACATTAAAAAAAATGTGTTCTCACTAAGTAATAGTGATTTAAGGTTTTCATAGTAATCCTAAAATTCGCTAAACTTTCTTTAAATAAAGTATTCCGAAAATGTAATCTATTTTTTTATTATTCATACTCGTAATTGGTAATCCCTAGACAAACTAGAATTTCGTGAGTTGCCCGTCACCTCACCTGTCAAACACGCCCGTGGTTTAAGAGCGTAATCGCAAAATAGTTTCGCAAAAATTGTTAATTTGTTTTATACGCCTTCTTAAGGCCTCTGACATCTGACACGGCTTAATCACTGTCGTCTAGTGATAGCAACCGGCACCAACTTAACGTGGCTTGTGAGCCACGGAAACGGTCGAGGTAAATGCAAGTAACAGTAAAACACATCCAGGTAATGACCTTGCTTATGGTCAGTTAGTTAGACTGCGCCTGCGTGATCGCCACAACCACTGAAGTCATACTGAGCTATGGTCGCTTCTATACAAGATTTCAATATATCAGCTTATACAAGTCTCCATCGAGCGGCTCGAGCCTACCCTGAATTAGGGCGATCGGGCCTTAGCGGGCCCAGTACGGGTTGGTCGCCTTCACACACAACCTTCGAGTTTCTTCGCAGGCGTGTGCAGGTTACCTCACGAGGTTTTTCTGCACCGTAAGAGCGTCGAATTAACGTACATATGAAATCTAAATTCGAAAACCCTAATAAGTGGCAGGATTCGAATCCCGGCCTCCCGTAAAAGATGTAGCGGCCCTAGCCGTTACGCCACCTACTCTCCTCATATACAAGATTTACTTTAATCTATTTGTGAAATATTATTAAGAATTTGAGTACGTTTGGCTGCACCTCACCTGATGGTAAGTGCCGATGCAGCCGAGGATGTGACACGCAAACTCAAATAGTGCCTATTCACTCTCGTCTTGAATATTCCTAAATTAATACTGATAACAGTGTAGGCACTGTATGATGTACCTAACGTCAATGCAAGTGGGCGTAGCATAGCTTTGCAATAATACAGTGCAAATGGCGGTCAGGGACTTCATAGTTTACCATCTTTTGATCATCCATCATGATACCTATTTACTTTTCGATTTAGGAAATCTATAATCATCCCTCTTTTTGTATCGGGGGTGGTTAAGAATTATGACAAAATGACAGATAATGTCCAAAATAAAGGTGAAATAAACTACATCACTAATGTTCACTAGTCAAAAATTTCTAATCTATTAGCTGAAGTCAATGCACTTTGCATTATCAATTTATCTAATTGATAACAGTTCCAAATCGGTAAAAACATGATCACTGGTATATTCCGATATATTATTTATGGACAATAATTTTCGAAACCACTAAAAACTTTTAGGAAAAAGCCTTTATTTAATAATCATGCATTGTCACGAGAAACAAAAGTTTGTGTAAAATTTCTGCCCGATAGCTTCAGTGGAAGTGGGCGAAATATTGATTGCACTCACTCGTTTTTATTTTTCATCACCTTATTTATTTTACTTATAATGAAATTAGTAAAAATCACAAAATTAGTACAATACACGTTGCATTTTTTTCAGCATGAAATTTTGTTTTTGGCCGATAGCAAAAAGTAACTCAAATGACTACCATATTTAATTTTAGTTTAATTAAATATTATAACTTTAATAATTAAGTTTAATTTCTTTTCAATTTCAATAATGAGTCAGATTAAGTGATTTTTTTAAATTTTATTTCGTGAAATTGATTTATTTGTGTTAATGTTAAGAGTAAATGCAATCAGTAGTTGACTTCTGTGGCCTCCAGTTTAATCCAAGGTACAAGTCGTTGTAATGATATCAAATCAATATGCATATTTTCATACAAACATATTAATTATAATATCTACTAATTAGTGATATATACATTACAATAAATATTTTTGCAGTAGACCACTAGATATGCTGGCACTCCCCAGCTAGAATAATGTCAAATGAATTCCAGGACATACATACAAGTGAAGTTAAATAAAAGCTTTTAATAATAAATAATTTAAAATGATTCCATACCTCCAAACACTATCCTCTTCTCTAAACGTAGACCGAATATATGCACACTCTTTGTTGACCACGCTCCTTTCTTCGGCGGCTGTCCTGGCCGCCCTGATCTGACGTATCAGGTCCCGGAGCCGAGTCGGGGTCGGCATCCGCACTGTAACGGGCGCGACTGTTACGGACGACACACACACATAGAAAGCGTTTATCAGTGCATTTAGTTATGTGCAAACTTATCGCTAAAAGCTTGGTGTCGTCCAAACTTTAGGAGTAGCTGAGTTGTTTGATAATTTTGCCTCAATTGATAATTGTAAACTAAAGAGGTCTAAACAGCGTCGTATGTATTCGTAGGTTACATAGCTGAGTTATTTGATAATTATGCCTCAATGGGTAATTGAAAACTAAAGAGAAAGAGGTCTAAACAGCGGCGTGAAAGTGTTATATATACTCCTAAATTTTCGACGACAGTCGACACCTCGGAAAGTTAATGGAAATTTTAGGAAAGCAGATAAAAAGTTATATGGGTTAGTTACAATGTTAATCACTTAGTTCGCTTATATTAAGAACTTAAGGTAAGGGCGCATATATGCTTAGGACTCGATAGTAGTCGCCGTGGCGGAAATTGACTGGATGGGCATTATTGACTTTTCTGGCTTAATTGTTATCAATAAAAACATTTATACTGTTGCTTTAACAACAGAGATACTATTTTACATTTAAATTCCAGTAATTTAGTAACAGTAGAGGTTATAGAAAAAAACCGGCCAAGTGCGAGTTAGAACCGCATACAAAGGGTTCCGTACCATAATACTAGATGGCGCCAGTTTCTTCATGTTTCAAAAAGAGAAAAGGCGCGAGTACGACTAATATGATTTTTATTATTTGTTGTTTTACTTCAGTATTAGTGCTACTGGGTGGCGCAAAAGTAATGACCCTATTTGGTTCAGCTATCTATAACATCTTTTCTAAATTAGAAAACTATAATTAGTTTTATATACAGGGTGTAAAAAAATTGGGGTAGGACCCGTTAACTGGGGGTTCTACTCGTTATACTGAACAACTTTCTCCAAGGAACCTATAGTCAATTCTCAAAAAAAAAATTGAACCCTCCATACTAAAATGCACAAAATTGGTCGAACAGCTGATCGTTTTGTATGAAAAGCAAACATTTTTTTTTGCCATTTCAGCAAAGTCGTAGAACAAAAGTTGTTCAGTATGATGAGTAGAAGCTAACGGGACCTACACCAATTTTGTTACACCCTGTATATGTATATTTGTGCCATTAAATTTCGTACCATTAGGATTTAAAGATGATGTCTTTTAAATGGTGACCTCCAGAGTTGATGCACATTTGAGCCCAATTTATGAGATTTCATAACTTGCCGTAACACTTTCTGCAATATACATATTCCTAATTCCTTATTTCTTGCTACATTTTTTTTATTAAAAATTTGAGTGCGTTTGGCTGCACCTCACCAGATGGTAAGTGCCGATGCAGCCGAGGATGTGACACGCAAGCTCAAATAGAGCCTATTCACTCTCGAGCATGTTTTCTTTTAGGGCTGCGAGACTCTGTGGCTTGTTCACATACACCCGAGATTTCAAATAACCCCAAAGAAAGAAGTCTGGACTGGTCAGATCGGCCATTGGTGATCTTGCAGAGATAACACGGCCTGGAAAAACGTCCCTCACTAAGTCCATGTCGCGCGCGGTGTTTGTGCCGTGGCGCCGCCCTGATGAAACCAGATGTGCTCCAGCCCCAATTCATCTAGACTGGCTATCAAGAACTCAAGTAACATGGTTCTGTAGCGTTCGCCAGTGCCAGCAGCGTCTTCGAAAAAATAGGGTCCGATCACTCTTTCAACACAGATGCCACACCAGTAACTTTTAGTGTGTGTAAAGGTGTTTCTTGAATAATGCGCGGATTATTAGTGTCCCCGAACCGTGTATTCTGCTTATTGACATGTCCCGAGAGATGGAAATAAACAGATAAAAAAAACAGAAAGAAATAAATAGATTTTTTTATGCGCTTCGTCACTCATAACCAATTTTGAAGAAAAATTATCCTTTTCAAGGTTGAGTTTCATGACGCGCTGGCTGTACTCTAGACGAGCTCGGTGGTCAGCAAGCAGCAGCTGATGAGTCATCTGAGTTTTATACGGAAACATCTTCAAGTCTTTCCCTAAAATACACTGCAGAGGCCGCCTGGAAATGCCCAATTGCGGGGCACGTCACCTCGTTGATGTTTCTGGACACTCTTCCACATTTTCACGCACAGAATCGATATTTGTTCCGGCCTGTTCTTGGTCTGCTAGACTTAGGTCTATCCAATGTTGAGCCAGTTGCTTGGAGGCGTGTGGCATAGCGTCGAATTGTGGGACCAATCGGTGCCGGACGGCGGGGAAAACGTCGACGAAATCATACGAAATTCACGTTGTGTTTTAATCACTTATGAATTAATCCGTAAAAATATTGACACGATTATTCCACGTTCTTGGGGAGTAAAACGCTCCATGTTTATTTCTAATGTATTTTACATTTGTTTACTACACAATTTTTAACAACAATATGACAGGAGATGTCACATAAAAAAATACGAGTATTTTCTATAGTGTCAGTACTTTTGCACCACCCAGTATAATCACACCAAGTTTCACGCTTGTGTATATTGCCGTTTTCAGGATAGAACTAAATCAAAATACTTCTAAACACCTTTAAAAAAAATATTTTTTGCATGGAGACCCCCCTCTTATTTTTCACTTTTTCACATTTTTTGTATTTGCTGTTAAAGCGGCAACAGAAATGCACATTATGTGAAAATTTCAACTGTCTACTTATAACAGTTCATGAAAAACAACCCACTGACGAACGGACAGACGGATAGACATTGGAGGCTTAGTAATAGGGTTCCGTTGGGTGTATGGAACCCTAAAAAAAAGTAACTCAAATGACTAGCAGTCGACTAGCCTATTAGGGTCCCTAACAGATACTCACCTCTCTCTATGGCCTCATTTACCACTTGCTTTATGGTGGCTATGTTAAACGCCGGGTTGAATCTGCAATAGAAAATAAATAATTAGGTATTGATTGGACTGTATTTAGTGAGTTTAAAACTGGGATTTATTTCAACGAGTCATGATAAGCAAATACATGTGACTGCAGAGCAGGAAATTGCAGATTCTACTTATGAAACTGAATTACTTTCCCGAGGCACCTATACGATCGGAGCAGAACACATATTGAACTCCCAAATGGAGAACATCACTTTCCTTCCTACAAAGTTAAATTTGTATGGGAGGTACCTTTTTAGACTTTCTCCAGACATTCTACTTCTAGTATATTATAAAATTAATACATGTGTCCTCCTTAGAGCCATTTAAAATAGATATTTTTTCTTTTTGTATGGGAGTTACACTATAATTATTTCGTAAATAAAAATTTAAAAGGGTACTCAATCAATCAAATCAATTTAAAACTTAAGATACCTATGCAGTTGGATTTGTAAAAAGTTCATAGATTTTCCATACAAAACTTTCTATTACAAACTGCTAAAACAATCTTGTTTTTTTTAATATACATTTATTTTTTAAAAAGCCTATGTAACCCCATATTGCGCGAGATCCGACCCGCACTTAACCACTTTTTTTACTATTTTAAGCCTGTGCAGCCGTTCATAAATCCGTCATAAAAAAGGTAATCCATTTCAAATAAGCGTGACATAATATCATCATCATCATCATATCAGCCGAAAGACGTCCACTGCTGGACATAGGCCTCCCCCAAGGATTTCCACGACGACCGGTTCTGCACTACCCGCATCCAGCGGTTACCCGCGACCTTCACCAGGTCATCGGTCCACCGAGTGGGAGGCCTGTCTACGCTACGTTCCGGTGCGCGGTCGCCACTCGAGAACTTTACTGCCCCAATGGCCATCTGTTCTACGGGCTATGTGCCCCACCCACGAACCTACGGGTCTCCTCGTTTCTAATTCGATCACGCAGATATAATCCAAAAGTAAAACAACAAATAATAAAAATGGGCCAAATGTGAGTTGCGCTCGCACTAAGGATCCCGAACTGAATAAAAAGCAGGCCAAGTGCGAGTCGATTTCGTACTACCACGGCTATCCTCACACATACCTATAATTAATTTCAAACAAAAATATTAATGCTTTCGGTGTATAAGATTCTACAATAAAATTCTAGAAAATGTAACTAGTTTGTCAAATTCAAGACTCACGTCAAAAAATGCTTGTGCTCTAGAGGATATTATAAAATAATAGATTATGTAAATGACAAAGACATATATGTTAATTCTATAACAAATACCATTACCTGAGATTGTTTTTTGGCGTGCAATAAAGTACTTACTTACTTACATAAACTGATTCATGAAATTATTTGTAATAGACAATATGTTTTTTTGACTATTTTAAAGTGTATGTAGACTCCTATTTAATTTATTTTTTTTGATTTGGATGAAGAAAGATAATGACTCCATACCCCCAGACCTCTGACTGTATGTTCGCAAAAATCTGCATCTCTTCTCACTGAATAGTGACAGACACAGTTATAATCTTCGAAAGAAAAATAAACTTCAACTATACTAAACCAGACAGCAAAATCAATAAGTCCTTCATGGGACACACTTATGTTTACAAATTACCTGATGGTGATGTCTTAAATTTGTCAGAAAAACAGTTTTTATTAATTCACAATTGATAAGCCCTTGGCATCATCTCACCTGATGGTAAATGACGATGATGCCGAAGATTCAACTACCAATATTCCCCACGCATTGGGAAACTGGCTATCTTATCTTCAAGATGGAACACATCTATGCTGTTAACATTGATGTATGGCAGTAAGACATAGATAAGATGGTGGTAGCTAGCCAGGCGAGCTTAGAAAATGGCCTTCCATCAACTAAACCGGGTCTATAACCCACAACCTCCTGATGTGAATCTAATGGACTTAAACCATTACGCCATGGAGGCGGTCTACAGTACAGTTTAAAAATTGTGTCAAAAGAACTCTTTGTAAAAAAAGGTTATTATAGGACATCCAAATATTTAAATGACAAAAATATTTGAGTAGACATAGTGTTTCTTCTATCAACACAAATCATGTTTAATGATCATAAAATGATGACCATGTAATATATTCCAAGGATTGACGTGGAAGCGAAAATGACAAGTTTAGTATTTTTTTATTATACATTTTTAGTCTTTTTTTATTTATTTTTTTTATTCACCATTGGTTTAACTTAATTTTTATTTGTCTTAGCATTGACCTGCATGCTCGTTTAAATGTTCGTGCGGATGGTGGCGCAGCGGGAGCCGGGTCATTCCTTTCTCTCTAATATGGTGGAAAATTAGCAATGGCTGACCCTCACGTTATACTCGTGACCAGATGCTGTCCGTGTGAACTGGCCTACTCTTTTCAAAGGCAGTATTGTTCTATATCAATGATTTTATTTTGATGATTGTTTATTTTTAATTCTTTTCACAAACTGACATTATTATTATTTGATTAATACACTAGCAGCTCTAAGAGCTGATGCGTGTATATCACTGCACTTGTGTTTTAAAATGTTTATCAAGTCTGTTTTTAAAATTATGTTATGTATTTACTATTTTATGACCATCATATAGAGTGTAATATGCAACTATTTTAAATAAACATTTTGGAAGCAACAGAAAAATTCTTTTTAGGTTTCTGTAGCTCAAAAGGTAAAACGGAACCATTATAGGGTCATTTGAATATGTCTGCCCATCCATCCGTCTGTCACAGCCAATTTGCTCTGAATTTTCTCATAGATTTTCCTGTAATCTATGCTGTTAACCTCAAATACTGTGATTTAAAAAACAATGTAGGCATAGTAGTTTTGGAGATAAGGGGGAAGGGGGGTGGGCATGGTCAATTTTCTCCTATTTTCTTAAATAATTTCAAACCTATTTATCTTTACTTAAATTATAAAAAAAATATGTATTTGAGATTCTCACAACTAGCCCTTTCATTTGATATATCACACAATATAGTTTGCAAAGCTTTTTTAATATTTTATCTACCAAATTTCAACCCAATCAGTCCAGTAGTTTTTAAAGTATACATTTATTTTTTGAAATGGCTGCGGAACCCTACTTTGCGCGAGTTCGACTTACACTTGGCCCATTTTTTTGTTCAGTTCTGAGACCTAAGCTCAAGTATGTCTCACACTAGGCGGGTTTTTATTGTTTGTTGTTTTACTTTAAGATTACAAGAACTTGTGTATTACAATTTTCACAATAGAAAATAAAACCCTTTAAAAACAACCCTTTAAACCCATCCATTATTTTTAAATTGATTTGTTAGTAAATCCCCATATTAATATATTCTGTGAAAATTTCAGCCAGCTGCCTATTGCAGTTCAAAAGATACAGCCTTTTAAAAGTAGGACATTACATGGACAGACAGACAGCATTGGTTTAGTAATAGGGTCCTGTTACCTGGTGCCAAATGATAAATGTCTATATACTAGTTATAAGTCTATTACTAACTTACCTATGGATTTTTAATCTGATAATAAAGTTTTTTTAAACATTTTTCTGCTGCACTCATTTTTTTTATGGAAATGAATAGGTATCATTGTTGTATTGATGTGGAGATGTGGTGGGGCAGATCCCCCTGTGTGTCACAGTTGGTCAGTTTTTATTATACTGCTTATTTTTCTATACAAAGAATAATCATTTATACAGTTTATATTAATTTGTCCAGAGAAATAACATAGTAATGGGAATAGGTAGTGAAATTTTGTGGAATTTTATGTCATCATATTTATATGGATAAGGCAACTCAATCCTGGATCCCGAATATAGTGGAATATTCATGAAATCCCACAAAATTGCAATACATATCCTGATCACTGTAATATAAAGTATAACATTGGTGCGAAAGACTGAGAAAAATTCATAAGAACAGGCCTATGCATAGCAGTGAGCTGATTATTATAGATAAGATAAAACATCATGGTTATCTAGATGTGATAGAACAATATCAAAATGAAAATGCCTCATCACATCCTATGAAGCATTGTAATATGCTACCATTTTCTTCATACAGTGAATGAGTTCAGACCCACAAGCTGGCACGCCTAAGCTTTGTCAAGGCTTAACAATAGAAGCAGGCAACATAATACAACAGTAAATATAGATGTGTTTTAGGTTTTAACAACTAACAAACTCTACTAGGATTTACTATGGGTATGGTAGATAGTTTGTAATATGAGAGTTTTGTATAAAATTACATTATATGGATCTGTATTAAAAGTAGAATAGGTTACATATTTTTCATATTATTACATTGATTAAATAAGAAATTGAATCACAAGTGCACTGTAAACTTGCCAAAGTATCAATAATCAATTACGACCCAATCGAAACTTATTACATGATGCCTCAATTGATGATCTGTTTGCTTGCTCCGAGTCAAGGTTTGGCAAGATGTTTGTAAATTCAAAAGGCATATGGTACTACACTAAAAGGACATATGAGGGTTATGTGTTTTGTCTCCTAAGTTTAATGTGAACGACCTTTCTTGTCTTGAAGTAATATCAATAACCAACGGTGTCTCACTATTGGGGAACAGGTCCAGGGTTTGAAAATATCCAATATTTATGATAAATATCAAAATAACCAATATTTGATATATATACTCGGTCGGAAGAGTGTCGGTGGCATAACGGTTACGGCCGCTACCTCCTGTCCGGGAGGCCGTGGTTCGAATCCTGCCATGTACCAATGTAAGATTGATTGATATAGTATATATATCTCTCAAGGGGCTCGAGGCTACCCTGAGTTAGGGCGATCGGGCCTTAGTCGACCACTTGGGCCCAGTGCGGGTTGGTTGACTTTACACACGACCTGCGAGTTTCTCCGCAGGCGTGTGCAGGTTTCCTCACAATGTTTTTCTTCACTGTAAGAGCGTTGGATAAACGTATCATGATATATATTGTAATAAACATTCAGATATACAGTGTGAAGTCTATATAGTGACACTCAAGGGACCAGGCATTCTGTGACATTAAGAGTTTTCATTATACAAAGACAAATTAACGTTAAAGTAAACCAAATAAAGCCAGAAAATTTAGTTGTTTCAAAGAGTGAATTGTTATATTGAGTGATGTTTACACTGTATATCATCAAACCCTGCAGGTCGGTTGTAGTCTAGCCTTAAGAGGTCTCTTCCCATATTGTAAGAAGACTTGGGCCAATCTGTATTTAGCCACCGACTCTAATAATATAACCTTCAAGCAAAAGTGAGTCTGATCAAGATCTACACCAAACAAATTATACACTGCAATTATGATCATATGTAGATTGTCTAGCAACAACTAATTGAGAATCAGATCAGTGAGATAGAAAAGAGGACCCTTCCCATAGCATATTTTAGGTAAATAAAAGAGAAAATTACCCAGATTCGGAACCATTCATCTTGACCACTTATTGACTGCTTTTCTATCGTTTAAATCGTGATATATATCAGTTGCCCCGTGGGTGCTGGGAGTTCAGGTAAACGTTGTAAATGAACACAGGTGTAACTCATGAATAGAGGTCCAACCAACACAAACAAACACTTGATTACAGAGTCACTGTCCAGACGCCTTTAAAACGTAACAAAATAAATAAAAAGATTGATTCACAAGTTAAATAGTCGGGCAAAAATCATTTTAACTCGTCACAAAACCATAGAAATACAAGAGAAATCGCATGCCACATTTGACTTAAGTTTTTTCATATTTTCACTTGCCACTGAACTAAGACATGGTAATTATGGAATCATGTTTACAAAGGTATCACAGAAAATAACTTCCGACAAACTTTATCACAGTTTTTTTTAGAGAAATATCACAAATCGCCAGCTGACATATTTTCCCTTTGCGTTGTACCAAATTCAACATGGCCGACAATGACATGACTGTGCATGACGTTTCCCATTAAAATTCACTCAAATTCATACTTTTATCGGAAAAATAAGTAAATTCTGTTTTAATATCAGATTCATAAAATGATAAATTATCGACTTAATTTTATACATACTTACATAAAAATTTAAAGTTGGGTTCACTGTATTTTTTTTTATGTTTAGCTGTATGTATTTGACTCGGAAACTCCGGAAAATCTGTGACGGACGGACAAGTTCTGAATATAAAGCAACCTACGTGTAAAAGTAAACCGAATTATCCAAATTTCTTCATAATTACCTAGTTAATGTTCCGACCAAAAACATCGTGATATGAATTAAAATCTAACCGGAAATGGTTTTTAATTTCTTTGGAAATTATAAGATACACCTACCTTCGATTTTGTTCTGGAGGCAGAACACTCCAATCTACTTCGTACATGGGATATGCCATCATTGGATTAGCAAAAAAATCACCATGCACTATAAATAATTCACAGAACACATTTCACAAATAGGCACGGCGTACGCGACAGTGCAAACTGTACTGTTATCATGAATGTTTTATCAGGTGCAGGCAGGTGCTCCTCAAATATCCAGCAATAACGTATCTCTTATCAAAGGTACTAGTTACTTATCACTAAAAAAGGACAGCAACACATGAGTGATAAATATGTTTTATTTTTGTCAATACTGTATGTACAAACAATGGGCGAAGTCACAAGTCTCATTGACTATCTTAATAGGAAAGTCATTAATATTCAATGTTTTTAGTTGCGCAAATTTATTCGGTGAATCGCGTCGCCTATAACTATAAATTGTCGTCTTGATTGCGCGGTGGTCGGTCCAGGCTGTTTCTTTTTATACAGTCCACCAGCCATCGTATTCCTTCATCCACGCCCTCACTGTAAACAATATCACACAATTACTATTTTTATAGTTTCGGAAAATAATCTGCGACTGACGCAACCATAATTATTTCTCATTGAATAGTTTAATGAATTAACAATGAACGTAAAACTATACAGTATAGTAATAAAATATTGAATCTATGTATCTGACTGTACTTCTTTCTTATCTTGTTTATTCAACTATGCTTCCTTTCATAACTATTACACCTGAGTAATAGTAGTGACAGGTATAGAAATTAAAGACAAAAACATCTTCAAGTCCTAAATGTCCAAGTGTAAACATGTTAAATTCACTAAGTAGGTCTTTTTTTTCATCACATGTTTTTTGGGTTTTACTATTTTACACGAAATCTTAGAAAGGACATGCTAGTGAATCTATGGTCGCTCTGCTTTTAGAAGCAATACTATAGAATAATTCACGAATGTACACATAACATTTTGTCAATATTGTGATAAGTACAATTTTATATTTATAATGAACCTCCCAGCACAAATTAATATAATAGTTACTACCTCCAGGTCTACTATGTTTTAACTGCAATGTTGTAGAAGTATGACTGTTTGCATTCTTTTGTACAGATAAATAAAATAAATAAATATTGTGATTTAACAGATACAGATTCCAGAATGATTGATTACATTATATTACTGTCGTACAATATGTACAGTTTTATCATATTATATGACACTGTGGTTCATTCATTGTGCTTTTTGGAACCAGGTCACCTATTCACTTGTTGACTTGCATTTTATAATTGATGTTTATTTGCAACTTAAGACACCAATGTGTAAGTGATGCATCAGTATAGTTACCCAGTCAAAGCCGAAGTGGCCATTAGCATAATGTCCCGAGCACCAATGAGGTGTGCGTTCTGGTTGAAGATCGGCTTAACTGTGTGAACGCCCATGCAGTCTGGAAGGTCCTGTTTATTCGCCAGCACCAGCAACGGCACTCCAGATAGGTGCTCCGATGCTATCATTCGGTCTGCAAAAATAATATCACATTTCAACAAAGACATAGTAATTTATACTTACTGATATTGGTTTAGGTAGGATTATAAATAAATAAGAAACTGGCCAAGTGCGTGTCGGACCAAACGTAAAGTAGGATCCTGCAGTCTCTAAAATTATTTTCGAAAAAACTAAAAACTTTAACGTATAAGCTTTAATTTGAAAAGAATTTTTATTATTTCGTATTCATCTCAGCAAACCCTTTCATTTGATACCAATATCGTAACTAGGGTGCATAAAAAATAACTGATCCGCCATATTGGATTTAGAATGACGTCACTTAGCTAACCATGCATTGTTCTCCAAACTTAACGTTTATGCAAAATTTCAGCTCAATCGGAAACCAGGAAGTGGTTCTAATTTAGCGTCTAAGATTTGTCTCTCAACAGACAAGCTAACTAACACAACAGTTAATTTAAAGCTTGTAAAAAAATATGTAAACACCATTTTTGTATGGGAACCCCTTTTACTTTTTATTTTTGGTATTTGTTGTGATAGCGACATCAGAAAACCACACTGTTAAAATTTCAACTGTCTACTTATTACGGTTCATGAAATACAGCCCGCTGATCAACCGCTAGACAGCGGAGGCTTAGTAATAGGGTCCCATCGGAAACACTTTCGATTTCCCCAAACATCACCACAATATTATAAATGTGAAAGTTTGCATGTATGGATGTTTGATACTCTTTCACGCAAAAACTACTGCACGTATCTGGCTAAAATTTTGTTGGTATACAGATTAGGACCTGGATTAACATATAGGCTACATTTGTCCACGCTCGCGAGTCACTTGCGTCTTGCGCACTGCGCACCTTCGAAGAAAGTCATAGAAACTATGTTCACGCGAGCGTAGCCGCTGGCAAAAGCTAGTAACTTAATACATATTTTGATAATTAATATCGATTATAGGAAAAATGTTCTTTGCAAATCCTCAACAGTTTTAAAGATCCTATTTAAAGAAACCCTACATGATGGGATACGAGGATAAAAAAAACCACCCACATTGTGCAATGTGCATGTAGGGGTACCCTAAACTTTTTTTTACTTATTAGCTGAACCGTGCAAAAAAATCACACAGCCCAAAAGTTTCACATATCTCCGGTCGATCGTCATTTACTTGGAATGTGAGTTACCACTTACCATGCCAAGCAAAAACATTATGACCAGTTTACTGGCTTACTGGTTACCAGACAGTGAGCCAGCTACGCCAGTAATATAGAAGTCGCTGGAGCCAGCACAAAGCAAGCCAGTAAGTGGCAACGTAAATCGACAGCTATCGATCGTGTGTGTTAGTTAAACAGATTGTCAACAGATGGCGCCTTCTACATTTAATGCAAATAATTTTAAACTGTATGTTTGGGATCTTCTGCATGAACCTGGGTTCCATAAATACAAGAAAACAGGAAACCTTATAATATCCCTCATGTTCCTGTCAGTCCATCCGTCTGTCTGTCACACCCAATCATGGACGTATAGCTTAAATGAACGAATTTTGATTTTGGGGGACGAATTAGAAAATTAACAAAAAAACCACTGCATTATGTTATGTCATGTGATGTATTAAATGAAAGGGCTCAAAAATATAAAAGTAATATTAATTTCAATTTTAAAATGCAATTTAAGGGCTCGTTATAAAAAATACAGAATACATATTTTTCGGCATTTTTAAACGCATAGGTAGTTTAAAGGATAGTATGGAATATATATATACAAAAATCCAGAATTTTCCCCTTATTTTCCAAACTACTGAGTCTAAAACATTTGGATAAAATAGGGAATATTATGGTCTCTCTTATAGTTTACAGGAAAACCTAAACGAAAATCCTTAGTCTTAAAGTTTTTACAGAAATGGAATGGTTCGAGCCCTGTCCATGCGAGTTCAACTTGCACTCGAAGACCAGTTTTTTAACTTTCGTCCTTGGCGTATATCGATTTTTGGACTGTAATTGAGGGTGCGCAATTGAATAAAAATGTACACTGAGAAAACGTTTACCATATCTCATGAACAGTTTGCCCGCGGCTATAAAATTCGAACATAAAAAAAGTAAATTTAAAAATCTGTTACTTTTTTTAAATATAAACAGCCTGTAAAGGTGTGTACCACGGATAAGATAAATAAGGTTGGATTGGCAATAGTCACACTTCTGTTTGAAAACCAGCGTCGCCGCCTGTCATCAATCATCAATCCATCAACTCCACTATACAAGCAATAATAATACATACACGAATTGCACGCACTAATAAACAAAACACACTTAGAACACATGGCTACAATTGTACACAACCACTCTCGCAAATAAAAAGTATGAACGCGTGCTTCGGTTAAGTATGATTGTCTAATCATACTTGTGGCGCGCCTGCCCAGCGCACATTTCCAATCCAACCTTATTTATCTGATCCGTGCTACGTACCTACTCACTTAGAATCTAGTTACCACAGTTACGTTTTATCTGTGATTGTAATATATAATTGTGAGACTGTCGATCCCACAGACAAACTGATCATTCAGTTTTGTGGATCCAATGTTTACCTATTTACTCTTTTTTTACGATTCATAAATAAATTGTAATAATAATCTACAGTGCTAAATATATCTACATACTAAATTTCATTAAAATCTGTTAAGGTGGTCAGGCATGCAAGTAGAACAAACAAACATCCATACTTTCGAATTTATACTATTATTGTGTTTATATAATACTAGCTTTTGCCCGCGGCTTCGCCAGCTTGGATATCGTTTTTGTGACTGACTTAGAGGGTGCGCGGTG
Organism: Coleophora flavipennella; assembly: GCA_947284805.1. Classification (NCBI taxonomy): domain Eukaryota; kingdom Metazoa; phylum Arthropoda; class Insecta; order Lepidoptera; family Coleophoridae; genus Coleophora; species Coleophora flavipennella. The sequence continues at coordinate 1,814,707 of OX369285.1, read as the reverse complement.
CGCGAGTCGCAAGCGGCTCGCGAGCGTGGACATGAATTTTCTCCAGATCCCTCGGGAACTATGTCAGAATATGCTTATTAGTAAATCGTGTCATTTCCCACCCTCTCAACCATCTCGGTGCAAAAAATCACACAATCCATTGTGATGTTAATTAACCAAAAAAGAGTATATTTTCAGTTCCCTCGGGAATTGCATCGGGCTATGCTATTTTCACGGGATAAAAAGTAGCCTATGTCCTTCCTTGTGACACAGGCTACCTGCATGCCAAATTTCATTAAGATTGGTCAAGGCGTTGAAGCGTGAAAAGGTACCAACCAAACAAACAAACACATTTTCACATTTATAATATTAGTAAGGATAAGGATGTCACCGGGATATTGTGAAAACCGCGATATTACAATCTCACTAGTTAGATTATGATTTAACGGTAAATTGTGAATCGGATCACATATCACGGCCTATTCCGATGATTTCTTCTGCTGCGAAGCATTCTGCTACCCAGGGGGGGTCATAACTTTCATAATTTGTTTGTTTGATTATGGAACCCTCAAAAGAGTCTAAGCCTAAGGTAACAGCTACAGTGTGCTAACTTTACTTTGGAAATTTGTAAACATTTTATCTCAAATATATAAAAAATAATTAAGAAGAACGGTGAAGTGGGTACCCACCGAGTTACATTTCAACGGATGGCAGACTTATGCCAGTTTTTTGTCAAAAAATAACTAGTATTTTCGGGATTCATTTTATTTCTCTAGCTGTTGGGAGTAATGAAACAAATACTGCTAAACTATCAAACATGACCCAATTTTAAATAAGTTTATAGTTAAAGAGCTAGAGACAAGCTAGTATTTTCGGGATTTTTTTATTTCCCTAGCTGTTGGGAGTAATTAAATAAATATTGCTAAACCTAATGTTATTGATTATAATAAACTATTAAATATTAATAGCAAACACTAACAATGGGATACTTTATAGTCAATGTTAAGTTCTATTATCACTGCACTTGTCTACTAATCACAGGGAGTAATTAAATAAATATTGCTAAACCTAATGTTATTGATTATAATAAACTATTAAATATTAATAGCAAACACTAAAAATGGGATACTTTATAGTCTATGTTAAGTTCTATTATCACTGCACTTGTCTACTAATCACAAGAAAAAAATATTACCTATAAACCATTACTTGATATCTCTTTAACCCAAACTTGTAGAAATAGACTGTGATGATTACTTTTCTTCTCAGTCCATCCCTTCAACCAATATAACAGCTATTTTGATGCCTACAGAATCAGAGCTTTGCTCATTTCTTCTCAGTCGATCAGTATTCCCCAAATGGGTTAAATGTGTGAAATTTACAATCTCATTTGTGCTACATTCCAAGTACGAGTATGTCTCTCTATCTCTGTTACTGTTTATACAATTTGAATGAGACTCTTAGACTGTAGTGGCGTGAGTTTGTGTTTGCGTGTATGGGTAATGGGGTTTAAAATTAGGTATGAAATTGCCAATTCAGTTTTTGAAGTTCAATGCCAATTTCTATTGAAAAAAAAGTTATTGTTTTTTTCAACACACTTGCTCATAAAGTGGCTCTAATTTCACCGCAATTAGGCCCATAATGACACCTGTAATCAAACTGTGATTTTTTCATTGCTAATATTCACATGTTAGTTATAGTTTTTTTTTTATTTTATTGGTTGAGTTGCTTTGTTCTTAAAAAAGTTTTGATACAAAAAAAAATGTGTTCAATAGTACAAATAAATTAATGTACCTATTGCTTACTCATTTCATATTTAAATAGATAAATTCGACTTGTACGTGTTAAATAAATAAAACTTTCACTCAATTATAACTGTTGTTTTCTCTGTAATAAAGAAAACTTTAAATTTCCCATTTTGAACGTGGCTAAAACGCTATCCGCGGAAAGCAAAAAAAAAGAAACCTCATTCTTTTAGTCTATGGCCGATCGCCATTTTCAGATACGCGCGCATAGGAAAACTGATTATTTCTTCCCGCCGTAGCGAAAAATTTTTCACAACTCGTTTTCACTGTTGAAATTATAGTTATTTATTAATTAAAATGTCTACAAGTACATACTAGTTATAAGAAAATAATTTATGTTGTACACCGCCCGATATAAGATGTGAAGCCCTTAATGTTATGGAAAGTTTACTACCTGAAAACTCAAAAGAAAAGTGTCTATTAGCGTACCATTTCATACAATGGCAAAACAACAAGAATACGCAGTCTTTTTCAGAAAATGTGTTCATGGCGTACTTTAAAGAGTTATCTTCTAATTACAAACCTAGCTCTTTGTGGTGTATATACTCAATGTTAGTCAGTCCGAACAAAGAATGGAGTGGACTTAAAAACAATGATTGGATTTCACCTACCTACACAAATAATGAACTATCTCAAATAAAAATAGAACATGAAAGTATTTCAGTATATAATCTATCTGATAAGACCACTAAGGCATCAAAAACAATTAATTATAATTTTACTAACTGCACATTTACTAATTGTTTCTCTAAGCTGGCTACAAAGTTACCTGAAAAATAGATCTCAATGTGTTGAAGTACTTAAAATGAACTCTAAAAATATAGTGCAAACACATAGATCCAATTTTATGCTTAACAACTCTGGGGTTCCGCAAGGTAGTGTATTGGGACCTCTTCTATTTATATTGTATATAAATGACTTGTTAGAATTGACTAATCATAGGAGTATTTTATTTGCTGATGATCTTTCAATTATTATTAGCACTGACAAAAAAAAACATTAAAATATCACGAAATTAACATCAACAATGAATTAGAGTTATTAATGACATGGTTAAGTAAAAATAATTTACAATTAAATATAGATAAATCACTTTTCTTAAATTTTAATAATCTCAGCGATATGTTACACATAAATTATGACGGACAAACTTTTAGGAGGGCCGATAATGTGACATTTTTAGGAATTAAAATAGATCATTTGATAGACTGGAAACAACAAACCAATAGAATCTGTAACAAAGTAAATAGCTTTTCATTTGCTCTGAGTAAATTGACCATGACGACTTCAAGAAAAATAGCAACAGTAGCCTATCAGGCTTACGTTGAGTCTGCTCTTAGGTATGGACTTATAGTCTGGGGCAACGGTACAGACATAGGAAAACTATTTGTTGCGCAAAAAAAAAAGGAATGAGACATTGTCAGTGCAGTACCAGATGAACCTTGCAAACCTATATTTAAGAAATTAAATCTCCTACCATTACCATGTATATACATTTATGAAATATGTAAGTTTGTTAAGGAGAATCCTGATCTTTTTAAAACTGCTGATCAAGTGTACCCTAGAAATACAAGACACAAAAATAAACTAGTGCACGATCAAATACCAAGAACAACAAAATATCAAAAAAATTGCTATTCTAAGTGTATCAAACTGTATAATAAATTACCTGAGGAAATGAAGGAATTGACGCATAACAAATTTTTGAAGTCACTAAAAACTATGCTTATTGATAACTGCTACTACTCGGTGAATGAGTTTTTAAATGTAAAAATGTAAAATTTTATTTTCTAAGTTGTTGTTTGCATGTCTTTGAAATAAGGCTAAATGTGTATTGGACTATTAATTTATCTACCAACATACTGTACTTACCACATTTACGCAAATAAAATATTATTCTATTCTATTCTAAATAAACTTTATTATCCTATTGGCAATTTCATACTTAAAAACCTAATATTTGACTCATATTTTACGAGATTAATGTATGGATAGGGCCGGACCGTTATATTTGGTCGAAGGTCTGTTGAATACCTACTAAATACAAGCATTTTTATATCCAGTGGATAATTTCGCCATTCTTTTATTTTATTTTAATGTGTTGATGTGAACTTACTTACCAAAAGTTTCCTTTGACTCTGAAACTCTATCTCTATCTGAGGAATCTACTATGTAGATCACAGCATGACACTCTGCATAGTACTGAAAAGTGATTGATTTACAAATTAATTGAAATTTAATATTGTTTCTCCATAGCAAGTCTGACTTGTGTTAACATTTAGATCATATTCTCACTTTCCATCAGGTGACATGTAGTCAAATTCATGATATTTTGGATAAAATATAATAAAGGTTTAACTAGGTTTTATACTCTTTTGTAGCCACTAATGGTCAGCTGCAGAAACGATCAATTGCATTTTAATCTGCCATTAAAACATTTTTTGCCACTAATGTACACTTTAAATGAAGTTTGTGCAATTTATGAAAAGGATACTAGATCTTGAAATATCAGTTGTAACTACACTGAGTACAATTTGGCATGAAGCAACTAGTATCTCATCTGTAACTTTGGCTCCTAGCTTTCTTAACTAAATAAAATTTCTTAAGTCCATTCTCGCGACCTTCACCAGGTCATCAGTCCATGTCTGAATACGCTACGTCTTCTGGCGCGCGGTTGCCACTCGAGAACTTTACTGTCCCAATGGCCATCTGTTGTGAGTTATGTGCCGTGCCCACTGCCACACTGTCCACAGCGCAGGACCAGTCTTGTGGAAATCCTTGGGGGAGGCCTTTGTCCAGCAGTGGAAGTCTTTCGGCTGATTTGATGATGATGATGATGAAGTCCATTCAAATTTTAACTAATTTTCGTCATTTTATGTACTTGTGTTACAATACAACCCTATACTTACAGGTTTGTAGTTTGTATCCACTAACATTGACTTTTGTAATATTATTTTACAAGTGACTTAGAAAACATACCTTATCCCATAGAGACTGTAGCTCTTGCTGTCCGCCCAGGTCCCAGAAGTTGAGTCTTATACCATCTACGTCTATTTTGCCAATGTTCAGACCAACTGTAGTTGTTATCCTATTGGGGTTCATAGCCTTGTACTTTCTGGTGAACTTTGTTTTGCAAGCCTCTAAATACGTCTGGAAGAAAAGCAAACATGTGTGAAGGTTGAGCCACGTACCAGATTCAGAAGAAAACTTTACGTTTTGCTTACCGTTTTACCAGCATTGTCCAATCCTAGAATTAAAACACAATATTCATCTTTTTGTACTAAATACTTGTAAAAACCATGTAACAAAGTGTACATATTTTACAGTATACATCCAGTTTCTCCTTTTTGCAACAAAAATAGGAAAATTAGGTGAAAATTAACAAAATAAAGTGAGGAAATGAAACGGAATTGTACACATCAAAGGATATAAGACGCTAGTAAACAAACATCTTACAAACATCGTTCATTCAATTTCATTGACAAGTAGAACATGAATGAACGGAAGATAAGAAAGAATTTAGTGATGTTGAACCGATTACAAATTATAACGGTTATGAATGATTACTTTTAGAAAAAAACGGTATTTTCTCGGTATTTTTCGGGTTTACAAAACTGATAGCAATTTGAGTAAATAAGATTTTTTAACATACTAAATGTAATAATTATAAGCATATTTAGACTAGGGCATAATTATCCCACCATAAGTCAAAGGAAAATAACAAAAAAGCCATGCATATTAAAATTTTAGAGACGGGTTGTACTGGGTAAACTTGATATCAGGTACACCTGTTCCTTATCCACAATAATATTTAATCCAAATACCTGTTCCACCTAATACTGCGCATTTGATGCGGTACTGACCTTTGTCCGTGAAATGGTCCCATGCCACACTACTCCCTTTTGGAGCCAATAACATTTCGTTACACTACACACAATTTATAATTTATATACACGTATTTTATATAATTCAGTGGTTCCTAACCTTTTCAATACTGTTACCCGTATGACCTAGTGAGGAAACGGACTTTACCCCCAAATTAAAATTATTTCAAACAAACAATATAAATAAAGGGTCAAATACAATATCTTTACTTATGAAAAAAATTGTTACACGATTACAGTATTATTGTATGTATTATAACATACTTAGATAATTTATAAACAACTTTGACACACTGACTAGACTAGTCTGGAAATTAAGATACCTAAGTTTGTTAGTTAGTGAGATAAGTGGTAGAAAAGGTATTAACATTTTTAGATTTTCTTTAATTTCAGCAATAACGGTTGCCAAAATGTCGCCATTCAATTCTGAAATATTACTTTGAACTGTGGTATCGGAGAGTGATATTTGTTTAATTTTAGCAACATGTTGCTCACCTATACTGCATCACATAAACAAGCTTTGATGAGATCCTCTCATATAGTGTCTTTTTTAAACATTAATTATTAATTTTTTACACTTTATTCGTTCGTTTCAATTACTAGCTATATTACCGTCATGAAATAGCAGTTTTACCCCCTCAGGGGTAATTACCCCCAGGTTCGGAACCAATGATATAATTACTTTTATTCATCTTCTTGAACTAATTACTAAAGTACTAATGACACGAATTAATTTCACCGCATAAACCGCGAGACACGAGATGCAAATACATGTAATTTGATTTTTTTCTAATTGAAATGAACAAACAAAGACAAATAGATAGCTTTACCTATGTATAAGAAAAGGAAAAAAGTGTTTGTGCGCTCGGTTCTCGTTGGCGGGCGTCATCTCACGGGCTGCACAATCCAGATTTTACTGACTGGTGATGACTGACGATGGCGGCCGAGCGCTATCGAGTAGACAGATAGATATTGAATGATAAGTATTGAAAGAGACATCGAGTATACGCGGCTCGTCGAGTCGCGAGCAAGTGAATTAAGTGGATCAGGTATTGCGTTCTATGGATTCGGTGCGATGGATTAGACGCGGTTAGGCGTAAAATACCTAATCTTTGTATCTGATCTAATATTTTCGCCTCACCTTTACTAAATTTTGATTTACATATTTAATCTTCATAATTAAAATATTGTCTTCTGAAACAGGCAAGTTCTGCTACTATTTTTCGCTACATGATGGGGTACCCTACCACAGATTACCAATTAGTTTGACCCTACGTTCGTTTATTTACACTTATTGTGAGAATCTAGAAACTGATGGTCGGTATAGTATCTTTTACGTTTAATATTAAAGACATTATTATTTTTTTATTCACTGAAGTAGGAAGTACGATTTTGCTAATTGTAGCGACAACAGGTAAAACAGGTAAGTTGAACTTTTGATATTTACCTGTACATATAATATGATGTAACAAAAAAATTATAATTGACTTTTTAAACATTGCCTAACTGCCTAACTCAGATGATTGATTTATGTAAAAGATTTTAAAAAAGTTTTCCCAAGTTTATCCTTGAGAATAGTTGATCATTTTCATGAACAGAAAGTAGAAGCCCCAGTTTAAATAGTCTCAATTTATTGTGTAAGACCGGTGTTCTTTCAAATATTTTTGGATGACACGAAGTCTACCGCAATGGCGGTGCAAAAACTATCAATATTCACATATTTCATAACATTACATTGATACGGTGCATAAAAAGAAAATGCCACGACTTTACGGTGCATAAAAAGAAAATGCCACGACTTGTCACTTGTCACAAAATGACACGTCTTAGTACCGATGTATTTTGCAAATGCGTACATTCAATTAAGTAAGTAAATATGTTTTAATGGTACAACACAACAAAATACAGATCAGGATCAGACTTAAAAGTACTTATATTTAAAATGTGCAAGAGCGGCCTTTTCTTATGAACTATTATCATCAAAAGTGAGTGCGTTTTCACTGTTCTATAAAAACCAATTTCTTATCTAAAAAAAAATCCGAGCGAGACGTACAGTACTCGCATATGATGTGTAACAAATCACTGTTACACATTTCCGTCCCATTTCACGAAATCACTCCCACAAATTGCAGGAAAGCGAGAGCAAAGATGTTACACATCAAAAACTGGTAAATACCGGTTTGGCGAAAAACCGGTATTTTATCGCTTTTTACAAAACCGGTTCACATCACTAGAATGGATACTTAAATCATAGCCAAAGTTTTCGTGAGGGGGTGTTTAGTGGGTAGTGACTAGTGTGGTCTTTGGGCCTGTGCATACGTATTCATACACCTTCCGAGTGTAACGGGGACGTATGCATATAGGCGCAGAGCTATGAGTCCCACATAACCAGCGGCAGCTTCGGCCTGCGGCCGAAGCTTCCGCTGGTATGCGTAAATGCATTCACCTCCGCCACAGATCTACTACCTCCGCGCTCCCTTAACAGGGGAAAAAAAAAGAAAAGACAAAGAACCCCGTACCAAAAGTATGGAAAATGTGGTTTCAGTTAAATTTTCAGAGATTTTGATATAATATAGATTTTAACGTCCTGAACAAAAGTCTCTACGGGGGCTAACACTGTTGCCGAGTCCCTTTCAGAGTTACGACTGATTTTGTATCAGACAACAAATCATTAATTAGATGCAATTACCAACTATATTAAACACTGTCACTATTACAATTACTAATATAATAATTATTTATTAATTATAACTACTAATTTTATAATTATTTATTAATTATAACTACTAATAATTTATGTGTAACATCTTTGCTCTCGCTTTCCTGCAATTTGTGGGAGTGATTTCGTGAAATGGGACGGAAATGTGTAACAGGAAGTCGCGAAAGCGCGCGCTATTCGATCAATGAGCTTTGCTCTCGCTTTCCTGCAATTTGTGGGAGTGATTTCGTGAAATGGGACGGAAATGTGTAACATGGGACGGAAATGTGTAACAAGAAGTCGCGAAAGCGCGGAATTCTACTTTACGAGAGTCCGACTCGCACTTGGTCGGTTTTTTTCGTTACTGTCAGATCCGCCACCCAGGTACAATCATCATAATTACAGCTCATATACGTCCCCACCGAGGGGCTCGAGCCTACCCTGAATCAGGTACAATATCGTCATCAAATCTAACTAACCTAAAGTATTTTGTCACATGTTACACATCATATGCGAGTACTGTAGGTCTCGCTCGAATTTTTGATGTGTAACATCTTTGCTCTCGCTTTCCTGCAATTTGTGGGAGTGATTTCGTGAAATGGGACGGAAATGTGTAACAGGAAATGCGAACGTTTTTTAATTCTCGAAAACTAAGGTTGTCATAGCCATTCCGCCTAGTGTGATGGCAAAGGCAAAGATGACATACTACTATTCGAAGGTTCGGCCCGTGAATGTACGACCCGATAATTAATTAATTTCATAAGTATTTTGTCACATGTTACACATCATATGCGAGTACTGTAGGTCTCGTTTTTTTAATTATTTAATAATTATTAATTACTGTTACTATTACTATTGTTTATATTACTGTCACTGTGACAAGGTGCGAATTGGTACTAGAGTCGGTTTCCTTGAGGGTACAAAATCAGTCGTAACTCTGAAAGGGACTCGGCAACAGTGGTAGCCCCCATAGACACTTTTGTTCAGGACGTTAAAATCTATATTATATCAAAATCTCAGAATATTTAACTGAAACCACATTTTCCATACTTTTGGTACGGGGTTCTTTAAGTATTTGTTTCAGACTTCTCTAAATAACAGAAAATGTAGAACAGTTTTCATTTGCTTGTGCTGTTCTGTCAAAGTATATATTATATTAGTACTAAAATAGAGTATGGACACTCCCTGCCACTATCTAGATTGTAACCTCAACCCCTCGTCACCCAGATTGATATAGATTGGTTACAGTTTGGTTGTGGAACGTATAGGATTTCGCCGCCATTTTGTTTGTTCCGTGGTTCCTTTTTTGAAATGTTATTTCTGGCCCGTTGTATGAAGTGTCCAGGGTTGGTTCTGTATGATGCTACTGTATGGTGTAACTTAGCAAATTCAAAGAGTCAAGCCGCCGAGCAAACATAGCTTACTTTTTTCTATAAAAGATTATAATACTTAATTGGATAGTAAAAACTTGCCAAGTTACACCATTAGTAGCACAGAACATCACAAATTTTCTTTTAAGCAACTGAAAACTGTTGCACATTATCTGCTGTTTGGAAAAATATGAAAAATTTCTAAAATCCAAATTTTTTTCGACCTGAGTGTAAGCCGCCGTATAAAGGTGTGAAAGTTTAGACGTACGAAGCCCTCGATTTTGGTAACGCTATTTTTATAGAATGCTTGCCGAGATAACGAGGAAGATGTTCATCGAATTCAAGTCAAAAAGGAAAAAAAATAGGGGCGTAATACAAGAACGTATTTAAAGTTTTTCTTGTTTTTGCTCTATCGTAAAAACGGTACTACATAATTACAAGTATGGCACTAAAATGGGATTATAGTTCTAATCCTACAACAAATACTCGTACTCGCACTAAGGAGTGCGAACTAAATGAGAAAAAAATATTTTTTTTGTGGCTCTCGTTGATTTTTTTTTTATTTGAAATAGGTGTAGTGGTACGGAACCTCTGTGCGCGGGTTCGACTCACACTTGGACGGTTTTTACTTTATTAAAATGGTTCCTTGAAATCTTTTTGATCCGAGCTGTTCTATAGTGTCATGCAATGAGATTTAAAGATAGGAACCTATTTACTCATATTATGTAATCACATGTAAAAAATCCAAAGGTCATATTGTCATGTTAAATGGTGTTGCGAAAGACAACAATTACGTAAAATTAATTGAACTTACACAGGTACTTAGTTACAATTATTACAACAAAATCTATTCATGTTTAACTTACCTAACTGGTAAAAAACCAAAGAGTGCTTACCTAAAATTATACTACAAGTTAAAACTAGGTACCTTCTTGCGATGGCTCCCAAAAAAAGTGGCAAGGATACGAAAGGTGGAGGTGACACTGCTAAGACACCAAAAAGCGGAAAGGATAATAAAGACAAAAGCGCAAAAAGTGCCAAAGATGCTAAAAACAAGACACCAAAAAGTGCCAATGATGCTACAGAAAAGTCTCTAAAAAGTGCCAAGGATGCTAAAGACAAGAGCCCAAAAAGTGCGAAGGGTAAAAAAGGAAAGGATGACACTATCAGTGACAAGACAAGCTCATATTTTGCTGAGACAGAAGAAATTGAATTTCCTCGATTAATAGAGCTCAAATTTGAGCTTAAAGGTGTGCCTCCTAACGACTGTTTTTTCTTTGTGTTCTTCGATGCCCAACCATTATTGGAATCAAAGTGGGAGCATGAGTCAATTGTTGAGACTCAAGCTACGTCAATAAATCTAAAAGACCCCTACTGCCAATCTCTTGTCGCAGATACCCCGCTTATGTTACTTGTGCGCACTTTGCCTGGAGGTAAAGGCGGTAACAAAGATACAGATCCTTTAACACATCCCGACAACTACGCTGGAGGAAATGTAGACCTGAGTCCTCTAGTTTTAGGACAAGAGGAGGTTCTTGTTAAAGTGCCAATGATAGACATAGAAACAAAACGTCCAACAGGATTTAAGGTGAAAGTGAGGGCACGTGCTCCAGGAACCTTAGATTATTACCCGACCCCCGTTCTTATATCTTTGTTATCTGCTCATTGCTTACCATCAGCAAAAGAGGGGACCTTTTACATTGGTGCTATAGGAATGACCGATGTGCTAGATCCTCCAGCTGTGAATTTTGGTCTATCGCTAAGTAACAATCTTGCCACAAAACTTGTTTGGGCTTCGGCTAGTACTGGTGGAATACTGGCTGACACTGCTTATAATGTCCCAGATGAGGACAAATACGTACCTCCTGATTGTGATCCAAAGGACACGGAAAACTGTAACTCAGTTTATTGGAATGCTGTAAAGCGCGTCCTGGTAGATCCTACATTACTGCAAAGTAGATTATCAAATTATTTCCTTATTGAAATTGCTGGGCTGCCGAGATTTGGAAAACTTGATGTAAGAGGTAGATACATGGCTTATCTAGATGCCAGAGTATTACTTGAACCTGTTCAGTTTGGAGTGACAGTATGTGCAAGACTACAGTATTTTTCAGAGGCATATCTACCTGAGCGAATGGAACCTCTGCTGGAGTTGCCGGTGACTAGTGCCAAAACAACATTTCCACTGTCACAGGCACCTGTCACAGTATTTGACGAAAATGACCATGCAGCGTACGTAGTTGTACGGATTGATCTTGTGGATCCATTAATCACGAAGCCAAAAATAGCATTGCTTTTTGAGACTTTAGGATTTCCTTGTCCTCAGGTTTTAAAGGCAACAGACGATGACTTAGTTCCGTCAAATGAACCGGAGGATAACACAGTTGATGTCAGACGTATACGAACTGAAGCAGGTGCTCTTGCTGTGCACAAGGAATTAAGCAACATGGCTTGTAGAGGCTTAGTAGCAATGAATCAAAGTATAAAACGAACAGCGGCAAATCGGTTGCTAACACGAGTAAGGACAATGCTAAGACAATTTACGCCAGAACAAGAAGTTGAGTTTCTCAATTGGCAAGATACGGTGACACGCCAGCACGCAGCCGCAAGACGCGCCGTCACGGCCTCCTTCAGGCCTCAGCCGCCCAACATACACGCGGGCCCTCGCGCCGCAGCTGCCAGAAGCCGCATGGCAGGGGATACCAGGATCTCTGAAAAACACATCATTAGAAATTTGAAAGCAGCCGAAAGTCATCCGCGTATACTACTATCTAAGGCATTACGTTGCTTAGAGGAAAGAAATGATAGCGAGGCAAAAAATTACTTATTGAGAGCTATCGAGAACCAAAAGAGGAATCGCTTTTTGCTATGGACTTTCGCAGGTCAAGAGTTTAATAAAGGGCCAGATAATTTACAAGCTGCAAAAGCAGCTCTTCGCATAAGTTTGAAAAGTGACTATTCGGATGGAACAGCGAATGCCATTGGCTGGGCGGCTCTCCACACTCTACTTCACTACGAATACGATCTTGGTGCAGCTTTCGTTGCAGCCAAGAAAATGAGAAAATCTTATGAAGTGGTACAAGAATGGAATAAATTTTTGAGACGTTGGACTGAAGCCAGCGGCGAAGAAGAAGTATATTGGAAGCCTGAAACAATCGACGATAAGAATCCAATGTTAATAGCTTCTGCATTCTTTCTGTGTCTTCGATGTTACGAGTTTAGCGAGAGGATTTTGCAATGTTTCGAGGACGAGTGCGGGACGCGCGGTTCCCGTCACCGCACGACAACAGAGGTATGCAGTGACGTATACTACTTAAGAGCTGCATCCTGGTTGCTAAGGTGCCAAATTGATCGTGCTCTAGAAATATGCGACAAAGGGATTAGCAGGTTCGGACCTAGTGCCATTATGTCGGAGATGCGCACCACGATTTTGTCGTACAGTCGTAGTTGGGACGGAGAATGTGAGGCTACATTTCAGGAGTCTGAGCGTGCTGGTGCCACACCGTGTCCCAGGATACTGCTGATGGCTGCTGTGGGAGGAATGAAGACGAATCCAAGCGTAGCTTTACAGAGGGCAGCTCGCGCTCATAAGTTTTCTCCCGGAGCTCATTCGGCGCTTATCATTGGTCGAATTTACGATAAGTTGGGAGAAGATGGTTTAGCTCTGAGATGGGCAGCAGCGGCCGTGAAATTTGAGCCACTGTTGGCCGATGGTTGGGTATTCCTGGCGATACAGGCTATCAAGCAAAGGGATCGTAACAAGGCACGCGCAATGCTCCGTACGGCAAAACAGGTCGGTCCCATCAGCCCAGAAATTCAGGAGGAACTAGATAACCTGATGAAGATCTTCAATATTGAAGCTTTACCAGACTTGCTGGTGAAAGACTCTTGTTATTGCAATTCTTAGTTTGTAGTTTGTTGCATTATTAATCTGACTGTAACTCTATCATTTATTTCATTGCAATTAAATATTATATATAGTATTTATACCTATTTTACGATTTTTAGGGTTTTGTACGCAAAGGTAACGGGACCCTAATAATTATCCTACTCCGTTGGTGCATCTCCCCGTCCGTTCGATTTACACCGTAAAACTTAGCCGGTTGTAATTTTTACAGAATATGTGTTACTAACTTTTGGCAGCGGCTTCGCTCGCGTGAACGTAGTTTCTATGTCTGTCTCCGAGCGTGGAAAAAAGGAAGCCTATATGTTATCCAGGTCCTAATCTGTCTACCTACCAAATTTCACCCAGATATGTTCAGTAGTTTTTGCTTGAAAGAGTAACAAACATTCATACATACAAACTTTCGCGTTCTTAATATTAGTAAGGATATGGCTGATATTCTAAAATAATAAAAAAGAAAAAAAATATTAAAAGAGGTCCCCATACAAGAAACTTGGTATTTTTCAAGCTAGGGTTCTGCACCTCAAAGGAAAAAACGGAACCCTTACAGGACCGCTTTGTTGTCCGTCTGTCAATCCGTCTATCAAGATCACAGAAATCGGAATAATAATCAAGACCATCGATATATATGTATACTACGCAATAGATGTCTTTAATCAAGACCCTTTTTTCTCAGGGACGGGTTGAAATATAAAGTTGATATAAAACTTCAAATACTAAGATCTACGGTCTTTTCAAAGTATAAAAAAACTCAACTTAGGAAAACTTGTTTCTCGTAGTCCCACCAAGAAATGTTGTGACATATTGCCATGTTTTGCTTGAAGGCAACGTGTGAGTTTCTTGTGATATTCGAGAAAAAATTCTGTATAATTCAAATTATTTATTTCCAATAATCGTATATCACGTGTCTTATATTTTCCCATGTCAATAGTTGATAAAGATTTTAAAAAAATGACAGAAGGTCAGAACATACAGGCTGAAATTTAAATAAACTTTAAGGACTTACTCCACTCATGAAACTGAACAACTTTCCCCAAGAAACCCATACAATCGGAGCAAAAAAAAATGGACTCTCCATGCAAAGTTGGTAAAACTTAATAGGATCAAATTTGTATGGAGTTCAATTTTTTTAATTGAATATTTTGTGTGGTGGTACGGAACGTTCGGTGCGCTAGTCCGAATCGCACTTGACCGATTTTTGTTCTATCGTGAAAACTGTTATACCAAAGTATATATATTAGTACTAACGTTTATACATACAAGCCTTAAACTTGGTGTGATTGATTGTAGTGCAAAGTATAAAATATGTCATAACAATATGCAATAAAAAAGAGTGTGTGGTTTTAAGAAACCACGGTAAAAGTGAAACTTTTTTTCACATTATAGACATTTACAGAGCGATTACAATTTACAGAACTACGAAACGATCATGGCTGCTCTCGTCTTGGAGCTACGGTACAGAGGACGAAACGATCATACCGACCGTCACGCGACAAACAGACGAAAAAAGTTGAGACGATGTAATAAAAGTTTCACTTTAATAATAAAAACTGGTTAATAGTGAGTCGGAGTCACACCAAGGACACTATATATATTAGTGCCAAGGATCCCGACTTAACCGAAAAAAAAACATTTTTACCAGACTACCCAAAAAGGAGCATAGGTAGGGTTGCCAGGTCTTAAAACTAAATAGCCGGACATACCTGCTAGTTTAGCCGGACTTTTGGGTAAAAAAGCCGGACTCCCTAAATTATTAAAGCCCTCTTTAGACACCCTTAAATCAATTAGTCATGTTTACTGGCCTTTAGCGAGGCCCTAATCAGACAAAGAAACGCCGCCATAGTCTCATAAATACGACAGCGCTCGCCCGAATGTCCAGGTGACTGGAAAAATCATTAAACCTAAAAAGCCGGACAGGCCGGACACCTTCTAATTTGGCCGGACACGCATCCAAAAAGCCTAACACTGTCCGGCTTTATCCGGACGCCTGGCAACGCTAAGCATCGGTAATGTATCTGTTTTTTTTGGTGTGATGGATTTTGAAGTGCCAGGGTCGTTAGATTCGTCTTGACCCCGAAAGTGACATATGATTTAAGTCTCAGTCGCGTTTTTATTTTTTTATTAAATTAGATATTTTTAGCGGCCTTACCAAGATTCCCCAATGCAAAGGAGAACTGGCTATCTTATCTTCTTGTTAGGCGGCAAGACTTAGATAAGATGGTGGTAGCTAGCCAGGCGGGCTTAGAAAATGCCCTACCACCAACCAAACCGAGTCTTACAAGTTGACCCCCCTGGAATCGAACCCGCGACCTCCTGATGTGAAATGAATGGACTAACCATTACGCCACGGAGGCGGTTTGTTGTACTCCTTAATGTTTTAGGGTCCCATACCCAAAAGTGTGGTGGAACGGGACCATAGGTACGCGAGTCCGACTCGCACTTGGCTGGTTTTTATTCTAATAATTATGGCATCTCGGAACAGAGATTGTGTTGCACTTTTAGCATCACCTGCGGTCGGGCATAAGCATTTAGATTTACACCTCCGGACGGACGTGAGAAACGCGAACTTCATCATCATTTCAGCCAAAAATCGTCCACTGCACAAAGGCCTTCCCCAAGGATTTCCACGAAGACCGCTCCTGCGCTGCCCGCATCCATCGGCTTCCCGCGATCTTCACCAGGTCGTCGGTCCACCGCGTGGGAGGCCTGCCTACGCTACGTTTTCCGGTGCGCGGTCGCCACTCGAGAACTTTACTGCT
Organism: Coleophora flavipennella; assembly: GCA_947284805.1. Taxonomy (NCBI): domain Eukaryota; kingdom Metazoa; phylum Arthropoda; class Insecta; order Lepidoptera; family Coleophoridae; genus Coleophora; species Coleophora flavipennella. Next base: position 1,798,308 of record OX369285.1, on the reverse strand, counting down.
CCATCGGCCATCTGTTCTACGAGCTATGTGCCCTGCCCATTACCACTTCAGTTTAACGATTCTGTGAGCTATGTCGGTTACTTTAGTTCTCCTGCGGATCCCCTCGTTTCTGATTCGATCACGCAGAGAAACTCAGAGCATAGCACGCTCCATTGCCCTTTGGGTGACCTTGAGCCTTCTTATGAGGCCCATAGTAAGCGACCATGTCTCAGTTCCGTAGGTCATCCATCACTGGCAACACACACTGGTCAAAGACCTTAATCTCGAGACAATGCGGTATTTGGGACGTGAAGATATTGCGAAACTTCCCGAACGCAGCCCAGCCGAGTTGGATTCGTCGATTGATGTCTTTCTTGAAGTTGGACCTGCCTAGCTGGACTGTTTGTCCCAAGTATACATATTCGTCAACAACTTCCAGTGTAGAGTCTCCAACCTTTAGAGGGGTGGGTGCGACACTGACATTCAACATTACTTTCGTCTTTTCCATGTTCATTTTAAGGCCCACTTGATAAGAGACTTTACTGAGGCCATCGAGCATTGTGCTTAGGTCTTCCATAGTCTCAGCCATGACCACGATAGCGAACTTCATACACATATGAAATCAGATGTACCTACAGGTTTCTTCACGATGTTTTCCTTTATCGTTAAAGCATTTAGTAAGTGAACTGTGAAGTTGGTGTTAGCAAGTTAGTGATTTGGGCAAAAATCGCAAAAACTTCTGCCGTACAGAACATGTATAGCAAATATTTTTAGCGATTTCTTACTTTTTTGTACTCTATCCTAACTTGATTCCATAGAGTCTTTTGCTCCTTAGCAGAAACAGGACCGATTGCTATCATTAGAAAAGAACATTAGATTTTTTATTTATTTTTAAATCCACAATTGGTAAGCCCTTGACATCATCTCACTCATAACTGATTGTAAGTGACGATGATACCTAAGATGGAAGCGGGCTTACCAAGATTCCCCAACGCAATATAGGGGACTGGTTATCTTAACTTTAAGCCGGAATACATCAATATCGTTAACATTGATGCTTGGCGGCAAGACTTATAATAAGATGGTGGTAGCTAGCCAGGCGGGCTTAGCAAAATGCCCTATCACCAACCAAACCGAGTCGTACATAGACTCCGCCGGGAATCAAACCCGCGACCTTCTGTTGTGAAGCTAATGGACTTAACCATTATGCCACGGAGGCGGTTCTTTCATATTATTAAATGTATGGGAATAGATTTTTGTGATTTCTTACAATACACAGATGTATTCAGTCAGTAACACAGATATTAAGTTTGTTTAATTAGAGACTCGATCCAAACAAGAAACAGGATCGATGGGCGTCATAAAGAGTTTTTGTGTAAACTGTTCATTTTCTTGCTGACTGTAAGTATTTTTTTTTTCAAAATCTATGAATTACTTCATAAATTCGTAGATGCTTAAAAAGTTAGTAAAGGTCTCCTTAGAGCATTTTTGAGTGGCAGCAAGGGGTCTAGTAGCTGCTCCTCAGTAAGAGCAGCTACTAGACCCGCTACCTAGGTCAGTAGCTATCCCAACTTTCCACTTGTGTAAGGTAAGTGGTACTATAATTGGATAGTGCGTTGGGTTGTAGGTAGGTAAGTATACCTACTCAACGCTGTGAAAGTATTTTGGCTCTTTGCATCGAGCAACGCAACGTATGAATGCGTAGAGAAATGTCACTAGTTTTAGTCTATTATTAACCGAGCCGGGTTGCGCTTGCTTCGCTTCTCACCGCGTTAAAACTGGGTTAAATTACAAAAAACATACACATATAAAACAGCTCGGTTCCTATCTATCCCGTTTATCACCTGATAAACTGATAGATAACAACATGTTTACTGCTATAGTACGATAATAGAGCCTACTTACTAAGATCGAGGTACCTTTATAAGTTCGTCGAATGAATTTGTCATTCGGTAACTACATTGGCACGCCTTAAAACTTTTAACGTGTGGAGATTATAAAATAGATTTGTATAAGGTGCGGCTGCTGCAGTGTTTTGACTTTTGACGAACGATGAACGGGAACGGGTAACCGCGAGTACCTCTAGTGTTGTTGTACCATTGTTGTAGGTTGCAGTTGTGTGAGAGAGAGAACCAGTCCCAGTCGCGCCGCGCACACGCACCACAGAATACTATACCTACTCAACGCACACAAACAATCTCCGAGGTGGAACGACCGACCAGCCTGTTCTTTGTTTTGGCTCTACTCCGTGCAAAACTCTTGACATGATTGTCACAGACTAAGTAGGGTTCTGACGAAATGATTGTGAATCGTGTAACTTAAATTTAATACAATAATGGCCCTCTCAACGAATTGCTGGAAGTATATTGTGCTAACCTTCAACGTGCTGTTCGCTGTGAGTATTTTCACAAAGTTTTATCTCGCACTTTATGTCATGTTCCCGTTAAATCAAAGAATAAAGACTATTTACTACGTAAGTTACACGCTGATTCGGTAAACTTTGGTCGTGTTGTCATAACAACTTCTTACTAACATTGACATGACTGTGGTCTTCTGTTTAGTTGTTTACTAAAATGTATTTTAAGTAAGTACCTAATATTGTGTAATATCCAGATTTATTTATGCATTTACTCAAACAATTTAGGTACTTATCTACATAAAACAATTTCTTAACAACTCTACCTTGCTAACTCCGCAGATGAATTAAATTAACTTCATCATTACAGCTCATATACGTCCCCACCGAGGGGCTCGAGCCTACCCTGAATCAGGGCGATTAGGCCTTAGTCGACCACGCGGGCCCAGTGCGGGTTGGTCGACTTCACACACAACCTTTGAGTTTCTTCGCAGGCGTGTGCAGGTTTCCTCACGATGTTTTTCCTTCACCGTTAAAGCAATCGGTAAGTATGTACGTAAGTTTTTTTTTGAAAAACTCATTGGTACATTGGCCGTCCAGGTTTGAACCCGGTACCTCTGGTTAGATGGACCGAGTCGTTACCGGTTGAGCCACCGACGCTTTTTAAATTAACTTATTAACTTCAATTAAAATCCAGTCATTCAACCAATTCTTTCATTTAACCTCCGTAAGAAAGATAGAGACAAGACATACACGTACTTACTGAATACTTTTTAATTCAAAAGACAAAATTAGTGTTTTCCATTATATGTGGCGTAAGCGTAAAAACAAAGCTGCTAAAAACAATACTATTTAAACTGGTTTTTACCCGAGTACGAAAAAGGGAGGGTTATGTTTTTGACAGTTGCCCGACTACGAAAAAAGAGGATTATGTTTTAATTCCGCTAGTAAAACGAACTTTGTAGTTACTAATTTAAGTTTCGGTTGTTTCTCAACAGATGTCAGCACTAGCACTATTTGGGATTAGCGGATACCTTATATACAGACTGTTCATATTTCGCCACTTCATCGGAGTAAATGTGGAGTATCCAGCAATCTTGCTCCTCATGATGGCCATCATAACTTACTCCATAGCTTGGATAGGGTGGAGGACCACGAAGACAATGCATCAGTACCATGTTATAGTGGTTGGTATCATTTGTTTTTTTTATTCATAGCTTTAAAAATAATTAATAATTAATTATTTTAATTAATTATTATTACACTAGGTATTATTTTTGTTTAGTACTAAATACGATAAAGAACGGGGTAATTGAATTTTTTTGTATAGAGCGTGGCATATTGTTTGTTTAACTAGTACCTCATCTATGGTAAAGGGTATAATTTTATCGATCGCCAGAGATTCGATCGCTAAACACAAAATTTGAAAATCCCTAATTAAAAGTATACTCAAAATACCTAGTAGATCTGTTGCCAAAATAAAGTCATCAAATAACACAAAAAAATATACTGAAAAGGATAAGATTTATCACAAAAAAAGTCATAAAACAACACCAAAACAATACTTAAAAGTATAAGATTTATCACAAAAATCAAATAAAATGATCAAAGTTACTTCTGGCGCATCCATAACACGTGGCATGAAACTATTATTAAATAGATAATTTGATAAATAAATAAATGTTATTAAACATGTACACTTATGTGTGTTGCGCTCCTCACTATAAGTCGGGTGTACTGACTCACGTCGCGTATAAAATGAAAGTTCAGAACTTCTGGTGAAACTGATAACTGTATAATATCAGAAAACACAAAATATAACACGGAAAATACATGTAGGTAGGTACAGAAATTCGGTATGCTAAGTTAGTCCCTAGGAGAACGTCCGATCTATATCGTGGCTGAGAGTTGACTCCTTTTGGTGTGTCTTGTAACATTGAATAACGACTAGTTACCGGAGATCGGGGGGTGCTCCTAACGGTACTAAGATACAAAGAAATATTAAAAATATTCGTGGGAAAACAGAGGTACAGTACAGCAATAACAAACAGGGATACAATACATAGTAAAACTATAAACATTTAGCTAGGTAGAAACTAATAAACGTCGGCGTGTCTTTTGCACAAATTACGTTCCCATAGCGGCGTTTGTAAACAATCTATTGTCTTTATGAAGACCGTAATAACTGTTATACCCAAAAGAAAATATAAATTCTCTATAATGTGCAAGATCGCCAAAACGTCCCCAGGATGTACCTCAATAAACTTTAGTTACATGAAGTCATATAAAAATATAAAATGTCCGTGTTTACGGCTTCAAATTCCAAGAACTGTTATTAGTTGTGTCTCGACAAAAAAATAAAACTTTTTAGGGTTCCGTGGGACCCGGAAATGTGGTCGCCACATGTGTCTACATATTTTTTTTCGAAATCTATCGCACACGAATAGAGCTTTCTTCGACTAGCTGGTGCCTGCGACTTTGGCCGTGTAGAATAATTACTTCGAGTAGCCTATTCCTTTTTTCACGGTCATATCTCCAATACCAATTTTCATCAAAATCTGTCGCTGTTTAAAGCTGGATTGTAAGGAAAAATAATAATAAAAGAAGTAAAATTAACAATAACAGTATAATACTCACATGCATAGTTAAAATGACTAGTAGACAACTAAAACAAAAATATGACGTGTTCCAATTAAAAAAGTAACTTTTGGATACTTAACGTACGAAATTGCTATCAAGGCACGGATAGGCAACACTGCTCATGAAAAAAAAAGTAATAAAAATCAAAATAATTCTTACATATTGGTAATTTTTTTCCTGCAGGGAGAATGAGCTTGAAACAAATGAAGTTAGCGCTATGAAAATAACTGCAATTTTTACATATTTTTGGTCATGCATGACTCATACATGCAATAATACTTTTTATCCCGAAAAAGTAAACGGTTCCCGGTGGAACAAACACTGAATTTATAAAATGCCATATCACGCGTAAACCACTTGCCATCGATATATCTCTATTTTTATACCGGATAATCGAAGGAAAAGGATAGCAAGTAAACTGTAAGTATCTCTGGGATTCTTTGATACATGAAGCTGGGATGGCTCAATATATTAAGATGAACCCTGATGAACACTGATAGATTAGACATGTCGAATACGGTACTTTGTCTTTACATGAAGTCATATTTTCAATCTCGGATAATAGAAAGGTTCCCGCAGGAAAGTAAGAACATTATCTGGAATGGCTTAATGCAATAAGATAAAACTTTCACTGTTAGATTAGGCGTATTCGATATGGTAACAGCTGATTATAGTTACGAAAATATACTTTTGATTTGGAAAAATCGGGGGTTCCAGAAGGAATAAAAAGAACCGCGTGTCGAATATCGTAGGTATCTTGGGAAGTCGATATACTCGTATTTTGGGCCTGCTTTAACTAGATATTATTTTAAAATAATGGTATTTTGCAAAATTTTAATACTTTGCATGCTATGCTAAGTCTTAAAATTCCCGAGATCAGAAATTAAGTGTTGACCGAGAGAATTCACGCGAAGTTGCTGGCACCAACTATACAGCCAATATGCAGGCATAAAAAAGATATCCACACGGAAAACGTATAATGTACACAAAGCTAGTACATAATATATTGTCACTTTTTTAAATTCACTATTGATTAGCACTTGGTATCATCTCCCCGTTTCTCACCTAATGGTATTTATGTGGCGTTGATGCAAAATATGGAAGCCGGCCTAACCAAGATAACCCAACGCAATGGGGTACTGGATAACTTATCTTTATAGCGGCAAGACTTAGGAGGTAGATATCCAGGCGGGCTTATAAAATGCCCTTCCACAAACACAACAAAGTCTGACAAAGTTAGACTCCGCTGAGAATCGAACCCGCGACCTCCTGATGTGAAGCTAATGAATACGCCACGAAGGCGGATGGCACCGAGATTCGTACCCATTTTTTTAATTAAGGCATAACACCCAACTTTAATAAAATAATTACATTGATATGTCTAGGTTGTTTAGGATAATACTTAGTTAAGGTTTTAATTTTGTCTCTTTAAATACGAGTATCTGCCTATTTTTATTTAATACGAGTATACCTACCTACCTACGAGTATAGCTTTTGCTTGCCACTTCTTAAAACATACAATTCAGAATGTAATTCTATCGTTCCAGTAGAAAAATATCTAATTAAACACATAATTGCACTAAATACTGACAAGGAGTCTTTTCTGGATTACACGTAACGAGTACAGCAGTGTCGTGACGAGCGGTATAGCGAGACGCTTCGGGGGCAGAGCAATGAAGCGCCAGGTAGGCACTCAGCCTAGTGTAAAAAAATTCGCGGCCCGAATGAGTATCTCGCCCGCCACTTTGCTCGGCCGAACACTCGGTAATATGTTTATACGCATACCGAACACTCGGCCGAGGGCACTGTCTCGCCACTGTATACTCGTTACGTGTGATCTAGGCCTTCTACTCGGTGGACCGATGACTTTTCCAGGACATTCAGCGTGACGCGGGTAGTGCAGGACGACTGGTCCTTGTGAAACCCTTGGCGGAGGCCTATGTCACAGTAATACAATATAGCGGTGCCTATGTTCAGCAGTTGACATTTTTTGACTGATATGATGATGAAGATGACTGAGACAGAACAACAAGTTATCACACTGTTAAATAGTTCTAGCCAATGCCTTGGCGTCACTCGCGACTGTTGGCTGACCCATTCACTGTGACAGTGAACAAATAAACTTAATTTTCCGTACTTCTGTATCTGTTGTATTTCTAATACGAGAACGCTTGTCCTTTTCCAGACTGGCATCCTTATTCTAGTAGTAGTAGTCATCGAGTTCTCCTGCTTCGTGTGGGCTATGGTTGTGTGGGACAACATTGAGATTGACATCGGGACCACCATGACCGGCTACTTTATGGCCACTAGTGAAAACAAGGAGATCAATTCCGCTGACGCCCTCAGATGGGATAAGCTGCAAGTTAAGGTAGCTACTGACTTTAGCCTTTCTTTGCAGATTTGCCGTTGAGTAGAAGAAGCTCTTCTGCGATACTCTATAGGATATTTCTCTTAACTAAGTTTTGGAGGTAATTCTTTCCATTGTTAGTAAGGAGCTCATGTAGGAATTTTATGCAGAGTTGAAATTTTACTGTAAATTGATTTAAGACTGATCAATCAATTAAGCTCTACTTTACGTTTGCATATTAAGTAGTATGTCCCATCGTTTTAAGTTCAAGTTGAAACGATCAATTGATATAACGTTTAACAAAACAACAGAATCGCTAAACTTAAATTACAATATCTACATATCTCGTAGAACAGATGGCCGTTGAGTTAGTAAAGTTTTGGAGTGGCGACCGGGCACCGGAAGACGTACCGTAGGAACGCTTTCTACTCGATGGACTGACGACCTGGAGAAGGTTGAGGGAAGCCGCGGTCGTCGTGGAAATCCTTGGGGGAGGCCTTTGTCCAGCAGTGGACGTCTTTCGGCTGATATGATGATGATGATGATGATTTGACGTATTTAAATAATTATCTGAAGCAGTTTAAGATAACATTATTTATTTTCTAATTCTTAAAGCTTTAATTTCCACTATTCCAGTTCGAATGCTGCGGCATTAGCGGACCCAGTGACTACAACACATCAGGCCGCGTGCCCTTTTCGTGCTGCGGCCAAGGTCCCCTAGACGCCCTGCACAAGCCCTACACTGCTGACTGCTCAGCCCTGTACCAGAGAGGCTGTGCGGGGCCACTTCATGACTACGTGCGACAACAGTTGCTACTGGTCGCTATGACTGCGCTAGCTGCTTCCGTGTTACAAGTAAGTTCTTATGAGCTTGATAATCTTGGAACGACAAAATAAGTGCGACCAAACGCATTTGTCACTAAAAAGGTGCAAATATGGACCATGTTATACCCTTTATATTTATTTATAGAAACTATTTGAACAGAGATTTTTCTATGGAATGTCGAAAAACTTGTGATGATTTTTAAAATGACCTCTATTTTTCGAACTTTAACTCATGGAGCTAAGTCATTATGGTGTGGAAACGAAACTAGTAGAATGTCATCGGGATATCCTAATTGCTTATGTACCTTTCCTATGACATTTTGTTTTCGTACATAAACATTTAAATGGGCTTTTTTATCGGGCAACTTTACTGTCAAGTACAACTATTCAGAATAATAACGCTGCGATTTCGTATTTATTTGTAGAAACTTTTAGTCAGGTACTTAATTTGCCTTGAAATTTAAGTATAAGAACGGCACTACTGCTACACGAAAATGAGGTAACATTACACAGTTAATTGGACGCTCGTAATATTTTGCTTTTCACATCAGCCTGTATATTACTATTACGACGGTTGACGGAACCCCACTACCGTAGACAGCGAAAACTAACGGGCACACGGTCTACGAGTTACCGCTCATTAACACTAGATGGCGCTAACAGTTTGATTTCATGTTTAGACAACATATTATTTTCATGATAGGGATTTGAAAGGACTACGATGACGATACTCGTTACTAAAAAGTTTTAGGGTTCCGTGCCCAAAGAGTGCCAAAGCCTACGGCGCGCTCGCGGCTAATCCGCCTGCGCCCTTCCGTCAGGTCGTCTGTCAATTCTGTCACAGGCTCACAGGGCACCGTTGAAATTTTTCACGGGCACGGCGAAGGAAATAGAGTATGGTGCTCGCCAGATAAGTCTGCGCGCGGTGACTAACGGATTTATTCTATTATTCGCTAATTTGTTGTTAATGTTAGGAATTTGTGAAGTAGTTGTATGCTGTGGTTTTTATTTAAATTTTCGATTATTAGAAGTAATTACTATGCCAAAAGGCAACACCACAAAACCGACAAGCACGCCAATAACTAAGTGCAGACTTATCTGGCGAGCACTTTAGTCACTCTTTCAATTATGACAGCGCCCCAAGCGGACCGCTCCCAAACATTTACAGAAATATGAACACTAATTCAAAAGACTGGTTTCGAAAGAAAGGTTTCGAGGGTCTAAATAAATAAAATGATGCCACCAGCACTTGACACGCAAAAAATATATAATAAAATAATAAAGGTATCCTTACGAGATACGATGAAGTTAAAAAATCCGAAGGCACAAATAGAAACAAAAAGAAAAAAATTTGAAAACCTAAAAAACAACAAAAATCAAATTAAAAAGAAGATAATGTCAAAACAGATTGAGAAAATGAAACTGAAAAGAATCGCTAACCTTAAGTGACAGGGTCCGGGGCACATTTATTTATTTATTTTACACAGATGTATGTATGTATACATAATTACAGAAAACTCTAAGATACTGTATAATAAGAGTAAGGTTAGGTTTAGATAACATTAGAGTAGGATAAAAATAGATTAAGAAGAAATATATAAATTCACTAACACTTTTACATAGATTAAAAACCGTAAACAATACCTACAGCAATCAATAAAATATAAATGAGCAGCTACATATGACATGTCGACGACGGTCTATCGCCGCTACTCTCACAAAACCTCATGCACACATCATTCACTCTTGTCCATCCATCACCAAATGCATCAAAATCTGGCATCGTTGTAGTTATTGCATTTAGTATTTTATTAGTATTTAGTAACGATAGGGCTCCTACTAGAGGTGAGTTCCTCCTCCGGCAGTAGGTTTCACGGGGGTTCTTTGTATCGACGGACTGTGGGGACTGACAGCCTCACCATCTGGGCTACCAGCGCAGGACAATCGGATTCTCCGCGAAGGATGCGGCAGACTCTGGTGAGAATTATATGATCGCGCCTGACTTCTGACGAATCGAGTTTCTTCGCAGGCGTGTGCAGGTTTCCTCACGATGTTTTCCTTCACCGTTAAAGCAATCGGTAATTATATGTACGTAAGTTTTTGAAAAACTCATTGGTACATTGGCGGTCCAGATTTGAACCCGGTACCTCTGGTTAGAAGGACCGAGTCGTTACCGGTTGAGCCACCGACGCTTTTACTAAAAAAGGGGTAGTATTCGAATATCTTTTTGTACAAGAATCTTGTATCCGAACATACCTCGTAGGACAGATGGCCGTTGGGGTAATAAAGCTCTCGAGTGGCGACAGCGCACCGGATGACTTAGCGTAGGCCGGCCTCCCACTCGGTGGAACGACGACCTGGTGAAGGTCGCGGAAGGCCGCTAGATGCGGCCAGCGCAGGACCGGTCGTCGTGAAAATCCTTGGGGAGGCCTTTGTCCAGCAGTAGACGTGATGATGATGTGATGACTTATTGTATCAACGATGGTATTTTTCAATACTTTTGAATTTTTCTACAGCTCTACTTGACGAATAACTCCCATTAGTGTTTTTGATGGAAACGGATCTCGGTATCACGGATTACCGTCGCCGGGATCCGGCGCCAATTCAATCTGATCACGGGATCGGTAGATAGAAGCCCCTTCAGCCTTGTACCAAGTTGTGATTGTTCAAAATTAAAATGCGAATGAAAGTTTGGCCTGGAACTTAATCATAACGTCGTGAACCCTTGATCCCCAAGGTCATCCATCACTGAGCTAAGGTGATGATTGGTTAAGTTTACCTAGAACACCTTGCTCTAAGTCTATGCTGTTAGGAGGCGAAGAATGGGGCCATATTACGTAAGATTGACCACAAACATTTTTCAGAGTGAATTTGTTTGTAATTCTGCTAAAGTAAAAAAATAATGTGACCTGTGTTGCGGCCCTAGAATAACACCAACCCATCTTTTCCCGAAGTTGTCGTAAAAGACGACTAAGGGATCAAAAACCGGAGGGTGGGCATCCATCTCCTTTCCGCGTACTGTGCCGTGACTGTACACTGCGATCGCAAACCCGCCTGCCGAGCGTGGCGATTACGGCCCAACTCGGGTAAGTTTATGTCCAGCAGTGGACGTCTTGGACAGGGCTTGTGTTTTTTGGCTACTTTTTGAACCCCCCCCACTGGTGATATTTGGTGAGATTCTTGGCTACCCCCCGGCCCCCTCACAACCTCACGTGTATTTTTTAACCTAATTTTAAGATTAATAGTACATATTATATATAGCGGGCGGGGTCTAGCGAGTTCAGGGCCACGCGCGCCAAAATTTCGTAAAATAGACTCGCTATTTTGAAGTTATAATTTAACAAGTGAAGATTTATTTTTAATGAAACCGAGAAAAACCATCTACTCATGTGGTAGATTTTTTCTTCGTTCGTTCACTATAGAAAAATACACGTGAGGTTTCCTTATACTGCCCCTCCCCCAACGTGAGCTGTCGTGATTTTTTCGTGACCCCCCTGCCCCCTATCGAACCTCACGTGGATTTGTGCACAAGCCCAAAGCAGGTTGATTAGCCATAAAATATTATACACTTATTAAATCTTTTCTCTACTAGGTTCATGAATTGTTATTTCGTCTTGCTTTGAGATAAGCCGTTCACTCTCTAACTGTGGGTCACCAACCTGGTGTTGAACTTAATATCTATTACGTAGCAAGTAGTTAGTATTAGTAGTTATTGAGATTTACAATACATCTAATTCAAATTCAAAGTGTTTATTCACAATATTATCACATTTTCTGATGGCTATAAAATAGTATTATATTAACGTAATCATTAGTTAGGTCGTAATAAATAATCATCAATTAGTTTAAAAAACTAAAAAACACGCTTTTAGTAAACACGTTAAGTAAGTAGTTATCTTGGATGTCCGCCATGTTGGATTTAAGTCACGTGACTATTTTTTCGTATTCCTGACAGCAAACCCTTTCATTTGATACGCATATCATGGGGGTGCATTTCAAATAGCCTGTCCGCCATCTTGGACGTCCGCCATATTGGATTTAAGTCACGTGACTATTTTTTTCGTATTCCTGTCAGCAAAACCCTTTCATTTGATACCCATATCATGGGGGTGGATATCAAACAGCCAGTCCGCCATCTTGGGGAGGGCGCCATATTGGATTTGTAATGACGTTTCGTAGCTAGTCATGTATTGTCATCAGAACTCAGAGCGTGTGCAAAATTTCATCCTAATCGAAGACTGGTAAGTGAGTCAAATTAAGATTCCAAGATTTTCTGACATAGTTACGAGTGAAGCTAATAAAAGCGTGTTAAAAACAAACATATTAGATTTGTTATGATTAAGTTAATAATGTCAAAATTAAATCTATATATAAAAGAAAGTCGTGTTAGGTACACCATTTATAACTCAAGAACGGCTGAACCAATTTTATGATTTTTGTGTTTTTGCATTTGTGTTCGTCCGGAATAGAATAATACGTATTAAAATATGATAATTATCAATAAAAAATATTATCAGTCAAAAAAAAAAGTTTTAGGGTAGGGTATGTTATAGTGTAGTGTAGTGTAGGTGTAGTGTAGTTAGGGTAGGGTAGGGAAGTGTAGTGTAGGGTAGGGTAGTGTAGTGTAGTTTAGGGTAGGGTAGGGTAGGGTAGTGTAGTGTAGTGTAATGTAGTGTAGGGCAGGGTAGGGTAGGTAGGGTAATGTCGTGTAGTGTAGGGTAAGGTAGGGTAGGGTAGTGTACGGTAGGGTATAGTAGTGTAGGGTAGGGTAGTGTAGTGTAAGGTGGAACGAAGTTCGCCGGGACAGCTAGTCATTGATATGAAACAATTAATGTCGCGGGAAGCCGCTGGATGCGGGGAGCGCAGAATCGGTCGTCGTGGAAATCCTTAGGTGAGGCCTTTGTCCAGCAGCGGACGCATTTCGGCTGATATGAAGATGATGATGAATGTCATTAGGTCATGAAAACAATATGACATGTGAAGATATACATTAAGATTATTGAATTTAGCTTTGACAAGAGTAGGCCAGTTCACAAGGACAGCATCCGGTCATGAGTATACCAAGAGTGTCAGCCATCACTCCCCTCAACTATATTCTAATATAGGGAAAAGGAACGACCCGGCTCCCGGTGCGCCACCATCCGTACCAACATTTAAGTGAGCATGCACCACTTATGTCAATGGTAAGATTAAAAATATATGTCGGAGTGCAAGTACGTGGCGCCACCTATGCATGCGTCGAAGCACCGTGTGTTTTATCTTGATACGTCAAGCGGTTAGCTAGGGTAGTACTAATAGTCATATTTGGCCAAGGCGTGGTCGGTGCAAGACCGGAACCCGGAAGTTGGTAGTGTTGGTACTTGTTTGTTAGCCAATCAGAATCGTTGTGATTATCGAACCATTAAATGACAATGCAGCCAACCTACAGAGGCTACGACAGAGGCGCTAATTATTTTACGAGCACTTTTGATCGAGCAGCAGAACTGTCAACTTGGGAAGCCAGCCCCGTGCCGAACTCATCGCAGTCTATAAAATAATCGGTTTTCATCCGAATCATCGTGAAACCTCGTGTTGCAAACGTGTGTGAATATTGATTGTAAACTCCAAAACTTCTCAAAGACGAGTTTATTTCTTAGATCCGGCCAAAACCCTTCTGATGATCCGAAATATATATTTGATAAAATACAAGACCTAAAGACGTGTTCATCGTGACCTTTATTTCACATCTGGAAGTAGGTGTGCAGGTTTCCTCACGACGTCTGAAAGCAAACGGTCAGTAGGTAAATGTACGTAAGTTTCAAAAACATCATGTACATAACATTGGTCTTCCAGATTCGAACCCAAGACCTCTGGTTAGAAGGACCGAGTCGTCACTTATCGTTACCTACCGTCATTCAGCGATTTTTAGGATTCCGTACCCAAAGGTTGCCGATGGGACCATAGTTGTTAAGCCTCGGCGGTCCGTCCGTCCGTCTGTCAGTCAGCGGGCTGTATTTCATTAACCGTAATAGCACAGTATTACGATATCGCTTACAGTAGCGCAACGCCTTTGATGTCGCACGATGCCGCCACTGGTGTAGGTACTAGCAGTACTAGCCTGTAGCCAGCCTGGCAAACTCGCGGAGTTTAAATTTAAAGTACCCTTCCGTTGCTCTGCGTAAGTACATTCGTTGCACTGCTGTAAGTCGCTTTATTGTAATACTGTGGTAATAGCTATACAGATCGACAGTTGAAATATTTACAGAATGTAGGTATACCGCTAAAACAACAACAAATAATAAAAAATAAAATAAACAACTTCTTCTTTGTAGCTAAACTTTTGGCAGAGTGGTCGTGGTCGTCACTTCGGAGCGGGTGACGAGCATCACAATTCGTCGCCATTCCTCTCCCGCCGTTGCCTTCCTGGTACATTCGTGTAGTTGACCATTGACTGCGGTTTTTATTTGGTCAGTCCAACGAATAGGTGATCTGCCACGTGCGCTTGTGCCTCCTATTTTTCCCTGGACCACAAGACGTTCCACAGAAGAGTCATCCCGACGTGAGAGATGCTCAAAGAAAGTGAGAATTCGGCCTTGCACGATGGGAGATAGATGCTGCTTCACTCCGAGTTCCTGGAGAATAGAGACATTTGTTCTAAACTCTGTCCATGAAATGCCAAGCATTTTCCTCCAGCACCACATTTTTAAAGCATCTATCTTCATTAAAATTTAAAAACTAAAGAGTATTAATACAAAAAATGTGTTTTTTGACGTAAAAGGTGTTCAAAGTCACATATGGGGAAATATCGAAAACCTGGACGGCGCGGCGGTAACGGAAGTGACGAAAGAGTGTAACGGAAGTGGCGAAAGCTCTTTCCTCCATAGCAACTAAGTATCAAACCGCGGCTCCATAGCAACCAAAGTCAGTCACCTCTTATATCAGGAAGGCTCCATGATAGATGTTTCACGAGGCATTGATTAGAACAGTTGTCTCTGTCTTTTTTTTTACGTGTAAAGAGTAAAGAAAATAACCTCACTTTTGCTCTTTTTCAATGTTATTTCGTTTCAATAAAAAACTACAATTAAATTTAAAAAATCCGACTGTCATATAATTGAAGTGGGTTTATAGACTAATCGACTAAGAAAATTTATAAGTACTAAATCGGTCTGGTTGGCCTGTAGAATGCAAATCTCTGTTTTATTTAAAAGAGGTTTCTTTGATATATTTTTTCTGTTATAAAAGTTAACGAATCGCGTTTCTGCAACTGACAAAATGAAGTCAAGATTCAGGTTATAAAATATAACTTTCATATTTTTTATAAATGCTAAGAAAAATAGAGATCCTTGCGATTTTTCCAACGCGTATACGCATTGGAAAAATAATGGTAAATGCTATAATGGTAAAGGCTATAGCCTTAAACCAACGACGGCAGTGTGCTTTGACACAACCCTACCTGTTTTTTTTTGTACGGGACCCCGGCCGGTTTTTAGTAAGCCTTTAAGCCGTTTAGTAAGCAGTACCTACATAATATTATTACTGTAATAATAGTATAAAGACGTAAAGTTTCTATGTTTGTGTGTATACTACTCATCCGACTAATAAAAAAACTCCCCAATAGTTGAATGAAATTTCAGGATAGACATTAGACTTTTTTACCTCGCTCATTTTCGTCTCGATATACACGGGGGCGAATACGCGGGACACAGTTAGTGTATTATAATTAGGTACCTACTTAATAAATACACTGGTGTGTGACATTGTCGCCCCCATGCCCCACGAGTATAACACGACCTTTATGTACAAAACAATGTATCATTGAGGAGGAAACAAGCTGAATATTAATTATCGACCTCGTAATAAATACTTCGCACGCCATATTCAATTTTAAAATGATGCCATCACACGATAGTGTGTGATGTTATGTCATTCTATCACAAGCCAAAAAGTTGGTATATTCTCATTTATATTTAATTCACAGGGTAGAAAGTTTAGATAAATCAGTAGGGGCAGCAATAAAAGTTCACTCGCTGAATTACCTGCATCTTTCATAAATTCCGTTCGCCGCTGTCGGCTCGCGATAAACAGTCAAAGGAGTCGCCCTAAGTTCAATCGCGGCGCCGCGCCGCTGACATTACACCCGCACGGGGTCGCGCGAATCTTGTTCAGCCTTTGATTATAAATATAGGCGACGATTCTGAAAATACTTATTCAAACAGTAAAAGTGATTAAAATTGATAATAGATTATATATTTTTTTTTGTAAAATTGTTTTATCCTTTAACACATTTCCAGAAATGTTTTCGGGTGCACCGCAGCTAATTCCCCAAACGTACTTTACTAGATCCCTTGCTGCCACGCAAAAATGCTCTTAGGAGACCTTTACTAACTTTTTATGTGATAAAAATCGACATTTACAGATTTTGAAAAAATGTACAGTCAGCAAGATAATGGATAATTTACAAAAATTATATCGATCCTGTTTGTTGTCGTCTCTATTAGACTATCTCAGGTTGGAGTATATACGTGATGAAATCGCAAAAATTTAATATGAAAAAGATCTATTGCCATACATTTAAAACGAAAAAAGCAAAAATCCAATGTTCTTCTCTAGTGATGCCAATCGGTCCTGTCTCTGTTAAGGAGCTTTTCATTTTTGTTTTTTTACCATTTATGAGATATCAACGTCGGAAAATCACTATTTTACCTTTCTAACGGTTTCACTCACCTATCAAAATTATATACCACTTCCAGGACTTACAATCTTGAAACTTGGCATTGAGATAGGTTATTGGACGTGTACAAAGGAAAAATTCAATAAAGACGTATTTGCGCAACAATGCATAATGAATGCATTTGATTAGGTAATCCAAGGGTTCCGTATCACCACAACTCATCAAAATGTAATTTTCCATTTCGGAAATTTTTCAACGTCGGAAAATACTAAATAAATTATATAGTGTATTCTGTACTGCTTATTATCTGCATATATTTTCGTTTTGTACAATAAAGCATAATCTACAAGCAATGAATTTTCAAAATATTAGGCTCCGTAGTTTCGTTGATCAGAGAAGGGGGGAGGGGTCAATGGTCAATTTTTGTCTTCTTTCATTAATAAAATCATAACTATTTATTTTAAAATAATAACAAAAATATATTTGAGATCCTCGTTACAAGCCCTTTTATTTGATATATGACACAGTAAGGTTTAAAAAACTTTTTTTTTTAATTTTGTTAATTTTTCCCCCGAAAATGACCCTTATTTAAAAAAACAATATTTAATTACTTTGCACATCTGTGTTTGGGTCATAGGATTACACCATCCTACCAAATTTTAGCTGATTTGGTCTAGTAGATTCGGAGCAAATTGGCTGTGACAGACAGACGCACCAGTAATTCCATAAGGGTTCCGTTTTTTTGTTGTACGGAACCCTAAAAATACAGAGAAATGGTACCAAGTTCTATAGTGGTTTGTTAAATCAGCTACGGGACTTCAAATTGAAATATTTATCTTATTTTTTCTAAATAACAGATAAGTTATTTATTGTTTAGAAAAAAATAAGATACATATTTTAATTTGAGATAACGTACAACGGTTTTCAGTTGCTTAAAAGACAATTTGTTATGTTCTGTGCTACTAAATGGTGTAACTAGGCAAGTTTAAACCGTTACACGTTCTCTATTCTTTGGAGAACTTCAAGACAAATATTTCAATTTGAAGAATTTGAGAAACCACTATACCACATATGAGATACTAGTTACTTCGTAAGTATAGGCGAGTGACGGAGCACTGACTATACTTAGAACTTGCTGGTCTTGCTACCATTTAGATCTATGTTAACTTGACAATATTTAGTAATCTGTGACTTGACTCCCTTTTACATTTATTGTTAGTGTCTTCGTAAATCCCCGATCGATCGGTACAACCTGGTAGGTACATCGCCACCGCTGAGCACACATTTTTCTCCAAATAAACTAGTAACTAGTATCTTAACTCTCTGTCCAAATTCCCTACAGTACATACTAGATTAAATACCTATATCCACAGATGAGATACTAACGAAGATTAAATACCTATAGATTCGAACGAACATTCTTGAGCAATCAATAGACCATGCAAGTCTGTCGATCGTTTTATCACCATTTTAGCACCAGACAACTCATTTTCCCGCGAAAATTACGGCTTCCTAACGTAATATCTATTTTTAAACCCAAGTCATTGCTGGCTGGTTGGCAAGACGAAAACACATTGAGGTGATTGGACTCATTTTGTGGTTTGCTATGAACACTGAACCGTATCTGCTTTGTAAGCGATAAGTACCTACCTACTTAAGTCGTATAAATATTTGAATTTAGAAAAGTACGCACCACACAAAAAAAGCTAGTTGACTGACTGCATTAAGATTAATTAATTGTTTTCTCCTAACGATATGTCAAATAAGAGGAAACGTGGGCGCCATTTCTGCATACAAACAAACGTAGAGTGCGTTTCATCAAATAGTTCATATGACGTCATGTTGGCTAACCTGTCTGTTAAGCATATAAAAAGTATGCATTTTCCCAGAGATATGCTATATATAAGGGGAGGCATTTTCCATAGGATCGTGGGATATACAGAGTGGAAACTTTCAGCGGGGCAGTAAGGGGAAGTACCTTATCCGTTGCAGCTACACGAAAATGGTCTTAGGAGACTATCTATAATTTTTTATGGAATTTTGATCCACATTCACAGATTTAAAAAAAATACAGTTAGCAAGAAAATAGCCATTTTACACAAAAAAAATTGTTGATGCCAATCGATCCTGTTTCTAAAACTGATCAAGAACTTCTATGGGACCAACCATCGTTAGAGTACTCAAAAAAACACAAATTGCAAAAAACTTTTCCCCTACATACAGTGCTCGCCTGTTTTATTTTGGAAACGTCGTGTATATATATATATATATATTCACGTTTGGCACACTGAGCATTTGGCTTTTTGAGCATTAAAACTCTTTTAAAATAAAAGCTTGTACCTAAAAGTTTTTAGGTCGAAATATTCTGTTTATGACAGATGATAAAAATAACTCAAATTACTACAAGTAAACTGTTGTATTCCTAAAAAATAACAAACAAAGAATAAATACGAATGTTGTAAGTAGTTAAAAGCAAACAAAAGAGTATTTACGACGAGAACAGTAATCTCTAAATCCTTGTTTTATTTATATTAAGTAGGTACATAATAATATAAAAATCATTTTATTTTTATCTTAGGTTGTTGTGTCTTGTTTATTCGAACTGTTTGTTCTACGAAATACCAAAACGATAAATAATTTTTAACCGACTTCCAATAAGAGGAGGTTCCCAATTCGACTGTATGCTCCCGAATTTTATTAAAATCGGTGTCAAAAACGGAAAATAATAATGCAAAATTGTACTAAGTTGTTGCGATGGAAATCAGTTTTTTAACGTGTTTTAGCGTTTCAAATTTTGTTTTTGTAGTTACGAAGTAAATAGTATCTCATCTGTGGTATAGTTTTGTGATATACCTAGGTATATTTATCTTTATGTTTGGTAAGCAGGTAAAAATCTAGAACTTCGAACCTTTCGATTTTTACTATGCTTTCGGAATGGAACAGTTCCATCAATCATTCCTAAATTACCTACCTATGTATACAGGGTTGGAAAAAAAACACTTTTTTATTCAAAAAGAACAAAACATTGTTTTTCTTTTAAATCCACAATTGATAAGCCCTTCACATCATCTCATTTGATGGTAAGTGACGATGATGCCGAAGATAAAAGCGGGCTTACCAAGATTCCCCAACGCAATGAGGATCTGGCTATCTTATCTTCAAGCCGGAACACATCAATGCTGTTTGGCGTCAATACTTAGATAAAATGGTGGCTATTGCCCTGCCATCAACCAAACCGAGTCTTACAAAGTTGATCCCGCCGGGAATCGAACCCGCGACCTGCTAGTGTGAAGCGAATGGACTAACCATTATGCCACGGCGGTTTAAAACAATGTTACTTAAGGCGAGGCATTGATCGGAACAGTTCTCTGTTTTTTTTCTTAACGTGTAAAAAGTAAAGAAAATAACAACACTTTTGCACTTTTTCAATGTTTTTCATTCAATTAAAAACTAAAATTACATATATATTAGTATACTGATTGTAGTGTGAGTTTAGAAGTGTGGTTTGGCTGTAGAATGCAAATCTCTGTTTAAAAGAGGTTTCTTTGTTATGTTTTTCCTGTTATAAAAGTTAACGTATCGTATTTCTGCAATTTACAAATTGAATGAATGAATTGAATGAATTTTTATGAAGAATCAGTTTACAAAATATCACTTTTATATGTTTTGTAATTGCTGAGAAAAATAAAGATCCCTGCGACCAAAGTTTCCAATGAGTCGCCTTAACAAAAAAAAATGAATTAAATAAATTTTGCGATTTTATTTTAATTTGAAGTGGTTTAAACTTACTTTGAAATTTATGTTTTTTTAATGTATTATATAATTTGTTTTAACCAGGTCTGTATTTTTTCCAGTATTTTAATCACTTGTTTGAAACAAAAGTTTTTAACATTTCCAACCCTGCCCTACGTAATTAAATTAGTTATAACAGTTTTACAATTTAGTTACTTCAATCCTTTGGGTTAACGTTCTTCATATTGACTTAGAGTAGGCAATTTTAAAGTCATTGTGACCTACTTATAATGAAAAAGGTTTTTCTTTGAGTACACAATTTATTATATTCTATGTTTTTAGGGATCCGCACCCAAAGGGTAAAAACGAGACCATTTTACTAAGACTTCGCTGTAGGTCCGTCCGTCTGTCACCAGGCTGTATTTCATGAACCGTGATAGCTAGGCAGTTGAACTTTTCACAGATGATGTATTTCTGTTGCCGCTATAACAATTACGAAAAAATTTGTAACAGTGAAAGTCCCCATACAAAAAACGACGTGTTTTTTGAAACATGAAGAAACTAGCGCCATCTAGTATGATGGTACGGAACCCTTTGTGCGCGGTTCTGACTCGCACTTTACAGTTTTTTTCTATGTATGATCGAAGTTTTAAAATTCTATTCTAAAATTTTTTTCCGAAATTCGATTTAACGATTTTTACCCTTCTGTGCCCAGGCACAGTATATATATTAGTTGGCCCAGGTTAAAAGTCGTTCAATAATATTAACTAGGCTAGTGTATTGGGGTCAGTCCTAGCCCTAAGGTCAGGCCACCCATAATTCGATAAAAGGTCAAGGTAGGTTCGGAAGGTGTGTTTGTTAAAGGAAATGGCGTGAATAGACTAATAAATTCTATCATACTGTTAGGGTTTGAACCATCTCTGACAACGTACCTCCAGTTTGTGACTCTTTTTGTGGAGGTGAATGAGCTTGGCGGGGTCTCCAGAAGCACTAAATTTGTTGTGGTCGGGTCAGAGGTGGTTCAAACCCTAACAAAAAATAAAAACGTTAACTTTTAATTTTTTCCTTTATTTTTCTTTATATATACAGCTGTGCCGGCTGGCTGATTCTTAAAGTGATTAAAGACTAAGCTTTTGGCGAGCGTTTTAGCTGCTGCTTAACAGCATCTGAAGAGTTTCTCTAAAGCTCTTTACTGAGCCAAGACTGAACCAGGAATGCGTCCAGTAGATTCTGAACAAAATTTCAAACAAATCATTTCAATTTAATATTTTGACTTTTTGCCCGATTACGAAAAAGGAGGGTTATGTTTTTGTCAGTCTATGTATGTATGGATGTTCATCTATTCACTTGTATTTCCTAAACAACATCATTACCTGGATGGGTTTGACTGTAAGTGGCATTTTTCTCGACCGTTTACGTACTTCGCAAGGCACGTTAAGCCGTTGGTGACGGTTGTTATCACTTGATTGCGGTCGTTAAGCCGTGTCAGATGCGTTGCGAATACTTGCAAATGTGTAAAGGCGCAATAAAAACCTCTTCATTCAATGCCGTTTTTTCTTTTGTGATATAGGTATCACAAGTTTTTTATTACTTATATTTCATCATCATATACGTCCCCAACGAGGGGCTCGAGCCTACCCTGAATTAAGGCGATCGGGCCTTAGTCGACAACGCGGGCCCAGTGCGGGTTGGTCGACTTCACACACAACCTTCGAGTTTCTTCGCAGGCGTGTGCAGGTTTCCTCACGATGTTTTCCTTCACCGTAAGAGCGTCGGATACACGTACATATGAAATCGAAATTCGAAAACACATTGGTACGTGGCAGGGTTCGAAACACGACCTCCCGGACAGGAGGTAGCGGCCCTTGCAATTATGACACCGACGCTCTTATATTTACTTAATGTTAAAAACACAATAAATATTTTGTCATATAAATTGTCTAAATTGTTGTTATTTTTTTTTAATAAATAACTATAAATATACTGCACCCCTTTTTCAACAATAGTTTACTTTAACAGAATGGAAAAAAAACATCACATTTATTGATTCCGTCATCATCTAAAAAGACGTAAATCCAACTTGTGGCGTAGGCAGATTTCTGTTTTTTTTTACAATTTATCCGTAACTGTATGCTTGCATATTCCGTATAAACTAACAGGAAAAAATAAGTTATAAAGAGAGCTCAGACTAGCCAATACAATATTACACAATCGCAGAGAAAGTTGTGTACTATACCTATATAGCACTCGTCTACCTACGCGTTTCTACAACCTGACCTTAGACGTAACGGAAATAGCCTCTCTATTTGTGTTCAACCGACTTTAAAAAAGAGAGGAGGTTCCCCAATTCGACTGTATGTTTTTTGTGTGTTTGATACTCGATATCTTCGCGTAATGTTAAGCGATTTGAATGATTCTTTTTTTTATTGAATGGTTTGAGCCTTGAGGTGAGACCCATTTAAATTTCATAAAAATCGGTTGAGTACTTTTTTAGGATATTAACGAAAACCGGCCAAGTGTGAGTCAGAACCCAACACAAACAAAGGGTTTTGTACCATCATACTAGATGGCGCTAGTTTCTTCACGTTTAAAAAAAATAAGTTTTTTGTATGGAGACTCCCTTATTTTTTCACTTTTTTCTAATTTTTGGTATTGTTTGTTAAAGCGGCAACATAAATAAATCATCTGTGAAAATTTCAACTGTATAGCCATCACGGTTCATAAAATACAGCCTGGTGACAGACGGACAGATAGACAGACGGACGGATACCGGAGTCTTAGTAACAGGGTCCCGTTTTTACCTTTTGGTTACGAAAAAAATAGTCACGTGACTTAAATCTAATATGGCGGACGTCCAAGATGGCGGACAGGCTATTTGAAATGCACCCCCATGATATGGGTACCTATCAAATGAAAGGGTTTGCTGTCAGGAATACGAAAAAAATGTCACGTGACTTAAATCCAACATGGCGGACATCCAAGATAACTAATTAACGTGTTTACTAAAAGCGTGTTTTTTAGTTTTTTAAACTAATTGATGATTATTGTTTTTCAGCTGATCGATTTTTATGAAGTGCCTACCTATTTTTAGTCGTAGAACAGAAGATGTTCAGTATCACGAGGAGAATCTTCAAATAATATGTCTGTCAGCACGTGCAAATAAATCAGTAAAAACATTCAAAACAATCATTTTTTAGGGTACCTTACCCAAAGGGTGACCCTATTACTAAGACTTCGCTGTCCGTCCGTCTGTCGTCTTTATTTCATAAATTATCACATTTGATGTATTTCTGTTGCCGCTATAACAAGTACTAAAAATTAGTTTTTTATGTATTTTTTATAAATTAGTTATTTTTTATTATATTTTAAAAGTGAAAGTCTCCATACAATAAACATGTTTTTTTTTAAACGTGAAGAAACTATCGCCATCTAGTATGATGGTACGGAACCCGTTGTGCGCGGTTCTGACTCGCACTTTACCGGTTTTTTGTAAGTACTCATCTCCGTCGCATTCTTCATTTTCTGAAGGTCGTGTCAGCTAGGTCGGTTTTTACGCGACTGCCCACAAAAAAGGAGTGTATTGTTTTCAGGTCTAAAGTATGTATGTATCTTTATTCCACGGTATCTTCTAAACAGCTCGATGGATTTTAGAGTGCGAGTTATCGTTAGATTCGTCTTGATCCCGTAATTGACAATGGATACATTTAACCCGACTGTCAAAAAACGAGGGGTATAATGTTTTTATGCAGTCGTGTTTTTGTAAAAATAATAAATTCAAGTATTGTTGCTGTTGGTAGGCACTTATTAGTGGTGTTCTTAATAAGTTTGCGCCAAGAGTCTCTGCCTTCCAGTCCGTCGGAGAGTAAATCCTTACTAATAATATAAATGTGAAAATGTGTTTGTTTGTTACCTTTTCACGCTTCAACTCCTGGACCAATGTTAATGAAAGTAGCCTGTGTCATGAGGAAGGACATAGGCTACTTTTTATCCCGTGAAAATAGCATAGCCCGATGCAGTTCCTTAGGGAACTGAAAATATACTCTTTTTTGGTTAATTTCTGTAACATCGCAACGGAACAATGGATTGTGTGATTTAGATATAGTTGAGGTGGTGGGAAATGACATGATTTACTCATAAGCATATCCTGACATAGTTCCCGAGGGATCAGGAGAAAATTCACGCAGGCGAAGCCGCGACCAAAAGCTAGTTAGTAAATAAACATACTTTATTGCACGCCAAAGTACAATACAGGACTTTCGCAAAGGCGAACTTATCGCTTTAAGCGATTTCTACCAGGCAACCTGCAGTAAGCGATAGAAATACATGAAGACAAGTACTGAGAGAGCGGTGGTCATGGGCAGGTTAAGTAGGTACGGCCTTATCTGTTTTGTGGTACGGCTTTGATCTGGTCTGGCCAGTGGAGCGGTGCTCCTCCTCGAGATCTTCTCCTCTCTATTCCTCCCTTAATAAGCTTTTCCAGATTATCTGGGCCTCTTCTGGCAACGTGACCGAAATTAATTAAATTAAAATTTGTCAGTACTAAAGCCATATATATATATATACTTGGTCGCAGTACGTACGTCTAGGTCTACCCCTTCCAGTATTACCATTCACACTCGCCTTACATTTTAAATATATATATATTATATATATATATATATATAATATATATATATTTAAAATGTAAGGCGAGTGTGAATGGTACATTTTAAATATATATATATTATATATATATATATATATATATATATATATATATATATATATATATATATATATATATATATATATATATATATATATATATATATATATATATATATATATATAATATATATATATATTTAAAATGTAAGGCGAGTGAGCGAGAGGAAGCGAGAGAAGTATGTCAGGATCGTAGCAAGTGGAAAAATGTGGTCTCTGCCTACCCCTCCGGGAAAGAGGCGTGATCTTATGTATGTATGTATGTATGTATGTATATATATATATATATATTTAAAAAAAGTTTTGGGTGTTTTTCTATCTATTGTTTTATTTATGTCTTTAGTGTCCGAGGAGGGTGTGTGTACCTTGATGGTAAAATGTGTGTCTCCAATCCACTTCACACTAATCAAAGGTGGTTTGAACACACTTAATTATTACCACAGGTTGGTAGGTAATGAACCTCTCAACACAGTCATGAAGGTAGAAAAACTAGAAATTCAAGGAAATAATAATAAATTCTTAATGTTCAGCTCACTAATTACAAGGCTGGAGTGACATGCGTCTTTTGTAGCTGCCAAAACTGATAAAGAAGTAGGCACTCTTCGGTCTAAGAAAAATCACAGATAAAATACTAGTTACCCAAAATGCAGACCCGTTCTACTCAAATAACTAGGCACCTACTCGTACATCCTTATCACTAATATTATAAATGTGAAAATGTGTTTGTTAGTTTATATTAAAAAAATTGAGAACGTTTGACTATATCTCACCTGAAGGTAAGTGACGATGTAGTCGAGGATGGTACACGTAAACTCTAATAATACCTAATCACTCTCGCTTTGAAGATCCCGAAATTTTAGGAGTCGGGAAACACAGACGCAACAAGGAGTCCCCACTCCATCGCTGTTTGTTGTTTGTTACCTTTTCACGCTTCAAAACCTCGACCAATCTTGATGAAATTTGGCATGCAGATAGCATGTGTCCCTGGTATGTCCTTACCAGTGAGGCTACTTTTTATCCCGCGAAAAAAGCATAGTCCGATGCAGTTCCTGAGGGAATTAAAAAAATATTTTTATTATTCATTTCTGTACGCAACGGTGTTCCATTGTTATGGATTGTTGTGATTTATTGCACAGAGATGATTGAGGAGGTGGGCAGTGCCATAATTTACTAATTAGCATATACTGACATAGTCCCGAGGGAACCGGGGAAAAGTCATTTCCACGCTTGCGCACGTCAGCGTCGCAACGGAGCAACGGATTGGAATGATTTTTTTGTACAGAATTGGTTGAGGGGATGGGAAGTGACATAGAATGCTAATCAGAATAGCTCATATAGTTTCTGGGGGATCTGGAGAAAACTCATGTCCATGCGGCTCGCGTATTACTCTACCTCAAAGATTTTCATAAAAATGTCCACGCGGGCGAAGCCGCGGGCAAAAGCTTATTAGAATTATTTAATTTTAAATGTTCGTGTCTAAAACACGTGCCTCTTGCTTGCTAGTCTTGCTACGCCTGGCATTCACAACTTTCCAAAACTGTTTGGATTTACTTTTAAATTAAATCCTACGCATGACATAAACCCAAATAGGTTAACCAGTTAGCGTTGTTTATTTATTTTATTGTCATGTTTAGCACAAGTGAAAGTGTTTTAGAGTTGAATTGAATGCATAGCTTTGAGTCCATTTGTAAATCAATGTTTTATTCTGTACATTTTAGTGTTTTAAAGCGTATTAAATAATTTAGAACGGTAAACTCCTAGGCAGTGCGCTAGCCAAGTTCACGAATTACGAACGAAGATACATAAGTTTTCTTTTTAAAATTTACTAATATATATACTTACTTTGTTCTTTAATTGCGTAGGTAGTGGTAGGTATTGTAATTATTGACAACGCTTAATACGAGGAGCGTTCAATAATTTATCTACCTAGATAAGAAAAAGACATTACAGTAAAAAGACTTTATTTTTATTTTTCAATGTAATCTCCGCTAAGCTCAATACACTTGGTGTACTTTTCTTGCAATGACTTCAAACCCTTAGCAAAAAAATCCTTTGGTTGCTCGTCAAATGAAGTGGCCACAGCTTCCTTCATCACAAGAATATCGTTGCTCTCAAAGGATTTTTTTCAAATTTCGGAATAGAAAATAACCCGACGAGGCTAGGTCAGGGCTGTAGGGTGGATGGTTGAGCTGTTGGAACCCGCATGCTCGGGATCTAGAGATCTACCTAGATAAGGATCTAGAGATCCCGAGTTATAAATAGAGTCCATACAGTGTAAACACAGATCTTCACCCACCCCTAAAATGTTTAAAGTAGAAGAATCTGCAAGCAAGGTCATGGCCACTGTTTTTTGGGATGAGGAAGGACTTTTAGTGTTGGAGTTTATGCCACATAAGACTACCTTAACGGGAGAGACCTACGCTAGTACCATAAACGCATTGCGAGATTCTTTCAAGGAGAAAAGACGCGGGAAGCTCACATCAAACATTCTGCTCCTTTACGAGTTTACGACAATGCTCCGATGCACATGTGTGCAGAAGCACAGGCCGCCATTCGAGCATGCGGGTTCCAACAGCTCAACCATCCACCCTACAGCCCTGACCTAGCCTCGTCGGGTTTACCATAGATGGTAAACCGACGTTTCATCTCCTGTCACCAGTCGTTGAAAAAAACTTCCTGGGTTGTCACCAATGAGGTCCAAGTTCTTTTGAAACATTCGCGTCGGGCGTCCTTTCGAAGTGGTGTCAGAAACCGCGGGACCCATATTGCGCTGACTCTAGACATTTGAAAATGTTCATGAATTATATTCCAAACTGTGCCTGCCGACATGTTCATTTCTTCAGCTATCCTAGAAACAGTCACTCGCCTATCTTCAAAAAAAATTAATCAATATTTTACACATTTCTGGAGTCGTTGCCGTCACGGGCCGCTGAGGGTTACCTTCTATGGACTCTCTTCCCCATTAAAACTGCTTGGTCCAAAATTTGCCTTTATATTTAGAGGGCTCAGATTCCTTTTATATTGTTGTTATGCGTTCAAATATTTCTTTTGACTTCTTTCCATCTTTAGTAAGGAACTTAATAACCGATCGCTGCTCTAAATCGAGCAATTTTTACTAGACTCAGATATCGATGCACTTGCCGTGCTCCAACTCTGAAAATATTAATCGCACTGAATTCGAATTTCGAACACGTCACACAAAGAAACAAAGCTACACGCATGAACATGTCTCGACTTGTTCAGCAGTGCACTTTAGCCTTTGTTAGATATATTATTGAACGCTCCTGTATGATAAAAACACCCGACTTAAAATGCAACTATACTTTTTTGTTTTTGTTAATTAGCATGAAAATACTGAACCCATTTTGATAAAATTAACATGAGACCGCCCTGAAATTAAAAAAATCATTATAATTTACCACTCTAATAACGTTAAAAACCGCGTTCAATCGCAACAACCAAGTACAGATATCTACGTTTTTGTTTTTGACAATATTCTAAAAAGTACTTAATCGATTTTAATAAAAAAAAATATAAAACCATCCTGAAAAAAATACCTGTTGATTGAAAAAAGAATCGTCAAAATCGGTCTACAATCATCGAAGAAATCGCGTAACATACATACTGAAAAGAAAAAAAGGAATCCTTACAGAATCACTTCTTTTTCCGTCTTTCTGTCTGTCTTTAACAGGTCTTAATGACCCCTTTCCATTTTTGTCACGCATTCTTGGTATTCGCAAGTAAATCAAAACCTATTCCCGTTGACCTAGAAGCATGAAATTTGGCAAAAACCAAGAACTCACAGCACAAGTAAACGGAAAAATTTAAAATTGTAAATTTGTAGAGAATTTACCGTGACGTATATCGATGATGGGAGAACATTTTTTCAACTACAAAGTTAAGTTTGTCTTTCCATCCGGTTGTGGTACAACTCGTTAATGTTTTTAGGGTCCCGTATTCAAATGTGTTTTGTTACGGAACCCTCTGCGCTAGTCAGACTCGCACTTGGCGGTTTTTTTGAAATAATAACCAATGTTTTTAGCATCTAATCATACCGGGTAATAAGTATTAAGGTAATTAATATATTAAGTTTCACGCAATTAAATATAAATTGCTCCAAGGGCAGTGCGTATGCAGTAAACTTATGTTCTTAGCACTTATTGCCGTAACAGGATTTATAGGTACAATTTGGTTTATAGATTTATATTTATCGTACAATTTATAATTAGATAAATGACTTTAGTACGTACAACTACATAATATCGTACATATTGACTCTTAACCTCTTGTGAAGCTCGGCAAATAACTAAGAATTATAAATTACCTTTGCTATAAATATATAGATCTTTTTTTTTACTGTTTTATTTGGTCCAGACCTTTGGTACCAACAACAAACGACTTTAACTTACTTTACTCAATACAACGTTCACAAACTTACTGATAAACAAAATTATCATTATGTATTTTTCTTGCTTCTTTCCTTAATTATCATAATATAAGCTAGTGGAACTGGGTAGAGTATAAAAAAACCGCCCAAGTGCGAGTCCGGCTTGCGCACCGTGGGTTCCGTAACACCACACCTTTGAATAAAGAAGCTTAAAAAATCAACAGATACTTATTCATTTCAATCAAAAGACGTCAGTGTGAGCGATAGGAAAATTGGTTTTATTTCATACAGTTTGGGATCATTAGCGTGAGTCCGAGTCAACTTGCCCTGTTTTTATTATTTATTTAATCTTTTTTTTTTATTTTGCACTATACAGGGTGTAACAAAAATTGTGTAGGACCCGCTCACCGGGGGTTCTTTTTATCATATCAGACAAATTTGCCCAAGGAACACATAGGCAATTCTCAAAACCAAATTTGGTCCCACCATTCAAAATATGCATACAATTGTTCAAGCAGCTGATCGATTTGTATGAAAGTCATAAAACAAAAATTGTTCAGTATAATAAACAAGCAAAAACCCCAGTTAACGGGACTTACACAAATTTTGTTACAGCCTTTACAATCAATCATACCAAGTTAGAGGTATTTATTAATAACTGTTTTTTTGCGCTAGAGCAAAAACAAAAATCTTAAAAACACTTTATATTTTTTTCTTTTTTTATGTTATGACACAGATTACTAAATAGTTACTTCGGTTATGATTTGTCTGTTAATTCGGCAAAGGAAAAACCTTATCTGTGTTAATTTTCACTGACCGCTTTTTTTATTTACAATAGGGATGACGAATGTTAGTCATCTGATTAACTTTTTATCATCTGTCAAAAACGACATTTTGTTTTAAAAATGTTTGAAATACCTAGGCGTGACGTCATACTTTTGCAGCGTCATTTATGTACTCATTTTGTGATTTTGATGAATTAAAAATCGAAAACTTGATGGAAAACAAAACGAGTAAAGTTTTCCGAAGTTTAAGTAGGAGGGCAATTTAGTGATCAAGAGTTCATAATTTATTTCTGATGCTGTCGTCATCCCTATTGGTACCGTACTCGTAGGTATAGGTAGGACAGATGAAAGTACCTATTAGGTACCTACCTAATACGAGTATAGGGTCCCGTTATTACCCTTTGGGTTCGGAACCCTAAAACCGTCACCTAAAACACCGCCCACACTACTAATCATCGCAGCAGGGTATCACTCAGCTAGATGGCGATCGTTATTTTTGTCGACGGAAATCTCGATTCATAGTTATTTGAAATTAGCCAGAAACCCCTAAGCTCCGCTAATGAAACTCAAATAGCTGATAGTTTTATTTGCGCATTGACTTGAACAACTTTATCCAATAAACAAATAGTTAAATCTCAAAAAAAATGATCAAATAGCTGATAGTATGTGAAGATTCCAATCTATTTGCGAATTAACTTGAACAACTTTATCCAATGAACAAATAGTAATTCTCAAATAAATTGTTCAAATAGCTGATAGTTTGTTAAGAGTTCAATTTATTTGCAAATTGACTATAGGTTACGAAGTAACTAGTATCTCATCTGTGATTACGAAGTAACTAGTATCTCATCTGTGCTATAGGTTCCTCTTTAGGGAAAGTTGTCCGTTTCCGAGTACCATTGCAGCGTTAGCAGACATATTATATTGAGAACATCTTCGTATCAGCTAAAAGTAAATTCTACTGGGAAAGATCCCAGGTCTTTCCATAGTAACAATACCAGTTGTAGCAAAACCAGGAGGTCGCGGGTTCTATTCTCGGTGGGGTCAACTTGTAAAACTCGGTTGTCTTTTTCTAAGCGCGCCTGGCTAGCTACCACCATCTTATCCAAGTCTTGCCGCCAAACATCATTGTTAACAACATTGATGTGTTCTGGCTTGAAGTTAAGATAGCCAGTTCTCCATTGCGTAGCCCGTAGCATCTTGGTAAGCCCGCTTCCATCTTCGGCATCATCGTCACTTAGCATCAGGTGAGATGATGCCAAGGGCTTACCTTTGTGAATAATAAAAACATTTTGATGTACTTGTTTATTAGATAATACTCGTATCTCATCACCGGCACGACCTCACAATGTCATTCTGTCTGACCTCGAAGGCCCATCTACAGAAGCGTCCGGTAATTCATGCTAGTCTCGCAGAATGACGCATCATCATCACGCGTAGCTCTGCAGATTCCAAGGTGATCTGGACTTATTCTTATTAATTATCCTTATTATATTCTTTTTTCCAAGAATTGTTTTTATTTGCCAACATTTATTCACTCGCTAGAGATAAGGAAAAATGTTTTGGACACTTATAGTTTTTTTTGCTATCTATATAGGTATGTAATTTTAAACTTCGTAAAATGTATGTTGCCTAGGTACTTCTAGCTTCTATTTTTTTTTTCATGAAGTGTTTATTTGCCAACATATATTCAGTCGCTAGAGATACGGAAAGATGTTTTGGAAACTTGTAGTTTTTTTGCTATCTAGGTATGTCATTTTGCACTTCGTAGGAA
Organism: Coleophora flavipennella; assembly: GCA_947284805.1. Classification (NCBI taxonomy): domain Eukaryota; kingdom Metazoa; phylum Arthropoda; class Insecta; order Lepidoptera; family Coleophoridae; genus Coleophora; species Coleophora flavipennella. The sequence goes on along the minus strand of OX369285.1, from coordinate 1,766,129 downwards.
TCGTAGGTACGTACTGCTACTTCTTTAGACGAGTTAGAACATCTAATTCTTTAGACAAGTTAGTAAATATTGAAAAAATATAAAAAAATCCTAAAAAAATCTTTGAAAATTACCTATGTATATAACTTGTTGGCAGAAAATAAAACAAATACATAATAGGGATTTTGACTGTTAGTCATTTGAGATACTTTTTATCATCTGTAAAAACAAAATTATGTTCTTAAAAAAATCATTAAATTGGAATACCTGTGACGTCATAGTTTTTCAGCGTCATTGATGTAGGTACTAATTTGTGATTTTGTTTAGGTAATTAAAAATTAGACACAATGCAAAACAAAATGATAAGGATTTTTTTTACAGTTTTAATGCAGTCAACATAGCTAATTTTTCGGAAATACGAGTACCTAGATAACGTTTAGTAAGACTGATTGTTTTGCTACTACCTCACTACACTCGAGAGCGATGAATCCGGGTCACTTAAAGAATCCTAAAAATCTCGGAAACTAAGAAGGCTAGCTTCATGAAATAAATTGTGTTTAATAGACACTTTAATACCCCTTAAATGAAAGTAATAAAATTTACGAGTCACTACATTTTACTTACAAAAAATTACATAAATAAAAAAAAAAACTGCTGATCTCGCCCTAAAACAAAAATAGGAAACATGACATTTTTGAACAACACTACGATTTACTTGAATTTTAATACTTCGTATTGCCTCCTCGTGCTTCCATCACTGTGTTTACGCGGTTTGGCATGCTGTACGAGTCACCAAGTTCCTTATACGATTTTGGGGAATATTCTCCCATTCCTCTGTGAGAGCAATTTTGAGCTCACGAAGCGTGATTGGGGGAGGGCTTCTTTGTTTTACGCATCTCCCTAGCTCGTCCCAAGCATGCTCGATCGGGTTGATATCCGGGCTGCGTGCGGCCACTCCATACGAGTAATGTTCATCTCTTGAAGGTAGTCATTCACAATCCAACCCGTATGAGGCCGGGCATTGTCATGCATAAAAATAACATCCTCACCCAAATTGACCATAAATGGACCAACGTGTTCATTGAGAATTTCTTCCACATATCTTTCGCTAGTTAAAGAGCCGTTTTCTATGAACACCAGTTCTGTGCGACTCTCAGATGAAATTACGGCCCACACATGTACAGACCCACCACCGTAGGCTACTTTTTCTTCGATGCATGCTTGCTGGAATCTTTCCCCTGGTCTTTTATACACTCTGTGTCTTCCATCGTGCTTGTAGAGCATAAATTTTGATTCGTCGGAGAACATTACTTTTGACCAATCTCCAATACTCCAATTTAAGTGGTTCTGGGCATATCTTAGTCTTGAAATACGATGCCCACGCTCCAGTTTAGGGCCGTTTGCAGGTCTAAGTGGTTTCAAGTTAGCTTCAGCAAGTCGTCGCCTTACTGTCCATGCGCTTAGGTTACTTCCTCCGAGGCGTCGAAACTGATTTGTAAGTTCAGTTCCTGTGAGAAAGCGATTACGAAGCATTGTGTTCACCAAGTATCGATCTTCTCGTGCTGTGCTACACCTGGTTCTGCCTGTTCCTGGTGTGCGTAGGTTAGAGCCAGTTTCCTCGTAACGTTGGAGAACTCTTTGTACTGTTGAGAGCGACACACCGACAGTCGTGGCTGTATCGCGCTGACCCCGGCCGTTTTCCAGCATTGTGAGTATTCTGGTGCATTCTTCAGGTGTAAGCGACATGGTTACTGCTTGAATAATAAATATTGAACACTATCAACATGGTTTATGTACCCACTTAAATGACAGATTAGAAACAAAAGCAAGCAATGACTTCATTTAAGGAGTATTAAATTGTCTTAATAGCAATGACTTATATATTACTGTGCTTAATAGACAATTTATTTCATTAAGCTAGCCTTCTTAGTTTCCGAGATTTTTAGGATTCTTTAAGTGACCCGGATTCATCGCTCTCGAGTGTAATTTAAGACTATTTTGGTTTGGATGGTTTATCACTATAGCGATAAAAAGCTCAAGCAAAGTATACAGGGTGACTGGTAAGTAGTGCAAATACTTTTAAGGGGATACATCTAATTTGCAACAGAAAAAGTCATACTAACTGAGGGTCGGAAATCAATGGTTTTCGAGTTAAAGCCCATTTCATTTTTAAATACAGTATGGACACTACTGATACAGATTGGTTCTCGAACGTGTGGGATTTCGCCGTGATTTTGTTTGCATAGTCATTTGTTTTTAGAAATGTCATTTCACGACCATTTGTATGCAGTGTCCGGGGTGTGGCTCAAGTGTAGTCTTCGAGGGAACGAAACATCTATATTAAAAGCCTGCAAGTTAAGTTTGACCCACTTCCCGGTTTCTGATTGAGCTGAAATTTTGCATGCATATGTATATCGCGTGACAACGCAATATTAAAAGCTTGTACCTAAAAGTTTTTAGGTTTTTCGAAAATTATTTGCTGCTGATTTTCAACCAACCTCAAAAAAGGAGGAGGTTCTCAGTTCGACTGTGTTTTTCTTTGTGTTTATGCGATTTCTTCACCGATGGATGAACTGATTTTGACGATTCTCTTTTTAATCGATAGGTGTTGCCTTCAGTGTGCTTCCACATAAATTTAATCAAAATCGGTTAATTACTTTACTACAAAAAAAATAAGCAATTGAATTCGGTTTTTGTGGTCAATTAAATTTCCTATGCCTTTGATTTTTATTACGTTGAATCTATTATTCTAGTCTCCAAGTGCAAATTCTTTGAAGCAGCGCATCAGTTAACAAAGATTAGATTTCTCAGCAATGCGAGATGATTGAATCATTGTTTGTATAATCACGTCATTCAGAAAACAATACAGTGGGCTGATAATTATTGTGATAACTGATAGTTATGCTGCACCGCGCCCGCCGCCGCCACGCTACCCATTGTTTCCATGTGTTATCGGCAGATTTTATTTGTCGATTCGAACCTGAGAAAGGTATTTTTTTAAACTTTTGTCAGAAAAAGAGATTTTGTTTAAGTAAAAGAGTAAATTAAGAAAGTAATACAGTTATCTGTAAATAAAAAAAAACAATTTGTTTTTTACCCAAAACCCCAAAGGTAGTGATTTCACATGCAATTGAGCAACTTTTGTTCTACAATTTTGTAGAAATCGTAAATAAAACTTACTAAGCTCATCTCAGCTAAAATATTTGTATGAAAAGTTAATTTTTAGGATTCCGCAGTCAACAAGGAGCCCTTGTAGTTTCGCCATGTCCGTCCATTTGTCCGTCTGTCCGCGGCTTAGCTCAGGGACTAATAGTACTAAAAAGCTATAATTTGGCGTGGGTATGCATATTAAACACGTCGACAAACTGGTACAATAAAATTTTGAAGAAAAAAAAATTGGGTACCTGCCCTATATTTTGTTAAAATTAAAGAGGGGGTGATTTTTTTTTTCGGTGACGATGATGTACACTATCGTGTGGGGTATCGTTTAATAGGTCTTTCAAAACTATTGAGGGTATGCTAAAACCATTTTTCGATTGGGATTGGTTTGCGAAATATTGAGCTTCAAAGTGATAATTTTTGTTAGAGTCTAGTGTCCGCCATACCAGCTAAACCGCTATTTCAGGACATCTGAAAAAAAATTAAATAGTAAGACGAATAATTAATTTAAAAGGAAAACTATCACAGCTAAGTAGGCTTTCTTAGTTTAGGAGTTCGACCAACCTACTCAGTTGCAGTGCAGTTGGATTTGTAAAAAAGTTCATATTTTCCATACAAAATGTTCTCTTACCAACTGCAAATATAATTTTGTTTTTTAAATCAATCAATCAATCAAATATGCTTAACTGTACAATAAAAAAAATAAGAATAGAGAATATTACAGAATACACAGTAAAAATTATAATAATATACATTTATTTTTTGAAAAGACTACGGAACCCTACTTTACGTGAGTCTGACTCGTACTTGGCCGGTTTTTTTGTTTTGTCTTAGAATAAAAATAATGTACATAGATATTTGAGGCAACTAAAACTAAGACAAAAATATCAAAATACCAGTCGGCGCCTCTTGTACGCTAAGCCAACGCGCGGTGGAAGACCACACCACTTCTCCCTGGCGAAATTTTTATAAATTCGACTATCACATTTCACCAGCAATTGTTCAGTATTGTAACGTTATTATATTCCGAAATTAACGCAAACATGGATAGTTTTAAACCGATTTGTATAATTTAGGAATCTTCAAATCGAGAGTGAATAGGCACTATTTGAGCTTGCGTGTGACATCCTTGGCTGCATCGGCTTTTAACATCAGGTGAGGTGCAGCCAAACGCACTCAAATAAAAAAAAAGACTTCCAAAAAGGCGGAGGTTCTCAATACGACTGTATTTTCTATTAGTATGTTTGTTACGCGATATTTTCGCTGATTGTGAACTGATTTTCATGATTCTTTTTTATTCGATAGGGTATTCCCCCGAGTTGGTCCCATATAACTTTTATCAAAATCGGTGAATCACTTTATTAAAAAATAAACAAAAACCAAAATTGTTTGTAAATGTGTATAGCGTCATACATAACGCTCGTTTAAACGCTCTTTCTAGTAAGGTGTAACGACGGCAAACTTCGTTGGTTTTTGTTTTTATTCCATTTTCAATAAAAGAATCGATGTGGGTAGACTAGTATCTCATCTGTGGTAGAAGTCAAAGCTACTAACTATCGCTAGTTTTTCGTGATTTTGATAATTTTTAGAGGTCACGTGCGGGGTCCACCTTGGGCGAAATACAGGGCAGATCCAATTAGGGACCTATATATTTTTGTGTTGTCACTGAATACGTTTAATAATAGGCGGTATAATTACCTATACTTAATTATTATATCTGCTATAGTTTAGCCAAAGTATTTATATTAGTACTAACGTAGTTTAGCGTACCACAGTATTACAATATTGCGGCTTACAGTAGCGCAACGAATGTACTTACGCAGAGCAACGGAAGGGTACTTGCGGGGCAGCCAGCGGGTGGCGAGGCACAGCCTGGCTAACTCCGCGAGTTTGCCAGGCTGAGTACAGGCTAGTATGTGCTAGTACCTACGCCGGTGGCGCATCGTGCGACATCAAAGGCGTAGCGCTACTGTAAAACATATCGTAATACTGTGGCCGTACGAAGTCCTCGAAAGTACACGTTTTTGGTAACGCTATTTTTCTGGAAAGTCGGCCGGGATGACGGGGAAAACGCTCATCGAATTCACTTCAAAATGGCTTTGTTCCGTTTTTCAGATAATTCACATAAACGAATACAGATCAAACAACAGTTGATATTGCCATCACGCCTACTCGTAACGGCTACCATAGTAACGAGGTAGGTAAAAATATTAAAACAAAACAGAATTTAATGGCATGAAAACGCTAGCCTTTACACGAATTTGAGTTTTTCCCTATTTTAGGATATTTAGCTGGATTGACTTTGTTATTTTTTCAGATATCAGGAAAGTATAAAACACCATTAATTACGCTCGGAAACTATTAAAATTTAATGAACAAGTACTTATCTAATTTTAGGGTTAAAATGGTAATTCCCGGCGGGTTCTAACTTTGGAAGACTGGTTTTGGTTGGTGGAACGGCATTTTCTAGACCTGCCTGGCTAGCGACCACCATCTTATCTACTCGTAAATCTTGCCGACAAACAATAATTCTAACAGCATTGATGTGCTTCGGCTTCAAGATAATACATATATCCAGTTCTCCATTGCGTTGGGGAATCTTGGTAAGCCCGCTTTCATCTTCGGCATCATCGTCACTTACCATCAGGTGAAATGATACCAAGGGCTTAAAAATTATGAATAAAAAAAATCAACTAAGTTTTTTAACCACGTGGACATAGTTTTTATACTCGCGAGCAAGCGTGGATATGAGTGTTCACCAGATAACAGGGAACTATATCGGGCTATGCTAATTAGTAGTGCCTTTGTCACTTCCCACCTCCTCAATTATCTCTGTGCAAAAAATCACATCAATCTATTGCTCCGCTGTGACGCGAGGGAAATGAACCAAGAGTTTTTCTTTAGTTCCCCTATAGCACAGTATTACAATATAGCGGTTTACAAGTAGTGCAACGAACGTACTTACGCAGAGCAACGGAAGGGTACTTGCGGGGCAGCGGGCGGCGGGGCACAGCCTGGCAAACTCCGCGAGTTTGCCAGGCGGGCTACAGGCTACGTGCGACATCAAAGGCGTTGCGCTACTGTAAGCCGTATTATAGTAATACTATGCCTATAGTAACTGAGCCGGATCATGCAAACTTTGCAGGATAAAAAGTACTTAGCTTATATGTCACTTCCCACTCCTTTAACTACTTTTTTTTTAAATTGAATTCAATTTCCTTCACAATTGTGAAGGAAGGACAAACAAACAATTACACTTTCACACAGGATTTAGAATTTCGATTTCTATGAAATATATTTTTATTTTGACACTGAAGTTAAATTAGTATCCTCTGGTGTAATAGGTAGTTTGTTTTACATGTTTAAACTAACGCCGTAACGCGTAAGTAGTATATAATTAACGTTTTTTTTTTTTTTTATTCACAATTGGTAAACCCTTGACAACATCTTATAGCCAATTTGACCTAAATACGAACTCACATTTATAGTGCGAAAGTATACTTATAAAAATGTTGGTATAACACATACATTTCTCAATATTACTTAGGGCTATTCTAAGATTTTTAATATAAAACATGTTTTTTTAAAAATTATATCATCCATCACATTATCTCATATACGTCTCCGCCTACCTTGAATTAGGGCGATCGGGCCTCAGTCGACCGCGCGTGCTCAATGCGGGTTGGTCGACTTCACACACAACCTTCGAGTTTCTTCGCAGGCATATGCAGGTTTCCTCACGATGTTTTCCTTCATCTTATAAGAGCGTCGAATAAATGTACGTGGCAGGATCGAACCACGACCTCCCGGACAGGAGGTAGCGGCCCTAGCCATTACGCCACCGACGCTGTAAAAAAAACTATATTCCAATTAAAAACCCGATTGCATAAAAACTTAACTCCTCCTTTTTCCAGTCGGGTAACCATGTATCCTATGTCACTCACGGGATCAAGACGAATCTAACGACACCTCCACTCCAAAATCCATCAAGTCGTTTGGGCTACAAAGCGTGCCAAAGATATAAACATACATACACTCGAAAAATGTAACCCTCCTTCTGGCGAAGTAGGGTAAAAAGCTGTAAAAATAGTTTTGGACAAGTGTGGAGTAAAACCTTTAAAATGGACAGTTCCTATTTATAATAATCGATGGTTTTTGTTCTAACGCATAGACAATGAAAATTGAGTTTTTTCATAGAAGAATGGTAAGATACCACTGAACAATATGTTTTATAAAATTAGTAGGACAGTCATTTTTCATGTGTTTGTAAAAAACACCACTCTCTCTCTCTCTCTCTTATCGCCGTGCTATCCAAGGGATAGACGGCGGTTGCCTGGTGTTGCACTTAGCATCACCCGCAGTCACGTCTAGGGCATTCAGATTTACACCTACGGACGTGTGCAATGCGACCTTCATATACATCTGGAATCAGATGTGCAGGTTTCATCGGTATGTATATGTATACGTAAGTTTTGAAAAACTCAAGTCGCTACCGTTTGAGCCACCGACGCTCACTTAAAACATAATCACAGATTACTAAATAGTTACAGATTACTAAATAGTTACTTCGTAACAGATACATCACTCCCATACAAAAGCTTAAATACCTACGCTATATTAGCCTACAAAATCCTAATAATAATACCAGCTGTTTGCAGCGAGAAGAAATGTGCCATAACTACGCATAAAGAGAGTTGAGATTGTTTTGTCCGCCGCGCAACCCACGTGCTAGCGCGTCATCGGGCGAATGTGCTAGGGTTGTACCTATGATGATTTTGGTAATGAAACTAATGTTGTAGAAAATCAATTATTTTATATTTGTCGATCATATATGTTTGAGTTTAATAAAATGATAGATGCATTTTTTCCCTTCCCTGAATTCCCGATTAATAAATTTTAATGTCGAAAATATTCGAAACCTCGTAAATAATTTTAACAAATAATCAAAAGGGAAACAGGAGCAAAGCGGAGAAAAATCAATCAAAGTTGGCTTTTTCCTTGAGTTGATGAAGAATTTCATACCTACTATTCATACAAAAACATTCCCCATGCCACAGAGGGCCTCATTGTGAGCTTGAATTATTGTTATTTTAAGTGAAAGCTAGGTAAATACGTAACGAAAATAGTTTTTCTGTTACTATCTACAAGTCATAACAAAAAAAGGCTTGTGAATGCAAGCTATAGTTTATGAAGTACTCGTAACTATTTAGTAATCTGTGCTAAGTACTTGAGATTTTTTTCGTTTACATTCATCCTGGTAATAAAAGTCGGCGGCGCGCGCGGGGGGGCGGGGCTTGATGGAGTTATTTCGATGACGTAATGGTACTTGACAAGTTAAACCTTAGATTTTGGTTTTAAGCGGTTTATTTACAGCTATAGAAGTGCCCCCCAGCTACCGAGTGGCCGGCGCATTAGTACTTCTATTCTATGACATACCTACCTAAATCACGACGACGACGCTAGGTACCTACTATGTTCTGACATTAAGTAGGTAACTGTTAATTATATTTAAAAAAACACATAAATAATACCTGAAATCCTTAATTTACGACGATTAACATAGTAGGTAGTGTGACAAAAATATGGGAACTGGGGATAAAAACCCTTACGGAGTTTGCCACATATGATACGTAAGATTTAGAGGTTCGGGCCTAAACGGAGTTTTAAGGAAAAAAAGGTTATGGGGTAAATTAGAATATATGTATTTTCATGATTATTTTAAAAGTAAGGAACAATAAACAATAGGAGTATAAAAAAGGTGCGATTTCATTGGTTGACCGTGTAGACAATTAAAAAAAAACCATGACCTAATATATTTATGGAGAATTTACGGAAATAAATTTAAGGTTACAATTTTATTTGTATATAAAATGGTTATTTTATAGTATGCCGGCAGGCAACGATCGTCACCGTCCCTTTGGTACTTAAATAAGTTACTAAGTTTAAAATTTCAGTTTGATCTGAATTACCCTATCTTTTAACAAAATATGTATCAGATACAAAACACATCTTAAAATTTAAAATAAATAACTAAAGGTTAGAAACTGGAAACAGGAAATCTTCTAGGTCGGCAGAAAGGTCAGAGAGTCAGAAAGTCGCTTGGGATAAAAGATAAATAAATTCACTTCCCTTATGGCGAGCAGCTGGGCGGGCAGTAGAAAGGACTGGCTGGTGATCAGCACTGCTCCGTCCCAGGATTAATCCTTTATCAGGTAAAACTTCGGGGACGTCAAACCTCGCAGGGGCTGGATGAAACCCTACGGAGATATAAAAATGTAGTCCGCCGCAGTACCAAAAATACACGCAAAGCGGTTTCCTTATACAAATTACTTACCACAGAATAAAATGGTGGGCCTCAACAACAACTTATAACACAATTTGTACAAAAAATTTAAATACACATCAGTTTCGACGGGACCACGATCAACCTTTGTTTTTCTCTTGTCAAAAAATAACAACTATTTTCAAATTCAAATACCATAGAGCAACGACATCAAAAAAGAATTTAATTATGAAACGCGACAAAAGAGAACGGCTCGAAACGATAGTTAGCGTTTCAAAATACCCACAAACTCACAAAAAAAAGGCGAGAAGTCCAAAAAATTTTGAAATTTGGACAACCCTATAGACGTTGGACAGCCCTGAAGAAGAAAAAAATAAAAACTCTCTAAGTAACTAGTTAACTACGAACGTTTACTTGAAGCTGGTAGAAGTTGACATTTATACACGAACGTACACATACAAACGGCAAAAACTCCATCTAAAAGTGAACAGACTCAATAACCCCAACAACACACTAGCGTTAAAGGATCGCTGTGTATTGAGCCTAAAACTAGTCACTTAAGAAAACAGGAGAAATCAAACAACTACTAAAACATTAAAGACAAATAGGGTTGACAAAAACTGAAAAAAACTTGCAAAACATTGTCGGTTACCCCAGCAAAATGTGGACAAAAACGGTAAAGGCGGATGCGTGAAAATCCGACTCACGGATAAAATTAACACCGGAAGTCTGAAACGCGATACGCAAGAGTCTAAAGGGACAACTCTACCGAAAAATAGGCCATTTGAGGTAAGACAAGGGCAAGATTAATGAAAGAAGTTTTAAAAATGGAAAATTGTTATAAGACCTCAAGAAATCTAAACAATACTGCGGAATACAGGAACGTTGTCACATAAAAGTGAACAGGGTACGCCAAAAATTTAAGGAGTACCTCGCAAAGCAACGCGTAAAAATATTCCAAACAGTAACCCTTAAAGATTTTTCCCTTAAAACAACGTTAAATAATCGTGAACTAAAAGTAAGTCTGTCCCGACTTTCGATTGAAAGAAATCTAGAGTCTGGCCATTGACTACTTAAATTAAAAATTCTCTTGGAATCGTAAGGGAATACACAGGCAAAAACAACTCAACAACACGTAAGCAATTATCCGAAAGAGGTATAATGCCAATAAGCCGGGAAAAAACGACCCGTGTTAAGAGAAGCAAAAAAATACCGTGCATACAAACAAAAAAACCTTATGTTTCAAAGAAAACTGCACGATTAAATTAAGTAAGGGTCTTGAGGTATTAAAACTTGAACCATAATATCCGGAAAACGGATACACCCACGAACGACAAAAAAACGGGTTCGTTAGGGAAAGATTAAAGGTAGAAAAGGGGATAAAACATTAGTTCGGGTGCCATTAATATGTGACAAAAATATGGGAACTGGGGATAAAAACCCTTACGGAGTTTGCCACATATGATACGTAAGATTTAGAGGTTCGGGCCTAAACGGAGTTTTAAGGAAAAAAAGGTTATGGGGTAAATTAGAATATATGTATTTTCATGATTATTTTAAAAGTAAGGAACAATAAACAATAGGAGTATAAAAAAGGTGCGATTTCATTGGTTGACCGTGTAGACAATTAAAAAAAAAACCATGACCTAATATATTTATGGAGAATTTACGGAAATAAATTTAAGGTTACAATTTTATTTGTATATAAAATGGTTATTTTATAGTATGCCGGCAGGCAACGATCGTCACCGTCCCTTTGGTACTTAAATAAGTTACTAAGTTTAAAATTTCAGTTTGATCTGAATTACCCTATCTTTTAACAAAATATGTATCAGATACAAAACACATCTTAAAATTTAAAATAAATAACTAAAGGTTAGAAACTGGAAACAGGAAATCTTCTAGGTCGGCAGAAAGGTCAGAGAGTCAGAAAGTCGCTTGGGATAAAAGATAAATAAATTCACTTCCCTTATGGCGAGCAGCTGGGCGGGCAGTAGAAAGGACTGGCTGGTGATCAGCACTGCTCCGTCCCAGGATTAATCCTTTATCAGGTAAAACTTCGGGGACGTCAAACCTCGCAGGGGCTGGATGAAACCCTACGGAGATATAAAAATGTAGTCCGCCGCAGTACCAAAAATACACGCAAAGCGGTTTCCTTATACAAATTACTTACCACAGAATAAAATGGTGGGCCTCAACAACAACTTATAACACAATTTGTACAAAAAATTTAAATACACATCAGTTTCGACGGGACCACGATCAACCTTTGTTTTTCTCTTGTCAAAAAATAACAACTATTTTCAAATTCAAATACCATAGAGCAACGACATCAAAAAAGAATTTAATTATGAAACGCGACAAAAGAGAACGGCTCGAAACGATAGTTAGCGTTTCAGTAGCTACCCACCATTGCTCTAAGTTTAAGGAATAAATGATTATAATTTGTAAAGGAATGAGAAAAGGGACAGCGTAAATATCGTCGGTGGCTCAACCGGTAACGACTCGGTCCATCTAACCAGAGGTACCGGGTTCAAATCTGGACGGCCAATGTACCAATGAGTTTTTCAAAAACTTACGTACATACTTACCGATTGCTTTAACGGTGAAGGAAAAACATCGTGAGGAAACCTGCACACGCCTGCGAAGAAACTCGAAGGTTGTGTGTGAAGTCGACCAACCCGCACTGGGCCCGCGTGGTCGACTAAGGCCTAATCGCCCTGATTCAGGGTAGGTTCGAGCCCCTCGGTGGGGACGTATATGAGCTGTAATGATGAGAAAAGGGAATTCGAAAAAAACAAAAGATTTAAAATACTATTAACTTAGGTACCTTTGTTCGTCTCTCGACAATGAAAAAAATGACAAATTTTCATTTGTCTTTTGACTGCACAATAATTGCGTAGTTTCGGCATTTCGATAGTCAGAGCGGTAAATGTGACGTGCGAGCACTCAGGCGGGCGAGCGTCAACCTACTGTCCGTTGTATCGTCTCCGATACGCTTAGCGGTAGGCATAAAACGTGTGGCCTTGAGCAAGTGACGGACGCCTGACATAATTACAAAAAGCTATTTCTCAAATATGAAAAAAAAACGGTTTTCGATACAAATATGCCGATTTGATTGATAACTTGTCATGTACCGAGGGTTAAAAATTATTTTTCTGATTTGACATATAGTTTCTTTGGGAAAGTTTTTTGTAATCACGAGCACATTCATATCCTTTGCTATCAAGAACTAATTAAAAGTCACCCTGTATACAGCCTGGTGACAGACGGACAGACAGACAGACGGACGTACAGCGGAGTCTTAGTAATATAGGGTCCCATTTTTACTGTTTGGGTACAGAACCCTAATAAATATTATGTTGAACAGTGTAGTTCATTTAAAGCGTATCCTATAATAAACCAAGCAATGTAGCAAAAGCATTTTAAGGCTTTAAGATGCCTCAATCCGAGCAGGTTGAAACGTGTTAAAATATTATCGAACGTAAGTCTATTCACTTAAGTTCAAATCAATGCGGGCTTCAGCGCGGCTGTTACGTTGAAACCAAACGCCCAATTCTCGATTTTTACATGTTTTTATTACTTTTCTTTACTTTCAAATAACTTTAAAAAATGTGTTCAATTAAAATGAAAGGTCTTAAAGTCACGGATTTTTGTGTGTAACGAACACAATTCAACATTAACTATTTATATTCGAGAAATTTTGCAATTAATGCTAAAACAGGGTCTACGGTATTTTTTTTTACATCAAAAGCGATAATATTTTTAAAATTGAATTCAATTAAATCGAGTTTTCATTACTTTAAGTGTACTATATATTTTTTCCATAGTGATAGCTTTACACAGTCTTTCAATAATTTGAAATGAATATTGTCATTTGGGATATCTTAAAGTCTTAAGCGCTTAGAGATAGGTTCTTTGTATAGCACAAAACTCTCACTATGTCCTCAGAGCAACTTGGTAGGTATATGTTACGACGATGTCGATACAGCATACATAAAAGTACATACAAAGAAGTCCTTTATACAGTGACCTAAATTAACAAATGGTTGGGAATTAAATGCACTACTAAGTAACGTAGCTACTATTAGAAGCACACACTTTGAAGGCAAAAGTAAACAATCATTGTTGCGAAGGAATTTAGTAACGTGATAGAACCGATAAATAAGTAAAAATAGATCTAGGGCATGGTCTAGGGTACCTCTTGTTTAGTCTATGCCAGTCAGACTCAATATAATGGGCTAAATACATAGTTTTTCTCCGAAAGCGAAGTGAAAATAAATTTTGAAAACCTTAAATCTTTTTGGTACAAGGTTTTAATATTGCAATGTCACGCGCTATATGTATATGCATGCAAAATTTCAGCTCAATCGGAAACCGGGAAGTGAGTCAAATGTAACTTGCAAGATTTCATTACAGACTCGGGGACTGGTGAAGTTAAATAAAATCGTATAAAATTATAAAAGAACCACGGATTAAAAGCCGCGGTTTTCACGGTAATAGTCAACACGGTCGTCGGACGTAATGTACTCTGTCGGCCCCTAAGATGGTACTCGCTTTGATAGATAATCAAAGGATACTCGCATTGTGAAAACCGCTTGTATCCTAGCTCACACGGACGATATTGTTATATACTTAGTTATACGCAACCAGGCGATATATGTGCCCATTTTGCGTGGTTCGACGGCATCACTGCCAGCCCAGGCAAGTCCAACAGTCTCCGTAGGTTGCCGACGATTTCCTGGAGCCATCTCGGGTCACCGAGGTGCACGCACGATCCTGTACTGTGCTAGTTCCTTGCAATCCAGTAGGATGTGGGCAGAAGTAAATAATCAAAGGGTACTCGGATCGTAAAAGCCGTGTACATCCAAGTGTATCCTAGCTCACAAGGACGATTGTTATATGTAGTTATAGTTAGAAGCGGGCTGGTTTCCGCAATCAGGCGATATATATATATTTTTATTTATTCGTAATTGGTAAGCCCTTGGCATCATCTCACCTGATGGTAAGTGATGATGGTATGCGCCCATTTTGCGTGGTTCGCCGGCATCACTGCCAGCCCAGGCAAGTCCAACAGTCGCCGTAGGTTGCCGACGACTTCCTGGAGCCACCTCGGGTCATCGAGGCGCACGCAGGACCCTGTACAATATACTGTGATAGTTCCTTGCAATCCAGTAGGATGTGGGCAGAAGTAAATAGTCAAATAGTACTCCAAGTGTATCCTAGGACGATTGTTATAATATAGTTATAGTTAGGGGCGAGCTGGTTTCCGCAACCAGGCGATAGATGCGCCCGTTTTGCGTGGTTCGCCAGTAAATAATCAAAGGGTACTCGGATCGTAAAAAACGTGTATCCTAGTTCACGCGGACGATTTTTTGGAACATTAGTGGACCAGGAACGCGGTCAATTTCAACCGACTTTCAAAAAGGAGCAGGTTCTCGACTGTATGTTTTTTTTGTGTTTGTTACGCGATATTTTCGCAGATTATTAACCGATTTTCATGATTCTATTTTTATTCGATAGCGTATGCTCCCGAGTTGGTCCCATATAAAAATCAGTGTAGTATATTATTTCGAAAACCAAAAATAATAATGCTAAATTGTACTAAGTTGCTTATACGGTGCGGAACCTGGAATGGACTCGCACGTGGTCGGTTTTTTTAATTATCAACTAACTTATAGGAATATAGATACTGACAAGCGCAGCCTCGATGAGGTATTTGACAGTAATAATAATAATAATTAGCCATTTATTTATAGTTAGTTATTTACAGAAAAAAAAATCTTACCAAAGAGATACTAGGACCTCTTTTCGAGTAAAGCCCTCCTCCATTTTACGCCAAAATTTCCTATTTTAACCCCCGACGCAAAAAGAGGGGTGTTATAAGTTTGACGCTAATATCTGTGTGTGTCTGTCTGTGTGTGGCATCGTAGCTCTCGAACGGATACACCGATTTTGATCCGGATTTTTTTAGGTGAAAGCAAGTTTCCTTGCAGTGGTTCTTAGATATAATTGATAAAGATCTGTTGAGCCGTTTGAGGATCATCAGCTCTTATCTAGGCGATGAAGGGATGTGGGCAACTTATACAGGTCTGTGCGATTCAAAATTTGGTGCCCTGTTACTGTAATAATATTTCAAAACCATGGTAACCTTGACCTAATGCTGCAGGCTACCCAACTCCTCACTAACGAGGCATCGTGTTTGGGCTCATTGGAATAGTCTCAATGAATGGTGTTAGATAGAACATGGTAACCTTGACCTGATGCTGCAGCATGCAGCATCTCCTGGAATCTGCAGGATATCCGACTCCTCGCCAACTTACAGTAGAGATATTGTGTTTGGGCTCATTTATTCAGTTACTATATTGGACAATAATTAATTTAATAGATGTACTCGTATGTGTATTCATAGTATTTGACAGAAAGTATCACAAAATAAATAGTAAAACATTATTTACTAAATAGCATTTCTCTTACAAATGCACAAAAACTTGATAATTTAATATTTTAAACCATTATTTATGAATATAACTAAATGTGTTAGTCAAAAACAATGGCGTCAAATGTCTGTAACAATTTCAGAACAAATAAAAATGTCTTTTTTGATCTTCGTTTAAAAAAACCGGCCAAGTGCGAGTCGGACTTGAGCTCCGAGGGTTTCGTACCACCACACCTCTCTTGACAACTATGACAATGATATCTATTCACATTGCAAACAACAGACATCAACGCGATTGCCAAAATATGTTATTTTTTGTCAATCTATTCAGACTCCTTAACGCGAGTACGACTCTCACTTGGCCAATTTCTATTATCTGGTGTTTTACTTAGTAATATTACTGTAATCGCACCAAGTTTCACGCTTGTATGTATTACCGTTTTTACGATAGAGCTAAATCAAAAATACCTATAAAAACACGTTTTTTGTACCACCCACCCCTTATTTTTTAATTTTTCATAATTTTTTGTAACTGTTGCTATAGCGGCAATAGAAATACACTGTGAAAATTTCAACTGTCTACATGTTTATTCATATACGTCCCCCACCGAGGGGCTCGAGCCTATCCTGCGGCCTTAGTCGATCACGCGAGCCCAGTGCGGGTTGTTTCACATACAAGCTTCTTGTTTCTTCGCAGGAGTGTGCAGATTTGCTCACGATGTTTTCCTTCACCTTCCCCCTCGGATAATATATATGAACGTCGGATAATATATTATATGAAATCGTAATTCGAAAACACATTAGTATACGTGGCAGGACTCGAACCACGACCTCCATAGCGGCCCCAGCCACTACGCCACCGATGCTCTTGTCTACCTATTACGGTTCATGAAATAAAATCCGCTGACAGACAGATTCAGAAAGCGTCCCGTTGGTCAGCCTTTGGGAGAACGGAACCCTGAAAAGTAACTGAGATGACTAGAAGTCGACTACCAGATTC
Organism: Coleophora flavipennella; assembly: GCA_947284805.1. Lineage (NCBI taxonomy): Eukaryota > Metazoa > Arthropoda > Insecta > Lepidoptera > Coleophoridae > Coleophora > Coleophora flavipennella. Next base: position 1,749,269 of record OX369285.1, on the reverse strand, counting down.
CGGCATCTACTTATGAGTAATAATTAAGAAAGACCTCGAAAAGTATGAAAGGTTTTGTTTGGAAGATAGGGCATTTAATTAGCAATGCTGTTATGTTTGCTAAGTATGCACAAGGAAGTAATTTGCACTGTCGCGCCAGCAAAGAGCTGCACAGAAAATAATAACATGACTCAGCGCTCGGATTGGAACAATGAACGCAGACCCAGGCTGAGCGCACGCGCACGTACATTTTAAATTTTAATGGAAACATTGGTGTTGACTCGGTGTAACACGATTTAACTTAGACAGGACTAAACTAAATTTAAGCATTCTGTCCTTGACTTTGCGCTACAGGAAGAAAAAGAAAGATTGCTTATATTTAGTTTAGTTCTGTCAAATACACCGAATCGATACCATTATGTCATAATGTCATATAATATAAGGTAGCGTAGTACCTATATACAACACCCTGTTAAATCTCTGCCTTGGTTATTGAAGCTACGTCCTATATTTACGTCTAGATAGATAAATAGATAGATATATAGATAGGTCCTATGCATATTTATATATCTCATCATCATCATATCAACGGAAGGGCGTTTACTATTGAACAAAGGCGTTAGTACTAATATAAAATATACTTTGACACAGGCCTCCCCCAAAGATTTCTACAACTATTTCTTGTCATTTAAATGTTTGTGTACAATAAAGGATATATTGTATATACAACTAATGGTACTGCGCTGCCTGCATCTAGCGGCTTTTTGCGACCTTCGCCATGCAGGTCGTCGGTCCACCGAGTGAGAAGCCTGCCTACGCTACGTTTTCCGGTGCGCGGTTGCCACTCGAGAACTTTAATACCGTAACGGCTATCTATTCTACGAGCCATGTGCCCCGCCCACTGCCACTTAAGTTTAGCGATTCTAAGAGCTATGTTGGTTACTTCTCCTCGTTTCTAATTCGATCACGTGGGAAAGATCCGAGCATAGCACGCTCCATTGCCCTTTGGGTAACCTTAAGCCTTCTTATGAGGTCCATAGCACATATGAGATACTAGTTCCCATAATAAGCGACCATGTCTCAGTTCCATATGTCATCACTGGCAATACACACTGGTCAAAGACCTTGGTGTTTAAGACGTGAAGATATTGCGAAGCTTCCTGAACGCTGCCCAACCGAGTTGGATTCGACGATAGATCTCTTTCTTGAAGTTAAGACCTACCTAACTGAACTGTTTGTACTAGGTATACATATTCGTTAATAACTTCGAGTGTTGTGCCTCCAACATTCAGAGGAGTAGATGCGACACGGGCATTTGACATAATTTTTGTCTTATCCATGTTCATTTGAAGACTTATATCTCTACTTTTCTCAAAAAGTACATAATACTATTGGGCCACAACCTCGACGGCATGGGCGTCATAACAAAGTATGGAAATCTTTATTTGATCAACGGAAAAGTCGTAGCATCCTACGAAAATTCCCATACAATATGATTTGCCGTACCCCGCATCGACCGCCCGCTGTCGGCGCTGCTCAAGGCCTTGGCCAGGCCCTTACATGCTAAGTAGGTGCATTTAAATCATCTAGCACATACAGGATGTAACAAAATTGATGAAGGACCCCCTTAAGGGGTCCCCAGGAGGCTCGAGTTTCCATACAAACGTAATCCCGCTTTAATACATAAACTACATATCAGACTGAATCCAAGCTTTGCAAATATATTGAGGAGACACATATCGATATTTGTAATTAGTTTTTATATTGAAATTTCTTTTTATATTAGTACATCTATTTGCTCCATGGTACATCGAAAACTTATAATTACAAACATGTGTTTAGTCAATATATTTACAAAGTTTGAATTCAATCCGGCATATAGTTTTTGTATTAAAGCGGAACTACGTTTGTATGGAAACTCGAGCCTCCTAGGGCTGAAGCTTCTTTTCATCATACTAAACAATTTCCCAAAAAAACAGTTTCAAGAGACCTTAGATTTACCTCCACGGACAGACAGACCGATAGACATACCGACAAACAGAAAGACAGATGGACAACGAAGTTCCTTAAGGTTCCTTTTTTCTTTTGAGGCTTGGAACTCTAAAAGTTACTCTTCATGCAAAAATGCACAAAATTGGTCAATCAACTTATCGATTTATATGAAGAAAACTTAATTTTTTTGCGAATTGACTGTTGTTCTTTTAGGGAAAGCTGGTCAGTGTGACAGAAGCTCCGTTAACAGATCCTTAGGGAATGCTGGTCAGTGTGACAGAAGCCCCGTTAACAGATCCTTAGGGAAAGCTGGTCAGTGTGCCAGAATCCCCGTTAACAAATTCTTAGGGAAAGTTGGTCAGTGTGAAAGAAGCCCTGTTAACAGATCCTTAGGGAAAGCTGGTCAGTGTGAAACTATTTTGTCATCACAGATCATGAATCCTTTTATTCTAGCATAGTGAAATTCAAGCAGTATACGTAGATACGTGTTATTTTAGCTACCTCCGTGGCGTAAAGATCCGGTCAATTAGCTTCACATCAGGAGGTCGTGGGTTCGATTCCCGGCGGAGTCTAACATTGTAGGACTCGGTTTGGATGGTGGAAATAATGTGTAAGGGTATTTTCTAAGCCTGCCTGGCCACCATCTCATCTAAGTCTTGCCGCCAATCATTAATGTTAACACCATTATAATGTGTTCCGGCTTGAAGATAAGATAGCGAGTTCCTCAATGCATTGGGGAATGTTGGTAAGCCCGCTTACACCTTCGGCATCATCGTCACAAGGGTTTACCAACTGTGGATAAAAAATATCCAAATTTTCTTGTGCACTTGAATAAAACCTAATATCAACAAATAGACCTTTAGATAATTGCAACAAACAAGTGATTGTAGGTAACAAAGTAACTAATATCTCATCTGTGGTATAGGAAGTAACTAGTATCTCATCTGTGGTATAGGAAGTAACTAGTATCTCATCTGTGGTATAGGAAGTAACTAGTATCTCATCTGTAGTATAGAAAGTAACTAGTATCTCATCTGTGGTATAGGAAGTAACTAGTATCTCATCTGTGGTATAGGAAGTAACTAGTATCTCATCTGTGGTATAGAAAGTAACTAGTATCTCATCTGTAGTATAGAAAGTAACTAGTATCTCATCTGTGGTATAGGAGGTAACTAGTATCTCATCTGTGGTATAGGAGGTAACTAGTATCTCATCTGTGGTATAGGAAGGAACTAGTATCTCATCTGTGGTATAGGAAGTAACTAGTATCTCATCTGTGGTAAAGGAAGTAACTAGTATCTCATCTGTGGTATAGGAAGTAACTAGTATCTCATCTGTGGTATAGAAAGTAACTAGTATCTCATCTGTAGTATAGAAGGTAACTAGTATCTCATCTGTGATATAGGAAGTAACTAGTATCTCATCTGTGGTATAGGAAGTAACTAGTATCTCATCTGTGGTATATGAAGTAACTATATATCATCTGTGGTATAGGTTAGTAAAGTAACTCACTTTTGTATGCAGTATATGTAACTGTAACTGCATCATCTGTCAAACGTATGATATCTCAGGAAAATAAAAAATAAAATAAAATAAGACAAGAAAAAAGACAAGAAAATTATTGTACCAAGTCTCTCTTTTGAGGGTTCCGTACTCTCAGAGTGACCAACGTGACTTTACTATTACTATTGCCGCTTTAATAAAAAATAAAAAATAAGAAAAAAAGTGAAAAATTAAGGGGAGGTTCATGAAACGTTACTAAGTAGACTAATTGGACGTTATTGCCGCTATGAAACAATAATAAAAATTTGAAAAGTGAAAAATTAAGGGAGGGGGTGGTACAAAAAGTGTGTTATTTTATAGGTATTTGGTTTGGCTCTAAGTGTAAAACGGTAATATACATACATAAGTGAAACTTGGTGTGATTATAGGTAATGTAAACTTTTTGCTGAAAAATCATTCTCCTTGTTTCCCAACGCATCTTCTTGCTGTTTGCTCCTTCAGTTTACGATTATATTCACTTTTCCGAATTGTTTTGAAAATTGAGATAGATTGTCAAACTGCCGTGTGTTTGATTTTAACAAAGAATTCATCATCCCGACTGTTACGATATGTATTTTCCTGGAAATCTTCTAGAAATTTATCTCTTGGTGCCAGTTTCGCTCGGCAAGATGTTTTTAATTATTGACCTTGGTCCCCTCTCCGATATTAAATGAGAGATAAGCATTATCATATTTCTTTTATCGTTTTACCTTGTGTAGCGTGGTGATGTCATCGGTCTTTTTACGTGTTAGGGTTTTAGTCTTCGACGCCACAATAATGCAGAGAGCCAGCTCGTGCCCGTCATTGTGAGGTATTAAATTCTCTTTGACTGTGAGAACCAACAATCTACGGGGTGTGTTTTTTCATCCGGCCCACCGGTGTCTTCACGAGCGCCCTCATATTGTACACCTCAGCGTGGCTAACTCCATTTCTCTCCCGCGTGATGGAAGATACCCAAAAGTAGGAACTTAATGAACTGGTGATTAAAAGTGTCCTTTATTTTTAAAATTTTGAGCGCTAACTTATTTTATTTTTAAGAGCAATCTATCATAGCAACTCCATACGTACCTGGTTGCTACGATATTTTAATTATTTTTAAACTTTTTAATTCTAAACCTAACATTTAAGAACCTTCTTTTACCTATTAGCGATGACTTTCCTATTTTATAATCTTCCTTTCACCTTCTAATCTATTCACATTGTTATATTTCTATAATTACCTCTAAATTTTCTTTTCCTTTCCAAGGTTTTGACTTTGAGGTTCTCATTCCAAATTCTACGTATTATATAGCAAACACTCTTTCTTGGTTCTTTTCATTTTAAATTAATACTGCAACATTAGGTAGTACTAATTTAAAAGTTAAACAAATATTAAAACCGGCCAAGTGTAAGTCGTACTTGCGCCAAGGAATCCAACAGAATAAAAAAAGGCATTATATGACGCTTGCGTTGTTGTTTTTGTTTGTAATGTAGGTATCATACCCTTGGAGAGCGAGTCCAACTAGTACTTTTATACCGTATCAATGCATTAAACATTAAGATGATATAAAAAATCTTAATTGAAGAAACAAAACTGTCTTGTTGGCCTGATTCATTTTTGTTTTCGCGAACTACCAATATCGCAGGCCGCAGCTCGTCTCTGAGCGTCGAGCGATAACCTTCCATTCTGACACTTGAATTGTGCTCGCATTGACGTCACTCTTTAAAAATTGATAAGAAGCAAAAACAAATGACACATTTGAAATGACTAGTTCTTTTCTGCAATAAATAATTGGAAATACCACGATGAATACCTATTTGAATCTGTACATATATGAGTAGATACTTAATTCTTTTTTAATTTAATTTAGGAAATACCAAATCGAACCGAGAGCATCTACAGAAGAAATAAAAGTGCAGAGTGAATAGGCATTATCTGTTGAGCTTTCTTCTATAGTCTACGAATAAAATAATAGACAGTTTATATTCTCTAAAGTGCAGAGTTTTGGTCGATAATAGATCAGCATCCCAGATCAGGCGAAATGCAGTGAACACCAAATACCGGTTGATAGGGATCGAAGCAGTCGTAGTTCAATACGATTTGCGTGTAACATCTATCACGCAGCATAAACAAACTGAGGCCTAGACATTAGCTGGATGGAGTTGACTGTTAGTGGCGTTTATCTCGACCGAGTTGTCCCCTCTGGCACGAAGCGGTATAGGGGACAGATTGGAAGATTTGACTCCGGTGACAACTGGGGACAAAATCCCAGTCGGCACCCCGGGGGACAGTGCTAGAGGGGACAGCTGGTAATAATCGCGTGCTTCCCAAGGCACGCTAAGCCATGACTGTTAGTGCCATTTGCTATCACTAGATGCACAAAGCAGAAAGGGCACTAGCATGGTACAATAATAGATATATTGGATGGACTATGGTTACTAGATGGCAGTCGTTACGCCGTGTCAGACGCCGTGTAAAGCGTCGGTGGCTCAACCGGTAACGACTCGGCCCTCCTAACCAGACGTCTTGTGTACAAATCCGGACGGCCACTGTTCCAATGAGTTTTTCAAAAAACTTACGTACATATAACTACTTACCGATTGCTTTGACGGTGAAGGAAAACGTGACCGCGGGTGATGCTAAGTGCAACACTAGTTAACCACCGTCTATCCCTTGGATAGCACGGTCAATTGTGCCACACGACAAGAAAGAAAGAAGACGCCCCGTGTCAAAATTGTACTAATTAAGTCCAAAAAAATGAATTTCTGGCGCTAATTGTACGGAGAGACTGTTTTTATAGAGCACTAAAAATGTATGAAGGGTTGAAATTTTTTGGTGCTAGACTGCTTCGAAAACGCACTAGTTAGAACGGATAATGCGCTAAGACGGCAAATATTAAAACCCTAGGCCAAAGAGTACGGATTAAATGTTTGCCGCTAGGCCAAAGAGTAGGGATTATTACTAAAGTACAGAGATATATGATTGCAAACATGTGAATTTAAGCTTACCACGCCGCTGCTTACGTTTGTAATAGGTACCTTGCACGGCACGGATGCGGCCTTTGTTACATTAGCCTACCGAGAGTAGTAGGGGTACTCGTAACGAATCAAAATGCGCCTTAAGGCCGTGCCCCGAGAGTATGTATCACTTCGCCCGTCATGCACCTTTATTCATCAATCCAGACTTGGGCCTCATGTAGGTAACATGTATACTCAAAGGGACAAAATATATATTATATTAGTCCTAAACTGTATGGCCTAACCTTCCCGAGTTTGCAAAAAGACCCGTGCCCCAGGTTGTTAACGTAAATAATATGAACCTAATGACCTACCCTAATTATAACTCCTAAAAATAATCAGACAAGTGCAAGTTTAACTCGCGTAGAGAGGGTTCCGTACGTTGATTGAGAAATGTCCTACGTTAGACTTTAACATAGACTTCTTATAGGCTTTCCTGTAATCTATAGGTAAAGAACATTTCCTGTGGTTTTTTTCAAAATTTCAGGCTCAGTAGTTTTGGGCCGGAGATAAATCGGTAAATTTTCGCCCATTTTCTTAAATAACTTCAAAACTTATTATCTTAAAATTATGAAAACCTACATTTCAGATTTTCACAGCAAGCTCTTTTATTTGATATGTCTGTGTCACACGTTATAGTTTGCAAAACCTTTTTTTTTAATATTCTGATGTGGCCCCCCATGTTTAAAATTCATTTATTTACGTTACACGTCCATCTTTGGCTCACCGACTTACATATGTGTACCAAATTTTAACTCAATCGGTCCAGTAGTTTCGGAGCAAATTGGCTGTGACAGACGGACAGACAGACAGACACGCGAGTGAACCTACAATGGTTCCGTTTTTTCTTTCTGAGGTACGGAACCTTACAAAGAGATTATTTGTGTGCCTTAGTAAACAAAAATCGCAGACAAACAAGTTCAAATCGCTGCGTAGAAGTTTTTATAACAAAGAGTTGGCAAAGCGACAACATGGTAGTATTTTTGCGTAATCATACCAGGCGGGATGCTGAGTCACTGTAAACATTTTCCCTAGATGTCCTATCATTCAACTTTAATTTCCCCATCAAAATTTTCCCATTGTGTCTACGTCAGATATTGTTGGAACTTGATTTATACTAATTATTGATTGATTAGAACAATGGTTTAATATGTCGTAATCAGTTTTTATCATTGCTCGGAGAACAGATGGCCGTTGGGGTAGTAAAGTTCTCGAGTGGTGACCACGCACCGGAAAGCGTAGTGAAGGCAGGCCTCCCACGCGGTGGACCGATGACCTGGTGAAGGTCGCGGGAAGCCGCTGGATGCGGGCAGCGCAGAACCAGTCGTCGTGGAGATCCTTGGGGAAGGCCTATGTCCAGCAGTGGACGTCCTTCGGCTGATATGATGAATCGGTTTTTAACTGAGGAGCGCGTGTTAGCGAGCGACGAAGGAGTGAAGAAGGTATTGTGATATCTAAAAAATCTAAGTTGAGATTTTAATGAGTTGTCTTACACTAACAGAGTCTGAAAAAACAGAATATAATATTATTTTTATATCTTTGGCCGTTTTTTTTTTACAAATTTCCTCTCTATATTTTTATTTTGTTGTTGTGAATTTTTCTTGGCCATGGAAACGAGTCCTTCAGCCGAATTCGTAAATCATTTTCACTATCTTCATTTGTTTTTGGATTTGTAATGCTATTTTTTTACTTTTTTTGCTTTTTTATTAATTTTTATTTACTAAGGCTTGAAGCGTCGGTGGCTCAACCGGTAACCGAAGCGTCGGTGGCTCAACCGGTAACGACTCGGTCCATCTAACCAGAGGTACCGGGTTCAAATCTGGACGGCCAATGTACCAATGAGCTTTTCAAAAAACTTACGTACATATCATTACCGATTGCTTTAACGGTGAAGGAAAACATCGTGAGGAAACCTGCACAAGCCTGCGAAGAAACTCGAAGGTTGTGTGTGAAGTCGACCAACCCGCACTGGGCCCGCGTGGTCGACTAAGGCCTATAATCGCCCTGATTCAGGGTAGGCTCGAGTCCCTCGGTGGGGACGTATATGAGCTGATATAATAATATAATAATTGTAATGCTAGTGCCGGTGCATTACAAATCTCTCTGAAGTTCTTGACAGCATTTGCAGCAGCCTAATTCTGAGGTAGAACACCCGGTTGCAGTAGGGAGGGCGTCTATAAAACTGCACCCAGTGCATATTGGGTTTCTACGTCCTTTTTCATATTATTTTCTTGTTCTTCACATTGCTCACGTGTACCAGACGATTTTCTCCAAAACGCACGCGACTATTTTACTTAAATATACTTTTTGAAGTAAATTCCAGCACAAAACAATGCAAATACAATAAAATAAAACTACGAATGCGTCCACCACAAATCCCGCCAAAAAACTTTCACCTCTATCTTGATTTTTTTGGGTTGCCACCATAGTAAAAAATCACGTATTATTTTCTTACTCAAAATTGGCTAAACGATTTTGATAAAACTCGTGACGTTCTATAAGTTTACATGGCCTACAGCACGCGGTAGTTATCTACTATATAAAAATAAGTCGGGTTTTCCTTCCTGACGCTATAACTCCAGAACGGCTGGACCGATTTGGCTAATTCTTTTTTTGTCGAGTTCGTTATTGTCAGGAGAAGGTTCTTATGTAGAGTAGGGTAGGGTAGGGTAGGGTAGGGTAGTGTAGTGTAGTGTAGGGTAGGGTAGTGTAGGGTAGTGTAGGGTAGTGTAGGGTAGTGTAGGGTAGTGTAGTGTAGTGTAGGGTAGTGTAGTGTAGTGTATGTAGGGTAGGGTAGGGTAGTGTAGGGTAGGGTAGTGTAGGGTAGGGTAGGGTAGTGTAGTGTAGGGTAGTGTAGAGTAGTGTATGTAGGGTAGGGTAGGGTAGTGTAGTGTAGGGTAGGGTAGAGTAGTGTAGGGTAGGTTAGGGTAGTGTAGTGTAGGGTAGGGCAGTGTAATGTAATGTAAGGCGGTACGTAGTTCGCCGGGACAGCTAGTATGCTTCTAAATAAGTGTAATCTTTGTTGTTGATTTGTGTACGTCCGACTACGACTGACGGTGAAGGCTTCACTAGAAAGTATGCACAGCGTGGCTGTACAATTTATTTTACTATGACTAATTGACATGAATGCAGGAAAATGGAAGGCCTAGTAGTACTTTTAGTACTATTGACCTCATTTACAAACCCCTACAGCTGTTTTTATTTGTGAGCGACCAACGTGTAAAGAAGGTATTGTGATGGGAAGAAAATGAAGTTGAGATTTTGATGGGGATCGATTTGACTTACAGTCAAAAATAAAAAATGTGTGGGTGTGTCTGCTCCTAAACTACTGATCGGATTTGGATGATAGTAAAGTATTATTTTTTTATCTCCAGCCGTATTTTCATATTTTTCCTATTTTGTTTTTTTTTACTTGACTGGCCAACGAGGGGTTAAGTTTTTACGCAGTCGGGTTTTCAATTTTTAATAAATTCCTAAACTTATTAAAATTTATTATTCTGTTTTTGGGAACGTGGTTCAGTTTCATAAGTAGAGCTTCTTCAACAACCTATCACGTATCCACTGCTAGGGCATAGGTCTCTTCCAACTCGCGGGAATTCCAGTCCAGTTTGGTGGAGGTTGTAGGGTTAGATGCTTGGGTTAGATGGCAAACCTCAATGTAAGGCCTCCCTGATACGGCTTAGAATGGAAGAAGGGAAGACTAGAACGCACTCTCCATACAAAAAGAGATAACTTTTATCCACCTCTTACTCTGCCTAGGCTAGGTGGAGTTCACAGCCGGAACTACGGGCCCGGCTGTTTGGCTCAGGGTACTAAGGGATCGGGGGTAGCCCACCGCTTGCCTGCTGTCGGATCCATCGCCTTCGGCAGGCTTGTCGGTCCCCTGACGGGTCAAGGACTCGTAGTGGTATGTGATTAGTTGCAGGGGTTGGGCAATGTCTGTTATCTGGGTAGCACGTGGCGTCCAGGCGTCCTCCCCCGCGCGCAACTAGGGTTGTCGTAGCCGGCCACGTGGGCTCTGGGCGAAAACAACGCGGGGCATGTGAGTTGTCCATAGCGGAACTGCTGGTTTGTTTACTGGCGGGGAAGCATCTCCGGCACTTGCCTGGATAGCAAGTAGAGCTACGCTAGTCCTGCTCCGGCCGATCCAGCCGCGTAGGAGTAAGTCTGGACAGGTGCGATAAGCGCCGGGAAGTGAGTGCGCCAACAACTCTCAACACTGGAGATGTGGGAGCCAGCTTCTCTGGCGTCCCGAGCGGGAATCGAACCGCCAGCAGCGGAAGCCGCGGGATGTGAGCGTGACTACAGCTCCGGGACCTACCTGGAGAGTTAGTAGCGGTTCTCTTCCACAAGGCACTCGCCTTGCAGAGTACCAGGACAAGCATCTTGGCGGCAATACCTACCGTATTTGGGCCTTGCCCTCGCCTCACGGCATTGGCAGGAATAGCGGCCCTCACTCACTATAATATGACCTAGCTGTCGGTGGGACGCTATATCATAAACCTGATGGTAGTTTAGCGTAACTGGTAGATATACGAGAGGGAATATCCACCTCTGAATATTATCCGATCATAATTTTAATTTTATTTATTTATTTATTTTATTTTATATATATTTATTGAAATTAAAGCTTTAAATCTACAGTAATCAAACTTTAGAAAATGCATAAGCCAATAAATTTCAAATTCTTAAAATTAACATAATTATTCTAATCTATCTATCCGCGTGCAATCGACTACATCAGATGTGTTGTTTGTTAGTGTTAGTGTGTGTGTGTGAGAGTGTATGAGGGTGTGTATGCGTGTGTGAATTAATGTTTATTTTAATTATTTTGATTTAATAACGTCAAAAACTGATTTCCTGAATTGGTAGCGCTTTTCGTAAAATATGTCAATACTTGAGAAATACATATTGTATTCTGAAAGACATCTAACCATGATCGATTGGTCAGCATGCTTTGTTCTTGAGAATGGAATATTAAATGTTGTTAATAACCCAATAAAAAGCTAGGATATATAGGTTTCGTTTTTTAAATTATCGATTAGAAGTAAACAAGTAGTAGCTTTATATAAAAACACTTAACGACAAATAAAATTGTACTTATTATTGGTATTGAAAAAAGAAAAAAACCTATAAACCTAGTTTTTTATTGTGTCAATAATGTATTTAAATCGGATAATATTCAGAGGTGGAAAACATTTTCTCTTTTTGTATGGAGAGTACGTGTTACTCTTCCCTCTTAAGGACTGTTGTCTATAGTGATAGCAACCGGCACCAACGGCTTAACGTGCTTTGCAAAGCATAGAATATCGGTCAAGATAGAGCCACTCAATCAATCAAACTCATCCTGGCAATGATCGTAGTGATGGTCAGATAAATTGTGTGATCAGGTTACGACTGCTCCATAATATCAGCAGCCCAAAGACGTCCACTATGCTGGCCAAAGGCCTCCGTCCAAGGACTTACACTTTTAGTGGATTCCCGCGACCTTCATCACGACCGCTTATCCTTAACCTCTTGTTACAGAGCACGGGCATCTTCTGCACATTCTTCCTCGCAAACTCGATCAAGGAGCGGAGAAGGGCCAGCATCAGAAACTCCACGTCAATGAGAGAATCCAGGGCCGACGACTCCCTGCTGGCCACGCCGACGGCGCCCGCGCCCACCCTGCCCAAATATTAGACTTGTTAGATTTAGTTAGGTTTAGACGTTCGAATCGTTTAGACGTGTTTTGATTGGCTTGCAAATGGTTTACAATACAAGAAACCAGCCAAGTGCGAGTCGGACTCGCGCAAAGTAGGAATCCGAAGTATTTTTTAAAAATAAATGTTTATTTAAAAAATATATAATTGTCTGACTAGGTGGCTCAGTGGTTAGTGTCCTTGACAACTGATCCGAGGGTTGTGGGTTTGATCCCCACCCAGGGCAAGCATTTGTGTGATGAGCAGATTTGTTTGCTCTGTGTCTGGGTGTTAAATATATCTATATATGTATGGATTTAAACGTATATAAGTATGTATATCAGTCTCTGGTAACCCATAACACAGGGAATCCTACTTTGGGGCCAGATGACCATGTGTGATTTGTCCTAGAATATTTATTTATTTATTTATTTACAGTTGGTAATAGAACATTTTGTATGGAAAATCTATGAACTTTTGACAAAACCAACTGCACATCTTAACTTGGTCGACTCTTACTCCTAAACCACAGTATTACAATATTAAGCCATATCGTAATACTGTGCCTAAACTAAGAAAGTCTACTTATCCGCGATAGTTTTCCTTTTTAGATTGATTACCTTTATTATTATTATTTATTTTACTTCAGATAACATAATCCATATTGTGTTAGTAACATCTTAAAATTAATGTTAGTATAATTTAAATCTACGTATATACTATATTATATAGTGAGGTATGTGATGTCATTTTAATTTCAAATGTCATTTCAATTTAATATCACTTACCAACAGTGATATTAAATTAAAATGTTGATGCCGATCAGGTAAACAATAAGTATTATTTACCTGACCAACATCCTAATAATCATTTTTATTATAGGAGAGGTATGCCTCTTCGCCACAGTGATCAGTATACTGTTAGAGCTGCCCCGCACTCTGATCCTAATATTTAAAAAAAATTCAGGTGTCCTGAAATATCGGTTTAGCTTGTAAGGAGGAGGGAGGGACACTGGACTCGAAAAAAAATAAGCACTTCAATTAAAGCTTAATATTTCACAAACCGATTCTTGAATCAAAAATGGTTTAGCAAACCCTCAGTTGTTTTTAAATACCTATTCAACCACACGATAGCGCCGTACGTCAGCAAAAAAAATCACTCCCTCTAAACATGTATGAAGGAGAGGTACAATAAAAAAATGTTTTCAAGATTTTATTGTACAACTTTGTCGGCGTGATTGATATGTATAACCATGCCAAATTACAGCTTTCTAGAATTACTTTTAAATTAATATTTTTTTAATATTTGGTATTACCTAATAGTCTCTGAGCTAAACCGCGGACAGAAAGACATGGCGAAACTATAAGGGTTCCATGTTGACTTCAAAACCCTAAAAATGGTCCAATACCGTTTTTATTTTTGATCAGTTGAAAAATAAATAAGTCCTTTCTACAAATCTGAAGTACCTACGTACTAGTACCAAAGTATATATATATATATATATATATTAGTACTAACATCTACTACTAAGGTTACAATTGACTGCGCCAGGAGGGTTATTTGTAAAACAGTATTTATGTATTTAATTTGTTACTTTTCGTGTTTCGACTCACCCTTGCCCACAAATTAGTATTAAGATGTGAAATGTACCTATTGTTTTTGTCGTAATATTTAGAGAAACGCTAATGTTAGCTAATCTAATATCTAGGTACAATTTGAGAAAAACAGCTTTGAAGGGGCGAATTTACAAGACAATAAGTGGGTTTTAATAAGTACAGTCAAAGCCTCGCGCTGCCCCTGGGTAGCAAAATGCTTCGTGTTGGAAACTGACTAGCTATGGAAACTGGCGAGTTCTGTAAATTAAACAGTCATAAGTTATGACTGGTAAATTTACAGAACTCGGTAATTATCTAGTTACAATTAGTTTTACCTGATATTTAATTTTGAGCTGCATTAAAATCCTTGTTGTAACAAATGTATTTTGTAAAAACTAGTTTTAACTACAGAAAACGCGTGAAAAACGGCTTTTAACTGTAATAGGTACAAATACAAAAAGAGCTTTGTCACAAATTTTATTTCTTTATTATTTGAGTCTAGAATACTCTACAGAAAGTTTACCTAAATAGTAAAACTAAAACAGCATTTCTAAGCTTATTTTATACACCTTTAATTTTATTAATACTTGTTATTCATAAAAAGTTATACCCAAAAAATGTTTTGCAATATTTTTTTTTATACAGGTGTAACAAAAGTGGTGTAGGTCCCGTTAAGGCGGTAATATTACAGATTTTCATTATTTTTGACGTCAATTACTCCTAAACGTCGTCGGTGGCTCAACAAAAAAGCGTATGTGGCTCAACCGGTAACGACTCGGTCCATCTAACTAGAGGTACCGAGTTCAAATCTGGACGGCCAATGTACCAATGAGTTTTTCAAAAACTTACGTACATATACTTACCGATTGCTTTAGCGGTGAAGGAAAAACATCGTGAGGAAACCTGCACACGCCTGCGAAGAAACTCGAAGGTTGTGTGTGAAGTCGACCAACCCGCACTGGGCCCGCGTGGTCGACTAATGCCTAATCGCCCTGATTCAGGGTAGGATCGAGCCCCTCGGTGGGGACGTATATGAGCTGTTATAATAATAAAAAAAACTCCTAAACGATAGAAAACCAAAGGTTAAAAAAGATACCCTTATTGTTGATGATGTTCCTTGAAGTCAAAAGCTATTAGAAATACTATTGAGCAGTTTTGGCTCGATAGAAAAAAAATCACAAAGATAGCTCTACACCGTTACTTTCAACTCTAGTTAAGACTAATATTTTGAAGTTTAAATTTAAAATAAAAATTTAACAATATTTAATTTTGTTATGATAATACAAAGTGAAAATTGTTATTATTTTTTATACTTTCATTCAGAAAATTGAAACTAATCGAAAAAACATTGAAAAAGTGCAAAAGTGTGTTTTTTTATTTACTCTTTACACGTAAAGAAAAAACAGAGACAACTGATCCAATCAATGCCTCGCCTTAACTGGGGCTTCTGCTCATCATACTGAACAACTTTTGTTCTACGAGTTTGCTGAAATCGCAAAAAAAAATTTACTCTTCATACAAATCGATCAGCTGATTGACCAACTTTGTGCATTTTAGTATGGACGGTCCAAATTTTTTTTTTGAGAATTATGGGATCCTTGGGAAAAGTTGTTCATTATGATAATGGAACCTCCAGTTAACAGGTCCTACACCAATTTTGTTACACCCTGTATATGGCACTATAATAGGACCTCTTAAGGTTGTAATAATGTGATGGTTGTTATTTGTTTCGTTGTGACTTGTGATTGTTTGTGGTAATTAAAGTTAAGTAATTTAAAGGAAGTTTTATGTGTACTAGGTGCAATGCACCGAATAAACATTTTTATACCAAGTACAAACTTTTGTTTAATTTTGACACTGAGTTTTATTATAATCAAAATATAGAATCAACTTATTATTAATATATTAATGTTAGTAAATGTTAGTTACGTTAGGCAAAGCATGTTGCTCATTTTTCAGAGTGATGAAATTTATTTGGTGCTCGCATTGATGTCTTTTCTATGACTGGTTTGGCCTAGCATGGTGGTTGGTGCTCGCATTGAAGTCTTTTCTATGACTACTGTAGCGTAGCATGGTGATTGTTGCTAGCGTTAATGTTTTTTATGACTAGTTAGGTGAAGCGTGGTTTGTTTTATTCATTTATTTCAGTCACCAAATTATTAGAGTGCAACCATTTTTATCAATTAGAAAGTACATTACATATGCTTGATACGGGATTTTCCGTCATGCAATGAGTTCTCAGTTACAAGTACTAAGTACTTTTAGAAGGACTTCTAGCAAGTATCTCATCTGTGCAACATAGTAAATATTTCTCTACTCTTTGCTTATGCTACTACGGAGTGTACAAAATGTTGTTTCTTAGATTTCCAAGGTATACTTTTTGAGAAGTCTAATCGAATTAATACTGTTGTACTTACATATTTTTCTTGCAGATCTCTAGGTAAACTGTTAATTATTTCAGGTAGTATAGTAGGAAAATATATTTCCATAGAAATTGTAGAATTAAGGTAAATACATTTTGCTTTTGTCGAGATGTCTTAAATGTTGTTCCTTTTATATACTCGTACGTAGTGGCAGGTTACATGAATTAGATTGTTCTTCTGAAGTTCATTTTATTCTAAATGAAGTAATACAGAACTTAAACAGCCCACCATAATGGTAGTTGGTGCTAGCGTTGATGTTTTTCTATGACTAGTTTGGCGTAGCATATCGGTTGGTGCTCGAATTGATGTCTTTTCTATGACTAGTTTGGCGTATCATGGTGGTTGGTGCTGGAATTGATATGTTTTCTATGACTAGTTTGGCTTAGCATGCATGATGGCTGGTGCTCGCATTGATGTCTTTTCTGGTGATTAGTGCTCACGTTTTTCTATCACTAGTTTGGCGTAGCATGGTGGATGGTGCTCGCGTTGGTGTCTTTTCTATATATAGATAGTTCATTTAATCATTGACAGTTTACAAGGAATAAAGTATAATAAGGTAGTACTGATACGCTTGTTTTAACTGCATAAAAAGAATAGAGATGAAAAATAAAAGACGTAATAAAACATAATAAAAAACTAAATTAAAACACAAACAGGACGTACGAAGTACTGCCAATGAAAAGGCACCGACTCAGCAAAAATGTTGTGGATTGTTCCCACAGCTTCACAAAACTGATATTCTGTCAGTACCACTGGTTACGTCATGCGCACCTTTGAATGATCATTTCATCGCACCTTGAATCCTATATGAATGAGTTATATGTTTAAAAGTATAGTCATACTTTGGCGTAGCATGGTCTACTCTATATCTATGACTAGTTTGGCGTAGCATGGTGGTTGTTGCTCGACTTGGTGTCTTTTCTATGATAGTTTGGAGTAGCATGGTGGTTGGTGCTCGACTTGGTGTCTTTTCTGTGACTAGTTTGGCATTGCATGGTGGTTAGTGCTCACGTTGATGTTTTTCTATGAATAGTTTGACGTATGATGGTGGTTGGTGCTCGCTTTGGTTTCTTTTCTATGACTTGTTTGGTGTAGCATGGTAGTTGGTGGACTTGGTGTCTTTTCTGTGACTAGTTTGGCCTATCATGGTGGTTAATGCTCGCATTAATGTCGTTTCTACGACTATTTTGGCGAAACATGAAGTTTGGTGTTTGCATTGATTTTTTTCTGTGACTAGTTTGGCAATGGCATAGCATAGTTATTGATGCTCACGTTGATGTCTTTTCTACTAGTTTGGCGTAGCATGGTGGTTGGCGCTCACGTTGATGTCTCTCTATAGCCGTTTAGTTTGTTGTAGTATGGTGCTCGGGTTTATGTTTTTTTTTTATTATTAAAAATTTGAGTTTGTTTGACTGCAACTCACCTGATGGTAAGTGATGATGCAGTCGAGGTTGGTACACGCAAATTCAAATAATGCCTATTTACTCTTGCCTTGAAGATCCCCAAATTATAGGAATCGGGAAACACTGACGCAGGTATTTTCAATGACTGTTTCGTTTGTTAGGCGTAGTAGCGCAAGCATGTCCTATCAAACTTTTTTAATCTACTACTTAAGCCCTTAACATCATCACACCTGATGGTAAGTGACGATAATTTCGAAGATGGAATCAGGATCATAACGCAATAAGAAACTGGTTGTCTTATTTCCATGCAGGAACACATCAAAGCTGTTAAAGTAAATATTTGGCAGCAAGACTTACTAGTAGATAAGATGGTGGTAGCTATCTAGTATGTGGTAGCTATCTAGTAGGTGGTAGTTATCTAGTTACCTTATGGTGGTAGCTAGCCAAACGGGCTTAGAAAATGCCCTACCACCAATTAAATAGGGTCTTACAAGTCAGACCCCGCCGGGTTGAACCCGCTACCTAACAAGTGGACTGTTTGTTTGTTACCGCGAGGACGGTTAATAATAACTTTCCGTGTCTAAGTGGTTATTTTAAAAGCTTTTTCAATACAGTTGCTCGAAAAGAGGTCCTTTAAATGCCAGTCAAGTGTGCGCAAAATTGATTTTACCGCACATTTGCTTTTACTTTACCACTTTTTTCAAATTTCTAGCTCGGAGGAACAAGACATTTCTAGCAAATAAAAATATAATAACCAAAGATACATGATCTTCTTTAAGACTTTTGAAAGGATAATTTTAAAAGAGATTGGTTGTTCCTCCGTTTGGTTAGGTTATAGCTGATTAGATCCTCTTTGGGTTATATCTTTGTGAAGAAAAGAGAAAAAATATGAATGAAGCGTAACCGGTTACACCAAGGAATATGTCATCTTTTTCAAAGTGGTTTTAATGCTTATAATAATAGTATCCTAAGCCTTATTGTAGCCTATTTATGTTAATATTAAAAAAAAAACGTACGCATGCGTACGTGTGCTAGATAAAATATGGCGCAATTTTCGTAAAACTGAATTGAGATGTTTTAGTTGTAAAAACGACTAAAATTGTGGATAGTTAATATATGTGTAATAAAAAATATACTTATGTGTATGTATAAGAAAAAACAAAGTGAGATTACTCCCCGGACATTTAAAATAAGCCACAAGTCGCGTAAAATAAAGTTTGGTTGTTGAAACCTTGATAGGTAGGTATATGTATCTACCCATGTATTTTGTTTTTCTGTCACGGTCGTTATTTTATTTTACTTATCTGTTTTCTTACAACTGTATTGAAAAACCTCGTATGATACATGGGTGTAAAAGGAAATCATAATTAACTATAATTTAATTTCCAATGTTTGTATGTAATGTATGCTAGTTTTTTTAGCTCAAATCTTGGAAACGAATTTAGAGCGACTGTCAGAAATTCGATTGATTTGAAATTTAGTATGAAGCCGTATTCCCGGTTACAATAAAACCTTTTTGGTATTTTGAAGTTGATCTGATGAACTTTGGAGGTGGAATCAAGGTCCATACTATGCTCCCTTTTTTGAATTTGGAAACGTCGTGTAATTATATTCACATCAGGCACACTAAGCATTTGGATTTTTGAGCATAAAAACGCTTTTCCAATAAAAGCTAGTTAACCTACCTAAAAGTTTTCGGGTTTATTATAATTGTTTAAAATAACTCCGGTAATTTGTAATGAAATTCATACCTTTAACTTTTAAGTTGACTATGATAAACACATCGTATCTACAAGCATATTAATAGACAAGTAATTTATAGAACTTACAAAGTATTTGAAGGAAAGTTCAATCGCACTGATCGTTGTTTGCTCTGCAAAGTAACTTTCACCGCTAAGTACTTGGTTGTCGTCACCCGCCAGCCGCGAGGTTTGTTTATGGTCAAGGCATACTGGTCACTTTTTGCCAGTCTAGATAAACCCAGCACAGACTGCATTCTTGGTTCTCTGGCTATTAGGTTTCTACTTTCATCTAGGCTATGAGGAAAAGTCTAATTTACCAGATTTAATTCTCGTTGAGCGTCGATTACGCTGGTTAAACTGACCAGAAGCATGGTCATTAGTAGTATTTACCCGACTGGGCCAGAAGGAGGGTTGTGTTTTTCGAGTGTATGTACGAGTATGTATATTTATTTATTTCATGGCATACAAGCTAAACGCAGGTAGGCCATCACAGTGTTGTTGCAGGTGTGTTGCAATGCGCGAAAAGGACGCTGCTGGCAGCCTGCTGCTCATCCTCCGGTTGGCGTCCCGTAGTCGTCTCTTCCCTTTGGAAGACATGGGATAGCCCTCTTAAACCAGGAGCCGTACGGCAAATAATAGGTCTTTCAAATCTACCAGCGAGATACTTCGATGAAAACTACTCATGGTTTGCTAAATAAAACCATTTTAATTTTTTTTTAAAGGTTTTTAAACAATACAGTTTTCTAGTAAGCACTTTATAGGTGTAGAATACCTACTAGGTAAGCATTACAACCTCCTTGGTACCTACCTACTTTATTTAAATTATGTCATCCATCACATCAAACTTCATTTCATTGTGAATGGTGTAGGTGTAGGTAAACGTAGTGACTTATATTCTCTTTGGGTGTAGGTATGAAAAATCCCTAGAGATGAAAAGTTAGTTAATGCAAACGAACGAGATCGCTGACAATTGTCATTCGTTTCGTTACAAGTGTGAGCGAGATATAGCCTAGCAGGGCGTGGGGTGAACCAGGGGTCATTCATGGATCGGGGGGCGGGAGGGGGCGCTGCCATCGCGATCTTGTTCACATTTCTCTTGAATCAGTCGACTCAGGTACTCAGGTCTCAGTCGTGTTTGATGCGCGAGCGGTAACGTTGTACTGCTCAGGCTGAACTAGCAAGCGTTACCTCGCGAGTGACCGCAGCTTGTGAAGTTTATTGTGAAATAAAATACATAACTGTGCACAAAATGGGGTGTGGAACGAGTTTTGTGAAATATGTGCTGTTCTTCTTCAACCTGATCGTAGCGGTGAGTTTGTGTAAAGGGCGCCATCACATCAGAAACCGGTTTCGTTTTGTTCCGGTGATCGCCTGGCCAGCCCCAGCCAACAGTGAAGCGATCTGTTGAATAGTGAAACTGTGCCTATGCTATGCTTTGCCTTACGTGGCTCATTCGTTATATTCACCATCACCTTGTCACTAAAAGCCCTTTTCAAGCGGGAATAAAACACGCGTTTACGTGGTGTTTTAAAATTTTGTTATTTATCGACGATTATGCCACAGAAATAAATTCATAAAGCTAGGTATTTTTGAAAATTAACACGAAATCCTAAGAAGGAAGAATAGCACACACATAATACAAAAAGAAAAAACGTTTTTCCACCTCTGAATATTAAACTAAGTACCTATATACCATAGGTAATCAATTTAAAATACGTTATTGACACAATAAGTTACACACTGCACGGGCTGCCATACTAAAAATATCTTGAGTAAAAAAATAAAAGTTTGAAGGGGAGGTAAGAAATCGCTGGGTATCACACGTAGGGTCGGGGCTGCCAAAATATTATAAGGTCCTAAACACGAGAGGCACCGAAAGGTTACCGTAGAAAGAGTAGTTATGGAATAATAAGAAATCCTCGACTCGTTGACTTCGGACTCGGACTCTTCGACTCGGAACCCTACGGGCAAGTAAGTGAGAGGGGAGAGTAATTATTATTACTCCCTCGGTGTGTTCTGAAACGCAGCTCAAATAAAAAATGCTTACCTACCTATATGTGTCTAATCGATGAAGCCCAGCTACCTATTTTTTGACACTAAAATGTATTTTCATCTGAATGTATTTTCCAACACACAACCTTTTTGAAATAGTACCTACTTACAAATGTATAAGTACGTTTAATGTCATATACATTTCACTTATCTTGTGTATAGGTGTTTGTAATATAAATACAAAATACGTATAAATACGAATAAATTTGAATGAACATGAACTCTTCTAAAATACCTAAGGCATAGTTTAGTAATTTTTTTTCATCCCCCCATCTCGGAAATTGTATTTTTGCTCTTCGATATCTGAGTGCAAAAGCCGTTTTTATTCGCTAGAGGATAATATAAATATCTGAGTGCAAAAGCCGTTTTTCTTCGCTAGAGGAGAAAAGTAAATTAAATTTAGAACATCGTGAATTCAAAATATTATTATACTTATTTACTTCTACCTCCATGGTGTCGAATTTATCATACAACCTTTTTTAATTTGTTAAAAACTCAGACTCAGACGGAACCTTCTTGGTGTACTTTTTTTTTAATTTACTTTGCGCGCGCCATTGTCTTTTCACGTCATATTGTTAAAACCTTAGGTTAAAAACAAGAAACTTGAAAACAAGTGAAAAACCTAAAATGAGTGATTATAGTGACGAGGAAGTTTATTTGACGCCAACAGGATTGACTGAAACTGTTTGTAATGCGCAAATGTTTTTTTTTCTATTTAGTAATTTCCTCGCTGAGGTGGAATGAAAAGTTACGTGTTGCACTCGAGTGCAAAGATTTTTCACCTCGTGCTCTTTTGATTCCCTCGCTAACGCTCAGGATTCTTATTTTTGCATCACTCGCTGCGCTCGTGATTCAAATTAAGACTCCTGCGCTTGCTCGGTCATCAAAATTGAGCACGCGGTTAAAAAGCAACTTTGTACTCTTGTATAACAAATAACTAATCTGAAATCACACATGGTCATCTTGCCCCAAAGTAGGATTCTCTGTGTTATGGGAACCAGAGACAAATACATACATAGATAGAGTTTAAATACATACAATTATTTAACACACAGAGCAAACAAATCTGCTCATCACACAAATGTTTGCCCTGGGTGGGGATCGAACCCACAACCCTAGGATCAGTAGTCAAGAGCACTAATCACTGAGCCATCGAGTCAGTCAAAAGTAATTAGTGAGTATCTCATTTGTGGCATAGTGGACTCCCGTTTCCGCATTTAGACATTTTCGTTCCCTTATGCGTGAATTCATAGGGCAGTATAGGATAACTTTGTTGATACCAACTAATAGGAAATCGCTTTAAAATGAACATTTACCTAAATCTCCACAAAACAAGTCTAACAAAAAAAATAATTCGCGCGAGACCTACAGTACTCGCATATGTTGTGTAACATGTAACAAAATACTTTATAAAAGGACGGCAAAGATACGGCAGACTAGGCTGTATGGTCATAGATACCTTTGCCTTTTCCGCGCTTTTAAAGCCTGAAAAAACGCGACTTCCTGTTACACATGGGACACATTTTCGTCCCATTTCACGAAATCACTCCCACAAATTGCAGGAAAGCGAGAGCAAAGATGTTACACATCAAAAATCTTAAAAAATTCCATTACGTTGTGCGATGCCAAGCGAGCCTGGGCATTTTTAGTCACGCCCCTTTGCATCTGCGGCGTGCATAGTTTGTTCGGCCAGACGCAGCCATTCTGTATGACATCATTGATGTTTATAGGTCATACTCAAGTGGGAATGTGTCAGACAGCGTCATGAATGATAAGCTTCTAAAGACGGACGAGTTTATGTTACTCCTAGACTCCAAAGTTAGAATAGTATTACCCACCACCCCTTAACCTCTTGATCTAATATTTACCCGGCGCCAATGACGTGTAAAAAAAAACGCGGACGATGACTATGTCAATATGACCCGAATGTTTTTTTTCTTAATTATCTGGTTTTATCTGCTGAATTATAACAAATTTAATACTAAGTAAGAACTATTGCATGACCATGAAGTCATTGTTCATTGTAGTACCAAGATGTTTAGTTAATTTAGATATCAAACTGTAATTTGGTTTTAATGCAACAACCTTAAAAGGGCAACTAACATAATTTCTCTTTTGGAACTAAAAATGTATGTTACTGTAGCCGTTTTATTCAAGAAAAGGGATTTTACCATTCTTCACTGGCGCTTGCTCACTACACTATGGTACAAATCATATGAATTGAGGTCTTATCTCCAGCTACTCAGAAAACCATTAACGATTATAATATGTTTTTTTTTTCGAAATTTCCCCAATTGAAAATCGCTCGGGTTAATATGACCCAGCTTCATTGTCGCCGGGTTAAGACTAGCGGATGCCCAGCGGCGTTTAGGTGTAGTTAAATTATCATTAAAAAACTGCCGATCATTACAGCGCCATCGCTTGTTGAGTTTTCCTGGGTGATCAGAAATGAGGAGATCCGAGATCCGTAGGAGAACCAAAGTAACCGACATAGCTCACAGAATCGCTAAACTCAAATGTCAGTGGGCTGGGCACATAACTTTAAGAACGAATGGCCGTATGAGTAGTAAAGTTCTCTAGTCGCGACCGCTTACGAGAAGACGTAGCGTTGAAAGGGAGGCCTTCCGCTCGGTTGACCAGTGACCTGATAATTTGGGAAGCCGCTGGGATGCGGGCAACGCCGGACCAATCATTGTGGAAATCCTTGGGATAGGCCTTTGTCCAGCAGTGGACTGCTTACGGCTGGTATGATGAAAATTATGAATATGATGTTGGAATCTAAGACTTACTGAAAATTAAATATGACGTTTTTAAAGTCATCAGTAGATGTTGTACTAGAAAGTATTGTATCACAAACTTATCGCTGTCATTTAGAATAGAGATTGCTAATGTCGTTCAATGTCCATCACTTAATTATATCACGTAGTTCACGTACCTAGTCAGATGGTAACATAGCCCGTCATGTACGAGAACGTGTACTTATTTTGATCTAAAGTATTTATAGGTTCTTTCAATTGCTGATGCCGAAACATCATTATCGTCAAGAAGTAAGATTATGACTTTTGATCTCATGTATAATATATAGAGCGTCGGTGGCGTAACGGTTACGGCCGCTACCTCCTGTCCGGGGGGCCGTGGTTCGAATCCTGCAACGTACCAATGTGTTTTTGAATTTCCATTTCATATGTACGTTTATCCGACGCTTTTACGGTGAAGGACAACATCGTGAGGAAACCTGCACACGCCTGCGAAGAAACTCGAAGGTTGTGTGTGAAGGCGACCAACCCGCACTGGGCCCGTGTGGTCGACTAAGGCCCGATCGCCCTAATTCAGGGTAGGCTCGAGCCCCTCGGTGGGGACGTATATGGGCTAATAAGAAGATAATATATTTAACGCGGACAAACTATACAAAATATTCCTTCTAATTATTATTAATTTACATTTTGTAGTATATTTTTAAGGTTTTTAGTTTTAGGTTCATTGTTTTAGTATATATATTTTTTTTATTTCCATATACTAAAAAATGAAAATGAATAATAATTAGAAGATAATATATGATGCCAAGGGCTTATCTATCATGATTATAAATATTTCTTACAAAAGATTCAAAGTTAACAAAACCAGAGGAAAATGTTGTGCGTATTGTCAAAGAATAAAGACTATTTACTACCTACCTACTTCTTATGCTATTCTTAAAATATCGCTTCCGTCGTTACATATAGGTATTGGTATATGTATTATCTTTTACATATTTTTGTAATGTAAGTAGTTTCCTAACTGGGTCGGTGGGAACATTGCGTGACTAAAGTATTTTTTTCCTTCACCCTCCGTGTCCAGTCAACAGGTGTCATTATATTGAATAATTAATGACTCACTGCAATTCCTATTGTCATGAACTCATGACTGTGACGTCTCAAATTACCACAAACAAGAGTCATTCAATGATGTCATGGATTTGCACTTGGGAGTTTACAGTTTACTCAAGCCAGTCATTAAATTAAGTACCTAGGAGTACCTTAGACTAGATACTAGGCTAACATGAACGGATGTTATCTATCAATAAAAGAAAACCTCTATTTTTAACGGGCTCGCCGAATAAATGACACGGGTCGTTTTATTACTGCGATTAATTTCAACGATGATGTTAGCGAGGTCATAACGCGTAATAGTCACTCTCGAATAAACCTCAAGGCTGTCACTGTCATAAATATGCGGAGTCCTTCCATTTAATATG
The DNA here is from genome assembly GCA_947284805.1 of Coleophora flavipennella. Classification (NCBI taxonomy): domain Eukaryota; kingdom Metazoa; phylum Arthropoda; class Insecta; order Lepidoptera; family Coleophoridae; genus Coleophora; species Coleophora flavipennella. Next base: position 1,723,629 of record OX369285.1, on the reverse strand, counting down.
ATATGATACTTTATCGGAGCGAAGAGGAGATTGCGTAAACTTCTCCTCGAGGAAAACAAGCAAGTAGGTCAAGGAAAAATCTTTAAGAAAAACGTTCAAGACGTGATCCGACTTGAGGGTGAGGAGTATGCTCCGCAAATTGTAGGTAAACTTGGACCGTGATCAATATTTACGAAGACAAAAATAAGTCAGCATTTTGGATAGAATACGGTTTTCCAAGAAGTAAACGTTAGGTATCTGTTAAACAGACCTTAAAAAAGGAGGAGGTTCTCAAGTCAACCCGTATTTTTTTCATGTAACCACGCATAGCTTTTTACAGAGCAGTCCGCTTTTGATATTTTTTTATTGGATAGGGTTTGTATAAAGTTGAACCCGTATACATATACATTTTATCAAAAACAGTTTAGTACTCTTTTTATATATTTAACAAAAACAAAAAAATATCAAAATTGTAGTTACTTTAATCAGTGTTTTTTTGTTGTCATATTTTTTTTTCGGAACGAATGCGGCTTGCGTTCGATGATGACGGTGACGGTGAACAGGAAGTCGGTGTTATGGATCCCTTGAATGCTGACGTGAACGTGAAGTGAGACAAAAAGATACACCGACACAATCTCGAGCATACATACCAAATTACAAAAGCGTTTGTTGTTTGTGCCCACAGTCTAATCTTATAGTCGTTGGTAACACGTGACTAGAAGGAGATGACATCATCATCTCTTCATAGGACGCCGTAATGGCGTCTTAATCGCCTTATACCATGCTAGGTATGCCCACCTCTATTGCCTCTCATCTACATCCAGCTATTTTTATAACTGAAAATGAAAACTCTTTTTTTGCAACTAGCGTCTAAAAGTAGGGATGCCAGCTTTTTGTAGAAGAAATAAAGTATAAATTACGATAGGAGAAGGAAAATAAATAGTGTTTTGGAAAATAAACAGTATTTATTTATAAATTTTTAAATAAGTATATAATACATATTTCTAGGTGCTCCTCGCGCAACTACTCATCAATTCAATTATTTTTTTAAATTGTCAGCCAGCACATTAAAAAGCAAAATCAAAAATACCTAATGCGTCATTTTTTTATTTAATTTATTGAACCCCGATTCTTATCGGCATAACACTCCTCATTCATTTCAAAAATTGCGAGTCGCACTCACGTAAAGTAGGGTTCCGTAGTCTTTTCAAAAAATAAATGTATATTTTAAAAACAAAATTATATTTGCAGTTGGTAATAAAATATTTTGTATGGAAAATCCATGAACTTTTTACAAATCCAGCTGCTCACCTTAAAATAAACAAAAATCTCCCGGAATTACAAATTGCTCGAAAATACCGACACACGCTGTCGAAATAGCTAACTTGCAGAATTGCACGATATTATGATTTAAATTCCGCCAAAAAATTAAAAATATAAGAAATGATATTTTAGTTGGTAGCTCAGTAAAAACATCTTTTAAAAAAAATAATGGAACATAAACAGTGCTAAGTTTTACAAGGATGCAGACATTTTCTTTAAGAGATGTTTGGATTACCTGAATAAATGGTATGATTCCGAAAATTCTGAGTACATTAAAGTGAGCAAACTTTTAATGAAAATCGATAAACTGACAAAATAAAGAAATTGATTAAATGAAGAACAAGTCAAGGCGGAAATCCAAACATTATTCAATTTTAAAATGGAATGCAAAGGTTTTAAATTTATCAAATCGAGACCCGACAGTTTAAAATCTGTTCGTTCAAATGTAAAATATAAGTTCAAAATAAAATTTAAGGTTATAAAAATCATTATATTTTTTTTCTCCCGGATTTAGACAGCTAAGAGGTGGTAAACCTACCTACACGATAGGGTACGTGAACGAAAACAAAATCACCCCTCTGTATTTGTAGAGGTACCCTAAATAATTGTTTTTTCAATATTTTATTGTACCACTTTGTTGGAGCAAATTACAGATTCCAAGTACTAATTATGTCTTAATAATTTGTATATTGTAATGTAAATAATTTTAATGAATGCCCTGTAAAATCAAAGAATACTAACTATTCGTACTCGTACGGTTAAAAAATCCTTTATTGCAAAAGAAGTTTGACGCTGCTAATTATTTTATGACCTCGCATGCTCGGAAAGGTCTGTTTTGTCATTCCATTTTAGCGCGCAAAATTGCGTTTTATCCGCTAGCGTGGAAAAAGTTTTTAAAATGAGAACCCTGTTTTGAAACCTGAAAATGTTCCTCGCTGTAGAGTGAGATGAAAAATTGAGTGTTTCGCTCAGCAAGTCAGCAGCAAAGTTATTAGGCGTCTGGTACCTATTCTATCGTTGAAATCGACTTAAAAAGCTTGAGTTATACCTATATTCCTGCGATTGCTCAGGTTTCAATAGAGGTAACTCGCGCCAAATAACAATTTTGCAGCCTTGCATAACAAATAACTATGAAACAACTAAGTAAACACATACAATGAAAAGGTAGATAAAAACCAGTTTTGAACCCGTTTCCAATTGGTAGCCATGACTAATGCAATACAATTAATGTAATTTTTTGAAACAAGTCTGACCGGACTCGATATGTAATAGTGGATATTGCAAAAATACGATAGGTAGTGTTTTATGCACTAATGTATGACCTTGTAATGAATGACCACGACCAGCGCTTTTGCGCAACATTTTTATCTCGTACATAGCCATATGATTCAGAGGGATCTGGATTATCATAAACCAATAATAGACACCTGTGTTGGTGAAAGTTAAGTGTGTGTTTCACGACTTCTACAATTTGGGGATCTTCAAGGCGAGAGTGAATAGGTATTATCTGAGTTTGCGTGTACCATCCTCTACTACATCGTTACTTACCATCAGGTGAGATAAAGTAAAACGCACTCAAATTTTTAATAAACAAAATATAAAAAGAAATTTACTTCTGAATCTACAAACAAATCTAAATCTCATTATAGCGCACCTTGAGATCAGACATTCCACGTAGTGCTTAAGGCGAGTTAATTGATTGGAGCAGTTGCCTCTATCTTTTTCTTTACGTGTAAAGAGTAAAGAAAATAACCACACTTTTTCAATGGTTTTTCGTTTCAATCAAAAACCACAATGAAAGTATAAAAAATATAATAACATTACTCACTTTGTATTATGATTTATAACAAATAGTTTTAAAATTTATATTTCAAAATATTAGTCATAACTAGAGTTGAAAGTAACGGTGTAGTAGACAGAGATATGCTATATATAAGGTGTAACTAAATTAGCTGAAACTATTTTAACTGGTGCTTCTACCCATGAAACTGAACAACTTTTCCCATGGAACCCATAGTCTAATCGCAAAAAAAAAATTGGCTCTCCCATACTAACTCAATCAGCTGATCAGCCAACTTAGTATGGGAAGTTCAAAATTATTTTGAGATTACACTATGGGTTTCATGGGGAAAGTTGTTTAGTTTCATGGGTAGAAGCACCAGTTAAAATAGTTTCAGCTAATTTTGTTAGACCTTATATAAGGGGAGGTAGATAGGTTACATGCGTCTAAAAAGTGATGCAAAAAAAAGATGCCAATTGGCATCTCTTTTCTTAGTAACATTCAGTGCAATAGAAGGGAACTACCTATAACATTGTGTGCGTAAATGGCTTCGATTTTCAAATATTGTTTGTTAGTGCATAACCCATCTATGGTAACAAATCTCTGGTAGTAGACCTATCTTTGGGATTTTTTTCTATCGAGCAAAAACTGCTCAATCGTGTTTCTAAAAGCTTTTGACTTTAAGGAGCATCATCAACAATAAGGGTATTTTTTTTCAACCTTGAGTTTTCTATCGTTTAGGAGTAATTGACGTCAAAAAATAACGAAAATCTGTAATATTACCGCCTTAAAGCTGCTTCTATCTATAGCTTGTAGTAATAGTAAAGCTCGGCCCCCTCGTTGCGTAATGGTCCTCCCTCACGAACATCGGAATGAAGTCACCAGTAGTTACCGAACGCCACCGTGGCGCCTGAAAGACGCCACCACCCCAAATGTTTTTCATTTGCTTGTTCAGACGAACTGGCTATCCGTTCCTAGCTAGTTATTTGTTTGAAGAAGTTTCCCAGTAAATAACGTACAAAAATACACAGCAAGGGGACGCAGTTTCTCTGTCCTTTCCTTACAATCACGCAGTGCCTTGAATGACAATATCTTAGATACAAAGATAGTACGTGATCAGACTTTAATTAAAATTACTTCCTGCTATAGTACAATAACAACTAGAAACGACGTTTAGTGGTGTGGGGAAATTGGAAAATAAACGAAACAATTAAACAAAGATCCTACAATTTGGGGATCTTCAAGGCGAGAGTGAATAGGCATTATTTAAGTTTGCGTGTACCATCCTCGACTGCATCGTCACTTACCATCAGATAGTAAAACAAAGATAGTCAAACGTACTCAAATTTTTAATAATAAAGTAAAAATCTATAATAACTTACATGAATTATTTAAAAATTAAAATCCTAACTTCACAACAACTTAACCCCTCTCTTTTCGTCAGTCGAGTAAAAATGTAGCCTAGATACTTTGCCTAGATATTACGGGATCAAGACGAATCTAACAACACCATGCACTCCAAAACCCATGAAGCCCTTAAGGCTACAGAGCGTGCCAAAGAAATAAATAAGTAAGTTTATAAACATACATTCAAAAAGGTAATCCGGGTAATTGAAAAAGATAATCCTCCATCTGGCGCAGATTAGTAAAAAGAACTTAAAATTTATAAAACGAATCAAATAATATCGATTGGATATTTGATCGTTGTTAACGAGCAAGATGGGAAGAAAATGCCTTGAAATGTTGTGGTGGACGGATCACCGTGGTTCCGCTGCTTTGTCTATGTTCCCCTCTTCCCCCTCGTGTCTGCGCCTCCTCATTGTCGAGGGTCAACGACCAGGCTTATGCAATGCGTGCAACCGCTCGTCAAACTGTGGGACACCTGGAACGGTTTGGGCGGGTCAAGCATTGTGTTACTGTTACTGAGTTATTTTGGGTTCTTCGCCGGCCGTTTGATTGAACTCGCTTTTTTAGACTTTTGAGCCACCATCATGTACGATAACCGTGAAATACGTGTCACGTAGGTATTCTGTGCGCGTGATTGATTATATGTATTTTTTATTTTACTTTCCCATTTCATTTACGTAGTAATGACCGCAGTATTACGATATTGCCTTATTGTATTTCTGTGGTAATGAAATGACACATGAATCGACAAGAGTAAAAGCTTTTTACGATTAAATGATTCCTCAGTCGAAGTCGTTCACATACTCGTACTTAATACATACATTTTGGGCGATCGTCTGAATAGTGGAGTAAAATATTATTTACTTACGTTGAAATTTCAATACATACCTGAAATTTATTTAAATCATCATATCAGCGGAAAGAGGTTCACTCCACTGCTGGTTAAAGGCCTTTTTAGGGTTCCGTAGTCAACAAGGAACCCTTATAGTTTCGCCATGTCTGTCTTTCGGTCCACGGCTTAGCTCAGAGACTATTTGTACTAGAAAGCTGTAATTTGGCATGAGTATACATATTAATCACGCCGACAAAGTGGTACAATATATAATTTTGGAAAAAAAATACGGTACCTCCTTCACATGTAAAGAGGGGGTGATTTTTTTTCTTTATTTCACCCTATATGGTCCTATATCGTTGAATAGGTCTTTTAAAACTATCAAAAAGCTATAAAAAGCTAAATTTTAATTGAGTCAATTGTCTTCCCGCTATTTTAGGACATCTGAAAAAAAGAAGAAATAGTAGTACATGTAAGCAATTTATAATTATAAGGAAAACTATCACGGCTAAGTAGATAGATTTTCCATTCAAAATGTTTTATTACCAACAGTAAATATAATTTTGTTTTTTAAAATATGCATTCATTTATTTTTTGAAACGGCTACGGAACCCTACTTTGCGCGAATCCGACGCGCACTTGGTCGGTTTAAAAATAAAATAAAAAATAAATTATTACTATGCTTAGTCACAGATTACTAAATAGTGGCTTAGTGAGTAATCATCATATCAGAAAGACGTCCATTGATCGACCAAGGATTTCCACGTCGACTGGTTCTGCGCTGCCCGCATCCAGCGGCTTCCCGAAACCTTCACCAGGTCGTCGGTCCACCGAGTGGGAGGTCTGCTACGCTACGACTTCCGGTGCGCGGTCGCCACTCGAGAACTTTACGGCTATTTGTTCTACGAGCTACTTGCCCCGCCCATTGCCACTAATATAGCGATACCTTCAGCTATGTCGTTTACTTTGGTTTTCCTACGGATCTCATATTTTCTGATTCGAGCGCGCAGGAAAAGCTGAGTGTACAATGTACATGTGTTATGATATAAAAAAAAACTTTATTTTAAACTCGAACTGATACCAATGTTGCTATTTTTGAGGCAGGGAATATCATGCCAATTGACATTTGTTAATCAGAATACTAAAGTCACAGTACAATAAAGAGTTGCTCAAGTACAAGTCTTGGTTTTCTACAGATTATAATATACCTATGTAGGTTCAGCACAACAACTCACAAAGTGGTTTGATTGAATATTTTAACGTTAGAGCTAACTTTTACAATACGAGATTCATTCATTCATTACCAGAATAATAATAATAATAATGCAGTCCAGTACAATAATGTGTTCAGGATGATGTTGAGGTTGCCCAGGTTCTGCAGTGCTTCAGGCATGATTGCCGCAGCCCGAGTAGACGGGTTTAACGCATTAATGTGCAAAAAATTAACTCGGTCCGCAGTAGAACGCTGGGCGGCAACAACACCATCCTGAGGGTGCTGGCAGACAGACCCGACAGTGTGCTGCAGAAGCACTGGGTGTCAGCCCCGATTCACCCACACGCTGGACAGGTTTATTATATAAATTGATTTCTTTGTATTTTTCTTGTTTTACTAACATAGTCAATAAGTTTTGTCCATGTTGTCTGTTAAATAAATAATAATAATAACCAATACAGTAAGTCGCGGTCGCTTTAGTGGAAACATATATGTATGAGCATTTGTTATGAAAGGTTGAAGGAGTTGTGTGTCATGAACTCATGATTTCATGAAGGAACACTGTATGACATTGTTCAGGGCAGCCGTGTGATTAAACGTCGGCGAACCGTGCATTTTGTCGACTGTGATAATAACAGCAATCGACGTGTGAATACGATGCGTTGTAGTTTGTTGTTGTGGGAAAGTCCTCAGCGAGTTTTTGTGTGAACGTTTTGCGCGAACCTCTTGGCAGTCATTTCTCATGGCTCATTCTTCGGGAATTTATTGACACAGATTACATCAGATTCATTCGAAAATAAACGACACGACAGAAGAAATCTAAAATTATTAGGAAACCACAAACAACTCTAGCCTGAATAGATTGATATGGACATAAAAAAAAAGAATAATCGTCGACGCCCAACTGGTTGTCCTCCAAACCGAACTGGTTGTTGTGCAAAAAGAATGAAACTGAAGTTTTTGTGTCACATTTTTTGTAATGTTCGTTCGGTGGTCAAACACGATAATGAGCATGTCACGGCATTCGGGTCACCGGATCGATATACATAGATAATAAATAAGTGATGTAAAGTCAAATAGCAACGAGTAATGCACGGAATGCTGTCCCATTAGAATAGAATGTAAATGTAATTTAATTATGATAATTACTGACAGTATTGTATTTTTACCTGACTACGGGGAAACAAAAAAGAGGGTTATGATTTTGATTGGTATGTATGTATGTGTGTGTGTGTGGGAATGTATGTATGTTCATCGTATTTCTGAAACCACTACCGATTTTGACCAATGATTTTAGGCAATGTGAGATCCAGACAGAATGATCCCAATTGCGTTGGGGAATCTTGGTAAACCCGCTTCCATCTTCGGCATTATGGTCATAGGTCACATACCATCAGGTTAGATGATGCCAAGGGCTTATCAATTGTGGATTAAAAAAATAAAATTGTGACATCACATTAATGATTAAATTGAATATGGCGCCCTCTAGAGGACATAAAGCAATGAACTAAAAAAAAATATTTTTTTAATGATGCCGTGTTGAGTATTAAATGAAACGAACACCCCACACCATGGGATAGACGTAAAAAAAATATACTTTTAATTGTAGGAAGCAAGGTAGGCACTTATCCTCACTTTTTGTATTTTTATTTTCGCACTTTGTCGACGTGATTATAATATTGTATACCCAACCCATGCCAAATTACACCTTTCTAGTATTAAGAGTCTCTGAGTTAAACCGCGGACAGACGAACAGCCGGACATCGCGAAACTATAAGGTTCCTCGTTCCGTACCCAAAAAAGTATATCCTATATATTGTTCTCCGCTCTTTACCTTTGTGTCAAGTTTCAGCATAATCGTTTCAGTTGTTTAAGCGTGAAACGATATTGTTAAATCACTGTTAGTTACTTTTGTTAACATCTGTGTGAGCAGATAAGTGAAATATTAATGGAAGCAAATGGATGTATTGTAATAACTTGAACCCTACATAGTTATTATGTACAGTACAGAAACAATATCTAGGTTGCAGCTTGTATAGTATCTTAAATCTTTGTAGTGTAATAAAGGTTGCACAACACATGTGGTGGGCGGGATCTGCTTAACCAACACTTAATAAATTATAGGCTAAAGATACTGAACGATATAACGAACAATATAGTACAGCGCAGGTATATATAGTGTACCTACTCGTGCGTTTACGATACGCAAGTACGCAACGCAACTGCCTGTGAAATATCTCGGCCACTGTGTGCATAACTGAGTGTGTCGGCTTAACACTTCTACTGCTCATTTTACAGCCATGGAAACAGTAAAATGATTTTTGTTGTGCACAAAGCTATAATACAGGGATCTGCTTTACCAACACTATTATGCTATAGATACTGAACGATAAAACGATTACAAACGCATGAAAAGTGAAGATTAAAATTTGGTTTTAATAATTTCATACTTACAATCTGTAATGTTTGTACCATTCTTCTATGAAATAGAAAACCATGTTTTGTATGTTAATTCTTAAAATATCCCTAGATTATGTAGGTTAAAAACTTTCAAGAACAGCAAGCACTATAATTACCCTCTCAGTTCTTATACTAACGTATTTCGTTTTAAGTGTTTTTTTTTATACAAACGCATGAAAAATGAAGATTTGGTTCTAATAATTTCATACTTACAATCTGTAATATTTGTACCACTCTTCTATGAAATAGAAAACCATGATTTGTATTTAAATTCTTAAAATATCCCAAGGCAGTGGTGACTAGTATATTTGAAATGAAAAAATTACATTTCATCAAATTGAGGCTAAAATATGGAAGAAAGAATGTACATTCTTCCGAAGAATCTTTTTCTATGAACTGAATGAATGAAATAAATGATAAATTCATGTTACTTGGTTCAATCGGAAACCAATTGAGAATAAAAAAACAGGACGTTCATTTGCGGAAAAAGTCTGATTCCTACACAGGCACGGAACGTGTTAGCTTAGAACAACAAGTTGTCGTATAAGTTTGCGATAATGAAAAGGGGTCGGTGGGCGGGCCACCGGCAACATGGTGCTTTACTCTGCCGGTGCCAACAGGCAAAGTGTCAATTTATGAAGTGTGACTTGACTTGCCGGAATGATGTCTTTTTATTACAAGCTTTTATTTAGTTTCACCTGTGCCGGTGTCTGGAATGAAATTTTGCAAGTTAGACTTGACCCACTTCCTGCTTTAAGATGATTAAGCTGAAATTTTGCATGCAAATACATAGATGATAACGCGTGACAATGCAAAATTAAAAACTTGTACCTAAAAAAATTTAAGTTTTCGAAATTATCTAAAAAGCTTTTATTTAACTTGCAATGTATTTAAGTATGTTTGTTTAATTCAAATTTTGCGATCGATTTTAGAGCGACTCCTGGAAGTCCTCTGGGGGCCGATTAAGCTAAAATTTGGAATAAAGCGAATAAAAAAAATAGATCAATATGGTGACAATAGATCCTTTTGTTATTTTGAAGTTGATCTGATGATGAACTTTGGAGGTAGAATCAAGGTCAAGAATCGGCCTTTATTTTTCAATAGAATCGTAGGCAATGTAATATAGTGCTCACCTTTTTTGAATTTGGAACCGTGTATTTTTTATATTCATTTGAGCATTTGGATTTTTGAGCAAAAAACTGTTTTCAAATAACAGCTTTTAGGTTTTTCAAAAATTATTGAATGTTCTCATACTTATAAAATCGTTTGTCCTGGCTAACTATCAACGCTTAGCTCAAACCACTTTACGTAGGTCACACCGTTTAAAAATCCCATTTGGCTTCTACAATAATTTTGGTGGCCTATACCTTGCAAACAGTATACCTGATAAGCATAGTTCTAATAGTTCTTAGGGAACTTCAGCAATGCCTCACCAGAAAAAGTGCACACGAAAAATATTCCATCCCCCTTTTTACATGTATGGGATTGGAAAGTACTTACTACTAAAATTTTCAATTACATAATTTTTTTTAAATTTATTTAAAAAGAAAGATCTATATCTAAACTATATTTGTGCCAAATTTCATGCAATTGGGTTCAAAATGTAAAAGTTGTGAGTTTTTGACATCTGAACGAACTGGCCGAATAGGTAATAGAAACTACGAAACTTTAAAGTATCCTTTTCGTCATTCATTAGCTAAGAAATAGATAAAATAAATGATAGGTTAATGCATGTTAAAATTAAGTTGTAAAGCGTGATTTACTTGAAACTGCAAATGAACAGGAAACGAAGGTAATGGTTCCATTAAGACATCTTGTGCGCCGACTTGAGGCAAAGTCTTAGAGTCCGTCAATTAGGGCTCATTGCCGGTAATTGGACAATTAGTTAACAACGCGGAGGACCGGTTAATCATAATATTACAAAAGTGATTCACATAACAGTTTGAAAATTTACGTATATTGGTGCTTTACGGAATTGCTCGTCAGTAGTTTTCTACTGTTAAAGCATTTTTTGTGTACGTTTGATACTGTCTGTTTCAGGGTTGATAGAATCATAGTTTAAGAAAAAAAGATTTTAATCAGATTTTTTAGATTTTTTAAAATATTCGATCTTTTTAGGGTTCCGTAACCAAAGGGTAAAACCGGGACCCTATTACTAGGACTCCGCTGTCTGTCCGTCAGTCAGTGTCTGTCTGTCCGTCTGTCACCAGGCTGTATTTCATGAACCGTGATAGCTAGACAGCTGAAATTTTCACAGATGATGTATTTCTGTTGCCGGTATAACAACAAATACAAAAAATTAAAAAGTGAAAAAATAAGGGGATCTCCAAAAAAATACCTGGTCTTTTTTTAAACATGAAGAAACTAGCGCCATCCAGTATGATGGTACGGAATCCTATGTGTGCGGTTTTCACGCCGCCCTGGAAGATGATTTCAAGCTTCTGGACTGGGGGGGACTCGGCATCAATATCAATACATAACCCACCTCAGATTCGCTGACGATGTCGTGGTCATGGCTGATTCTATGGAAGACTTATGCACAATACTCGATGGCCTTAGTAAAGTCTCTCAACAAGTGGGTCTTAAAATGAACATTGACAAGACGAAAATAATATTTGATGTCCGTGTCGCACCCACTCCTCTAAAGGTTGAAGACTCTACACTCGATGTTGTTGACGAATAAAAATCAACATACGAGTACGATTAGTTTTTCTTAATTGGCAGTAATTTAAAAAAGACACAGTAGCATATTTATTAAGGATGTTTAAGAAATCATATTATAAAATTAATATAAATCAAGAGGTTATTTTAAAATCGTATTAAAAAAACACAGTAGCATTTTTGTCATGTTTAATTATAAAATCTTATTATGTTGTACACGGAACTGAATTCCGAAAAATATTTTTTCGACCCCAGCTGCCCCAGCGCAAGTAGCAACTGTACTTGGCTGTTGCTTGATTATATCCAATTCTTCTTCGGTTATCCATTTTTTTTCATATTATGTATGCTATTCACAAATCAGTAGGTATTATTTGGTTGCAATAAAAAGTATTGATTTTATATTAAAAAAAACACATGATTTTAAGCGCGATTTTAATCACCGATTTAAATCATCTCTACCCTGGCTGTTTTAAAAATTACCGTGAAATTAAAAAAATATATTTAAAGATGGGTAACTTTCAATCAGTAAACAAGCGAGATAAAAATCTCAATTGACCAATCAGATCTGATGACAATTAATGATTTTATGGACTATGCAAAACAGTGTTGCCACAATCAAAATCGACAAAGAGAGTTCAAACAAAATCATACTAGAAAGAGACGAATACTAAACATTGTTTGTCTCATTTTCTGTGTACATAATAAATAATTTGTGAGATAAATAAATAACAAATTCATATAGCTGCCATATAATGTTGCTAGAGTTACTCGTAGGTACAGATAAGCTTACAGATTACTAACGATATTTATGTACGTACGCGCAGCAGACAACTCGATCGAGACCGTCTAGACTGCAGACACCATCCACCCCCTGTGACGGGACGTGACGTGATGCCATTAGTTTAGTAGAGGAAAAGTGATTTTCTCTACAGGAATCTCTACATAATATATAAAATACCATTTTTCTGCTGTCGACAAGCATGTAGGTAAAGCAAAACGTTTGCCCTCCTCGCTCTCGCACGATTTTTAACTTGCTATCCCGCTTAGAAAACACAGCGGACGCCGTAAAATTAGTGTTTTTATTACTTTTTAGGGTTCCGTACCTCAAAAGAAAAAAACTGAACAATTTCAATTTACGTGTCTGTCCGTCGATCAATTTGCTCAAAAACTACTGGACCGATTCAGTTGAAATTTATTAATAATATATTTCGGTAATTGTAATAATATATTTCGGTACACAGAAGTGGCAGTGGGTAGGGCACATAGCTCGTAGAACAGATGGCTGTTGGGGTACTAAAGTTCTCGATTGGCGACCGCGCACCGGAAAACGTAGCGTAGTCAGGTCTCCCACGCGGTGGACCGACGACCTGGTAAAGCCGATGGATGCGGGCACCGCAGGATCGGTCGTCGTGGAAATCCTTGAGGGAGGCTTTTGTCCAACAGTGGACGTTCTTTGGCTGATATGATGAAGTTGGTGACCCAAAGACGGACGTGTAGCGTAAATAAATGAATTTTAAACATGAGGGCCAATTTTTCTATATTAATAAAACTGTAACGGTGCCGTGTCTGACATGAAATATCTAAGGAAAATAATAACTGTGGTGGACATTACTAACGATAGAGAAACCAAAACAACAGCTTTTGAAATTTTAGTCTGTCTGTCTGTATGTTAGCGCATCACGCAAAAACTACTTTGTTGATTTTGATGAAATTTTGTATGGTGGTTCCTTAAAGCCCGGGTTAACATATAGGATACTTTTTATCCCAGAAAATTCAAAAGTTCCCGTGGGAAAATTCAAAGCCCCCACGCGAACGACGTCGCGGGCACAGTTAGTTATTGAATAAATCGAAAAAACAAATGAAAAACAAAAAATGGCTTTTCCTTTTTTTGGCACGCTCTGTCGCCTAAACGGCTTGATAGATTTAGGAGTGAGATCCCGTGAGTGACATAGGATACATTTTTACCAGACTGGCCAAAAAAGAGAGGTTAAATTTTATGCAGTCGGGTTTTTAATTTTTAATTAATTCTTTTTGTTTTTAGGTGTTATGTTTATTCGAGTTATTTATTATGTAAGTACAGTAACTTCGCAATTCATTAATATCGATGATTACGTTTTTTGTATTGGTTACCCCCCTTAATTGATATTTTTTTTGTTAGCAAGAAGCTTTATTGTTAGTCTCTGCAATCTTATCGCTAACAAGCCATCTTCTCTTATTTAACTACTAGTGGATTCCCGCAGCTCCGCTTGCGCAGATCCCGTTTTTTGCGGTTCCTGTTGGAATTTCCCAAAATCCTTTCTTAGAGGATGCCCACCACGTCCTTATTGCTATCTATATTCCAAATTTTAGCGAAATCCGTTCAGTGGTTTCGGCTGTGCGTTGATATACTTCTCAGTCACCTTTTTCTTTACAATTATACCAAAAATATTTTCAAATTCAAATTTCTTTGTATGTTTTAATAGCACCCATACAATTTATAAATACAAAAATATGTTGTAGAACTAACGCTCCAGTAACGTTCTAAATTAGCAAAAGCATGAAAACAAATTATTCGAGTCTCAAGAGGTGGAGTTAGGAGTCATCACATCACGTACCTAACCTAAATACATTATATTCGGTGTTTTCGCGTAAGGTTTAAATTTAGCTTGGGCGTTCACCCGACATGTTTATGTGCAACTGTGTTGTTTAGTAGAAGTAGAGTTAGATAGATGGCTCTGTTTACTATTCGATAGGTTCATTTTGGGTTCTTTGTAAAAAAATAAAAGTACTCTCGTGTATTAGCGCGTAAATTTAGTTATTTTTTTAACCTTTTACACCGCGTGTTTACACAGCGATTTGAATTTTGAACAATTTCTTTTAAAAACATCAGAATTAAGTAGATAAGAATAATTTTTGAAAACCAAATTTTTTTTAAGTACAAGCTTTTATAAAAAAAATCGATTATTTCGTATTCTTTTCAACAAAATCTTTCATTTGATACTCATATCATGGGGGTGCATAAAAAATAACTGATCCGCCATCATTGGATTAAGAATGATGCCACTTAGCTAATCAATCATGCATTGTTTTCCAAACCTAACGTGTACACAAAATTTCAGCTCAATCGGCTACCGGGAAGTTTCAATGAACAACCTCAAAAAGAGCAATAGAAGTAATTTCTCTTTTAGAACTAAAAATGTACGGAGCTGTAATATGTAGTTCAAGAATTTTCCGCAAATAGGATTTTACAATTCTTCACTGCCGCTTGCTTACTACATGAATCATATAAATTGAGGTCTTATCTCCAGCTACTGAGAAAATCAATAACGATGATATTTGCCCAATTAAAAATCTTTCGGGTCATAATGACATCATCGGCGGCGGGTCACGACGTTTTTTTTACTTATAATTCTTGATAATAGTACTTATCACTTAATATACTAGCTGGGGTACCCGACTTCGCTCAGGGAGTAGCCCCACCCACACAAAAAGGCTTCTAATGGTCCAAACAGTTCCAGAAAACTCCACAACATTCGAGAGTGTTCTGGAATGTTCCACAATGATCTAGGATGTTGTTGGGGAATACTCTCGTATACTCTCAATTTTTTTACTCCGAAATTTCTAGAGGGTGAAACTTCCAGTCATTATATCTTCAAAAGCACGCCCTTCAGGTATAAACGGTAACTTTCTTCATAAATGGGGGATAGAAAGCTACCACACCATATGATTTCCTTGATCGTACCGGGACTCGTTTCTGAGTTTTAGCGGCGAGCACATTGTACACTTTTTTTTATAATATACATTGACTAGTAAAAAAAGTCCAATTGCGAGGTGGACTGCTGCACCAAAGATTTAATACTACAACACCTCCCCACACAAAATTTCTAAAAAAAGACATCAACGCGAGCGACTGTAAAATGTTTTTTGTTGTGATATGTATGATATAGTTTCGCCCTATCTGTCTATCTTTCCGTCGGTATTTGACAGCCGTTTTTCTGAAATAGAAATCTGTAACACCTATAAAGTTATGGAATTAAATCTGTAAAAAATGAGGGTGAAGTAAAGGGTGTAAAAAGTAAAGTGCGGGTGATTTTTTGTTCACTAACCGTATCGTGTGGGGTATCGTTGAATGAGTCTTAAAATTACTAATAGTTTGCTGTTATTATTTTTCCTATAAATGATTCGTTTATTTACTTAATATAAAATGTTTAAACGGTGATTTTCGTTAAAGTTACACGTTGGGGACATACCAGAATAAACTGCTTTTTCAGGAAATTTGAACAATATTGAAAATATTAAAGAATATATTTAATAAAAAGGTAAATTATAAAGGCCAATTAGGCTTTATTAATTTTAAGGGCAATAGTTGACCAACTTAAACAAAAACATAAACTTAAACATTGGTGTGTTCCGTCATGAAGATAAGATACCTAGCCAGTTCCCCATTGCGTTGGGGAATCTTGGTAAATTTTCCATCTTCGGCAACATCGTCACCACCAGGTGAGATGTTGTCAAGGGTTTACCGATTGTGAATAAAAAAAATTTTTTTAAATGTTCTAATACCAACTGCAAAAATAATTTAGTTTTCAAAACATACATTGGTTTATTGAAAAGACTACGGAACCCTATTTTGCGCGTGGTCTGACACGCACTTAGCCACTTTTTTTATTTAGTTAGGAGTCCTTAGCCCTACGACTCATACTTGGCCAGTTTTAATTATTTGTTGTTTTACTTTAGGGTTAATTTATCCCATAGCATTGTTTTCATGAGAAACGCATTTATCCCATTAACACAAAGCACGCTTGTTTAATTAGCCGCATTATGAACCTAAACACCGAGCAATATAAGTCATTTTGTGAAAATTAAACTTATTATATAAAACGCAAAGAGAATACTTAGTCAACACCGAATTGTTTTCATGAGAAACGCATTTATCCCAAAGCACGCGTATTTAATAAGCCGCATTATGAACCTAAACACCGAGCAATATGATAAACTCATTTATCTGGTGCTTAAAAATATTTCTAAGTCCTGTTAAATATTTCATAGCTGGTGACGAGATAGTTGGAAACGCTAAACACGTTAAAATCGAACTTCAAATCGAAAAATCCACTTCCATCGCCACAAATTTTGCATTTTAGTTTTTTTTTATTTAAAAAAAATACTACACCAATTTTGATAAAATTTATATGAGACCAACTTGGCAGCATACCCATCGAACAAAAAAAAATGAAAATCGGTCCACAATCTGCAAAGATAACGTGTAACGAACATTTAAAAAAAAAACGACATATAGTCGAATTGAGGGCCTCCTCTTGAGAGGAAAATTTCTTCTTTGGTTACGAAACACAGTAACGATGGTAGCCGAAAAGCTCAGATCATGGACCAGCTATTAAACCAGTAAGTAGCTAAACTGGTTTGTATTGAGCGCGCTCCCCCTACAGAGGATATCGCATGACCCAGCTCTCATGCGAAGGTCAAATGGGACTCATTCGGTGTTTTAAGTGTAAAATTAGAGCGCCAATTACTACGTCCTCCTGGGCGAAGCTGTACTGGTAAAAGTTGTTCATATATTTTGAATGACATGTGTATACATGGGTGATTCGTTGTTTTTTGCGTTGATATGGCGTGAAGAGCAAAAGAAAAGAAGAATATAGGTTCGTACCAAATTTCAGCTCAATCGGAGCCCTGGAAGTCGGTCTTAAAATCGATTGCAAGACTTGACCTTAACAAATATACTTACATATAAACAAAAATTGCTAGTTAAATAATAGTAGTTTATGAAACTGTTGCATAATACCTAGTTATGTGCAGTTTCATACACTATTTTATCTAATTTCACATATTGGGACTGAACCTACTAAGTAATGATCAAAGTTAAAAGAGTAAAAATAGAATCCCACGAAATTTAGTACAACAAAACGTAGATATGAATTGTGCCAAAACCCCAGCATATCACCGCGCATGCACTAAAGCGAGTGCTGTAAAGACAGAAAAAAATTGGAATCAAAACTTTTTGTAATGCTGTAAAAATGGCGCAAACCGCATGTGCGTTCCAATAAAAAAAATTTTTACGGAACTTCGTTGGTGATATTAACTTTTTGGATTAACTTGTATCGTAATGGAAAAAATAATGCTTTGTAACATTATTTTGTTAGAGAAATAATATTATAAAGTGTTTTTTTTTTTAAATGTCGGTATTGTGTTTATAAAGTATGCCAGTATAGATTCGTTTTGAAGTTTATAATTTGAACTTTACGATATGAGAGTAGATAAAAGCTTTTAAAATAGTAAGTATTTTTTAATGTCGTTATTTCTCTTAGCACACATTAAGTCACCGTGCAAAAAGCATTAAAAATTAGCATTTCTAATGATTTATTACCATGAAATAATTTAATCTAGCTCAATAATTCGTTTAATAGGAAAAGAAAACCCTGTTTTAAGTTCTAGGAATTATTTGCTCGTCCTTAATCATAAGAGCACTTTTATAGACATAAGAGCACTTTTATAGATTAAACAAACTGATTTTGGTAAAAAATGTTTTTGGTAAATCGTAGAAGTTGAGGTAGCAAAAATCTCGAGTGGACTCATTCAGTGGACCGAAGACCTGGTCAAGGTAGCGGGAAACCACTGGATGTAGGATGGAGCCTTGGGGGAGGCCTTTGTCGTGCAGTGAACTGCTTTCGGCTGATTGATGAAATCGTAAAAAATAAAAAGTGAAATCGCACGCTTTAAAAAACGAATTAAGTTATTAAAAATGAAAAACCTGAATGCATAAAAACTTTACCCTTCTTTTTTGGTCAGTCGGGTAAAAATGTATCTTATGTCATTCACCGGATCAAGAATAATGTACCGACATCTCGCACTCCAAAATCCAAAAAGCCGTTTAGACTACAGAGCGTGCCAAAGAAATATACATACACTCAAAAAACATAACCCTCCTTCTGGTGCAGTCGGGTAAAAACAATTATTACGCGTTTTGTAAGTATCTATCATTTACTTATTCATACTTATTGACCGAGCGTACGCGGAGTGCGAGCGAAGCGTCTCTGTTTTAAGCTTGGGCAAAAATGCTTTCGTATTTCTCTCCGCTTTATCGTCTACAAGTCGCATTTCTCAACCGATTCTCGTGATATTTTGTAAGCAGGTTTGATTATTATATAGATTTTTTTGCCGATTTAGTTTTTGGAAATTTTTCAAGATGTCGGAGCAATAGGGGGTTGAAACCGTGAAAAATATCACATTTCAGCTATTTTTACTTCCACATACGTCAAACATTGCAGTGCCGGCCGGTCCAACGGCCTCGATTCGATAGAGACAGCCATCTGTCAATTGCATAAACGCTTAGCTCTCCAGCGCAGCTCTGCAGGGCTCTGCAGGCAACCTGCGTATGCTGCTGCGAATTATGATAAAATAATATAATGTGGGGACAACTCCATGGTTGCACGGCTATTTTCTGGTCCTTAATTTTATACGAGGAAAGGTATCCTATCATTGGTCATACATCATTTATTACGACGAAAGCACAATGATTGTACTGATCGGGAATCGAATCTATGACCTTTTTGTCTTGACATTGTGTCGCATATCGCGGGTTTTTTCCCTACTTTGAAGTTTGTTTTATACCATTTGTGTATCAGAAAAAATGACATACTAGGTAAGAATTTAATTAAAATTATCCTAGTAAAAAGTAAAATGTATTTAATATTATTAACCTGTTTGTGTTACTATCTCGATAGACAAAATCCTTATGGAGCAAACTAGTTTTGTTGTTGGAGGCGGGACGCGCGAACAAATTTGAAATTTGCGGCAACAATTATTAGCATATCCTAGCTTTGTATAAATTTAAGCCTTGTATTGATTCTGTGCGTTCCACAAACCAGCAGTTCTGTGCTTCATATACTACTTGAATACTACTTCATATACTACTATAAGCCTTTGACAGCGTGAGATGGCAATCCATGCCGGAAATTCTCGTTGATATGGTAGTTTCTACGCATTTAACAAATCTAACTCCGAACATATGACTATGCAAATTAATGCCAGAATCCGACTCGAAGATCTGATATCGAATCCCCTTCGAACAGAACGCGGCGCACGACAAGGTCGTATCCACTGCCCTAAATTATTTCACATACATACAAGTATGGCGAATATACTATCCGCCATATATTTGCGATATTCGATAATCGTTTGTACAGCAGTTACGATGCGCACGCATTGTTTCTTTTAATAATATTACCAAGTATAGAACGGATTTCAAATACCAAGGCCACATTCTACTTAAAACTTAACAATAATGTTAATCTTTTGTTGTTTAATGATTTTACTACCTCAATACTTTTACTTATGTATCTGTTGTATAACAGACCGGTACTTTAGCTTGAATTGCATAATAACCGTCTCAAGTGGACTGTGCTCTTGCTATTCGTAATGGGCTGTTACCCTTCTTGTTGCTGGACATCGGTGTTTTTGGTGTAAACTGTAATCAAATTACGATAGTAAATTATCACAATTAGAGTTGCTAGAAATATATTTTTACACCTGATTGTACGACATACACAAAAGGCTCGTCCGTATCGTAGCCCCAGGCCAGGCAGGTCACAACACACCTAATTAAACAACTACCCATTGTTTTTTATTGAAAAAACAACTTGGCATCTAATCTTGGAAGAAGGACGAAGTTAAAAAACTGTGACAAGCTGTATTCTTTGTAGAATAGATGTATCTGATCGGATTGATGAAATTACGAAGTGACTATGAGCACAGATGAGATACTAGTTACTTTAATCTAATCACTAGTACAGGCTTACTGCCACCCCCATGTATACGCGACAAACTTTAGTACGGCTCTGAAGTTGGTCGCAAGACGCGTCACAGTAGCAATCTTTGGGTGTTACTTGGACCACAGTATAATAAAGAGTACTACCTTGGACGTAATGGTACCTACTACTCGGTTATACCAGCGCAGTAAGCACTCGCATCACAGTTCAGTTCAGTGATAAAGTTTGGCGCGAGCTGTAGATTGGAGTGCAGTTATCAGGGCTGCCATACTAAAAATTAAACCTGCTTATTTTTAATGAGACATTTTTAGTATGGCAGCCCGTATAAGTGCACCCCAACCGAGCTGTATAATGTTATCACTATCAGTGTACAGTCTTCTTTTATTATCTCTTTATCTTTCTCTTGCAGATTGTTTACTCATATACTCATCTCCCTCTTTCCTTTCCAGCTGTTCGGCCTAGCAGTTGTCGGCATTGGGGTGGCCGTGCTGGTCAATTGGAATGTCATCCAGCAGGAGCTGCAGAAGTTCGGCCATCTGTCCGTCGCGCCGTGGGTGTTCATCATCATCGGGGCGATCATGTTCATCATCGCCTTCTTCGGATGCTGTGGAGCCATTAGGGAGAGCCACTGCATGGTTGTCACGGTAAGTTGTTTAATTATTTTCGACTGTTTGGTCACAAAACCCGTAGGATGACAAAGGTCGGTATCAAATGCCTTGAACTGATCGTAAAAGCTAAATGCCCTATTTAAATCCCGCGACAGGCCCAAGATGTTGAGATGAAGAAGATTGGGAAAACCTTAATAATGATATTCAGGAACACTATTTAGATTCCGCGGCAGGCCCAAGAGGTGCTTGTTCACTAGACGATCTCAGTAAGGAGATGAGGAAGATCGGGAAAATAATATTAGTAAATTAAGACGGAGAACCATCTTTAGAAGAGCCGTTGACGCTTGCTGCAGACTGATGAATAAACGTAGCTAGAACAGTGAACGTCTCAAAAGTGATGATCTTTGTTTCATGTTATTTACTATGCAGTAGTTGACTTTATTGACAGGTTTCGACCCCTTAACTTTTCTACACCGAAGCCCAGTAGAATTGCTCATTAAAATTCTATGTTGAGGTAAACTGCACCACAACTCATAGTCTATAAATAAACAAACTTGTGAAAGGGGTGGGTTTTTTAGTTCACATTCGTGATTTCGTCATGTTCTGATATTTATTCCTATGAATGTAATATGCTTAATTTGCTGCATTAGGTAGACTAGCAGAGCTGATGACAAAGATGAAAAAAATACTCATACTTCTGATACCTTGCATTTTCTTCAGCTATTCCACATAAACTTGGATACACACTTCACCTGAACATCAAAAACCCTGACCGGCTCAGATCAAAAATAAAAGGTAGACGTGTTAGCGCTTTGAACACGGGACAGGGTATAAAAAAACTCTGCTCCAATCACGACGGAGTAAAGTTTTGCTTACAGTCACGCGTTGGCAGACTTGCCGCTAACATGCCGAAATGTACTGTGACATGCCTCAAACGCACCTGTCTCAATTACATATAATAGAACAAGCGTTATGTATGTTGTATGAAACTCAATATCTACATTATTTTTAATCTGAGCTGGCATATATTAAATTCAAGTTTGTACTCGTTATCGGTTCCAAGTGCGTAATTGTTTCTTTTTTTTTTGGCGTGGGCGTGGTAATTCGCTAAGATAACCTACCTTTATGGTGTTGTCAAGTTTTGCTTCACAGTTGACTGAGTAGATTACGTCGGTCGTTACAAATGCCTAACGCGATACACTATAACTATTGCAGGAAAGTGTACAAAATTGGTTTTGCGAACACGTCTCGACCTCAGAGACGTATTGAGATGGCCGTATAGCAAAACCGTTCCTTATCTAAGTACTACATATTTTCAACCGATTTCAAAAAAGGAGGAGGTTTTGAAGTCAACACGGATAGTGACCACGCGTAACTTTTTACAAAGTTGTCTTATTTCGATAATTTTTTTAAATTAAATTGGGTCCGATATAAATTTTGTAAAAATTGGTTTAGTACTTATTTATAAAATTAACAAAATAAAAAAAATAGGATAAATTTTAGTTGCTGCGATTAAAGTCAGTTTTTTTTAACAAATTTAGTGTAGTCAATTATTATACATATATTTTATTACTTCTCATTTCAAAATGACTGCAGTCTCACCTTAATGTTCAGAGCTTGGTGCCATCCGCCCCGGTGGGTCTGCCACGTCAACGGGGCAGATGGGGAAAGTTGGTAAAAGTAGACGATGCAGTCGAAGTTAGCAGCAGTAAATCATAAATTCATAACTTAATCACTTTGTATTCTAATTAAAAGTTGCATTTTAGTAGAACCTTCAAATTTGGACAAATAGTGAAACTATAGCGAGGCCATGCAAAAGGCGCAGAATTAGTAAAACCACAATACAAATAAAGGCAATTCATTAAAAGAAAACCGAACATATTGACACCCTTTTAATTTACCTATACATGGACTGGTTATGTATGGACAAATCAATTTATCGCCCCCTCACAAAATGGTAGTCAATAGTCAAATTACGTGTCTCGTTCCCACATTAGTAAGGGGGAAAATCAATCAAATTATAATAACACATCAACCCTCCCTTTGTTAAATTGCAATGGGCTGTCCCTCTGAAAGGTCTTTTAAATCAGGTTTCAGTATGAATGTGTAATTTATTGAAACATTCTTAGATTTGCCAACAAAACTCAATTATTGAGTTGGTGTTAACTTTGCCTGTTGTGTTGCGTACCAAATCAACTACCAAAAATACATATTTTTTAACGATGAATTTTAGCGAGAACACTGATAACTTGACATCCTCTACGTTCAAGAATATTTTATTGAGCGGTACACAAAATGTCTAGGTTATAAAATAAGGAATTCTGATAGTTGATAGTTAATTTAGTTAGTGGACTCTCAAAATATGGATATACTTTAAAATCGTCAAGTTTTTTGTAAAAAGTGAAAAAAAAAATCGTGTAGATTTGTAGTATAAAATTTCATTTAAATTACCCATAAATTACCAATAAACACCCATCTACAAAGAAAGTCATAAAAACTAATCAACGCGGGCGAAGCCACGGCGAATAATTAGGTATATTTGAGCACTAGTAAGCAGGTACCTAATTCAATTAAAGGTATACGGCTAAATGATAAGATTTTTTTTTTCATTACATCAGCCAAAAATCACTGCTGAACATTATAGGAGTCCTCTTTAGGGGCCTTTTGCCGTAAGCAGTAGCAGTCGGGTTTGCGAGTTTAGTTTGGGGTGTGGTGGCACAGTACGCGGAAAGGACGCTGCTGCCCATCCTGCGGTTTTAAGTCGTCTCTTACGACACAAGGGGATGAGATGGGGTGGTGCTGGGGCCGCACTACAGGCCAAGTCTAATTTTTTTAGGTTCCGTACCAGCAAAGCCGTAATAGGTAATTTTCACTAAACGTATGGTATAACTTAAACCTTAAAATAAAAAGTGCAAAAATTTTGAAAGATAATCCACATTTTGAGGCACTATTTTACAAGAGCCCTAAATACGCACCTGTACGCAATCTTGCTTACAAGGAACAGTATTGGTTTTGTCGGCTCGAAAGCGACTTTCGATAGAGAGTGGCCCTGGCAGTGTTGTTCAAACAATTGTTATTGTCATTCTCCGCTGTTTGCACGCCCGCGCTTGCGCATGTTTGCTTGTTAACACGACTACTGCAATACCGAAAAGAGGGTTATGTATAATCTTTGGTACAAAATTACAGATCCTCTTGTTGCTTTGCTCAATCAATGCTTTTTCAACTAGATTTACTGGGTTACATGACGCTATGGGGGCGTTCAAGTATTATGTAACGCAGTTTTTAAAGATTTTAGATCCTCCCTCCCCCCAAGTAAGGCGCCGTAACGTTTTTCTGTACCCCCCTCCCCTCCCTCAAACACTCAAGCATAGTAAAAATACCCAAGTGACCATTTTTACCTAAAAGTTACATTAAATAAAATAAAAATGACGTACATTACAGTCGAGGGATTCCCCGTAAAAACATAGGTAAAAAGGGTTGATTTTAATTCGTAGATTTTTATTTAAATAAAAAAAAACCAGTGTTAATTTACGCGGTGTCCCCCCCCCCCTCCCAATTGCGTTACGTAATACTTGAACGCTCCCTATATGAAATTCATCATGGCGAACTTAGAGTAAAACTTTCTTATGCGTTTAAATCAATGACGTGAAGAAAATCTTTTTGTTAAATAAAGCAGCACAGGGCAACCGTGTAGCGCGCAATAGGGTAGGGTTTTTGGCTACCTGTGGCCTGTGCGACAGACAGAAAAGCAAGCGTAAAAAGATTAGAATAAGTACCTAGGTACTTACAGCTTGACTTGAATTTCGCTTGTATTGAGTCACATGCACTTGCTTGGGTACTTTGTCAGGTTGGGAAAGAAACTTGGATGTCAATGTTTATCTTTATTGCAGACAACCTACGTTAAGATTAAGATTTATTAGAAGACTAGCTTTTGCTCGCGGTTTCGCCCGCGTGGACATCGTTTTTATGACTGTCTGAGAGTGAGTCCCAAATCCCATCCCCTCAACCATCTCTGTGCAAAAAATCACAACAATCCATTGTTTCGTTGCGATGTTAAAAAAAACCAAAAAAGAGTATTTTTTTAGTTCCCTCAGAAACTATCGGGCTATGCCATTTTTACGGAATAAAAAGTAGCCTTTGTCCTTCCCAGTAACACAGGCTACCTGCATGCCAAATTTCATCAAGGTTGGTTAAGGTTATATATAATACATATTAGCACAGAATAACAATATGGCCTATCGCAATATTTTGATATTAGTAAGGATTTTGAAAATCTTTAAACTTTAAACTACCTTAAGCTACGTGGTTTCCATTCGAGGATCGACGACTAATTCTTATTATTTTTTATGCCTGCAACTCCATTGAAGCTAACCTTGTCGAATTAATTCGCTATGTACACCGTCTTGTTCATCCGGTGCGGTGTCTAATTGCTTGTACCTTGAAATTGTAGTCGTAATCGCTTAAAACAGAAGTGCCGCTTACAGAAAAATAAATAAGAACCAAACAGCTGATCATAGAACATTCTTAAGGATCGGTTAAGGGAAAAATAGGACATAAATCGTACAAAGTTGTTTGCTGAAAAATAATCGATCATGCAGCAAATAATGCAGTTGTTACTGGTTTTTTTTACAATAATTCGGCTTAGTGTGGGTGTGGTGCAATGGCCTGCCTGATTTCTAGTCCAATGTGCCCTACACCTGGACTCGCGACGACCTAATGGTGGCCACACGCTGGGTAGAGAGATAATATGACTTGTCGTCGAAAATTTTAAAAAAACACTGATGAAATTCCTAAAGAGTTTTTATGCCCTGTACGCCCATTCTTTTCTTTCAATAGGTATGCTATCTTTTTGCCACGATCTTTCACATCACAGAATACAAACTTCTCACCAAATCGCAGATCTGCAAAAGTATTTAATTACATGGACGCAGTTTTACAGTTAACATCAACTTTACCTAATCAATTCATCTCTTTCGTCCACAGTACGCGATCTTCTTGTTGGTGATCATCATCGTGCAAGTTGTGCTGGCTGTCCTGATGTTCACGTACGCGGACACGATACAGGACGCCATCACGCGTTCGGTCAACAACATTTTCGACAACAGCCGAAACTCGCAAAGCGACAGCGAGCGGAAGGCCGCCACAGCCGTCTTCAATAGCATTGAGCAACAGGTGTGTAGCAACGGCGTCGTGTTTTTACTAGAAAAACAATCAAGTGTATTGCGCTTTCAAACCATTTTTCAGTTCAGACCAACATACTTTCTCAAAAAACCGCTCCAATAAAAAAAATTTTTAGTTCATATCTTTCGGTGAAGACGTAGCGTGGGCAGGCTTCCCACATGGTGGACCGATAACTTGGTGAAGGCCGCGGGAAACCACTGGATGGGTTTGAAATGTGAACTCTGTCAACTTTGTTGAAGACAGAAGTGCGATCATTTGGCACACTGAACATAACAAATACATAAAAGTTTTTAGGGTTTTCGAAATGAAATTATCATAACCAAAATGATACAGGAAGCCAAAGTTCTAGTACAGTAGGTCAACACTATTAGCAAAGTATATAATATATTAGTACTATGTAAAAGCGTCGGTGGCTCAACCGGTAACGACTCGGTCCATCTAACCAGAGGTACCGGGTTCAAATCTGGATGGCCAATGTACCAATGAGTTTTTCAAAAAAAAACTTACGTACATACTTACCGATTGCTTTAACGGTGAAGGAAAACATCGTGAGGAAACCTGCACACGCCTGCGAAGAAACTCGAAGGTTGTGTGTGAAGTCGACCAACCCGCACTGGGCCCGCGTGGTCGACTAAGGCCTAATCGCCCTGATTCAGGGTAGGCTCGAGCCCCTCGGTGGGGACGTATATGAGCTGTAATGATGACTATGTAGTATTTTTTTCTCACTTCACACGAATAATTAGTTTGTTTTAATGCTTACTTTTCTGTTTCAAAAAGTTAAAAATAACTTCATCACACTTAATATCATAAACGTGAAAGTATGGATTTTTGTTTGTTTTACTTTCATGCCTAAACGGCTTAATGGATTTAGATGAAATTTTGTAGGTGTATAGATCAAGAACTGGATTAACACATAGACTAATAATTTATCGGCTCGCGCACCATGCACCCTCGATTACGGTCATAAAATCGATATCCACGCAGGCAAAGCCGCGGTAGGGTAGATTTCACCTTAGCGTGACGGACGACGGTAAATTTGGTACCTAGTCGTATTTGCGCATTACCTACCTTGCTTCAAATACTGGCTGTTTAACATGTTATATATATAAATAACTAGCTGTTTCCCGTGGCTACACCCGCGTGGACAACGTTTCTGACGGACGATGGTAAATTTGGTACCTAGTCGTAATTGCGCATTAACTTTTGACGTGAAAACGTTTAATAAATCGATGGACGCCGGCTGCATGCACGAAAAAGGTTGACTAGATGTCCCGTTACGTTATGACGTTGTTACGTTAAACT
Source organism: Coleophora flavipennella (assembly GCA_947284805.1). NCBI lineage: Eukaryota > Metazoa > Arthropoda > Insecta > Lepidoptera > Coleophoridae > Coleophora > Coleophora flavipennella. The sequence goes on along the minus strand of OX369285.1, from coordinate 1,696,121 downwards.
ATCGTCCGTAAACCGACTTTACAGACAACCAAATTTTAGGGTTTTTAATTGTAACCCTACCTTGCTTCAAATACTGGCTGTTTAACATGTTATATATGTATAAATAACTTGCTGTTTCCCGTGGCTTCACCCGCGTGGACAACGATTCTGACGGACGATGGTAAATTTGGTACCTAGTCGTAATTGCGCATTATTTTTTTAATTGATAGGTAATCAATTTAGGGAAATTTTCTTTTTATTCAAATTTTTCCTATTTTGTTTTATAGGGTTGCCACCATAGAAAAAAATATATTTTTAAAAAAAATAGCTTTAACGATTTTAATAAAACTTTGTATACTTTATACAACCTACTATACTGTGATGGTTCATTAATCCAGGAAAAATCGGAATTAGGCACTTCCCATTCAAATCCAGGGTCTTTGTATTTTTTTCTCAAAAATGTAAATGACTAACGATTTTAGTGAAAATTTGAGAGTTACTAGACCTTAATAATGCCTACTACACTGGGTACCTAGTTCATTATTCCATAAAAATCATAAGGTACCTACCACCTCCCATATTATTTGTATATTTTTCATCAAGTCTAATACATCTTTTCTTTGCAACTAGGTAATCTTAGTGATTATTTATGTATGACAGAGGGTTAAGGCTACGCGACAAAGTATGCACATCGTGGCTGTAAAATTTATTTTAATTTCAGCTCGAATGCTGCGGCAAGAATGGCCCAACTGACTACGGGTACGGCGAGAGTGCAGTGGACCTGCCAGCCTCATGCTGCACCCGTCAAAGCAATATTGGCGGTCTCCTTAACTACAGATGCACCATGGTCGATTCCAACAAGGAGGGCTGCGCTAGCCGCACCGCTCAGATCTACCGGCAGTGGAACAAGACTATTGCTGGTGTTGCCATAGGTGTCGCTTGTGTTGAGGTAAGTCATACTACAGATTGCTTTAACTGTAAAAAAGAACATCGTGAGAAAACATTTCAGATCTTCTTTTCGAATCGATGGTTTGAATATGGTCACTTAGTTACATTATATCTTACTGGCCCAAAAGGTAGCCACGCGTATGCAACTGTCAGTGGCCCTCCAGAGGTCTTCCACTGTGCAGGTGTCCGGGCACTCGGGGCAGGCCAATAAATGCATCATAGTTTGTGAGCTGAATCCACATGGGCACTCTTCTCCGTCACAGAAACCCTAGCGACACATGTTTTCCCTACATCGGCCAACCTGAGTCCGCAGTCTATTCATAGATTTACAAATAGACCTCGCGGCAAGTCGCTGTCCGGGGAGAGGGGCTCTAGTTGTGAGATAAAGCTTTCTGTGACAGGGAAGGTCTTTTTCCTTAAACTGGATTTAGGTAGTATCTTGTGGCTTGGCTGCAGTGGCTAGGAAGTTCTTGCGGCTTTATAGTCTGGGACGGGCTGAGCTGCATCCGAACATGGGGTTTCTGGGGTCGTGTTATTGTTTGGCTTTCTCGAATGAGCTCGCTACCTCTCGCCGAACGCCAGGTTGGGTGATCCCTGCCACTGGATACAGCTTGCTTATCGGAGTCCGTTTTAAACAGCCCGTTAGTTTCCGGCAAGTTTGATTTAGAGCTATATCCACTAGTTTCATGTGGGCAGAGCGGTTCCATACTCGACAAGCATATTCGCCGGTGGGGAACCGGCTCCACCGGCGAATATTTCAGATGTGTATAAAAGTTGCACACGTCCATAGGTCGCGTGCCCTTCACGTAATTGCGGGTGATGCTAAGTGCAACACCAGGCAACTGCCGCTTGACCCCTGGCTGGATAGCACGGTTAATTGTGCCACACGATAAGAGAGATAGAGAGAGAAAGATGACGGAGTTTTTAATTTTTCTCTTTTTCTGTCTATTTCCCTGTTATCAGATTTCTGTTGGCACTCTCCGAATTGTGATGATGACAGCATCAAAAATAAATTATGAACTATTGGATCACTAACTTGCCCTCCTACTCCTAATGAAATTTCAATAAACCTTACCCGCTTAGTTAGTTTTTATTTAACTTGATGTTTGTATGTATGCATGTATGTTTGTTTAGTTCAAATCTTGCGATCGATTTTAGAGTGATTTCCAGGGGTCCGATTAAGCTGAAATTTGGAATAAAGCCGTATTCCCTGAACATGCCGTGAACTTTGGAGATGAAATCAAGGTCCCAGAATCGTCTTTTATTTTTCAATAGATTCTTAGGAAATACAATTTTGTGCTCACCTTTTTCAAATTGGAACCGTGTATTTTTTATATTCATTTAAGCATTTTGCTTTTTGAGCATTAAAATATTTTCAAATAAAAGCTTGTATACCTAAAAGCTTTTAGGTTTTACGAAAATTATATTCCATCAAGTCTTTTATTTTTGTTTGCACAGAATCACAAAATGAATACATAAATGACACTGAAAATCTGTGCGTCACGCCTAAGTATTTCAAACATTTTTAGAACAAAATGTCGTTTTTGACAGGCGATAACAAGTAAATCAAATGACTAGCAATCATTATCCCTGTGTAAATCAAAGAGAATGTCATCGCTTTTATAGCTATTAGAGACGGGACTTCATAGAGCAAGTTATGCTAACACAAAAAAAAACACAGTCGAATTGAGAACCTCCTCCTTTTTGAAGTCGGTTGAAAATGTCAAAGATTGGCTCCCAAAGCGAGAATGTCAAGAAAGAAAAGCCAATAGACCAAGTGAGAGAAATATAGTCAGCCATGGAAACGCTACGTAACTTCATACAACATATTTTAATTCGAAGTTGCGGCAGCTTGGTGTAAATATTTGTACAAATTTACGCTTAGTTTTTGCTTTTTACGGTTGACCTGAGTGCGTGTCCCTACCTCCTGCAAGCGCGCAGAGCTCAGTCATTAACGTGGCAGTCATTACTGTCTATCTGATACTGTAATGTAACAAAGAGTTGTTATTGAAATTTAAGGTTTTTTTTAAAGACACGAGAGATAATGAGATAATTTTATTTTTAATAATTTATTATTAGTACGTTTGACTGCATCTCGTTGTAAACGTTACGAATAGGTCTTAGTGGCGACCACGCACCGGAAAGCGTAGTGTAGGCAGGCCTCCCACTCGGTGGACCGATGACCTGGTGAAGGTCGCGGGAAGCCGCTGGATGCGGGCAGCGCAGAACCGGTCGTCGTGGAGATCCTTAGGGGAGGCCTATGTCCAGCAGTGGACTTCCTTCGGCTGATATGATGATGATGATGATGAGGTCTTAGTGACTAACTTAGACTCGATAGATATAAAATTGATATTAAAGTTTATAATAAGAATAATCATCATATGTACCATGTAGAGGATACTGAGCCTCGGTAGGTTAAAGCGAGCAGTGGTGTGGTGTGGTACCCACGCATTTGGATCTTCCATAAAAGGTCCTACTGAAGTGTACTTTCGCACTTACGTACGAGCCTTATGGAAAGGAACAGTGAGGCTCCACGCTCGTATCGATATCCCAGAGCAGGTAAGAAGGCTATTGTATGCACCAGCCCTCCTGCTTTCTTCTGGGAATCGGATAAGCGGCGCACTGCAAGCGCCTATCCCTGGCAAACCGATGGTTTATGCCCCCGCGGGTAGGGTTACCACATTAATAGGTCAATGGGTTACCAGGACTTTAAATCAAAAAGCTGGTAACAAGTTTTAATAAATCTTGATTAAATTTCTGTACAAAAATCCGGTCTCTGGCCGATTTTAAAACTCAGTAGATTTTATCTACGTTTTATTAACTTTTGTGTTAATATTATTTGTATTCGTATTTCTGTCCACTAGCAACAGCTTTCAAAAAATCATTTTTTTAAAGAAATTTGATTGTAAAATTCTTTACATTCGCGCAGGTGGTGCCTGTTATTTTATTGGCATGACGACAAAGCCGTACGGAGTCCGTTCTGTACTATTAAAATCCGGTCTAGATTGGATTTATCCGGTCAGATGGTAAACACCACTTTAGTGATTGGCAGTAAATAAAATGTTAAACTAATTTTTTCTTCATTTCAGGTTGTGGGCGCCCTGTTTGCACTCTGCCTGGCCAATTCCATAAGGAACATGGACAGAAGGTCACGCTACTAATATTTTGTTGTTACAACTGGTACCTATGAACACAATTTTTTTGGATTTGAATTTAACTTTGAACGTCGCGTCGCTTGTGTTCTGCATGGCTGTATTGGGTGGTTTAACAGTTTTGTTATTTTTAAATGCACTCTAACTTCTTATACTTTCCTATCTAACACTACAAGAGAATTGTTTGTTGGGATTTTTTTAAACCATCGATAATAGTATTTGGTTTGTACGTGTGCTAGTTGAAGTACATATAATGCATTTAAATTAGGCTGAGCTAATTCCTGGGCGGTCTTTAGTTATTTATAACAATAGAGAAGCAAGGGCAAGTAACGGCATGAAATAACAAACGGTCTTTTCATCCAAAAACAGCATTTAACGCGATTCTCCAGCATGGTTATATTGCCCACTCAAAATACCATTGTTTTAAAAATTAAATGCAATAAAATCAAGTCGAATTAACTGAACTTAATTTAATTCAGTGTACATATAACACTCTGTGTAAAGATGGCCATCACAGGCCTTACAAATTCCACCTATGTAGAGTACGCTTGCGGCCTCGACGCGCCCTCCTGACCCGCGCCGTAGCCAGCATGACTTAGAGGGCAAAGGAAAGGGTCGTAGAAAATAAAATCCAGAGCACTAAACACGTTGATGCTGTTTATGAATTACCTATAGGTATTTTAAAAAACAACCTTATTTTTGCAGTTGGTATAGAACATTTTGTATGGTAATTCAATCACATTTTTACAAATCCAACTGCCCATCTTAAGTTGGTTGATTATTTACTCCTAAACTGAGAAATCCTACTTTAACGCGATAACTTTGAATTACTTATTTGCCCTATTATTTCCGAAGAAAATGTGGTGGACAGATGTAATTTAGAAATACTTACGTTTCCACAACGACGCGTCCAATAGAGTGAAGTGAAGAGAGAGGATAAAAAGGCAGATCTCACTACGATGTGGGATTAAATGCACAGGAAAGAGAGAGTTGCCCTCCTATTATTAATATCTTTCAGATTTCATGAAATAGCGGTTAACTTTAACCAACTTTAACCAAAATCACTAATAATTTCGTAAAGGAATTATTCGTCTTAAAAATGTTCTTCCTAAACATATATTATTCCGATTTCTATATATGTCTCAAACTCTCAATAGTTTTGAAAGACCTATTCAAAGATATCCCACACGATAGGTAGGTAAATAAAAAAAAACACTTAACTACATGTAGGGGATGTACCCTACAATTTTTCTTTTCTTTACTAATTTCTTTTCAAAACAGGCGTCACAGACTTATATTAACCATACCAAATTTCAGCTTTATAGCTGTGATAAACATTCTTCGAGGAAAACGGTTGTGACATAACGACTGAGACATATACAGACAGACATAATATATGGCGGTAGACATACAAGGGTTCCTAGTTTTACTACGGAACCCTAAAAATGCCCGCAAAGTGAGTACGGAAATGTAATACAGAGTGTAAGGTAAAATAAAACATATTTTTGAGGGCAGCGTCTACTAATTAAACTAAACATTTTTTGTTTTACAACTGCTGGATTTGTTGGCCAAATTTTTTTTCGATTTGATCAAAGTTGTACAGCAAAAGTTGTTCAGTTTTATGAGTAGCCGCTTCTTAGTAGTTTTTTTAACAGCCTCCGTGGCTTAGTGGTTAGTTCATTGGCTTCACATTAGGAGGTCGTGGGTTTGGTTGATGGAAGGGCATTTTGTAATTCCGCCTGGCCAGGTACCACTATCTTATTTGTCTTTGTCTTAAAACCTTGGGGTGGAGGAGGATTTAAAATGTTTTATTGTAGGGGTATACGCAAAAAAAAAATGTTTTTTATTTATTAAAATAAATGTTTAAAATCAAATTAAAATTATTATACATATTACATGCATATAAAAATGTAAGAAGGAATAATATTTATAAATACAAATATCATAGTATAATAAAATAATACAACCAAAGCTGAGATTGCAAAAAGAAAAGAAAAATAAATCCAAGAATAGGAAAAGAAAGAGAAAAATATACTAATAAGTATTAACTATCCAAAAATTGCGCATTGACTTGCGCCTTGAAAATATTTAAAGAAGGGTAAATACATTTTTAATGATAGACCGCATGTTTTACAATTTTTAACAATCTTATCTAATATTTTTTTACAAAAGAAGCTATAGTAACAAGCTTGACAAGAGCAACTCTAAATCGCATGACGAAAAAATAAATAAAAAAAATCAATGGACTAATACCCGTTTCAATTAATTGGGAATTAAAAAAATATTTATGTAGTCAATATATAGGTACTACTCTCAAACAAAATAAGGGCCACCTAAGTTTTCACAGTACATTTTCATACAAAGAGGTGGTTTAAACAGCCACGATTACTTTATTACTTTTTTTAAATCAAGAAAAGTAATGAAACTACGAAGTTCATTCATTAGGCTAGACCCCTGGCTACAAATGTGTCGGAGATCACAACATTCTGCTGATCCTCGGAAACTCCGTAGACTGCTCAGAAGAGAAGCACACGGTAAATGAGCATATTTTCCATACAAATATCATTCAGCTTGTTTTGAGCAGTCTTTTTTTTATTTACTATTGGTAAGCTCTTGGCATCATCTCACCAGATAGTAAGTGATGATGATGCCGAAGATGGAAGCGGGCTTGCTAAGATTCCCCAACGCAATGGAGAACTGGCTATCTTATCTTCATGCCGGAACACATCAATGTTTTTAACACTGATGTTTGGCAGCAAGACTTAGATAAGATGGTGGTCGCTACCGAGTTCCCGAGGATCAGCAGGATGTTGTGACGTTCGACACATTTGTAGCCAGGGATATGACTGCACTTCGAGGTTTCCTAACTTTTCTTGATTTAAAAAAATATATTTGTAGCTGTTTTGACCAACTCTCTGTATGAAAATGTACTGTGAAAATTTAGGTGGCCCTTAAGGCGGTAATAGTACAGATTCTTGTTATTTTTGACGTCAACTACTTCTAAACGATAGAAACCCCAAGGTTGAAAAAAATACCCCTATTACTTATTTATTGATGATGTTCCTTAAAGTCAAAAGTTATTAGAAAAACGATTGAGCAGTTTTGGCTCGATAGAAAAAAAAAACAAGAATAGATCTACACCATTACTTTCAACTCTAGTTATGACTATTATAAAAAATATACAACAATATTTTTTATAATAATACAAAGTGAGTAAAGTTATTATTTTTTATACTTTCTTTGTAGTTTTTGTATGAAACGAAAAACAATTAAAAAAGTGTGGTTATTTTCTTTACTCTTTACACTTATAGAAAAAGACAGACAACTGTTCCAATCAATACTTCGCCTTAATTTGTTTTGAGTACTTAGTATATATGTATTATGTATTTGCCTACTACCGAACTAACGCAACAGCCCTTTATATCTTTCTTACAAATAGCAGCACTGCTTGCCTTACCATTGAATTATTTCATCATTGGGGTTAACTGGGGTTTCTACTCATCAAGGAAACCATAGTCAATTCTTAAAAGAATTCAACGGTCCATACAAAAATGCACAAAATTGGTCGATCAGCTGATCTATTTGTAAGAAGAGTTCAATTTCTTTTGCGAATCGACTATGGTCTCTTATAGAAAAGTTGTTCATTACGTATGATATGTAGAACTTCTTGTAGAAGCCGCAGTTAACGGGTCCATCTACAATTTCGTTACATCCTAAAATTGAAATCGTTGGTTAAATTTCAAACTTGGCATATACTCATGAAACTAAATAACTTTCACCAAAGAAAATGGACTTTCAACACAAAGTTGGCCATTGAGCTAATGATTGGCTGCTAATTCGTTAGTATTGATACGTTAATTTTTTTGCTCTGATTGACCGGTGCAAGTTGTTGCTGAGTGGATACTGAGTTTAAAATTTTACCGTAAAATTAAATTGCATCCTGTATAATAATTAATTTATATGAGAGTTGTTAAAAGGGTAGTATTTTATTTGAGCGGGTACTTACGCATAGTTCTGCTGGTTTAATTTCTATGGTTAAGGTGCCTTGGTTTGGCTTGGAGGTAAAATCAAAATTAACACATTAAAATGATTTTAGTGTATATTGCAGCATGTATTTTATAGTCTGTGATTTCGGAGGACCAACCTTAAACTTATTGATTAAGCAATGCCACTCATACCAGTAATTACGAAGTAATAGTATCTCATCTGTGCTTATACTTATAGTTATCTCCCAGATGGGGCCCAGAACTACCCCCCGCGATGCTGGTTGAACTCTAAGTGCCGGATATTGCAGATATGTTAATGGTTGTACGAAGTAACTAGTATATCATCTCAGCTGTGCCGTCGCGTTTATGTTTTTGAAAGTACAATAAAGTACTTGATTACTTAGGATAAATAGACTCTTTTATTTTACTATAAAATTTGTGATGCGAGAAAGTTTTGTTGACTATTACCACCATATTATCTAAGTCTTACCGCCAAGCATCAATGTTAACAGCATTGATGTGTTCTGGCTTGTAGATAATATAGCCAGTTCCCCATTGCGTTTGGGAATCTTGAAAAGCCCGCTTCCATCTTCGGCATGATCGTCACTTACCATCAGTTAAAACACTTCAAACACGTTATGGGACACTTCAAGGGGTTGGGGAGGGGGAAACGGGCGTAATGGGCAGGTCTTAAGGCCTACTGAGCCTAAGGGCTAGTACTCTTTATTGTACTGTGCTAAGGGCCTGTCGCACTCCGCGCTGTAGGCATGAAAATGTACCTACGCCGCGCGGCTTCCTGCAAGAGGCAAATAAGTAGTCAGAAGAGATAAGGGATACGCGATAGAAAGAGAGGCAGCTCGTAGGTGAATGTAACTGTAGGGTCTGTAGGTAATTGGCGCTGTGCGAACCTGAATTGCACATTATTGTGTCGTAGCAAGAGTCGCCATTTAATATAATCTTCTTTTGTGTTAGTAAATAGTTCTTTGGCCTAAGTCCCAACTGGCATTGCTTCATCATGAAGTGAAGGTAAGGCTGGCACCCTCTTTGCATGAAAAGCTAACCATACACTATACTTTTTAAATTTATTTTTAATTTTTTTAGTAATTGGTTTTTATACTGAACTAGAAATTAATACAGTGGTTTGGGTCCTTTTAAAATACCTTGAATGAAGCGGTATTCAGCTCATGAAATTTAACAACTCCTTCCATGGAACATATACTGACTATCGCAAAAAAGTTTATGATCCTACCATACAAAGTTCGCTTTCAGCTGATCAATTTAGTATGACAAGACCAAAAATTATTTTTCTAAGTTTAGGTTCTTTGGGGACAGTTTGTTCAGTTTCATGAGCCCATCACGCCCTTAAATTCTTTTGAAGTACCTATTTTAAGAAGGATATAAATAAAAACTCCGAAACCAAGTAGAAAATGATTTTCGGGACTTTTTTATTATAATCTTTTCAAAAGGACTCTATATACGTTACTTGTTATTGCCATGCTATTGAATGTTATAAACTTGTAATCAAAATTGACATTATAAATTTACATTAGTAAATTATTTATTCGTAAAATGTTTCTAGGACTTTATATTACTACTACTTGGTCTGTTTTGAGTTTTTAAGTCTATAATGTTTGTAGAATTTTTTATTAAACTATCTCTCTTTATCTATTAAATCTATGGTAACTTAAAAAATATATAATAGGTAAATTATTTAAAAATTATTGGTGTGGTAATCTAAGAAATATTCAAATTATATTATTAAACAAATGTTTAAAATTCAACTTCATTTTTATACCACTAGCAGTATGGCAATAAGTTAAATTACAATAACAATTTAGATACGATAGAATTAGTTAAGCCGAATTTACATTGCGAAACTAGTGGCATGAAATTAGTTTCTCGCCATTACTTTTATCAACAATTACACGTGTAAACGTCAAGTTTACACGAACAGTTTCGTGTCGCGCACGATTTTAGTATAAGACTTACCTTAAACCGAATTTACATTGCGAAACTAGTGGCATAAAATTAGTTGCGCGACATGACTTTCATCAACAATTACACGTGTAAACAACAAGTTTTACACATGCTTCGATATCACGACACTGAAACAGTTTCGTGTCGCGCGCGATTTTTGGATAAAACTAGTATCATACAACTAATGTCATCGTATAAACGCGACGCGAAACTAGTGCCGCTAAAATGCCTGCGCTGATAGAACGTGTATTTTTTAGTCGTGGTGTGGGCGGTATTAGTCGAAAGACTTGAGACACCTTGCTCAATAAAAAATTAAACTGATTTTCACACATTCGAAAATAGTTTGTATAGCTCTCAGGATCTTCTTCTGCTAATTCAGATATTAACTGTTTCGCACCCAGATGCTTTCTTGCTAGCCACCCTCGAATCCACCAACGTCTTTTCTTTCGAGACAACCTTTTCTTAATTTTATACAATAACATCTGTATGACAACATTTTGCAATGCAAAATTGCATTAAAGCTTTGATGTTGGCGGAGCCATGAACACAGACATACAGTGCATTTCACGACACTATTATTTTTAATGAAACTAGTTTCACAGGTACTGAAAGTAGTGTCATGAAATTAATTTCATCATGCATGAAACTTATTTCGTAATGTAAATTCGGCTTTATTGTAGTTATTTAGTTTCTACCATGATTAAATTGTCCCGATTTCGCCAAAATTAGGCATAGAGCTAAAATAAACGACGAATAATTAATTTTATCCCGAGATCGACCATATATAAAAAACATCCCGGATAATAAATAGTTGAAAAAAAAAAACTATACCCACACAGGCGGATCCGCAGGAAAAAAACTATTCTTAAAGTAATTGTGAGTTGTGACTAATGCATGTCTGTAAATACATTTTATTTTCCTTGGTAAGTTCCTCAATTATACCTTTAAATTGTTTTGTCTACTTGTAAAACCGAGCTTTACAGAAAATATGTTTTAAACCTCACACGATTGGATTTTTTTTTGTCTTTCCATTTTGGCACACATTTTATAAGCTAGCATGAGTTTTTAAAATTAGAACTAAATTACTATTACGCAGTTTTTCTTGCACCTAAAAATTTTCTTCGCTGTTTTGTAAACAGTCCTTGGCGCTTCTTTTACAATGTCCTTCAGTTCCTTCGTCGCGTAGTCGTGATGAAAAAACCAGTCGCGACTCTTTCGCATTTCTGGCCCTTTTCAGCCGGATAGTATTCCGTTTGTGAACTTTAATACAGTAAGTTTGGTTCACTGTGGAGCCCTAAGGGAGGTACTCGTGGTGGACTACGTCCTGAGCATAAAAAAACTGTCATCATTTTTCCGAGATTCCAGAGGTTAAGGCAAAAATGCGACGAAGGAACATACATACATCGCAAAAAAAGCGTTTCAGGACTATTTCCAAAACTGGAAACACCGTTAGGATAAGTGTGTGCTTAGGGGAGGGTGACACGGACATGTATATTCTAAATAAAGTACATTTTGTTTTATGACGCCATCTACGTATTTTTAAACAGACTACGTATTGAGTTTTTAATGGCATATAAGAACACAAACAACCAAGTTTATTATTCGCATGATGTGTCACAAATTTTGTTTCTTCCCAACTTTTTGTAATAAATGCCAATTTTTTGGACTTTCCATATAAATTGATCAGCTACGTTAATACTATTTTTTTGGAAACACCAAAAAAAATTGCGTTTGTTCACAAAATGGTAGAACATTTTATACGAATAAGTAATAGCGTGGTTGTGTTCTTATCTGCCAACCCACTTTACCGCGAAATATTTTTTATTTTTTTATAATTGCATGTGATGTGTTATCTTTTTCCTGACTTGGAAAAAGTATATTATAATAATAAAAAAAGCAATTTTGATCGTTTGATACTGAATCTGGAATGATATATTATTTCTTGTGTGGTGTTAATTTGTTTCATTGGCTGTCTACTAATTATTGTGTAGAATGAATACTTACTTTTAGCTTTTTTTGTTGTAAAATTATATTTGTGTGTGTTAACATTTTCTTTGTCTACGGTACCAGTGTTCTTTAGTTTTGTTTTTATTGTGTTGTTTTATTAATTCATAATAAAATTAAATTTTAAACTTTAATTATTTGTGTTTTCAGGTATGCCTAAACGCAGAGGACGACAAGAGACATTCGAATGAGAACAATAGATTGAAATAACGACATCACCACAATCTACTTTTATTATATTTACTATAATATTATGTACAAGTTAAGTTTAAGATTAGTTACGGTCTAGCGCAACCCCGCCTTTTGAGACGACATTTACAAGTAGGTACCTATTCCAGCATCGACTTTTTGAAATGTGCAACAGCTATTTTGATACGAGCAGGCCCGCAGCCAGAGGGTATCACTTAGGCGCAAAGTGTAATAGGCCAATGACTACCAAAAGCAAAGCGTCGGTTGCTGCATTTTGTGATTTTTACACTCGAAAATGACTCAATAACTAGTTTATGGAAGCACAAAGTAAAAATTTAGCCTAAACCCTAAAAATCATAAGCTAGGGCTCTCTTATTTTTTGAGCGATCAAACGGTTTTCAGAACTTGAAGTGCATTGTCTACCTACTTTTGTTTATTAATATAAAAAAATACTTGCTTTAAATATTACTTACATTTTTGTTAATTATCTGTTTACAATCTTTAAGAAACTGAAGTTATGTTGACAACAAAACACGCGCTTTATTTTGTCTTTTGTTAAAATATAAAATCTGCATAGATCTACTTTAAGTTAGTTAAGCGACTGTTTGTATCTAATATTAATATTACAAAAACGATTAGAAACTATATAAAAGTATTTTCATAAATCGATGTTGTAGTGGTTGTATTTAACGTCCATTTTACAATTTATAATTACTTCTAAAAAGTGTTAAAATTTATATGCATTTCTATAAAATGTGATTTTATTACTGTGTTTCGATTACTATTACCTGTAAATAGCTACGGTTTAACTTACGACGAGTTATGTATTCTGTATTCGGGAGCAAGTGTCTGTTTCTTGTATTTTGAATCTCTTGTGCATTTCCGGTTGATCTGCTTATTGTGGATGTTATACAAACTGTATGGCGATAATATAAGTTTTCTACTATAAACAGCTAGTTGTTTTATTGTAACATCTTAGTCAAAAAAAAAAGTTATTTTTTTAGAAAATACAGGGCTACTGGTAATTTGATACATCTGCAGCTCATTTACAACAAAAAAACGTCATAGTTATACTTTTGGGGTCGGAAATCAACGGTTTTTTATCACTGTATGAGAAAGTCATTTGCTCGTATAATTTTTGTAAAAAAGTAGTTTTTTTTAAATAAAGTACAGTTTTTCACACGAAATTCAAAAATTAAACTGAATATTGTTAGAAAACCGTTGATTTCCGACCCCTACAATATGACGTGACTGTTGCGAATGTTTGGGAATGTATCGGATTACCAGTTACCTAGTAAGTGTACGGAATTCTGTATGTTTACGTTTAAAGACCAAAAATAAGAAAACCATAAACTATTACATGCATTTTTGACATTTTATATGAAGTTTGATTAAAATCGCGTCAGTTAAATAGAGCACCAACGAACTGCAACCATCGTCGGGTCAGATGTTATGTCATCATTTCATCAAACTTTGTCATCCAGCGTCAAGCCGCCGAAACGGTAGCGTGCGAGTCGTGTACGCGCAAGCGCCGCGTGGTTTCGTAAGGATTTTTGATGTGTAACATCTTTGCTCTCGCTTTCCTGCAATTTGTGGGAGTGATTTCGTGAAATGGGACGGAAATGTGTAACAGGAAGTCGCGAAAGCGCGCGCTATTCGATCTGACGAATGAGCTTTGCTCTCGCTTTCCTGCAATTTGTGGGAGTGATTTCGTGAAATGGGACGGAAATGTGTAACAGGAAGTCGCGAAAGCGCGCGCTATTCGATCTGATGAATGAGCGCGCGGCACTGGTCAATAACATAGGTACATTCTGTTTATAAAAAACCCGGCCAAGTGCGGGTCGGACTCGCGCACAGCAATTTGTGGGAGTGATTTCGTGAAATGGGACGGAAATGTGTAACAGGAAATGCGAACGTTTTTAATTCTCGAAAACTAAGGTTGTCATAGCCATGCCGCCTAGTGTGATGGCAAAGGCAAAGATGACATACTACTATTCGAAGGGTCGGCCCGTGAATGTACGACCCGATAATTAATTAATTTCATAAGTATTTTGGCACATGTTACACATCATATGCGAGTACTGTAGGTCTCGTTTTTTTTAAATGATGGGCAAGTATTTTCATAATAAATTGTTTAAATTATTGTGTTAGATTTTAAAACAAGCAGATTGAATAAATTTTTATGATATTTTAGTTAGTATTTACAAAATTACTGTCAATTTACTGATTGCCGTAATTGAGTAAGTACATCAAAAACCAAACATGTCCTTAAAAGCGTATGAATTACAGAAATAAGGAAAATAAAGGAGTTTTTTATTTTGTATTTCGCTAGGGAATAAGATTAAACAAACAAACTTTGTTGTTACAAGTTTTATGTATTACATGGTTTCTTGGAATCAAATTACGTACATAGGATGATTTTATTTACCTTTATTATTGTAAAAAAAGGTGACATATGAGCAGGTGTTGATGTTGCTTTTACCTCAACGTTTCGACTATGTTTCGATAGCCGTGGTCGCGAGTACACTGGATCGAAGCATAGTCGAAACATTGAGGTAAAAACATACCTTCTCATATGTTAAATAACATCACGTCAAGTCCCGCTTTCAATTTGTCATTATGAATAATCGTGAAAGTTTAATGTGTTATAAGTTTACAATGATTACAATCTGCACTAGGCGACTATGCTCCATTTGAAGATGACCACAGAAGCGGTCGCCCGCAAACTGCAGAAAACGTGTAAACGGCAGAAGTTGAGTGCGAGAAGATCCACTAATTACATACACCGACATCAAGAAGATTCTAGGCGAGCGTTAATATAATTTTACATAAACATCTTGGATTGAGGAAGCTCTGTTGTCGTTGGATCCCGCGTGTGCTCTCCGATACTGAAAAACTGGCTAGTGTGGAATTTTTCCGTGAAAAGCATCTGCGATTTAAAAACGGGTCATCGAGACGTGTTTCGGAAATCATCACAGGTGACGAAACATGGATCTATCAATATGATCCGGAAAGTAAGAGGCATTCGTCAGTATGGGTCTTCTCAGAGGGAAAGTTACCGTCAAAACTCCAATGACCTCGAAACGTTGGCAAAAAAATGGTGGCTAGTTCCTTTTCTCGGAGCGGACAGCTGTCGACATTAACGCTGGAAAATTATAGGTCTGTTAACTCGGATTGGTATACAACAGTAGCATTGTCAAAAGTTTTCCAAGCAGTGCGAGAGAGGAGACCAAAGGCCGGGTTTTGGAGAATCATGCTGCATCACGACAACGCCTCTTCACATACGACTCCCAGAACAAAGAGGTTTTTTAAAGAATCTGGTATTGAAACCCTACCTCATCCGCCGACTTAGCTTCTTGTAATTTCTTTTTGTTTTCAACAGTGAAAGAAAAAATAAAAAGTTTTTTTTCCAGTGCTGAAGAAGCCGTGGCTGCCTATGAAGTAGCAATTTGTGACCTATCGGATCAAGACTGGCTAAACAGTTTTCAAAGTTGGTTTAGACGAATGGAACTTTCTATAGACAATGGCGGAGAGCATTTTGAAAAAAAAAACAAAAGAAACAGTGATAAAGAAGCATATTTAGAATAATATTTAATTGAAATAACGCACATCGATTTTTGTCTTCGAATTACTTAGGTAAAGCACTTAGGAGAGATTAAGGACACTCAGATATATTAATCTCTTCTAAATGTTTTCCTCACTGTGCATCATTCCCTCTCGAGCACGTCAAAGTTTTTAGGGAATAATATAAATATGTAGATGTTTTTGTGCTGGCAACCGAAAAGGGAGTTTTTTTGCGGGATTTGTGGTGAACGCATTCGTAGTTTTATTTTATTGTTTTTGCATTGTATTTTGCTAGAGTTTCGTTTCAAAAGTGGTGCGTTTTGAATGAAATCGTCTGGTGCACGTGAGCAATGTAGAGAACAAGAAAATAAAATGAAGAAGGACGTAAAACCCGACTTGCACTGGGTGCAGTTTTATAGACGCCCTATATACTGTAATCGGGTGTTCCACCTCAGAATGAGGCTGCTGCGAATACTGTCAAGAACTCTAGAGAAGATTTGTAATGCACTGGCACTAGAATCTAAAAAGAAATGAAGACTGTCTCAAAAGGGCTAGTACCCAGAGACGTTAGCATTTTCTAACCATAAACCAACCATCTGTGAACCAACAAGCAACCGAAAACACTAGCGGTAGCGGTGGGTCGTTGAGTCCACAGATCTAATAGTTGAGTCGTTGACGGAAAAACCGACTTCCATCGCAACAACTTAGTACATTTTTGCATTATTATTTTTGGTTTTTGTTAATTTTCTAATAAAGTACTACTCCGATTTTGATAAAATTTATATAGGACCACACGGAAAGTACTAGCTTTCAAATAAAAAAAGAATCATAAAAATCGGTTCACCCAGTCCAAAGTTATAAGGTAACATACATAAAAAAAAACATACACACGAATTGAGAACCTCCTCCTTTTTGGAAGTCGCTTGAAAAGAAACCGAACCGTTAGGTATCGGAAATCGATCAAGTAGTTGAAAAGCTAGTCCACGTTTTTAACTGGTTTGTATAAACGTCAACGAATCAACAGAAATATCAGAAATAACCTGCACGGCAGATATCCTAGTTGACAAAATTTTAACTACCAAGGTCTATCCTACTTGTGAAGAGACTACCCCAGCAGTGAAGACTAGTAGGTGATGAGGTAAAATATTCCTATCGATGTTTTTGCTCTTATTGAAGGCTTTGGGTACGTTGCGCGTGAGCAATGCGCACACGGTGCAGACCACGATGAGCAGCATAGGGTAGAAGAAGGCGATGGTGACGGAGGCGTCCACGTATGAGTCACACACGAGAAGGTGCTCGGCTCGCTAGGGAGAGTGCCGCACTGCTCGCGCCGGCTACTCGATCTGCCACACCACCGCTATCACTACCTTTGACAGAGATTTACAATCAGACTCGGTGGTATAATGGTTATCGCTCTTCGCTGCTAATCCGGAATAAATATTCTTGTGATGAGTACATAGGTTTTTGTGTCTGGGTGTCTAAGCTCTTGGTTTGAATCCTGCTACGTACCAATGTATTTACGAATTTCAATTTCATATGTAAGTTTATCTGACGCTCTTACGGTGAAGGAAATCATCGCGAGGAAACCTGCTCACGCCTGCGAAGAAACTCGAAGGTTATATGTGAAGTCGATCAACCTGCACTGAGCCCGCGTGGTCGACTACGGGCCCCTCGGTGGGGACGTATACAAGCTGTTAGATGAAATTTCGAAGCGGCCGTAGCTCATTGCAACATGCGTGGTTTCGTCTACCATGCAGGTTACCTGACCTAAAGCACGGTCGTTACCTGGATGGGTTATTTTTTTTTTAAAGAACACAACAGTCACTTAAGTACTTAATTAAATGAAATTGTTAAATTTAGACCTACGGTTCTCTTAATTAAATCTTAAGAATACAATGGAGGAAAATAATAAGTATTCAATGGAGCAATATAAGTAGAGGCACACCAGAAACTCATAGATCAAGGAAAAAAGATCGTATATGAAAATTGTCAAATGGAATAGAAAGTTGCATACTTTAATTTTTTCCCATTCCCCATGAGACTCTGTAGTGCCTATTTCACTTTCCACTATCAGTAGAAAGCAAAGCGATAGTGTCTTGTTTAAACCGCTGTAAGGTACAGTTAAACATATCCACATCCAATAACTTATCATTATATAATGCACAGGCTCTACGAATAAATGCATTATTGGCATAACATATTCTACGTGTAGGAACAGAAAATAAGGCTTTTTTACGACAAGATCTTTGTTGTCTGCGGGGGACTATGAAAGAAATACCATGTAGCAGGGGCGGCGCATCTAAATGGTTATTTAATATTTTGTACAACAGGGTAGCATCAATATAATGACGACGCGATTTTAGCGTTGTAATTTTATGCCTCATCAGTGAGGTCTTGTAGTCACAGAAACCTGAACCAGTTCTAAAATTCAGAGATTTTAGAAATTTACGTTGCAACCTTTCTATTCTGTCAATATGAATGCTATAATGCGGATTCCACACAGCACAAGCAAATTCTAAGCGACTGCGCACGTAACTGTTATATAAGAGTTTATATGTGAAAGCATTCTTGAAAGGTTTACCTACTCGAAGTATAAATCCCAATTGTTTATAGGCTTTATCTAAAATCTTATCTATATGAGGAATAAACGATAGTTTGTAATCCATTTGAACACCTAAGTCCCTGATAGTATCAACTCTAGTAAGACTTTTACCACATAAGGTATATTCAAATCGAATTGTGTGCAACTTTCTAGAAAAACTTATAACGAAACATTTATCAGACTGTTAGTGTCATTTTTCTCAACCGTTTCCGTGATTCGCAAGGCACGCTAAGCCGTTAGTTCCGGTTGCTATCACTAGATGGCACTCGTTAAACCGTGTCCGATATCTTATAGGCGGCTTGAACTGCCAGTGGGGTTTGCCACTAGCCCTATTATATCCATCAACGCGGACTTCGCCCCCGCGTTTGTAGTATCGCCTCACCCTCCCGAGTTTGGGAAGAGGCCTACGGGCACGCCCCAGCGGTGGGGTCGTTCATGGGTTGTTAACGAAGTATTTTAATCAGTCTCCAGTAATATTGCAGGGAATCCTAGTTTGTGGCCAGGTGACCATGTGAGTAGAACAGCGGCACAGGGCGGAAGATTTTTTTCTTTTTGTGTCACTAGTGGAACATCCAATGGAACAGAGCGGAACAAACGGTGAATCCTTGAATATTACTTACGTGCATAGTAACAAAATGTATAAGGGTATGCGCTGTATGCGTATCTGTCTCTGGTTTTTGTAGTACGAAGATTACCCTTAGCTTGACCTACGATATTTATTACCTAGTTAGGGTCTGTATTAATAGGCGAACTGCTAGTTATTTTTTCAGTTTGCTTGCAGTTGGCACGATTGAACAAAAAAAAAACTACTTTGCAGCCGGTATGCAGTTTTCAATTAAAACTTTTAAAGTAGTACATTAATATAGAACTGATGTTTTGTAAACAACGTCAACCTAACACCAGAGATCTAGTTCAGAAGCGCTGGCGGTGCAAACATTTCTTTTAAAAACAAACCGTAGATGTTTAAAATCTTTTTCAAGCTTAGTGAGTACATCATCATATCAGCCGAAAGAAGTCCACTGCTGGACATAGGCCTCCCCCAAGGATCTCCACGACGACCGGTTCTGCGCTGCCCGCATCCAGCGGCTTCCCGCGACCTTCACCAGGTCATCAGTCCACCGAGTGGGAGGCCTGCATACACTACGCTTTCCGGTGCGTGGTCGCCACTCGAGAACTTTACTGTGGGGCCGTTGGGGACGGCCATCTGTTCTACGAGCAATGTGCCCCGCCCACTGCCACTTAAGTTTAGCAATTCTGAGAGCTATGTCGGTTACTTTGGTTCTCTTACGGATCTCCTCGTTTCTGATTCGATCACGCAGAGAAACTCCGAGCATAGCACGCTCCATTGCCCTTTGGGTGACCTTGAGCCTTCTTATGAGGCCCATAGTAAGCGACCATGTCTCAATTCCGTACGTCATCACTGACAACACACATTGGTCGAAGACCTTGGTCTTAAGATACTGCGGTATCTGGGACGTAAAGATATTGCTAAGCTTCCCGAACGCTGCCCAGCCGAGTTGGATTCGACGATTGATCTCTTTCTCGAAGTTGGACCTACCTAACTGGACTGTTTGTCCCAGGTATACATATTCGGTAACAACTTCGAGTGTAGAGCCTCCAACCTTCAGAGGAGTAGGTATGACACGGACGTTTGACATAATTTTCGTCTTGTCCATGTTCATTCTAAGACCCACTTGTTGAGAGGCTCTACTGAGGCCATCGAGCATTGTGCCTAAGTCGTCCATAGTCTCAGCCATGACCACGATATCGTCAGCGAATCGAAGGTGGGTGATGTACTCGCCGTTGATATTGATGCCGAGTCCACCCCAGTCCAAAAGCTTAAAAACATCTTCCAGGGCGGCGGTGAACAGTTTCGGAGATATAACGTCTCCCTGTCTCAATATTGAGTACATACCCGTATTGATTTTTATTTTATTTTATTATATTTGGAAAACTTACTGCTATTATACAATAATGATAAAATAAACTTTATATAACTAGAAGCTGATGACAAGTTTGATATTACAATAGAGCAAATAACAAGCTGAGAGAGAGATGAGAGAAGGTCTTTTAGCGGACTTTTTGCTGGCGGCGAACATTGTTGCGATACGGTTGGTTTGCGTCAACAGAGCAGCGCAAACCACCGGCACCGTGAAACAGAAGTCGGCGCCAAATCTGAAACAAATGTTAATTTGGGTTTCCTTTCATATCTTGGTTCTACGAATCTCAATTACTGAATGTACCTCAATCAGAATGTCACAGTAGCTCCATTGCTTGTCTTACTTAGAATCGCGTTGGGAATATCTGTGAAAGATCGGAAGATCTTCAATCAATAAGGATAATTTACTTCATATAATGGATTACGATGAATTTTAGGTACCTTTCGGATTAACTAGATTATCAAATCAAACCAATTTATTGCAGGCGATACAGCCCATACATGTTAGTACTACATAATTACTAATATATCGGATGGCAGTGATATTACAAAATAAATAAAAATGCAGATCAGTGGCCAGCAGCTTATGTAGCGTTGTCCAGATTCATCAGTTCTCTCTCCTAGTGAAAACAGTCTATATAACGTCAGTTCTACCAAACAACAATCTTTGTTCTACATTCTGCTCATCCCACTATGTTTAGTAAAGTTGTAGGAGTATGCGTTGCCACTGGCTGGCACAGGCACAGATCAAGTCTGTTGGTCGTAGCACGACCGTGAAAGTGCGAAGGTAGCAGAGCGCCATGTGAGCCAGCGGGCCAGTAGGTGCTTAGTACGAGTATAAGGATCCATAAAGGGGTCCTTCGCCTTTGACAATTGCGCCAAAGCCGACATCACTAGAATCTGGGCAAGTGCTCCTAGGCACCGCGCCTGAATGTATAAAGCGTCCCGAGATTTGACTACAACATCTGGGGCTTGACCTCCCTAGTCTTACCCCTCAGTGCTCTGTCTAGACGTCTCTGGTGGACGACTGTATGAATTTTTCACTGTGATACTAGTAATGACCAAGAATAAGTAAGCACCTACACTTGGTATTTGGTGGTATAAGTGTTTCTCTTTCTAACCTCACTCTCATTGTGTTGCACTCGCAGCGAGCAGTGACCGGTCCGTTCGTACTACCCCGAGTACTGCTACGTAACGTAATAACATATTGGCGGGGGGAGGTGATTTTCGCTTTGTTAGTAGTAGTTGGTGTTATTTGCTGCCGGTGTATAACCATGTGATATACACCATACTTTGGATAGTTATGAGTGTTACCGCTGCGTAGCATAGAGCAGGTCTGTGGGCCGCTCTGCACAAGCGCGAGGGTAAGCAACTAAGCAGGTAGCGCAGCGCGATGCCGGCCAGCAGTACTAGTGACAGTTCGCGCCCCAACTCACGCGCCACTGGCGTGTCACCACGCATACTCCCGCAACAAGCCTGTAAATATCACGTACATTTTCGGTTATGTAAGAAAAACTTGTGCGAAAATATTGTCATCGTTAAAAAAAGGAATATGCAAATCACTTATGACATTTACATACAGAAAAAAACCACTGAAATGATGAATGAATTTAAATGTGTTAAAAGTGCATTAAGGAATTATTTACTAGTATTATGAGTGTTTTTCCGATAGCAGCTCTAAGTTTTTAACTTGTATCGGTTGTATCAGATAATTTTCTAAAAACCTTAATTTTTAGGATCAAAGTACTCGTCAAAACTAATAAAACGAGCCCAAACTTGATGGTGTTGTGTCGTTTTATTGCGGAGTTCCTATGGCCACCTTCCAGTTCCAGCATTAGATCAGCTCAATGTCATCATAATATTGCATTGTCACGCGATATACAATGCATGCAAAATTTCAGCTCAATCGGAAATTGGAAAGTGGGACAAATTTAAATTACAAAATTTCAATACAGACACCGGGACAGGTGAAGAGTTCCTATGGCCACCTTCCAGCTCCAGCATCAGATCAGCTCCATGTCATCATAATATTGCATTGTCACAGGGACAGGTGAAACTAAATAAAAATAAAAAAATGTAAAAAGAAGGAGGTATTCTTCACAAGTGTGTCGCTTGCATCTCTCTTTATCAACAACGCTACATGCGAAAGTGTACCATCGGTTGGTGCATACTACTATAGCAGAAATGTAAATGTACCCTCGTCGAATGCGCTTCACTCCCCTTCCCCTTGCTGATTGCGCCCTGGACGACGCTTCATGTGGTGTGGTGGGTAAACTAGTACGGATCTTGGTTCGTAATAGTACTCTCTGGCGTCATTAGAGCCAGGTCCTGTGTTCACTTCTGCAAGTAGTAAAAAAGGACTAACGCTGTGAGAGTGGAGCGCTGAGAAGGTCTGGGCGGCTCGGCGCAGCGGGCGCTGCCGGAACGCAGGTAGCATCGACGCAGTACATCCGGCGCCGAACCCCATTCGTGCACGCCGTCTCAGCCACTGGTGAGCGCACCTGTAACCGAGCATATTTCGTAATCAGTTAATACAAACGGCTTGATACATGGTCAATCATTATTTAGCCATCAGATGAGATGTAGTCAAACGCACTCAAATTTTTAATTTAAAAAAAAATGGAAAATATCCATCGTTGAACATGCAGGCCTTCCTTATATAATTCCGTCAGTAAGCATGATTATGGGTAATAGTCCTAGCAAAGCTTAGAATAATGTAAAATGTGACTGGAAAAAAGGCTCTTTAACATTAGAGCAAAGGTGAGTGAAGCGGAGGCCAGTGGTGAGGAAAAACTCCCAACTCGTGGGAGGCCTATATTCAGCAGTGGTCGTCTACTGGCTGGCGTGTGATGTGTGAGAAAAGTGGAGATAAATGGACCACAACAGAGCGTAGTGGAATAAGCCAAAGCGAGAATGGAAATTTAAACGGAAATCAGTGTAGTAGAGAAGAGGTAGTAATAGCTTCTTGAACACTTGAATCATAGCATAGCCCACTAGTTATGGTTAGTCAAACTTATACTGACCACGTACTGTGTGCAGTTGAAGCAATGCCAGCACCAGCTCTCGCCCTCGCTCTGCGTCCTACTGCTTGGCCTATCCGAGCTCGCACTCTGCACTGCACATTGACTCAGGCAAACGCGGTGAGTCCCACTTGGACTGGATGTCTGAAACCACCGGAATGAAAACATTAGTACATAATTATTACATTAATATTAGGTACCTATATCTATATTTTAAAAATCTTGAAATGAAAAGAAGGAGTTTTTAGCCGCCTCGGTGGCATAATCCCGCCTGGCTAGCTGCCACCATCTTGGAAAGTCAGTAATGTCATTGCGTTGGGGAATTTTGGTAATCTTGAAATCTTCGGCGTCATCGTCACTTGATACCAATCTGCACTAATATAAATTTAAAAAAGTTTGTGAGTTTGTTTGTAGTAAGTAATCTCAGGAAGTACTAAACCGATTTTGAAAATTCTTTCACCAGTAGAAAGAAAGCTACATTATTCCTGAGTGGCATAGGCTATATCTTTACTCGCGAGCCGCTTGCGGCTCGCACACCACTCATCCTCAGAGATAGTCATAATAACGATGCCCAAGCGTGCGACGACGCTGTTGATAAAAGTTATGATGGTGAGAATTGAACAGTAGTGAAAGTACTTTTTCAAATAAAGATCTTAGTAAATAGAATTACACAGGGACTGAGTCAAACCAGAGGGGGCATAATGAGACTCAGTGGCCTTCTAAGAGATTTGAAGTTGAGATTTTGATGGGGATCGATTGCTTTACACTAATAGTTAAAAAACGAAAAAATAAAAAATGTGTGTCCGTCCGGTGCTCTGGTTCCCAAAATACTAGACGGATTTAGGTAAAATTTGGGTTAAGGCAATATTATACATTTCTCGTCGAACTATGCATCCAAAGTTGCTGAAAGTTTTCGGGCTTAACTTTTTGAAAAGCTTGACTGCCTCCGCCCCCCATGGACCTAGGTTTTGTTTAAATTAATTAAAATATGACGATTATCGTGCGAAGCCAGACGGGTGTCATTAGTATGGGTACAACTAACAGCGGTATATTGTGGTAGTCATTTGAGTAGCTATATCTATTACCACGTTTTTACAATGTTACAGAAATTTGATGTCATCAGACAACATGAACACTCATGCGTTCAAAATTTGCTACAAAATGAAAAGGCCATTGCAATGAATGACATAAAGGAAGCTGCACAAAAAACAGATGTACCTATACCCGAGTTATATGATGAGGGCTTAAATAAGTGGCAACAGAAAGGTTACCACCTAATTACGCCTTTACCTGCATTCAAAAATGCAAAGCATAGCTTCTACGATTCACACAATCAATCGGCAGGCGTTAATAAATTACATTTTAAATCTTTTGAAGAAGTGCAGATACCAGTGCAGCACTTGCAATATTTGGTGGCAGATTATTATGACGGTGACACAAAGATTGTTATCTTTTGTATGGAAAAAGATAGAGAATTCTTTAAAAATGTAACAGAAACATTTGGTGACGGAACTTTCAAGTCTGCTCCGTCTCCCTTTGCTCAGTTATTTATTATTCACGGAGAATTTGGAAGTATGATTACTACAACCAATGTTAAGTCTTTACTGTACGCTTTGCTAAGCGACAAAACCAGTGAAACATATGTGAAGATGTTTCAGTTAATTAAGTCGCAGTTTCCAAATTGGGAACCCCGAAAATACCACGGCGATTTCGAGCTTGCTGTATTAAACGTCGTTCAGGACGTTTTCCCTGGAATAACCGTTGTTGGTTGCTATTACCACTGGTCCAAAAGTATGTGGCGAAAAGCTAGAAAAGTGTTTGGTATAAAAAAATCAAAATCCGCAAAGAGATTGGTTGGTTTGTGTTCAGTACTACCATTGTTGCCCAAAGAACATCTTCAAAGTGGCTGGCAATACATACAGTTAGAATACAATACAACAGTGAATAAGAAAATCAAAAAGTTTTTGCGCTATATG
This sequence comes from Coleophora flavipennella, assembly GCA_947284805.1. NCBI lineage: Eukaryota > Metazoa > Arthropoda > Insecta > Lepidoptera > Coleophoridae > Coleophora > Coleophora flavipennella. Next base: position 1,670,785 of record OX369285.1, on the reverse strand, counting down.
AGCTCTCAATGGCTGACAAAGGATATCCAAAATGTTCTTAGTGTTTATGCAAACAGACACCGTACAAACAATGTATGCGAATCATGGAACTGCAAAGTTAACAAAAAAGTAACCAAAAAAACAGTCAATATACTAAGGTTGTTAAATCATGTGGAAAAAATTACCACTTTTACACTTAATTCACGAGTTAAGTCGAGAGAAAGTCTCCAAATTGATAGGATTTTATAATCGAAGTTCAGATGGAGCTTATTGCGGGAGATATAACAGTTGGTTATGCTTTAGAAAAATTGCGTTAAAAAAATGACGTTAAGTAATAGAAATAATTAAATAATTTAGTTAACAACTTTATAATAACAAGGTTAATATAATAAGAATTAGATTTATTTTGTGATGTGTAACGAGCACCAATATTTTGTTTATTAAAAGGTATTATTAAGGGTGATTTTAGAGTCGTGATCGAAATTACATTTTATGTGGTGGATTTTTTTTTAAATGAGGGCGGAATTTCTCATAACATTTATTAGCTGTCATAGGAACTTCTCATGTATCAACTCCCGAATTTGTGCGGTATCGATTTCGCTGGTATCGATAAATTTCATAACACAACCAACAAAATTATTTTTATTCTTTGTGCGAATTTGATCTATAGTCACACAACGTTTTTTCCTTGTATTGACCTCAGAAATGCGTGGTTGAAATATTTCCCTTTTCTCGCGGGCACCCTGTATATTGCTAAAATAAAAATATTAATTTCTTCTTTATTTAAAATATCGTCATGATCATCATTTCAACCACGCATTTATGAGGCCATGACAAGGAAAAAACGATACTAGATATGTCAAGCATCCTTCAGAACTTAATATTGTTTCTTTTTTAATTATTATTCTACGTAAACGTTTTTTAAACACCATACACAATTTAATGTATCGACTCTCACTGAAAACAGACATAACATTATCGGCCTCCCCGAGTTTCGGTCCCAAAAAAAATTTAATAATAAATATACCTAAGTATGAATAGATCACTATTTCGGATGACCTCTTTTACTACGGGGTACTACGGGGAATTAATTTTTTGCGAGAATGACCCGTCGGCCCACGGAAAGTTTCGTATTCAAAAAGTTGACTTAAAACTGGAGGAGTGGGGTCTACGGGGAAAAAAATTACCCGTGGTCCCCCTGTGGTACAAAAGCCGTGGTACCATGGTTAAAAGACGAAAGTTTTCACATAAATTATAAACATATGTAGTGTGTACCAACACTTTACAAAAGTTAGAACACCGTCATAAGACAAAAAAAATTGATAGCATGTAGAGTCAAAATTCAAATATTCTGGGTATTTGTTGCTCATTGTTACGATGTAACAAAATTGGTGTAGGACCCGTTACTGCGGGTTCTATTCATCGTACTGAAGAACTTTCCCCAAGGAACTCACAGACTATTCTCCAAAAAAAAATTGGACCTCCATACATAAATAAAATGAGGATAACGTAATAATAACGGGCCAGATATTCTAGTGAAACTCAATTAAAATGAGTACGAGTATACCAAGGCAAGAACTACTTTTTAAAGAATTGAATATTACTTTATTTCACAATAAGTGCATTCGGTTTACAGTTATTTAAAAACCATATAAAATATAAATTCATCATCATAATATCAGCCGAAAATCGTCCACTGCTGGACAAAGGCCTCCCCCAAGGATTTCCACGACGACCGGTCCTGCGCTGCCCGCATCCATCGGCTTCCCGCGATCTTCACCAGGTCGTCGGTCCACCGCGTGGGAGGCCTGCCTACGCTACGTTTTCCGGTGCGCGGTCGCCACTCGAGAACTTTACTGCCCCATCGGCCATCTGTTCTACGAGCTATGTGCCCTGCCCACTGCCACTTCAGTTTAGCGATTCTGTGAGCTATGTCGGTTACTTCAGTTCTCCTGCGGATCTCCTCGTTTCTGATTCGATCACGCAGAGAAACTCCGAGCATAGCACGCTCCATTGCCCTTTGGGTGACCTTGAGCCTTTTTATGAGGCCCATAGTAAGCGACCATGTCTCAGTTCCGTAAGTCAGCACTGGCAACACACACTGGTCAAAGACCTTAATCTTGAGACACTGCGGTATTTGGGACGTGAAGATATTGCGAAGCTTCCCGAATGCTGCCCAGCCGAGTTGGATTCGTCGATTGATCTCTTTCTTGAAGTTGGACCTACCTAGCAGGACTGTTTGTCCCAGGTATACATTTTCGTCAACAACTTCCAGTGTAGTCTCCAACCTTTAGAAGGGTGGGTGCGACACGAACATTGAACATTATTTTCGTCTTGTCCATGTTCATTTTAAGACCCACTTGTTGAGAGACTTTACTGAGGCCATCGAGCGTTGTGCTTAGGTCTTCCATAGTCTCAGCCATGACCACGATATCGTCAGCGAATCGGAGGTGGGTTATGTACTCGCCGTTGATATTGATTCCGAGTCCACCGCAGTCCAGAAGCTTAAAAACATCTTCCAGGGCGGCGATGAACAGTTTCGGAGATATAACGTCTCTCTGTCTCACCCCTCGCTGCAACCGGATAGGTTTCGAGTTCTGATCCTGGAGGCGAACCGACATGGTGGCGTTTTCATACAGACACTTTAACACCTCGATGTATCGATGGTCAATTTGGCACCGCTGGAGAGACTGCAGCACAGCCCAGGTTTCAACTGAATCAAAGGCTTTCTCATAGTCGACAAACGCCAAGCATAGTGGCTGATTGTACTCTTCGGTCTTCTGTATAATCTGCCGCAGCGTATGTATGTGGTCTATGGTACTAAAGCCTTTTCGGAAACCGGCTTGTTTGGGAGGCTGGAAGTCGGCAAACCTGCGTGCGAGACGATTCGTAATGACTCTCGAAAACAGCTTGTAGATATGGCTCAGAAGTGAGATAGGTCTGTAGTTCTTCAGCAGGGTGTTGTCACCCTTTTTGAAGAAAAGCACGACCACACTTCTGTGCTATGCCTTAGGCGTTTGTCCCTCGAGTATAATGGAATTAAGTAACTTCTGAAGAGCTTTTAGTACCGGTGATCCACCTGCTTTCAGAACTTACTACTACTTACTACTCAGCTCATATACGTCCCCACCGAGGGGCTCGAGCCTACCCTGAATTAGGGCGATCAGGCCTTAGTCGACCACGCGGGCCCGGTGCGGGTTGGTCGACTTCACACACAACCTTTGAGTTTCTTCGCAGGCGTGTGCAGGTTTCCTCACGATGTTTTCCTTCACCGTTAAAGCAATCGGTAAGTATGTACGTAAGTTTTGAAAAACTCATTGGTACATTGGCCGTCCAGATTTGAACCCGGTACCTCTGGTTAGATGGACCGAGTCGTTACCGGTTGAGCCACCGACGCTTTCAGAAGTTCAGCCGTAATTCCATCATCACCCGGTGCCTTGTTGTTCTTGAGCTGTTTGAGAGCCATTCTAATCTCGTACAGGCTGACGTCCGGGATATCTTCGGTATAGTGTTGGGTTAGTCTGGCTCTTGGGTCTTAAGCCAGATCGCTGACAGGCAAACGTGTGATCTTGTACAATTATCCATAGAACTATATACTAGTGCGCTACATAAATTTTGTCGTACTTTGTGAAATATATATTTTTTTCGAAGTAGTCACCACCGGCAGTAATACAGGTCTTTATACGTGTAAACCAGGTGCTGAACACATTGCTCCAGTATCCTTCTGGAACACGGCCGCATATCTCCTCAAAAGCTCCTATAAGCTCGTCATCGCTCGAAAACTTGCGTCCCTTCAGTTGTTTTTTTACATAAGGGAATAGTGCAAAGTCGCATGGCGCTAGATCCGGACTATAGGGAGGGTGTCCCAACAATTTGATTCCAGCTTGGTGCAAATAGTTCGTAGTTTTGCCGGCTCGATGTGCAGGGGCGTTATCTTGACGCAAGAGCCATGTATCGAGTCTTGAATTTGGTCGTTCATTTTTTAAAGCTTCTAATACACGAGGTAAACATTCTTCTGTGTACCATGCAGCAGTAACAGTCTTCCCTTTATCAAGCACAACCGTAGCCAATATTTCTCTTTTAGTAAAAAATACAGCAACCATTCTTTTCTTTACGGATCGGGACATTTTCACAGACGTCGGCGGTGGTTTATCTTCAAACACCCACACTTTACTCTGGGATTTAGTAGGTACATCGAAATAATACAACCACGTTTCATCACATGTAACAATCAAGTTCACGTAGTTAGATCGGCCGTCTTACATTTTTTGATCTGACCAAGTCACACGTAGCTCCCTTAGCACGTCAGTCAGGGAACAAAGTTTCCGTACTTTCAAATGGTCGTGAAGAATCCGATGAACAGTTGGTGCGCTTAACTTGAGGGTTTCTTCGATCTGTCGATATGTCACACGTCGGTCTTCATCCAATATTTTTCGTACAGCCTCAACTTTATTATCGGCAGTCACTTTTGGAAATTGAATATACCACCGTTCTATGGTCCTCAGAAATGGACAAGTTTCCCTCAGTGCACTATTCATTTCCTCGAAACATTTTTGTTTAGTCAAGCCACGCGAAAAAAAAGCCATACGAAATAATTACACGAATATCATAACGAGAAAATGCCGCCATTTTCATTTAAAAAATTAATTTAAAAATCGAACAAACGATTCCTTGCAACTAAATTTGTTTTTTGTTGTTTTTAAATTACTTAGATTTTATGGCTGTGGCCTCAAATCACAATATTATTATATGCAGTTTGCATGCGACAAAACTTATGTAGCGCCCTATATATATAAACTACTAGCTGTTCCGGCGAACTTCGTACCGCCTTATACTACACTACAATGCAATACACTACACTCCACTGCACTACACTGCACAACACTGCACTCTACTGCACTCTACTGCACTCCACTGCACTCCACTGCACTCCACTGCACCGAGCACTCCAATAATAATCCAAAAAACAATTTAAAGAAACTATTCGACTCTTGTTGATTTAACATTGAGATTGGTAGCTTTTGGACAAGTAAATCTTTATACATCTCTAATCTTTGACTAGTGACAGGTCTCGTTTGGACTGTAATTATTTCTCTACTTCTTTCACATGAAAATAGTACAAGCTGACCACTGTGATCAGATTTTATACAGTTTATGATACTTTTTTGTGTGTGTTCGCAGAAAACATTATCTAAACATGTAGCTGATGTTGCTGTCACTCGAGTAGGTTCGTGAAACAAAAAATCTAGATCAAACGACATAAATAAGCTTATTAATCTTGTTAAAATATATATATATATATATATATATATATATCTACACTAATATTATAAAGAGGAAAGATTTATATTTTTGTATGTTTATAATGAAAAAAACCTAACAATACCTACAAAAAACTTCACGATACTATATGTGCAACTATTGTAGTTATTTCACTAAAAAAAATTCCCAAAGAACCCACAGTCAATTCTAAAACTTTGTATAAAGAGTTCATTTTTTTGCAATTTCATTAGTTAAAGAAAAAAATTGCTCGCTGCAATTAGCCCCCCCCCCACTTTTTACATTTTAAATTTTAATGAAAACATTGGTGTTGGTTGACTCGGTGTAACACGATTTAACTTGGACAGGACTAAACTAAATTTAAGCATTCTGTCAAATCCACCGAATCGATACCATTATGTCATAATGTCATGTAATATAAGGTAGCGTAGTACCTATATACAACACCCTGTTAAATCTCTGCGTTGGTTATTGAAGCTAGGTCCCAGGTCCTATATTTACTTATAGATAGATAAAAACATAGATATATAGATAGGTCCTATGCATACTTATATATCTCATCATCATCATATCAACGGAAGGACTTTCACTGCAGAACAAAGGCGTTAGTACTAATATTAGTATTTTTATTATACTTTGACAGGATATCTAAAACTGATGGTCCTGCGCTGCCTGCATCTAACGGCTTTTCGCGACCTTCACCAGGAGTGAGAAGCCTTTCTACGCTACGTTTTCCGTTGCGCGGTTGCCACTCGAGAACTTAACATCCTAACGGCCATCTATTCTACGAGCCATGTGCCCCGCCCACTGCCATTTAAGTTTAGCGATTCTGAGAGCTATGTCGGTTACTTTGGGCTGTGCTTTGGGTCTCTACTGATCTTCTCTTTCTAATTCGAACACGTGGGAAAGATCCGAGCATGGCACGCTCCATTGCCCTTTAGGTAACCTTAAGCCTTCTTATGAGGTCCATAGCACAGATGAGATACTTTTTCCCATAGTAAGCGACCATGTCTCAGTTCTATATGTCATCACTGGCAATACACACTGGTCAAAGACCTTGGTATTTGGGACGTGAAGATATTGCGAAGCTTCCTGAACGCTGCCCAACGGAGTTGGATTCGACGATAGATCTCTTTCTTGAAGTTAAGACCTACCTAACTAAACTGTTTGTACTAGGTATACATATTCGTTAATAACTTCCGAGTGTTGTGCCTCCAACATTCAGAGGAGTAAATGCGACACGGACACTTGACATAACTTTCGTCTTATCCATGTTCATTTTAAGACTTATAAACTCTACTTTTTTCAAATAAGTACATAATACTTTTGGGCCATATTCTCAACGACATCGGCGTTATAAAAAAGTATGGAAATCTCTTTTAATCACCGCGAAAAGTCGTGGCATCCTACGAAAATTCCCATACATATGATTTGCCGAACCCCGCACCGCCCGCCCGCTGTCGGCGCTGCACAAGGCCTTTGCCAGGCCCTTACATGCTAGATAGGTGCATTTAAATCAGCTAGCACATACAGGATATAACAAAATTGATGAAGGAGTCCCAGAAGGGTCCCCAGGAGGCTCGAGTTTCCATACAAATGTAATTCCGCTTTAATACAAAAACTACATGCCGGATTGAATCCAAGCTTTGCAAATATATTGAGTAGACACATATCGATATTTGTAATAGTAATTAGTTTTTATCGTAGTAAATTGGAACATAACTAAATTATTTGTACTAAAATTTCGTTTTATACACCGAAAACTTATAATTACAAACATGTGTCTAGTCAATATACAGTTTAAACTCTGTAAAACGTCACTCGATATAACGAGTCAGCTTTTGAAACGTCAAAACTTTCTGGCTGGCTTACTGAGCGTTGGTTTAGTTTGATGCTAATTTCTCTCTGTATAACGACAACTACCAATAACGTGTCAAAATGCCCAGTCCCTTGAGTGTCGCTATATAGAGTTTACACTGTATTTGCAAAGTTTGGATACTTTGGATTCAATCCGGCATATAGTTTTTGTATTTAAGCTGAACTACGTTTATATGGAAACTCGAGCCTCCTGGGGACTAAACAAATTCTCAAAAAATCAGTTTCAAGGGACCTTGGATTTAAGTATTTGTTATTAATTTCAACTTGATACCTCCACGGACAGACAGACCGATAGAAATACCGACAAACTGACAGACAGATGGAAACCGAAGTTCCTTAAGGTTCCTTTTTTCTTTTGAGGCTTGGAACTCTTAAAGTTACCCTCCATGCAAAAATGCACAAAATTGGTCAATCAACTTGTCGATTTATATGAAGAGACCTTTTTTTTGCGAATTGACTGTTAATTGTTCTTTTAGGGAAAACTGGTCCGTGTGACAGAAGCTCGTTAACAGATCCTTAGGGAAAGCTGGTCAGTGTGACATAAGCCCCGTTAACAGATCTTCAGGGAAAGCTGGTCAGTGTGACAGAAGCCCCGTTAACAGATCGTTAGGGAAAGCTGGTCAGTGTGCCAGAATCCCCGTTAACGAATTCTTAGCGAAAGCTGGTCTGAGTGAAAGAAGCCCCGTTAACAGATTCCTAGGAAAAGCTGGTCAGTGTGAAAGAAGCCCCGTTAAAAAATCCTTAGGGAAAGCTGGTCAGTGTGAAAGAAGCCTCGTTAACGGATCCTACACCTATATTTTGTCATCACAGTTCATGAATCCTTTCTTGAGATTCAAGTAGTATACGTATATAGGTACGTGTTATTTTAGCCACCTCCGTGGCGTAAAGACCCAGTCAATTAGCTTCACATCAGGAAGTCATGGGTTCGATTCCCGGTGGAGTCTCACATTGTAGGACTCGGTTTGGTTGGTGGAAAGCATGTATAAAGGCATTTTCTAAGCCCGCCTGGCTAGCTACTAGCTACCACCATCTCATCTAAGTCTTGCTGCCAAACATTAATGTTAACAATATTCATGTGTTCCGGCTTGAAGATAAGATAGCCAGTACCTCATTGCATTGGGGAATGTTGGTAAGCCCGCTTACACCTTCGGCATCATCGTTACTTACCATCAGGTAAGATGATGCTAAGGGTTTACCAATTGTGGATAAAGAAACATCCAAATTTTCTTATGCACTTGAATAAAACCTAATAACAAATAGACTTATAGATACATGCAACTAACAAGTGATTGTACGAGTAGGTTACGAAGTAACTAGTATCTCATCTGTGGTATAGGAAGTAACTAGTATAGTAATAAGTAACTAGTTAGTAAAGTAACTCACTTTTGCATGGAAGTAACTAGTAAGTAATAAGTAATTAGTTAGTAAAGTAACTCACTTTTGCATGCAGTTTATGTAACTGTAACTCCATCATCTATCAAACGTACTATGATATCTCAGGAAAATAAAATAAAAGTCAAGAAAGACAAGGAAAAACCTCCTCCTTTTTTGAAGTCGTTTAAAAAGACATGATAATTATTGTACCAAGTTTTATTTTTAGGGTTCCGTACACTCAGAGTGACCAACTGAGCTGATCCCCCCCCTTTGGCCTTTGGCCTGCTGGGAGTGAAAGCCTCATGAGACTGAAAGCCTGTATCTTAGTGTCTATTTGATCGTCTAGTTTATTCTGAAGTGGATCCTGTATTTAGCTCCTTACTGCTGGAAAATTATATCTATGGAATAGAAAGTTTCCACGAGATGCATTGCATCTATCGTCTAGTATCATATCAGCTCATACACGTCCCAATCGAGGGGCTCAAGCCTGCTCTATTGTCTATCATTTAATTTATTTCCTCACCGATCTGAAATTTACAAAGTGCGAGCTACATTTTTACAATTCTAAGTGGAGGGAATTCGTAGGCTCTCTCAGGAAGCCTCACAGTTGCATGCAGAAGGTAAATAAAATAAAATATCTTGTTTGAGTCTAAAAGAGGAATTTGCCTTATTTATTAGACTCAAATTGTGGAGAAACCTTTGTTTATATAGGCGTTATACTCCACGTTACAATGATTTTAACTTATGTATGATTTTGCTTTTTATATACAGATTATTATTGCAAAAGTTGCCCAACGGCTTGATATTAACTTGGATATTTAATATTATAAGTTCGGCCATACATTAGTTACAAGCTCTATATTTTATAGTTATTTATTGGCCCAAGAAGATGTCACATTTATTCTTGTATTTATTCTTGCATTTAACGGTACAAATTTGATGTAATACTGAATTATACAAGCCCTGTGCGATGTCTCGCACTAACTTATGAACGTATATAAATTAGGATTAAATTTGTCTACATTAAGTAAGATTAAAATTAAACAAAAATTAAGTAGACTAGTGACAGTAATGAAATCGTTCGTCCATGGGCGAGTTAGAGGAAAAATGAATGAGAATGAAATGAGAATGCGAACTTTATCTCTTTTGAATTTTTGTACGTGAATATGAACGGTATTAATATTATTTGGCATCGTCCGTTCAGTGATTACAACCAACCCGTAACAGTATTAAAATTGATAATTTTAGCAACTCTTTAGGTAATTTCAAATATCTCAGATTATACATTTCTGTCAAGCAAACGATGCTCTAACCATCTTATGCATAGTTATATGTACAAATTCATAACTCACAGAGAACCCTAATTCTTAAAGGAACCTCAGAGTTTCTCAAACACAGAGAAGGTAATGTGGCGTGAGAGATTACCGACAAGTTATTAACTTTTCAAAAAAAAATATTAAAATGATTTATTTCAAATAGGTGTTTACACACTTTTTAATAGTCAAAACAAAAAAAATAATTGTATATTACAAATAATGTCATGATTCAGATTACAGTCTCAGGTAATAATGGTATTTGTTATAGAATCAACATATATATCTTTTTCATTTACATAATCTATTATTTTATAATATCCTCTAGAGCACAAAACTTTTTTGACATGAGTCTTGAATTTATTCTCTGACAAACTAGTTACATTTTCTGGAATTTTATTGTAGAATCTTATACACTGCCCCACAAATGACTTTTTAACTTTACTCAGCCTCGAAAAGGCTATATCTATTTTATTTACATTTCTTAAATTTAAATTATGCCTGTCACTGTTTATAGGAAATAAATTCAAATTCTTACGAACGTACACGATGTTTACATATTATATAAATTGACTAGTAACAGTTAAAATATTGATTTCTTTGAACTTATTCTTTAACGACTCACGTGATCGCATCTGATAGATTGCGCGGATAGCTCTTTTCTGCAGGATGAAAATAGTTTCTATATCAGCCGCATGCCCCCACAGTAATATGCCATAAGACATTATACTATGGAAGTAACTAAAATACACTAGTCTCGTAGTATCTACATCCGTTAACTGTCTTATTTTCTTAACGGCATAAGCAGCTGAACTAATCCTTCCCGCTAAAGTTGCAATGTGTGGTCCCCATTGAAGTGAAACATCCAAAGTTATACCAAGGAACACCGTGGTATTTACAAATTCTAATTTATTACTGTCTAATATTACACTATCATTGACTTTTTTTACATTTGGCAAACAAAATTTTATACATTTTGTTTTCTTAGCATTCAATAATAAGTTGTTCACAGTAACCAGTTCAGTATCTTTGATAGAGTGTTGTTTACTACGTCAATTTCGTTTCCTTTCCTATTCACTTAAAAAACAAGAGAATGTTGCGCCATAAAAGGCAAATCATTTACGTAAACAAGGAAAAGAAAAGGCCCTAATATGGAACCCTGGGGCACACCCATTTTCACTTTAGATCCAGATGAGTTCGTGCTATTCACTTGTACTTTTTGTGTTCTGTTGTCTAAATACGAATTTAAAAGACTGAGAGCCCCTTCCTCTACACCATAATGCTTTAATTTCATAAGTAATGTTTGGTGTTCAACACAATCAAAAGCCTTAGATAAATCACAAAACACTCCAATTGCATTCTGCGATTCCTCGAAGGCATCATATGTTTCGAATGAGTGCTACTCCTGCATCGGTTGTTGATCGTCCTTTAGTGAAACCGAATTGTTGGTTATGCAGTAGTTTGTTTTCTGTAAAATATTGTAGCATTTGATTAAGCATAATCTTTTCAAACACTTTACTAAGAACTGGCAGTACAAAAACTGGTCTGTAGTTGCCTGGATCAGTTTTTGAACCAGATTTATATAAAGGTATCACTTTACTAAGCTTCATGAGATCTGGAAAGACGCCACTATCAATGCTAATATTAAAAAGATAAGCTAAATATGACGCTAAAGTATCAATTACATTACTGATCAAGCTTACCGATAATCCCCAGAGGTCTTCGGTTCTTTTAACTTTAAGAGATTTAAAAGTTTTTACAATAGATTGTGGTTCAATTACTCTGAAGTATCACAATTACTAACATTATACTTTAGAAGCCTTTGAGCATACATAGGTGATGAGTTTAGGGCTTCAGTAGTCTTAAGTGTAATATTTGTGTAAAAAGTTTCAAATTCTTTGGCTACATCGGCATTCGAACTAATTTTACCTTGATCTGTTTGCAAAACATATTCTTTGTCGCGAGGTTTGACTTTACCTGTTTGTTTGCTAATGATATTCCAAACAGTTTTTGTTTTATTATCTGACAGTTTTATTTTTCTAGCCAGATAATTAGATTTTGCTACGTGGCAAACCTGCTTAAAAATTTTTGAATATTGTTTCACATAATTTGTAAAGTTCTTATCAAAAGTGTAAGTTTTTTTGTCATAAAGGTCAAACAAAGTTTGGCGACTTTTGTATATACCTATAGTAGCCCATCCACTGAATTTAAATGAAATATATATTTTTTAAAGGCATAATAAACATTCGGTCCGCAAAATAACTACTTGAGCGGCAAGATTTCATGATTGAGCGGCAGAAAAACATGTCTATAAGCAGCAACTCAACACTGTAGGAAGAGTGTGGTACGGGGAGTTCTAAATGGAAGCGGGAGCGAGCGAAGCGAGCTCGGACTTGCGGAGCACCCCGACTCGGATCCGTTAGGTTCGGAGACTGTGCGGGGAGGCGAGCTAAGCTCGCCTCCCCGCACAGTCGTAGTGTTAGGTTTAACATGAGAACACAGAAGTAGGAGCCCCGAAGGGGCTCCGTCGACCACTCAACACTGTAGGAAGAGTGTAGTACGGGGATGTTTAAAATAATTACAGCCATCCAGAATGACATAAATTGCTGATTGATTTTGAAATGTTTGCTGACCATGAGTTGCTGACCAATTAGCTATTTCTGCTGACCGATTAGCTATTTCTGCTGACCGATTAGCTATTTCTGCTGACCGATTATATTTTACTGCTCACAGAAATAACAATATTATGCTAACCATTTAATTGACACCCAATTTAAATTTGATGTTACTGCTTGTGGATTTAGACTTAAATATACTTTGGAATTCCCTATCCAGTACTGTAAAAAAAACTGTTGGCTTGCACTTCGTTATCAAAATCTGATCTGACCTCAAACAATTAAAAACCTTTTTATTTAAATAACAGCAATTACAAAATATGTTATCTATACATGTGGCAGAGGTCTTTGTTATTCCTGTGGGTTCCAGAAATACATAATTTAAATCAAATAACTTGAAGAGACAAGTAATTCGAGTCGTCAAAGACTTTTTTTCCAACAAATCAACATTGAAATCGCCGCATACTATCACGGATTTACGGCTTTTACTAACGATATTTAATACATCCTTCATTGCCGATTCGAAGCTAACAAAGTTCACGCAAATAATGATGTGGTTCTCCAGTTCCACACAAGATAATTCCACAGTTTTTTCAATCGAAGGGCCAACAACGTCCTTCTGTTCTTTAAACTTTAGAGAATTTTTGGTAAATATAACTGAACCTCCACATTGTAAGGACTTTCGATTGAATGCACTGGCTGTACAATAATTTTCAAAACTAAAAAGCATTTCATGGTCTTTGAGCCAGTGTTCTGTTACACAGAAAATATTTACAGAATACTTTTCCAGAATAAGTTCTATTTCTAATTCTTTGCCGAGGAAGCCTTGAATATTTTGGTGAACTAGTTTTAAAAAACTTGGCTTCTTCGTTGTCTTTAAGCCTAGTTTAAATCTGAAGGTTGAACACTGCCGCCAACGCCGGCATCGCAGGGTATACTATCAAGTACATTTATAGCCTGTGCTATACCTGCGGTACCATCACCAGCGGCGGGCTGCTCCGTCGTTAGCCAAGTTATTACCGACTGAATACAGTTGGTACGATTTAAAATACCGTAAGCTAACGAATTAGCTAGTCTCTTTTTCTGTGCATAAGGCAAGTACATTTTATCTTGAGTCAACCTAAACTTATTTACAAGTAGATAGAAATTGGGGTTTTTGATCCACCAACCAGTGTAAGGATAGAGCTCTCCGGTGGTACGTAGAGTATCGTGTTCGAAGGTCTGGTTATGTTGGTTGGTCTGTAGGGGTCTGGCATGACCGTGTTGTTGGTCGCTTAACCTGAGTGATGTCGAGAGCCGCTGCTGCGACGCCGGAGCGCCATTGTTGGTGGTGTGGTGTGAAGACAGGTGTGATAGGTGTGTTCAACAGCCGCTGCTGCGACGCCGGAGCGTCATTGTTGGTGGTGGTGTGTTGTGAAGACAGGTGTTATGAGTTGAGGGTGTGATTTAACATCCGGCGGAGGTGGAAGGTTCTAGGGGTGTGTTTTCATGCAGGGTGGAGGGGGTGGTTAAAGGTTTTGTGGAGGCGGTAGAAGCTCTGAGGGGTGGGTAGTAGCTCTGAGAGTTGAGGCTTTGAGGGTAAGAGGCGAGGCCCTAGGGGATGGTGCATACATCCTGTGAGGTGCTAGGTGTAAGGTTCTAGAGGGGTGGGGAGTTGAGGGTGTGGAGGTTCTAGGGGATGATCGGTGGAGTGCTGGGTTTTAGAGAGGTGGGTTCTAGGGGTATGTGTAGCCAGCAGGGTGAGAGGCTCTGAGGGATGGGTAAAGGCTCTGAGGGGTGGGGTGGGGAATGGTGCTGGATCAAGGCTTCGTAAGGTTAACGTTAGACAAGTACGGATGTAGTGAGATAATATCCTATATGTTAGAGTAAGAATGGTGTGAGAAACGAACCCAGACTCACATGCAATGTGCCTAACCACTGTGCCATGAGGAACGACCTTCCCGAGTCTTATCAACGCATGCCGCTCGCAGGCGGATGTGGTCAGCTGATAAAAGTATACAGTTTAATAGAATTTTATGTAGTTAACGAGAAACATCTTTTAGGGTTTCGTATGCAATTCTTAAAAATAAAAAAACCGTTTTCATTCATGTTTGTATATTTACAATGGTTATAATTTATCTATTTATTGAGCACATTACAATAGTTAGCTAGCTGTCGCTGCGACGGCAATGATAGCGTTGGTGATGAGTTTAGCATCGTTGTTTTTTTTTTCTTATAAAATTCGAAACTGTAGCTCGTTATAGTTTATCGTTGCGGTTTCTTTACGAGGTCGTTACTTCCTTTTTTGTAAAATGTAAAATTATTTAATATGGAAATAAAGTGGTTAGATAAGAAATATGATAATTTTCTGTGGTTTCACTTCCTCGACTTGTTTTTCAAGGCTATTGTGTGGTTTTTTTATCAAATTATTTGAGTGTTTTTTGATATTTATATGGAAGACTTCGTAGTTTCGCTCATAAAATTATAAAAAATATTTAAGGATCCGCATACAAAAAATGTCTACCCAATGAGGAGTCTACCTAGATACCTATTTTTTCATAGTCCACCGCATCTGAGTTATCTCCTCGCTTTTAGGATTTGTAAAGTATAATACCTCTACATACCTATTATAAATTCTAGTAAGAGTGTATGAAGACTTAATTTTACAGACTCCGAGGGTAGGGTGTCCTATCTACGACGCGTCGAGGGTAGGGGGTCGCTGGGGGAAGCGCTGAGGGGCGGGGGAAATGATGCTTCAAGGTTCTAACACTAATAGAAAGTTGGATAAAAGTTAGAGCGAGAATCGAACCCACCACCTCATAATGAGAAGCCAATGGACTTAACCACTATGCCAAACGACTCCTCCGAGTCATATACCGCTCGCAGACGGATGCGGTCTGCTGATAACAGTATTTTATGTTTATAAACTCTACACTATTATAACTAGTCACAACCTACGACTACACCTGCGTGGATTTCCTCTCGTTAAGGGGGTACAGATAGATGGACATACAAAAGGTGTTGATTCTACCCTTCTAGCACATGACTTCGTCACAGTCTTAAATGAGATAGGTATGAAGCTCTAAAATAAAAAAAAAACATTCATTTACTTCCTCCTATGTGGAACCCTAAAAAATTCTTAAACTCTTAAGTGGAAATTTTGTTAAAACTGATCAAGTATGAGTTGAACTTGTATTGGAGGGTTCTGTATATAATAAGTTTAACTAAGATATGTATGAGACTCTAAAATTAAAACACTGTTATCTATTGATATGGAACCCCAAACAAATTCTTAAACTAATACGTTGAAAACATATCATATTCAGTTGACATCATAAAGAAATATGAAAAAAACCTATTTGCTAAAAACTAATCAAGCATGAGTTGAACTTATATTGGGAGGAGGGTTCTGTATAGATTAAGTTTAAATAGGATGGATGCTTATGAAGCTCTAAAATCAAACACTCATTATTTGCATTGAAGAATGTTTGAGATAGGTGAGAAACTTAATTTTCAATGATATATTACTAAATAATAAAAGTAATCTACCAATGTAGAACCCTAAAAATTTAACCCTAAAAAATTCTTAAACTCTTAAGTGGAAATTTTGTTAAAACTGATCAAGTATGAGTTGAACTTGTATTGGAGGGTTCTGTATATAATAAGTTTAACTAAGATATGTATGAGACTCTAAAATTAAAACACTGTTATCTATTGATATGGAACCCCAAACAAATTCTTAAACTAATACGTTGAAAACATATCATATTCAGTTGACATCATAAAGAAATATGAAAAAAACCTATTTGCTAAAAACTAATCAAGCATGAGTTGAACTTATATTGGGAGGAGGGTTCTGTATAGATTAAGTTTAAATAGGATGGATGCTTATGAAGCTCTAAAATCAAACACTCATTATTTGCATTGAAGAATGTTTGAGATAGGTGAGAAACTTAATTTTCAATGATATATTACTAAATAATAAAAGTAATCTACCAATGTAGAACCCTAAAAATTTAACCCTAAAAAAATCTTAAACTCTTAAGTGGAAATTTTGTTAAAACTGATCAAGTATGAGTTGAACTTGTATTGGAGGGTTCTGTATATAATAAGTTTAACTATTGATATGGAACCCCAAACAAATTCTTAAACTAATACGTTGAAAACATATCATATTCAGTTGACATCATAAAGAAATATGAAAAAAACCTATTTGCTAAAAACTAATCAAGAATGAGTTGAACTTATATTGGGAGGAGGGTTCTGTATAGATTAAGTTTAAATAGGATGGATGCTTATGAAGCTCTAAAATCGAACACTCATTATTTGCATTGAAGAATGTTTGAGATAGGTGAGAAACTTAATTCTCAATGATATATTACTAAATAATAAAAGTAATCTACCAATGTAGAACCCTAAAAATTTAACCCAAAAAAATTCTTAAACTCTTAAGTTGAAATTTTGTTAAAACTGATCAAGTATGAGTAGAACTTGTATTGGAGGGTTCTGTATATTATAAGTTAAGAGTTTAAGAATTTTTTTGGGTTAAATTTTTACTAAGATATGTATGAGACTCTAAAATTAAAACACTGTTATCTATTGATATGGAACCCCAAACAAATTCTTAAACTAATACGTTGAAAACATATCATATTCAGTTGACATCATAAAGAAATATGAAAAAAACCTATTTGCTAAAAACTAATCAAGCATGAGTTGAACTTATATTGGGAGGAGGGTTCTGTATAGATTAAGTTTAAATAGGATGGATGCTTATGAAGCTCTAAAATCAAACACTCATTATTTGCATTGAAGAATGTTTGAGATAGGTGAGAAACTTAATTTTCAATGATATATTACTAAATAATAAAAGTAATCTACCAATGTAGAACCCTAAAAATTTAACCCTAAAAAATTCTTAAACTCTTAAGTGGAAATTTTGTTAAAACTGATCAAGTATGAGTTGAACTTGTATTGGAGGGTTCTGTATATAATAAGTTTAACTATTGATATGGAACCCCAAACAAATTCTTAAACTAATACGTTGAAAACATATCATATTCAGTTGACATCATAAAGAAATATGAAAAAAACCTATTTGCTAAAAACTAATCAAGAATGAGTTGAACTTATATTGGGAGGAGGGTTCTGTATAGATTAAGTTTAAATAGGATGGATGCTTATGAAGCTCTAAAATCAAACACTCATTATTTGCATTGAAGAATGTTTGAGATAGGTGAGAAACTTAATTTTCAATGATATATTACTAAATAATAAAAGTAATCTACCAATGTAGAACCCTAAAAATTTAACCCTAAAAAATTCTTAAACTCTTAAGTGGAAATTTTGTTAAAACTGATCAAGTATGAGTTGAACTTGTATTGGAGGGTTCTGTATATAATAAGTTTAACTAAGATATGTATGAGACTTTAAAATAAAAACACTGTTATCTATTGATATGGAACCCTAAACAAATTCTTAAACTTTTACGCTAAAAACATATCATATTCAGTTCACATCATAAAGAAATATGAAAAAAAAACCTATTTGCTAAAAACTAATCAAGCATGAGTTGAACTTATATTGGGAGGAGGGTTCTGTATAGATTAAGTTTAAATAGGATTTATGCTTATGAAGCTCTAAAATCAAACATTCATTATTTACATTGAAGAATGTTTGAGATAGGTGAGAAACTTAATCTTCAATGATATATTACTAAATAATAAAAGTAATCTACCAATGTAGAACCCTAAAAATTTAACCCTAAAAAATTCTTAAACTCTTAAGTTGAAATTTTGTTAAAACTGATCAAATATGAGTTGAACTTGTATTGGAGGGTTCTGTATATAATAAGTTTAACTAAGATATGTATGAGACTCTAAAATTAAAACACTGTTATCTATTGATATGGAACCCTAAAAAAATTCTTAAACTATTACGTTAAAAACATATCATATTCAGTTCACATCATAAAGAAATATGAAAAAAAAACCTATTTGCTAAAAACTAATCAAGCATGAGTTGAACTTATATTGGGAGGAGGGTTCTGTATAGATTAAGTTTAAATAGGATGGATGCTTATGAAGCTCTAAAATCAAACATTCATTATTTACATTGAAGAATGTTTGAGATAGGTGAGAAACTTAATTTTCAATGATATATTACTAAATAATAAAAATAATCTACCAATGCAGAATCCTAAAAATTCCTAAAAATTTAATAAAGTTGAAATACCTAACCTTTCTGCTAAATTCAGGTTAGAGTTAGTGAGTGACGAAGTTATTATATATAGGATTTCATAATAGGGAATCGCATTATTTTTTAGGGTTCCATATATTATTTTCCATAAAAAGATGAGATTATAAAGTGATGATAGTTTAAATTTTAGGGTTCCATGTCTATATCATTTAAACTCATTCTATACAGAAGCCTCTCCCAATATAAGTTCCACTCATAAGTACTTGATTGGTTTTAACAAATTTTCCGTTAAGTATACATAATTCAACTCGCACGTAACCATAGAAGTTAATTCAGGTTAGTAGAACTATGTATATGCAGAACCCACACTACATATATCTCGACTCATACTTAACCATAAAAGTTATTTTAGTTAGTAATGAAGTTATTATCTATAGGATTCCATAACGAGGGTCACATTATTTTTAGGATTCCATACCTATATCATTTATTTAAACTTATTCTATACAGAACCCTATAGCAATATAAGTTCAACTTGCACTTAGCTATAGAAGCTCTTTTATTTAGTGTTTGTAGAACCCACGTTATGCATATTTCAACTTACACTTGACCGAAGTTCATTTGGGTTAGTATATACAGAACCCTGTTCGAATATAAGTAAAACTTATACTTAATTAGTTTATGCAGAAAGGTTAGGTATTTCAACTTTATTAAATTTTTAGGAATTTTTAGGGTTCTGCATTGGTAGATTATTTTTATTATTTAGTAATATATCATTGAAAATTAAGTTTCTCACCTATCTCAAACATTCTTCAATGTAAATAATGAATGTTTGATTTTAGAGCTTCATAAGCATCCATCCTATTTAAACTTAATCTATACAGAACCCTCCTCCCAATATAAGTTCAACTCATGCTTGATTAGTTTTTAGCAAATAGGTTTTTTTTCATATTTCTTTATGATGTGAACTGAATATGATATGTTTTTAACGTAATAGTTTAAGAATTTTTTTAGGGTTCCATATCAATAGATAACAGTGTTTTAATTTTAGAGTCTCATACATATCTTAGTTAAACTTATTATATACAGAACCCTCCAATACAAGTTCAACTCATACTTGATCAGTTTTAACAAAATTTCAACTAAAGAGTTTAAGAATTTTTAGGGTTAAATTTTTAGGGTTCTACATTGGTAGATTACTTTTATTATTTAGTAATATATCATTGAAGATTAAGTTTCTCACCTATCTCAAACATTCTTCAATGTAAATAATGAATGTTTGATTTTAGAGCTTCATAAGCATCCATCCTATTTAAACTTAATCTATACAGAACCCTCCTCCCAATATAAGTTCAACTCATGCTTGATTAGTTTTTAGCAAATAGGTTTTTTTTTCATATTTCTTTATGATGTGAACTGAATATGATATGTTTTTAGCGTAATAGTTTAAGAATTTGTTTAGGGTTCCATATCAATAGATAACAGTGTTTTTATTTTAGAGTCTCATACATATCTTAGTTAAACTTATTATATACAGAACCCTCCTATACAAGTTCTACTCATACTTGATCAGTTTTAACAAAATTTCAACTTAAGAGTTTAAGAATTTTTTTGGGTTAAATTTTTAGGGTTCTACATTGGTAGATTACTTTTATTATTTAGTAATATATCATTGAAAATTAAGTTTCTCACCTATCTCAAACATTCTTCAATGCAAATAATGAGTGTTTGATTTTAGAGCTTCATAAGCATCCATCCTATTTAAACTTAATCTATACAGAACCCTCCTCCCAATATAAGTTCAACTCATGCTTGATTAGTTTTTAGCAAATAGGTTTTTTTCATATTTCTTTATGATGTCAACTGAATATGATATGTTTTCAACGTATTAGTTTAAGAATTAGTTTGGGGTTCCATATCAATAGTTAAACTTATTATATACAGAACCCTCCAATACAAGTTCAACTCATACTTGATCAGTTTTAACAAAATTTCCACTTAAGAGTTTAAGAATTTTTTAGGGTTAAATTTTTAGGGTTCTACATTGGTTGATTACTTTTATTATTTAGTAATATATCATTGAAAATTAAGTTTCTCAACTATCTCAAATATTCTTCAATGGAAATAATGAGTGTTTGATTTTAGAGCTTCATAAGCATCCATCCTATTTAAACTTAATCTATACAGAACCCTCCTCCCAATATAAGTTCAACTCATGCTTGATTAGTTTTTAGCAAATAGGTTTTTTTCATATTTCTTTATGATGTCAACTGAATATGATATGTTTTCAACGTATTAGTTTAAGAATTTGTTTGGGGTTCCATATCAATAGATAACAGTGTTTTAATTTTAGAGTCTCATACATATCTTAGTTAAACTTATTATATACAGAACCCTCCAATACAAGTTCAACTCATACTTGATCAGTTTTAACAAAATTTCCACTTAAGAGTTTAAGAATTTTTTAGGGTTCTACATTGGTAGATTACTTTTATTATTTAGTAATATATATCATTGAAAATTAAGTTTCTCACCTATCTCAAACATTCTTCAATGCAAATAATGAGTGTTTGATTTTAGAGCTTCATAAGCATCCATCCTATTTAAACTTAATCTATACAGAACCCTCCTCCTAATATAAGTTCAACTCATGCTTGATTAGTTTTTAGCAAATAGGTTTTTTTCATATTTCTTTATGATGTTAACTGAATATGATATGTTTTCAACGTAATAGTTTAAGAATTTGTTTGGGGTTCCATATCAATAGATAACAGTGTTTTGATTTAAGAGTCTCATACATATCTTAGTTAAACTTATTATATACAGAACCCTCCAATATAAGTTCAACTCATACTTGATCAGTTTTAACAAAATTTCAACTTAAGAGTTTAAGAATTTTTTAGGGTTCCACATAGGAGGAAGTAAATGAATGTTTTTTATTTTATTTTAGAGCTTCATACCTATCTCATTTAAGACTGTGACGAAGTCATGTGCTAGAAGGGTAGAATCAACACCTTTTGTATGTCCATCTATCTGTACCCCCTTAACGAGAGGAAATCCACGCAGGTGTAGTCGCAGGTTGTGACTAGTTATAATAGTGTAGAGTTTATAAACATAAAATACTGTTATCAGCAGACCGCATCCGTCTGCGAGCGGTATATGACTCGGAGGAGTCGTTTGGCATAGTGGTTAAGTCCATTGGCTTCTCATTATGAGGTGGTGGGTTCGATTCTCGCTCTAACTTTTATCCAACTTTCTATTAGTGTTAGAACCGTGAAGCATTATTTCCCCCGCCCCTCAGCGCTTCCCCCAGCGACCCACAACCCTCGACGCGTCGTAGATAGGATACCCTTCCCTCGGAGTCTGTAAAATTAAGTCTTCATACACTCTTAATAGAATTTATAATAGGTATGTAGAGGTATTATACTTTACAAATCCTAAAAGCGAGGAGATAACTCAGATGCGGTGGACTATGAAAAAATAGGTATCTAGGTAGACTCCTCATTGGGTAGACATTTTTTGTATGCGGATCCTTAAATATTTTTTATAATTTTATGAGCGAAACTACGAAGTCTTCCATATAAATATCAAAAAACACTCAAATAATTTGATAAAAAAACCACACAATAGCCTTGAAAAACAAGTCGAGGAAGTGAAACCACAGAAAATTATCATATTTCTTATCTAACCACTTTATTTCCATATTAAATAATTTTACATTTTACAAAAAAGGAAGTAACGACCTCGTAAAGAAACCGCAACGATAAACTATAACGAGCTACAGTTTCGAATTTTATAAGAAAAAAAAAACAACGATGCTAAACTCATCACCAACGCTATCATTGCCGTCGCAGCGACAGCTAGCTAACTATTGTAATGTGCTCAATAAATAGATAAATTATAACCATTGTAAATATACAAACATGAATGAAAACGGTTTTTTTATTTTTAAGAATTGCATACGAAACCCTAAAAGATGTTTCTCGTTAACTACATAAAATTCTATTAAACTGTATACTTTTATCAGCTGACCACATCCGCCTGCGAGCGGCATGCGTTGATAAGACTCGAGAAGGTCGTTCCTCATGGCACAGTGGTTAGGCACATTGCATGTGAGTCTGGGTTCGATTCTCACACCATTCTTACTCTAACATATAGGATATTATCTCACTACATCCGTACTTGTCTAACGTTAACCTTACGAAGCCTTGATCCAGCACCATTCCCCACCCCACCCCTCAGAGCCTTTACCCATCCCTCAGAGCCTCTCACCCTGCTGGCTACACATACCCCTAGAACCCACCTCTCTAAAACCCAGCACTCCACCGATCATCCCCTAGAACCTCCACACCCTCAACTCCCCACCCCTCTAGAACCTTACACCTAGCACCTCACAGGATGTATGCACCATCCCCTAGGGCCTCGCCTCTTACCCTCAAAGCCTCAACTCTCAGAGCTACTACCCACCCCTCAGAGCTTCTACCGCCTCCACAAAACCTTTAACCACCCCCTCCACCCTGCATGAAAACACACCCCTAGAACATTCCACCTCCGCCGGATGTTAAATCACACACTCAACTCATAACACCTGTCTTCACAACACACCACCACCAACAATGACGCTCCGGCGTCGCAGCAGCGGCTGTTGAACACACCTATCACACCTGTCTTCACACCACACCACCAACAATGGCGCTCCGGCGTCGCAGCAGCGGCTCTCGACATCACTCAGGTTAAGCGACCAACAACACGGTCATGCCAGACCCCTACAGACCAACCAACATAACCAGACCTTAGAACACGATACTCTACGTACCACCGGAGAGCTCTATCCTTACACTGGTTGGTGGATCAAAAACCCCAATTTCTATCTACTTTTACAAAACTATTTGTATCAAAAAATAATACAAAGTCGCTATGACTACAAGTAAAATTGTATAAACATAAATTTAATTTAATTTTGTATTATAGTTGGGTGTTTCATTAGTACAGTAAGGAAATGCACACACTGTTACATTACATTTCTTTTCCTTGCTAAGCTCAATTAGCCGGTCAACAGATTTTTTAATGTGAGCTTTCTTTACATTTGTACTATTAACAACATTAACACAAGTGAGTTGTATTGGTCAGAGGAACTTTTACACATTTTACCTACTATATAATCTAAAGAGGCATCAGGGTAGCACATGGTTTCCGTGGTAGTTGTCGAGTTCTTCACGCCACACACAAACAACGTTCCAAATCCAACACCAAGCTTATCAGAGAAAATTAAAGTCTTTTCCTGCGAACTAACTGGAGCCGACAATAAAATAGTCGCAGCAGCTCTTTTATAGTGTGAGGTTGGTACAGCACTGATATGTTCGCAATGGTTTGTTGTTAAATTTAGGTCATTTTTAAAAATAAAATTTTCACACTGGTTTGTAGCCGGCCCTTCGGCGGGGACTATTAGGCTGCAGTCACACTGATGGTTGTTCACTAATGAGTCAAAGCGCTCTGAATTATACCTACACAGTTCCAACAGCTTATGTAGCCAAAACATGTTCTTCTATTTGTTTTTCGGATTGCTCATATTTTTGATTCATTTCTGCAAGACAATCCGTTAACCTAACTATTTCTAACTCTAGATTCCGTGTGTCCATGTCATATTTACTCTTATAACTATCTACTTGAACGTTGTACTTGTCTAATTGTGCTTATAAGTCCGTTCGTTCTGCTCTTAGTTGGTCTGTTGTTCTACATTTACAACAGAATTTATTTATTTGAAGTGTAGATTTCTTAATTAATCTATTAATCCTAGCATACTTTTTACTTTTGTTTCGGCTACTGTGACAAATTCCTACAGCAGACTCGGATTTCCGACCAACTATCTCACCATACAGGTTCTGAGTATCAGTTAGCTGCCTTTGATGTTTCTCCGCCTCCAGCTGCTCAATGCGGCCCTGCGCCGTGGACAGATCGCATTCCAGGTGTTGGATGCGGTCCAGTGCCTCCTCGTGGATTTCATTGCACTGGTCATAAGTGGAAATGGTTTTTGCCAGCTGGTCGCGTTCGTCAAGGAGATCGTGTAATTTAATGTCATATTCACTTAGCTCATTTTTAAGTTCCTTATTTTTGTTACTTTAATTTGACTACTCAAATTAACAAACAAAGAGTACACAACTTTAGAGCCGTAATTACGTCTGGCAAGTCTTTAATACTTAAGTTACATTTTTATAAAGATTCACGTCATTATTATCTGCTGAATAAAGTTTTGATTATAACGAACCCTGGCTTCTCGCTAATCTCGGTCTTTCAAGAGTACAGTTGTAAGTACAAAATCCTAGGGGTTTTGTACAAGCTTAAGCTTACAACATCTAACAATAAACATAATCGGTTAGTGTTAGATACGACTTGTGAATAGTCAGGCTCAAAAAACTAAAATATTCGTATTCTGTCTTATTTAGTCCGTTTAAATTTGTTTTGACAAACTCCACGCCAAAAAATAAAAAAGGAACTCGCGTGGCCTTCTCGTGACATAATTTAGCATGACAAAAGCTATCAATACACAATTAAGAGCGCTGACTGCACACAAAAGTATGTACGAAAGGTCAAACATAGAATTTGGAAGCAAAGCCAACTAATTACGTACCAAACAACCGTAGCAGCATTTTTAACACTTCTTTTACAAAAAAACACCCAATCATTTCACTGACACTTTCGTCGCTAATACCACCAAACTCCCCCGTGTCCCGGGCGTCTGTCCTCTGTCCGTCTCGCCATGCTCCCACGCAGCGACCCCCCCTCATTCATCCCCTCTCGCTCACACTACCCTCTCGCTCGTACCACTTTCCTTTTGTTAATTCTCCTTAAATCATTCTTCGCACACCCAATCGCATATAGCGGCAACATCGCAAATCACATGCACGTGTTAGCTCAGAAAAGAAGCGGCAACATCGCTATTTCTCTAAGAATAATACCCTAGTCTTATCGAACTAATTATTTTAGGGTTCCGTGCGACAGGGGTCGTGTTCCGGCCACCACACAACGCGATGACTCTATTACCTACTAAGCCTCCGCTGTCCGTCTGTCTGTCTGTCAGCGGGCTGTATTTCATGAACCGTTAATAGGTAGGCAGTTGACAGACGTTATTGCCGCTATGAAACAATAATAAAAGTATGAAAAGTGAAAAATCAAGGGGAGGGGGAGGGGTGGCGTACAAAAAACGCTACTTTTGGTTTGGCTCTAAGTGTAAAACGGTAATACATACAAGAGTGAAACTAGGTGTGATTATAGGTTTGGTGTGATTAAAGTTTTCGCTGCAAAATCATTCTCCTTGTTTCCCATCGCATCTTCTTGCTGTTTGCTCCTTCAGTTTAGGATTATATTCACTTTTCCGAATTGTTTTGAAAATTGAGATAGATTTTCAAACTGCCGTGTGTTTGTATTTCACAACGGATTCGTTACCGCGACTGTTATGATATGTATTTTCCTGGAAATCTTCTAGAAATTTATCTATTGGTGCCAGTTTCGCTCGGCAAGATGTTTTTAATTATTGACCTCGGTCCCCTCTCCGATATTTTTTGAGAGATAAGCATTTTAATATTTCTTTTATCGTTTTACCTTGTGTCACGTGGTGATGAGAATCTCGGTCCTTTTACGTTTTTAGCATGTTTTAGTCTTCGACGTCACAATAATGCTCGTGCTCGTCATTGTAAACACCAACAGGCTAGAGTGTGCGTTTCTTCGTCCGGCCCACCGCCGGTGTCTTCACGTGCGCCCCCATATTGTACACCTCAGCGTGGCTAACTCCATTTCAAGTAATACCTTTTATTTATCCTCTTCCGCGTGATGGAAGATACCCAAACGTAGGGACTAAATGAACTTTAAATTTAAGTGTCGATTAAGTGTCCTTTATTTTTCAAATTTTGAGTGCTAACTTATTTTATTTTTAAGAAACATCTGTTATAGCTACTACGTACGTACGTGGTTGCTACCATATATTTAAATATCTTATTTATTTATTTATTTACACTTACAGTACACCAAAAACAATTTAGTAAAGCTAATTATTTTTAAAATTGTAAATTCTAAACCTAACATTTAAGAACCTTCTTTTACCTATTAGCGATGACTTTCCTATTTTATAATCTTCCTTTCACCTTCTAATCTATTCACTTTGTTTTATTTCTATATTTACCTCACAATAGGTTTCGACTTTTAGGTTCTAATTCCAAATTCTACGTAATAAATAGCAAACACTCTTTCTTGGTTCTTTTCATTTCAAATTAATTGTGCTACATTAGGTAGTACTAATTTAAAAGTTAAACAAATATTAAAACCGGCCATGTGTGAGTCGTACTTGCGCTAAGGAATCCAAAAAGAATAAAAAAAGGCATTATCTGACGCTTGCGTTGTTGTTTTTGTTTGTAATGTGTAGGTATCATTCATACAGTTGTGTGGAAAGGTGTGGTGGTACGGTTTACGGTACCCTTGGAGAGTGAGTCCGACTAGTAATTGCCCGTTTATATACCGTATCAATGCATTAAAAATCAATATATTATACAATTTTATTGAAAAAACAAAACTGTTTTGTTGGCCTGATTCATTTTTATTTTCGCGAGCTACCTACCAACCAATATCTGTCATCATCCGTGGTATCGCAGGCCGCACAGCTCGTCTCTGAGCGATAACCTTCCATTCTAACATTTGAATCGACGTCATTCTCATTAAAAATTGATAAGAAGTAAAAACAAATGACTAGTTAAAATAATTGGAAATACCACGATGAATACCTATTTGAATCGGTACTTATACGAGTAGATTTTTAATTTAATTTAGGAAACACCAAATCGAACCGAGAGCATTGTACAGAAGAAATAAAAGTGCAGACTGAATAGGCATTATCTGTTGAGCTTGCTTCTGTAGTCTACAAATAAAATAATAGACAGTTTATATTCTCTCAAGTGCATAGTTGTGGCTGATAATAGATCACCATCCCAGATCAGGCGAAATGCAGTGAACACCAAATACCGGTTGATAGGGATCGAAGCAGTCGTAGTTCAATGAACTTGCGTGTTGTAGCATCGATCACGCAGCATAAGTGAACTTAGGCCTGGACATTAGCTGGATGGATTTGACTGTTAGTGGCGTTTATCTCGACCGAGTTGTCCCCTCTGGCACGAAGCGGTATAGGGGACAGATTGGAAGATTTGACTCCGGTGACAACTGGGGAAAAAAATCCAGTCTTCACCCCGGGGAACACTGCTAGAGGGATAGCTGGTAATAATAGCGTAGGTACTTCCCAAGGCACGCATAACCATGTTATTTTAGTATTTTATTTTTATATTTATTTAGTTATTTTAGTACGTTTTTAATAAGTGTTCTTAACATATCAATTATCATTTATTGTGTCAAATTCCTGACATTTATTTTCATTGTTCTTGCATTAGCATTTTATGTGTATTTTGTATAGTATTGACTACAATGAGTGTAGTAGTAGACTTGCAACAAATGTTGTTAAAAATAAATTTCATTTCATTTCATTTTCATTTTATTTCATTTCATGACTGTTAGTGCCATTTGCTATTGCACAAAACAGAAAGGGTACTGGCATGGTACAATAATACATATATTGGACAGACTATGGGTACAAGATGGAGTAGATGGCAATCGTTACGCCGTGTCAGACGCCGTGTGAAGCGTCGGTGGCTCAACCGGTAACGACTCGGCTCCGTCTCGGGTTCAAATCCGGACGGCCAATGTTCCAATGAGTTTTTCAAAAAACTTACGTGCATATACTTACCGATTGCTTTAACGGTAGAGGGAAACATCGTGAGGAAAACCTACAAATCTGATTCCAGATGTGTATGAAGGTCGCGTTGCACACGTCCGCAGGTGTAAATCTAAATGCCCTGCACGTGACCGCGGGTGATGTTAAGTGAAAAACCAGGCAACCGCCGTCTATCCCTTTGATAGAACTTTCAATTGTGCCACACGATAAGAAAGAAAGAAGACGCCGTGTCAGAGGCCATAACAGGCTGGCGTTTTGTAAACTCTTCTGACAGGAGGTTTGTTGTGTTGCTGCTCGATTTTTCTAAATTGCATTAAATAAATTCCAAAAAAGCGCCATAACAAATAAAATAATGAATTTCTGACACAAATTTTATGGAGAGACTGTTTTTAAAAAGCACTAAAAAAATTATGAAGGGTTGAAATTTTTGGCGCTAGACTGCTTCGAAAACGCACTAGTTAGAACGGATAATGCGCTAAGACGGCAACACTGTTTGCCACTAGGCCAAAAAGTAGGGATTATTACTAAAGTAAAGAGATATGTGATGTGATAGCAAACATGCGAGTTTAAACTTACAACGCTGCTAACGTTCGTAATACGTACCTTGCACGGCACGGATGCGGCCTTTGTTACATTAGCCTACCAAGAGTAGGGGTGCTCGTAACGAATCAAAATGCGCCTTCATGCACCTTTAATCATCAATCCAGACTTGGGCCTCGTGTGTGAAGTATGTCCAATATATATATATATATATATATATATTAATCCTAACGTTATGGCCTAACCTTCCCGAGTTTGTAAAGTGACCCGTGCCCTAGGTTGTTAACGTATATAATATGAACCTAATAATTATCTACCCTAATTATAACTCAAAAAATAATCTTAGTGTGCCTTAGAAAATAAAAAACCGGACGAGTGAAAGTTTAACTCGCGTAGAGAGGGTTCCGTACGCTGATTGAGAAATTTCCTATGTTACTTTAAATAAGACTTCTTATTGGTTTTCCTGTAATCTATAGGTAAATAACATTTCCTGTTTATTTCAAAATTTCAGGCTCAGTAGTTTTGGGCCGGAGATAAATAGGTAAATTTTCGCCTATTTTTTTAAATAACTTCAAAACTATTTATCTTAAAATTATGAAAACCTACATTTCAGATTCTCACAGCAAGCCTTTTCATTTGATATTCATCATTACAGCTCATATACGTCCCCACCGAGGGGCTCGAGCCTACCCTGAATCAGGGCGATTAGGCCTTAGTCGACCACGCGGGCCCAGTGCGGGTTGGTCGACTTCACACACAACCTTTGAGTTTCTTCGCAGGCGTGTGCAGGTTTCCTCACGATGTTTTTCCTTCACCGTTAAAGCAATCGGTAAGTATGTACGTAAGCTTTTACGTAAACTCATTGGTACATTGGCCGTCCGGATTTGAACCCGGTACCTCTGGTTAGATGGACCGAGTCGTTACCGGTTGAGCCACCGACGCTTTTTGTTGAGCCACCGACGCTTTTTTGATTTGATATTATGTCTATTTAACACGATATACGTAGGCGGGATGATTAATAGCTAGCCTAACCCATATTTTGTATAATGACGATATAAAATCTCCATAGTATTTTACTCATTGGTTCATTAGCTGCCAGTGTTCCAAATTAGAAATCGATTGTATAGTTTTTCTTATAAATATTGACATTTCAAAAAGCATTGTTTTGTTTTTTCTGCAAAATGGATAAAATTGAGTTACGAGCTGTGATAAAGTTTTTGCATTTAAAGGGATTAAAAGGTGGAAAGATTTTTTCGGAGATGAAGGATGTTATGGGAGAAAATGCTCCTTCATATGCGACCATAAAAAATTGGGTGGCTGAATTTAAACGTGGCCGTACCGTGCCACTACTCCAGAAATTGTGACCAAAATTCATGATGCAGTTTTAGCTGACCGAAGATTAAAACTTTCCGAGGTAGCTGATACTGTAGGCATCTCTAAAGAACGGGCGCATTACATTTTGACTCAAGAATTATATATGAAGGTGGGTGCCGCGATTGCTTACAGTTGACCAAAACGCGTTTGTATGCAAATTTCACAAGAGTGTTTTGACCGCTTTAAGAGCAATACAACTGATTTTCTGCGACGGTTTGTTACTACAGACGAGACTTGGGTTCACCACTATATACCTGAATCAAAAATTCAGTCTAAACAATGGACGGAAAAAGCATCCCCGGCTCCAAAGAAAGCAAAAGACGTGAAATCAGCGGGGAAAGTCATGGCGTCAGTATTTTGGGATTCGAAGGGTATATTGATGATTGATTACCGTCCAAAAGAACAAAACATAAATGACGAATATTATGCTGGTCTACTGGATAAATTACAAGTGTGTATTCGTGAAAAAAGACCCGACCTGAGTAAAAAAAAAAATCTTTCATCAGGATAATGCGCGCGTTCACACGTGCATCACTGTGATGGCGAAATTCAAAGAATTAAATTATGATTTGCTACCACACCCAGCTTATTCTCCTGATCTGGCGCTATCTGACTTTCATCTATTCTCCAAGCTCAAAATTTTTTTAAGTGGACAAAGATTTGAAAATAATAGCGAGGTGATGTCTGCCGTGGGCAATTATTTTGAAGGGCTTGAAGAAAACCACTTCAGGGATGGCATCAAGGCTTTAGAGCATAGATGGATAAAGTGTATAGCGCTTCAAGGAGACTATGTCGAAAAATAAATAGACTTTTAACACACTAATTCAAGTTTTTCTATGCTAGGCTAGCTATTTATCATCCCGCCCTCGTAGTTTCCAACACCTTTTTTTAAAAAATTTCTGATGTGAGCCCCATGTTTAAAATTCATTTATTTACGTTACACGTCCGTCTTTGGGTTACCGACTTACATATGTGTACCAAATTTTAACTCAATCGGTCCAGTAGTTTCGGACCAAATTGGCTGTGACAGACGTACGGATAGACAGACATGCGAGTGATCCTACAATGGTTCCGTTTTTTTCTTTCTCAGGTACGGAACCCTAAAAAGAGATTATTTGTGTGCTTTAGTAAATATAAAATCGAAGACAAGTTCAAATCGCTGCTTAGAAGTTTTTATAACAAAGAGTTGGCAAAGCGACAACATGGTAGTATTTTTGCGTAATCATACCAGGCGGGATGCTGAGTCACTGTAAACACTTTCCCTAGATGTCCTATCATTCACCTTCAATTTCCCCATCAAAATTTTCCCATTGTGTCTCAATGTAAGTCATATTGGAACTTGATTTGTTGAACTTGATTTATTGAATAGGGATTTCAAATTCAAAATTGATTTAAAATTGTCCTCCTACTTAAACTTCAAAAACCTTACTCGTTTTGTTTTCATCAAGATCAAGACTTCGATTTTTAATTCACCAAAATCACAAAATGAGTACTTAAATGACGCTGCTAAACTATGACGTCACGCCTAGGTATTTCAAACATTTTTAGAACAAATTGTATTTTTTGACAGATTCGTCATCCCTATTAATGATTGATTAAAACAATGGTTTAATCTGTCGTAATCAGTTTTTATTTTCTCAGTTTTAACTTAGGAGCGCGTGTTAGCGAACGACGAAGGAGTAAAAAAGGTATTGTGATATCTAAAAAATCGAAGTTAAGATTTTAATGAGTCGTCTTACACTAACAGAGTCCCGAAAAACGGAATATAATATTATTTTAATAACTTCGGTCGTTTTTTTTTCAAATTTCCTCTATCTTGAGTTTTTTGGGTTACCGTATTATTTTTTTACTCAAAATTGGCTAAACGATATTGATGAAACTCGGTATATTCTATAAGTTTACATGGCCTACAGCACGCGGTAGTTATTTGCTACTAAGTAAGTGTAATCTTTGTTGTTGATTTGTGTACGTCCGACTACGACTGACGGTGAAGGCTTCACTAGAAAGTATGCACAGCGTGGCTGTACAATTTATTTTACTATATACTCATTGACATGAATGCAGGACAATGGAAGGCCTAGTAGTACAGTTTAACTCATAGGTACTGTTTAGTACTATTGATCTTATTTACAAATACCTACAGGTGTTTTTATTTGTGAGCGACGAACGTGTGAAGAAGGTGTTGTGATAGCAAGAAAACGAAGTTGAGATTTTTATGGGGATCAATTTGTCTTACAGTCCATCAAAAAATAAAAAAAATGTGTGTGTGTGTGTGTGTGTCTGCTCCTAAACTACTGATCGGATTTGGATGATAGTGAAATATTATTTTTTTATCTCCAGCCGTTTTTTCATATTTTTCCTACTTTGATTTTTTAGAGCTGCCACCACATTAGAATAAAAACTGACTTCAAAAAGAAATTGGGTTTAACGTTGTTAGATAGATATCGTTATCACTAAAAATTAAAATGTAAAAAACCTGAAAACCAATATAACACAATATAAATTGTAACCAATATAAATTTAAGATAATTTATTTTTTGACAAGTTGAAAGCGGGAATTGACGAGATTTTATAGAACATAGAAGCATAGTCGAAACGTTTAGGTAAAAACAACATCAGTACCTTATTTTTATAACGAAATTAACCAACAATAATGAAATAGAAGATGGGCACGAATCAAATTAGGGGACTACAATTTTTCTTGATGTCGGTACGAGCACACAGCTACTTACTATCAAATGTTTTAGGTATGATGGCTTTCAAAAATTTTAGGCTCCTAATTTGATTCGTACCTACCTTTCATTTCGTTAATTTCATGTATTCATATATAACATTTGAGGGTTGCCCTCTATTTCCCTAGGATTCCATCATCAGATCTTGACTTGGTGGCAATAGGACCACCTCGGAAGTACACTCTTTCGAATAAACAAATAATTTTGCAAATCGGTCCACAATTGACAGAGTTATCGGTGAAAATACACAAAAAAATTACATACAGTGGAACATAAAACCTCCTCCTTTTAATGAAGTCGGTTAAAAATACTTTATTTCTCAAAAATGGCTGTAACGATTTTAATGAAACTTTCAAAGTTACTAGAACTAAATAAGGCCTACTACACAGGGTATTTCTTTATTCCATAAACCGTACCTTAATAAGGTGCCTGCCTCCCATACAAACCCAGATTATTTGTAATTTTTTATCAAGTCTGCACATCTCTTTTCTTTGCTTCCTACTAGGTAAACGTGGTTTAGTGCTAATTTATGATTGCCAGAGGGTAAACGCTACACAAGAAAGTATGTACAGCGTGGCTGTACAATTTATTTAAGTTTTCACTCCTCGGTTCGTGAAATTGACCAACTTTCACAAGTTACATACTAGTGCTTTGCACCGGAGACTAAGTTTATGAAAAAACTGGAGAATCTCCAGAGAAATGTCAAGTTTGTGTACCTTTTTTGATTAAGTTTTTTGAGTATAATGGAGAGCAATAACGTCATTATAGAATATATGTCGTCCAACAGATCGTGTAACGTCTCGTCAAAAAACCTTTACTTTAGTCTTACAAATAATGTCACGAATTAAAATTACACTGTCAGGTTATTGTGTTCGCTGAAAGATCAATACATAACCATATATTCTTTTCCTTTGCATAATCTATTATTATAATATCTTCTAAAGTATTTACATTTTTCAACATACTTACTTCACTGACTCAGCGACCCAAAGAGAATCTTAGCCTCCGACACCAAAAGTCACCACTCGTTTTAACATAAGTCTTGAATTTATTCTTTGGCAAACTAGTTACATTTTCTGGAATTATATTGTAGAATCCTATACACTGCCCCACAAATGACTTATTAACTTAACTCAGTCTCATATAGGCACATCTATTTCATTTGAATTTCTCAAATTGAAATAATTAAACTTGTACAAAAATAAAGCTAAATTTAGTCTTTATGTGTCCTTTTATCCTTTATATACAAATTTTTATTTGTCAGATAATTAGTTCTCGCAATTTCGTCCATTTTCATATACTGGCCACTATAGTTATTACATAATATATGATTATAAACCAAAAACCCAAAATAATTATAGAACTATCTCACTCATTTCACATGCCAGAAAAGTCCCAAAACAACGCGGTTTCAGAAAAATTGTTACTGGATGGGCCACATAATATATAATAAAATACCGCAATCGATTCGGGAATTGCCCTTTAACAAGTTTAAGGCAACATTGCATGATTGGCTTCTTCAGAACATGTTTTATTCCGTTGAGGATTTTCTAAAACATAAGCAATGTTAATCTGTAGTATTAATCTGTAGTATCATTATTTTATTTGAATTATGAATTTGGAAAATGTTGAATAATTACTTGGACCTACTTTATTTTATTTTATTATTTTTGTACTTATAAATAATATTTGCATGCTAATAACATTTAAATAGCTAAATAAGTGATTCTATAACTATTGTAAGATCTTTTATACTTACCTTATTTAAAAGCAAATAAAGCATTCTATTCTATTCTATTCTATTCCTTTAAGCATCCTGATCAAGCGGCTGGAAGCCTACATCAATAGACAAATACCCAAAGAGCAGGCGAGATTCGTAAGAGGCTAAGGTACGAGAGAGCAGATTCTGAACATAATACAATTAGTAAAAAACGAAGGAAGCATAACATCGCTATAGCGACGTGTTTTATCCCCTACTCCAAGGCCTTCGATTGCATTGACTCACTGAAAATACTCAATGTTCTGAGTGTAATGGGAATACCGCAACATCGAACTTTTCTTTTGCAAAACCTGTACCTGAGCAGCAAGTCAAGAGTGAGAATGTAGGATAGCGTGTCATATCCCTTCAACCCTGAAAGAGGAGTATATTAGGGATGCCTCCTGTCACCGTTACTGATAGTCTCATAGGTGAAAACATAATGAGGATGGCTGATGCGAATGCCTTTCTGAACAAACTCCGATTTGCACACCACTACCATAAGCGCCTCTGAGTCTGAATTGGCTGAACTCTTATCAGCAATAGAGCACTTCAGCATTATAATTTTCTGGAACCGGTTGTGTACATAAAATCCGGTTTTCTCCGGATTTCGCAATCTCCGGTTTTTACCGGTTTTTTCAGAACCGGAGCAAAGCACTATTACATACCTTTACTAAATTTAAAACTTTTGATTACATGTATTTGAGTATATTTGTCACATCTTAACTTGGTCGACTCTTACTCCTAAACCACAGTATTACCACAGTATATATATTAGTACTGTTACGGGGAAGCCCTCAATAGTAAGTATGGACCTAGTGCAGAATGTTCCATACATTTTGGGGAATACCCTTATGTCCTACAACTCGATGTTAAAAGGGGCTTCCCGCTCGGAAATTTACCTGTTTAGTCTTTATACAGTAATGCGATTTTATTTTTTTCTTTTTCATTAATTTTCTTAACTTTGAAGAGAGAGTATAGCACCTATCCTAAAGAGTGCCTACAAAATCTTTAAGTTAATAAAATGTCGTCTGACTAGGAGCCAAGCACCTAATTGTTATGATTTTGAAATTAATTCAAAGATGACCGCGGCTATGGCCAAAGAATATTGGTATAAAAAATAAGTGTGATTGTATTAGTCTGTAAGTTTCTTTTTTTTCGATAAATAAACGACTTTGATTGAATACCGCTTTTTTTTTGTCAAATACCGATTTTGGCTACAAATATATCGATTTTAGCGGACAACTCTACCGATCTCGCTCTATGACGTTCGAGATCACTGTTGATGCGCGAACAGTAACGCTGTACTGCCCAGTCTGAACTAGCAAGCGTTACCCCGCGAGTGACCGCAGCTTGTGAAGTTTATTGTGAAATAAAATACATAACTGTGCACAAAATGCGGCGTGTAACGAGTTTTGTGAAATATGTGCTGTTCTTCTGCAACCTGATCGTAGCGGTGAGTTCGTTTAAAGGGCGCCATCACATCAGAAACCGGTTTTGTTTTGTTCCGGTGATCGCCTGGCCAGCCCCAGCCAACAGTGAAGCGATCTGTTGAATAGTGAAACTGTGCCTATGCCTTGCCTTACGTGGCTCATTTGTTATATTCACCATCACCTTGTCACTAAAAGCCCTTTTTAAGCACAAGTTTTATGGGGAGGTAAGAAATCGCTGGGTATCACACGTAGGGTCGGGGCTGCCAAAATATTTTAAAGGTCCTGAAAACGAGAGGCACCGAAAGGTAACCGTAGAAAGAGAAGATATTGTATAATAAGAGTTCCTCGACTCGTTGACTTCGGAACCTTAAAAACGGGCAAGTAAGTGAGAGGGGAGAGTAATTATTATTACTCCCTCGCACAGTGCTCCGTGCTTTAGACATAAATCGAAAAATGAACAATAGTTAATAAATTACACGTACTTGAACGCTACCATTGTGAAGTGGACAAGTCAAGCCCTACAGGAACGCACCCACACTACGAGGACTGCTCTGATTAGCTAATGCTCTGCACTTGAAGCGAACGCGATAAGGAATAACCTTTTTTATTCGCATTTGTTCGTTCATTTTAAGAGTGTTATACTGGTTAAATAAACAAATAGTTTTAAATCATTTACCATGAATTCTACAGGCGAAGGTATGTTCTACATATCGTTCTATTAATATTGTTTATAATTTCCGTACTTTTTTAACACGCTTTTATTAGCTTCACACGCTTTTATTAGCTTCACTTGTAACTAACTATGTATGTAAGAAAATCTTGGAATCTTAATTTGACCCACTTCCCGGTCTTCGATTAGGATGAAATTTTGCACACGCTCTGAGTTCTGATGACAATACATGACTAGCTAAGAAACGTCATTACAAATCCAATATGGCGGCCTCCCCAAGATGGCAGACGGGCTGTTTGAAATCCACCCCCATGATATGGGTATCAAATGAAAGGGTTTGCTGTCAGGAATACGAAAAAAATAGTCACGTGACTTAAATCCAACATGGCGGACATCCAAGATAACTACTTAACGTGTTTACTAAAAGCGTGTTTTTTAGTTTTTTAAACTAATTGTTATTTATTGGGTTTTAAACACATCACAGTAAAATAATCTGTCAATAAGGCAATTGCAAACTTTGAATAAGCTTTTGAAAAAATGAACAAAAATGCTCTTGTAGTATTTTCATTTTTATGTTACTATATCAGTGGACTTTCAGATTTAAAAAAGTGTAGCCTCTGACTGCCACTTTATTTGTTTTTTTTTTCAAATCGGCGGTACATTATAAAAAAAATATAGACCTACCTAGCTGAGATTAGGATAAACAGTGATAAAAGTGAGCGCGAACGTTCTGTATACAACAAAATATGTACACGTTTGAATGTTCTTGACTGACATTGACGAAATATCGCGCAATAGTATTAGAAAAGCGAGCCATTTATTTCCATGAAAATTAAAAATAAATGGCAAGATTGTTCGCGGACACGTGAAAAATTTATGAAAAAGGACTAGACTTGATTCTTCTGATTATAATTAGTTTCCAAGTTGTAATCATTTATTATACCCATATAAAAACATAAAATCCACATAAAAACGAAATTATTATTTTTGACCCATTCCCCATCGGGCTCGGAGCACTGTGCCTCGGTGTCTAAACGCGACTCGAATAAAAAATGCTTACCTACATCCTCAGACTAAATAAAAAGTCCTGAGCGGAAAGTACATTCAGATGAAAAATGAATTTTCATCTGAATGTACTTTCCAACACACAACCCTTTTTGAAATAGTATTTACAAATGAACGTTTAATGGAATAAACTTACATTTCACTTATCTTGTGTAGGTTTTTGAAATATAAATACAAAATACATATTTCAAACGGCAAGCAAGCAAGTATGATGGAACAAGTAAATAAAATAAATAATTTCACCTAATAAAGGATTGTATTCGTTCTTGAAGGGGTTCAAGAACGAATAAATTTGAATGAACATGAACTCTTCTAAAATACCTAAGGCATACTTTAGTAATTTTTTTTGACAAATCACACATGGTCATCTTGCCCCAAAGTAGGATTCCCTGTGTTATGGGAACCAGAGACTGATATAAATACTTATATACGTTTAAATACATACATATAATAGATATTTAACACCCAGACACAGAGCAAACAAATCTGCTCATCACACAAATGTTTGCCCTGGGTGGGGATCGAACCCACAACCCTCGGATCAGTAGTCGAGAGCACTAATCACTGAGCCATCGAGTCAGTCAAAAGTAATGAACAATAGTTAATAAATTACACGTACTTGACACCCTTCACTTGTGACAAGTGAACACCCAGACACAGAGCAAACAAATCTGCTCATCACACAAATGTTTGCCCTGGGTGGGGATCGAACCCACAACCCTCGGATCAGTAGTCGAGAGCACTAATCACTGAGCCATCGAGTCAGTCAAAAGTAATTAGTAAGTATCTCATCTGTGGCATAGTGGACTCCCGTTTCCTCATTTAGTTTTTTTCGTTCCTTTATGCGTGAGTTCATAGGGCAATATAGGATATTTTTATTGGTACCAACTAATAGGAATTCGCTCTAAAATGAACGTTTACCTAAATCTCCACAAAAAAAGTCACAAAAAAAATCTTAAAAAATTCCATTACGTTGTGCGATGCCAAGAGAGCCCAAGACATTTTTAGTCACGCCCCTTTGCATCTGCGGCGTGCATAGTTTGTTCGGTCAGACGCAGCCATTCTGTAGACATCACTGATGTTTATAGGTCCTACTCAAGTGGGAATGTGTCACATGGCGTCATGAATGATAAGCTTCTTCTTCTTCTTCTTTGCGTGTCGATGACAAATTAAATCATTCCGGCCCAGAACTTAGCCACTTCGACTGTACTATTTGTGGCGTCCATTAAGTCCTGCTGCGAACAGGTGACAGGGCAGGCAGGACAGGAAACTAAATGAGCCATGGACTGCACCGCTCCATATATACAGTTTAAATTTGGGTTTTCCGAGAGTCCCCACCTGAACATATTCTCCTTGCTCCGGCCGACCTGAGTCCGAAGTCGATTTAAAGACTTCCAGATCGGCCATGGTAATATATATCCAGCCGATATACTCTCAGAAAGCGGGACAAAGGGGCCAGGAAGCGGCGTTCGAGCACGCCACATGTTGCATCTCGCTTGAGAGGGCTGAGTTGTGAGGGGGTCGACATGTTTTAAAAAGCTTTTTCGACTTTTTAGCCTTTGCGGCGGTAGCTCGTGCCCATGTAGGGGATGCCGCATGTCTTCATTCAACGTAGCCCTCTCTCGCGAGCTTGCAATGGGTCTGCGAACAACTGGCGGCGCTATGCCAGCCAGTGGATACAGCAACTTCACCGGGGTCGGCTTCAAACATCCAGTAATAATCCGGCAGGTTTCGTTTAAGGCTGTATCCACAAGCTTGGCATGAGTAGAGCGGCCCCATACGGGGCACGCGGATTCGCCGGCAGAAAATGCTAGCGCCAGTCTTGAAGTTCGCAGCAATTGCGGCGTAGCTCCCCACTTAGTACTTACCAGACGCTGTAATAGGTTGTTGCGGCAGTGCACCTTTCGTTTTAGGCCCTCACAATTCTTTTTGAAAGTGAGGGACCTGTCCAGTAGAACGCCGAGGTATTTGGGGGAAGGGTTATGAGTGATGGTCACTCCACGCCAGGAGATCTTGAGCTTACGTCCCGCTTGTGCATTGCGTAGATGGAAAACGCACGACTCAGTCTTGGTTGGGTTAGGCTTGAGCGAGTTCTCGTCATAGTACTGGCCTAAACTGTTGAGAGCTGCGGTGAGATTATTCTCAACTTCGTCAAAGCTGGTCGATTAGGACGTAAGCGCAAGATCGTCCGCGTACAGAAAGCGGGAGGTATTTAGGCTAGATGGTTGGCCGTTGGTATATATATTGAACAATATTGGGGCCAGTACGCTGCCTTGGGGAAGACCATTTTTTTGTGCCCTCCAACGACTTACGTCTGTGAGAAGGTAAACCTGAAAGCGACGATTGTGGAGGAGCTCTCGGAGAATATTGGCAAATTATCTACAGCAGTCGCCTCAGATTAACTGTGTCGTAGGCCGCCGAGAGATCGACAAACACAGCGCCCGTCACCATTTCCTTCTCAAAACCATCCTCGATGTGTTACGTGAGCTTAAGTACCTGGTTGCAGCAAGACCTCTGAAACCTGCCTGCTCTGGAATCAATCTAGGGTCAATAAAGCTTGTGGGGCGAGTAAGTAGCAGCTGTTCAAAAAGCTTATATGTATGGCACAGTAATGAAATAGGCCTGAAGTTTTTGAGGTCATCTACTGATTTCCCAGGCTTTGGAATAGCTATGACCTTCGATTTTCTCCAGATGCGGGGTATCTGGGAGGTTTCAAGGCAAGAGTTAAACATTTGAAGCAACCAGGATACTGCAACTGGCCCAAGGTGTTTAATCTGCTCAACAGAGATATTATGGACTCCCGAGGCTTTGCCATTTTTGAGGGATTTTATGCCCGCAATGATGTTAGACAGATGGAAGGGCTTACTAATGTCGGCAGAGGCATCAGACTTTGGAATCTTCGGGAGGCGGCTGGGTGGTTTGCCATTCAATAGGAGCTGATGAGCAATTTGGTTGGCCGTAACCGTGCTGCGTGTTATGGGTCGGGGTGGGTCATTGGTCAGCTTGCGGATGGTATTCCTAGCCTTTTTACTGTTGTGAGTCATGTCAATGGTGTTAACAGTGTTGATCCACCTCTCCCGACGATTTTCGCAAATTTTTGACAAAAGTTTCTCTCCAGCCAATGAGGTTTTTTCTGAGAAAGGGTCGCTGTAGTACACGTTCTCGTACAGGACGGGCTATGTTACTATCTGACTAGGTACGTGAACTACGTGATAATTAAGTGATGGACATTGGACGACATTAGCAATCTCTATTCTAAATAACAGCGATAAGTTTAAAAGCTTCTAAAGACGGGCGAGTCTATGTTACTTGTAGAAGTTAGAAATGTACTACACGTTACCCTCTTGATCTAATATTTAACCCGGCGCCAATGACGTGTAAAAAATAACGCGGACGATGACGCTGGGTCAATATGACCCGAATGTTTTTTTTCTTAATTATCTGGTTATCTGCTAAATTATAACAAATTTAATACAAAGCGAGAATTATTGCATGACCATGAAGTCATTGTAGTACCAAGATGTTAAGTTAATTTAGATATCAAACTGTAATTTGGTTTTAATGCAACAACCTCAAAAGGGCAGCTAAAATAATTTCTTTTTTGGAACTAAAAATGTATGGAACTGTAGCCGTTTTATTCAAGAAAAGGGATTTTACCATTCTTCACTGGCGCTTGCTCACTACACTATGGTACAAATCATATGAATTGAGGTCTTATCTCTAGCTACTGAGAAAACCAATAACGATTATAATATGTTTTTTTCGAAATTTCCCCAATTGAAAATCGCTTGAAAAGGTTTGCAGGAAGACGCTGGATACGGGCAACGCCGGACCAGTCGTAGTGGAAATCCTTGGGAGAGGCCTTTGTCCAGCAGTGAACTGCTTTCGGCTGGTATGATGAAAATTAAGAATATGATGTTGGAATCTAAGACTTACTGAAAATTAAATATGACGTTTTTAAAGTCATCAGTAGATGTTGTACTAGAATGTATTATATTACAAACTTATCGCTGTCGTTTAGAATAGAGATTACTAATGTCGTCCAATGTCCATCACGTAATTATCACGTAGTTCACGTACCTAGTCAGATGGTAACATAGCTCGTCCTGTACGAGAACGTGTACTTATTTTGATCTAAAGTATTTAAAGGTTTTTAAAGGTTCTTTTAGGTTCATGCTGATAACGAAACATCATTATCCTCAAGAAGTAAGATAGAGACTTTAGATCTCATGTATAATAATATATGATGCCAAGGGCTTAAAAAATCGTGATTGTAAAAACTGCTTAAAAAAGGTTCAAAGTTAACAAAACCTTGTAGGTATCATTGCTAATGATTTATTAGCATGAAATAATTTAATCTAGCTCAATAATTCGTTTAATACGGAAAAACCCCTGTTTTTAGTTCTAGGAATTATTTGCTTTTTATAGATTAAACAAACTAATTTTGGTAAAAAATGTTTTTGGTAAATCCTAGAAGTTGAGGTAGCAAAAATCTGGAGTGGCGACCGCGCACCGTAAGACGTAGAGTGGGCACCCCTCTCACTCAGTGGACCGAAGACCTGGTCGAGGTGGCGGGAAACCACTGGATGCAGGATGAAGCCTTGGGGGAGGCCTTTGTTGCTTTCGGCTTATTGATGAAATCGTAAAAAAAAAGTGAAATCGCACGTATTAAAAACGAATTAAGTAATTAACACCCGAATGCATAAAAACTTAACCCTCCTTTTTTGGTCAGTCGGGTAAAAATGTATCTTAAGTCACTCACCGGATCAAGAGTAATGTACCGACACCTCGCACTCTAAATTAATCAAGCCGTTTCGTTTAGACTAAAAGCGTGCCAAAGAAATATACATACACCCGAAAAACATAACCCTCCTTCTAGTGCATTCGGGTAAAAACAATTATTACGAGTTTTGTAAGTATTGTTCCGTATCAGCTTGGGCAGAAATGCTTTCGTATTTTTGTCCGCTTTATCCTCTACAGGTCGCATTTCTCAACCAATTCTCGTGATATTTTGTGAGCAGGTTTGATTATTATATGGAATTTTTGTCGATTTAGTTTTTGAAATTTTTCAAGATGTCGGAGCCATGGGGAGTTGAAAACGTAAAAAAATCATATTGCAGCCATTTTTACTTACACATACGTCAGACATTGCAGTGCCGGCTGGTCCAACGGCCTCGATTCGATAGATACAGACATCTGTCAACTGCATTAACGCTTGTTACTCCAGCGTAGCTCTGCAGGGCTCTGCACTCTGCAGGCAACCTACGTATAAATGAAATGA
Organism: Coleophora flavipennella; assembly: GCA_947284805.1. Classification (NCBI taxonomy): domain Eukaryota; kingdom Metazoa; phylum Arthropoda; class Insecta; order Lepidoptera; family Coleophoridae; genus Coleophora; species Coleophora flavipennella. Next base: position 1,627,549 of record OX369285.1, on the reverse strand, counting down.
AATGAAATGAAATGATTATTTATTTGCAGTGAAATAGGTTACATCGAGGTGTTTTGCAATAAATCGTTTCTCTATTCAGCTGACTGCACAGCATGCAAATAGTAAAGTTGTTAATATTTTACATTAAGGAAATCTCTTACAGAATAAAAGCTAAAATTCATGAGCCATGCTTCCAATTTTCTAGTCATTTGTTTGTTTGGCAATACTTTGATGTCATGAGGAATGTTATTAAAAATTTTTACACACATGTTATAACAATGGTTTTGGCACAATGTTGTCCTAGGGATATGATCAAATACGAGTCTATTCGGTTTTCTAGTGTTTCTAGGGTTTACAGATATTGCAGTTTTAAATAATTTTTCGTGTGTTTTGATGAATTTACAGCATTCCAATATGTATATATTTGTAAGAGTAAGAATACCCAGCTTAGGGAATAGTGGTCTACATGTTTGGAACGGACCAACACCGCACATGGCACGTACACATTTTTTTTGTGCTATAAACGCTTTATGGACATCTGTGCAATTACCCCACATAAGAATTCCATATCTAAGTATGGAGGCAACATATCCGTGATAGGCAATCAAAGCTGTTTTTTGAGAAACAGTTCTTGTTAGTCTGCTAAGTACATAAACAAAACGATTAATTCTATTACAAATATTTTCAACGTGTGATTTAAAGTTTAAGTTTTTATCAATCAGTATACCAAGAAATCTAGTCATATCCGATGCAATCAATTCCTTATTATTATATCTTATGTCAAGTCTATTATTACTATGTCCTCGTGTAGCAAACTGTATATAATTAGTTTTTGTCAGATTAACATGCAAATTATTACTGTTTAGCCATTCGATTACCGATTTTATAGTATTATTAATGTCATTTTCAAATTTATTTAATTCATCATTATTACATGTCACAATTATTGATATGTCATCTGCAAATAATATACATTGGTGGTCAGTAACAGAAGGTAAGTCGTTAATATATAATAAAAATAAAAGCGGCCCAAGCACGGTACCTTGCGGTATGCCAAAAGGATTGACACACAGTTTAGATCTATGTGAGGACATGACATTTTTTTGGTCGATCCCATTAATCTCTACGCATTGCTTTCTTTGTGATAGGTATGAATCAAACCACGATAAAACTACACCTCGTACACCGTATAATTCAAGTTTTTTTAAGAGAATATTGTGATCAACGTTATCAAATGCCCTAGTCATATCAAAAAAAAGTCCGAGAACATGTTTCTTCATATCAAGGTGTGTAATAATCTTATGTACCAATGAAAAGCAAGCAAGAGATGTAGATTTGCCCCTTTGGAATCCATTTTGTTCCATTCTGATAATATCATGTTTGAGACAGAAATCATAAAGTCGTGAGTACATACATTTCTCAATTATCTTTGAAAAGATAGAAATTAGGGCGATTGGTCTATAATTCTTTGCATCAGCTTTGTCTCCTTTCTTATAGATAGGTTTAACTATAGATACTTTCAGAGTATTAGGAAATTGACCGGTTTCAAAAGACAAGTTTATTAAATATGCCAGAACATGTGATATCTCAGAATAGCAAGACTTTATTACCATAGTGATAACCTCATCAATGCCAGATGCTTTTGAGTTGTTAAGAGCAAGTATGACTTTATTAACCTCTTCAATATCAACGGGTGTTAGGTAAAGTGAGTTTGATATTTGTTTGACATGTGAGTATATTTTGGAATCATTAGGTTTATTATTGGATAAAATAATGAAGTTTTTATTTAAAGATGTTGCTATCTCTGCCGGGTTAATAATTACTCTCTCACCGTCCTTGATTTCTTTAATATTTTGCATGCAATTGGCAGTTGAGGTTTGTTCTTTTATTACGTTCCAGGAAGCTTTTACTCTGTTTTTGTTTTCTTTTATATATTTACTGTAGTACTTCTTTTGAGCTCTATACATTGATTTCTTTAAAATATTACAATATTTTATGTATTTATTTTTACTTTCTACTGTTTTATTTCTGTAATAGGAGTATCTAAGAATTCTTTTTTTCTTAGAGCTATTTTTAAGTCCTCTTGTAATCCATCTCGGGCCTTTGTTACTATTGTTTACTTTTATTCGAATTTTCGGAAAACACAGAGTATATAGTAGGCAAAATATATTGTGAAATTCGTTAAAAGCATCGTTCAAATTTGACGCATTGTATACCTCACTAAAACTCAGCGACCTTAAATAGTTTTTAAATTTTGTTACATTTTCATGATTATAGTCTCTTCTTTCTATAACCCAATGCTTGAGTACAATGAGTTCCTCTTTGATTGGGAATGTAAGCATTTGTGCAGTATCATGATCCGATAACTGTAGCGGTATGATTTCAGCGGTTGCATTTTTTACATTACTGATAATGAGGTCCAGGCATGACGATTGTCTGGTTGGCTTGTCTATGTGTGAAGTGAGGTTATAGTTTTGTGTTAGATCTTTGAGGTAATTAGAGGCTGGTGTAGATTGGAGCATATTAATATTAAAGTCTCCGGTCAGTATAATATTTTTATTTTTAAATTTTTTTGTAATGGTAAATATTACAGCATCCAGCTTATTTAGGAAATTAATTGCAAATTTTTTGTTTGAATTGTAAATGCATAGGATTACGATATTATGAGAAGGAATTTCTAAGCCACAACACTCGAACACCCTATCAAGTAAGTATTTGTCAAAAATTTTTAGTTCCCTAAAGAGAACACCCTTTCTTATCAAAATACAGACTCCGCCTCTTTTATTCATTCGCGAGTAACTAGTAGCTAAGTTGTAATTATGAATTACAACATTAGCTTCTTCGCCTCTTTTTATAAAGGTTTCAGAAAGACAAATAACGTCGGGTGCGTTTCCTTTATCATTCATTTCTGATATCGTTATTTCAAGTAGTTCTTTTTTTGAACAAACGCTTGCAATGTTTTGATGTAGTAGTTTAAAGTACTTGTGAGAATTTCGCAGATTAGGTTTTATAGGTTTATCGATTTGTTTAGTCACGAAAAAACTTTGAAGCAACGCCGTGCGGCAATGAAACATTGACCGAATCCGAACTCTCCGTTTGTGTAGCAATGCTTGTAAACTGTTTCGCGCTCCTTTGAAATTTTGAAGTGGAATTTAGATACTTTTTATAGTTAGTAACATAACCCATTCTTAGTATTTCTTTGAGTAGACGTTGAGAAACATGCAAAGCGAACTTATTTTTACTAGGGATGTAGGAGAAATAATCCATATTTACAAACGCTGCGTTTTGAAAACCTTTACAAGTATTCTCAAATTCATTATTTAGCTTAATTTCGCTTAAATTTTTGTTTTTCGGTACTTCACTAATTATAATATTTGTTTGCTCATGGTATTTATGCAAAGTATAATACAAGTATGCAAGAGATTCCTTAGGATTATTATCATTACAACCAGCTAATACTATTAAATAGTCATTACGGTCAAAGCCTGATACCATTTTATCTACATTTTCAAGTACATAGCAAAGTTGTGCTCCAGGTTTGATAATAGACGTGGTGTTGAATTCATCACCCAGGAGATGTTGCAGAGTAGACTGAACTCCTCTTCCTTGTTCATCGGCTAAAATAAGCACTCGTTTCTTTCTAGTGTTGAGGTTCGTCGTTTTCTGAGGCATTGTGAGACATTGGTTTGTTTTCTTTCTCTTCTCCTCTTCCATTTTATGGATGGTTTTTTTAACTTTTAATTTATCAGCATAAGTCTCTAATTGTACTTCAGTTTCTTGTCTATCTTTGTTTTCAGTGTCCGACTTTTCACTTTGAGATTTGTTCAGATGATTTTGATTTCTTGAGGCTGACATACTTTTGTTGGTTGAAGTACTTAGTTTTCCAGCTTCGGTGTCCGTTCGTACTTCCCTTTCAGGGATATCTTCGTTATATGGTTTTGCTTGCAGGTCAATGAAGCTGCTATTTGCCTCAGTATCAATGCGTCTGTATTCGAATAATTTTTTAGAGGAAAATTTGTTCTTTTTGGTTTTTGTTTTATCTGTAATTGGCGTAGATTTTGCTAAGTCTAGAAGTGTCTTTACCTTTAACTCCAAACTGTGTATTTTCATTTTATATGAGTTATTTTCAAGTGAAAGTTCCTCGATACAGAGATCCGCACTTTCCAGTTGGGATTTCAACAATTTAATCTCATTTTTTAGTTCTTCGCTTTCTTCATTTATTGAGGCATGCATATCAGGAAGGCTATTTGGTGAATTATTGGATACTGAGAAGTTAGTAGCATCATTTGGGCAGTTAAATGATTCATTTAATATTATCTTTTGCTTTTTCCGGAACGTGATAGATGAGAACGGCTGATTTGGATTTTCCTCAGTGTGTGACTCAGTATTTTGCCCATCAGTGTGATCTATGCGCAATCCGCATTTTTCTTTCCATTTCAACTCATAGCATTGATACTGCTGCGAATTATGATAATAGTTATTTATGATACAAGGGTAGTAAAAAGATCAATAACAAACGAGTGACATCACATATGTGAGCCCGAGCCACAGGAGAGGGTTTACTATCGTCACGAGTTTGTTATTTTCTTTTACACCCATATATCATACAAAATTTTTCAATACAGTTGTGAGAAAACTGTTAAAATATAAAACGACCGTGACAGAAAAATAAAATACATGGGTACATACCTATCAAGGTTTCGGATACATGGGTACATACCTATCAAGGTTTCGGCAAAGAAAGATAATATTACGCGACTTTTGGCTCATTTTGAATTCCGTAAAATAATCTCACTTTGTTTTTTCTTATACATACACATAAGTATATTTTTTATTACACGTATATTCATATTCAAAATAACACAATTTATTTTACGAAAATTACGCCATATTTAAATTAGCAAGGCACACGTACGCATGCGTAATTTATTTATTTAATATTACTATAAATAGATTACAATAAGGCTTGGAACAATATTAATGTAAGCATTAAAACCTCCTTGGAAAAGATGACCTATTCCTTCCTGTAACCTATGCGCTGCAGTCATATTTATTCTCCTTTCTTCACAAAGATATAACCCAAAGAGAATCTAATTAGTTAGCGTTATATACTAACCTCACGGAGTTACAACCAATCTCTTTTAAAATTCTCCTTTCAAAAGTCTTAAAGAAGTTACTGTATCATTGGTTATTTATTTTTTATTTGCTAGAAATAAAAAAAAGTGGTAAAGTAAATCCACGTGTGCCGTAAAATCAATTTTGCGCACACTTGACTGGCATATAAAGTACCACTTTTCGAGCAACTGTATTGAGAAATAATATAATGTGGGGAAAAATCCATGGTTGCACGGGTATTTTCTGGTCCTTAATTTTATACGAGGATAGGTATACGATGATTTATTACGACGAAAGCACAATGATTGTACTGATCGGGAATCGAATCTATGACCTTTTTGTCTTGACATTGTTTCGCATATCGTGGGTTTTTTCCCTACTATGAAGTTTGTTTTATACCATATGTGTATCAGATAAAATTATCATACTAGGTAAGAATTTAATTTAATTATCTTAGTAAGCAGTTAAATGTATTTAATAATAATAACCTGTTTATGTTACTATCTCGACAGACAAAATCCTTAAGGAGCAAACTGGTTTTGTTGTTGGAGGCTGGACGCGCGAACAAATTTGAAATTTGCGGCAACTTGTTTGATGGAAACAATTTTGGCACAGTTAATTTTTCATTTAATTCGGCCTCCTTAGTACGAATACGAATCACACTTGGTTGGTTTCTATTACTTGTTGTGTTACTTTAGAATTAGTATGTAACCACGCTGAGTTTCACGCTTGTATATATGTATTGCCGTTTCTATTACTTGTTGTGTTACTTTAGAATTAGTATGTAATCACGCTGAGTTTCACGCTTGTATATATGTATTGCCGTTTCTATTACTTGTTGTGTTACTTTAGAATTAGTATGTAATCACGCTGAGTTTCACGCTTGTATATATGTATTGCCGTTTTTACGATAGTATTGATGTCGCTCTAAATTGTTTGTAAAATATTCTGTATTTGTTAATATAATAATTAGTTACAGATGAAGCTACTAAAAGCGTGTTAAAAATTATAATGCCCTACATAAAGTGATAGCACTGTAAAACTCTCATCAGGCTACATGTTTCAGGTTCTTCCAATGCAGGGAAATTGTTATATAATTTTGCTATATCGCCTTAATAAATATTATTCAGACATTGTTTCTGCCCACTTCTCTTATACTGTTACAATCTTCCAGGGGTGTATCTTGTTTACCCGAGTATAATCGTTATTGTCTGTGAATAAAAATAAACTCAGTTACTATTACTCATATCGTAAATGAGGACAAGTGAATATCTTACACTACAGGTTGAAATAAATAAATAAAAATGCTAAACGTATTAAAAACTTACTTCAATCGCAACAACTTTTTTGTTTTTTTGGAATTAAAAAAAAAAGTACTTTACCAATTTTGATTTGAACCAACCCATATCCTATATCGAATGACTCAACTCACAAGGTATATACTTCATCTTGACCCTTCTTTTAATAATCTTTGAGAACTTTTGTCTGCATTTTGAATAAAACTGCCATCCATATTTCCCTAATGTTATGTGGGTAGTTTACGAAAAGTCAGTTGGCATTACACGATTGTGAAAGCAAGTCGCGTGTCTTTCTCTTATCCAAAATCTGGCCCTAAAATACCTAAATAACAACTGGCGACGAGCGAACAACGCGGAATCAGTGAAATTAAACTGCTTTAATTTCTAAAATTATGGCAAAAGTGTCATTTGGTGTCTTAAACCAATTTAATCACGAGTATCAAGAATGGTCATTATACAAGGGTCGGTTGGAACAATGGTATCTCGCAAATGAAATAACGGATAATAATGATAAAAGTGGTGCAAAGCGTCGGGCTATCCTGTTGAGTAGTTTGGCGGAAAAAACCTACAAACTCATCAGGGACCTAGCACTCCCGAGTACGTTAGTACTAATATATATACTGTGCCCGAGTGATATGGGTGCATTGGAATACTCGGCAGTTATCGCGCTGTTAGACGGTCACTTTAAAATCAAAGTCAGTGGTTTCGCTGAAAGACACAAATTTCACAGTGCTATCCAGGAACCTGGCGAATCGTTATCACAATGGGCAGCGAGAGTTCGCGGCTTGGCAATGTACTGCGATTTTAAGGATTTGAATGAAGCGTTGCGCGACCGTTTTGTACTGGGCATGGCGGGTGGTCCTGTGCGCGACCGTCTGTTTGAAGAACCAATGGAGGGCCTTTCATTGGAAAAGGCATTGCAACTGGCTGAGAGCGTGCGCTGTGCACGAGAAGGCGCTCGACAGACAGCGGCGGCGGCGGCGGCACCGCTGGCCTCCCTGGTACACAAGATGGCGGCTCGTCAGCAACACTCACGGTTTTCATCGACACCTCGAGACAGTAATCAGTGCGATGTGTGTGGTTATCCCGGTCATAGTAGCAAAGTGTGCCGTTTTAAAAGATATGAGTGTCGTAAGTGCGGAGTAAAAGGTCACTTAAAGCGCGCGTGTAAGAAAATTGGTACCGATCAGCATTTTCTTCAATGTTGTTCGGATGACGGCGATGATGGTAAGCGTTTAATATTTAATATTAGAACGTGGTCCGGGGAACCTATGCAGGAATCGATAATGGTCGATAATGTTCGTTTATGTTTTGAATTAGATACAGGGTCGGCAGTAACGGCTATATCTGAGGATATTTACAAAAAATATTTTGTTAGTCAGCCCTTAAGGTTTAGCAATAAATGTTTGCAGAGTTACAATGGTACTCCGATTGAGACTTTAGGTACTATTTTCCTTCCGTTCTCGTATAAAGGCTTGACGAATAAAATAGAGGTCTTTGTAGTAAAAAAAGGTGGCCCTCCTCTTTTAGGACGTGACTTTATGGCCAAGTTTAAAATGCAAATATGTCAAATAAATTCATGCAATTATTTAAGTCAATTAGAGGATCTAACACGGCTATACCCTCAGCTATTTTCGGATAATTTAGGTTGTTGCAAGAATGTGGAAGTAAAACTTAATTTAAAACCAGATTCATTACCTATCTTTTACAAAGCAAGACCTGTTCCCTTTGCATTACGCGATAAGTTGGGCAAGGAACTAGATCGGTTGACGGAATTAGGCATAATCAAACCGGTAACCTTTTCAGAATACGCGAGTCCCGTAGTTCCAGTATTAAAAAAAGACGGCAGTATTCGACTGTGCGCTGATTATTCAGTTACATTGAATAAACAATTATTGGTTGACAAGTATCCTCTTCCGCGAATTGAGGAACTGTTCTCTAAACTACATGGTGGGGTTCAGTTCACAAAGTTAGATCTTTCTAGTGCGTATAATCAGCTGATTTTACATGAAGATTCTCAGATGCTTATACTTGTATAAACACCCACAAAGGTTTATATAAATATAAACGCTTAGTATTCGGTTTGTCAAGCGCACCGGCGATATTTCAGCGTACACTTGAAAGTGTACTTGCAGGTATAGATGGCGTCTTACAATTTTTGGATGATATTTTAATAACTGGAGAAACACGTGAACAGCACATATCAAGGCTTCAGGAAGTTTTCAGGAGATTAGAGAGTGCCGGCTTTGTTTTGCGAAAAGATAAGTGCAGTTTTTTTCAAGATTCCGTCTCCTATCTGGGTTTCATCATAAATAAAGATGGTTTGCACAAATCTCAGGATAAAGTTAAAGCCATACTAAAAGCAAAAAAACCTGAAAACGTTACAGAGCTTAAGTCGTTTTTAGGGCTGGTAAACTATTACAGAAATTTTGTAAAAAACGCATCTAGTATTTTATGTCCTCTGCATAGCTTACTTGAAAAAGATAAAAAATGGCTGTGGGAAAACGAACATGAATTGGCATTTGAAACTATAAAAAAACAATTAGCTTCGGAAAATACCTTAGCGCATTTCGACCCCGACGCCAAGATAATTTTGACCGTGGACGCGTCACCTTTCGGTTTGGGAGCTATTCTCTCGCAAATAGGTGAGGACAGTATAGAAAGACCTGTGTCTTTTATGTCCCGATCACTAAACACGGCTGAAAAGCAATACAGCCAAATCCAAAAGGAGGCCACGGCAATAATATTTGGTGTAAATAAGTTTCACCAATATCTCTACGGCAGGCAGGACCCATTCATCCTAAGAACCGACCATAAGCCTCTTCTTTCTATATTCTGTCCCGGAAAAGGCATCCCTCAAGTTTCAGCAAACCGGTTGCAAAGATATGCATTATTTTTATCCGCCTATAACTACAGGATTGAGTACGTTAGCACAGTGCGCATAACTCCGCAGATTTTCTCAGCCGCTCTGTAGATTATGTACCTTGCGCAGATGTTAATAAACAGATAAGCAATCACCGTGCTTACAACGCAGGCACAGCTGTTGCGCACCCTGCCCCCGCCGCGCCCCAGCTGCAGTCACAGTGCGAGTCAGCTGTGTACGTGAATTTTATATGGCAAACCGGTTCAACGCCGTTATCAATTAAAGATGTTAGCAGGGAAACACAATCCGACTGTATCTTGTCACAGGTTTCAAACTTTGTTAAAACTGGCTGGCCTCATAGATTGGCAGACAAATCTTTATGATTGTAGGTACGAATTGGCGTTAGAGAACGGTTGTTTGATGAGGGGTTCTAAGGTTGTAGTTCCGTCCAGTCTAAGGCAGTCAGTGATTGATGAGTTACACCGGGGTCACTTGGGAGTCGTGAAGATGAAAGCGGCAGCTCGCAGCAGGTTCTGGTGGCCAGGCCTGTGCACGCAGCTGGAGCGTGCCGCGGCCGCGTGCTCCGTGTGCGCGCAGCTGCGCCCCGCACCGCCACGCGCCCCGCTCACGCCCTGGCCATACCCGGCAGCTCCGTGGCATAGGGTACACTTAGATTTTTTAGGTCCAATAAATAACAAGGTTTATTTGATAGCGGTTGACGCTTACTTACGCGGATAAAAACATCGTGAGGAAACCTGCACACGCCTGCGAAGAAACTTGAAGGTTGTGTGTGAAGTCGACCAACCCGCACTGGGCCCGCGTGGTCGAGTAAGGCCTAATCACCCTGATTCAGGGTAGGCTCGAGCCCCTCGGTGGGGACGTATATGAGCTGTAATGATGATGACGCTTACTCCAAATGGGTGGAGGTATATGATGTAAGCAATAGTTACAGCTCGAGGGTTGTAGTTGAAAAGTTATGCGAATTGATGTCTAGATTTGGATTGATAAATACAATTTGCACTGACAACGGTACATCTTTCGTGTCTAGTGAGTTTGAAAACTTTTGCAGCTCTAACGGGATCATACATTTAACTTCCCCTACTTACCATCCTGCTAGTAATGGTCAAGCCGAAAGTTACGTAAAAATTGTAAAAAGAGCTATTAAAACAATTTTGCTAGCAGGCACTCAAACTAGAGATATAAATGTTTAGTTGAACGAATTTCTTTTCAATTATAGGAATTCGATTCATTCCACCACTAATCGATCGCCTGCACAGGTTTTGTTTGGAAAAAACTTGCGATGTAGATTAGATCTTATCAACCCGTTATCATCGCCCTCATCGGACTCACAACTAACAGATAATGTAAAAAGAAATCAGTCCTCACAGAGTAGATATTTTTGTGGAAAAAGAAATATAGATTTTACCGTAGGACAAACGGTATTAGTAAAAGTTAATTATAGTAATAACAGCCTATGGCAAAAAGGACTAGTATTAAAGAAAGTGGGGAAAACCGCTTATCTTGTCAAACTATTGGACAGTGAACGAATTATTAAACGCCATAAAAATCAGATTTATGAATACAAGGGGGAGGAAAGTGAGGTGATTTCAGTTCCTACCACTAATGTAGCACAAAAAGTTCCTATACCCAAAGATGGTATCGATTTAACTAATGACATGATCTTACCACCCATTGTTTTGGATTTAAATGGAGCTTCACCCTCGGAGCCTGAGGCACTTATACCACCACCGTCCTTGTTGATGGAAGGCGAAGAACCTCAAGGAGATCCCGACCCTCTAGAGGTCACAATCGAAACCTCACCACCATCTGATGAAGCTTTGTTGGCACAGGTTGAAAAACCTCCAAGAGATTCCGAAGTACCCGAGGCCGTTGCCAAGGCTCCACCCCCGTCGGTGGCCCTCGCTCAGGATGAACCTACTCCAGGCACCACCTCAACAACAGGGCCTACATTACGTCCGCGTAAACATATGTAACCTTCAGGGATTTACTCCAATAAAAGTCGTGGAATCCTCTTCACATTGTTTTATTCCATCGATCTTAAATATTATAATATCCACAGCGAAAGGCACGCAGTGCCATATCAAAAACTAAACTCTGACGAAGACTCAGGCAGCGCTCCGGACTGGATGGACAACGTAGTAGTTTTATATCCTCTTTGCAACTTGCAGCACTAGTGGCTAATATATATAACTGTTATGTAAAATACAATAACTAATATCTGTACCTGTTACAGTCGGCCATCCTTCCTAGAACGAGTCCTCTCGTTTGTTCTATTATTATGTATATTAAATAAAAAATATTTTATTTAATTAATAACAACAGTACTTATTTTAAACATACAGTGAATATTATCTACTCTTTTTAAAATATAATACAATGTTAAACATTTCATTATTTGAACTTAGACTTAATAATACTTGAATCATTGCTTTGCACTAATTAACTGTAACATTCTATATTTAAACCATAATTGTGATTTTCATTTTTTTCATTTACTGTGTTGTTGTATATCAAATATATTTTCTATTATTTGTTATTTTCTTGTTACTTAACATTGATACATAATTAGTGCAGCAATTACATCTAACATCTTTCACCTTAAATCCTTTTGACCAGTAATTCTAAACGCTTTAGTCTATCATCTTGTTAAAACTTTGTCATCTCTTTTTTTTTTATTTACAATTGGTAAACCCTTGAAAACATCTTATGATAAACATATCTGTATAATATCTAATTAAGAACTTTGCCATCGAAAATGACACTATTTTAACCATGATTTCTTTATTCAATGCAAAACCTAAATCCACAAGTTATCTATCTCTAACGACACTTGGTACTTTAATTTATAGCTCATCATTAGATTGTAATATTAGATACGTACAAATTTATGTAACACTATTTATTTACTTTAAATAAAAATCAAATAATCCATACTTAATATTTTGTCATCTCAAATGACTAAAACTTACTGTGTCATCTCGAATGACAAGTTTTACTTATAAAATTGTCATCTGTAATGTTGATTTTTAAAATTTTTAAATCTGTTCATGTCTAATTCAATTTAATCCAAACATTTTAAAAAATATTATTTATTTCAGGAAATTAATTTTCATAGTAGTAAAATATACAATTCAATCATGTTTCAACCCGTCAAAAAAAATAATTAATTAGTTAAATGCCAACAGTATCATAATTTAAAAAAAATCTTAAGCAAAATAAACGTCAAACTAAATAAAAAATGCATTAACTTAAGATAAAAATTTAAAGAAATAACCTACAAAGATTGCCCTCCAGTGACTGGCAATGAGACAATTGTGCTTCCCCTTGATCACCTTTGGTTATGACACCGGTTCAAATTGATTACTGTAGTTTCAACTCCATGTCATCTCAAATGACCATATTACTTTACTGTGTCATCTCAAATGACAACATTTCAAACCTACGTCATCTCAAATGACTATATTACTTTACTGTGCCATCTCAAATGACAAAATTCGAAATCCATGTCATCTCAAATGACCATATTACTTTACCGTGCCATCTCAAATGACAATATTTTAAAACCATGTCATCTCAAATGACCATAGTAACTTACCTGTGCCATCTCAAATGACAACATTTCAAATCCATGTCATCTCATCATCATCATCATTTAAGAGCCGTGCTCTTGTTGGTGTAGCTCTTTCCAGGTCTCTCTCTCCCACACAATCTCCTTCTTTCCACCTTAACTTTCTTCTTAACTTGGTCTATATAAGCAGTTCCAGGTCTTCCTCTTCCGGTCATCTCAAATGACCATATTACTTTACTGTGCCATCTCAAATGACAACATTTTAAATCCATGTCATCTCAAATGACCACATTATTTTACTGTGCCATCTCAAATGACAACATTTCAAATCCATGTCATCTCAAATGACCATATTTAGTGATTGTCTGTTGTTTTTATTTACAGAGTTTGACATGAACTGCTGATGTGAATGTGAAACGCTTTCAGATATTGTTTTGGGAACATATTTAGTGTGTATGTCTGGTTTACGAACAATTAAGTGTTTACGATTTCTGCGGTTTGATCCTTCGGATCCTTGAACTACATAACTACGTGGTTCTGGCTCGTTACGGCAACCGGAAACCAGTTACATATGGGAGATTTTTTTTGTATAGTATCTTATCAGCAACATGTAGTGCAAGTTTTTACTATTTTTATCATAATAAATTTTAATTTTGTTATTCCTTATAATCTTGTATTTTATTTCCCAAATCCTTGTAATTTACTAGTTTTGGTTTCGATGTTTAACTGTCACAGAAATTCTTGTTCTAAGATGTCTAGAAAAACAAAGTAGTCCTGGGGACAAAAGTATATTTTTGGGGTATTTCTTAACTGTAAAAGTTCTAGGTAAGGGTCTGAACCATCCTTGTGACATTTGTATAACATATTTTTAGTTGTTTCAATTGATCTTTCTACCAATCCATTGGACTGGCTATGCTATGGGCTAGACATTGTATGTTTTATATATACCAGCCTTTACAGAATACTTTGAATTCTTGGCAATTAAATGGGGGATCATTTTCGGAAACTATTGTATAAGGAATGCCATGTCGGGCAAAGATAACTATGACTTTTTTTCAATGTAAAGTTAATGTTACACAGTTACTCTTAACAACTTCTTTAAATTGTGTTTTTTTTTTCTTTAGCCTCTGTAGCAGGTATGATAATCGTGTAGTTAACCGCATCAAAAATTAATTATGAACTCTTGTTTAGTTTAAAGAAAAACCACCTATTTGATTTTATTTTATACAGTATGTAAGCGCATCAATTCAATGATGACAAAAACTATCACCTCGTGCCTTGTTATTACAAAATATTTATAGAACAAAACTCCTTTTTTTTGACAGACAATAAAAAGTAACTCAAGTGATTAGCAGTCAACTACCATAATTATACAGTTTTTTTCACAACACTCAAATTAGTAGATATGACCTAGAATTGATAGTTTTTACATTGAAGTCTCCAGTTTCACTTTTTGTCAGTGTTTAGATTTTAGGCTTTTTGCTCATTGGACACAGATAAAATGTGTAGTATCAAAGTCAAATAATAACAAATATCACATTTGAATATGGAAGGAGCTTAGCACGACCAATTTAAAGCATCTCAAATTAGTCAACTTCAATAATTAGTCCATTTTTTTAGCATAGCTACTTTGAGACGATTAAAATACCAACACAATTACAGATTTTTTTTGGTTGATTAAAAGGAATATTTTATAAAAGCTGCTTCCAATTCCACCCATGTATGTTTATTTCTACGGCAAGTCCTCATACTGTATTTTATATTTTACCACCAGTCTGCGCAAAGCGTAGTGGGTAGTCTGCTTATCGTTTTAATATCTGTTTTGTCTTGTCAAACGTCAATTGTTTGTTCTTTTATCAGGGGACGGAATTCGGGATTGCACAGTAGCAAAAAGTTTTAGCGTTCACTGGGTCTACCTTTTATACAATATATCAAATACTTACTAAATAAGACTGATACTGAGTCATAGCTGTTTTTCCATTGCTCTAGCCTCCATTTCTACTCCAGTTCATCTTCTATAAAATAGAAGATAGCAAGCTTTGAAACAGACTTTAAGTGATTCGAGAATAAGCCGGCTACCATCTCGAATATGACGTCAATTTGGCTACAGCGTTGTGTGTTGTGATCTGGTTAAGTATCTTTCCTGACGAATCGTAGGAATTTGGTTTCTATTGCGGCTGCAACTGTGCCACTACGTCCATTTCATCACTGGAGCCCATTGAAACTCGAAACAAAAAAAACAATAATAAGTGTTAATAACATCGACTTAGAAATGTAAGTAACCAAAATATAAAATGTAATGAATAACACGATGTGACCGTTTCTTTATTTCTTTTCACAAAACCACAGTAAATACTTCCAGTAAAAATGTACCTTTTGTAAAGTATTACACTCAACAAATAAAGCAAGTACCTACTATCTAATGTAATATAATTCTGGGCCCAAAAATAATAATTTGTGATAATTTAAGTCGAGGGTAGTTTATAACTATGTAAGATATTTTATCATAAAATAGGTAAGTAACCACACATTTTCTAATTCGGGCAGCAATTCATACTGTGGCCTAACAATCCAATTGAGACAAAATATCTCCCAACCCGAAGTAACTATTTAGTAATCTATGCCTAAGCTAACATTTCAATCTACAAACATAAAATCACGCAAATATACGGTAAAGGTACAGTTTTTTTTAATCAGAATTTACCTACGATAGATTTTTTTATGGAAAAACTCAGAATGCAGAACAAACAGGGCAGAAAAAAACTCAAGACAAAAAAAGTCTTACGTGACGGCCAAGATAATATGAATTAAATTCAGTGGCAATAAGTTTATTCAATTCTTTTATCATTTTTTTCTATAACATCTGTACGGACACCATCGCGTCGTACAACAAGAGGTTATTCTAATTTCTAAACTGTTTGTTTATACTAAAAGAATAATGATTAGGAATAGAACTCCAGCAATACATAAACATTTTATAATTCGTACCTTTAAATTCCAGTGTGGGTGTGTTATCCCCGCTTCTGAAAGTTGTAACCTTCAGGGATTTACTCCAATAAAAGTCGTGGAATCCTCTTCACATTGTTTTATTCCATCGATCTTAAATATTATAATATCCACAGCGAAAGGCACGCAGTGCCATATCAAAAACTAAACTCTGACGAAGACTCAGACAGCGCTCCGGACTGGATGGACAACGTAGTAGTTTTATATCCTCTTTGCAACTTGCAGCACTAGTGGCTAATATATATAACTGTTATGTAAAATACAATAACTAATATCTGTACCTGTTACACATATAGATTATAAGTTTTATGATATTTAAATTAGGTTATTTGAAGAAAATTTAAAATAAGTTTATTCTTCTAACTATTTTTAGTTCTTTAAAATACTGGTGGAGGGATGTTATGTGGGTAGTTTACGAAAAGTCAGTTGGCATTACACGATTGTGAAAGCAAGTCGCGTGTCTTTCTCTTATCCAAAATCTGGCCCTAAAATACCTAAATAACACCTAAAAATAAACATTACACAAACAAAAAGTTGGCCCTTTGGTTACAGAACGCTGTATACTACTAGCTAACTAGAAGACTATGCACAAAATTTTCTTGGGCACTATGCATGTAGTAAAATATAATTAGGAAGATAGATATATGTTTATTACTAAGCATGTCCCTAAGTAGGGTGAAAAAGTTGAAACTATATTCATATTCAATTTATTCATAATCACTTTTTGAACATTCCAATTGTTATTTAAGTTTACGTAGTAACTATTGACATGAGCTGCTACTCATGAACTGCACATCTTTTGCTCTACAGGTTGGCTGACAGTCCAACATTTTTTTTCGCTATTTCAGCATGTAGAACAAAAGTTGTACAGACAGACGGACGGATATAGCGAAACTATAAGAGTCCCTTGTTGACTATGGAACGCTGAAAACATAGGTACTCACTATTTATGTTGTCAGGAGGTTATGACACAAATTCTAGTCTCCTTTCCTGTCAGATCTAGTTGTTTCCTGTTCCTGCAGCAAGAAAATCGGATTTCAGGAGCTGAAATTTAACCAAAATACATTATCAGAGGAACTGGAATAAAGATCAGCCGCCTATGCTCTTCATTTAGTAAGTTAGGTAAAGAAAATTTTTCACTGGGATCTGAGCGGGTGAAGCTGCGGGACACAGGTAGTATTCTATATTATTTTCTTTGATGTCTCTAACGTTTATCAAGTTAAAGACAGGTTTAAAAAAAAAAGGTAAATTTCAAAGTGGGCTTATACTCATGTAATTGTCTTCAATGGAACAACACTTTCTCATTTTTGAGATTGCTGTTTTCTTTTTTTTTTAGTAGAGAAGATATTTACAGGGAAGCTAGGATTGGTATAGGTTATCTATAATTTTCGTGATAACGGTTTGAAGGTCATTGACCTGCAAAGAGAGGAAAAATAATAAGTCTCAAAGACGGTTAACTGTACAAAAAAGCTTTTGAGACAAAAAATGTTTCTTTTTGAATGAAAATGAAATGAAATTCATACTAGACTGCATCATCACTTACCATCAGGTGAGTTGCAGTCAACGCACTCAAATTTTTAATTAAAAAAAAGGTCAAAATTTTAAATTTCCCGTCTTAAATATTTTTTTAGCGCATCTACTCGTAAAATATTAGTTGAATTATAAACCTCTGTATGGCGTACCTTACAAGTTCAAATATAAGTTATGAGAATTTTTGTCAGTTTATTTTTTATCGTAAAAGTAAACATTTTTCTTATTGATTACTGTTGTTGGTTGTACCTACACAGACCGCACATTTAATTGCAGCTTCAAAGAAGGCTAGCAAGATAAATAAATAAATTAAAATTAAGACTGCTAATTAAACAAAATAAAAAAATAATAATATACCTGATTTATTTTACCAATATTAATTGCTTTACTCTTTAACTAATTTCTAATAATTTCACAACTAAGCGGTCCCCCAACGCGACGACTCTTGGATCGAAATATTACTACTTATATTAAACTTAAAAGGCCAATATATTTTATTTTTTTTACTTTTTGAAGGTTTTTGTCGGGAGTTTTTTAATTAAATTTTTATGGTTTATGAAAACTTACGTTTTAAGTGAGGCATATACTGAACGATGTGCAATACAATGAAACATGTTGAACTAAACAAGTCAGCCAAACTTTTTTTTTCATCCGAGCGATACTTTCCAAATATACACTATAAATAAAAAAACCTAAAAACCGACTTCAAAAAGAAAATCATTTATAATATAAACACACAAAATTAACCAACAATGAAATCAAAGGTAGGTGCAAATCAAATTAGGGGCCTAAAATTTTTTTGAGGTTGGTACCAACACACAGCTACTTACTACTTATATCAAATGTTTTAGATTCGATGGCTATGCTGATTCCATAATTTTTACTCTAAATATAAGGTAAATTACCAGTTGACAACACTTAAGTTTAGAGTACATATATAAGTGAGCCGAATATGTACTATAATGGTCCAAGCTACTTATAAGATATGTCACTTCTTTTCAAATGCAGCCAGCCATCAGACGGAATGGTGTTGGCTACGTAAAATACGTAGCTTTAAACTTGTTGAAAGTATGCTGCTTACAGTAGTAATGCCGTCGGCTACTTAAAGTACGGAAGTGAGGCAGAAGCAGAAGTGAGGCAGCTCTATCGGTTATGAAGCTAGCCTTTTATACAAACAGACCGGGTTCAAACCTCTGTGTAGGCGTGGAATTCTTTTAAGGTTTTTTTTATAAAAAGAATATGGTGTTGTTTTCCCACAAAAAATATCTTTTTAGTTCACATGCCTAGAAGACTCCGAGCATCGCTCGGTCGCCCAGGTACCACCATAGTAAAGTATACGTGACCGCTGGCTCATTAGTGTCAAGATAAAACACAATAATTACGTATGTGACATCATCCTGCGCATGATTCTTTAATACCATTTGTCCAGCTATACATACAATTGTAGGCAGCTTACTTAAAATAAAACAGCTATCAACCCCAAGTAAATAGCCAGATTA
The DNA here is from genome assembly GCA_947284805.1 of Coleophora flavipennella. NCBI lineage: Eukaryota > Metazoa > Arthropoda > Insecta > Lepidoptera > Coleophoridae > Coleophora > Coleophora flavipennella. The sequence continues at coordinate 1,608,670 of OX369285.1, read as the reverse complement.
CTTAATAACATGAAGACATCGGCTGCTTATTGTACGCAGGTGGCCGGTGGCCACGTGCTGTATATATGTCGCATACTGACCAAGTAGTCTCACTGGGTATAGTTTACTGCTGGTAGGCTACTTTCGTTCGGACTATCCCTAGATTCGTTAGTGTCATGATGTAACATACTTACTACGTATGAGACATACGTTTTTGTAATACCATTATTGAAAATAGGGTTTCACACTTTCACGTCAGTATGATTTTCCATTGATAGCAAAGAGTCACAATTATTACGTGTGTTACTAACGTAGTAGGTAAGTAGTAAATTGCAAGCACATTACAAAATCGTGTTCTGTAAGGAGCTTTTTTTTCTCAGTGTAAGAGCGTCGGATAAACATACATATAAAATCTAAATTCGAAATCACATTGGTACGTGGTGAGATTCGAACCACGACCTCCCGGACAGGAGGCGGCGGCCTCTAAAAAGGCGGTTTTTATTATTTGTAATGGACTGTAACCCTTCTTGTTGCTTGACATCGGTGTTTTTGGTGTAAACTGTATTCAAATTACGATGGAAAAATTATCACAATTAGAGTAGCTAGAAATATACTTCTGATTGTAAGAACTTACATAAAAATAAAAGTTAAAAAAACTAAAAACCGACTTCAAAATCAAATACACTCAAAAGTATGAAATAATATTTTTATACTTAGATACACGACATTAACAAACAATAACCTAAGGCCTAAAGTTTTTTTTGAGGTCAGTACCAGCACACAGCTACTCACATTTTACTTATGGCATTGCTGACACCGACCTTTTTTATTTTCTTTATTTTTAGTGATATTGCTGTCTATCTAACAACGTTAAACCAAATCACCCACTTGGCAATAGAAACCATCTAATCATAATGCATGTGTTTTATAAAAGATAACCTGGTGAAGGTCGCGGGAAGCCGCTGGATGCGGGCAGCGCAGAACCGGTCGTCGTGGAGATCCTTGGGGGAGGCCTATGTCCAGCAGTGGACTTCCTTCGGCTGATATGATGATGATGATGATAAAAGATATAGATTCATATGGATTCCGTCATCATCTCAACAGTATGAAAGTTAAGGAGTTAAATCTTCCATCATCATCTCACCTAAATAATCTGAAAGAATACAACTATCGGTCTATACATACCTACGTAAAATATTTGAAGAATTATCCTCCAACTCCTAACCGTTAAGGAGTTGTACCTTCCTTCATCAGCTCATCAACATGAGATGATGACTACCGACGCAAACACTTTAATAATTTTAGAAAATACATGAAACACGTAAAACGTGCCTACAAAATTTGAGGGTTGCCCTCGATTTCCCTGGGATCCCATCATCAGAACCTGACTTGGTGACAATGGGACCCCCTCAGGAGTATACTCTTTCAAATAAAAAAAGAATTCAAATCGATTCACAATCGGCGGAGATATCGCGTAACAAACATACAAAAAAACAACATACAGACGAATTGAGAACCTCCTCCTTTTTGAAGTCGGTTGAAAAGACTCGTCCGTATCGTAGCCCCAGGCCAGGCAGGCCACAACACACCTAATTAAACAACTACCCATTGTTTTTTTTATCGGAAACGTTATAAATTTTAATTAAATGTAAATAGTTACGATTGGTCTGATTTGATATTAATTATTATGCAAAGGTGCTTCCCCCAAGGATTTCCACGACGACCGGTCCTGCGCTTGCCACGATCTTCACCAGGTCGTCGGTCCACCGCGTGGGAGGTCTGCCTTCGCTACTTTTGTCGGTGCGCGGTTGCCACTCGAGAACTTTACTGCCCCAACGGCTATCTGTTCGTCGTGGAAATCCTCGAGAGAGGCCTTTGTCCAGCAGTGGACGTCTTTCGGCTGATGTGCTTCTTTTATATTTTTTCAACTAAGCTTTTACGAATTGTTATAAAAGTAACATTGTTTTAAACTTATCATCTAACTACTTTCTATAAAGGTTATTTGTCTCCTGTAATATTTAGTAGGAAAATCACAAAACCATTATTATGTAATTATTTTTTATGGAGGTAATTGACCCTATAGGGTGTTTTGATTATCAACAAAACCATTACCCTGCTTCTAGAAAAAATACAGGGCAATCGCAGTATCGACCACCGGAACAGTAAAGTTCTAAGGCTACAGTCAAGGAATTTTAAGTGTTATTTAATATACATCAACATGAATAAAATGATAGAGGTCTGCCGTTGCTCGCGTATCACGCGCAAAAACTACTGGATAGATTTCGATTAAAATTTTGTAGTTTTATTGCTTAGATACTTGGCCCTTATCTTGAATAAAATGCGGGTCGCGCACCGCGCAACTTTGATATCCACGGGGACGAAGCCAACAACAGCTAGAAGTATAATATATGTATAGTAACTTAACTACTATACGTAAAGTTATGAAGATCTTTGAGTAGAGGATACTGATTTCAATAAATTAATTCGTACTTTTTTAGAAGAACAACTGGGCATCTAATCTTGAAAGACGAAGTTAAAAAAACTGTGATCTAAGTTTACCTAGATAACATATTCTTTGTAGATTAGATGTATCTGATCGGATTGATAAAATTACGAAGTTACTATGAGCACAGATGAGATACTAGTTACTTCAATCTAATCACTGGTACAGGCTTACTGCCACCTCCATGTATACACGCGACAAACTTTATTAGGGGTTCCGAAGTTGGTAGCAGGACGCGTGGCAGTAGCAATCTTTGGGTGTTACTAGGAAGTAAAAGTACCTACCGCTCGGCTATACCGGCGCAGTAAGCACTCGCATCACAGTTTAGATCAGTGATAAAGTTTGGCGCGAGCTGTAGATTGGAGTGCAGTTATCAGGGCTGCCATACTAAAACTTAAAACTATGTATAAAAATACATTAAAAATGAGTCATTTTTTAGTATGGAAGCCCTGTTAACTGCACTCCAACCTACAGCTCGCGCCAAACTTTATCACTGATCTGAACTGTGATGCGAGTGCTAACTGCGCCGTTATGCTGTATAATGTTATCACTATCAGTGTATAATCTTATTTTATTCTCTCGTTATCTTTCTCTTGCAGATTGTGTACTCATATACTCATCTCCCTCTTTCCTTTCAAGCTGTTCGGCCTAGCAGTTGTCGGCATTGGGGTGGCCATGCTGGTCTATAGGGATGTCATCCAACAGAAGCTGCTGAATTTCGGCCATCTGTCCTTCGCGCCACGGGTGTTCATCGTCTTCGGGGCGATCATGTTCATCATCGCCTTCATCGGATGCCTTGGAGCCATTAGGGAGAGCCACTGCATGGTTGTCACGGTAAGTTGTTTAATTATTTTCGACTGTTTGATCACAAAACCCGTAGGATGACAAAGGTCGGTATGAAATGCCTTGAACTCCGTTTTAACCGCCTCCGTGGCGTAATGGTCAGTCTATTCGCTTTACACCAGGAGGTCGCGGGTTCGATTCCCGCTGGGGTCAACTTGAAAGACTCGGTTTGGTTGGTGGCAGGGCATTTTCTAAGCCCGCCTGGCTAGCTACCACCATCTTATCTAAGTCTTGCCGCCAAACATCAGTGTTAGTAACATTGATGTGTTCCGGCTTGAAGATAAGGTAGCCAGTTCTCCATTGCGTTGGGGAATCTTGGTAAGCCCGCTTCCATCTTTGGCATCATTGTCACTTACCATCAGGTGAGATGATGCCAAGGGCTTACCAATTATGAATAAAAAAAAAAAAAAAAAAAAGAACTGATCGTTAAAGCTAACTGCCCTATTTAAATACCGCGGCAGGTCCAAGATGTTGAGATGAAGAAGATCGGGAAAACCTTAATAATGATATTCAGGAACACTATTTAGATCCAGCGGCAGGCCCAAGAGGTGCTGACAGGACGATCTCAGTAAGGAGATGAAGAAGATCGAATCATATTCAGGGACAATGATGTCAAACACAGTGATCTAGCCCCAAACTAGGATTACGGGTCAGTATACTGGAAACATGAGAAGTCCACAATTTGGTTTGCGAATTGACTCTGTTTATTGTATTACACACATTACAAAAAACCGGTCAAGTGCCGGTTGGACTTGCGAACTGAAGGTTCCGCACCAAAACATCTTCAAAAAATCAACTGTCTGGAAGATACTACCACGTCCTACTAGATGTCGCTGGTTTCTTCGTGTTTAAAAAAAATGTTGTAATGGTTTCCTTTATTTTTTTATTTTTCTTGTTTTTTTTATAGCTGAAATAGAGAAATATACATACTTTGTGAAAATTTCAACTGTCTACCTATTACGGTTCATGAAATACATCCCGATGACAGGAAGACAGAACAAACAAAAAATTATGTTTTTTGTACGGGGCCTCCGTACAAAACGGCATCCGATGTAGTTTTTTTTTTAAATAAAAAAAACCAGTGTTAATTTACGCGGTCCCCCCCCCCCCCCCCCCCATTGCGTTACGTAATACTTGAACGCTCCCTATATGAAATTCATCATGACGAACTTAGAGTAAAACTTTCTTATGCGTTTAAATTAATGACGTGAAGAAAATCTTTTTGTTAAATAAAGCAGCACAGGGCAACCAAGTAGCGCGCAATAGGGTAGGGTTTTTGGCTACCCGTGGCCTGTGCGACAGACAGAAAAGCAAGCGTAAATAGATTAGAGCAAGTACCTAGGTACTTACTGCTTGACTTGAATTTCGCTTGTATTGAGTCACATGCACTTGCTTGGGTACTTTGTCGGGTTGGGAAAGAAACTTGGATGTTAAAGTTTATCTTTATTGCAGACAACCTACGTTAAGATTAAGATTTATTAGAAGACTAGCTTTTGCTCGCGGTTTCGCCCGCGTGTACATCGTTTTTATGACTGTCTGAGAGTGAGTCGCAAATCCCATCCCCTCAACCATCTCTGTGCAAAAAATCACAACAATCCATTGTTCCGTTGCTATGTTAAAAAAAAAAAACAAAAAAAGAGTATTTTTTCAGTTCCCTCAGAAACTATCGGGCTAAGCCATTTTTACGGAACAAAAAGTAGCATTTGTCCTTCCCAGTAACACAGGCTACCTGCATGCCAAATTTCATCAAGATTGGTTAAGGTTATATATAAGGTCTAACAAAATTAGCTGAAACTATTTTACCAGATGCTTCTACCCATGAAACTGAACAACTTTCCCCATGAAACCCATAGTCAAATCGCAAAAAAAAATTGGCTCTCCTAAACTAACTCGAACAGCTGATGAGCCAACTTAGTATGGGAAGTTAATTTTTTCTTTGAGATTTGACTATAGGTTCCATGAGTAAAGTTGTTCAGTTTCATGGCTAGAAGCACCAGTTAACATAGTTTTAGCTAATATTGTTAGACCTTATATAATACATATTAGCACAGAATTACAATATGGCCTATCGTAATACTGTGATATTAGTAAGGATTTTGAAAATCTTTAAACTACCTTAAGCTACGTGGTTTCCATTCGAGGATCGATGACTAATTCTTATTATTTTTTATGCCTGCAACTCCATTGAAGCTAACCTTGTCGAATTAATTCGCTATGTACACCGTCTTGTTCATCCGGTGCGGTGTCTAATTGCTTGTACCTTGAAATTGTAGTCGTAATCGCTTAAAACAGAAGTGCCGCTTACAGAAAAATAAATAAGAACCGAACAGCTGGTCATAAAACATTCTTAAGGATCGGTTAAGGGAAAAATAGGACATAAATCGTACAAAATTGTTTGCTGAAAAATAATCGATCATGCAGCAAATAATGCATTTGTTACTGGTTTTTTTTACAATCATTCGGCTTAGTGTGGGTGTGGTGCAATGGCCTGCCTGATTTCTAGTCCAATGTGCCCTACACCTGGACTCGCGACGACCTAATGGTGGCCAGTAGTGGCCACACGCTGGGTAGAGAGATAATATGACTTGTCGTCGAAAATTTTAAAAAAACACTGACGAAATTCCTAGAGTTTTTATGCGCTGTACGCCCATTCTTTTCTTTCAATAGGTATGCTATCTTTTTGCCAAGTTTCACATCACAGAATACAAACTTCTTACCACATCGCAGATCTGCAAAAGTATTTAATTACATGGACGCAGTTTTACAGTTAACATCAACTTTACCTAATCAATTCATCTCTTTCGTCCACAGTACGCGATCTTCTTGTTGGTGATCATCATCGTGCAAGTTGTGCTGGCTGTCCTGATGTTCACGTACGCGGACACGATACAGGACGCCATCACGCGTTCGGTCAACAACATTTTCGACAACAGCCGAAACTCGCAAAGCGACAGCGAGCGGAAGGCCGCCACAGCCGTCTTCAATAGCATTGAGCAACAGGTGTGTAGCAACGGCGTCGTGTTTTTACTAGAAAAACAATCAAGTCGACGGGTCCTACGTTAAAGTCCGTATCTGCAAAAAGCAAATTTTACAGGAGAGCGATTACAAAGTTATCATAAGTTGGTCGCGTCATTTCTCCGCTTCTATTAATATTACAGATTTGAAAATCGGCAATCTACTCGTAAAATAAGTAAAGTCTAATAAGCTATGTTTAAATTTAAATACATACTAGTGGTTTTGAAAAAAATGCAGATACTTATGGAATTTACGATTAAAGATTTACGCAACTGGTACTTACGGACTTATGTATTGCAGTTGGTTAAACCTCAAAATCGGAAGTGGACCTTACGGAATTTTACTTGGCTATTCTAATATTTGTAGTCACGTATATACCTGTTACAGCTTTTTATTATAGTTCAACAATGAGCCAATATTTTGTATTTACCCCTTATGTAGTTTTACATGGAAAATACCTTAGTTCCATATACCTTAGTTTGTACTGAAGCTCCTGATGTGTAAAAAAATGGGACAAGAAATAAAAATAAACATTATTAGAAATCTTTTATTGAAAAATATCAAAACAAAATGGTTTTTCCACCTCTAAACATTTAATATACTAAGTAAGACTACTATTAGGAACTTACAAAGGCAGTCTTGTAACTCGTTTAAAGTAATAACAGTCTTTATAATCATTATTAAGGCATAGTATCACAAAATTATGAGTAATCCAAAAAACACAACAAGGAGAGGTAACTTAACTAGGTTCCTATTAATATTTGGTAATCAAAATTACTTACATTAGTACTTGACTTTTTGGTGCTTGGCAGTCATAATGAGAAGTAGGTAAATGAATGATTTTTCAAAAAATAATAAGAAATCTTATAAGTAACTGAAAATAGAGACAAACAAAAAAAAATTAACATTGCTTTAACTTGCTTGGTAGTCATGATGATCATTAATAGATACATCAAATCTCTCAAAATTACAAAAAATATCTAAAAAACTTATAAATCATAACTGAAAAGGAGTATATTTTTATCAAAAAGTAAGTAAACTCTTCATTATAAAAAGGAAATATACTTAAAATCTACTTGAAAACTGAAATATAGAGTTCTTTCTCTTCTTAGACTAATTGTTCTTCGTCATCGTTCACAATTTCAACTTCACCGGCTGCTAAATTCTCATAGAAACTGTGGTACTGACGTGGTATGACTTTATGATCGCATAAATATTTCAGATCCTTTTTTTTGGCTTTCGTAATTGGTAACTTAAGCTTGTTGTAGCCTTCTGGAATGCATAGGAATGCTTGAAGTATCTTTCGATTTGCCACGTCCGCGAACTTTCCTTTTTGCTCCTTGCGCGCAATTGTCAACTACAATACATTTAAATTCGTGGCTGCAGAAATCTGTCTTAAAAAATATCCTATTGCTCTCCTCTGGCAAAATTTCCAGTTGCCTTATTTGAGACCAATAAACTGTTTCGTTATCAGTATCAAGCGTCCAGTTGCAATTTGGCAGAAGAATTTTAAAATCTAAAAATTCTGTAGTATCCATCTCCTTGACAATTTAGGGTTTATTGTCCTGTTTGGCCCAACGAATCATTGTGTACCATTGGTCGGGTGTATAAATCATTTTATTCTCGGCTGTCCTTTCTATTAGGGCATGAACGCTATCCCCTTCATTTTGTGTATGGCCCTTTTCCAAATATTTGTGAGTAATAGTAACTTTAAAATCTCTTGCTATTCTCAAGTATGCCGCAAAAACAATGCGATTCCGATTTTGTCCACCGCAGTTATCGGAATAAAAGTAGAATTTTTTGATACCTTTTTGAGCATAGGTTTCGACAAAATCGTAAATGCAACTAGATACTCCAATTGAGTCTCTTTTAGCTATGCTTTCATCCCATACATAACAAGTTCCAACTTTGTTTCCCATATCATATACAGTAAAATTGAATACTGTCAGTTTTCGTTTGTAGTACAGAATACTTGTTTCCCCATGCGGTAATCCGTGTATCTTTTCAAAGTCGTAAACAGCTGTTATAGTGTCATTTTTGTTTATTTTAGCAATTTCCTTATCTTTGATCTTCATTTCTCTGGCAATAGTTTTATTTCTTATGTGAGCTGAATACTGTTCATGTTCTTCTTTGGTAAGTGGTTTCTCAGAGTGTTTGTGCTCATGGCAGACGTCGCATTGATCCTTTTTAGGGCAATACAACCCTAAATTAAAATTTTCATTTAAAATGTCTCTGTATTGTCTGACTGTTTCAACTTTTTCTCGGTTTTCAATGTCATCCCACTCTAGATACAATAAAAACATCCGTGCTACAGACAGTGAGCTATCTAAGTAGACTTTTTTTGATTGACTTCTTACATAATGTGACTCTATAGGCGCAAAACTATTGATATGATCACAAACACTTGTTTTCTTTTCTTCCGTTATAACCTTTCTGTGATTTGTGTGACTTCCTCGTAAATCTTTTCCAACAGATCCTTCTGAATTCAATTTATTGATAGCAGAGTATACAAGACCCTCTCCTATACCAAAAGTGTGCAAGAACATATTCTTACAAACTTTAATTTTTTTATTTATATCTTCCGGATCTGGCAAATAGTATCTAATAGTATACTGGCGTCTAGAATCGGTTTCAGTTGTGATTCGGCGTTTAGCAATTTTATCACAGAACTTCGCTATGTAGTCCCAATGTCTAATCAATTCTCCTAGTTTCCAAAATTCTTTAAATAATCTTTGTCTTGAATCCGTTCTGAACTTAGTACTGCATTTAAACTTACATGAATCCTTACAGGAAGGACCCATTTCTTTTTCTTTTCTGACCTTTCCATTTCTACTCTGATACTCTTGTCCTGAATTTTTTTTATTTTTTCGCTGAACATCCTTCCATTTATTTTTGTACACTTTTCTAATTCTTCCTTTATCCTTTTTGGCACTTACTGATCTCTTTTTTTTAGCTAAAAAACTTGGAGATGGTGACCGCAAGCTATTATTGTTAAGTTGTGAGTTCGATTCTACTTCTTCTGGAGACGCAACGCCAGAAGCTGACTCTAAAATTCCAGGAAATGAATAGAGCATCAAATCACTGCCATGTTGCCGTATTTGTTCTGTAAAATTATATGGCGAAAAATTTGGTGAATCGTAAGTGACGTTTTTATCTATATTATTTAAGAGAGCTGGAGAGGCTGGAATGCTATTTTCGCCTAGTGTAGGATTGACTGAGTGTAAGAAAGCTTTGTCATACAAGGGATCTTCATAAGTAGGGTCGTCGCCTACATCTGAACCAAGTTGTGCTGTCTTGTCATATCTATCATCCGTTGACAGTGATACTTCGGCTGATGTACTAATATCGTTTTGCTTTTCGGCGTTGACTTTATTGGATAGGAATTCTGTTTGATTTTTTAGTGATTTGTTGCTAGTTTTGGCTTCTATAAGCTCTGATTCATCATCTTCTGGTAGTGGTTCATCATCGTCGCGACAACAGCTGGTACTGTTAGTCAACGGCTGGCCGAATTCTAATGGACTGGAAAATTCCTGCGACAACGACGAAAGCTGGTTTTGCGGTTTAGAAGGCGGTATAGTGTCAATTAAATTTGTTTTAGGTCTCGGTGATTTTGCACATTGCGGTGAATTAGATTGCTGCTTGTTTTGGACTTCACTGTTTATTATAGATGGGCTGGAAGCAGTTTCAATTTCAGCTGTATCATTTATAGGTGGTCCATCATCATCGCCACAACAGTTGGTGTTAGTCGACGGCTGGACTAATTCTGTTCGAATGGAACTTTCCTGCGACAGCGACGAAAGCTGGTTTTGCGTTTTAGAAGGCGGTATAGTGTCAACTAAATCTGTTTTAGGTCTCGGTGATTGTGCACGTTGCGGTGAAGTAGATTGCTGCTTGTTTTGAACTTCACAGTTTATTATAGATGGGCTGGAAGCAGTTTCAATTTCAGCTGTATCATTTATTATAGGTGGTCCATCATCATCGCCACAACAGCTGGTGTTAGTCGACGGCTGGACTAATTCTGTTCGAATGGAACTTTTTTGCGACAACGACGAAAGCTGGTTTTGCGTTTTAGAAGGCGGTATCGTGTCAATTATATCTGATTGTGCACGTTTCGGTGAAGACGATTGCTGCTTGTTTTGTAGTTTACTGTTTATTATAGATGGGCTGCCAGCAGTTTGAATGTCATTTGTGTCAGTGTTTATTGGATTCTTGTACTTTTTCTTAGGAGGCCTGGATTCGTCAGAACTATCTTCAATTATTTCCTTATACAGTTCTAACTCTTCGATAGTCAGATCGCGAGGAATAGGCGACTCAGCTGGAATAAAGATATATAAGTCTTATTATTTCTTGTACATGAAGTTGGTACTAAATCACAATAAAAAAAATATGGACGAGATTTAACTAAATAAATATAAATATCGGGGGGGTGTTAAATATTTTTTCTCATTTAACAAAATGTAACAAAAAGGGGGTAAAGTAACAAGCCGAAACACAGCGTAAGTACCTACTCATAAAATTCAACAACTTTCCCCAAGGAGCACAGCTTAAAATATGAAAAATAAAATTGGTTTCTCATACAGTGGTCAGTGTTATTTGTGTGTGTGTCTTTGTTCGATCAGCTGATACGATTAGTTGATGTCTCTATTATTAAATATATATTTTTTCACATTCCGTTTCATATTCCTTGGGAAAAATTGATAATTTTTATGAAATCTATCGTTCTGTTTTGGTGTGTTATCTCCTTAGTGTTACATCATCTATATTTTGTTCGTAGAAAATAAATGCCTAAAAGTTACTAAGATTTCCAATATTATGGAACTGTGTAGATACTAAAACAGAATTCAATTAGTGTCCGTCGTATAACTATGTATATGGAAGATAAACAATATTTTTTTTAGAACAATTCCGGTGTACAATTTCGTAACTAGTCACTTACGTATTTATACAACGGAAACTACTTTCAATAAAATTGTAGCCAAAAAATTAACTAAAACATAGCTAAAACTACAGGTCAGTATTTTGAATTATTTATTAGTTTTAGTAATGAAGAACGTGAACGATGATGAATAGTTAAAACAACTAAATAATGCAATAACCTCAACAAATATTTACTCACCTTTAACTAAACGGCGTCTCTTTCTCTTCTTAATTAGTTTTTTCACTGCACTTTGAGCTCTAACTTCTAAATTATTTATAAAATTTAGTCGTCTTCTACTAGTCATTTTCGTACATCAAAAAATTTTATTCACTTTTTACCGCATATTCGTAACTCCACCGCAAGCTCCAGCGCACAAATACTCAACTGACAGTTACGCGCGGGGGCGCCGCACCACTCCAGTGTACCAGTGCGAAAGAGACAGATTCGTACATTTACGCCGTGTGTTCTTTAGGGCGGTTGTAGATACGATATTATACGATTGGTAAAAACCTATTAAATACAAACTTTTTAATTTTTTTTTGTTTTCATCTTATAGATTACGATGTGTAGATTATGAAAATGGAATAGTCGTATAACTTCGTATCTGCCACTTACGGACTTTAACGTAGGGCCCGTCGAAGTGTATTGCGCTTTCAAACCATTTTTCAGTTCAGACCAACATACTTTCTCAAAAAACCGCTCCAATAAAAAAAATTTTTAGTTCATATCTTTCGGTGAAGACGTAGCGTGGGCAGGCCTCCCACATGGTGGACCGATGACTTGGTAAAGGCCGCGGGAAACCACTGGATGGGTTGCGAACTCTGTCAACTCTGTTGAAGACAGAAGTGCGATCATTTGGCACACTGAACATAAGAACAAACACATAAAAGCTTTTCTAAAAGTTTTTTGGGTTTTCGAAATGAAATTATCATAACCAAAATGATACAGGAAGCCAAAGTTCTAGTACAGTAGGTCAACACTATTAGCAAAGTATATAATATATTAGTACTATGTAGTATTTTTTTCTCACTTCACACGAATAATTAGTTTGTTTTAATGCTTATTTTGCTGTTACTCAAAAAGTTAAAAATAACTTCATCACACTTAATATCATAAACGTGAAAGCATGGATGTTTGTTTGTTTCACTTTCATGCCTAAACGGCTTAATGGATTTAGATGAAATTTTGTAGGTAGATAGATCAAGCACTGGATTAACACATAGACTAATAATTTATCGGCTCGCGCACCATGCTTCCTCGATTACAGTCATAAAATATATATCCACGCAGGCAAAACCGCGGTAGGGTGGATTTCACCTTAGCGTGACGGACGATGGTAAATTTGGTACCTAGTCGTAATTGCGCATTATTTTTTTAATTGTATACCTAACTTGCTTCAAATACTGGCTGTTTAACATGTTATATATAAATAACTAACTGTTTCCCGTGGCTTCACCCGCGTGGACAACGTTTCTGACGGACGATGGTAAATTTGGTACCTAGTCATAATTGCGCATTAATTTTTGACGTGACAACGTCTAATAAATCGATGGATGCCGGCTGCATGCACGAAAAAGGTTGACTAGTTGTCCCGTTACGCTCATTGTCCCGTTACGTTATGACGTTGTTACGTTAAACTATCGTCCGTAAACCGACTTTACAGACAACCAAATTTTAGGGTTTTTAATTGTATACCTAACTTGCTTCAAATACTGGCTGTTTAACATGTTATATATAAATAACTAGCTGTTTCCCGTGGCTTCACCCGCGTGGACAACGATTCTGACGGACGATGGTAAATTTAGTACCTAGTCGTAATTGCGCATTATTTTTTTAATTGTATACCTACCTTGCTTCAAATACTGGCTGTTTAACATGTTATATATTAATAACTAGCTGTTTCCTGCGGCTTCACCCGCGTGGACAACGTTTCTATGACTTTTCGAGGGTACGCAGTGCGCGAGTCGCAAGCGGCTCGCGAGCGTGAAAAACAGTAGCCTATGTGTTAATCCAGGTCCTAATCTGTCTACCTACCAAATTTCAGCCAGATCCGTTCCGTAGTTTTTGCGTGAAGAAGTAACAAATCGTGGGTCAAAACGCAACATTTATTCATACAAAAAAAACACACCGTCGGTCGTCGCTATATCTGATTACCAGCTGATGAAGAATGATAAAAGTAGCAGGCAGGTGAAAGCTTCTCATCCATTTTTTACCAATATGCAAAACTCTATAATGTTTTCTTTTTACTTTCGAACGACTGACGAGCGAGCGACAAAGGACTGAAGAAGGTATTGTGATGGCAATAAAAATCGATTTTGATGGCGATCGATTGTCTTACACTCAGCGAGTCCTAAAAACCAAAAATTAAGATGTGTGTTTTTGTGTCGGTCAATTCTAAGATACTGATTTGATTTGGATGCAATTTGGGTTAGGGAAATGTTATTTTTATTCAATTTTTTTCTATTTTGTTTTTTAGGATTGCCACCATAGAAAAAAAATTTTTTTCTTCAAAAATAGCTTTAAAGATTTTAATAAAACTTTGTATACTTTATACAACCTACTATACTGTGATGGTTCATTAATCCAGGAAAAATCGGAATTAGGCACTTCCCATTCAAATCCAGGGTCTTTGTATTTTTTTCTCAAAAATGTAAATGACTAACGATTTTAGTGAAAATTTGAGAGTTACTAGACCTTAATAATGCCTACTACACTGGGTACCTAGTTCATTATTCCATAAAAATCATAAGGTACCTGCCACCTCCCATATTATTTGTATATTTTTCATCAAGTCTAATACATCTCTTTTCTTTGCAACTAGGTAATCTTAGTGATTATTTATGTATGTCAGAGGGTTAAGGCTACGCGACAAAGTATGCACAGCATGGCTGTAAAATTTATTTTAATTTCAGCTCGAATGCTGCGGAAAAGATGGCCCAACTGACTACGGGTTCGGGTACGGCGAGTTTGCAGTGTACCTGCCAGCCTCATGCTGCACCCGTAAAAGCAATATTGGCGGTCTCCTTAACTACAGCTGCACCATAGTCGATTCCAACAAGGAGGGCTGCGCTAGCCGCACCGCTCAGATCTACCGGCAGTGGAACAAGACTATCGCTGGTGTTGCCATAGGTGTCGCTTGTGTTGAGGTAAGTCATACTACAGATTGCTTTAACTGTAAAAAAGAACATCGTGAGAAAACATTTCAGATCTTCTTTTCGAATCGATGGTTTGAATATGGTCACTTAGTTACATTATATCTTACTGGCCCAAAAGGTAGCCACGCGTATGCAACTGTCAGTGGCCCTCCAGAGGTCTTCCACTGTGCAGGTGTCCGGGCACTCGGGGCAGGCCAATCAATGCATCATAGTTTGTGAGCTGAATCCACATGGGCACTCTTCTCCGTCACAGAAACCCTAGCGACACATGTTTTCCCTACATCGGCCAACCTGAGTCCGCAGTCTATTCATATATTTACAAATAGACCTCGTGGCAAGTCGCTGTCCGGGGGGAGGGGCTCTAGTTGTGAGATAAAGCTTTCTGTGACAGGGAAGGTCTTTTTCCTTAAACTGGATTTAGGTAGTATCTTGTGGCTTGGCTGCAGTGGCTAGGAAGTTCTTGCGGCTTTATAGTCTGGGACGGCCTGAGCTGCATCCGAACATGGGGTTTCTGGGGTCGTGTTCTTGTTTGGCTTTCTCGAATGAGCTCGCTACCTCTCGCCGAACGCCAGGTTGGGTGATCCCTGCCACTGGATACAGCTTGCTTATCGGAGTCGGTTTTAAACAGCCCGTTAGTTTCCGGCAAGTTTGATTTAGAGCTATATCCACTAGTTTCATGTGGGCAGAGCGGTTCCATACTCGACAAGCATATTCGCCGGTAGGGAACCGGCTCCACCGGCGAATATTTCAGATGTGTATAAAAGTTGCACACATCCATAGGTCGCATGCCCTTCACGTAATTGCGGGTGATGCTAAGTGCAACACCAGGCAACTGCCGCTTGACCCCTGGCTGGATAGCACGGTTAATTGTGCCACACGATAAGAGAGATAGAGAGAGAAAGATGACGGAGTTTTTAATTTTTCTCTTTTTCTGTCTATTTCCCTGTTATCAGATTTCTGTTGGTACTCTCATAATTGTGATGATGACAGCATCAAAAATAAATTATGAACTATTGGATCACTAAGTTGCCCTCCTACTCCTAATGAAATTTCAATAAACCTTTTTACTAAAAGTTTTTATTTAACTTGATATTTGTATGTATGCATGTATGTTTGTTTAGTTCAAATCTTGCGATCGATTTTAGTGATTTCCAGGGGTCCGATTAAGCTGAAATTTGGAATAAAGCTGTATTCCCTGAACATGCCGTGAACTTTGGAGATGAAATCAAGGTCCCAGAATCGTCTTTTATTTTTCAATAGATTCTTAGGAAATACAATTTTGTGCTCACCTTTTTCAATTTGGAACCGTGTATTTTTTATATTCATTTAAGCATTTTGCTTTTTGAGCATTAAAATATTTTCAAATAAAAGCTTGTATATCTAAAAGCTTTTAGGTTTTACGAAAATTATATTCCATCAAGTCTTTTATTTTTGTTTGCACAGAATCACAAAATGAATACATAAATGACACTGAAAATCTGTGCGTCACGCCTAAGTATTTCAAACATTTTTAGAACAAAATGTCGTTTTTGACAGGCGATAACAAGTAAATCAAATGACTAGCAATCATTATCCCTGTGTAAATCAAAGAGAATGTCATCGCTTTTATAGCTATTAGAGACGGGACTTCATACAGCAAGTTATACTAACAAAAAAAATCACAGTCGAATTGAGAACCTCCTCCTTTTTGAAGTCGGTTGAAAATGTCAAAGATTGGCTCCCAAAGCGAGAATGTCAATAAAGAAAAGCCAATAGACCAAGTGAGAGAAATATAGTCAGCCATGGAAACGCTACGTAACTTCATACAACATATTTTAATTCTAAGTTGCGGCAGCTTGGTGTAAATATTTGTACAAATTTACGCTTAGTTTTTGCTTTTTACGGTTGGCGTGCGTGTCCCTACCTCCTGCAAGCGCTTAGAGCTCAGTCATTAACGTGGCAGTCATTACTGTCTATCTGATACTGTAATGTAACAAAGAGTTGTTATTGAAATTTAGGGTTTTTTTTTAAATACATGAGAGATATTGAGATAATTTTATTTTTAATAATTTATTATTAGTACGTTTGACTGCATCTCGTTGTAAACGTTACGAATAGGTCTTAGTGGCGACCACGCACCGGAAAGCGTAGTGTAGGCAGGCCTCCCACTCGGTGGACCGATGACCTGGTGAAGGTCGCGGGAAGCCGCTGGATGCGGGCAGCGCAGAACCGGTCGTCGTGGAGATCCTTGGGGGAGGCCTATGTCCAGCAGTGGACTTCCTTCGGCTGATATGATGATGATGATGATGAGGTCTTAGTGACTAACTTAGACTGGATACTCTCGATAGATATAAAATTGATATTAAAGTTTATAATAAGAATAATCATATTTACTATGTAGAGGATACTGAGCCTCGGTAGGATAAAGCGAGCAGTGGTGTGGTGTGGTACCCACGCAGTTGGATCTTCCAAAAAAGGTCCTACTGAAGTGTACTTTCGTACTTACGTACGAGCCTTATGGAAAGGAACAGTGAGGCTCCACGCTCGTATCGATATCCCAGAGCAGGTAAGAAGGCTATTGTATGCACCAGCCCTCCTGCTTACTTCTGGGAATCGGATAAGCGGCGCACTGCAAGCGCCTATCCCTGGCAAACCGATGGTTTATGCCCCCGCGGGTAGAGTTACCACATTAATAGGTCAATGGGTTACCAGGACTTTAAATCAAAAAGCTGGTAGCAAGTTTTAATAAATCTTGATTAAATTTCTGTAAAAAAATCCGGTCTCTGGCCGATTTTAAAACTCAGTAGATTTCATCTACGTTTTATTAACCTTTGTGATATTATTTGTATTCGTATTTCTGTCCACTAGCAACAGCTTTCAAAAATTCATTTTTTTAAAGAAATTTCATTGTAAAATTCTTTACATTCGCGCAGGTGGTGCCTGTTATTTTATTGGCATGACGACAAAGCCGTACGGAGTCCGTTCTATACTATTAAAATCCGGTCTAGATTGGATTTATCCGGTCAGATGGTAAACACCACTTTAGTGATTGGCCGTAAATAAAATGTTAAACAAATTTTTTCTTCATTTCAGGTTGTGGGCGCCCTGTTTGCACTCTGCCTGGCCAATTCCATAAGGAACATGGACAGAAGGTCACGCTACTAATATTTTGTTGTTACAACTGGTACCTATGAACACAATTTTTTTGGATTTGAATTTAACTTTGAACGTCGCGTCGCTTGTGTTCTGCATGGCTGTATTGGGTGGTTTAACAGTTTTGTTATTTTTAAATGCACCCTAACTTCTTATACTTTCCTATCTAACACTCTACAAGAGAATTGTTTGTTGGGATTTTTTTAAACCATCGATAATAGTATTGGGTTTGTACGTGTGCTAGTTGAAGTACATATAATGCATTTAAATTAGGCTGAGCTAATTCCTGGGCGGTCGTTAGTTATTTATAACAATAGAGAAGCAAGGGCAAGTAACGGCATGAAACAATGAACGGTCTTTTCATCCAAAAATAGCATTTTATTTCCTGAACAAAGCATTTAACGCGATGCTCCAGCATGGTTATACTGCCCACTCAAAATACCATTGTTTTAGAAAATAAATGCAATAAAAATCAAGTAGAATTAGCTGAACTTAATTTAATGCAGTGTACATATGACACTCTGTGTAAAGATGGTCATCACAGGCCTTACAAATTCCACCTATGTAGAGTACGCTTGCGGCCTCGACGCGCCCTCCTGACCCGCGCCGTAGCCAGCATGACTTAGAGGGCAAAGGAAAGGGTCGTAGAAAATAAAATCCAGAGCACTAAACACGTTGATGCTGGTTATGAATTACCTATAGGTATTTTAAAAAACAACCTTATTTTTGCAGTTGGTATAGAACATTTTGTATGGTAATTCAATCACATTTTTACAAATCCAACTGCCCATCTTAAGTTGGTTGATTATTTACTCCTAAACTGAGAAATCCTACTTTAACGCGATAACTTTGAATTACTTATTTTCCCTATTATTTCCGAAGAAAATGTGGTGGACAGATGTAATTTAGAAATACTTACGTTTCCACAACGACGCGTCCAATAGAGTGAAGTGAAGAGAGAGGATAAAAAGGCAGATCTCACTACGATGTGGGATTAAATGCACAGGAAAGAGAGAGTTGCCCTCCTATTATTAATACCTTTCAGATTTCATGAAATAGTGGTTAACTTTAACCAACTTTAACCAAAATCACTAATAATTTCGTAAAGGAATTATTCGTCTTAAAGATGTTCTTCTCAAACATATATTATTCCGATTTCTATATATGTCTCAAACTCTCAATAGTTTTGAAAGACCTATTCAAAGATATCCCACACGATAGGTAGGTAAATAAAAAAAAACACTTAACTACATGTAGGGGATGTACCCTACAATTTTTCTTTTCTTTACTAATTTCTTTTCAAAACAGGCGTCACAGACTTATATTAACCATACCAAATTTCAGCTTTATAGCTGTGATAAACATTCTTCGAGGAAAACGGTTGTGACATAACGACTGAGACATATACAGACAGACATAATATATGGCGGTAGACATACAAGGGTTCCTAGTTTTACTACGGAACCCTAAAAATGCCCGCAAAGTGAGTACGGAAATGTAATACAGAGTGTAAGGTAAAATAAAACATATTTTTGAGGGCAGCGTCTACTAATTAAACTAAACATTTTTTGTTTTACAACCGCTGGAATTGTTGGCCAAATTTTTTTTCGATTTGAGCAAAGTTGTACAGCAAAAGTTGTTCAGTTTTATGAGTAGCCGCTTCTTAGTAGTTTTTTTAACAGCCTCCGTGGCTTAGTGGTTAGTTCATTGGCTTCACATTAGGAGGTCGTGGGTTTGGTTGATGGAAGGGCATTTTGTAATTCCGCCTGGCCAGGTACCACTATCTTATTTGTCTTTGTCTTAAAACCTTGGGGTGGAGGAGGATTTAAAATGTTTTATTGTAGGGGTATACGCAAAAAAAAATGTTTTTTATTTATTAAAATAAATGTTTAAAATCAAATTAAAATTATTATACATATTACATGCATATAAAAATGTAAGAAGGAATAATATTTATAAATACAAATATCATAGTATAATAAAATAATACAACCAAAGCTGAGATTGCAAAAAGAAAAGAAAAATAAATCCAAGAATAGGAAAAGAAAGAGAAAAATATACTAATAAGTATTAACTATCCAAAAATTGCGCATTGACTTGCGCCTTGAAAATATTTAAAGAAGGGTTAATACATTTTTAATGATAGACCGCATGTTTTACAATTTTTAACAATCTTATCTAATATTTTTTTACAAAAGAGGCTATAGTAACAAGCTTGACAAGAGCAACTCTAAATCGCATGACGAAAAAAAAAATAAAAAAAATCAATGGACTAATACCCGTTTCAATTAATTGGGAATTAAAAAAATATTTATGTAGTCAATATATAGGTACTACTCTCAAACAAAATAAGGGCCACCTAAGTTTTCACAGTACATTTTCATACAAAGAGGTGGTTTAAACAGCCACGATTACTTTATTACTTTTTTTAAATCAAGAAAAGTAATGAAACTACGAAGTTCATTCATTAGGCTAGACCCCTGGCTACAAATGTGTCGGAGATCACAACATTCTGCTGATCCTCGGAAACTCCGTAGACTGCTCAGAAGAGAAGCACACGGTAAATGAGCATATTTTCCATACAAATATCATTCAGCTTGTTTTGAGCAGTCTTTTTTTTATTTACTATTGGTAAGCTCTTGGCATCATCTCACCAGATAGTAAGTGATGATGATGCCGAAGATGGAAGCGGGCTTGCTAAGATTCTCCAACGCAATGGAGAACTGGCTATCTTATCTTCATGCCGGAACACATCAATGTTTTTAACACTGATGTTTGGCAGCAAGACTTAGATAAGATGGTGGTCGCTACCGAGTTCCCGAGGATCAGCAGGATGTTGTGACGTTCGACACATTTGTAGCCAGGGATATGACTGCACTTCGAGGTTTCCTAACTTTTCTTGATTTAAAAAAATATATTTGTAGCTGTTTTGACCAACTCTCTGTATGAAAATGTACTGTGAAAATTTAGGCGGTAATAGTACAGATTTTTGTTATTTTTGACGTCAACTACTTCTAAACGATAGAAAACCCAAGGTTGAAAAAAATACCCCTATTACTTATTTATTGATGATGTTCCTTAAAGTCAAAAGTTATTAGAAAAACGATTGAGCAGTTTTGGCTCGATAGAAAAAAAAAACAAGAATAGATCTACACCATTACTTTCAACTCTAGTTATGACTATTATAAAAAATATACAACAATATTTTTTACAATAATACAAAGTGAGTAATGTTATTATTTTTTATACTTTCTTTGTAGTTTTTGATTGAAACGAAAAACAATTAAAAAAGTGTGGTTATTTTCTTTACTCTTTACACGTAAAGAAAAAGACAGACAACTGTTCCAATCAATACTTCACCTTAATTTGTTTTGAGTACTTAGTATATATGTATTATGTATTTGCCTACTACCGAACTAACGCAACATCCCTTTATATCTTTCTTACAAATAGCAGCACTGCTTGCCTTACTATTGGATTATTTCATCATTGGGGTTAACTGGGGTTTCTACTCATCAAGGAAACCATAGTCAATTCTTAAAAGTATTCAACGGTCCATACAAAAATGCACAAAATTGGTCGATCAGCTGATCTATTTGTAAGAAGAGTTCAATTTCTTTTGCGAATCGACTATGGTCTCTTTTAAGAAAAGTTGTTCATTACGTATGATATGTAGAACTTCTTGTAGAAACCGCAGTTAACGGGTCCATCTACAATTTAGTTACATCCTAAAATTTAAATCGTTGGTTAAATTTCAAACTCGGCAGATACTCATGAAACTAAATAACTTTCACCAAAGAAATTGGGAAAAAAATGGACTTTCAACACAAAGTTGGCCATTGAGCTAATGATTGGCTGCTAAATCGATTCTAAATCATGAAACTGAATAACTTTCACTTATTAACCTATACAGTATATAATTGGAAAAAAATGACTCAATACAAAGTTGCCCATTGAGCTCATGATTGGCTGCTAATTCGTTAGTATATTATGAAACTGAATAACTTTCACTAAATAACCTATACAGTATACAAATGGAAAAAAAAGGACTTTCAATACAAAATTGGCCATTGAGCTGATGATTGGCTGCTAATTCGTTAGTATTGATACGTTAATTTTTTTGCTCTGATTGACCGGTGCAAGTTGTTGCTGAGTGGATACTGAGTTTAAAATTTTACCGTAAATTTAAATTGCATCCTGTATAATAATTAATTTATATGAGAGTTGTTAAAAGGGTAGTATTTTATTTGAGCGGGTACCTACGCATAGTTCTGCTGGTTTAATTTCTATGGTTAAGGTGCCTTGGTTTGGCTTGGAGGTAAAATCAAAATTAAACACATTAAAATGATTTTAGTGTATATTGCAGCATGTATTTTATAGTCTGTGATTTCGGAGGACCAACCTTAAACTTATTGATTATGCAATGCCACTCATACCAGTAATTACGAAGTAATAGTATCTCATCTGTGCTTATACTTATAGTTATCTCCCAGATGGGGCCCAGAACTACCCCCCGCGATGCCCCCTCCCCTTCCCCCAGAAGTGTCCCATGCTGTAGTTTTTAACCATTTTTGAAAGAAATGTTATTGAGTACCGTGGAGTCTAATTTTCTAAAACTCGGTTCGGTTGATGGAAGGGCACTTTCTAAGCCCACTGTACTGTAAAAAGGAATGTTATTGTTTTGGTGGTTAAAGTGCTAATAAAGAGTCACTGCAATAATTTCAGATAGTAAATAGGTGCCGGATATTGCAGATATGTAAATGGTTGAACTATTAGTTACGAAGTAACTAGTATCTCATCTGTGCTATTAGTTCTAGTGAGATGATACCAAGGGCTTGCCAACTGTGGATAAAAAAGGAACCGTAGCCACGAAGTAACTAGTATATCATCTCAGCTGTGCCGTCGCGTTATGTTTTTGAAAGTACAATAAAGTACTTGATTACTTAGGATAAATAGACTCTTTTATTTTACTATAAAATTTGTGATGCGAGAAAGTTTTGTTGACTATTACCACCATATTATCTAAGTCTTACCGCCAAGCATCAATGTTAACAGCATTGATGTGTTCTAGCTTGTAGATAATATAGCCAGTTCCCCATTGCGTTTGGGAATCTTGAATAGCCCGCTTCCATCTTCGGCATGATCGTCACTTACCATCAGTTAAAACACTTCAAACACGTTATGGGACACTTCAAGGGGTTAGGGAGGGGGAAACGGGCGTATTGGGCAGGTCTTAAGGCCTACTGAGCCTAAGGGCTAGTACTCTTTATTGTACTGTGCTAAGGGCCTGTCGCACTCCGCACTTGAGGCATGAAAATGTACCTACGCCGCGCGGCCTCCTGCAAGAGGCAAATAAGTAGTCAGAAGAGATAAGGGATACGCGATAGAAAGAGAGGCAGCTCGTAGGTGAATGTAACTGTAGGGTCTGTAGGTAATTGACGCTGTGCGAACCTGAATTGCACATTATTGTGTCGTTGCAAGAATCGCCATTTAAATATAATCTTCTTTTGTGTTAGTAAATAGTTCTTTGGCCTAAGTCCCAACTGGCATTGCTTCATCATGAAGTGAAGGTAAGGCTGGCACCCTCTTTGCATGAAAAGCTAACCATACACTATACTTTTTAAATTTATTTATTACTTTAGTAATCGGTTTTTATACTGAACTAGAAATTAATACAGTGGTTTGGGTCCTTTTAAAATACCTTGAATGAAGCGGTATTCAGCTCATGAAATTTAACAACTCCTTCCATGGAACCTATACTGACTATCGCAAAAAAGTGTATGAACCTACCATACAAAGTTCGCTTTCAGCTGATCAATTTAGTATGACAAGACCAAAAATTATTTTTCTAAGTTTAGGTTCTTTGGGGACAGTTTGTTCAGTTTCATGAGCCCATCACACCCTTAAATTCTTTTGAAGTACCTATTTTAAGAAGGATATAAATAAAAACTCCGAAAAGTAAGTAGAAAATGATTTTCGGAACTTTTTTATTATAATCTTTTTTTTTTTTTTTTTTTTATTTAAAATTTGAGTGCGTTTGACTGCAACTCACCTGATGGTAAGTGATGATGCAGTCGAGGATGGTACACGCAAACTCAAATAATGCCTATTCACTCTTGCCTTGAAGATCCCCAAATTATAGGAATCGGGAAACACTGACGCAGGCAAGGAGTTCCACTCAAGTTTTCAAAAGGACCCTATATACGTTACTTGTTATTGCCATGCTATTGAATGTTATAAACTTGTAATCAAAATTGACATTATAAATTGACATTAGTAAATTATTTATTCGTAAAATATTTCTAGGACTTCATATTACTACTACTTGGTCTGTTTTCAGTTTTTAAGTCTATAATGTTTGTAGAATTTTTCATTATACTATCTCTCTTAACTATTAAATCTATGGTAACTTAAAAAATATATAATAGGTAAATTATTTAAAAATTATTGGTGTGGTAATCTATAAGAAATATTCAAATTATATTATTAAACAAATGTTTAAAATTCAACTTCATTTTTATATCACTAGCAGTATGGCAATAGGTTAAATTACAATAACAATTTAGATACGATAGAATTAGTTAAGCCGAATTTACATTGCGAAACTAGTGGCATGAAATTAGTTTCTCGACATTACTTTTATCAACAATCACACGTGTAAACGTCAAGTTTACACGAACAGTTTCGTGTCACGCACGATTTTAGTATAAAACTTACCTTAAACCGAATTTACATTGCGAAACTAGTGGCATAAAATTAGTTGCGTGACATGACTTTCATCAACAATTTCACGTGTAAACAACAAGTTTTACACATGCTTCGATATCACGACACTGAAACAGTTTCGTGTCGCGCGCGATTTTTGGATAAAACTAGTATCATACAACTAATGTCATCGTATAAACGCGACGCGAAACTAGTGCCGCTAAAATGCTTGCGCTGATAGAACGTGTATTTTTTAGTCGTGGTGTGGGCGGTATTAGTCGAAAGACTTGAGACACCTTGCTCAATAAAAAATTAAACTGATTTTCACACATTCGAAAATAGTTTGTATAGCTCTCAGGATCTTCTTCTGCTAATTCAGATATTAACTGTTTCGCACCCAGATGCTTTCTTGCTAGCCACCCTCGAATCCACCAACGTCTTTTCTTTCGAGACAACCTTTTCTTAATTTTATACAATAACATCTGTATGACAACATTTTGCAATGCAAAATTGCATTAAAGCTTTGATGTTGGCGGAGCCATGAACACAGACATACAGTGCATTTCACGATACTATTATTTTTAATGAAACTAGTTTCACAGGTACTGAAAGTAGTGTCATGAAATCAATTTCATTATGCATGAAACTTATTTCGTAATGTAAATTCGGCTTTATTGTAGTTATTTAGTTTCTACCATGATTAAATTGTCCCGATTTCGCCAAAATTAGGCATAGAGCTAAAATAAACGACGAATAATTAATTTTATCCCGAGAGCGACCATATATAAAAAACATCCCGGATAATAAATAGTTGAAAATAAAACTATACCCACACAGGCGGAACCGCAGGAAAAAAACTATTCTTAAAGTAATTGTGAGTTGTGATTAATGCATGTCTGTAAATACATTTTATGTTCCTTGGTAAGTTCCTCAATTATACCTTTAAATTGTTTTGTCTACTTGTAAAACCGAGCTTTACAGAAAATATGTTTTAAACCTCACACGATTGGATTTTTTTTTGTCTTTCCATTTTGGCACACATTTTATAAGCTAGCATGAGTTTTTAAAATTAGAACTAAATTACTATTACGCAGTTTTTCTTGCACCTAAAAATTTTCTTCGCTGTTTTGTAAACAGTCCTTGGCGCTTCTTTTACAATGTCCTTCAGTTCCTTCGTCGCGTAGTCGTGATGAAAAAACCAGTCGCGACTCTTTCGCATTTCTGGCCCTTTTCAGCCGGATAGTATCCCGTTTGTGAACTTTAATACAGTAAGTTTGGTTCACTGTGGAGCCCTAAGGGAGGTACTCGTGGTGGACTACGTGCTGAGCATAAAAAAACTGTCATCATTTTTCCGAGATTCCAGAGGTTAAGGCAAAAATGCGACGAAGGAACATACATACATCGCAAAAAAAGCGTTTCAGGACTATTTCCAAAACCGGAAACACCGTTAGGATAAGTGTGTGCTTAGGGGAGGGTGACACGGACATGTATATTCTAAATAAAGTACATTTTGTTTTATGACGCCATTTACGTATTTTTAAACAGACTACGTATTGAGTTTTTAATGGCATATAAGAACACAAACAACCAAGTTTATTATTCGCATGATGTGTGACAAATTTTGTTTATTCCCAACTTTTTGTAATAAATGCCAATTTTTTGGACTTTCCATATAAATTGATCAGCTACGTTAATACTATTTTTTTGGAAACACCAAAAAAAATTGCGTTTGTTCACAAAATGGTAGAACATTTTATACGAATAAGTAATAGCATGGTTGTGTTCTTATCTGCCAACCCACTTTACCGCGAAATATTTTTTAATTTTTTATAATTGCATGTGATGTGTTATCTTTTTCCTGACTTGGAAAAAGTATATTATAATAATAAAAAAAGCAATTTTGATCGTTTGATACTGAATCTGGAATGATATATTATTTCTTGTGTGGTGTTAATTTGTTTCATTGGCTGTCTACTAATTATTGTGTAGAATGAATACTTACTTTTAGCTTTTTTTGTTGTAAAATTATATTTGTGTGTGTTAACATTTTCTTTGTCTACGGTACCAGTGTTCTTTAGTTTTGTTTTTATTGTGTTGTTTTATTAATTCATAATAAAATTAAATTTTAAACTTTAATTATTTGTGTTTTCAGGTATGCCTAAACGCAGAGGACGACAAGAGACATTCGAATGAGAACAATAGATTGAAATAACGACATCACCACAATCTACTTTTATTATATTTACTATAATATTATGTACAAGTTAAGTTTAAGATTAGTTACGGTCTAGCGCAACCCCGCCTTTTGAGACGACATTTACAAGTAAGTACCTATTCCAGCATCGACTTTTTGAAATGTGCAACAGCTATTTTGATACGAGCAGGCCTGCAGCCAGAGGGCAAAGTGTAATAGGCAAATGACTACCAAAAGCAAAGCGTCGGTTGCTGCATTTTGTGATTTTTACACTCGAAAATGACTCAATAACTAGTTTATGGAAGCACAAAGTAAAAATTTAGCCTAAACCCTAAAAATCATAAGCTAGGGCTCTCTTATTTTTTGAGCGATCAAACGGTTTTCAGAACTTGAAGTGCATTGTCTACCTACTTTTGTTTATTAATATAAAAAAATACTTGCTTTAAATATTACTTACATTTTTGTTAATTATCTGTTTACAATCTTCAAGAAACTGAAGTTATGTTGACAACAAAACACGCGCTTTATTTTGTCTTTTGTTAAAATATAAAATCTGCATAGATCTACTTTAAGTTAGTTAAGCGACTGTTTGTATCTAATATTAATATTACAAAAACGATTAGAAATTATATAAAAGTATTTTCATAAATCGATGTTGTAGTGGTTGTATTTAACGTCCATTTTACAATTTATAATTACTTCTAAAAAGTGTTAAAATTTATATGCATTTCTATAAAATGTGATTTTTATTACTGTGTTTCGATTACTATTACCTGTAAATAGCTACGGTTTAACTTACTATTCTGTATTTGGGAGCAATTGTATTTTGAATCTCTTGTGCATTTCCGGTTGATCTGCTTATTGTGGATGTTATACAAACTGTATGGCGATAATATAAGTTTTCTACTATAAACAGCTAGTTGTTTTATTGTAACATCTTAGTCTAAAAATTTTAAAGTTTTTTTTTTTAGAAAATACAGGGCTACTGGTAATTTGATACACCTGCAGCTCATTTACAACAAAAAAACGTCATAGTTATAATTTAGGGTCGGAAATCAACGGTTTTTTATCACTAGTTTCATTATGTATGAGAAAAAAGTAGTTTTTTTTTTAAATGTACAGTTTTTCACACGAAATTCAAAAATTAAACTGAACATTGTTAGAAAACCGTTGATTTCCGACCCAGCCCTACAATATGACGTGACTGTTGCGAATGTTTGGGAATGTATCGGATTACCAGTTACCTAGTAAGTGTACGGAATTCTGTATGTTTACGTTTAAAGATCAAAAATAAGAAACCATAAACTATTACATCCATTTTTGACATTTTATATGAAGTGTGATTAAAATCGCGTCAGTTAAATAGAGCACCAACGAACTGCAACCATCGTCGGGTCAGATGTTATGTCATCATTTCATCAAACTTTGTCAGCCAGCGTCAAGCCGCCGAAACGGTAGCGTGCGAGTCGTGTACGCGCAAGCGCCGCGTGGTTTCGTAAGGATTTTTTAAATGATGGGCAATTATTTTCATAATAAATTGTTTAAATTATAGTGTTAGATTTTAAAACAAGCAGATTGAATAAATTTTTATGATATTTTAGTTAGTATTTACAAAATTACTGTCAATTTACTGATTGCCGTAATTGAGTAAGTACATCAAAAACCAAACATGTCCTTAAAAGCGTATGAATTACAGATTTTTTTTTTATTTTGTATTTTGCCAGGGAATAAGATTAAATAAACATATAAACTTTGTTTTTACAAGTTTTATGTATTACATGGTTTCTTGGAATCAAATTACGTACATAGGATGATTTTATTTACCTTTAATTTATGGTAAAAGAGGTGTCCATACGTAGGTCACGTCTTGTTAAGTGTTGGGACACTTAAAATTTAAAAATGGAACTCATCTGTTGTATATGTTTTTGAAAAGTTAATTTATTTAAAGATAGAACGCTAGTAGCCAATTCGCTGAAATTAAAGAAAATTACAATGTTTCAGTCATTTAACTACGACTATTGGAAACGATGGAGCTTCACCGCGAACATTTCGTGCTATGATGTTTTATAACTTTCAATTTGGTCTAACTGAACAACTAAGTTTACAATGCCAAATTAAAAGCGGG
Organism: Coleophora flavipennella; assembly: GCA_947284805.1. Classification (NCBI taxonomy): domain Eukaryota; kingdom Metazoa; phylum Arthropoda; class Insecta; order Lepidoptera; family Coleophoridae; genus Coleophora; species Coleophora flavipennella. Next base: position 1,580,101 of record OX369285.1, on the reverse strand, counting down.
ACTTGACGTGTTGTTATATAACATATGAGCAGGTATTGATGTTGCTTTTACCTCAAAGTTTCGACTATGCTTCGATAGCCGTGGTCGCGAGTACACTGGATCGAAGCATAGTCGAAAGGTTGAGGTAAAAACATCAATACCTGCTCATATGTTATATAACATCACGTCAAGTCCCGCTTTCAATTTGTCATTATGAATAATCGTGAAAGTTTAAAGTGTTATAAGTTTACAATGATTACAATCTGCACTAGGGGACTATGCTCCATTTGAAGATGACCACAGAAGCGGTCGCCCGCAAACTGCAGAAAACGTGTGGACGGCAGAAGTTGAGTGCGAGAAGATCCACTAATTACATACACGGACATCAAGAAGTTCCTAGGCGAGCGTTAATATAATTTTACATAAACATCTTGGAGTGAGGAAGCTCTGTTGTCGTTGGATCCTGCGTGTGCTCTCCGATACTGAAAAACAGGCTAGTGTGGAATTTTGCCGTGAAAAGCATCTGTGATTTGAAAACGGGTCATCGAGACGTGTTTTGGAAATCATCACAGGTGACGAAACATGGATCTATCAATATGATCCGGAAAGTAAGAGACATTCGTCAGTATGGGTCTTCTCAGAGGGAAAGTTACCGCCAAAACTCCAATGACCTCGAAACGTTGGCAAAAAAATGGTGGCTAGTTCCTTTTCTCGGAGCGGACAGCTGTCGACATTAACGCTGGAAAATTATAGGTCTCTTAACTCGGATTGGTATACAACAGTAGCATTGCCGAAAGTTTTCCAAGCAGTGCGATAGAGGAGACCAAGGGCCGGGTTTCGGAGAATCATGCTGCATCACGACAACGCCTCTTCACATACGACTCCCAGAATAAAGGGGTTTTTGAGGAATCTGGTATTGAAACCCTACCTCATCCGCCGACTTAGCTCCTTGTAATTTCTTTTTGTTTCCAACAGTGAAAGAAAAAATAAAAAGCAAGTTTTTTTTCCAGTGCTGAAGAAGCCGTGGCTGCCTATGAAGTAGCAATTTGTGACCTATCGGATCAAGACTGGCTAAACTGTTTTCAAAGTTGGTTTAGACGAATGGAACTTTGTATAGACAATGGCGGAAAGCATTTTGAAAAAAAAAATAAAACAGTATTAAAGAAGCATATTTAGAATAATATTTAATTGAAATAACGCACATCGATTTTTGTCTTCGAATTACTTAGGTAAGGCACTTAGGAGAGATTAAGGACGCTCATATTATATTAATCTCTTATCTAAATGTTTTCCTCACTGTGCATCATTCCCTCTCGAGCACATCAAAGTTTTTAGGGAATAATATAAATAGATGTTTTTGTGCTGGCAACCCTCTTAATTGGCAACCGAAAAGGGAGTTTTTTGGCGGGATTTGTGGTGAACGCATTCGTAGTTTTATTTTATTGTTTTTGCATTGTTTTTTGCTAGAGTTTCGTTTCAAAAGTGGTGCATTTTGAATGAAATCGTCTGGTGCACGTGAGCAATGTAGAGAACAAGAAAATAAAATGAAGAAGGACGTAAAACCCGACTTGCACTGGGTGCAGTTTTATAGATGCCCTATACGAGGGCTGTTTGATAAGTACCCGTTTATGGCAAAAAAAAACCATTTTTTTTTGTATATATGCATTTATTTTTCTACGTAGTCACCTTTTAACTCTATACACTTGTTCCACCTATACTCAAGCTTCAGTAAACCATCCAAAAAGTATGATTTTGGTAAGTCATTAAAATAGGCCTCTGCGGCGGCAATGACTTCGTCATTTGAACAAATCGCTTACCACCGAGCCATTTTTTTAGGTTGGGAAACAAAAAGAAATCGCATGGGGCCAAATCTGGAGAATACGGGGGGTGAGGCAATAGTTCATAGCGTAACTGTGCTAATTTAGCCGTCACAACTCTAGACGAATGAGCCGGGGCGTTGTCGTGATAAAACAGTACTTTTTTCTTTTTTAAATGGGGTCGTTTATCCTTTAAGACGGCGTCAAATTCATCCAATAAATTAGCATAGCACTGCCCTGTTATCGTTTTCCCCTTTTCTAAGTAGTCAATATGTATAATACCCTGCGAATCCCAAAAAACAGTCGCCATGACCTTTCCAGCCGATGGGACGGTTTTTGCTTTCTTTGGAGCAGGTTCACCCGGTAAAATCCACTGCTTCGACTGCTCTTTCATTTCCGGGGTGTAGTGGTGAACCCACGTTTTGTCCACGGTTACGAAACGACGCAGAAACTCCTTCGCGTTACGTTTGAACACGGCCAAACACTGCTCCGAAGTAGTCAGTCGGTTCCGTTTTTGCTCCTCCGTGAGTAAACGCGGCACCCACCTCGCCGATACTTTCTTCATACCCATTTTTTCTTCTAATATGTGTTGTACCCTCTCGATTGAAACGTTTACACCATCAACGATTTCTCGAAGTTTAATTCGGCGGTCGGCTAAAACGATATTTTCAATTTTCTTAACCATATATCGTCTGTAGTCACCTCAATTGGCCGGCCTGGGCGATCCTCATCAAAGACGGTTGTTCTCCCCCGCTTAAACTCGTTATACCAATATCTGACGGTTGTCATAGAAGGAGCACATTCATGGTAAACCGCTTGCTATCTTACTTTTATTTCATCCCATGTTTTTCCTTCCAAAAACAAGAATCTAATTACAGATCGATACAGTTCTTTCTCCATTTTAACAATTATAAGTTCACGCTTTCACTAAATCGCTGTCAAATGAGAAAAAAAACAAAAGAATGCAATTTTTTTTTCTTTTTCTGCCTCTGAAAAATGGCTTAAAAAGGTGGTATACTTATTTTCGGCCAGTGATATTAATATATTTAGTAAACGGGTACTTAACAAACAGCCTAGGTATACTGTAATCGGGTGTTCAACCTCAGAATGAGGCTGCTATACTGTCAAGAACTCCAGAGAAGATTTGTAATGCACTGGCACTAGAATCTAAAAAGAAATGAAGACTGTCTCAAAAGGGCTAGTACCCAGAGACGTTAGCATTTTCTAACCATATACCAACCATCTGTGAACCACTGTGGTGAACCAACAAGCAACCGAAAACATAAACTCTTTTTTTCCTTACTTGTCTTATGTTGTCAACAAACACCGCTCGAACAAAAAACACCACTTTCCGAATACACCATACACATTATGAGACTAAAAAACATTGTAAATGGTAACTACGACGTGGAAGTATAAATTAACACTGAAATCTGCTATTATTTTATAAATTTTTTAACACTTTTTCCATAAAATTGCGTAATTGATAAAAGATTTTGTCACAGATTAAAAATCGACATGATTGTTTTGTTGCTTTGGTGTAGAGAAGGGATGAAGTGAATGACTGAATGAATGATTTTGAACTGTTGTTGCGAGCTAAAAATTAGGTCATCTTTGATAGTTTTTAAACATTTTATTACATTAAGTTTAGTAATTTTTATTTTATTACTCTAGACAGCTAGGGAAATAGAAAAATGACGGAAATAGAAGCTTTTTAAACTCTTGACTAAATATCTTTTATTAAATTAGGTCATCTTTGATAGTTTTTATTCAAAGTTTAGCAAATTTAATTACTCGCATCAGCCAGAGAAATAAAAATCACAGAAACACTATTTATTTATAGTCTATAAAATTGGCAAAAGTCTGCCATCCGCGGGAGTGTAATTATCTAGCAGTAGACGTCTCACGGCTGATATACAGCCTATGTACTCAAACAGAAAGTGATGGCAAGCATTATTGGCGATGCAAAGATTTTCCGCGCGCCTCTAGCGGCGAAATGAAGAAGTTTCTAAGAACAACACTTTGCTTTAAGTTGAGGATAAGGTGAGGTTAATTTTAGATATAATCAGATGGCTCACGATTACATTAAGAAACCTGTTAATAATAAAAACAGAAAAACGAAATATTGTTGCGTTCCTGAATTTAGTACTTACGGAGATTCGGGAATAAGTTTTCATTTGTTTCCAAAATACAAAATTATCAGGAAAAAATGGTAGACTGCAAAGCAATTTCACCAGCAATGAGAGTTTCTTATCATCTTTTTTCAAGCTTCAAACTATTTTCCAGACAGTAAATATAATTATGTTTTAATTATTTTATGGTACTTATATTCATATGTATTTTATAAGTTATTTATTTAGTTTAGGCTTAGGCGAGTTTCTCGTCGGATAACGAGATTATGTTCCAAATTCTAAAAAACAGAAGTTGTTTCCTAAATAATGTCGTACTGTCTCAGAATATTCCTAAGACCCTATTACTGAGACTTCGCTGTCCGTCCGTCCGTCTGTTACCAGGCTGTGATTCATGAACTGTGAAATGTGTCCAATGGATGAACTAACTCTTATTCTTGGTTGATTCAATGATTAAATGAAGTACAAATTTTGTTGATGAGATAAGACAAGTAAGAAAAAAAACTTTAACATCATTGAATCAACCACGACTAACATTCATTTCATTCAATGGTTTCCATTCAGTTCATTCAATTGTTTCCCACCCTATGAAAAGCTATTTCCAGTGACATTGACATAGGGACGCCATATATGTTTACGAGATAAGACAAGTAAGGAAAAAAAGAGTTTACTTTGACGTTCATTTATAGTGAACTAGTAGCCTTAGCATAAAACTTTGAATCCAATTTCGGTAGGAGGTGAGTTGCTCTGTGTTCTCGCGTATTTTTCTCAGGTTTTCGTTAGTATTTTTATTTGATATTTTTTACGAATAAGACAGGTCAATGTCATTCAAAAAAGTTGCACACATTCGATAAAGGTTTCATAGATATTCGCTAAATAAAGTTGTGCACACGAGGAACCGTATGCATTTGTGTCTGGAAAAAATATGCAGGAATAGGACCATTTATGCAACAAACGCCTTTTTCACGCATAAAACCAATATAAATCCTTACTAATATTATAAATGTGAAAATGTAATTGTTTGTTTGTTTGTTACCTTTCCACGCTTCAGCACCTTGACCAATTTTGATGAAATTTGGCATGCAAGTAGCCTGTGTCACGGGGAAGGACATAGGCTACTTTTTATCCCGTGAAAATAGCATAGTCTGATGCAGTTCCTGACAGAACTGAAAAAAAACTTTTTTTGGGTAATTTCTTTAACATTGCAACGGAACAATGGATTGTTGTGATTTTTTGCACAGAGATGGTTGAGGGGGTTGGAAAAGACATAATTAACTAATTAGCATATCTTGACATAGCTTCTAAGGGATCTGGAGAAAACTCATTTCCACGCTCGCGCATGTCGGCGTGCGCAACGGACTGAAGTGATTTTTTCGCTCCTCACCCGTGGTACGGTTGGGTTGTCCGGTTAACCGGACTATAGAAAAATCATTTTTTCCATGGTTCTGTTAATATATTTATCTGTGGTACACTTCAGTTATTACGAAAAAAATATACGGAACCCAATAAAAAACTCCACAATTCAGTTTCCATTTCCGAATGTGTTACCTGAGTGTCGCAGCCGAATTGTAAAATTAGCCATTTTACGGGGCTCCTCACCAGATAACCAATACCCTAACCTAACCTACCGTGTGTTCGCCCGTTATACTTGGTTTTATTCGGAGATCTTTACACAGTACTTTGCAAAAGGTTAGCCCGTTTGTAAAACGGCAAATTTTACAATTTGGCCGGACAACCCAACCGTACCACGGGTGATGACCGGAATTTTCGCTTTATAAATTCGTTTATTTAATTTGTTAACAAGAAAAAATACAATCGATGATACGACATCCCATGTTTCTTTTTAGCCTTTCTTTCATGATGTTTACAGCCTCTAACAACACAATATGGCATATTTATATGGAATATCTTTCCACCGCACTGTTCAATTTCCCACAGATGACTGAGTCGCAAGTGTGCGAATCTTTCGATTTTCGCACCAATTCGCTGGGAGCATTAGTCGCGAGCGTTGGCCGGGTCCTTGCGCCAGTAATATATAATATAAGTCATTGAAGACAAACTAGTTTTTATAAAGAAACGAACTGAGTGAAAGAGAAAGATGACTACTAATTTTATGGCGCATCAAGGGCGCAACTTTTCTCCATGACCCTATACTTCCTAAATATCGCTTAGAAAAGCACTTTGATATATTCTCTTTGTATATCGCATGTGTAAAAAAAACTATCTATCTATCATTTCATTTATTTTATCATTTCTTTGAGTGAGTGACAACTTTTTGGCGGGAATTGGTAGCGTTCAGTTTGTCATTTTTCTTATAATATCCGAAAAATTACATTTCGTGGTCTGAAGATAAGGCAGTATGTCCAATGAGCCTTAGCCTGCCCTGAAAAGGGCATACTAACGAAAAAAAATCATTTTATTTCTTTATTTTGGACAAGTCACGGACAAGTGCCACACAAGTGCACTTAGATCTGTGGACAGGTGACTTATAGAATACTTAGATCCACTTTGTTATTTGTATTTGGATAAAGGTAAAGGTGATAAAGGTCCTATTTGGTTGGTTGGATTGAGTGAGTGATTGTTATATTGTGATGTGAACCGTTGTTGACGGACGTATAGTTTGTAAGTTCACCACTGAAATTCTCATTGGATTAGAAAACAATACTTTCACTTTCCTACCCTGTGAATCACGCGGCGCGCCTGTATAATTTATTAGCGTGAAGTGCAGTTTCCTTCAGTGACACTCATGCCATGGCAAAGGTTGTTTCGGAAATGGCGTACAAAAATTACTGTGTTGTTATAATTTTCGCTTTAGCGATAGTTCAAGCGGTTGGTTACGACACCGAGCTGTATGGAACAAAGCCTTGCGACAGCAACGCTTGCTTCGACAGCCTCCACGGGGCGCTCGGCGACTGTTCCTGCACCGTCGACACCATCGACTATTTCAACAATGTGAAGGTATTCCCGCGCGTCCAGAGCCTCGTAAGCAAAGACTACTTTCGATTCTACAAGGTCAATTTGAAAAAAGAGTGCCCCTTCTGGGCGGATGACAGCAGGTGTGCTATGAAATACTGTCACATCAAAACCTGTTCCAAAGAAAGTGTCCCAGGAATCACAAATGGGTATGAAGATCATATTGATGAGAGCCCCGCAGTCAAATACTCTAAGAAGGCTCAGTCCAGCTGCGGTTCGGATACAGACCATAACCCAGACCTGGGTTACTTGAATATGACTATTAGTGCTGCTAGCCAGTATGAAATAGCAAAGTGGAAAGCTCACGACGATGCCTTAGAAAACTTCTGTGAAAATGATGACAGAGATGCTGATGCAGAATATGTAGACTTGTCTCTGAACCCAGAAAGGTACACAGGTTACAAGGGCCCGTCAGCTCACAGAATTTGGAGAAGCATTTACCAAGAGAATTGTTTTAGGCCTAAGCTAAATCCATATGAGTCTTTTCCTTATGTATTGAGCTCTGATTTGAGCAATATGTGCTTGGAGAAAAGAGTATTTTACAGAGCTGTATCAGGTATGCATACAAGTATAAACATTCATTTATGTTCCAAGTACTTGTTGTCTGAAAATGGTGTTGGATTCGCCACCCATCCAGATGGTGTGTGGGGTCCTAACTTGGAAGAGTTCCAACATCGTTTTGATCCCTCTCAAACCATGGGGGAGAGCCATACCTGGTTGAAGAACCTGTACTTTGTATACCTGTTGGAAATGAGAGCTTTGGCCAAAGCTGGGCCATACCTGGAGCGTGAGGAGTACTATACAGGTAACCCAATAGAAGATGAAGAGACAAGAGGAGCAATTAAAAACATGCTTGGCATAATCTACAAGTTCCCTGATCACTTCAATGAATCCACAATGTTTAATGGTGGGAATGGTAATTATAATGCTGCAAAATTAAAGCATGAGTTCAGAGAGCATTTCTGGAATATTTCTCGTATAATGGACTGTGTTGGATGTGATAAATGCAAATTGTGGGGTAAACTTCAAACTCAGGGGCTGGGGACAGCTTTGAAGATACTTTTTTCTGCCCAGTGGGACACTCCAGAAGGAGATCCCGACCAAGGCAAGCTGCCGTTAAGGCACAAGGCGCAGCGGCTGCAGAGAACAGAGATAGTAGCTTTATTCAATGCATTTGCGAGGCTATCCAATAGCATACGAGAGCTTGAAAACTTCAGAATAATGCTCAGGTAAGAAAATTTTAATTAAATTGGAATATAAAAGCCCAACTAGAAAGAAATACATATTGGTTCAGAACAGTGTCAGTTTTTTACCATTCCAATTTAGCACTGAAGGTGAGACAGTGCACTCAAATGAAACTTGGCTAACGTGCCAATTTCTACAGTTAGTTTGTTCATTTACAGTATTTTAGTCTTCTCATAATCTCAAGGACATAAAGGGACATGTCTATGTGCCATTTTTGTCATTTTTAACAGTATTTCAAAGTATGTATACTTTATAATTAATTTAATTAAAAAAAATGCTTTTCAGGGTTGCATATTTCAAAAGGTAAAAATGGAACCATTATAGGATCACTCTTGTGACTATCTGTCCATCTGTCACAACCAATTTGCTCGGAAACTACTGAACTGATTGAGTTGAAATTTAAACATTGAAGTTAAAGTTTTGCGTGACCCCAAATTGCATGTGGCCGGTTTTTTATTAGTAATCATGATAATATTATAAAAATGAGTTAGATATACTTAGCTATTATTTAGTATTTAGTATAGTATTTCCTTTTGCACATTTCAGTTTGGTCACAGATTACTAACTAGTTAGTTTAGTCAATTTTGAGGTATTTTAATGTAGGTATTGTCTGGTTTGGATGTCTGTCTGTACTAATGAACATTTGAATTTTAAAATATGTCATGTTTAATTAACGATAATGTACAAGTCAGTCAGTAAATAAGCTATTATTTCACAACAATATTATTGGGAAATCTTAACTAAGTATAATATTTATAGTTAGTTGTATGGACATTTTCATATTTCATTTTTCCACCAATATTTTTATTTCAACTTTAGTAAAAACTGCATAGTTTGTATTATTATTTTTGAATTTAAAATTACTTCTTTCCACATTTTTCTACAGCTGGTTTCTTATCTTGTTTTGCTTGTTAGTTCGGTGCTACTTTTATGGCTTTCCAATAGTCAATTACTGTAAAACGTCAGCCAGTTAATGAAGTAACTCTTTTATTTGACTTTTTAGAACTACCTAGATATTTTAATTCAAAAATGAAATTTAATATTTTCATTAGGTTTCTTTCTTGAATCATGTAGTTTTTTGAAACTATCTTAAAATTATAATAGATAGGTATAGGTATTAATTATGTAGATAGTTTGGGTTTTTGAGGCTTTCCAATACTATTTTTTTTGCAATTAATTGTGTGATGCCCTTTGTGTGTAATTAAATACTAAATAATTGCATTGCATTTTGCCCATTTTCATAAATTTCATGGTGATGGAGATTTGATTTATTTCTATGTAAGTAGGTCAAATGTTTTTTCAACAACAACTTTCAAAAAGGTCAACAACTTTTTAATTGAATACCTAACTATCTACCTAATACAAAAGTATGATTAACTAATGTTTCTACATTAATTCATCATACTTTTGTTAGGTAGGTAGGTATGTATCAATGATTTCAGCCAAGTACCGCAATAAAAATTAATTTATTTTGAAAATGTTGTGTAGTGCATAGTAGTAAGTATCAAATCTCCTTTTGGTTTCTACAGGTTCTCCTGTGTCAAACCTCAAGATTTGATACTTACTACTATGCACTACTTACAAAACGTTTTCAAAATAAACATGTGGGATTTTGTATTTTCCTATTTTTAGAAAGTGCGAAATCGGTTCCTATTGCGATATTTGGCTGAAAGCATCGATACAGCCACGAAATGAAACTAAACAACCTATAAATACCTAAGGAAACTATAGTCAAGTCACAAAAAGCAAATTAAGCATTGTTTCTTGGGGAGAGTTTTTCAGTTGCATGAGTGAAAGCCACAGCGAAACAAGGCCCCTTATGTATAAGTACGAGCTTTATGTACATCAAGAAAAAAAATTTTTTCAAGACTTGGTCTTATTGTCCATTACAATCTAGAACCCGTTAATGCCGGCCCGCGCGGACGAGCGTCGAATCACGTAGGATACTCGTAGGCAGACATCCATGAGCCATGAGTCAATCTGCTTACAAAAGGTTCAAGAGCCAAGTGCTAAGAAATATAGTTAGGTAGTCTGCTCATATTGGATAAGGAATACCTTGTTGTTTACGGCTTGTGTTTACGGCTGACGACGTTCCACAACTGTTTCGCTGACGTGTACTTACTTATGCAGAGATAAAACGGTGGCGTAGTAACATGCCGAAATACCTAGGTAGGCAGCTGTTTATTAGTCTCAAGAAAACTCTTTAGACAACACGTCATATGGTTTAAACAATACACGCTTCTTTTTATGTAGATTAGTGATATATTATGTAATAGAATGTGTTAAGATATTGAAAATATTTCGATGATTTACTCTCATTTGTAAAATTAATAGGTAAATCTAAAATTTGCAACAGGTAGTTTATTGGGTCGTGTCGTCTCGTATTTAAATCTGATAGCTGATAAGAATAAGAAGAAAAAGTTATGTCAACTAAATTAATGATGTAATAATAATTTAAATTTTATTTTTAATTATTTTCAAAAATAAGTAACAAATATACCAATATTTCCACACAGCTCCCAAACCGAAACCACCGCGAAGGAGAGTTCGGGAACGTTCGGGAGTGTTGGGGATTCGCCCAGTGTGGCGAAACAGGATGGCAATAAGGAACACTGCTCTTCCGGCGGAAGTAAAGCCAAGATATGGAGCTAGATCTTTCCTATAATATTTAGCTGGAGAAAAAAATAATAAGGCGATACCTCGGAAATCTAATGTCGAGGGGCGTGGCCTAGCGACTCATCGGAAGGAGCAGCCCTGCTTGACAGCATCCCATGAGCCTTTAAATTGAGTCAAAAACAATGCTCGAAAAATCAAATTAATAACCAAGATCTCAACGGGATAAATGCATATTTTGAAAACTATTAACCTCGAGGTAGCGCCTTAAAGTCGATTCTGTCTAACAAGACTTCTCTAAATTTAAGGGTATTTGCTCTCCACTATAGGGCAAAATTCTAATATTTTGAGGCTTTTGATATACTTTTGATGCAATTTAAGGCTCCAGCTGATACTATCTCTTTTCGTGGCTTGTAATGCAGAGAAAGTACAGGATTTCACTTAGATTACGATTAAATATATGCTCTAAACTTATTTCAGATTACAAAACAATTATTTCAATTCTAAAATTTATTGATTTTGACGGTTACGGAGACATGTGTAATTTAAGGGATATTATTATTTTCTTGGCATGATAAGTCACGAAAAGAAAGAATATCAGAAGGAGTTGTAAAATTAAAAAAAACTTCGAAAAATTTAAATTTCGCGCTATGGTCGAGATGCCATAAAATAAAATAGTAAAATATGAAGAGGCTTGAATTATGTAAGAGAAGTTCTATCAGAATCAGAAAAATCGTTGGCGTAACAGAAAATGTTTCGAAACAAAATGAAAATAAATAGTCACAATTGAGTCACAAATCTTTTATAGAACTTTTAGCACACAAATATCTAAATCACAGCCGCCGTCAATATTAATTACTATGTAAGCCAGATTGGCAAATATAACTTTTGCAAATAAATAATATAGCATACTAGTTTAGTATTTATGCACAAAATGAAGGTGAAAAGTGTGTGCTGTGAGTGTAGTTCTTATCTTTAAAGGTCACCTACAGTTTGTAATAATTGACCTGAATTTTCTATTCTCTATGCTTTGATACATTTACTTGCTACGCCAATCGTAAAGGTTCCTTCACAAAAAAATACCTACGATTTATGAACAATCTTTTCAAGTGAAGGAACCTACACCAGATCATCACAAGACTTACATTATTTATTAACCAGTGATGTGTTGGATTTGTGCTTAAAATAAAAGGTAAAGCTAAAGATTGATTAATTTTATGCCGCTTAACTTATGGACTCAAATTTGAAGTAGCCAAGCTGATTTTAGTACCTAATGTGATTTTTGCTGCTATTTATATTTACATACAATAAACTGACAGTAAATTACCTTTGTTAACTAATTGCTGCGATGTTATGATGTCATGATCACAGTATAAATAAAAGATACGAGAAATGTTCAAATACACAAATTAACTGTCAAGTTTACTTTGACAAATGAACCGAATAATCTGTAAAATTTTAATAGTCATTGATTGGTTCCCTTGTTCAGACAGACAATTGATTTTACAATATAGTGCATTATCTGAACAAAGGCGGTTGTGTTAATGAACAAACTTGCAACAGATGTTAATGATTACTGGCTTACAGCAGTTTATAGGCGCAATGATGACTTCAACTGTTGCTTCCTGTGTTTTCTCTCCAGGAAACTTGTTCCGATATACAATATATTAGACTGTATGGATATACTAGTCCTGTGACCATATATACTACTTGTATTGGATAGACATAGGCAGGACGGTACCAGGCAAACAAATTAATAACAGGATATTTGCACAGATGGTCAATTAACACAGTGTGAAAAATAAAATTGTTGGCCTTAAACTTAGCATTCTACTTATCCCCGATTGGCAAACAACTTTCCCGAAATACAATACACTCGAACAAAAAAAATTGAACTATGGGATGTTGGCCTATGAATTCTAACCTCTTTACTCCCGATTACAAAGTATATATTAAGTTTCAAGATTTCAGGTTTCAGGTCAATCTTGTGGCCAACGATTTCACCTGTGTAACGCTCCATATTTAACAACGCGTATGACGTTTTGACTTAGACAATTCGTATTTTGCAGATATATTGGTTGGCAAATTAGGAAAAACGTATTTAAAACCGTTTCCTTCATATGTATTGACTAGTGGATGCCCGCAACTTCGCCCGCGCAGATCCCGATTTTTGCGGTTCCCGTGGGAATTTCCCAAAATCCTTTCTTAGCGGATGCCTACGTCATAACATCTACCTGCATGCCAAATTTCAGCCCGATCCGTCCAGTGGTTTGGGCTGTGCGTTGATAGATCCCTATGTCAGTCAGTCAGTCACCTTTGAGTTATATATATTTAGATTGATTGAGGTTGTATTAAAATTATTTGAATGTTAATTTTGGCGGCTCAATGTTTTAGCTTTATCTCTTATATGAGAATTGATTATTAGATTAAGATTTTTAACAATAGGTATAGATTATTATCGCTAAAGTATTTGTAAATTTATGAAGAAAAGTGATGAACATGAAAATCAAAGGGAAGATAGGACCTATGTAATAAAAAAAAGAAAAAAAGGTATATGAATCCTTATTTTAGTGTGCGATAAATAATGTTTGTAATCTCTCTACTTGATTTCGGTGAATGGAATGAATTAATTTACATTTCATTTTGAGAATTATGAATAAAACAGGGACATGATTGTATATTAATACTGCGTTAAAACAATGAAGTAAAGAATTAAAAATAAAACAAAAACTGTTTCAAATATTTAATTAGAAAGTACATTATTAGTGACATTCTTGTCACACCGCAACGATTGATACCCATAGGTTTATGTAAAACTACTAACAGATTACCCTGCAGTTAAAATATTATATAAAACAAATTTAAAATTTTTACTCCATTAGTCTCGGCATTTAAAATTACCCCTGACTATTGGTGCCTAAGGCCCGCTCGCTACAAATAATTTAGAAACAACGGTTCTGATCAGCATTCACCAATATGGAAGGCAGGAATGAATTCTATACAAAATATTGGTTCATTGATTTATATTCATCCATCAGTCATATCGTTTTACACACCAGACTGGATTTTAGTATTTTCTACGAATTTTTCTTTTTTCCTCTGAATTCAGGACCGAGGTTTCCTCATCATTTGTAGCCAGCCTAAGTGTCAGTTGGCCAATGTCCAACCCTAAATTATTCACATGTTTCCATTGTATTTTTGGCTCAAATAGAAAAAAATATAACCATATTTCCATTGTATTTCAGGCTTAAAAAATAACAGTTATTTTTAGTAAACTTTACGAGCTTAAATAAAAAAATGTGCAATTAATTTTGAGCTCCTAAAATATGTATCTCTTTTTGCGATATTATTCGCTTCTTAAACGACTTTAGATTTTTGATGTTGACTAAGAATTGAGTAAAGAATAAAAACAAGGCATGTTTAAAATTATATTTTTTTTAATGTAGACAATATTTTTTTATGTTTTTACAAACAAACGAGAGTTTATTTTATTATTGATATAAGTGACTAGAGAAATGTAAACAAATGATTATTATTTAGTAACCAATTTTATTAACCAATCCTTGATTAAACAATTGAACATTATACTCTCAGCGGCACAACTAACCGCCCACCTTTTTCAGTACATTTTCATACAAGAAAGGTGATCCAAACAGCCACGATTATTTGTTTAAATCAAGCAAAGTAAGGAAACTACAAAGTGCAGTCATTATGTGTGATCCCTGGCTACAAATGTGTTGAAGAGCACAACATTCTGCTGATTCTCTGGAACTCGGTAGACTGCTCAAATCAAATATGATATTTTTCCACAAAATGCATGAGAAATTTGCCAATTTACTGTGTACTCTCTTTTGAGCAGTTTACGGAGTTCCCGAGGATCTGCAGATTGTTGTGCTCTTCGACACATTTGTAGCCAGGGATCTAACCATTAGACTGCATATTGTAGTTGTTTTACTTTTCTTGATTAAAAAAAATCGTGGCTGTTTGGACCACCTATTTGTATGAAAATGTACTGAGAAAACTGAGGTGTAACTACTAAGTGTAGTTGCATAAAATTATACTACATTTACTATAATCATACTCCAGAACTCAGAACACGCCAGAACATTTGTATGCTTACTCTACATACCGAACAACTTAATTTTAGATCATAATCATGTTCCTAACATTTCACAAAACATTTAATTTTGGTAATAAATAGTATACTTTGTCCTTGTATATTTTCGGAGGAATATGCGTGAAGACAAAATTTAATTCGAATTAGAGTTTTAAAATCATACTGAAAAGTATTATAATATTAGTAAAAAATTTAACAAAACTTTGGGAAGAGATTACATACAGGATACTCAACAATTTTGCCCAGGATTCCAGCTGGCCAAACTTTTTTCCGTAAAACTGTAAACCACCAAGTCCTATAATTTTGTTAATTATGTCACAAACGAAAGTAACTAGTTCCTTCTTCCATTAACACTTACCTACCTCATCTGTTCAAGATGGGCTCTTGATACTGTATTCTCTTTTATTTTGTTTTCGACACCCTAAGTGATGATTTTATATGATTATTGATTTTTCAACATTATTTACGAACTTTTCTATTTTGTTTGTTTTAAATTGAAGGAAGTAATAGTTTAGTTTTATTTTCTCTTGTGAGAGTCAGCTACGTGCGTGCCGTAACTAAAACACATATTTTTATGCGGTTTTGCACTTCATCATTCCATTTTATCGCTCTATTGCGATTGTTATCGAAAAACCAATGGTGAATTTGTTTTTCGTTTACTATAGTACTGAAAGGTACAGTCACGTAGAGATTTTGCTATGTGATAAACATTTAATTTAAATAAACAAGTGTTTATTATGTTTGTGGCGTTAACTGTACCTGCCATTTTATACAATGTTAGTTTCCTTATTTAATTAACCGATTTCCTATGTTTAAAAAAAATCTGTGATTTGATTTAAGAGGTCTTAGCGATCATGACAAATTTATTTATTTTTAATTTATTTGAAATAAACTGTTTTCTCTTAGCTGCTGTATTTTATTTTTTAATCCTAAAATCTTATCATTACTGGCTAACATGTTTGTGCTGTAGCTCTATTAACTTTTATAGTATATGTAAACCTAACTACCTATTTGATGTTTAGTGTTTTATTTAAGTATCTAAAATCGCTATGTTTGTGTGCTTACTTCTGAACTAACCAGTCCAATAACGGGTGTGTAATAATGTAGTAATTTCAGTATTTTAACTGTGAATATTTGGCCTAGGACACGAATGATAAAAATCTTAGGTAGGTACGTATATTATGTACGCTTAGCTGCTTAGCCATCAATTCCATCACTTAGCCTGGGACTCTAACTTTCATTGATAAAAGCTAGACAGGGCCATTTCTGGTATGGACTTTTAGGTAATAAATTATTGTGATTTTTTTCAGGTCTCAGCACGTTAAGAAAAACATACCAGCGTGCGCATATGTACCCAGTGTCGCAATTGGTAGGTTGTTAGATTAAATAAGGAAAAAAACCAGTGAAGTAGATTTATTTGGTGGAATTTAAGGATTTTAGTCGTTTTTTTTACGAATTTTAATAAAAAAATACTTAAGTATAACGAGTATTTTTGTTGTTGTTATTTAAAAAGACTACACATTGTAAAGGGGTGGAAAATATTTTTGTATGGGAGCGTGGAATAGTGTACATAATTTTTTTTCAAAATCTTTCTGCGCACGATTAAACGTATATTTTGCGATAGGGGAATGCAAAAACAAACCGAAAATATACTAGAACATTTTGGTCTAAAGCGTCAAGTTGTTAAAGTTTGTCAAAACACGAATTTCCCTCTCTATCTCTCAAAATAACTTAGAAACATGACGCTTTAGGTCAAAATGTCCGATATATTTTCGGTTTCTTGCGCCGAATGTTTTCGAAAATAAATGTATTTACTTAAATATATTGTCACTATGCCAAAATTGGCATTTCCCTTTTTTGTCCACAATTGGTAAGCCCTTGACATCATCTCACCTGATGGGAAGTGACGATGATGCCGAAGATGGAAGCGGGTTAACCAAGATTCCACAACGCAATGGGGAACGCATCAACTTGATGCTTGGCGGTAAGACTTAGGTAAGATGAAAGTAACTAGCCAGGCGGGCTTAGAAAATGCCCTTCCACCAACTAAACCCAAGTCACACAAAGTTAGACTTCGCTGGAAATCGAACCCGCGACCTCCTGATGTGAAGCTAATGGACTTAACCATTACGCTATGGAGGAGGTAAAATTTTTCGGCTTTCCAACGAACTCGGTTAGGTTTTTCCTAAATTGGTTAGTTATTTTCATTATTTATGATAATGATAATACCTAATATTACATCCTTACTAATATTGTTGTTACTTACAATGTGTTTGTTACCTTTTCACGCTTCAATACCATCACCATGTGTCACTGGGAAGGACATATGCTACTTTTATCTCGTGAAAATAGCATAGTCCGATACAATTCCTAAGGGAACTGAAAAAATACTCATTTTTTGGTTAATTTCTTTAACATTGCACTGAACAATGGATTGTTGTTGTGTTTTTTTGCACAGAGATGGTTGAAGGGATGGGAAATGACATACTTACTAATCAGCATAATATCCTGACATAATACGGGTTCTACAATAAGATAGAATAGGCAAAATCCGATGTTAACATTTTTAAAATAGCTAAAAACAGACATATCAGCACAGGACATCAATGTCAATAAATAAATTAAAACCAAGGATCAAAAGCTTATGACTATGAATGAGGACTTATACAACAGATGGTTTGAGTACTATAAAGAACTTGTAAATGAAGAGTTTCCAAGTGAAGACATGCAACCCCTTAAACCAAAGAAGAACCTACCCAGGAGAAAGCTGCAGTAACTAGGATGAAAAACCGGAAAGCCGTTGGCCCCGACGAGATCCCACCCGAAATCTGGAAGTTATTGGGCCCAATTTGACTGGAGTGGCTCACACGATTATTCAACGCTCTACCAAGTGAATACCAGAGCCATGGCGTCTTAGTTGACTAAAACCCTTCTATATAAATAAAGGAGATTTTACACAATGTGGCAATTACAGAGGTATCAAACTGACATCCCACACTCTGAAAATCTGGGAACGCATACTAAACAAACGCATACAGTCTCTCACAGCAATAACTCCGAACCAATTTCGATTCACACCTTCGTAATCAACCACAGATGCTATACAGGCAGTTAGAATTCTAACAGAAAAGACTAAATAAAGAAGATTTACATCTTATCTTCATTGATCTTGAGAAGGCATTCGACCAAGTACCACGGAAACTGGTGTAGCAATCTCTGAGGGCACAAAACATACCGGAATTTTATGTGCAATTGATACACGTTATACCACAACGTCCGTAAAGTAAACTAAGTAAAGTCTCTGGCGGCCTAAGCAAATAATTTGAAGTAGCGGTGGGAGTCCATCAAGGGTCTGCACTTAGTCCCCTGATTTTCAATCTGGTTATGAACCTGATCATTGAAGATATTCAAACAAAACCTTGGTACCTCTCATATGCAGACGACATCGTTAATCTTATTGCCAAATCACCAAACGAATTGCACACCACTTTTCATTTATGGATTCATGCACTGGAGAATGCGGGGCTAAGGGTCAGCAGATTAAAAATTGAATACCTTGAATGTAGTTTTAGAAATAATACTTCCACTGTTACAGCTTCGGTCTGCTACCCTGATGGAACATCTGTACCTGGGATCTGTAATTGCTGATAGCGCGAACATAGAACCAGACGTAGCGTTAGTGTAGCCTGGCAAAAATGGCGATCTACTGGAGTTCTATGCGACTCTAATATGCTTATTCGCACTAAAGGCAAGGTGTACAAAATGGCGGTGAGACCAGCGTTGTTATATGGCGCTAAATGCTGGACGGTAAAAGACAAAAATTAAAAAATTACACAAAACGGAAATGAAAATGTTAAGATGGTCGGGAGGGGTAACAAAGCTGGATAAAGTCGAATACATACATCCGTGGCAGGGGTAAATATAGCTTTATGCTTCCCGGAGAACAAAAGAGACCGCATACGCCCCCCGTCGACCTGGTGGACCAGTATGACCAAACTTATTACCAGCAACAGTTTACCCAATCCGACAACCCAAGATAGAATGTCTTGGCGCCTCAAAATTATGAGACCCGACCCAACCTAAAGTGGGATAAGGCAAAGAAAAAGAAGATATCCTGATATACTTCCCGATGGATTTGGGGAAAACTCATTTCCACGCTCGCGCACGTCGGTGTCGCAAGGGAGCAACGTATTTGTATAGAATTATTTGAGGAGGTGGGAAGTGATATAGACTGCTAATTAGAATAGCCCGATATAGTTCCGAGGGATCTGAACAAAATTCACGTCCACGCTCGAGCGCCTCGCGCACCACTCACCCTCAAAGACAAGTCATAAATCATAAATACGGTGTCCACGCGGGCGAAGCCGTGGGCAAAAGCTAGTATTAGATATTTTAGGCGGACAGTGCTGAGACTGGAGAACGAGCACGAGGAAATCTTCAAAATTCCGAACTTGAAGGGTCCGTTGGGAAGATAAACTGGATAGGTTTTTATAAAATACCTACATTAGATAGAATATAGGGGAAGGCGGGGTAATTACGAACACCTAAGAGAGTTTACAGATTAATCAAAAAATAGTATCTGTAGGTAAACTTTATTAATCTCTTCTGAAAGGTAAATTATCATACATTAAATTACTACAATCAACAATATTAATTTCTTTTTATATAATCAACTTTTATAACAAAAACAAAACCTCTAGTGTTCGTGTTTACCCGACACAGGTCGGGCAATCACGGACACCTAATGGGGCAATTGCGATCGGTCGCAATTGACCCATATACTAGCCTACAAATGAGATCATGTACGACAGATTAGTCAGGATTAAACTAAAACTTGAAAACGTATTGCCCGGCAAAAATCACAACGGTAGCCACGTGAAGACGAATCCCCGTCTGTACACTTTTCATGGGCCCATTTTAAACAAATATAGCACTGGATCCAGTTCTCACCAGGCAAGCTATCCTCGTATTTTTCATTGCAAAAAATGCAACAGCATTCTTTATTTTCGTTCTTTCTCTTATTTGATTTTCTTTTCATCTCACTATCACTCTTAGAACTAAATTATTCAATATTTTTAAAATTTTTTACTGCTTTATTTTCAGTTTTCAGTCTCTTTGTCATCGTGAGTGTTTGATGAGTCTCTTTACTATGTTTTGCTTTTTCATCTTCATCAGTTTTTCTTTTTTTCAACGTGTTTCTTTTGTTTTGTTTCAGATTAGCTTGTTTCTTTTGATTTGCTATTTTTTAATATACTTTTCTTCAAGTTCGTTCTTGACGGGTGTACTAGTAAAAATAATTGAATGTTAGCTAAACTTACTTTATTGATAAAAAACAATAAAAAACAATACTAACTTAGCAAGTTAAATAACCAATTTTTATTCTATATGGGGCAATGCCGAACGTTCGTAATTGACCCACTCAATTCGTTCGCCAATACCCACCAATGTAATAAAACAAACAAAAAATAATAATTTTAGGTTATGCTTGGCCCGGCCGCATGTAATTCTTGTAATTGAATCCTCAACTATTAGATATTTAAGTAAATAAATGTCGAATTCGAACTATTATTACTTTATTAGATACACTGTGTTTAATTTATGTGAAAATAGCAACAAAAGTAAGTAAATATTTGAATTATTTTTACCTTGGATCCTGTGCGCACCTGTAACACTCCAATGGTTGCTTGGTACTAGTGATGGCGTGATTTCTAAGATGGCGATAAGTGAAATCATGATATCTCTTTCTAAAATAGTGAAACAGCTGCGTTCGCGATTACCCAGCGTTCGGGATTCCCCGCCCTTCCCCTAAGCGAGTACTTATTCTAACGTGTTTTTTGTTCAGTTTGTTGCTAGATTATGTACTTAATCTTTCTAATATACCTATATATCATCTGGGTCGTTTTAAAAGTTTTAAGTATACGTACCTATCTGTTAGCTGCGCACTTACGAGGCATTTATATATAAACAACTTTAGGGAAAATGAATTAAAATGCACGTTTAAGTTCGTTTATCAGTTTCATGACGCCGACTCGACGTAGGCAAGTGTTGATACGGCGTCATTCATGTTAATACAACACCCATAAGAATTATTGAAAAAACGTATTCAAATTGTGAACCAAACGACGGACGTACGACCTGGTGAAGGTCGCGGGAAGCCGCTAGATGCGGGCAGCGCAGGGCCGGTCGTCGGGAAAATTCTTGGGGAGGCCTTTGTCCAGCAGTAGAAGTCTTTCGGCAGATTTAATGACGATGATCGTGATTCCAATCGTAGTATATTAATAGGAAACATTGTAGGAAGGTTTGCGCTTCTAAGGTTTGGGGCTTTTCTCGTAACTTCCATCAAGGAGCCCTCAGTCAATTCACAAAGTAAATCTTTGGACTTTCCAGTAAGATATAGATATCATGGCGCATTTACACTCACCTCTGTTGGGCAGAAAAGTGAGCAGGGAAGTGGGCAGCGCGAGTATGTAAATAGGTCACTCGCGCTGCCAGTGCACATGCCGCTGCCGCTGCCATTGCCACGATTGTCGGCTTTCGTGCGTATGTCAAAGGAATCAGCTGAGTGACACTCACTTGCGTCAATGTTGCCGCAGAAATATTTAGAAAAATATTTCTGGCAGTGGCAGGTTCCCACAGTGATGCACCTGATTTCAGAAGTTCAGCCGTAAGTCTCATCACCCGGCGCCTTGTTGTTCTTTGAGAGCCATTCTAATCTCGTACAGGCTGACGTCCGGGATATCTTCGGTATATAGTGTCGGGTTAGTCTGACTCTTGGGTCTTTAGTCAGATCGCTGACAGGCAGACGTGTGGTCGTGTAGAATTGTCCGTAAAACTCCTCAACTTCTTCCAGAAACTCAGTCTTAGCTTAGACAATATGATCCTGCCATTTTCAGTCTTCAGCTTGGTCAGATGGCTTTGTCCAACAGACAGATCTCGCGATATTTTTGAGCCTTTGTTGTACTCAAGAATATAAAAATTAACCATTCAAAAATAATTACACTATTTGTAAATATACTGTTTTAATACATTATGTTACGAGTATAATGTAAAAAAATATTATGAATGATTTAAATAAGATAGAAACATGCCATTACAGGTAGCGGTAACTGATAAAATGCATATTTTTCTTTGAAAAATAATGTCCCAACAATTAAAGTTGCCGATAGTGCCGCCTCTCTCTCTCTCTCTCATCGTGTGGCACAATTAACCGAGCTATCCAAGGGATAGACGGAGGTTGCCTGGTGTTGCACTTACGAGTAGTATCACCCGCTATCACGTGTAGGTGATTTAGAGTTACACCTACGGACTTGTGCAACGCGCCCTTCATCTGGAATCAGATGTGCAGGTTTCCTCACGATATTTTCCTTCACCGTTGAAGTATTTGGTAAGGATATGTACGTAAGTTTCGGAAAACCCATTGGTACATTGGCCGTTCGGATTTGAACCGGGACCTCTGGTTAGGAGGACCGAGTCGTACCGATTGAGCCACCGACGCTTTTTGTACCGCCCATATAAAAAGTTTAGGGCTGTGAAGCGGACCTTCATGCATGTGTCAGGGCTGGTATTGGACCACAATCGACAGTTTTGTTTTTTAGAGTAAAGTTCCGCCGAGTTTTCAAGAATCTGCGACTTTGGTTCTGTGAATGCCAAGAAACCGATGGAGGTTGTTCCAGGCTTTCTATTTTCAAAAATACGAATCATAATTTTATGCGTTTCGTAGTTTTTATTTTATTTTCAGATTGACAACACGGTAGAAGATACTTCTAGATATCGCTACTTTCTTCACGTTTCAAAAATCCACGTTTCTTGTATGGCTGTATAATATTGCAAAGCAAGCACTGATTTATTAGGGTTCCGTACCCAAAGGGTAAAAACGGGACCCTTTTACTGAGACTTCGCTGTCCGTCCGTCTGTCTGTCTATCTGTCTGTCCGTCCGTCTGTCACCAGGCTGTATTTCATGAACCGTGATAGCTAGACAGTTGAAATTTTCACAGGTGATGTATTTTTATTGCCGCTATAACAAACAAATATTAAAAAACAAAATGAAATAAATATTTAAGGCGGCTCCCATACAAAAAACGTGTTTTTTTGCTCGATATTGATAGCAGCAACAGGTAGACGCTTGAAATATTCACAGAATACTTAGTTATATATTCACTTTAAAAATAAATAATTCTATTAAATAAAACATATATTCAAGGCGGACTCCCATAATACAACAAACGTGATTTTTTTGCTCGATATTAATGACGGCAACAGGTAGACGCTTGAAATATTCACAGAATATTGAGTAGTATTATTCACTTTAAAAATAAATAAACAAATTAAAATAAAATTAATAGTTAAGGTCTTCCATACAACAAATGTGATTTTTATAGATAATGTTACAGAACCCTTCGTGCGCGAGTCCAACTGGCACTTGGCCGGGTTTTTACTTCATGTTTGCTTGTTGTAGGTAGATATTGTTCCTTTATTATTATATTTTGCTTTATTTCGAAAGCAATCAGTAATAATTACTACTTAAAAAGCTAATTAAAAAACTAAGTACTATTTAAATGTTTTAACTTTACTGTTATCTTTTGTGCCTGCCTTATTCGTAAAGCAGGAAACTGTAATATTCCATGCTTATTTGCCATTTACTATACCTATCTAAGCTAGTTTTCTTTAAAAAGAAAAAACATATAATTACGAAAATAAAGCGGCGAACGGCATTAGCAACTTACCACCCGCATTTTTATGAAGGCAGGCCCGAATCTAGGGAGGACGACAAGGGGCTAGCCGCCAGTCAGTACAGTGCAGTACAGAGACCTGTGTAACACCCTTGTGTTTTTGTGTAATTTTGTTTTTTAACAGGGGCTTTTACACTGTAGACTGTAGTTAACAATATAAAGGCCAATAACACGCGCTTCCGCACAAGAAAGAGAAACACAATAACAACTTATTTTTGTGAATATATTGTAACTATTTGGGATCCGTTACCAATTACTAAGCCTAAGCCTCTGCTGTTTGTCTGTCCTTCTGTTCGGTTGTAATAGGTAGACAACTGAAATTTTCACAGAGTATGTATTTCTATTGCCGCTCGCTATAACAACAAATAATTAAAAAAAATACGAGTGCGCTTTAGACCACACGACTGAAGTAAAACGTCTTTAGCTCCATCTATATATGTAAATATTTAGTCTTCAGAAAATAATCTAAGCTTTTTTGTCATATGGAGGTATAGACAGTTTATGAAAAGAGTTTTATTATTCTCTGAAAATGATCAAATCTTTTATGTTTGTTTTGATTGTTTTGACAACCTTGCCTTGCCTTGGCAACCAATATTGTTGGTAAACAAAAATAAATAGTATCTCTCTTTCTATCTTCACAAATTTATTTTATATCCCTCTCAACTTCCGTTCGCCTCACCCGACGACACTTCCGTAACGCTCTCGTTACGCATCCACAAGCTTACTCAACAAGTCAAGCGTGCGTAAAGAAGTTTTACTTTAAAAAAATAAATTAAAGGGGGCTTCTATGTGTGTATTTCTTCTTGTAAGACACATGTTGTTTAAAGGCTTTTTTGTTTTTGCTGTATCGTAAAAACCGTAAAACTTGGTTTTGTTTTAGTACTTATTCCAAAGTATAAAATAAGCACAAATAATAAAAAACTGGGCATATGTTACTTGTAATGGAGTTTGAGAGTCTGAACAAAAAAAATATTTCTCGCTTTGATGTCTTTTGTTTGTAATGTGAATATCGTGGTATCATAGTCGTCATAGTTAAATAATAAAAATAAATAAATAAATATTCTGGGACAAATCACACATGGTCATCTGGCCCCAAAGTAGGATTCCCTGTGTTATGGGAACCAGAGACTGATATACATACTTATATACGTTTAAATACATACATATATATAGATATTTAACACCCAGACACAGAGCAAACAAATCTGCTCATCACACAAATGTTTGCCCTGGGTGGGGATCGAACCCACAACTCAGAGAGGTGAGGTGGTACGGAACCCTCGCATTTGGCTGGTTTTATTTCTATCCCTGTTTGGATACTTCACAGCATCAAAAATAAATTCTGAGATGAAGTTCACGAAATATCTTCCCTCGCCCTCCTTCTGCAATTTCCAAAAAAACTTACTCATTTGGTTTTCCATATCTAAACATTTTATATTTTTGATTTATCAAAAACACATAATTAGTACGTCAACGGCCATGAAGAAATATGACGTCATAGTTCAATGGTTTAAACGTTTTTAGAACAAATCCTCGTTTTTGACAGTTTATAAAAAGTAAATCAGACGTCCTTCGGCTGATATGATAAAGTCAAATGGCTAGTAGGCAAGTACTTTTTGTGAATAAACAACGTACTTAATAAGTACCTATATTCTGAGGAAAGTTGTTCAGTATGCTGAGTAGAACGGGCATACACCAATTTTGTTACACTGTATAATATTTACCATTTCTTTTATTCAGTACTAGCCAGCATCAAAAATAAATTCTGAGATGAAGTTCACGAAATATCTTCCCTCGCCCTCCTTCTGCAATTTCCAAAAAACTTACTCATTTGGTTTTCCATATCTAAACATTTTATATTTTTGATTCATCAAAAACACATAATTAGTACGTCAACGGCCATGAAGAAATATGACGTCATAGTTAAATGTTTTAAACGTTTTTAGAACAAATCCTCGTTTTTGACAGTTTATAAAAAGTAAATCAGACGTCCTTCGGCTGATATGATAAAGTCAAATGGCTAGTAGGCAAGTACTTTTTGTGAATAAACAACGTACTTAATAAGTACCTATATTCTGAGGAAAGTTGTTCAGTATGCTGAGTAGAACGGGCATACACCAATTTTGTTACACTGCATAATATTTACCATTTCTTTTATTCAGTACTAGCTGTAGTCCGCGGTTTCGACCGCGTGGATATCGACGCTCGCCATCTTTTTTAATTTTCTTTAACCGACTTTAACAAAGTGGGAGCTACTCAATTCGTCGGAATCTTTTTTATTTTTTATGTATGTTTCCCCGATTAATTGAAGAAACCTGGACCGATTTAGAAAATTCATTTTTTGTTTGAAAAGGTATACTTTCCAGGTGTCCCATTGTCACTAAGTCAATGGGATTCCAGGGAAATCGAGGGCAACCCTAAAATTTTATGGGCACGTATTACATGTTTCATATATTTTCTAAAGCTATTCAAGTATTTGCGTCTGATAGTCATCATCTTATGTTGATGAGCTGGTGATGGAAGGTACAACTCCTTAACGGTTAGCAGTTGAAGGATAATTCTTTAAATGTAATAGGTACGTATAGACTGCTAAACTTAAGTGGCAGTAGGCAGGGCACATAGCTCGTAGAACAGATGGCCCTTGGGGCAGTAATGTTCTCGAGTGGCCACCGCGCACCGGAAGACGTAGCATAGGTAGGCCTCCTACACGGTGGACCGAGAACCTGGTTAAGGTCGCAGGAAGTCACTGGACGTGGGCAGCTCAGAACCGGTCGTCGTGAAAACCCTTGGGGGGGGCCTTGTCCAGCAGCGGACGTCTTTCGGCTGATATGATCTATAAACCCATAGATGTATTATTTCAGGTTATTCAGGAGAGCTGACGATGGAAGGTTTGTCTCCTTAACTTTCATGCTGCTGAGATGATGATGGAAGCCACAGGACTGTGTAGGCGAGTGAGTGATTGAGATAAACGTTGTTAGATATAAAATATAAGATAAATAAAAATTAAAAAAAACTGAAAACCGTCTTCAAAAGGAAATTCCAGTACCAGCACACAGCTTCTTATCTACCAAATGTTTTAGATTCGATGGCTTGCTGGCACCAGCCTCAAAAAAATCGTTGGCCCCTAATTTGTATTGTGCCTTTGACTTCGTTATTGTTGGTTAATTTCGTGTGTTTATCAAAATATTATTTCATAATTTTGAGTGAATTTCTTTTTGAAATTGGTTTTAGATTTTTAAAACTTTTTTTCAGCCTATGGTCATTCATTGCGATGACATTATAAGAATCGACCATTCTAGATGTTGATGAAACAATTTTTGAAATGGGATATGTAGTTTAAGCGTCGGTGGCTCAACCGGTAACGACTCGGTCCATCTAACCAGAGGTACCGGGTTCAAATCTGGATGGCCAATGTACCAATGAGTTTTTCAAAAACTTACGTACATATCATTACCGATTGCTTTAAAACGGTGAAGGAAAACATCGTGAGGAAACCTGCACAGGCCTGCGAAGAAACTCGAAGGTTGTGTGTGAAGTCGACACACCCGCACTAGGCCCGCGTGGTCGACTAAGGCCTAATCGCCCTGATTCAGGGTAGGCTCGAGCCCCTCGGTGGGGACGTATATGAGCTGATATAGTAAAAATGTAGTTTCAGAGATTGTCTCTTACATCCAAACTTACAAACTTTACATCTTTATAATAGGGATTTAGGCACAGATCTAGTGGGTTTTGGTATGAAATTGCCGATTCAGGTTTTGAAGTTCAGTGCCAACTTATATTGAAAAAAAAAAAACAAGTTTTTTTATCATCAACCTTATGGTGACGAGTTGGTAACGAGTGGCATGTCTTTCGTGTTTCAATCCCCTAAGCTATGTACCATTGAATGGAACAAAGGCGTTCTCTAGTGGTCAGATACTGTGAATTAATTTATCCCAACCAGCAACACTGTTACTCGTTGACGAATATTTTTCCCAACCAGTAACAGTGTGACAGTAAGGGGTGTTAATAGTAATAGTAATAATAGTAATTATTCTTTATTTGCTCTTATTTTGCTCAACGGTGAAGGAAAACATCGTGAGGAAACCTGCACACGCCTGCGAAGAAACTCGAAGGTTGTGTGTGAAGTCGACCAACCCGCACTGGGCCCGCGTGGTTGACTAAGGCCTAGTC
Source organism: Coleophora flavipennella (assembly GCA_947284805.1). Classification (NCBI taxonomy): domain Eukaryota; kingdom Metazoa; phylum Arthropoda; class Insecta; order Lepidoptera; family Coleophoridae; genus Coleophora; species Coleophora flavipennella. Next base: position 1,552,328 of record OX369285.1, on the reverse strand, counting down.
GCCCTGATTCAGGGTAGGCTCGAGCCCCTCGGTGGGGACGTATATGAGCTGTAATGATGATTTGCTCTTAAACATGGTGTAAGAAGATGTACAAAAAATTAATAGCTCTCATGTTCAGCCAAAGTAGAGATGGCATGCAAATGTATTTTTCACAGTTTCAGCATGCATATGTCAATATTTATAAAAATATATTTAAAAACAAAAAAACAAGAGATATATTAAAGACAACATGCAAAAAAAAAAACAATGTAAAAAAAATAATAATATTTAAAATCATAAAATTCCTGAATACTATAAAAGTTTTTGTCAGTTAGCCATGTATATATTTTTTCTTGAGCATTGCATTATTTAATTCTTTAAATTCTGTAGGTTTCTTATTAAAATTTTTTACGCACATGGCAAGGCAACTTTTATTGTATTTAGTTGATTTAGGAGTTTCTTCTAATACAAGCCTATGAATTTCTCTCTTAAGTCGTGGATTTACGTCATGCGCTCTTTTAAAAAGATCTCTGTGCCTCGTGACAAACATACATATTTCGTAAATGTACAGTGAGGGTAGTGGTAATAAGCCGTGCCTTTTAAATAGAGGCTTACAAGATTCGTCAGGTGGAATACCATAGATGGCCCGAATACTTTTCTTTTGGGCAATGAAGGCTCTGTTTCGGTTAGTGCTATTTCCCCATAATATTAGTCCGTAGCGTAATGATGATTCTACATATGCACAGTAGGACATAATGGCTGTTATAACATTTGTTTTATTTTTAACTGCCCTTAAAGCGTAAACAAATTTATTTACTTTATTGCAGACGTTTTCCACTTGAATTTTCCAATTTAAATCCATAGAACTTTGATTAGTCACTTCCTCTATTTTGATTATATTCAGTTTGAAATTGTATTTTGTATTAAATGTTTGATTGAATTGTATATACTTAGATTTCTGCAAATTGATCTTTAATTTATTTAAGTCAAGCCAATTTATGATATTATTAACTGTATTATTAATATCATTTTCCGTTACCGTTACCGTTACCGGACGATAATCTATTTTTTAGACCAGTTAATTTTCTTGAATTTTCCTGAATGACTAAGCAACTAACAAATTGCTGCGCTACCTCTAGAGCTTTAAAATTAAAAATATGTTTATTTTTGCTTCACTAATATAGGCGATTTTTTCAGTTTAAAAAAACCCGACTTCATGAGGTGAAAGCCACCGTGCTCTCAAAATATCTAAACAATAGGCATACGTTTACCACCATTTAATTTCTAATAGTCTGAAACTGTAAATTTTGTTTTAATAACTATTTTTCTAAATATGTATTAATTTTCTTTTTTAAACTTTTTTATCCAATCAGCAATTTCATACTTAAACCCCTTATATTAGTTTAGTACCTATCACCTTTTTGTGTAGATTTGTATGCGGTTGTGGCTAGCTGTTATCTGATACACTTTTGGAATAATGCCATTTGTCATATGAATGTGACCATGTCGTGTTACACGACATGAAACATGCGGGCGAGAGCAGAAAACAGATGGATAATATTCAAGGCCAATGTGGGTGGATGCCTAGATAATTCCAGGATATTGTTTTACAGCAGGAGCCGCCCTCTTACTTCGTATGTAAAATACTCAGGAAAAAAAACACACTGTAAGCCGAAAGTCTGTTCTATTCGGTCCAGTATAAAAGAAGAAGTAAAAGTATTACCTATTTATGTGTCTCCGATGTATGTGTCTACTTATGTGTTACTAGAGCGTCGGTGGCGTAAAGGCTAGGGCCGCTGCCTCCTGTCCGGGAGGTCATGGTTCGAATCCTGCCACGTGCCAATGTGATTTCGAATTTAGATTTATGTATGTTTATCCGTCGCTCCTACGGTGAAGGAAAACATCGTGAGGAAACCTGCACACGCCTGCGGAAAAACTCGCAGATTGTGTGTGAAGTCGACCAACCCGCACTGGGCCCGCATGGTCGAATAAAGCCCGATCGCCCTAATTCAGGGTATATAAGCTGATATGATGATGATGATGTGTCTCCATCTTGGATCCTCTTACTCCTCGAGGATCTTAGGTCCTCAACTACAGCTTTCCACTACGACAGAGACAATCTCCAAAAATTGTTTTCCTAAATAATAGGGAGATCCTAGATTCCTAGATCCCGAGAGAAGCGGTACTCTGCCGAGTTTAGTCGACCTCTTTCGTTTTTCCCACGGGAGAGTTACAGTGAGACGGGAATCCTCTTGCCGCAGTGTGTGGGTGTAATTGGCCACACCCACGCCTTTTTACCCAACTGCTCAAATAGGAGGGCAATATTTTGGGTGCATGTATCTTTTTCTTTGGTCAAGCCTGTAACTTCAATGCTTCATGGATTTTGGAGTGCGAGATTCGTTAGATTCGTCTTGATCGCGAAAGTGACATAGGATATATTTTACCCGACTGTCCAAAAACGAGGGCAATCTTTTCGGGTGTACGTATCTTTGGTCAAGCCTGTAACCGATACGGCTTCATGGATTTTGGAGTGCGAGATTCATTAGATTCGTCTTGATCTCGAAAGTGACAAAGGATATTGTTTTATCCGACTGCCCAAAAAGAGGGGTAAGGTTTTTATACAGTGCGGTTTTTAATTTGTAGGCGCTAGATTCTGTAAACATATTTTGTTAATTTGACACTCTCTCTTATCGTGTGACACAACTAATCGTGCTATCCAAGGGACAGGCAGCGGTTCCCTGGTGTTACACTAAGTATTATCCGCGGTCACGTGTAGTACATTTAGATTTACACCTAAGGACGTGTGCAACGCGACCTTCATACAAATCTGGAATCAGATGTGCAGGTTTCCTCACCATGTTTTCCTTCAAAGTTAAAGCAATCGGTACATTGGCCGTCCGGATTTGAACCCGGGACCTGTGATTAGGAGGACCGAGTCGTTACCGATTGAGCCACCAACGCTTGCGAATGTGACTAATTTTCCCCATTCGCACCAGTGGGGACAAAGCCGTGGTGACGATTGGTAATTAGTTGATACGAGCTGTACTGGTTCGCTACTCGTGAAACCAAAACTTTCCTCAGCAAACTCAAACAATCTAAGCAAAAACGTATTTTCCAATACTAATTTATATGAGTTTTAACAATACATAAGCTAAACACAAAGAAAGTAGACGCATATAAAAGGTATAGTTACACTAACAAAATCTATTTACAGAATCTAGCGCCTACAAATTCAATCGGTTAGGTGATTCTGTCGAGGATTTTTACGAAAACAGGGCGAATGAACCAACGTTAGTTAGTTTCCAAAAATCGTCACCAGAACACACATACAATTTTTTTGCGACTTGCTTGTTTACGATCACTTGTGAGTGATATCTTGTCGTATAAGGCAAGTCTCGCAGCTAATATAATAAGACAGTTAGGACGTTGAAGTTAGTAAACCCTTATCTTGGTGTGTCGGTAAGTAAATATTACGTATCAGCACCTAGGTACTTAGTCAAATCAGTCTACATACTGGTAACGCTCCGTAACAACTTACCTACCCACAAAAATAATTTAGATAGGTTAGGCAGGCATAATTTACTTCAACCTCTGTAAATGTTTTGAATAATAATGGGTACTTAGGTACTTAGTAAATTAGTTACTAACTCGACTTATTCCTTCAGGTGGTGGCGCCAAATGGAAATATTTTAAATATACTTACTTACTAGTAACAAACGGGAATTTTGACGAATGGATTTTTTTCCCATTCGTCAAAATTCCCATTTGTTGCTACAACACCAAAATATTTCCACCTATTGAAACAAGGCTAGTGATAATGAATGGGAATCAGCGCTTTACTTAATCTTCTTCATCGGTACACTCTTGACAGAGCGGTCGTGGTCATCAATGCATGTTGGTGGCACGCTTCACAATCCGTCGCCATTCCTCTCGGACGGTTGCTGTCCTGGTGCACTCAGTCACGGAACCTTCCAGTGCGGCTATAATCTGGTCCTTCCATCTCATCGGTCGCTTACCTTCAACTATACTTTAATACAGGTTCGCTAATCGCGAGTCTGATAACTTTTTCCCAACATACGAGTACTACACAATCGAAGCAAAATCTTTTTCCCTATTCCATTATATTTTTTGTAATCATAAAGGAGTTTTGTCAATACATTGACAATTTCACTCTATAGTTCACATAAACTTACGCTAGTATATTCTAAGTCTATGATAGTTCAGGTACTTCCTAGACACCAATGGCTTACTTATAATATTTTGGCACTGCAATCGTTAGATTTGCCAGATGTTATATTGGTCCAATTTGTTAGATGTTATATTTGTTAACTAGCTTTTGCCCGCGGCTTCGCCTGCGTAGACATTGTTTTTATGACTGTATAGGTATAGCTGGTGCCAGTGATTTGATGCTTCTCTTGGTTAACACTTTATTTCTAATAACTTGTAGTAACTCTTGGGAAGTAGGTGTATGTAGGCCCTAAGCATGCAAAAACGTTTTGAAAAAAAAACGTTCATACTTTTAGCATGCCCAATATACATCGACTTCTCAAGCTACCTGCGATATTCGACACGCCTAATTGAAGGAAAAACAATGGTCTATTTCGGTTCCTTTGAAAACTCCCCGATTTACCGGAATTAAAGTATATTTTCTTAACTATAGTCAGGTGTTAACATATTGAATAGACATAATCTAACAGTGAAAGTTTCAATTCAATACACAAGGCCATTCTAGAGATGAAATTTGATTGTCAGGGATTGATAATAATTATGACGCCACGTAATGTACCCTATGTGATATTTGACACGCCTAATTGAAGTAAAAATAATGGGTTACTTAGATTCTTTCGGGTGTCCCCCGATTTTTCAGGATAAAAAATATATTTTCGTAACTATAATCAGGTGTGAAATTGAATAAGCCTGATCAAACAGTGAAAGTTTTATCCTTATTATTATATCAGCTCATTTACGTCCCCACCGAGGGGCTCGAGCCTACCCTGAATCAGGGCGATTAGGCCTTAGTCGACCACGCGGGCCCAGTGCGGGTTGGTCGACTTCACACACAACCTTCGAGTTTCTTCGCAGGCGTGTGCAGGTTTCCTCACGATGTTTTCCTTCACCGTTAAAGCAATCGGTTAGTATATGTACGTAAGTTTTTTTTGAAAAAAACTCATTGGTACATTGGCCGTCCAGATTTGAACCCGGTACCTCTGGTTAGATGGACCGAGTCGTTACCGGTTGAGCCACCGACGCTTATCCTTATACATTAGACCATTCTAGACATACAATGTTCTTACTTTCCTTCGGGAACCTTTTGATCATCTGGGATTGAAAATATGATCGCATGTTAAGTACCGTATTTGTCTCCCATGGTTTTCCTTTTCAAAAAACATTTCATTTACATAGTTCTTTCGGGATCCTTCGGGCTATCCGTATATATTATCCGTATATATATAGACTACTAGTCTATGCCACTTTTCACCCCCACGATTATTTCTAGGCAAAAAAATCACGTCAATCCGTTGCGACGCTCGCTGACGTGCGTAATGAGTTTTCTCCAGATCGCTCGAGGAACTATATGTCGGGCTTTTATTTATAGTTTGTCACTTCCAACCTCTTCAACCATGTTTGTATAGAAACTACGACAATACCTTGCTCTGTTGTGACGTGCGCGACCATGGAAATGAGTTTTCTGCAGATCTCGGGAACTACACCGGGTTATGCTAATTTAGTCTTTGTAATTTTCCACCCCTACGACCATTTTAGTGCAAAAAATTGCAATACGTTCCTCCGTTGCGCTGTTAAAGAAATCAACCAAAAATACTCTTTTTTCAGTTCTCTCAGGAACTGTACTGGACTATGCCATTTTCACGGAATAAAAAGTAACCTGTGGCCTTTTCAAAGACACAGACAGGACAAAGACAAAGTGCCAAATTTCATCAAGATTGGTTGAGGTACCTAATTTATATCGTAATCGCTCTCAGCGATAAGACCGCCCTAAATTGTACGTCTCTTAGTTTTAATTAAAATTTTGCATGTTATGTATTTATTTTTGATGTACAATAAAGAGTTATTTGAATTTGAATTTATATCTCCACCCATAATGTGAACCCCCGTTACACCCCTTTACACGTAGGTGTTGAATTTAAAAAAATCCATTCTTAGCGGATGCCTACGTCATACTTTCTATGTGTGCCAAATTTTAGCCCGATCTATCTAGTGGTTTGAGCTGTGCGTTGATAGATAAGTCAGTCAATCAGTCAGTCACGTTTTCCTTTTATGTATTATAATAGCTTTTGCCCTCGACTTCGCCCGAGTGGACATCGTTTTTACGGCGGTCTTTGAGAGTAAGCGGCTCGCAAGCGTAGGCAAAAGTTGGTTTCAGATCCCTCGGGATATTTAGTAGCAGTCTATTTCACTTCCAACCCCTTCAACTATTTCTATGCAAAAATCACATCAATCCGTCCCTCCGTTGCGACGCCGACGTGAGCGAGCCTGGAAATAAGTTTTCCCCAGATCCCTCGGGAACTAAGCTGACCACGGGGCCCCAGTAAGGACAGAAGGTAGCAGACCTAGCCGTTACGCCACCGAAAATAACCTACCTACCTTTTTGATTTTTTAAATTCGCATACTACCTACCTACGTATGAAACGAATAAATTCAATACAATTCAATTCAAAAAGTTAATTTGGGACAACATAAACTAAGTAATCCCAGTGTAAAATGTCACCCAGTGATGGACAGGTAAAAATTTTTTTTATAATGAAACAACACATTATTTGGGAACGGAATCGTTTATTGAACCCATCTGTAATTAATATAAGATAATTAAATGACAGTATTACTCGTACCCTACTCGTTTGTACTGTTCAAAGTACCTACCTACTTATTCGATATCCCTAACGCCTTAGGTTAGTCTAACAAATGCACCCCAATTCCGACGGGTATTATACATTATTATAGCATCTACTCTCCAATTGTGCTCCATGGTAGTTACCAATCACAGTACTTTTATGGATCCTACTTATGATTATTTTTAAATGATTACGATCGTTTCTATCGGTTGGACGAAATAAAAAGTTTTACGATACATTTTACGGCGACCGATAACAAATAAAATGCCAATATTTTTGACTATATGTTAGCAAGTACAGTTAAAATAATTAGTTATAAGTATATAAGTACACCAAGTAGAATAGGTAACTTAGATGTTAAAAGGAGTCAAGCTATAATTAGCTTAACACAGTGTTAACTCCTTTTTCGAATGACTTAATTAATTAATTTAATTCGTATTCTGTTGCAAAATTCAATTTCAAGTATCAACTTATAGCGGACAGTTTTTCTCTCGGATTTAGAATGAAACCCGTAATCTACTTGGTAAATACAAATACAATACTATATCAATGGTACACTTGGTTGTCTATTAGCTGACTCAGTATCCAATGCGCGGTACACAATCAAACGTCGAACGAGATATTTCTCTCTTTAATGACCATAAGTTACATATTTTCGTTATAAAACAATATAAATATCATTGAACAGACGATAAACAAACACGGTAATAGATCAGATATATTGTAATTTTACATTTAGTTATTATAATGTACATTAAAATTAGGTATCTGCCTAGTTCAGTAAATTTTACTGGTTGCCATTCGTAAGGACTTTGGGATAGGTATTCCACGACAAAGATATATCAAAATTTGTCCTACAATAGGTTACTATATACATTGCAACAGATACTCCAGATTATGAGGAAATCATCATTAAATTAGGTATCTTTTTTGCTGAATTTGTTTTTCCTGAAAATAAGCTAATGTTTTAGCTGTGGACGGATATTTATTATAATATTTAGGTGTAAATTGAAATAAGTTATTAAAATTCAAAACAATGGCAACCCGTAAAAATATTTGAAGTAGACATTTTAGTCACACTATTGACACGAACTGGCTAACACAGTTTTTTCATTATTTTGTTGATCTACCTGTATATAATTTTCCATGCGATTATTATTGAAATAAGTATTTCACAATTAGCCATTTCGTATGTAGGTTGATCTGTCTATTATTTTAGAAAAGGACTTTTTTTACATAATAATATTTAGACCGTTAACGTAGCTAATAACTAGCCTATTCTAACGAGTCAACTTATTACATCTTCGAGTAAAGTCATCGTTAAATTTTTAAATTCATTGATATATAGTTTTATAAATCTTCCTTTATTGTCTTCAACTTTTACCATTTATGCAAAGCTGGGGAAAAATGACTTCGAAATTTCTAGAGTTTATGCTATTTAAGTACCTTCTACCTATGTATGTAGTATGAAGTCCAGTTCCTAGCTTGACAAAGGGTATGTAAAGTTGAAACGTTAACGTGCCGAAAATTCTTTAATTAGAAATTTCATAACAAAAATTCAATTTGAAAGCGTTCATCGAAATCAAAATGTTTTTTTATCGTTGGACATCTGTAGGTTTTTCTGAAGGGTATCATTAACATACGTTAAACATAATTAGGAAAACGGGGTATTAGGTGTACCATACTGACCTACCTACTTTGACAGTTCGCGCCACAATAGGCTAGTTGAGTGATAGTCAATTGAGTTACTTTTTATCATACTCGTATGTCAAAAACTTACATTTGTTAAAAAATGTTGAAATAGTGACGGAGTAACGTCATAGGTTTTCAGCGTCATTGGTGTACTAATTTTGTGATTTAATTAATAATAATTGAAGACGCGATGGAAAACAAAACAAGTAAGGTTTTTAAATTTCAATAGAAGGGAAATATATGGAATAACATTTCTTAATTTATATTTAATGCAGTCAGTCAATTAGCCTATTGATGCTTGATAATTTTGAGACACCGGGATCTTGCACTTTGATAGGTAATGCGTGCCAAGATGAGACTTGACACACCACGTGAAACATTAAAGACAAAGTAGAAAATGCACGAAATAAGTATGTATCCATAACCCTTATCCGTAAACCTCTGCTCCTTTTAAGTGCACACTTCGTAAACCATCTTCGTGCTTAGTCTTTTTAATGTTTTACGTTGGTGTGTCAAGTCTCATCTTTAGTGGCATGCGCACGAACTTATGTACTTCATATTTTCCACAGAACCACTATAGGTAAACTGAGGTAGCCAAGATCCAAAAGACAACGCAAAAATAGATAATATTTATGCAATGACTTTTATATCACTGGCGTATTTATGCCACTGCCAAGTAATGAGAGCCATTCTAACATGAGTGCTAGTTTCAATAGACAGCACGAGTGTTACAATGGCTAGTTGCGTGCAGTGGCATACAATCTTTTTCTACGACTATGAAATAAAAAAAGACAATTTTAAACCGTCAAAAATTAATCCATACAGCCTAATCACACGCGATGTTTAGCCTTGGCGCAGGTACGCGCTCTTTTTTTAATTAGCTTTGGCATCTTGCACAAAATGCATTGAAATTTTGTCAATCATATATTGCATTTTTGAGCCAGCCATAATAATATTTAAAAAGTTTCATTGTAGTTTAAAGCTGTCTCGTTTTGAAATGATCATCGTAAAACGACTTGTAGGAATGAGTACTTTTGTGATATGATTTGAGGTTATTTATGAAGCAAATTAACAAATGGGAGTAGAAAAACATTTATAAAATCAAGGTCCCTCCCTCTTAGCTTTTAAAAATGTACCTAAACCAGAACCTACAAGTTGCAGGCATATATGCATATTCGAAGCTACTTTCATCATCATCATTACAGCTCATATACGTCCCCACCGAGGGGCTCGACCCTACCCTGAATCAGGGCGATTCAGCATATTCGAAGCTACTTTATTTAGCATAAACTCTAGTCCTGATTTCTGTAAATACGGTAATATACAATACTTAAGATTGAAAGATGAGGATGACGAATTTTAAATTTTTAAAGGTTTTTCGTTAACTATCACTCCTTATTTAGTTTTTAACAAGTTTTACAGGGAAAACTTGTTTTAACAAGTTTTGCAAGTTTCGGTTAAAAACAGGTTTCGCGGCCATTCTACATTACTTTTTAACAGTTTTAATGAATTTATCAAATGTGCATTCCTTATTTTGCATATAATGCTTAATTGTCACTAAATTTATCATTTTTCAGGTTTACGTAAAAAATATACTACATCAGAAATTAATACCAGACACGTTACATTTAATTGGTAGAAAATAATATAGAATGATCGCGAAATAGGTAAAACTTGTTAAACACTAAATATAGACTTATAATTCACAGAATACCCTTAAAAAATTAATTTGTGCCATGACCTTATCGTTCCATCTTAAGATAGTGATCGGCATAACGAGTGGTGGCAAGTGTCAGCGTATAATCAATTTAGTATTCAGCAACGAAATAGGAAAACTACCTACTTACACATAGTAAATTATAAGCCACAAATAATTAATATAATTTTATCGATGGGCCGTTGCAGACGACATTATCATTTTTCTCATCATGGAAGGCTTACAGTTAAATAGAGACAGTGCGCGGTGCGATGGGGGTACGCAAGACATCATGTACAGATTGTTCACCGTAAGAATAGATACACCTGGTAATCCTGGTTTATTTTTATCGTGTGGCACAATTAACCATGCTATCCAAGGGATAGACGGCGGTTGCTTGGTGTTGCACTTAGCATCACCCGCGGTCACGTGTAGGGCATTTAGATTTACACCTACGAACGAGTGTAGGTATATTAAGAATGCTGGATGCGTGGGCGAAGATCGGTATTAGTGATGAGCCTTGGGGGAGGCCCATCCACAACAGTGGACTAACAAGGGCTTATGCTGATGGTATTGAAAATAAAACGGGCAAGTTTATGTTGGCAAATGACCCTACTGCAGGTGCAAGGGCCTTTTTTCAAACTAGGCAAGCTTTGCAAGGGCCTTTTTTCAAACTAGGCAAGCTTCGGCTTAGGTTCCACACACGAGGACCAATTCCGGGTTGGTGGAGGTTGTAGAGCTAGCGGTGAACCCAAATCAGCATTTTTTTAAGACATGACTTAACAACTGCCATCTAAAGTAGTAAGCAAGCAATAACAACCGGCATGAACGGCTGCACGTGCCTTGCAAAGCACGAAAACTTAACAGTCAAAGAATACCACGGAACCCTTATACTTATAGGATCACTCGTGCGTCTGTCTGTCTGTCTGTCCGTCCATCTGTCACAGCCAATTTGCTCAGAATCTACTGGACCAAATCAGGTGAAATTTGGTAGGACAAACACAGATGTGCAAAAGAAATATTATTTTTTACATAAGGGCAATTTTGGGGGACAAATTAGGAAACTAAAAAAAAGTTTTGCAAACCTTACTGTGTCATAAATCAAGTGAAAGGGCTCAATATAAGGATCTCAAACATATTTTTCTTATTATTGTAAAATAAATAGATTTTTTGATTTTATTCATAAAAGAAGACGAAAATTGACCCTCCCTTATCCTCTTATCTCTGAAACTACTGAGCCTAAAAAAAACACAATATACATATAGTTCAATATATAGTTCATTGCTTGTAGATTTTTATAACAGTCGAATTTATCGAGGAAGTGATTTGTCAGTTAACTTACGTGATCGTTACGTGACCGACGCAACTGCACGCACTTAGTTACGACGAGTTGGCAATACAGGGCTCAAACAGGTTTTCTGTCAAAATACAGGCCCACCAACTAACTATTCGCTAAAAAGTGCATTCCGATCTCAGCGACGACGGCAACCCGAAGCGGGTCGCGCTACCTACTGTTTTGTATAAATTAATATGAAGCACTGACGAATGCAAGCGACCGGGCCACGTTACAGTATTCATAGAAAACATGGGTCGCGGCGACAATAGTCACCAATATCTCAATGCTACCTTCACAGTGAACGATCTGTGTCCCGGGATTTACACTCAGCCACTGCCACTGCTCGCTCCTGCCACTGCCGAAAATACTTCTCCGCCAGCATCGACGCGTGTGAGTGTTTAACTCAGCCGATTTCTTTGACTTGCGCACGAAAGCCGACAATCGTGGCAATGGCAGCGGCAGCGGCATGAGCAGTGACCTATTTACGTTCTCGCGCTGCCCACTTCCCTGCTCACTTTCCTTTCCAACAGGGCTGAGTATAAATGTGCCATATAGTACAGTCAAGGAATTTAATTTCAAACCCACCTAAGGTTCAACATCGTATAGCAAACTGTCACCATAAGAGCTATTTTCGATTGACACTGACACATAAAAAAACAAATGATAACTTTTTTCAAAGAGGATATCTGTAATGTTGAAGTGACAAATAATACGTATTGACATTTCAATACTATGACTGAAATATAATTTTCGGCCTTAATGCATTGCGAATGTCTAACGATATTTCAACGAAATGGGTAGGGAATTAAATTCCTTGACTGTAACTACTGCGCAACAGTTACTTTATTTTTATTCACAATTGGTAAGCTCTTGGCATTATCTCACCTGATAGTAAGTGACGATGATGCTGCATCCGCACGGACCTCCTGCAGCCCACACCGCGCGCTTGCCTGAAAGGCTGCGTCTCAGTTGAGCAGTACATAAAACTGTGGACTGTACATTAAACTTTTTACACGTCTTGTATTTAAACTGACAACGGCGACGTTCTATATGAGGTTCAAAACCGTATTTATGATGCTAGTAAAACAATATACATTAGCGGGTTAAAAAAAAAGTGAAATAAATTATCGTTTGACGTAAAATCTAAAAGCATAAGACGTATTTTTCACCAATTGGCATTGTTAAAAAAAGTATTTAATTTTTTTAAATGAAAATATAGACTATTTTATGAAACGAATTTGATTTTTATTATTTTTTATTTATTAAGTGATTTTTCAAATGATAAAAACTGATGACGTCACGGGCACAAATAGTATGAACTGAGGTCGTTCAATCGACGTTTATGAAATAAATTTAATTATTTTAACTGTCTCCGTGGCGTAATAGTTAAGTCCATAAGCTTCACATCAGGAGGTCGCAGGTTCGAGTCCCGCCGGAGTCTAACTTTGTAAGGCTAGGTTTTGTTGGTGGAAGGGTATTTTCTAAGTCCGCATGTCTACCATCTAGCATTGATGTGTTCCGGCTTGACGATAAGATAGCCAGCCAGTTTCCCATTGCGTAGTCCGCTCCATATTCGGAATCATCTTCACTTACCATCAGGTGAGAAAGAGCTTACCAATTGTATAAATAAACTGTGTCATTAAATTATTTTAACAGTATAAAAACTTTTTTTTCTCCAATGGTTTTTATTTAAGTATTTACATGCCTTAAAATCTGAGCAATGCCAATTTAAAGATTACCAATTGGACATTTTCGTCCATATTAGATTGTTGCGTCAAACAAAAAATATTAAGGAAACAATAATCATGATATGTACCTACTTAATTATACACAAAAAACAATCAAATTGCGAATAATATACATTTCAATAAATACAGTTTAAAAAGTCATAATTATTTACACTTAAAATACTTTAGTACCCTTCGATTTTAATGGATTTATAATTATTAATGTTTTTATCAATCGTTAGAGATTAATATCATTAAAATGCTAGTTCGATTATCAAGTAAGTAATTAATGTGTAAATAATTAATTAAATATAATATTTACATTAGTCCTACTTAGTAGTAAGATTCGCTACAATCGCTCAATTCCCATATATTCCTTCCCTACGTGTGAAAGAGAAAGAACAACTAGGAAGGTCTATACGATTTAGCTGATGGGACACAAAATAACATCGCTCCTTATTTTATATCCTTATAATTAAAAGTTCGGTTACAAAGAAACCATAAAATATAAGTATATTTATGAAAATAAGTAGGACCTTACAGTATGTACAAAAATATCACAATTACTTCGAGGCCGCAGCTTTCTTTCTTATCTAATCATTACTTTTAATTCGTCTTCTTACTATCTCTAGGATGTCGGTCGTTACTTCGAAGCAAAAAGCTAGTTTTCGTACAATGTAAACTGGAAACGTCCGTCCGATTTACTAAAGGTTAACGCAAAGCACAGCGTCAAATTCGAGACACTATTATAAAAGGTGCGCGACTTCTGATATAATTGGCTTACGTTTCACTGTGGTGTAACACCTCACCTTGATGCGTGTCGCTTCACGCCGCACCGCTTCGATTCGCCAGGCGAAATTTTTGTTAGGGTCAATTCATGCTAGCGCAGAGACGAAGCGCATCGAAGCGTCAAATTATTCACAATTAAAGTGAAGTTGCGTGAATGTGCGTGTATTCTCGTCAGTTCTCGCACATTCGCACGCTTTCACGTACATGAGTTGCCAGTTGACGTGTTGGTTCGCGTAGTAGACGCTTGGGTTCGCGCGGACACGCGCGCACCAATCAGCGTTGGTCGCACGCAGAATCTCAGAAGAAATATAAGCATTACGTTGTTGAGATAAAGGTGAATTTGCTATATTAACTTTTAGATAATGCTTCGATGTTCGGTTCTGCGCTAGCATGAATTGACACTTAGCGATTTTCGATCGTCTTTTTACTATCCTATGCAATGCCTCTAGCTTGACGAATTTGACTTTTTCCGCTGCGCATAGTTTTGCTCCCATTATTAACTAAACACTTTTTAAAAATCGAGAATTGGCTTGGGTATAAGCTGGTTTTTAAATACTACACGACTGGTTCATAACTGCACACCTCTTGCACAATCACAGTAGCTGGGGATATTTTCAGATTTTTCATACAAAACATAGAATAGCTAAAAAATACTTAGAGTTTGTGTAGGAAATAAACTTTCAAGGTAAGTAAAATGGGTTATAGCAGAAAAACAGCCATTTACTCGTGTATCTGTTGAGCTATGGCCTATTTGCACTGCTGTAGCACACCCAGAGTGCTTTTGATTCTTTATTGTTTTTAATTTTCAAGTTTTTATTTTGTTTTTACTTTGTTAGGGTTCCGTAAATTCTATATTTCATGTTTTCTATTTTTAATTTATTATGTGAGTGTGTGTCTGTAGATACAAATAAAACAGTTTATCTATCTATCTACCCTCTCAATTCTTATAAATTCATTAATATTAAAGAGGGTAAATATAGCACTTACCCAGCTTGAAAGTTTCTACCCTACACATGTCCCAATTGGGACAAAAACCGCCATAAAAATCAATTGTTTTTATAGCTTTTTAAAAACATGTTTTGCACGAAAAATCTTGAAATGGGATCCTAGGCATTGTTGAGCAGTGTAGCGCAAAAAACAATACCCAAGGACAAATTGATTAAAGTGTTATAATAATACCCAAGGATACGCAATACGCAAAAAATTGACTTCCCTTACCAATTATAATTGGACATCTGATCGATGTAACTTCGTATAGGAAGTATTTTTTTTTCGAATTGACAATTTGATGGCATGACTATTTGTAAATCAGACAACTTAGTATGTATCTGCACTTGAAAAACTTACGTTCCAAGCATCAATATTGTTATTGCAATAAACTTGCGCGTAAGCACATAATTAAATATTCACCAGAATTTTTGCGATTTCGTAAGCGAATGCTAGGATATAAGAAGCACGCACAAATTTATTTCTTGCAACACTGCAACAATTGGAATAATTCTTTAATTCTCTTTATAAGTTCGTAGCAACTTTTTCAGTGCCTTTTCAAACCCCAAGTCATTTTCTTCCTATCATTTATATAGATTGTAAGACCAGGTGCTTCGTCATAGTTCCCCATACAGATAGACCCTACCTAACAATGTTAACACTATGACTACAACTACCTACTGATCTAAATTAAGGTAATTGTAAGCAGTTTCGTAAGGAATTTAAGAGGTTCAAAAAGCTGCAGCCTGGCGGATGGTGCAGCATATAACGCAACACTAAATAGATAAAGGTCACTTCAACAGCGTTTTCAAGACATTTTTCCATTTTCCAAGTTTTCTCATGTATTTTAATAGCGAAAATCTGCTGTAAAAGGAGAAATAGCAACAACACCATCAAAGCAAGCACGCCCTAAAACTATTTGGCTTATAGTTATTTACAGATAAAAGGATTTACTGTTTAACAGGCTACGCGAAAGCGAGACGACACTAGCACGACCGTTGAGTCCATCTCACCACTACCACTATCACGACTTAGAAAAATATAATTATCAACTTTAGAACTCTTATTTATATCTGGATGGGACGTCTGCCGGGCACAGGCGGGCGCTAGACCAAGTGTCCTAACTTGCTGCCACTTTATTCCCGCTCGCGGCATCACCTTTGCTCCTACAATACGATTACAACCCAATATGGGTGATTATTGCTTGCCAATTTCACGTGCAGTCTTTGGTGGCTTCTGGCGAGGATCCGCAGGAAAACTCGTCGAGGAAGTCGAAGGTGGCGACGGCGGCGCGCTCCCGGTCTCCGTAGCGCACGAAGAACCCGTCGCGACCGAGGATGGAGGGGCGGCGAGTGCGAGGGAAGCGCAGCACGGCCAACCCGCGCGACCGTAGCGCCGCCGCTGCAGGCAACGCGTGCGTTACTTGCCGTCTGGACGAGATAACATGCGTGAGCGCGCGGCGTGCGCGTCGCCGAGGTCTTATGCTTTCTGATTAGCTGCTAGATTTAATTAAGCTCTTCAAAGACTTTCGCGAAATCGCGAAAATGAATTTTGTTGGTACCTTCTCGATCAGTTAGATTTCAGACCTCGGCGCACTGCCCCGCGCCCAGCACGCTCGTCCCCCACAACACACCGCTACCGCTACCGCTACGCTCTACTGACACCACACCGCTGCCACCGTTTGCTCAGTTTCAGACGTTCTATGTCTCGTTTAACTAGACTAGATAAGTACTGGTAATGGTTGTTTTGATCCGCGTTCTCTGTTTCAAGAAATAGTCAATTTTGTCTGGTAGAATGATCCAGTCTTGAATCAGAGAATCGTCTGAATACTCGCAGCCGAAAAGTTGCGGACTAAATCAACACCATAGAAGTAACGAGAAAATTATTGTTCAACTGTGGTGCTGCATAAATTTTTGCTAGTGAATTTTGGAAATTGCGATTTCTAATGTGCTTGAATCAGAAATCAGTTGGAACTTTGTTTCACTTCACATCCGGTGGAGTAGTGTGCTGTCGATGACATTTATAATTTCGATTGAGATGAGGCGAGAGTGAGATGGTGCGAGTGAGTAGGAGGAAACGAGTGGCGTGGCTGGGCGTGTGACAAAGACAGAACATTACAATGACACATGACAATGAACATGAACATGACAACAGAAACTATTGTAATGCCAATTATTTGGTTTTGTATTTGTAGCCAAATTTTTATGTTTTTGTTATCAACTCATCAAGTTGCACTCAAATTGGAATTACAACACCACATATAGATACAAACAGAATCAGAGAGGCCATGACACCAAAGTAGTTTTTAGCAATTCCAAAATAATAAACTTCGAAAACTTACTTAAAGTAGATTGCTTAATTAATTTTGACACCTAATTAAAGAAAATGAAAAAATAGTTATTCAAAGAGTTTTTTTTTTGGTAACTAGTCAAAAGTAAGAAGAGCAATGATTGAGAGACTTTATAGCAAAGTTTTCGACGTTTAACACATTAAAAATTTAAATCCAAAGTTGATCTAAATGTACAGATATACTAAAATCCAGTACAAATATACAGACATAAGGCAAAAGTTAAGTATCTCCTGAAGTTTTTAGAGTATATTTCTGTGCTTTTCCAGTTGTTATGATACCTGATTTTAAATAAGTATATAATAACGGTTACAACATAACACTTATCTGATATGTTTTAGTAATGTAAATGCCTCAATGACATGAAGATCGTTACTAATGTAATAAATGTACTTGAATTATAAAATAAAGCGTTAAAAAAGTAAAGTCTGAGCAGAATAATAAAATATCCATTGTGCCATTGGGCTTTATACGATGACTTTATTTTTCTGGTCAGGTTTTACTTGATGATGATGAATGAAGTCATGACCTTTGTCCAGCAGTGGACGTCTTTCGGCTGATATGATGAAGTCATGTACTCACAATGACACCAAATATTTTAACGGCCAGGGTTTACTTTGGACTACATGAATGGACTTATGAACCCACAATTACACAAAATGTTTTTCTGGCTAGGTTTTTTTGACTATGAATGAAGTTATGAACCCACAATGACACAAACTATTTTTTTGGCCAGGTATTTTTGTGACCGCGTT
The DNA here is from genome assembly GCA_947284805.1 of Coleophora flavipennella. NCBI lineage: Eukaryota > Metazoa > Arthropoda > Insecta > Lepidoptera > Coleophoridae > Coleophora > Coleophora flavipennella. Next base: position 1,534,169 of record OX369285.1, on the reverse strand, counting down.
TTCATCCGCCCTGCTATCTAGAGGTATTCACCTGTTTTCTGTCGCCTGGAGCGATGCAGCCGGTGGAGCCGACTATACGGGGGCGGGGGCTCCGCGGGGGAGGACCCGCATGACGACGGAGATGAGTCAGAGGAGGCCAGCATGACGTCCAATAGGTTTGCACGGGCCTGGAATGTTGAGTGTTTACATTGGTGAATGTAAGAATTGTGATAACACTAAATGACAATATCGATAGCATCTAATCGTTAACAACCGAGTGCTGAGACTGTAAACTGGCCTACTCTTGTCAAAGGCATTAATGACATTGCATAATATTTATGTATAACTTCTCGTGTCATATGTCATGAAAACATATAATTTGTTACTATTTAATGTCAATGATTTAGTTATTTAGGATTATGTTTTTTTTCACAAATAACATTATGTTATTACTATTTTCCATCCTATTTTGAATAAAATGCACCAATTTCGAATAAAATAAGCTTGTGGAAGCTTAGGCCATACACCATACACGAAGGGCCAAGTCCGGGTTTGAGCAGTTCAGAAGTTCCCACTGTTAGAAATTTTTCAAGCCTCCTTTAAGGCATCTGACATGGCTTAACGACTGCCAGCTAGCGATAGCAACCGGAAAAAAAGGCTTAACATGCCTTGCGAGTACGTAAACGGTCGAGAACACGTCTAAGTAATTAGGATGCTTCGTCATTTAACCTGCATGATCGATGCTATCACGCAATCGATGGTAATATAAGAACAAAAAAAAGTAACATTCCGTGTTAATCTGAAATCGTTTATCTTCTCTCTGTGTCAATATCTGTGTGTTTATTTTCCGCATTGTTGTGGCTGTTTCCTGCATTGTTGTGAAAACGAGTGCGAAGGGGCGGTACGTTTACATACGATTATCGAAAGTAGGTATTAGGCAATATAAACTTTTTAGAGTTTGACAGCATTGGCTAGGCAGTACCTTCAGTATGTTATGTATGTTTAAGTTTATTAGAACTCATGAAATTTTATGACCATGAATTTGTTCATAGATTCTTTTTTTACCTTTGGATCACTAAAGTCGATGTCTTTTTCTACGTGCACCCACCCTGTAGGTGCCCACAGAGCGCTATCTTTATGACTGTGTCCTTTTTCAGCCTGTTCCTTCGTGACCTCAGCTATCACTGTCGTACCTTCGCTTTGGCGGATCATCCTGGAAGAGAAAATATTTTATTTAATATCATAAGTGGAACAAGTATTAAAAGAAAAATAAAAAATTGTATTACCATTTTTGTGTAACTTAAATTGTTCTTACCTATTCAACTCTTCAATAACGTCTTTCGATGTAGCAGCTTCATGAAAGCTTAGTTTATGTTCTTGCTTTACTATAATTGGTTCAGGAACATTGGTGACCTGCATTGTACTAGGCTTACTCCTATCCGCCACCGGAATCTTCGATTTGATCTTACTAGGCGACGATGGAGGCCTTTTCCCTACAAGCATAGGAATCCGGCTCTTATCGCTTCGTCTCCCTTCCTTTTGGGTCGCTTCATTCTTATTACTTACTATCACAGTTTCAGCAGTGGAAGTGCTTGTTGTGTTCGATTCAGTCATTTGAGGGGAGCTCGTTTCAGGGGACGAGGTTTCCTCCTCTTCGAGGACGGGAACTAAAGCTGCAGTGCTCCGTCTACAAGCACTCAAAACTTCGTCGACGAGAGACATTTCTGTCTCATTACTGTTGAAAGGGAAGCTCGAGGATTTTGTCAATAAAGTCTCAATTTCAGGCTGTTCGCTAATACTCTTGTTTATAATTATATTCACAGTTTTTTCTTTAAGCGCTAAATTATGTATTGTTTCTAAGCTTCGACTAGATTCAATATCACATGATCTCTCATCCTTCATTTTAGCTGGCTGATCTTTGAAATCAGATAAGTGATTTATATCGATGCTCTTATTTATTTCATTCTTTCTATGCACTTTTAGTAAGTGATGGTGATCTGTTTCATCGTCTGCATTGTTCTGCGAAAATTCTTCGTAAAAATCTTCACTCTCTGCGTAAGGATCTTCACGTTCTATAAACCTCGGTGTTGATCTTGGCTCTGATACTGAATCACCATATGGAAGTCTTAGTCGGTCATGGTGCATCGCATCGTAAGAATCATTCTCTGAAAAGCTACCAAAAGAATCTGGTCTTTGTCTTTCCTCTGAAACTTCGCTTCGAGGGCCGATGGATTCATCATCAAAGTCTGCTGACGCATACGGAGGAGGCAATTCTCTTACTTCAGACAGAGGTCGTGAAGGAATCGAGTCTGACTCTTCTCTGTCACGACAATACTTTTGTTGCTCTGCAATAAAGTTTAGGACGTTTTGTAAAGCTTGCTCTCTGTCTTGTAGTGCCACCGCTTGTACATCGTGAATTCTCAAATGATTGTTCACGTCTTGTGCTGGTATTCCTCTTGAGGAATTTGATGCTAGGCTTTTGGTGCTTTCATATTTGACGAGGCGATAAAAGTCTCGTGTGAAATCAAGACCTACGTTTGTGCATTCACCGTCTTCACTTATTGCTGTGCTTGACCTTTTCTCGGGCATATCTGAGGCACTTGACCAAGAGCCACCTGGAGAATGCGTTCCGGAACATTCCCATCGTTTCTCAGATGTGTCAGCATCATCCCCTATTCTACATTCATCAATTTCTACAGTCGCAAATCCACAATCATTCCATAAACAGTCACCAATTTCTTCTTCTAATTCTAAACCGTCGTCTTCTCTAATACTGGGTAGAGTTGATAGTGATATCTGCCCAGGTGTAGTTATTTCTGCAAAAGGCGATTGTCTATCTCTTAGATCTTCACATGAAAGTGATAAACTCCAGTCTTCTAGTTCAGCCCTATCGTATTCTAAATCAGCTATATCTCGATGTCGTTGTTGTAGCGCTGATCTCGCATCGTCAAGTTCAAGCCAATGTTGGACGTAGTCTACATCATATTGTGAACCATCACCTCGATCATCTACAGTGCTCCCCCATGAAACCCTTTCTGAACTCGTCGTGGACGCTATGGCGGGCCGCCTCAAAGGTCTTTCAGGCGCCGGCTTTAAATCTAAAACTAACACTCCTGAACTAGGTGTTGGGCTGTCTAAGCAGCTATTTGTACACGTTGTCCCCGCTACAAATTTCAAACAGAGATGTGAATCTGAGAAGCTCCTGACTACATGTTGAAAAGGTAATATCGGTCTTGATGGTGGATAGCTGCCTCTAATACCGGCGAAAGCGATTCCAATAGGAAAGTAAATGTAATCTGCTTCGCTTGTTAGCAGTCTCGCATGCCGTCGCGATTCTCGAGGATTGATAGAAACTATTGTTTGGTTGTCCGTTTCATCGGACGCTTCATTTAGATCCGGTAGGGTTCTGTCGACTGCATGATCACTTTGTCTAGAAGCGTCGGCTTGAACATCACTGGACATTGTAGAATAACCTTCATCTTTGGCTCCGCTTTCTGGAGACTCTGCACCAGCTTCACCCACCTCACCGCTCTCTTCTTCTGCCACTTTCTCTTCACTTACACCTGAAAAATTAATATTTAAATATTCGGACGTCGTCATTACTTTGATTCTTTCATAAGTAACTGTAGTGTGTCTCTTTTGGGACCTTCGACCAAATATAATGAACCGAACCCTATTCATAAATTAATCTCATAAAAAATGAGTCTAATACAACAACACGTAAACAGACTGTGACACCACTATAATCTACCAAGTCTAGTTAAAATTTTGAACAATGGCAGACATAGAGAGACGTACTCGAAATGAAACACGAATAAGATAATAAATTTAACTAATTTTGACCTTCAACCCATTTGGGGAATACTGATCGACTAAGACGAAATGTGCGAATGCGAATGCGCTCATTCTGTAGGCATTAAAACCGCTGCTCGCGTAGGCCAGTCCATAGCTGTTATATTGGTCGAAGCATGGGACCCAGTTAATTTACCAGGATAGAACAGGCTTGCAAATTGCAAGCTACACTAGATATTCGACTTCTGTGCCAAATTTTATACAAATCCTTTCAGCTGTTTCAGCGTGATTGAGTAACAAAGTATTACCAATTCACCATTTTTTCCTCGATACTGTCGTTATATTAAATGTTTAATCCCTTGACATCTCAGTTTTGTTACGTAAGTTTATATACGTAATTATATAGATAATGCAACCCTTATCTTACCCCTTTCAGGGTCAGTACAAGGCTGCGGCATGCTGAGGCTAAGCGTAGCTGGTCGTGTCGGAGGTGCCCACAGAGTTGGATCCACGGCTGATAATGCCCGCGCCAAGTTTGCTGGTGTCACCTCCAAACCCTGGAAAATAGAGCCGTTCATTAAAGTTATCTGTATAAAAAAATTGATGAAATCTATTGCAAGTCCACCCGGCCGTTGTATTCCGGTTAAAAAATTTAAAATGAAATGATGCACAGATTTTACAACAAGCAATGGAAATCATACCCGCTTCCTCTAGAATGTACGAGACTGTCTTGCAGTTCTAACAAACCAATTTCTTAACTTAAAAAATGAAAGGTATTGATGCACATATTGGCACCAAGCATTGAAAATTATCTAACGTTCTCCCTTCTCGAAATATACCCAAACGAGATATTCATGGCTTTCTCTTTCAAAATCTCCAGTTCTAATTGAAGTACGCGGTTCGTTTTGGTCTAAGAACACTTACAAGAACGAGTTTTGAGCTATTGCCCACTTAAATTGTTTGGGTTGGAGGGAAGTTAAGTATGAACATTCAACGAGCACATTCTCGCACATCGCGGAACTTCGACGGCGAGCCGCTTACGGGTCGCCCACCGCACTCCCTGGATGTCCATAATGAAAAAAAGGCTGTGGAACATCACGATTCCTCCTCGTTAGTGTTAAATTGAATATTAGTATACCTTAAGCTCGGTCCAAATCTCTGATAAAATCTGGTGTCTTCGCTTGTCGTCGTGACTAAGGGGGTGAGGTTGGGGCACCGGAGCTGAGGGGGGCGGTGAATCTCGAAATGAGACTAAGGAACCGCAGGACCCGACGTCCGATAGGTATACTGGAAAAGTAATTGAAAAATGTTAATAGTCACTCTACGCATGGTTCTGCGCTTCGAGTTAATTTACATCGTCCAAAAAGCTCAAAGTCATCTTCACAGTTACCTTGCAAATCTCGTGGCGCGTTTGGTGTAGGCGTGTGTGGCGTGGCAGGTGAGGGGCGAGGCAGAGGGCGCAGTTGTCGCACTAATAGCGTGCTTAACGCACGGTTTTGCGCTTCAAGTTCACGAACTCGTGCGCGGGCGCAACCCAACTCCTCGCGGACGCTCTGAAACGTACAAGGAAAGATTTGATTAGACAGTGCTAGAGAGATTGGTGTTATAGTACGAATGAAATATTGAAAACGAAAACGGAAAACAAATATAGCCTAGGGTTAGATCTGTATTTATGAGGCAAATAATACTTAGGTAAAATCTAGCAGTATGGTTATAGTTATTTATGATACAAGGGTGGTAAACATGTAAATGGCCAACAAGTGATGTTTACAGTAGTCACGAGTTTGCTAATAACCTTTTACGTCCGTTTACTATACGAAGTTTTTCAAAATAATTGTAAGAGAACAGGTAAAACAGAAAAGGACAGTAACAGAGAAACAAAATACCTGTCGAAATTTTGGCAAACAAAGTTTTGTGTCTCAATTAAAATATCCAGCGGAGTTATTTCTCTTTATTTTTAACCCCCGACGCAAAATAAGTTTAACGTGTGTATATGTGTGTCTGTCTGTGGCATCGTAGTTCTTAAACAAATGGACACATTTTGATACGTTTTTTTGTTCGAAAGCTGACGTGTTCGAGGTGGTTCTTGGCTGTAATTTATGAAGATCAGCTCTTATCTAGGTGATGGAAGGATGTGGACAAATTATACCAGTCTGATAGATTCGAAATTTGGTGCCCTGTAATTGTAATAATATTGCAAAACCATGGTAACCTTGACCTGATGCTGCAACATCTAATGGAATCTACAGGATACCCATTACTCAACTCCTCACCAACTTACAGCAGTGGCATCGTATTTGGTTCATTGGAATAGTCTTAATAAATAGATAGAAGATGGTAACCTTGACCTGATGCTGCCAACTTATAGCAGAGGTATCTTTTTTTGGGCTCATAGGATCTCAATGAATAGGTTTTAGATAGAACATGGTAACCTTGACCTGACGCTGCAGCAATGCCTGGTATCTGCAGGATACCCAACTCCTTACTAACTTACAGCAAAAGTATCGTGTTTGGGATACGTGAAATTGAAAAAGCATGAATACAAATTAAAAATTAAGAAAACCCCGACAAAAAAAGAACAAAATAATAATAAAATAGGCCCTTTAAATTTTATCTAAGAAGTTATATTTTGATTCAAGAGTCGTTGCGTAGGGGGCCCAAAAATAATGTTTTCCACTTTTTAGAGGTTTTTTGTCAGGAGTTTTTTGATTTTTTCCTATATATTAATACACGTATGCTATTTATCACACATAATATATCTATACATTAATTAAATTCGTATTCACATCAAAATCAATTCAGTTTCACTTAAAATAATATCTCTTTTAAAACTATCCTTTCTGAAAGCCTGAAAGAAGATTCTGTAGTTTTGGTCATTAAAGTAAAATCAATTGTGCGCACTGTGAACTGACATATAAAGTACCACGAAAATATAAGGTACGAAAAAAACCACGAAACTAACTGTGTAACTCAATGGTCGTTGATCGGGCGATAAGTATTTTCTTTAATCACAGTATTTTTAGTTACAAGCAAGTAAATGAAGATAGCTGGAATTCGAGCATTGAGATACATTTTAAATCACCTCTAAAGTGAAGAACCGTTTAATCTTCCCGTATCGAGGCGATGTTTCTCCTGCTACCCTCCGCATTTAAGAAGATAGGCTCTCGTCAGTTGTCTTCCAAATAAACGCGTATATTTTAATTACGCTTCATTAGTTAAATTAAATTCGAGTACGGTAATTGACGGGCCGTAATTACAAGGGGAGATACCAGATAGGATGGCAACACCACAACTCTTAGTGTTGCCAACTTCTTAATACCAGAGATGTACGGAAGACATGGCCAAGTTTGTTTATTAAAAGATTTCGACTAACTTTACAGAATTAATTTCAAAGTTAATTAAGGGCAAATAAACTTAATTAAAACGCTCGGATACATAAAGTGCGTTTCGGTGTACTGATTTTGATACCGAAATAACTTTGTTGATAACATTAGCAGAGGCTTTCAATATTTTTTACTTGAGTTACGTGTTTCGGTTTTTTATTAATGTGTTCATTCCGCAGTTCATTCTAAGCAATATTTCGTAGCTACTAGTTTTTTTTAGCGCTTATGATACCTGATGGTAAGTGACGATAATGCTGAAGATGTAAGCGGGCTTACCAAGATTCCCCAACGCAATGGAGAACTGGTTATCTTATCTTTAAGCCGGAACACATCAATGTTGTTAACACTGTTGTTTGGCGGCAAGACTTAGATAAGATGGCGGTAGCTAGCCAGGCGGGCTTAGAAAATTCCCTACCACCAACCAAACCGAGTCTTACAAGTTGAACCCACCGGGAATCGAACCCGCGACCTCCTGGTGTGAAGCAAATGGGCTAACCATTACGCCATGGAGTCGGTTTTAACTCGTAACATAGCAAAACAACGACGTGTTTTTCCATTGATTGGTCCACACTTAACAGTCCATATCTTGAAATTTAATAAACCGATTTTGATGAATCTTTCACTGTTCCCAAAGTTACACAATTTATGTCCTTAAATTAATTGTCCTTAAATTTACAAAAATTATGTCCTTTAAAAAGACAGTTTTAATTAATTTGTTTTATTTTATTAGCGAGTTTTTGTCCTTACTAATATTATAAATGTGAAAATGTGCTTGTTTGTTTGTTACCTTTTTACGCTTCAACACCTCAACCAATCTTGATGAAATTTGGCATGCAGGTAACTACTTTTTATCCCGTGAAAATAGCACATCCGAAGCAGTTCTCGGGGAAATAAAAAAAAACCTTTTTTTGGTTAATTTATTTAACATCGCAACGGAACAATGGATTGTTGTGATTTTTTGCACGTAGATGGTTGAGGAAGTGGAAAATGACAATTTACTTATTAGTATAACCTGACATAGTTCTCGAGGGATCTGGGGAAAACTCATTTCCACATAAACATAGAATGCTAATCAGAATAGCCCGATATAGCCCGTCGCTCTTGCAATACGAAGTAGAGCTGTGGGGGTGCGCTGCCGAATGGAAGCGCGCCTTCCGTATGCTGAAAAAAGCCGTGCAGGCATCGCGCCGTTGTTTAAAAGCCTGAGCATACTTACACTACCATCCTTCAGCTGGCTACCTATGTATGTTACCATCGTGAAGAGTACCAGACGCCTAAAGATATACATAATCGCAACCACCGCAATATGGACAGACCTGATCCTGCCTGCGCGATGCAGACTCGCAAAGTCAAGTAAGCTGACGCATGTGCTGGGACTGTCAGTTTAGAACAAACTCCCGGTAGAAATTACTCAAGCTCCCTCAATAACAAGCTTTAAGACTAAACTCAGACGCTGACCTATTGAGCACACGTTTTATACATTACAAGACTTTTTAAATTTACACAACGTTTAACTATATTTGCATGAGGAGTAGCCTTAATGGAAATGGCGTTGGCGACTAAAACATCATCCTTTATAGAATTGTTCAGTTTCATGAGGAGAAGCCTTAATGGAAAGGGCGTTGTCGACCAAAACAACATTCTGTATAGAGTTGTTCAGTTTCATGAGGAGAAGCCTTAATAGAAAGGGCGTTGTCGACCAAAACAACATCCTGTATAGATGCTCATTCCTCTATATTGATGTTAAGTAAATTACCTACATAAACACATGCATGTGACCGTTTTCATATTAAAGTTATTAGCGTATCTACAGGGTGTACTTATATCTCGTATGCATGATGAAAGAGCACACCCCATATAAGATTATTGAGTTATGAATAATAATTTTGTTGCGACATGTTACACTGACGTGTAAGGTGATCTATCATGGCTGTAATACGGGTTGATTAACTTTGCTGACAGGAAGACAAAATGGGACAGATGTTATTAAGGATGTAGTTATTTTAATGTTTTTATTTAAAACTAGCTTTTATTTGCGGATTCGCCCGCGTGGACATCGTTTTTATGACTGTCTTAGAGGGTGGGTGGTACCCGAGCCGCAAGCGTGGACATGAATTTTCTCCAGATCCCTCAGGAACTATGTCAGGATAAGCTTATTAGTAAATCATGTCATTTCCCACCCCCTCAACCATCTCTGTGCAAAAAATCACACAATCCATTGTTCCGTTGCGATGTTGAAGAAATTAACCAAAAAAGAGTATTTTTTTAGTTCCCTCAGGAACTGTATCGGGCTATGCTATTTTCGCGGGATAAAAAGTAACCTATGTCCTTCCTCGTGGCACAGGCTACCTGCATGCCAAATTTCATTAAGATTGGTCAATGCGTTGAAGCGTGAAAAGGTAACAAACAAACAAACACATTTTCACATTTATAATATTAGTAAGGATGATACATAATATTTATGGAGTTGTGAATATCCGACGCATTTCTTTAAACTTTTAAGTCACAACGCAACGGATTGAAGATAGTATTGTGATGGAAAAAAAAAGTTGAGATTTTGATGGGGATCAATTTCCTACACTGGCAGAGTCTTAAAAAATAAATAAAAATATGTATGAGGTGTATCTGTGCATTCGTCTGGTACTCTAGAAATGACTGAAATGGCTAAAATTAGTGTAATGATATTTTTTCATCTTCAGCAGTATTTTTCCTTAATTTTTTTTGGTCGTTGTTAGAAATCTCCTTTTTTATTCAAAGCTCAAGATTTTAACACAACTTTATATGTAACTACACCTTCATAAGGCTTACCAAACTAGGAAGTTCATTAATTCAGGAACAAATAGGAAAAAAGGTACTTTCCATACAAATAGATTTTTTTAAAATCTTTTTCAAAAATGGCTAAGGATTTTAATGAAATTTTGTGAGTTACTAGAACTTAATAAGGCCTACTAAGCTGGATAGTTCATTGTTTCAGGTAAAATCATAATAAAGTACCTCCAACACAAAACCAGATTATTTTTAGATTTTTCATCAAGATTGATAGATATACTTCTTTTCTTTGTAACTAGGTAAATGTATTTTATAATGTTCATATCTTTATGCCACACGGTGAAGGCTATGCGAGAAAGTATATTAAGCGTTACTATACAAACTATTGTACGTAGGGTCAATATGGAACATAATAATATAATAGTAAGTTAATATGAGAAATATCCTACTAATATGACAAACGCGAAAGTTTGTCTAAATGGATGTTTGTTACTCTTTCACGCAAAAACTAACTAAACGTTTCTGGGTGAAATTTGGTAGGTAGACAGATTAGGACCTGGATTAACATACAGGCTACTTTTTTCCACGCTCGCGAGCCGCTTGCGGCTTGCGCACTGCGCACCCTCAAAGACAGCCGTAGAAGTTTTACTAGGTAAGCTAGTAAAAAAATATAATGTATTTAATAATATTTGTTTTTTTTGTGTATATTCTACTTCTTATCCCAGTCAAGAAAACACAGAACCATTAAAAAACGTTCATTGTTTTGACACTTATATGTGATGTGATGTAGGTATTAAATATGCTGACAGTGAAAAACTTAGAAAATAAGACATAAAGTAATTTGGTTTGTACCTATTACGCATCATCTTGATTGTGGCAAATTTCATATTTATTTATCTCTTTACAACCTAAAAACATTCGTCCTAAACCCAACAGCAATACCCCACGAAACACCGTCACAATTTCAATTCCACAATACACAAATCCGCGCCCCAGTTAAGATGCATCCCAAAAATTGTTTTCTCATAATCATGGCACCGTCCCGCGGCTTACAGCGCCGCTTTCGCCTGTAAATTCGCACATAAATCTAACCAAATGGGACAACACGGTCTTAGCCGTACCGTAATAATTTTGCGCCCGCATACTGCCCGGCGGTGCTCGTGCCCACTATAATCTGGGGGTAATCTGCCCGATAATACGAGCGTTTGCGTTTGAATCCAATTCGGGGACTGTTTTGGTCTTGGTAGCCAAGTTTTTATCTCTGCATTGTGGGCTAATGAGGTAGATTTGCATGGCAGGTTGGGTATTATTCTAAAATTATGGTTAATTTCTTGTAAGTCAGCCACAGTCTAGTCCTATTTTCTTCCGTGTTAATTATGGTCTTGTTAAAATTTTGATTTTAAACCGACTTACGAAAAGAGGAAGCAATTCGACTGCATGTTTTTTTTCGTATGTTTGTTACGGAATATCTTCTCAGATTGTGAACCTATTTTCGTGATTTATTTTAATTTGATAACCGTATGCCCTCAGGTTGGTTCCTTATAAATTTTATCAAAATTGGTGTAGTTATTTATAAGAAAATTAACGAAAAACAAATCAAATACGTTATTGTACGTCTTTCTGTTATTGATTTTGTTTTGTACTTGTGTTTGTTTATTCTGATGTAAAATAAAGAGTTATTTGAGTTTGAGTAATAATGCAAAATTGTAAAGCAAAGTTGTTGCGACGGAACTCGGGTTTTTTAACGTGTATAGCGTTTCCAATGATCTAATATATAAAAATGAATCGCAAAATGTGTTGGTAAGCGCATAACTCGAGAACGGCTGGACCGATTTCGCTAATTCTTTTTTTGTCGAGTTCGTTATAGTCAGGAAAAGGTTTTTATGTAGGGTAGGGTAGGGTAGTGTAGGGTAGTGTAGTGTAGTGTAGGGTAGGGTAGTGTAGGGTAGGGTAGGGTAGTGTAGGGTAGGGTAGTGTAGTGTAGGGTAGAGTAGTGTAGGGTAAGGTAGTGTAGTGTAGGGTAGGGTAGTGTAGTGTAGTGTAGGGTAGGGTAGGGTAGGGTAGTGTAGGGTAGGGTAGTGTAGGGTAGAGTAGTGTAGGGTAAGGTAGTGTAGTGTAGTGTAGGGTAGAGTAGTGTAGGGTAGGGTAGTGTACTGTAGGGTAGGGTAGTGTAGTGTAGGGTAGGGTAGTGTAGTGTAGTGTAGTGTAGTGTAGGGTAGGGTAGGGCAGTGTAATGTAATGTAAGGCGGTACGTAGTTCGCCGGGACAGCTAGTATTTAATAAAATTTTAAACTAGTTATTACTTCAATGACGTATATGTTCATACACCACTGTCTTAGAAGATTAGCTTGCTACCGTTTGGTCGTTTGCAGATATTTACTTTCTCAACAACATATATTTTGCGTCACATCATTGAGTCGTATTCCTGCTTACAGTGTGGAGGCGGTATACCATCTGCGAAAGCAGGTGGCATACCTTCTTCGACAGCAAGCGACATACCTACTTTCTACGATAGCAGGCGACATTACTTCTGCGACATCAGGCGACATACCTTCTGCGACAGCAGCGCACGAACCACCTGCTGCGCCACATCGTCCAGCCGGCGCTCCTGCTCGCCGCCGAGACCAGCCGAAACGGCGGACAGCTGCGCGCGCAGACGTTCGTTGTCCGCGCTCAGCAACGATAGCTGGGTCTGGTAGTGTGCTGCAGACGCCTGAAAACAAGGATATGTTTGAGGGTTGATTAGTATTGCTTCTCTGCTAGATTGAATGTGGGGGTGGAGAGCGAGAAGGTCACCTGTAAAGTAACGTTTAATTTTAGCAAATGCAAATGATTGACAAAGATTCAGCTATCTTACAGGAAAGACGGAACAGACATAGGATGACGCTAAAGTTGAAAATAAGCTGTTTATTTTCGTCTGTGTTAAACTAATTGGGCCATCACTTTTCAAACTTATCTGTCGCAGTGTTGTGACAGACTCACTCGTCACACGCGTCAAAACCACTCCTTCGTCAAAGCCGCTTTTGTATCACAAAAAAACAGTAAAAAGAGGGCCATCGTTCGCACTCTTAATTAACCGACCGCCCACAGTTCAGAATGAAAAATAAACCAGAATAACTTGAACTGCTTCAACCCCTTGCGCTGATGTATTCAGACGCCAAAGTGAAGCGCCATATTCATATTTGGGGGTCCCGTGAAACTTGATAGGCGATGTAACGACCAAAGTTACAAATACAGTTGGCACTACGAAATCCAAGTTGTATTTGCTTAAAGGGTACCATTTGATGACTGCAAATAGTAAGTTTGTGTTGGAGTTTTCATTAGTCATCAAGAGAGGGACAAAGCGGTGTTTTTATATACGTGTGTTTGAAACAACATCATAGTCAAAGGATTTTACATTCCAAATTCGCCCTCTAAAGGTTGCTGGCGTTTAATTTAAACATCGCTTTCGACTGTCCTCATTGCACTGAAAAATAAAACTCAGGCTTTCATTGTTTCGCGCTCCTGTTGATTGCTAATTTAATGGTCCACCTATATGTACTAGGGGTAAAATATCTGCCCCACCTACAAATAGGTGGACCACAGTAAGGCAGAGTAAGTTTATATTGTAAAAACAGTTATATGAGCTCACCACCGAGGGGCTCGACCCCATTTTGTATTAGGGCGAGCGGGCCTTAGACGACCACGCGGGCCCAGTGCGGGTTGGTTGACTTTACACATAACCTTCGATTTTCTTCACAGGCGCTTGCAGGCTTCCTCACGATGTTTTCCTTCACCGTTAGAGCGTCGAAAACGTACATATAAAATGTAAATCCTAAAACACATTGGCAGGTACGTGGCAGGATTCGAACCACAACCTCCCGGATAGAAGGTAGCGGCTCTAGCCATTACGCTACCGACGATGACGATTTTCTGCAGTAAATAAATTTATATTTTCACTCTGTGCTAGGCTTAGTGAAATAAAACTTTATCTTTAAAAAAAGTAATGACTAGGTACTTTCCTTTTTGAACCCAAACTGCACGTACCATTTTTTTCCGCTCAAAAAGCTTTATATTTATTTACTGCAATAAATATTAGATTAGAAAATTTACCTTGAAAAGTTCAGTGATATTTAAATCAGCAATGTACCGAAAAGTAAATACCGTAAAATGACATACTTAAATAATTCTGTCCCAATAATAGTAGAAAATAGGGAGAAAAAACAAAACATGCAAGGAAGTTAATCGATGACCATAGAGTTTTTATATACCTATATAAAGTAGCGCAGTGCATAAAGTCTTTTTTAAGTTAATGCAAGAAAACATGCGAGGAAGTTCATCGATGACCATAGAGTTTTTGTATACAATATGAAATAGCGCAATGCATAGACTTTTTTCAGTTAATGCGAGAAAACATGCGAGGAAGTTCATCGATGACCATAGAGTTTTTGTATACAATATGAAATAGCGCAATGCATAGACTTTTTTCAGTTAATGCGAGAAAACATGCGAGGAAGTTCATCGATGACCATAGAGTTTTTGTATACAATATGAAGTAGCGCCGATGTAGTAACAAATGGCCGTTGGGGCAGTTAAGTTCTTGAGTGGCGACCACGCACCGGAAAGCGTAGTGTAGGCAGGCCTCCCACTCGGTAGACCGATCACCTGATGAAGGTCGCGGGAAACCGCTGGATGCGGGGAGCGCAGAACCGGTCGTCGTGGAGATCCTTGGGGGAGGCCTATGTCCAGCAGTGGACGTCCTTCGGCTGATATGATGATGATGAAGTAGCGCAATGCATAAAGACTTTTTTCAGTTAATGCGAGAAAACATGCAAGGAAGTTCATCGATGACTATAGAGTTTTAAGAGTTGTATACCTCTAAGAAGTAGCGCAGTGCTTAAAGACTTTATTCAGTTAATGCAAGAAAACATGCTAGGAAGTTCATCGATGACCATAGACTTTTTATATACCTCTTAGAAGTAGCGCAGTGCATAAAGACTTTTTTTAGTTAATGCAAGAAAACATGCAAGGAAGTTCATCGATGACCATAGAGTTTTTTAGAGGTGAGATGTTGTCAAGGGTTTACCAATTGTGAATAAAAAAAAAACCTATACTAGCGGCTTCACTCTCGCAAGCGGCTCGCGAGATATTTTTCCTTTAAGAATAACACAACCTTACCTCGTCAACTGAAAACATTATCGCTTTATATTACCTTGAATTACAGAAAACTCGGTGTATGTAAACCAATACATTTAATGAGAACGAAAAGAGACTGACGGGGCTTCAGCTGTTTCCAGCAGCAGTTAATTTGGGGAATTTAATTTGTAATTTATACAGGGTGTAACCAAATTGGTAGAGATCGGGACTAGTGTCATGCATAAAACTACAGCAAAATAGGGGATCGGACTGCTAGTCATTTGAGTTACTTTTTATGATCTGTCAAAAACGAAATTTTGTTCTAAAAATGTTTGAAATACCCACAAGTGACGTCATAGATTTTTAGCGTCATTGACGAACTTATTTTGTGAATTTGATCAGTTACAAATTGAAGACGTGATGGAAAAACAAAACAAGTAAGGTTTTTTGAAACTTCAAGAGGAGAGCAATTTAGGAAACTATATTTCAGAATTTATTTTTAATGCAGTCCGATCCTCTATTAAACAAGATTAAATAGTACCTAGACAGTCAAAATACGTCAGTGAAATTTAAATCTAAATCAAGTTTATACTTGTTTGTTTGTAAACCCTTTTAATGCATTTAAATTAAATAACAATTATTATAATTCTATAGCAAAGACGAAGTTCTCCCTTTCAGGATTTCTTTCAGTGAACCTTGTAATCATTAATAGACAGAAATGTTTTCAAAAGAAACCACCATAGACTTAGAATCTATTAGCAAAACACAACGTTAGAGTATTTCATATGTGTTTGGGGTAAGTACGCTATATTAATGCGAATAAAATACATGTAAGCAGTGCAGCTAGGGGTTTTATTTGTGTGCGTACCTTTAGTAACCTCATAAATAGGTCACAAACCTCAGCCCCTCTAAAGAGTTAAAATGCAAAAAAGCGCAGCGAAAATTTTGATCATTTTTTTAAGCTTTATATTTGTTTTACCTGTCCCGGTGTCTATAATGAAATATTGCAAGTGACATTTAACCAACTTCCTGGTTTCCGATTGAGCTGCAATTTTGCATGTATATGTATATCGCATGACAATGCAATATTAAAAGCTTGTACCTAAAAGTTTTTAGGTTTTCGAAATTATTTTTGGTAAAGTATTCTATGAAGTCCTGAATGTTTAAACTGAAAAGTATAATTAATTTTGACTATCGGTACATTTTTTATCACGCTTTTATTAGCTTCACCTGTATGTATGTATGTTTGTTTGTTTGTATGTTTATAACCGACTCCTTTGCACACGATTTTGAACCACTTTAAACGGACAGATTTAGTTAAAACTTTGTACATTTATCAAGAATCAGTGACTATACAATAATTTCATAAGTTTTCTCATTATCCTGATCAGGATCCCCAGGATTAACTTCATATCAAACTAAAAATAAATATAGTTTAAAAAACTAAAAAAACGATTTTAAAACACATCAAACTAAAAAGTGAAAAATAATTCTTAATATAAGCGTGGGGCGCTATGTGCCATATTTTTCGTATAACGAGCAACCCACGCTTTTAACAATAATACTACTATTTTTCGTGCATTATTGTTTTCAGCTTATATTAAGAACTGTTTTTCACTTTTTAGTTTGATGTGCTTTAAAAGTGTGTTTTTTATAGTTTTTTCAACTATATTTATAAACATATTTGCCGTATAGAAAGGGTAACTAACTTGGTGTAAGCGGCTTCATCAAACTGCTTTTTTAATTGTTAAAAAAATGTTCTCTCCATACAATAGTGATCAATTAGCTAATAAAGCGAAGGCTCTATTTTTTCAAGAATTGACAATAGGGGCTCTTGTTCAGATGTTCAATCCGTTGACGGGTCATACACCAATTTTGTAACACCATGTACATTTGGATTCTTGCGACCGCAGATGTTCAGGGCCCAGGATGAAGGCAGGTAATTAAGCTGCCCGAAGGTTTCACCTACTTCCGAATTAGGAATGTAATCTTTGAAGCGAGGCCTTGGCTTTGATGTATTATTGAGTTTTGAGTTGATTGATTTCCCAATTTCCGTTTCTATTTGCGAAATAAATTAGAAAATTTTGTTGAACAGTTAATTTTGTTGTTACTTATGGAGCGACAGGAGGAAATATGGAAGTTGTCATTCATATTCAATGGAAAATACTTTTGAAGTTTACTCCTCTCGTAATTTTTGATCCGCTGTGTTTTATGACTATTTATTTGAATGAAACCTGTTTGAAATACACACAGAAGAGTGAAGAAGTTAATGTCTATTTATATGTTGACACATGGGAATTCGTTAACGAGATTGAAAGGAAAGTTACATACATTTATATGAGTTATGAGATAAAGTTAAAAACGAACTAAATTTATCTCTTTATAATATTAGTATAGATTGTCATCGTTATTTCGAATTTTGCAACTTTACTATCAATCTCGTGTGTGTGTGTGTGTGTGTGTGTGTGTGTGTGTGTGTTAACAGGTTTCATTCAATTAAATATGCATAAAACACAGAGGTAATCTTAGAAACTACTCATCCGATTAAAAAAAACACCAATATTTAGAACTAGCTCTTTCCCGCGGCTTCACCCGCGTGGACAACGTTTTTTTTGACTTTTCGAGGGTGCGCAGAGAGTGGAAAAAATGAGCCTATTTGTTAATCCAGGTCCTGATCTGTCTACCTACCAAATTTTAGCCAGATCCGTTCAGTAGTTTTTGCGTGAAAGAGTAACATACATACATCCATACATTCTTACAAACCTTCGCGTTTATAATATTAGTAGGATGGAATTTCAGGATGGACATAGGCTAAAAAAACCCCGCTCACTCTTGATATACACGGGCGCGAAGCCACGGGCAACAGATAGTTTAACATAGCATAGATAGGTACAAGGAAATTGTCATCAGTCTATATTCGTTGTACAGTTGGCTACACCTCAATGTAGCACTTTGACCCTGTGCTGGACTCGCTTTGTATGAAGTTTTTTAAATAGCGTAGTTCAGCTTATCTCGTAGTTTTGCCACAGAGGACGAACTATATCCAAAGCGCGAAGAGGATCCTCTGTAGGTCTGTCTGCTTTGTGGTTTTACTCTCTGTTGGATAGGTTCGCCTCTTCTGCAGCCTAAAATAAAATATGAAAACCGCCACCAAAAGGAAAGCCTGTAGCTTCAATTGCAATTACTTGCAACGTTAACCGCTCACCCTATTATATTAAATTAACTCAATTTACGGTATCGGTGGCCGCAGTGTTCCGCATCAGCGCTACAATGGCCACCATTACATCTGTGGCTATTACCGCTAAGGTTTACAGGTCTGTAACGAAATCACCAAGTTTTCGTATAAATCACAACCCCTTTGAATTGCTTTCACCATTTATCAAACGTCATACTTATTTTAGTTTGCTATATTTTTTGGTTGATTAGACTGTATTAACATAGGTACAGCCAAGTTCAAAAGTTCATTACTACCTAGAATTGTGATATTCGTTACCTACATCGTAATGTAATTATAGTTTACAAAAAAACAATGATGTCCAGTATTAAGAAGGGTTATTTGGAAATATTATTAAAAAAAACAATGTGTGTGCAACGTTACTATTACGATCGTTACCTTTATGGCAGGTAGTAATAGACTTTTGTATCTGACTGTATTCCACATTTTACCTACTATGAGTTGGTTGAAGTCATAACCTGCCCTTTCTATTTTGAATGCACGTGTTCAGTTTCGTTTGCTAATGATTGAAAATATCGCCGTAATTCAGGGTAGGCTCGAGCCCCTTGATGGGGACGTATATGAGCTGATATTATGGTAGTTTTATTTCTTTTATGTGGAATTAGTGTAGATATATACCATGTGATATAATGTTTCACCAAGAACCTACAATCAACTATCTGATATTATGACATAAAAGTTTTATGATAAAACATGTCCTTTATGAAGCTCAAAAGTGTAAATAAAATGAATTCATTTTATTTTATTGTCAAGTCATTATCAAACAAACATATTTTTACATTTATAATATAAAACGAAATAATCAAAACTGGATGTTAAAAACATAATTTGTGTGAAAAATATAAAATAAACATAAAAAACTAGGTATACCAGGTCCATTAGTACATACATTAGTAAAATTTGACGCCTTTATTACAAACTAACAAAAAAAAAGAGTTATTTTATGAAATAGCTGTTGAAATCTCTAATTACTACAAAATGAGCTATCAACAAAATTAATCGTAGGTAGGTAGTTTTCAACAAAAGTCGCAGTTTCAGAAGATTGATGGTTTTTCACCAGTGTACCTACCGAACCTTGACTGGAATTCGGAAAACTATTGTTTCGTATCGTGGGGGCTTTTTGGGCTTTCGTCGAGTGATTACATTTACGGCAATAACTGGAATTAAACCGCGGTGGGTTGTTGTGCCATTAATCATGGCCGGCAGTGTACATCATTAGCTTTGTTCAGCGGTGTGCACGGGGTCGAAAGCGGAATGTAATGGTTAGT
Source organism: Coleophora flavipennella (assembly GCA_947284805.1). NCBI lineage: Eukaryota > Metazoa > Arthropoda > Insecta > Lepidoptera > Coleophoridae > Coleophora > Coleophora flavipennella. The sequence continues at coordinate 1,514,628 of OX369285.1, read as the reverse complement.
TTAGGCATTTGTTGATCTCTGCTGAAACTGGAGGTTGGGATTTGCGATAGTAACAACTCATTGGGAAACATTTGCTTTATCAATCAGCGACACAGCGCGAAAACCTGCGAGCTAATTTGTAATTAAAATTTTAACTGCCTCCGTGGCGTAATGTTTAAGTCCATCAGGAGGTCGCAGGTCGATTCCCGACAGGGTCTAACTTTTGTATGACTCTGTTTGGTAGGTGGAACCATTTTCTAAGCCCGCCTGGCTAGCTAGCGTCAATGTTAACAGCATTGATGTGTTCCGGCTTGAAGATTAGATAGCCAGTGCCCCATTGCGTTGGGGAATATTGGTAAGCCCGCTTCCATCTTCGGTATCATCGTCACTTACCGTGTCATGATGTCAAGGGTTTACCAAATATTGTGTACAAAAAAAATTTCGTTTTAGCTGAAGCTTGGTGGATAGGAAATAATAATAGGTCTTTAGACAATCTTTGAAAATTTAAATACTTTTATTAATATTAAAGTAATATTTTGATTGTGGAGCATCGGTAGCGTAGCGGTTAGGACCACTACCTCCTGTCCGGGAGGTCGTGGTTCGAATCCTGCATCGTACAAATGTGTTTTCGAATTTCTATTTCCTATGTACGTTTATCCGACGCTCTTACGGTGAAGGAACACATCGTAAGGAAACCCGCACACGCTTGCGGATAAACTCGCTGGTTGTGTGTGAAGTCGACCAACCCGCACTGGGCCCGCGTGGTCGAATATGGCCCAATCGCCCTAATTCAGTGTAGGCGCGAGCCTCTCGGTGGGGACCTATAGGAGCTGATATGATGATATGGATTGTCCGTATATTCTCTGCTCACGACGGACTCGCTACTTGCTACGCATAGTTACGTTCGAAAATGACCTAAAATCTAGTATACGAGCGTTGATGTTTTTGTTTAGGGGAATATGGGAAGTTCTCTCCCTATATATCTTATTTCTTTATCTGTATTGTTTATCCGCCGAAACCGATATTACCATATTAGCCGATCAATTATGCAGTGCAGCCTGCGCGGAGCCGGGTAATGGATAGAAGCGGCATCCAATTTGGGCGGATTATCTTATCCGGCGGTAGTTTGCGCAGACGGGATCGAGTGTAGCAATAATAAGCGTCTTGTGTGTGTCTCCATTGGATACAATGTTATGCTGAATATTGAACTTGTCATATGGGCCATCTTGTTACTATGTTTCTTTCTGGACTAGCTCCTATTAGGTACCTCGGTAGGCAAAAAGCTACGCATAGTAGTTGAAGTTGCTCTAATTGAGTTTTTTAATAGACATTTGCAAATTTGAAACGCTCAACCTGTTTAGTTGAATAATAACGCCTTTTTGAGTATTAAGGATAGAACATTAAGTTTTTAAGGTTATAACAGGTGATTAAAGACCTTGGAGTGATTCACGACAGTAAAATCCTATTTGACAAACATGTGGACCACATTGTCAAAAAAACATCTAAGGCCCTAGGATTTATTATGAGAACGTCAGCTGTATTTCGTAATTTAAAATCAGTCAAAATTCTCTACTGCTCGTTCGTTCGAAGTCATCTCGAGTATGCCTCACAAGTTTGGAACCCCCAAAACGAGACTTATAAGTCTCGTATTGAGGGTATTCAAAAAAGATTCCTACGTTATCTTGACTACAAAGCTCACCAAAGATCTGCTCATTACGAGCACCGATGCAAACGGTATCACTTCCTACCACTCTCACTGCGCCGTCAAGCTAGTGATATTTGTTATTTAATGAACATAGCCAATGGTTCCGTGGACAGCCCTGACCTACTCTCAAATATTGGAATGCAATTCAATGTCCCGCGCTTGAGACAGCGAATAAGGTTAGCTGTGCCCCAAGCTAACTCTAACTATAGACGTAACTCATTTTTCCCACGAGTTACCACTGAGGTCAATAAAGCTAATTATAATCTTGATCTTTTCTGCTCCAGCACCGCATCCGTTAGGAAAAGCTTTGCGAACATCTTCTTTTCTAACTAGTTTATTTTAAGCTCCAAATGGTTATTAATTAATGTTGATATTTCTTGTTGATATTCATAGTTACATACTAAATACCTTAGTAATTTGGATCTTTATTTATAGATATTAAGTCGTTTTCTATTTTTCTATTTTTGTTGCATATAGGTGGAAACTTGTTATTAGCATCGCCATGCATATTTAGTTACAAATTGTAAAATTTTGCTGTAAGACGCCCAAATAAAATAAAATAATAAATAAATAAACAAAAAGTAAAATGAAGCATTTATTGAGTTCAAATTTTCGATGAATAAACTGTATTTAAGACATTTTAGTTAAAAATTTAAGTGTTACACTTATTGTAGTATATATGTATTATTGTCCTTAATTTTTTGTTCTACATTATAATCAGTAAATAAAGTATTTATTTATTTAAATGAGTCTTTGGTTTCCATAGCATAGAGAATCTTAGTTTGGGGCCAGATGGGGAAGTTCCTGAATATTTATTTATGTATAATATTTTTTTCCAACGTCTTTTGTCACCTCTGCATCTCATCATATCAGTTCAAATACGACCCCACCGAGGGGCTCGAGCCTACCCTGAATTAAGGCGATTAGACCTTAGTCGACCACACGGGCCCAGTGCGGGTTGGATAAACAACCTTAGAGTTTCTTCGTAGGCGTTTGCAGGTTTCCTCACGATGCTTTCCTTCACCGTAAGAGCGTCGGATAAACGTGCATATTAAATCTAAATTCGAAAACACATTAGTAAGTGGCAGGGTTCGGACCACGACCTTCCAGGCAGGAGGTAGCAGCCCTAGCCGTTGCGCCACCGACGCTTCTGCATCTATCAAATCAGAATCCGGAAAAATAGGCCTTTCTCATATACCTCCACTCCTTAACACGAACTTAACTATACAGGTGTTACAAAATTAGTGTAGGACTCGTTAACTGGCACTAATATTCATCATACTGAACTAATTTTGCCAAGAATCCTAAAGTCAATTCGTAAAAAAAAATTGAACCCTTCATACAAATCGATCGAGCTGATTGACCAATTTTGTACAGTTTCGTATGGAGCGTTGAATTTTTTTGTGAATTGACTATGGGTTTCTTTGGGAAAGTTGTTCATTATTATGAGTAGAAGCCAGGTCCTACACCAACTTTGTTACACCATGTACAGACTAAAACTAAAACTTCGACTACACATTGTTCAAATGGATTTTAAGCTTTTGTTTTTAAAAAGACATAGCTTCTAACTCTACGCCAGAACCAAAGTATATATATATTAGTACTAACATACAAAAGCGTCGGTGGCTCAACCGGTAACGACTCGGTCCATCTAACCAGAGGTACCGGGTTCAAATCTGGACGGCCAATGTACCAATGAGTTTTTCAAAAACTTACGTACATACTTACCGATTGCTTTAACGGTGAAGGAAAACATCGTGAGGAAACCTACACACGCCTGCGAAGAAACTCGCAGGCTGTGTGTGAAGTCGACCAACCCGCACTGGGCCCGCGTGGTCGACTAAGGCCTAATCGCCCTGATTCAGGGTAGGCTCGAGCCCCTCGGTGGGGACGTATATGAGCTGTAATGATGACTAACATACAGTATGGACAATCCCTGCCGCTCTCTAGATTCCGACCTCACCCCCTCGTCACCCAGATTGATACAGATTAGTTATATTCTGGTTCTCCAACGTATAGGATTTCGTCGAGATTTTGCCATTTGTTTTGCCATTTCACGACTTTAGTATGCAGTGTCCGTGATGCAGTATGGACACACCCTGCAGTTCTCTAGATTCTGACGTCATCCCCTCGACACCCAGATTGATACAGATTGGTGCTCGAACGTATAGGCTTTCGCCGAGATTTTGTTTGCTCCGTCATTTGTTTTTAGAAATGTCATTTCACGACTTTAGTATGCAGTGTCCGTGATGCAGTATGGACACTCCCTGCCGCTCTCTAGATTCCGACGTCACCCCCTCGAAACCTATATTGATACAGTTTGGTTATAGTTTGGTTCTCAAACGTATAGGATTTCGCCGAGATTTTTTTTGCTCCGTCATTTGTTTTTAGGAATGTCATTTCACGTCTTTAGTATGCAGTGTCCGGGGTGTGCCAGACTTCATGTGCGTAAAAAAAAATGTTTACATAAGTTTCGTTTATTTAGTAAACTGTTATGTTGGACCACTTTTGTGTTTGAGTATTTAAAAAAGATATTATATTAGATACTATGTATTTAAACGTATTTGAGTATATATGTTAAATACACAGAAATATGTGGAATTACGGTGTCATTAGTACTAAAGAAAAATGCAGGGTTTGAGACATTTTATGAAAGTCAACAATTATAGTGTTACAAGTATTATCAAAATAAACTAGTTAATATTATTATATAGTTATTTTGTGTTCTTCATAATCATTAGTAAAAAAAGTATTTATTTATTAATTAATATAAGTCTTTGGTTCCCATAAGTACAGGGAATCGTACTTTGGGGCCTCGTGTTGTTTGTCCCTGAATATTTATTTATGTATAATATTATTTTTTCAACGTCTATTGTCTCCTCTGCATTTTTGTACGATCTGTAAAGACCGCGTCGTATTTTAACTCGTACCGTCTTGGCGAATGGGACCGCAGTAATTGGTTTCGTTAGTGCATAACTGGCAACCGGAGCCAAGAGTGATGTGGCATTGTTAGTTGCTACTGTTCGCTGGCTGCTGCTCAGGCCCTCAGCTGGTCTTTGCGCGATCTAGTGGTTAGTAAATTAACGGAAAATTTTGCTGATCATCATAACGCTTCTGTTTTGACCTCAATAAAGTTCAAAACTAAAAAAATAAAGCACTTTGACAGAGACATATTAGGTTTAGCGATTGGTGGGGTAAAAATACAATACAATACAAATAATACAATATTCTTTATTGCATTACAACATAAAAAGAAGAAAACAACATAGAAGAAATATTATACGATGAGCGGCCTTATTGCTATGTAGTAGTTTCTTCCAGGCAACCTTCGAGTAGGAAAACAGCGATAAAATGAGATAAGAGGCGGTGCAATAATGAAAAACAGGAAAATTTGCAAATAAGCAGTAACATAAAATAATTAAATCGTATAATAAAACCATACAAAATAAACCGGCCAAGTGCGAGTGAAACTTGCGCACTAAGGGTTCCGTACAAAAAACTAATTGTCATCTACAGCGCCATCTATAGATATAGGTAAAAGGGAACTAATTGCTGTTGTCGTATTACTACGTAAACTTAGAAGATACTGCTATAGATCCCACCAGGTGTCGCTAGTTTCTAAACAATCGGATTTTGAAAATTTCATTTTTCCTGCAAGAATGGAAGGACTTTAATTTTTCTCATAGATTTTCCTATAATCTATGCATTTAACCAATTTTAGGCTAAATAGTTTCGGAGAAAGGGGAAAAGGTCAATTTAAAAATTATAAAAAAAAGTATATGAGAGATTCTCACAACAAGCCTTTCATTTGATATGTCACACTATATGGTTTGCATAACTTATTTTTATATTTTATAATTTACCGCCCAACAGTGGGCCCCATGTTTAAAAGATAATTTGTTTACGTTACATGTCCGTCTTTGGGTCACCGACTTACATAATAATATGTGTATCAAAATTCAACTCAATAGGTCCAGTAGTTTCTGAGAAATCGACTGTGACAGACGGACTACAGACACACGAGCGATCCTAAGGGTTTCGTTTTTTCCTTTTGTAGGTATGGAACCCTAAAAATAGTAAATATATACGCAAACAAACAAAAACATATAAGCAAACACATATATATCTATCTATGGTAAAGAAAGGAAAATGAGATTTTAAGGAAGTCGGAAAAACAAAGGATATAAAAGCGATGTAAACTAGATGGAATTATCTAAGTAGAGTTATAACCGCTCGACGTAGTAATCCAAGCTGGCTATATAGGTTTTAATAGTCTATCTGGGGCTGTATCTAAGGTGCTGAAGCATTGATGTGTATGTCATAATACGTAAGTAGATAAGTCGACGTGTAGACTTAACTGTTTTCTGTTACTTGGACTCTTTAGGTTATTGAATAAGGCTTAAAAAACAATCGACTCTGACTAAATACGAACCTACTTCAATTCCTACCATACTCTTGACAACAATACCTCCTTAAGCCTAAACAATGAGCTGAAGGTTTACAAACACCATAACCGAATATGTGGTAACACAATTAGTGTTCGTGTAAATTTGACATGCGCAGGGCAGTAGGGCCGGCAGGCAGGGAGTGTAGGGTAGATATAAACGATGCACCCTGGCGTGCCCCTAGTCTGTTGCCTGGCTAGGGATGGGACGGGTTGGGTGCATCGAGTCAAGTTAAACACTGTGCAAAATACAAATGCACAACATGAGTAAAATTCATAGTATAGCATCTTTATTTTGTAGATATAAAGAAAAATTACTCTCTCACTGACTGATTCATCAACGCCAAGCCCAATCCTTGGTTTGACCTAAAAAGATGAAATTTTGTACGAGGTGTCCTTTTTGATGTTAACAAGAATAAGGCCGAATTTTGCGAAATCCCCACGGGATGAGAATAAAGCGCTGACGAAATCGCGGGCAATCACTTGTTTTTGAGATGACATGAAAGAAGTTCTTCAGAAGTGTGTACCACATGCCAAGGAACAAAATACCGTAGGAACTATTGCATAAATGATAGGTTCGCGTGTAATGACGCGGTTCCAAAACGCTTTGAAGAACAAGAAACCCTTAAAATCATAATGACACTAATCCGCAAAACCTCCACAATCGATAATCGATCCTGACCATCCCAGCCCTACCGGCGGCCCTCCGGTAACTGCGCCCTTGCACTTCGGAAGGGTGAATCTGAATTATTGTTTAGAGGGGTAGGGGGGTAGGGCTTTTAAACCGGGAAACCCCAGCTATTGTGCATACCCGATTTCCCGCTTTCCGCCATTTTAATGTCCTTACAACGGTTCGTTTGTTGATGTGTGGGTATTAGCTGATGGTCCGATTAAGGAGTTGACGCGATTAGAAAGTTATATTGAATGGTTTGATGTATTTCTTTTTATTCACAATTAGTAAGCCCTTGGCATCATCTCACCTGATGGTAAGTGACGATGAAACCGAAGATAGAAGATTAATAGTATAAGATTTTTATTTCTGACTTGTGGTTATAAAAAGCTAATTATAAGTGACTGAAACGTCTGATACAGAATTTTCCAAGAAAGTGGGTCTTCAAAGTTTCAAGTCTTTTTGATTAATGATAGATGGTGAGGTAAAAGAAGACTAGTCCTCAAAGAAGACTAGTCTTTCAACTAAGAAAACGGTCAGTAAGTTTATTTTCTTTTCAGGTCATTTATATGGGATTTTTGAGGACCTTATGAGCTTTGTTTGACATGGTTATACTAAAATAAATTGAATGCATATTCTGATACATGAATCAAAACACATGTGATTGTTTACTTTACTTTTTTGGCCGCTTTTCAATTGTCAAATATTAATTTAAAACTTTAGATTCCTGGCACACGTTTGGCAAAGTTATAACCTCTCCAAGAAACTCACAGACTATTTGCAAAAAAAGTTTTTAAACTTCCAATACAAAATTCCTTAATCAGCCAATCACTTTGTATGGGAAATCATACGTTTTAATGGACTATTACAAGCGGAATTTGAATTTCCTAAGTAAGTAGGTAACTACTTAAAAGTACAAGGTTCTCTTGATTGTTCTTAGGGAAAGTTGTTCAGTTTTATGAGTAGAAGCCACAGTTAAAAGTTTGACGATCAATGTTGAACTGTAACTATACTAAATCCTCCGTCAGTGTATAAACGTCTACTGTTAAACATACCCCAACAGCGTTACTTACATCCCCTTGACCTGAACCACCTGCATCCAGCGGATAAATGAATTATGAAGATAAATTTAAACCGTCAGTCTATAACTTGGACCAATCCGTCAAAAATTTTTCACCATGCCCGTCGCGTCCGGACTCCGGATGTCAGTGCGTCTGTGTGCGTGTCTGTCAAGGATCGTATACCTTTTATTACAGTTCCTGGTATTATTGTCAGGTGTAGTGGGTATTAAACCACCCTAAGCAGGGGCTCGATGGTTCTTCGTGGAAATGGTAAGGTTAAGGCAGCAGCTGATTGCCTGCTTTTGAGCGGTATAGAAGGAATGTAGGAATTATTTCTATGCACTTTAACACTTCAGAAATGCTGTTAGTAACCCTATTGCCAAGTGTGTATTGCAGTTTTTCACTCAAAAGCGGATAAATAGTATTAAGGCTTTAAACCGACTACGTGTACATTCAGTTGAAGAGGCGAAAGCGTTAAATAATAAACAATACACGAGGACAAATCACACACGGTAATCTGGACCTAAACCAAAGTATATATATTAGTACTAACGTACAGTATGGACACTCCCTGCCGCTCTCTAGATTGCGACCTCACCCCCTCGTCACCCAGGTTGATACAGATTGGTTACAGTTTAGTTGTCGAACGTATAAGATTTCGCCGCCATTTTGTTCGTTCCGTCGTTCTTTTTTTGAAATGTCATTTCTGGCTCGTTCTATGAAGTGTCCAATGTATGCCCAAACTAAGATACATGTACCTTGGAGAACCACAGACAATACATGCTTAACACCCAGACACACAGCAAACAAACCTGTTCGGCACCAGAATATTTGCCCTGAGTGGGCATCGAAGCCACGACCCACGGTTCACTGGACTAATGGGTCAGACATTGAAACTATAAATATAAAAAGTAATGTCATAAGAGTATTATTATAAATGATAGGATGAAGCCTTGCAGTACTGGTTAACATAAAGTTTTCTAAAGTGTGCCATAATTCCATAAACATAAAGATTTTATAAAATCTTCTTCTTCTTGTTCATCACGTCAAGCCAAGTTAGGTACACATAGATAGAGGCAGAGTTGAAACTTCTCCTGTACTATGCTATCCACACCGCCACTGACCGAGAAATATGGTATAGTACCTAACTCAGACCCTATCGACGCCTTCCTGACTAAATTTAAATTGACTTTATACTCTGACTTTTATAAAATTTATAAACCAACCCGCACTGGGCCCGCGTGGCCGACTGAGGCCCGATTGCCTTAACTTAGGGTAGGCTCAAGCCCTCGGTGGGGACGTATATACTAGTGATATGATGATGATACTCTCAAAGCAATAAATAAAAATAAAAAATCATAAAAAAATATTTCCGTTTTTCATCTTGATTTCAAACATATCCTTCATTACAAACTCTGGTGCGGAATACGAAAGTTTGTACGCTTTAACGCAAGTTTGTGCGTAGATACGCACACGTATGTATGTAGGTACCTACTCACAGTTGTCTAACTATACACTTGACTAGCACATTAAACTATCTGCAAGACGCCAGTGCGTCGTTTAGCAGTTATTACCAGAGGGTAAGGGCACACACACACACCCTTACGCCCTCTAGGGTTAAGGTTCTTGGGTAGGCACAAAGACATTCTGGAAGGAATTACGCAGATGAGGACTGCAGCTTAATTATACTGAAATTGGTGGTGCTTCCGTTTCTTTTGCGTTGAAAAGTGAGATTTCACAACTAATAACATGAATGTGAAATGTGTATGTTTGTTTCCTCTTCATGCTTCAACAACTAAAACAATCTCGATGAAATTTGGAATATAGGTAGCCTGTGTCATGGAAAAAGATATAGGCTACTTTTTATCCCGTGAAAATAGCATAGTCCGATTCAAATCCTAAGGGAACCGAAAAAAAATCTTTATTTTTGGTTGATTTCTTTTAAATCACAGCGGAGCAACGGATTGTTGGTATTTTTTGCACAGAGATGGTTGAGGAGGTGAGAAATAATAGAGAGGGGATATCTGGCGAGAACTTATATTATTATCTAGCCTCGCGCACATCGGCGTCGCATCGAAGCAACGGAGTGACGTGATTTTTTGTTGAGGGGATGGGAAGTGACATAGACTGTTAATCAGAATAGCCTAATATATCCGATGAATCTGGAGTAAACTCATTTGCGGCTCGCGCACTACTCACCCTTAGATAAAGTCACAAAAACGATGCCCAAGCGACGCCACGGGCAAAAGCTAGTAGTAGATTCCAAATTTTCAGAAATGGGAACTGAATTACAAGGGAAAAAAATACTATTGTTTAAGTTTGAACAGTTCTATTTGTGCCCTATCACTTGCAATCGTATCGTAGTAATAAGATGTCTCTTAATGTTTTCAAGGTGAAATCATCACATCAGCTAATATATACGTCCCCACCGAGGGGCTCGAGCCTAACCTGAATTTTAAAAAAATCGATCGGCGATCGGGCCTTAGTCGACCACGCGGGCCCAGTGCGGGTTGGTCAACTTCACACATAACCTTCGAGTTTCTTCGCGGGTGTGTGCAGGTTTCCTCACGATGTTTTCTTTCACCGTAAGAGCGTCGGATAAACGTACATATGAGATCGAAATTCGAAAACATATTGGTACGTGGCAGGACTCGAACCACGACTTTCCGGATAGGAGGTAGCGGCCCTTGCCGTTGCGCCACCGACGCTCTCTCTCAAGGTGAAATAACACTTTCAAAACTGATTCCTGGAGAGAGCAGTGTCATTGCAAAAACATGTACAGTTTACGCATCTTAGACAGAACACGAAAATGTTATCCGTTGTTTTTATAAGAATGCAGTGAGATATTGTGACACACTTGTGTACGAATAATGCAAGTACGAATAATAATAATTATTACGCAAGTATGCAGTGAAAATAAAGTCAGTGTTATTTAACCTCCAATTCCAATAATTTAAACTTATGCCATCCTCAAAATTTAGGGAAACTATTGAAATTGTTCTCTAATTCCTAATGACCATTGCCCCCAGTTGTCGAAACAGTTCGACACAACGGTCACGCTTCCCGTCCGCCGCGTCATTTGCGCCATTTAAGAGCACTTATCGCGTCGAGGGGACACCTATCATTTTTGGATTATAACTGGCCCTACAGATATGGGAATTAATTTTCGAAAGCACCGCGTTTACACCAATATATCTGTACCCCTGTCACTATCAAATTTCTCTTGTAGAGGACTGTGATTCAATTAATTTGTGGGGGTTTAGGAGGTCTATGGGAAATGGTTGGTCGTAACTGGACGTTCTTTGAGGGATTACGCCAGTGTGTTTGAAGGGGCCGATGTTTTTGCGTAATTAGTGACGCTGGGGCAAGGCTCTCTTTAAGTGGGGCTTAGTGGGAATGCTCTCTCCTGCATTCTGTAAAGATTTTGACAAGAGAAAAGAATGGAAAATTTATTTTGGCCTTGTTTCTCTTATAGAGCAGTGTTTTTTAATCTTTTTGAGTACGCGACCCCTTTACAAGTTGACCCCCTTTTAAGTGGCCATAAACGAACAAAATTTTTGTGATTTGAAAATCTGCGTTTATTTCTTTTTTGAGACTTTCATCAAAATATTATTATTATTATTATTATGTAGTAATTTGCACCATTTTGTTTTTAAAACTATTTATTAACCACATCCTGAGGCAGATTGTTTCAGATGTTTATCACTCTGTTATTTAGTCCTATATTCAGGTTGTACACGTCCCATTTTTTATTGTAGTCTACTAGAAACACTATTTTTCTCTTTTGTCCGCGACCCCCCGAGTAAGGCTTCGCGACTAAGGGTCTTAAGGGTCGCGACCTGCATGAAAAACACTATAGAGTATTATAAAGTAGTAGTACAAGAACAAAGTACTTAGTTCCACAATGACTTATTTAAGTCTGCGCGCCTCAGAATACATTTTAAAATATATTTTTGATTGAAGTCGGTGGAAAGATCATAAGTATTTTTATCAGCCATTAAAATGGGGTGTAAAGCAACACTTTTGGACACTAATAGAGTCTTCATTAAAGTTAATGGACGTTTTTAAATCTCACATAACATAATTTAAAGTTTTTTATTGTCGGTTGTGAAATTGTAGTTAAGCATAAATATAATAGCAGAAATACCTGCACAGATATCAAAACATTATCATAGAATTCTCTCGTCTTCCAACAATAATATTCAGCCATCTTAACTCGAATCGCTGACAGGTAAAATGTTAAAAAAATATTATAATAGAGGCCGGGCACAATAGCGGAGCCGGTATCGCGGAATTTCATTCAAGATGTGACAGGAAATGGAAAAATCAAAAATCCTGTCCTCTTTGCCCGGGGAAGTATCAACTAAGTACAATGACCAAGTCAGGTAAGGTGGGGTAAAAAGTATACCCACTGAATATTCTATCACAGATTTTTTTCCCGTTGTGGGCTGTTTTCAGCCATTACTATGATAATATTTTAAAGGTATTGCATTTTTTCCTGAATCAGGTAAGGAAAGAATGAAGCACTTATTTTTTATTTACTTTGTCACCTGACCACGATAATATTTAATGTGGTAGACACACAAGTCCCCACGTAAAATTATTTGATGTTTCAGCCATAAAAGTTTTACAGGTTTTTGCCACTTTAAGGACTATTATCGAATGGTACGTATGATAATTATTTTAAAATTATTTAAAAAAAAACGGACAGAGACTTTTGTACAATTAAAAATTTTGAATATTTGGACATGAGTCGTCCAGTTTTAGTAGACCTCTAGGCTCCCAAAAAAAACTTGATTTCAAATGCCAAGTTAGACTGGTGAAGGCAGTTTTCCAAGTGGGGTCCGCAGTGAATTTTTAATTTGGCAGCTTTAGAATATTTGGGGAGCAATTTGCAACTTAATATTGTATGACGTGGACGGTTTGGGCTTAAACTTTTTTATGAACGCATTCAATAGACCTCCAGGAATTATGGGAAGTTGGAAGGTTTCAGTGAGTCGTAAAAAAGAAATTGTTGCGTCTTTTTTGTGGATGTTTACTTAAGTATTTAATATTTTTATAGTCCGGTAATAATTCTATACCAAACTTTGATGTGTTTATAATGTGTATTATATGTGTGTATACGATACTTGTGTATGAATATAGCGTGGAATAGGTGGATGCGCTGCAAATATGTCAAAACTATAGTGGGTCTCCATTAACGATTTAACGATAACCATAAATTTGATAACGATAAATTTTAACGATAACAGAAAAAGATGTGTTTTTGTGAAACGAAAATTTGAATTGTTTGCCATCCTTCCTTATTACGACCGTTATAAATTTGAACACTGGATTTACAAACAACAAAACATTGACTGTTATGGAAACTGTCATCGCACAATACGTTAATTAAAAACAATACTTACTTCAATGATGCAGATACCAATTTGCAATGAGAGAGTGGAGCAGCAGCGGATACTGGTTCATACCAAAAGACACATAATACAATAAAATAAAACAAAAGTAAATACATAAATACAATAATACCAATTCTGGTGGTATAGGTGCTTTTCATACGAATCTCAGTCTCAACGTGTGTGCAACACAAAATGTACCACTTCATTTTGGGCGGAGGTTTATTGGCGAAAAGTGTATTCTTTGCTAAAACAATCGCCGCGCCGCCTTAAGCACAACATAACTAGACGGAAAATGTCTGACGTCACAACTACGCTAAACTTTTTCTAAAAAGGAAAGAGATGCATGTATTATGTATTATTTGTCTATATTAACATGGTCCGATTTTGCTGCACTAACTGACAAATTTGAGAAATAGTGAACTGATAAACTCGGTGTATCTCATTGTCCTTTAGAATGTCGAACTTTTTGAGAAAACTTCTGTACGTAAAATTCTCTAGCTTTAAATGTATCATAGAATTGATTTAGAAGACAATTGCGGCCCGCGATTTTGGAAAACGGAAAAAAAAGGACTATTAATACAAACTTAATAAGGTTATCTGATGATTGATCTGTAAAAGCTAAGTTCCATAAAAATTGTATGTAAAACAAAAAAATACCAGTTTTATGAGTAGAGTAATTCTACTTACCAGTAGAGATGGTTTACAGTTATGTACAAGCCACTCTATTAAGGTTTAAAAAATAGGTTTTTTTTTTCAAAAAGAAATTGGACAGCTATGCTAGAGATTTATACCCCTTCACGTTCCCAGCTTATATACATTTTGGTTTTGCCACTTCCGCTCTGTGATCTTGCTCCTTCCCCCCCACCATTGCAAATAGTCAGTAAGAAAGAATATAGCTCACCTCCAGGGCTGACGATAGCGAAGCCTTCTCCTGCTTCAGAGTCTCCACGCGGCTCTTGTACTGCAGCAGCGAGCGGACTGTCTCCTCCATCCTGCAACAACGCAGAAAGGTTTGTTACATCGTGTTTTTGTGATAACTGCATGGGATGGTAGCTACTAGGACCATTTCCATGCTATGCAATTATGTCAAGCCATAGGTGCCCGTAGCAAGTTTAGATGGCAGTCGTTAAGCTATATGAAAACTTCTGATCATCTTACAGCTAATACCAAGAGAGTTTTTGAGAGAAATTTTGAGTCTATGAGTGGCTCAACCGGTAACGCCTGGGTCCTCCTAACCAGAGGTGCCCGGTTCAAATCCGGACGGCCAATGTACCAATGAGTTTTTCGAAACTTACATACATACACTCACCGATTACTTTAACGGTGAAGGAAAACATCGTGAGGAAACCTGCACATACCTGCGAAGAAACTCGAAGTGTGTGAAGTCGACCAACCCGCACTGGGCCCACGTGGTCGACTAAGGATCGATCACCCTAATTCAGGGTAGGCTCGAGCCCTTCGGTGGGGACGTATATGAGCTTATAATATATAGGATATGATGAGTGAATTCCTTCAAAGAACCGTATCTGAGTGAACTCCACATGAGTTTTTGAGAGATCATTTTCATTTTATTTTATTTAAATCGTATTTGTTTTATATATGTTTTAAACTGTTCAAAACACCGTTTAAAATATCTTTTAAAACACTTAACAACAAACATATTAAATATGTTTTTTTAAAATGTTTGAAACACTTTGTTTTAAACATGCCAACCATGATTATCAAACATGGTTATCACCCGGACTTGACTATTTAATCCTTTCTAAGATATGGAGATCCGTGCTCTATCAGTGGGGACCCTGACCGTCTCCGTGGCGTAATGGTTAATCTATTCGCTTCACACCAGGAGGTCGTAGGTTCGATTCCCGGTAAGGTCAACTTGTAAGACTCGATTTGGTTGGTGGTAGGGCGTTTTCTAAGCCCGCCTGGCTAGCTACCACAATCTTATCTATGTCTTGCCGCCAAACAACAGTGTTAACAACATTGATGTGTTCCGGCTTGAAGATAAGATAGCCAGTTCTCAATTGCGTTGGGGAATCTTGGTAAGCCCGCTTCCATCTTCGGCATCATCGTCATTTACCATCAGGTGAGATGATGCCAAGGGCTTACCAATTGTAAATAAAAAAAACCCCTTAGGGTTTTTTTAATACAGGCGGTTCTACAATAGTAAAAAAAATTTTTTTTTGGCTGGACTACGTTCAATGTTCAATAAAGTAAAGGTCTCCAAATTGAGCGTCACGAGCTATGTACCCCGCCCACTCCCACTTAAGTTTAGCGATTCGGTGAGCTTTGTCGGTTACTTTGGTTCTCCTACGGATCTCCTCTTTTCTGATTCGATGGCGTAGGTAAATTGCGAGCATAGCGCACTCCTTCGCCCATGGTTATTGGGGTAGTAAAGTTCTAGAGTGGCGGAATCGCACCGGCAGACCTTTCAACCCGGTAGAGCGACGACCTGGCGAAGGTTGCGGGAGGCCGCTGGATGCGGGCAGCGCAGGACCAGTCGTCAGGGAAACCCTTGGGGGAGGCCTTTGTCCAGCAGTAGATGTCTTTCGGCTGATATCATAGAGCTTCAATCGAACCAAGGAGATGTTTATTCTTTGAGCAAAATTTCAGTTATATTTTATAACCTATAAATGGACTACCTAATGCAACTTGCTGTCAACATAATAATTATGTTAATACTTAAGTTAAAATATTGAAGCCCAAAAAATGGTCACTTGCTGAGGTTTTCTCTTAAAAATCCGCAGGGTACTTTGTAAGAATAAAATTTTGAAATAAACTCAATTTTAAGGAATAGTGGAACTACTATCATAATAATTTAAAAAGCGAACCATAAAACCACCAAAAACGGGCCATAGTCAGGGGAACATAGAAAATAACCTACAAGCATGCGTTGTGTATACGCGTTTTTGCTACAAAGCGGGAAAACGCTGCTACGCGCTACGTGTGGACTACGGCGTAGCAATACGTAGGTTTCACTGCGCGCACGCAATTCAACACTTTCATAATCTCCTCACTACCACACGTGTTGAACGCTGTAATAAACGTGTTGCTAATTTAATCTACATAGGTAAAATGTAAAAAAAGTACTGAGTTGTGTTAAAATTATGAAAAATTTCATGTAAAATTCACTTATCCCTTTAAAACACACTGCAGACTAACAACTTCGAGTACTATTAGTGGAAACTTCTTCTATGTAAGTTGAGCCATCACTTAGAGCAAGTCTGCCGAGTTGCGGAGACCGCGCGTGCCTCGCATCCAGATGGGTTTCACTTAGCCCACAATTTGGTCGCATTATACTAGTGATAGTAGGAAGACGAGATTTCGTAGAGTGCAATTTTAAGAACTTTACTATGATATATTTTTTTTTGTTGAAGAACATGAAAACTTCAAGCAATAAATGTGAACAGAGATTGAAAAATATATCCCTCCTCTTTGAGTAGTCGGGTAAAAATGCTTTTTCAACAGCATGATAATAAGAAGAATAAAATTAATCTGTATATTATATAAAAGGAAAAGGTGACTGACTGGTATATCAACGCACAACCGGAACCACTGAACGGATTTTGCGAGAAATT
Source organism: Coleophora flavipennella (assembly GCA_947284805.1). Classification (NCBI taxonomy): domain Eukaryota; kingdom Metazoa; phylum Arthropoda; class Insecta; order Lepidoptera; family Coleophoridae; genus Coleophora; species Coleophora flavipennella. The sequence goes on along the minus strand of OX369285.1, from coordinate 1,497,792 downwards.
TGGAATACAGAGAGCAATTGGGACGTGGGAATCCGCTAAGAAAGGATTTTGGGAAATTTCCACGGGAACGGCGAAAACCGGGATCTGCGCGGGCGAAGCCGCGGGCACCCACTACTTACTAATAATGATGGATTGCTTTTTTGAACCGACGTCCAAAAGGAGGAAGCTCTCAACTTGACTAGATGTTTTTTTTTGTATGTTTGTTACGCGATACGTTAGCAGATTATGGACCGATTTTCATGATTCTTTTTTTATTCGATCGTGTATGCTACCAAGTTGGTCCAACAAAAACTAAATATAAAAATACAAATTTTACTGCAAAATGCGACTAAGTTGTTGCGATGGAAGTCGGTTTTTTAACGTGTTTAACGTTTCCAATAATGTTAAGTACTAATATAAAAGTAAATATAAAACATAACTACATATACGAGTATGTTATAAATTGTGTGGAAATAACCTTCCGTGCCTCTGCAGTTGGGATTTTATGGGTTGTTTAAAAACCGGCCAAGTGCGAGTCAGAACCGCACACTAAGGGATCCGTACCATCATACTAGATGGCGCTAGTACAAAAGGTTCCATACCACCAAACTAGATGGCGCTAGTTTCTTCATGTTAAAAAAAACTAGTTTTTTGTATGGAAACCCCCCTTATTTTTTAACTTTTTCTAATTTTTAGTATTTGTTGTTATAGCGGCAACAGAAATATATCATCTGTGAAAATTTCAACTGTCTAGCTATCATGGTTCATGAAATACAGCCTTGTGACGACGGACAGACAGACGGACGGACAACGAAGTCTTTGTAGTAGGGTCCCGTTTTTACCCTTTGGGTACGGAACCCTAAAAACTAACGAATTTGAAATAAAACTAAATACTATTTTAACCATAACAGATACCCTACTACTGTCCACCAACTGTCCTTGATTTTTTAGACTTAGAGACGTTGCCTTACATATCATCTTTTTGATTGAGATTCTGGAGAACTTTCTCCAAAGAACCCATGTTCAATCCCAAAAAAAAAGTTAGCTATTTACTCATACTGATTGATCAGCGCTGGTGGTCTAACATTGTATGGGAATATCATCATTATTATCAGCTCATACACGTCCCCACCGAAGGGCTCAAGCTTACCCTGAATTAGGGCGATCGGGTCTTAGTCGACCACGCGGGCCCAGTGCGGGTTGGTTTACTTCACACACAACTTTCGAGTTTCTTCGCAGGCGTGTGCACTCAATATACTTTGAACAATTTCCCTATGTGTCCAAAGTTTTATTACACATAGCTAATCCAATTTCAAGAAATTGTTTTTTTTTAAATTGTATGGAAAACAAATATCAGTAACACCAAAATTTTGATGTTAACATCTGCAATCAATTAAAGCGCAATAAAAGCATGAATAACATAATTAACTAAATTAAAGTTGATTTAAAATATTGTACAAAATAACAAAGTATTACCGGAAATGAAACTTTTAACTAAGAACCTCTTTATTCAAGAAGACGAGCATTCCAAAACAAAAGACGACTACTTCATTACGCCGATGGATCAAAACGCCAACGCCGCGAAATCTCTAGACGGGGATTTGCACATCCTAAGATAGACAGAGATAGACAATAACCTCCTTTTGTGTACGACAGAGAGGGGGAATTGCATTACGCAGCGCCTCTTCATTATCTCAAACTTTTTTTGAAGAGGTCTTATGCTTTTGACAGTGTTAAAAAAACTGCTTAATTGTTCTCGGAAATTGTTGCAGAATGCTAGAATAGAATACAAAAACCGAGGGGCTCGAGCCTTCCCTGAATCAGGGCGATCAGGCCTTAGCCGACCACGCGGGCCCAGTGCGGGTTGGTCGACTTCACATACAACCTTCGAGCTTCTTCGCAGGCGTGTGCAGGTTTCCTCACGATGTTTTTCCTTCACCGTTAAAGCAATCGGTAAGTATATGTACGTAAGTTTTTGAAAAACTCATTGGTACATTGGCCGTCCAGATTTGAGCCCGGTACCTCTGGTCAGAAGGACCGAGTCATTACCGAAGAGTAAAATACCACAAAGTATTAAATAATTACTAGTCAAAGCAAATCAGGTCACCACTTTATGTACCGCCAGGTTGTGAGAAACATACAGATTTCTAAGCTGTCTTTAGGATACACCCTGTATAACATTGTTAATTAAATTTCTTGCATGAAATACAGTTTACCATTTTTAATTAAATCTCTTGCATAGAATATAGTTTTTTATTATTATTTATCAGCTGGGGCTGCTTTAGTTGCTACCTTTATGCACCTCTTAATTGCGAGAAACATTCTCTAAGCTGTTGTACCTTTAGCATAAGTCAACTGCAGTTAAGAATAAAAATCGGTTCACCCAGTCAAAAGTTCTGAGGTAACACACATAAAAAAAACATACCGTCGATTGAGAACCTCCTCCTTTTTGGAAGTCGTTTGAAAACAATAAAAAATAACAGTTATACCGAGTCACCGAAATTAATCAGTGCAAGAAGGTAAGTATTTGCAATTTTAATTCCATTTTACCAAAGCACGGTTCCAGTAAGCACTCCGCTAAGCTGGCTTAAGATAAGTCTTGAAACACAAAACGCTTGAAATAATCATCTACCCTCTTTTAATTATTAATCTACCGGCGAGAGTTTAGATTATGACAGTAAAGGCAAAATGGAATCTGGAATTTTAACTAAATATTTATGGCTTCATTAAGTTACATCTGGATCTTTTACATCTCGTTTGAAATCAAAGGTTTTTTTTGTAAAATGCTACGTTTGAGTCTAAAGGCAAGGGATTTTCGATAGAAGTAATTTTTAGAAAAATCTTCTTCAGAGATAACTTTCTTTGTGAATGTTTTTATGTTATTTATGAGTATATGAATTTTTCGAGTCAAAGTATCCTTATATTTTTGTAAGAATGAATAAGTCTTGAGTCTTGGCTTGGACAAAGACTGAAGGATTGAACCATTGAACGAACTTTTTCAATAACTCTCAATAGAGGAGGAAAAAAGTTCTGCCCGGGATTTCTTTTTCAATATCCGCAAGATTCGACGTTTAGATTAGAATTTTAAAAATTCTTATATATTCTTATTACACCAAATATAGAAATGATTCAAAATTAAAATTCTTTTTTGATATTAAAGCGGAAAATGTCAAATAACGAAACAGAGATCAACAACTATTTTAATTTTTAATTATTATAATAAATTTAATCAAGCAAATAATGTAAACACCTATGATTTAATTCATTTTACAACAGTTAAGATAAAATTTCAAACTAAAGCACACAAACTCCTACACAATAATAATAAAACAGAGCCGATGCGAAAAAAAATGTTCGCTTATATTTTTCCCATATGAAATTGATTATTTGATATATTTGATGCCGAAAATGAGAATTTCCCATGTGAACAATTATCCCGGAAACTTTTTTCTGGGGTCGATCACCCGGAATTTTCGTCTATTGCTTATTACAGCATAATTTAATGTTTTGTTTTTTCGTATGGTGTTTTTACGGGGCCCGCTTTACGACAGGTAGTCACGGCAAGGTATCGATTGGCCAGACCAGGCGGGGACTATGGTGGAACTATTGCTATGCAGTTTAACAGGCAACCTGCTTGTCACAACATTGTCGAATAAAAAAAACATGTTGAGGTGGTGATAGATAATTGCAACATCAATATCGAGACATTTTTGGAGTAAAAACTTCTTTAGGCGCGTTGGGAATTTTTTGAGATGGGAAAAAACTATTGAACTCGTGACACTGTAAGTAACCTCAGGACACCATCAGGAACACTCGGAGGGTCAAAACTTATAAAACTGTAAAAAGTTATCACTACTGTCGGCACTCCCGGAGTGGTTAGGTTCTTTTTCTGAGAGGAAGTAAAAAGTGGTCACACCTACCTAACATTAACAATAAAAAGCTTCTGACTACTTATTTATTTATCAGTTTATTGTGTACAAAAAAGATTACTTAACAGGCAGAAAATAAAATTATACAATAGGTAACTAATAATAACTGCTCTTGTCTAGTAAGTAATCATGTAATTAACAAAAACCAAAAATAATAATGCTAAATTGTACTAAGTTGTTGCGATGGAAGTCGGTTTCTTAACGTGTTTAGAGTTTTTAATTATATTCAAGATCTTTTATTTTTTAGTTTTTGGTAAGGGTCGTGGGAAGCCGCTGGACGCCGGCTGCGAACTGTGAAGGACCGGTCGTTGTGGAAGTCCTCGCGGGAGGCCTATGTCCAGCTAGTGGACGTCTATCAGCTGATATGATGATGACACTCAATTTATTATAAACCTTCAAATGACACGCGCGCAGCCAGAACCATTGCTGTTTTGTGTCTCACTCTCTCACCCGTCGCTACTAATTACATATTGATCCCGGATTGAATATGCGATAAATCCTATCTATCAAAACCTGTGTCCATCAGTGGATGCGTTGGTATAAGTCACAAGCGATTGAGGTAACCTTGCCATCTACCTACTTATTTTCGTTAGATGACTTTACTTCTCAGATTAAAATTTTTAGGGTTCCGTAGGTACCCTAAGGGTGCGAAAGGGACCCATTTCTAAGCCTATGCTGTCCGTCCTTCTGTTTGTCTTTTACATGGATGTATAGTTTTAACCGTAATTGATAGCCAGTTGATATTTTCACAGGATATGATTATAATGATTTTTAGGCAACTTGGCAAATAATAAAATAGGAGCGCGATGCGCGAGTCGCTCGGTAATGAAACAGTACCGTTAGTCTGTGTATCCAACTGACACTTGTCTGGTTTCTCAAATTCATATATTTTTGAGGCTTCATTTTTGTATGTATCAACCAATATTATGAGACCGTAACCAAGGATTTTCTTATGGATTCTCTTATGACTGATACTGATTATTTCTTAAATAATGTAATACTTTCCTCTCTTTACAATACAATAAAATACGATAAAATATCCTTTAGTGCATCACAACATAAAAAAGAATAAAACAACAGTTAGAAGTAATATTATATATACAACGGGCGGACTTTCTATTTCAAATTGTGAGTTTAAGGTTTTTTTAAGATTACAAAATATTTAATAAGTTTCAAAAAACAAAGCCATCGTTACCTCACTCAAATACCCAGTCCAATTTGTATAAACACAAGTTTACATTGACACCTATGGCACCTGCATCCTAAATCCAACCCAATACAAATACGCCGATATGCACACAGCTTAATCGCAAAATCATTATTCATCGCTCTGCAGTTAGCATCAGCTGTTGGTCCGCTGGGATTTAAAAAAAGCGGGAAAATTAGCATTGATAAAATATTTGTGCGCTGGAAGTGGAATGAAAAGGGGTGGTTTTAATACACATCGGTGCATAACGAATGAGGAAATCGGTGTGATATTTGTATGTAATGAATTTGAAATACCGAAAATACTTTTAACTAGTCAAATACTGTTCAGGTATAGGTAGAATTTTAGAAATAACATCGAAACACCCAGCAACTATTCGAGCTTTCATTTGAAAAGAGTTTTTATGCTCAAAAATGGCACACTTGCCAAATACAATGAATATAAATTCAAGTTTGCAAATTCAAAAAAGACAAGCACAGTATTTCCTATGATTCTATTGAAAACACAATACCATCATGGTACCTTGATTCCGCCTTCAAAGTTCATCATCAGATGAACGTCAAAATACCAAAAGGATCTATTATCACCGGGAATACGGATTCATACAAAATTTTGAAAGTTAAATAAAAGCTTGTAAAAAATAAAAATAAAGCATTTTTGTGCTTTTAAATTATCAAAGAGAGACAATACAGAGTTAAATAAAATGCGACACGTAGGTGATGAAACCAAAAGTAAATTGAGTAAAACAAAAGCTTTATATAATTCACATAATCCTGTCTAAGTGAATTACAAAAATAATTAACCCACTTACCTAGCACAATTTCATGTCATATGGTCCCTAAAGCCCCGAGCTGAGTCAGGCCGCCATTACAAAAAACACAACAAAATATACCCACAATACATCATGGCGTTGATGGCCAATCAACTGTATTATTTACCGACCGAGTCTTAGGCCTTAAACCCACCGCAAGCGATGCAGGATCAAGCTATGTAAAATTGTAAATATTGAAATTAGTTATAAGAAACGAAACAATTGGTCTTAAGTGTGGGTCCCTAGGAGGCTCGAGTTTCCATACAAACGTAGTTCCGCTTTAATACAAAAACTACATGCCGGATTGAATCCAAACTTTGCAAATATATTGAGTAGATAGTATCGATGTTTGTAATCAGTTTTCATCGTAGTAAATTTAAACATATCTAAAAGAAGGCTTAAATTAGTTTTGTACTGAAAGTTTGAAACTGCTCTCATTTTTCCATTTTATATTAGTACATCGAAAATAACTACAAACATCGATAAGTGTCTAATCAATATATTCGCAAAGTTTGGATTCTATCCGGCATGTAGTTTTTGTATTAAAGTGGAACTACGTTTGTATGGAAACTCGAGCCTCCTGGCAAAGTATATCGCAAAATAAAATTTGGCTCTCCCATACTAACTGGATCAGCTGATCAGCCAACTTAGTATGGGAAGTTCAAATTTTTTTTGGGATTTGACTGGGTTTCATGGGGAAAGTTGTTCAGTTTCATGGGTAGAAGCACCAGTTAAAATAGTTTCAGCTAATTTTGTTAGACCTTATATATTAGTAAGCGTCGGTGGCTCAACCGGTAACGATCGGTCGTCCTAACCAGAGGTGCCGGGTTCAAATCCGGACGGCCAATGTACCAATGAGTTTTTCGTAACTTACGTACATATACTCTCCGATTGCTTTAACGGTGAAGGAAAAACATCGTGAGGAAACCTGCACAACACACCTGCGAAGAAACTCGAAGGTTGTGTGTGAAGTCGACCAACCCGCACTGGGCCCAGTGGCCCGCGTGGTCGACTAACGCCCGATCGCCCTAATTCAGGGTAGGCTCGAGCCCCTCGGTGGGGACGTATATAAGCTGACATGATGATATATTAGTACAAACATACGGTATGGACACTTCCTGCGGCTGTCTAGATTCTGACCTCACAACCTTGTCACCCGGATTGATACAGATTGGTTATAGTTTGGTTCTCGATCGTATAGGATTTCACCGTGATTTGGTTTACTCCGTCGTTTAATTTTAGAAAAATGACATTTCACGACCGTTGTATGCAGTGTCCGGGGTGTGATCCTGGGACCCCTTAACTTGGATACCATTTAGATTTGTTAACCAGTATGGAGTGTAGCGCGGGAATAGATAGAACTAAACTTTGTACCATAGTCGAATATAGGATTGAAGAACAAAGTAATTCTATCTTCGGTCTTTACGCCCCTTTCCGCTCTAGTGGAAAACCAACCTAACAGGACGCGTGATAAACCTCTCAGCTAAAATGGGTACCAATTTATTTTTTTTCCCTCAGATAAAAAATCATTTTTTTATCTTTGGTTTTTCACAACCTACGGAGTAGTAACGAACTCAAACGGTTCAAAAAATATAAATATTTCATCTGCACTGTAGAGCAGCGCAATAAATTTGAGGGATCCTGACTGAAATTTGGAATGGAATATTAATTTAGCTACTTACGAGTACTGATATTTAACAGGCCGTGGTCAAAGTTAAGTTCGTTTCTATTTAAATTATAACTTTTCAACAAAATTCTTCTTTGGGTTCCGCGCACCCAACGGATGATCAACGGAGCTGTCAGCGGGCTGTATTTTATGAACCGTAATAGGTAGACAGTTAAAATTTTCACATAATATGTATTTCTACTGCCGCTATAACAAAATACAACAATTTGAAAAATTTAAAATATAAAGGGGTCTCCATACTTTAGCTCTATCGTAATGGTAATACATACAGGCGTGAAACTTGATGTGATCATAGTACCAATACTCAAGTAAATCAACAAATATGACTATGACTGACTCGGTGGCTCAGTGGTAAGTGCTCTTGATTGCTGATCCGTGAGTTGTGGGTTCGATCCCCACCCAGGGCAAACATTTGTGTGATGAGCAGATTTGTTTGCTATGTGTCTGGGTGTTAAATATCTATATATGTATGTATTTTAACGTATATAAGTATTTATATCAGTCTCTGGTTCCCATAACACAGGGAATCCTACTTTGGGGCCAGATGACCATGTTTGATTTGTCCCAGAATATTTATTTCAAGTGTGAGTCGTACTCGTGCTAAGGAGTCCGAGCTGAATGACAAAAAAACTCATTTTTGTCGCTCGCGTTGATGTCTTTTGCTTTGGTATCATAGTCATCATACTATGTAGTTATGTGGAGAGGTAGGTGGTATGTAACCCTCAGAGTGCTAGTCCGACTCGCACTTGGCCGGTTTTTATTCTTGGTTTTTATTTTTATTTTATGGCGCCTCAAACGCTACAACTAAGTTTACAACGCATAATTAATGAAGCAAGCAACGGCTCTACCTTACGGCTACCTACCACTTGTCAGTAGGTCATCACATCAGCTCATATACGTCCCCACCGAGTAGCTCGAGCCTACCCTGAATTAGGGCAGTTGGGCCTTAGTCTACCACGCGGGCCCAGTGCGGGTTGGTCGACTTCACACACCACCTGCGAGTTTCTTCGCAGGCGTGTGCAGGTTTCCTCACGATGTTTTCCTTCACCGTAAGAGTCAGTAGGTACTGTATTGTCAGTATGTATCTATTATAAAATTATGGATAGACTAACGTAACATTTCGTTCCTGTTTTATTCCACACGCTTCGGGAATTCAGGAAAATTCGGCCTTTTTCCTTGATTACATCATAAAGACGTCGGTGGCGTAACGGTTAGGGCCGCTACCTCATGTCCGAGAGGTCGTAGATCGAATCAGGGTTCTTGCAAATTTCAGCATCAGCATTAGTTTCAATATCAGCATCCGAATTAATCAATGCTGTTTTTATTGCTGATATTCAGGTCGTGTAATAATGACCTGAATATGGCCTCGCGAGAGTTTTTGACCAATCAAAGATCGTAAATCAAATAAAAGTCAAATAATTATACTTACCTTTTATTTAAATTATCACTTTTACATTAACTAACAACTTCTTAGTTGGATGTATATAAGTAATAGATCAAAATCAGCATCAGCATCAGCTGATATTTAAAAAACCTGCATCCGCAAAAACCTTGGTTCGAATCCTGCCACGTATACCAATGTGTTTTCGAATTTCGATTTCATATGTACCTTTACCCGAAGAAATTCAAAGGTTGTATGTGAAGCCGGCATTGGACCCGTGTGGTCGACTAAGGCCCGATCGCCCTAAGTCAGGGTAGGCTCGAGCCCCTCGGTGGGGACGTATAAGAGCTGATGTGAGGATGATGACATGATCTGTACAAAATTTCAGTTTTCTAGATCCAAGAGTTTGGGCTGGACATTAATAAGAAAATAGCTCGTAGAACTGATGGCCTTTGTGGTAGTAAAGTTCTCGAGGGGCGATCGCGCACTGGAAAACGTAGCGTAGAAAGGCAAGGTGGATAATTTTATTTTTAATCAATAATTTTAAAAAATTAAACCTATAAACCTAGATTTTTATTGTGTCAGTAACATATTTAAAAATAATTATGATCGTAAATATTCAGAGGTGAATTTTTTTTTTCTCTTTTTGTATGAAGAGTGCATGCTATATATAACTATTCCCTCTTAAGAAACGATTCTATATGGGGAGTGAAATCGAGTAATTTGTTAACTTGCGTTTTATGTCAGTCTCCTTTCACAACAGGGAGGCTAAGACTCAATGGTCATACAGCCTAAACTGCGAGGCCGGAGCGTCCCTCCTGTAAGGTCAGAGACGTCAAAACTAGACGTTTCACGATGAATAAAATCTAGTCACGCGTCAGAGCTGACACGCTACTTTTTTATACGATGATGTGATGAGATACAACCAGGCTTTTAGGTTCAGACAGGCCTGTCGCACTGTAGGCATGAAAAAGTACCTACGCCACGCTCTACGCCGCGCGGCCCCTTGAATGGGTTAAATTCAGTAGTCAGAACAGATAAGACTTACGGGATAGAAAGAGAGACAACTTGTAGGTGAATATAACTGTAGGTAATTAGCGCAGTGCGACCTAAATTTGCACTTTATTGTGTCGCAGCAAGAGTCGCCATTAATTCAAATGATTTTGCGAAGTCAACCTTCTTTTACGAAGTAAATAGTCTTTATTCTTTGGTTCAAGGCAGTCAAGATCTTATTAGTAAGACCAATATCACACATTTCTTGTTGATTCGACTACAGTATACGTAAAATTGTAGGGGTACAGGCATGTTACGCACAAATATGTAAATTTTATTTAGTTATTTAAGCATAAACTTAAAAATAAATCTAAAGGCTTACAGTGGATGGATTAGGTATAGAAAAGGTTAACTTTCTCCAGCTGTAATAGCCCTTAATATATTTCACAAACCCTAACTTACAAAAAGATTACCAAAAAATCCCTTCAAACTTCGTATCAGAAACTAAATTCCCAGTGACACAGTTCCCAGCGGTTACCGGGCGGGCGCGAGCACAGGCGCATACATTTTTGATAAATCCTGTTCCCAACTGGGTCAGGACACACCTGCGACGGACGATATTACAGGTATTGTGAACAGAGGACACCGTTTGCAGCTTATTTTGTGGGTTTGGATATTGTTTAGGAGGTGATATCAGGTTATACTGGTTTTCGAAAAAGGGAATGTAAAAATGTGAATTTATTTATTGCACTTGAAAATAGTTTACGTGCATTGAAGTTGTAAAAAAGGAGCTAGCCAAAAAGGCATAATAAAAATGTAAAATTAATAACCTTTAATGACCAATTCAATTAAAAACTGAAAGCCAACTGCTTGAAATATGTCCTATCTCACTTAATGGTTCAAGACAAATCTAACGACACTTCCCACTCCTAAATTTATCAAGGCGTTTAGGCTAGAAACTCAGCCATGGAAACAGACAAAAATAATTACATACATACACCCCAAAAACACTATGCCCCTTCATGAGCAGTCGAGTGAAAACTAAGTCTGACAGATGGATAGATGGACAAACAGACAGCTAGTTGGTTCAGTATACCTGGTATCACCGTAAAAAGGTGCCCCGTGAAGCGAGGCTCTAACGACTAGGATTTTATCGCAGTATTTTAACACAGTAGTTAACCATAAGGCTGGGCCGTTGATTTAACCCAGTTACCCTGATTATTTTTTTGTGATTGCAAGTGCTTTGTTATCGTTCTCCTGACTTGGAAAAAAAATGTGACTTAATGGATAACTTTGCAAAATGGTTGTAGGGCAGAAAATTTGCTCTCTGTCATGAAATCAAATGCAGGGCAAGAATATACAGGCTCACATGAAGTATAAAGATAAGAGTTTCCTAGCCAGGTTACACTAGTCGTGATTGTTGTTCAAAATCGACTCCAAAGTTCACTAACACAGTGCCCAAGTTCCAGTGCCACCAATGGTCGCGTTCTTAAGGCCTTCACCACACCACACAAGGCCTCAAATGTAAATACCGTGTCAAGGGCCAGTAAATAAACGTGCATTGCTGCTTTAGGCCTGACACGGCCTAATGCCGAGTTATTTATGTCCGTAATGAATATTGAAATTGTTGACCTGAGCATGTAATGGGCTAGTCAGCTGTGAAATTAATTATGAGCACGTATATAAATTATTCTATTTTATTCTGACTGGCGTGAACAAAGACTTTATAAATCTAATACCGTTGAACGAGCAATTCTTAATCTGAAGAATCATATTCTTATTAATCTGAATCTCGGAAACGGCTCCAATGATTTGCTTGAAAATTAGTATACGGGATTTTTTGGGAGCGAAAAATAGATTAAAATAGGTCTCATCTCTGGGAAAACGCAATTTTCCGAGATTTTCGCACTGGAGTATGCCAAGCACAGTGTTACATAGGTAGCGTATTTTTAAATGTTTTTAACGGTTCTGGGTACTATGCTCCGAGCAAAGCTCGGTCGCCCAGATACTATTCTATTTTATTCTGACTGGCGTGAACAAATACTTTTTAATTCGTACATAATGTTGATTACTGAAAGTCATTTAGATTTTCTAAATGTGTATTATTTTATGTGGAACTGTGTGCCTCTAGAATCTACAAACTTGGTTCTAGGGATAGCACGGCAGTTATTTTTGTTTCTATTATATTCCAAACTAACAACTTCTTTTCAGTAAATTATGTATGAGAATTCTCACATAATATGTTCCACATTATAAACTATTAAAATGCTGTAACAATATGGCAAAATTAAGGGAAACATTATAATTTCCTACTTTAATTTTACGTTTACTTTGAATTGTTTTTTCGCTTTCTCTGAAATTAAAAAATACCCCAAAAAAAAAGAAATCTATTTCGAGTCCGTCCGGCAGTTCTAACAAACCGATTTCCTTATTTTTTTTAATGAAAGGTATTGATGCACAGATTTTTCATCAAGCATTTTGATAACAAGCATTGGAAATCACCTAACTTTCGCCCTTTTCAATGTATTATAAAATATATAAAATCTAATCTGAGTCCGTCCTGCCGTTCTTTCCATATAATTTGCTATATTTTTAGTGAAAGGTATTGATGTATAGATTTGTCACCAAGCCAGAAAAACCACCTAAATTTCAGCTCACTCAAAAAAAAAAGATATCTATTTCGAGTCCGTCCGGCAGTTCTACCTAACCGATTTGCTTATTTTTTTTTTAATGAAAGATATTGATGCACAGATTTTTCATCGAGCATTGAAAATCACCAAACTTTCGGCCTTCTCAAGTTACACTCAACGCGGTTTTCATAGCTTTCTTTCTCAATATCTGCGCAGTTAATTTTAATCTAAGGACACTCAATATTTCATTTGACCTATTGCCTACTTGAATTGGTTGGATTGGAGGAAAGATAGGTGTGAATATTCAACGCGCACTTTCTCGCACACCGCGCAACGTCGATAGCGACCCGCTTGCGGTTTGTGGGTCGTCCGCTGCGCACTATCGATGTCCATAAATTAAAAAAAAATATGCTGCGGAGTAGCACGGGTCCTCCTCGTTTTATATGAAGTTAAAATGAAATTGATTGATAAACAAAGGTAGATAGTGTGAACATTACGTAGAGCGCGCTTACGTTCAGCGCCGCAGTTCGTATGCATGCTGACTCCATTTTTAGGGTTCCGTAACCAAAGGGTAAAAACGGGACCCTATTACTAAGACTTCTCTGTCCATCCGTCTGTCTGTCTGTCTGTCTTTTCGTCTGTCACCAGGCTGTATTTTATGAACCGTGATATCTAGATAGTTGACTTTTTTACAGATGATGTATTTCTATTGCCACATAACAACAAATACTAAAAATTTGAAAAATTGAAAAAATAGGGGGGGTCTCCATACAAAAACCGTGGTTTTTTGAAACATGAAGAAACTAGCGCCATCAAGTATGATGGTACGGAACATTTTGTACTAGCGCCGTCTAGTATAATGGTACGGAACCCTTTGTGTGCGGTTCTGACTTGCACTTGGCCGGTTTTTTATGTGGAAAAGTTTATACTTGGTTTTTAAATAAAAATAAATTTAAGAAGTTTAAGAAATAAGCACCTACATTTTGCTTGAATTCATTTTCAATGCACACGAAGCTCATGATATGCTTGGGATCTGTGAATTTTTTGCTGCAAGCAAGTATGAACATAGAACGCCTTTTAAAAGTTACATCGGTAGGCACTTACTTACTTTTAAATACAATACCTTTTGAAAGGTGCTACAAAGCCCCGGAACCACCCATACAACTCGATTGAAACCTAACAAAAGACCATACTAGGCAACTATATCACAGATACAGCGACTGCACTGCACTATGTGTGAACAATAGATTCTGAGGGCGCTTTTAGCATGGCTGAGACATGTGGTCCACTCCACTGCGCTCCCTTTTTACGGGCCGCTTTCCGACTGATAGTTGTTCGAGTTTAAATAAACTGTAATGATGGAACTAGGTAAGTTAAGTTACGTTCAAATATAGGTAAGCGACTATGGAAATTATGAGGACCGCAAGGGAAAACAATCAAACAATCTGTGAAAACTTTCTATCAGTTTCTAGATATATAAAGTACTAGCTTTTGCTAGCGGCTTCGCTCGCGTGGAAATAGTGTTGATGGCTGCTTTCGTGGGTGAGTGGTGCGCATGGGAATAAGTTTTATCCAGATCCCTGGGCATTTATGAATTGGAATAAAAGGTAACTTTTGTTCTTATCCACATCACGGGTTACATGCATTTCAATTTGGTCAAGATTTCTCATGGCATTGATGCGTGAAGAGGGAACAAATAAACAAACAAACAGTTACCAACGAGAACGAAATCTGAATAAAAAATATATCCAATGTCCTTTCAAATATGCAATGCAAAATATTGTTACGATTGGTTGAGGCGTTTAAGCGAGAAGAGATAATAAACAAATAAATAAACACATTATTACATTTTGTAAATTAAAGTAGGGATGTTACTCAAACTTAACTCAGAATTATTGTACTTAAAATTCAAATATTAAAATTGTACGATGTAGATTTCATTAAGGAAATAAAAATAAAATAAATATTTGAATAATAGCAACAACTTTTCCAGATAAAACAAAAATTACTTTAATTACAACTAGCGAAGCCAACGGAAGCGAGCTAAAAAGTAACCTAAGAAATTTAATTAAAAGACAAAAAACTTGGCTCTTTGACACTCAGGGTTCATGAAAACTTTTGACACCTCGCCCCTGGGTCTTCAAAATCTATTAAGCCGTTTAAGCAGGCTCAGCCAAAGCAACAGACATACGTAAGAGCACATACATTACCCTCCTTCTTGGGTAGCCGGTAATAAAGTTTATTACTTACTACGAAAAATGCTACGACGTAGCGCGCATAGCTCTGCGTAGCAAATGATGCGTAGTAAATCGCGTTGCTTGAAAATTCTTTGGATATTTTTTTAAAATTTTCAATTGGCTAGACCTGGGCATCATCTCACCGATGATTTTATTCTAAAATAGTTTAATAAAAGTATGCCTGAGCGTTATAGCAAGATTTGAAGAGAAAGATATTTTTTAAATTCTCACCAGTCAAAAACATTAAGGTGACGCCGTGTTGAGACAATAGCGTATCGATTTATAGATTCATAAATGACCTCAGGAACGCTTTTACGACGTACCACGGTCGGAATAATAAGGTAAACTTATTTACTGATCACCAATAAATCTAGATTACCTAGACCCTATCAAAAAACAAAACTCATTTCTAGATTCTCAGGCGCGCCAGGATTTTTTTACTTCTAGTAATAGCTATCCCCTGACGCGATAAGAATTTATTTTTTCTAGAATTGCTTAGTTCCTACCCAGTTATCCCTGCGTTTCTTTCATAATTGCATGTGCTTTGAATTAAAAATTAAAATTTAGGGTGATTTAACGGTACGTAGGGTATCTGGCTTAATTCAGCTCGCAAACAGCCCATGCTTATCACTTGACCCGCTGTCGAGCGGTTTCAGCATTTTCTACTACTTGAAGCGGCTGACTCGGCTATGAGGCTGATGGTGCCGCTGCAGATAAGTGGGGTCCCAGTTTCACACAATAAAATACTTGTGAGTAATGCTCGACATAAAGATGTAATGGAAGATTTTGGATTGAAGATAATATGATGAAATTAAACTAAAAATCCTTGGGGGAGGCCTATGTCCAGCAGTGGACGTCCTTCGGCTGATATGATGATGATGATGATGAAACTAAAAATGATTCTTTCATAATTTTTCTGTCCCAAAGGAAAATGAGAGACGTAAAAAAAGTTGTGGCACTTGGGGACTGCCGCGGTAAAGCTATTGCATAGTATTTTTTATCAACTTATGCAATTATAATTATTTATTTATTTTTTAAAGCCTTTTCGGAAACCGGCTTGTTTGGGAGGCTGGAAGTCGTCAAACCTGCGTGCGAGACGATTCGTAATGACTCTCGAAAACAGCTTGTAGACATGGCTCAGAAGTGAGATGGGTCTGTAGTTCTTCAGCAGGGTGTTGTCACCCTTTTTGAAGAAAAGCACGACCACACTTCTGTGCCATGCCTTAGGCGTTTGTCCCTCGAGTATAACGGAATTAAATAACTTCTGAAGAGCTTTTAGTACCGGTGATCCAGTACTTATACAGTGATTTAGTACCATAGACCACATCCATACGCTGCGGCAGATTATACAGAAGACCGAAGAGCACAATCAGCCACTATGCTTGGCGTTTGTGGACTATGAGAAGGCCTTTGATTCAGTCGAAACCTGAGGCCTTTGATTCAGTCGAAACCTGGGCTGTGCTACAGTCTCTCCAGCGGTGCCAAATTGACCATCGATACATCGAGGTTTTGAACTGTCTGTATGAAAACGCCACCATGTCGGTTCGCCTCCAGGACCAGAACTCGAAACCTATCCAGTTGCAGCGAGGGGTGAAACAGGGAGACGTTATATCTCCGAAACTGTTCACCGCCGCCCTGGAAGATGTTTTTAAGCTTCTGGACTGGGGTGGACTCGGTATCAATATCAACGGCGAGTACATATCCCACCTCCGATTCGCTGACGATATCGTGGTCATGGCTGAGACTATGGAAGACCTAAGCACAATTCTCGATGGCCTCAGTAAGGTCTCTCAACAAGTGGGTCTTAAAATGAACATGGACAAGACGAAAATAATGTTAAATGTCCGTGTCGCACCCACTCCTCTAAAGGTTGGAGACTCTACACTGGAAGTTGTTGACGAATATGTATACCTGGGACAAACAGTCCAGCTAGGTAGTTCCAACTTCAAGAAAGAGATCAGTCGACGAATCCAACTCGGCTGGGCAGCGTTCGGGAAGCTTAGAAATATCTTCACGTCCCAAATACCGCAGTGTCTCAAGACTAAGGTCTTTGACCAGTGTGTGTTGCCAGTGATGACTTACGGAACTGAGACATGGTCGCTTACTATGGGCCTCATAAGAAGGCTTAAGGTTACCCAAAGGGCAATGGAGCGTGCTATGCTCGGAGTTTCTCTGCGTGATCGAATCAGAAACGAGGAGATCCGCAGGAGAACTAAAGTAACCGACATAGCTCACAGAATCACTAAACTGAAGTGGAAGTGGGCAGGGCACATAGCTCGTAGAACAGATGGCCGATGGGGCAGTAAAGTTCTCAAGTGGCGACCGCGCACCGGAAAACATAGCGTAGGCAGGCCTCCCACGCGGTGGACCGATGACCTGGTGAAGGTCGCGGGAAGCCGATGGATGCGGGCAGCGCAGGACCGGTCGTCGTGGAAATCCTTGGGGGAGGCCTTTGTCCAGCAGTGGACGATTTGTGGCTGATATGATGATTTATTTTTTATTTATGCAGTATTTACCAGTACCATATGTTATAAATTAACACTAAGAAAGTTACAACAGTAAAATTGACTAAGCCTTTTAGTACCACAAAACGCTAATAGATGGCACTGTAAGTTTTTAGAACTCGGCCGAGCGTGGGGTGTTAGGTTTTATTTTTGTTACGGAATTTCTTGATTCAGTCGCCGCGCTCAAAGCCCGCGATAAAAGCAAGTGGCTCGCGAGTGTAGAAAAAACTAGTCTATGTTTTAATCCAGGTCCTAACCTGTCTACCTACCCAATTTCAGCCAGATCCGTTCAGTAGTTTTTGCGTGAAAAAGTAACAAACATACACACTTACAAACTTTCGCCCTTATAATATTAGTGTGAAAATTTACACGCAGTTTGAATAAGTAGCGAATTAAATTGCGATTTTGGCGAGTTAAGTTCTTATCGTCTTTTGAACGGGGATAAGCAAGTTAATTAGTAACCTGACGATTAAGTACAGAGAATAGAATTATGTTAAATTTTTTTCAGACAGTCAAGTGCAAGTTCACCCGCGAGTGCGTCTTTTATTTAAATCATCAATTGGTAAATCCTTGACATTATCTCACCTGTAAGTGTCGATGATGCTTAAGATGGAAGCGGGCTTACCCAGATTCCCCAAACCAATGGGGAACTGGCTATCTTATCTTCAAGCCGAAAAACATCAATGCTGTTAACATTGACACTGAGCGGCAAGACTTAGATAAGATGGTGGTAACTAGCCAGGCGGGCTTAGAAAATGCCCGTCCACCAACTAAACCGAGTCATACAAAGTTAGACTCTACCGGGAATCGAAGACGAGATCTCCTGATGTGAAGCTAATGGACTTAACCACGAAGGCGTCTCCCACACCTCGGCAACTAAACTCGCCGCGCATGTAGACGGGCGAGTTAAGTTCAATTTATATGTTCGGTCACACTTGAAGTGTGGACGCAACTTGTTACTTGTCGATCTAAATCGATTAAGTTGCAACATAACTCGCTACGTGTAAACCAGCCTTTAGCGCAGTTAAAAGCGTGAGAGATTCAGTTGAGCTGGTCGCTCCGCTGGTTCAATTAGAAAATAATTTTATAATGGCGTGGATGGATGAAAGAGCTTGTCATGAAAGCTTTCCGGGCACAATTGCTAGGGTACCTAGGCAGGTCTTACAAACCTTAGCCTGAACTAGATGTTTCCCGCGGCTTCACCCTCATGAACAACGTTTCTATGACTTGTCGAGGGTGCGCAGTGCGCGAGCCGCAAGCGGCTCGGGTCCATGGAAAAAAGTAGCCTATGTGTTAATCCAAGTCCTAATCTGTTTACCTACCAAATTTCAGCTAGACCTGTTCAATAGTTTTTGCGTGAAAGAGTAACAAACATACATCCATACATTCTTACAAACTTCCGCGTTTATAATATTAGTAGGATTAAGTGGGTAATAGTCAGCTGTTATGAAAGAGATTAAAATTTCTTATTTTGGTATTTTTTAGATGTTAACTCAACAGCATAATTGCCTTATTTTGAGCACATTTTATTGTATAAAAAACCGGCCAAGTGCGAGTCAGAACCGCACACATAGAGGGTTCCGCACCATCATACTAGATGGTGCTAGTTTCTTCAGTTCCGTACTATGATACTAGATGGCGCTCGTTTCTTCACGTTTAAAAAAAAACTCATTTTTTGTATGGAGACTTTTAATTTTTTGTATTTGTTGTTATAGTGGCAACAGAAATACATCATCTGTGAAAATTTCAACTGTCTAGCTATCACGGTTCATTAAATACAGCCTGGTGACAGACGAACGGACGGACGGACAGCAAAGTCTTAGTAATAGGGTCCCGTTTTTGTCATTCAGTTCGGACTCCTTAGCGCGAGTACAACTAGCACTTGGCAGATTTTTATTATTTTTTGTTTTACTTAGGTAAACTATAATTATACCAAGTTTCAAGCTTGTATGTATTACCGTTTTTACGATAGAGCTAAATCATATATACCTCTAAAGACCTATAAAACACATGTTTTATTTATTGAGATCCCCCTTATTTTTCAATTTTTAAAATTTTTAGAATTTGTTGTTATAGCGACAATAGAAACACACATTATGTGAAAATTTAAACTGCCTCTCTATTACGGTTCATGAAAAACCACCCGCAGACAGACGGACTAACAGCGCAGGCTTAGTAGTACGGAACTCTAAAAATGCATGTTTATTTACAGTATACCAACTTTTTAGAATTTCATTTTAAGAAATACAAACTCCACCCTGCAACTAATTAAACTACTAATAATAGCCTAAAAATCGGCCAAGTGAGTGTCGAACCACGCATTGTGTAGGTTTCCGGAGTCATTACTTGAAAACTGTTTGTCTCAGGATACCCTAAATCGTTTCCCTACGTCCAATAGTTTGGAAACACCAGAAACACGTTTTTAACAACTTTGACGAGATTTATATTGGGAACGAAACATCTGACAATTTGTTGTTAGAAAGCACTTTATTTAAAAAACAATTCAAAAATACTTTAAACTAGAAAAAAAATCCGTGCCGATTTTACACCCCTTAAAAATTTTGTTTGACAACAAGACTTTTTTTATATTTTTTTATTCACAATTAGTAAGCCCTTGGCATCATCTCACCTGATGGTACGTGACGATAATGCCGAAGATGGAAGCGGGCTTACTAAGATTCCCCAACGCAATGGAGAGCTGGCTATCTTATCTTCAAGCCGAAACACATCAATGTTGTTAACACTGATGTTTGGCGACAAGACTTAGATAGGATGGTGGTAGCTAGCCAGGCGGGCTTAGAAAATGCCCTACCACCAACCAAACCGAGTCTTATAAGTTGACCCCGCCGGGAATCGAAGCCGAATACAGTTTTATTTCTGCGTTATAATTTAAAATGTAACTACAATATTTTATAAACAACTCTTAAATGTATAGGAATGGGGGTGAAAAAAAAGCCAAATAGATTACTACAATAACTTTCCTTTGCTCAGTTTAGAATGCCTTGTATCAGATAATTAAATAGATGTATATTTTTCAGAACTTCCATGGTAAAAAAGTTAGAAGAAAGTGTAATTTTAGAACTCAATAATAAAAAAGTGCTAACAAAACCTTTAATCCTTTCTACGAAACTTTACGAAATATACTTTACGAGGGAAAAAAAATCATCCCCTTCTTACATGCGCCATTTTTTTTGACATGACTTCATTTTTCATTCCGGTTCATAATTTTACATTTGAATACTTTGTTTTATTTTTGAAGGTCTAGTAGTTGCAGAGAAAATTAACTGTGACATACGGACAGACAGACGTATAAAAGAACGGCAGACAGACGAAATTATAAAGGTTCCATTTGTCTAAAATGCAGTAAAACAATAATCCGAACAACAAGTTCACCTGTTAACCCATTCCGTGCAGCTGTGGCCCAGAGGTCCACCGGTGAGTTACACCACCATCTGGCCCAAATGGCTCAAATGACCAAATGGGCGTAAGACCGACGATTAGGTCAGTAATAGCCTCAGTAATGGCCTAAGGACGTAAATCGCCGATCTGCGGAATAGCGACTAATATGCTGTTACACTAATTGAGATTGAGGTAATTATGGTCCATATTTTCTAGGAATTTCCTCATAAATAGAGGCAAGTGGTAACATAGATACGAATAAGGAGCAAGAGTTCCAAATGAGAGTTAAAGGAGAATCCGTCTTTCAAATGATTAAGGACACTCCTCAGCAATCTTTAATTGGAAACTCTAAACACGTTAAAAATAGACTTCCATCGCGACCACTTAGTACAATTTAGTATTTTTTTTGTTAATTTTATGATAAAAGAACTACACCGCTTATTATAAAACTTATGTGGGACCAACCTGGCAGCATACCCTAACGAATAAAAAAAAATTAAGCTCGCCTTACAGTAGTCGCATATGATGTGTAACATTTCAAATTATTAATAACAAAGAAACTATCCATGTAATAACCAGAATAAAAACCTCAAAATTTAAAAACGCATTATATTTATTTGAATCATCATCATATCAGCTCATATACGTCCCCACCGAGGGGCTCGAGCCTAACCTGAATTGACTACGCGGGCCCACTGCGGGTCAGTCGACTTCACACACAACCTGCGAGATTCTCCGCAGACGTGTGAAGGTTTCCTCACGATATTTTCCTTCACCGTAAGAGCGTCGGATAAACGTACACATGAAATCTAAATTTAAAATCACATTGGTACGTATCAGGATTCGAACCACGACCTCCCGGATAGGAGGCGGCGGCCCTAGCCGTTACGCCACCGACGCTCCATTTATTTGAATAATTGTTCATATTTTTTTTACTTGTGCGATCGCAAAAAATACTTGGGGGTTCCTTTGTTTCTATCCTATCCCCCCCCACACCAACCACCACCGCAACCTAGCAGCTTTAGTTTCGCAGACGATGTTGGGTACGGAGAATAGGTCTTCGATCTTCTGGTTTTATCGGAGTCGCGTATGTGGGGTGAACGTGCGGGAATCGCCCGGTTGGACAACCCAGATCACTGGAAACCAGAGAGAGAGAAAGAGAGATAGAGAGATTGCCAACTGGCAAGAAGTGGCGTAGGATCAACCGTGACTATTGGTGTCAAAAAGTGTCGGAGGCTAAGATTCTCTTCAGGTCGCTGAGCCAGCGCACTAAGTGAGTAAGTATAAAAAGCATTTGGTGACCACTTGCCTACTAGAATTAAATCTCATTAGGACTGAAACTGAAACATCCATATTACTTATACAGTAGCACACCATAGCACTCAACGGTATTTCCATAACCGATTGAGTTATCGCCCCCGGGCGCAGGTCACGTGATTTATCGCACCAATTCAATTTAGCCGCCCCTAATACGCACTGGGCTTAAACCGAGAAGTCTTGGGTATCTGTGCCCGGGCTTTGATTGTTTCTACTAGTTTCTAAACGAAGTTCCGACAATTTAAGTACACTATGCAAATCACGAACTAGTAGGTACCTTTATAACATTTCAATAATTTTTGAAAAAAAATAATTAAATACAAGTTTTTATTTGAAAAGAGTTTCATGTTAAAAAAGCCATATGCTCAAATGAATTTAAAAATACACGGTTCCAAATTCAAAAATGTGAGCACAGTATTGTATTTCCTAAGATTCTATAGAAAATAAAATACGATTCTGGGACCTTGATTTCACCTCCAAAGTTCATCATCAGATCAACTTCAAAATAACAAAAGTATTATTTCCGCTGACAATAGATATCATGCTTCATTCCAAATTTCAGCTTAATCGGACCCCTGAAAGTCGCTCTTAAATCGATCGCAAGATTTGAACTAAACAAAAATACATACATATGTACATACAAATATTGCAAGTTAAATGAAAGCTTTTAAAATAGATTTAGAGGCCGCAGTAATGTTGGCACTTTGACGTGCGCTATTGCACGTTGGGCGACACATGAGTTTAAAGATACTCGTATAACAGATTTCTTCTTAAGTAAGAATAAATCTAAAAGTTCAAGTACCTAATGAAATATTCCGCAAATTCACACAAAACCCGCATAGGCGTAAAACAATTTGTACAATTCCCGGATGGAAGGAAGAGACTCTTCCGAAGCGGACGTCACTTCCGGCGCGGCCATGACTGTCGCCGTGACTTCCGGCTGTATAGGTGTACAGAAATCTTGTCAAGTGTCCACCTGTAGTTTTCTTTTAATGTTTTCACGAAAACTACAAATATAATTTTTGTAACACAGTTTTTTCGATTTCTTGTTGCGAGATTGATTAATTTATGGGGATGAACAACCTGAAACGCTTGACTTTGAACGTCTCTCTCTAGTGAAACTTAGACACAGCTAGTGGCCGACAATGTTAGTTCAAAATAAAGTTTTACTCATGCTTGATGTGTTAAGGTTTGATTTTATTCATTTTATTTCGTTGTTGTAGGAAAAACTACAACGACATTTTTTTCAACATATTCTATTGTAGTTTCATTGACACAGATAGTTTATAATGAAATATTCCTTGTTGTTTTCTTGATATAAGACAGGAGTTATGTGATTCTAGTATTTATTTCACGAGTTTTACAGAATATTGCTCTAAATATAATAATATATATATAAGCGTCGGTGGCTCAACCGGTAACGACTCGGTCCATCTAACCAGAGGTACCGGGTTCAAATCTGGACGGCCAATGTACCAATGAGTTTTTCAAAAACTTACGTACATACTTACCGATTGCTTTAACGGTGAAGGAAAACATCGTGAGGAAACCTGCACACGCCTGCGAAGAAACTCGAAGGTTGTGTGTGAAGTCGGCCAACCCGCACTGGGCCCGCGTGGTCGACTGAGGCCTAATCGCCCTGATTCAGGGTAGGCTCGAGCCCCTCGGTGGGGACATATATGAGCTGTAATGATGATATATATATATATATTGCTTACAAAGGTAGTCGTAACCACCACATCACGGTGCACACTATCATGAACGTTATTTCAGTGAAGTTTCGATAGACATTTGTACTGACGCGAATCGAGCTGCCGATTTAAGATTGGTTAAAGCCGTATCCGTACTAAAAATGATCAAGTTACAACGAATTTTCGTTTAATCGAATTTGTGTAGAATTTTAACTCAAATTGGTTCTTTTACTCTACAGCAAAATATTTCAATTTAATTTGCTTAAACAAGGTTCATTTGTCACACATGCATACGTAAAACAAAAGCATTCCCATCTGTAAAACACATTTTGCTTAAACGTCACGACATTAAGCGCTCTCATTACACGGAATACTTCGAGAACTTTCTACGCGTCCCAAGATGGCGTCTTTGTTTAATTTCCAGCTAGAACTGAGCAATAAAACATATTATTGCAATCCGTAACTTAGGTGAGCGCATACATTGCGTGCATTGTACGGGAGTTACGTTGACTTTCTTAACTAAGTTTTCGATGTATAACGTTATTTCGAGGAGAAAAGACGTGATTCAAAATTTAATAAGTGGCGATGTGGGGTGTAATCGTGTTAAGAGTTTAAAGGAACAAAAGCGAGAGTAAAGACGTGGGAGCAGAGATTAAAGTAAAGTTGACGATATGAAGTTAGCACAATGATAAATGTATTATTTGTTTCCGTAGACAGCTGTAGCGAGATTTAAGTAAATTTTTATTCAATTGTATTAATTAAAACAGCAAAAACTGTCTCCTACTTATAAACAGTAGCCGTAACAGTAGTAGTGTTTTATCATTGTGTATGTAGGTATTTGTTGAGCCACGAATTTTTTATATGTGGTAAGCAGTCGACTAACACAGTACGTTTGTTTTTTTATCAAAATAGGTGCATATCACACTCTTTCTGATAGTCATAAAATAGTAATTACATTACATACTTAATGTCAAAGTTTGTGAAAAACAGACAATCATTAGGTTGTTTAAGAGATCACTTGTAAGCGATAAGACCGTCTAAATGTGCAACTTCCTCAATCATTATATCTTTATTTTCCTCATAAATTGTGCAATAAAATGTTTTCAATCAATCAATGATTAGTTGATAATATTAAAATAAAATAATTTATATAAAACAAATAATGTCATTAGGACATGAAAACATTATGACACGAGAAGTTACGTATATTATTTAATTTTGTCTTTAATGCCTTTGACAAGAGCAGGCCAGTTCACACGGAGAGCACTCGGTTACGAGTACAATGCGAGAATCAGTCATCGTTAATAAATTACCCAAGTATAAATAAACAACCCTAAGAGAAGTGTACCTCTATCGCACTCTATAAAAACGAAGTTTGGTTCTATATTTTAATTAATCAGTCAAAATATTGAAATTTTGTAAACATGTTCTACAATAGTTATTTATGCCACTGCCAAGTAATGGCTAATTGCGTGCAGTGGCATACAATACTTTTTCTACGACCATGAAATAAATAAAAATACATCGAAATTTTGTCATAATCATATATTGAATTTTTGAAGCCAAAGCCATAAAAAAAATTAAAAAGTTTCATTGTTGTACATTTGTCTCGTTTTGAAATGATCATTGTAAACTACTTGTAGGAATGAATACTTAATTTTAGGACCCAAAGCCATAAAAATATTTAAAAAGTTTCATTGTAGTATACAGTTGTCTCGTTTTGAAAGGATCATTGTAAAACGACTTGTAGGAATGAATAATTTTGTGATATGATTCGAGGTTATGTATCAAGCAAATTACCAAATGGGAGTAGAAAAACTAATATTTGTGTTTGTGGTTTGTCAGATTTCCGTAAAAATATGTGGTTTCAAAGTGACAAGTTCAAATATTTGCATAAAAATCTAAAAATTTAAATCAAATAACTTTTTTTTCTATTTTTATTGCTGTTTCTTTGCGTTGTGGTGGCAACTGTAATAACCCGCCACTTAACCTTAACACAAGCGAGCGACGAGAAGACAAAAGAAATACGACACCTAGAACGCGCTATTGACATTTATTCAGCACTGAGTATAAGTACAAGTACCAAACATCAACGGCTGGTCCACGGCCGGCCCCCAGGCATACCACCTCGCCTTGCGGAGATCCCTTTGCTCTCGAAGAGTAGAAACACACTGTTTCTACAGCTTTTTCTCCCAGCACTGGTAGAAGTCGCTCTCAGTGATAAGACCTCCCAAATTTTATGTCTCTTAATTGTTACTTTTGTTTTGTACATGTCTGTCAGATGTGCAATAAAGAGATTTTTTGAATTTGAATTAATAGGAGTTCGAGTATGAAATTGCCGATTCAGTTTTTGAAGTTCAATGCCAATTTTTATTGAAGAAATGTTATTGTTTTTTATTCAATAATAATCCTTATAGTGACACTACTTATGTTCTTTAATTAGTAACTAGTGGCATGTCTCTCATGTTCCAATCCCCTGAACTATGTACCATTAAATGGAACCAAGGCGTTTTCTTAGTGGTCAGATGATTTTAGACTAATTAATTTTCCTGAAAGTGACGAAATATGACATTAGTAATGAAGAAACTGCTGCGATAACTCTAGCGCTTTCAAATTAATAATGTGTATTTTTTTGCCTTTAAAAATGGTGATTTATTGAGTTGAAAATAACTGTCTTCATGGGTTTAAAGCCACCATGCTCTCGGCACACATTTACCAGCTATTCATTTTTAACAGTCTAATGCTATTTTAAGAATAAATTTGGTTTTAATATTTATTTTTCTTAATAATAATTTTCTACTTTAAACTTTTTAATGCAATCGGCAATTTCATACTTAAACACTTAATGTTAGGTAAATAAATTACCTAAAGAAGAGTATACAGCCTTAAGAGTTAACGCCTTAACCTTATTACACTCTCATCATTTATCGGATTAAAGTAGCGACAGCAGGCGGACCCGGTAATGCACCCCGATGGGTGTAAGGCCGGGCACCAACATGTCCAAGAATCACTATATTGGCATACCCTGGACACTTCATACATCGGGCCAGAAATATCATATCAAAAAAGGAATGACAGAACAAACAAAATGGCGGCGAAATCCTATACGTTCGACAACCAAACTTTAACCAATCTGTATCATTCTGGGTGACGAGGGGGTGAGGTCGCAATCTAGAGAGCGGCAGGGAGTATCCATACTGTATGTTAGTACTTATATACTCGTATATACTTTGATATAGGTGAAACCAAAATCATCTGCGTTTACATTCGGGATCAGTACATGAATATTTCGACTTCTTTTAAAGTGAAAAAAATGTTGCTGCTCTGATTGTAGGTATATTCTTTGTTAAAAGTTGTTCTGTTTCAAAGTTTTAAAGGACAATAGGCAACATTGTATAAAGCGTAGGCTATTTGCTGTCAAGATTAATTTTAATATTTCTTGTTGTGGTTTAATCCTAAAATTACTGTGCAGAAGTTTTATCGCCGCTATGTACTTACTTCAATTTCACTTTGTTTTAATTATTAACTTTAGGAAAAGAAAGGACTCTCCTGCTTAACAATGTAGTGTGACATTTCTTATGTACACGACATTTTTTTTAAAAAGTGAATCTATCTTATGTTTCATAAATCACTGTTTATGCAATTTTAGAACTGTCTGTAACCAGCCTTAAACGTCATTTATGGAAATTGGTACCTACCTATCCCCTCCTCTATACAGACTACCTCGCTTCCCGGCGAGGCTCCTCATCTATCATCTGTCTGTCTGTCTGTCATACTTTCCGATACATCGCGAGTGTGTACACGTATCTTCGGAGTTTTGATTTATGTGTGTACTGAAAGCGACGATTTATATTGGAAAACATAGGTGTGCACGTCGCGTCGTATGCATAGCTAACGTCATATTACTTTTTAGATGTTTAGTATCAATCTGATAAAATATAATCTATCAAGATGTGTGTGTTCGTACTCCTTCAAAACGGCTTGACCGATTTTCATGAAATTTTTATGCGTATTTTGTAGGTATGGGAATAGGTCGTAAAGTATATATTTTATTATGGCAAAACAAAGTTTGCGGGGTCAGCTAGTATTTACATATAGTTCTTAAATTTGATGACGTATTACATAGAAACTAAGTGGAAAAAATGTTTTTTTTCTTACACCTAATTAAGAGTTAAATTCAATTCAATGAACTGTATTACTCTATTATTATTATTATTATTTCGTTTACCTAGTAAACTAGGAAAATCAAAAATCCTTTCATAATTGCTGTCACTATGAAAATTATTTCAAAGTTTATCTATTTGCAATCAATCTATTAACCACCTCCGTATTGTTTAGGTATTGTTTAGTCCATTAGCTTCACATCTAGAGGTAGCGGGTTCGATTCCCGGCGGAGTCTAACTTTTGACTCGGTTTAGTTGGTGAAAGGACATCTTCTAAGCCCACCTGGCTAGCTACCATCAAGGGTGACCAACTGTAAATAAAAAATAAAAATAAAAGAAAAATAACACAATAACTACAGTAGCTATAACGAGCTGAATATAAAACTTTGATGGTATCGCTATCTTTCGCCCTCAAACTGGAGTGCCGAACAATGGCTGAAGCCTTCAAGAAAGTCGAAAGCTTTTGACCCGGATAAAAGGTTATTGTAGGCTTTATTATAGCAACGACAGTAAAAAAACGAAGGTTTGATTGAGGAAGTTCGAAATGAAGAGAGAATTTTTCGTGTTTTATTTTGCATTCAAGTGTTGTTTCCCTTGACTTTATAATGAGAATAATATTGATCGAAAGATGAAGATCGTACTTTGTTTACAGTGTCTCTTTCGTCTTATATGAAAAAAAAAACCGATGTTGTCTGTAAAGTCGGTTTACGGACGATAATTTTACGTGTTTTCGTGTCACAAACCATACGACTGAAGTAAAACATCTTTAGCTGACTCTTTAAGGAGATGTAAAATACCGCCCATAGTCGGGTTAGTTAACTCTTTGACATTTCCTCACAGAGAATCGACCGCATTGGAACACCTCTTGTAAGATCCTGGATGCCTAGTACTTTTATTGATGTGTAACATCTTTGCTCTCGCTTTCCTGCAATTTGTGGGAGTGATTTCGTGAAATGGGACGGAAATGTGTAACATGGGACGGAAATGTGTAACAGGAAGTCGCGAAAGCGCGGAATTCTACTTTACGAGAGATTCTACTACTCGCACTTGGTCGGTTTTTTTCGTTACTGTCAGATCCGCCACCCAGGTACAATATCGTCATCAAATCTAACTAACCTAAAGTATTTTGTCACATGTTACACATCATATGCGAGTACTGTAGGTCTCGCTCGAATTTTTTTCCAATAACACACTTGTTTGACGGTTTGTCCGTCCGTCCAAGTTCAAGTACTAGTACAAGCACTTGTACAAGTACAACTCTCACTTGCACGCTCGGCTCAGGCGTAACGCGACAATGACATCACACTGGCGTAACGCGACAATGACGTCACACTGGCGTAACGTGATAATGACGTCACACTTTTTCGTGAATGCAGCCCGTGTCATCAATTTATAAGACGTTATCACGTCAATATAACATTTTCTGGTACATTCTTTAACCTGATATCATGGCCAGGGCCGTGGCAAGGTTTTAATTCACGCTTCATAATATCAGATCATATTCGTTTCCCACCGAGGGGCTCGAGCCTACCCTGCATTACAGCGATCGGGCTTTAGTCGAGCACGCGTGCCCAGTGCGGGTTTGTCGACTTCACACACAACCTTCGAGTTTCTACGCAGGCTGTGCAGGTTTCCTTACGATGTTTTCATTCACCGTAAGAGCGTTGGATAAACGTACGAAATCGAAATTTGAAAAAAACATTGGTACGCCAAAATAAAAAAATGGTAACTTTGGCCGCTACCTCTTGTCCGGGAAACCGTGGTTCGAATCCTGCCTTTAAAAACGCTCCAGGCCAATAACCAAACTGTGGTTTACCAGAATTTTTAATACGTACTTTTATCTTTATATCTATATAAATAAAAATTAATCCCTATTTCCCTTGGTCACGGCATCACGCGTGAACGGCTGGACCGATTTCGCTAATTCTTTTTTTGTCGAGTTCGTTATTGTCAGGAAAAGGTTCTTATGTAGGGTAGGGTAGGGTAGGATAGGGTAGGGTAGGGTAGTATAGTGTAGTGTAGTGTAGTGTAAAGTAGTGTAGGGTAGGGTAGGGTAGTGTAGTGTAGGGTAGGGTAAGGTAGGGTAGGGAAGGGTAGGGTAGTGTAGTGTAGTGTAGGTTAGGAAAGGGTAGGGTAGGGTAGGGTAGGGCAGTGTAGTGTAGTGTAGGGTAGGAAAGGGTAGGGCAGTGTAGTGTAGTGTGAAGTAGAATGAATTTCGCCGGTACAGCTAGTATAATATAGATAAAAGTAATATAATGAAGTTATACTTCGCTTTGATTTTAGAATAAAGGCAACATTAGTACACTTATCAATTTACGCGTTTTCAAATGACGCCTTGTTATGTTTCCTTGAATGACAGGCCTGAATCACCGATGTGCTCATCACAACTCTGCCCCGCATCGGCACACTGATAATATATCACTGCTTTCAATAGCTAAATGTGAGGGGAGCTAAGAAAGCTGTAGAGTAGGCAAAAATACATAAATTGTTTTTTACTGAATATAAATTTGTTACTAAACATTAGATATTCAAAAGTCAAGGAGTCAAAACATTCGTAAAATGGGAAACCGTATGACACTTTAGATAGGTGCATTTAGGCCTCTAAGGTAATTTAAGTAAAAATAGTAAAATTTGTTCCGTTTGTTCCATTTCACATCATTTTATTTCATTGTATACATACAACTCAAACACAAAAAAAGTATTGTAAGTTTCTAAAAAGCCATTTTCAAGAGTTCACATAATTTAATTCACAAAATTATATTGCCTGATTATACACAGTGGGCCTGGGAAAGATTTAGAAAGTCATACTTGAAAATTAATTAACCAAGAAATCCTTACTAATATTATAATCGGAAAATGTGTTTGTTTGTTTGTTATCTTTTCACGCTTTAACGCCTTATTAATCTTAATGAAATTTGGCATGCAGGTAGCCTGTGTCACAAGGAAGGACATAGGCTACTTTTTATCCCGTGAAAATAGCATAGCCCGATGCAATCCCCGAGGGAACTGAAAATATTATACTCTTTTTTGGTTAATTTCTTTAACATCGCAACGGAAAAATGGATTGTGTGATTTTTTGCACCGAGATGGTTGAGAGGGTGGGAAATGACACGATTTACTAATAAATATATCCTGACATAGTTCCCGAGAGATCTGGAGAAAATTGATGTCCTGCGGCTCGCGCACCGCGCACACTCTAAGTCAGTCACAAAAACGATGTCCACGCGGGCAAAAGCTAGTATTACATAAATTTTATACTACCACATCTATAGTTTTTGCATTTCCCAGTAACATAAATATACGTTCAGAACATGTTCGTGCTAAGGTTTCGACGCTTCAAGATTGTACGGAGCTCCCCTCAGGTAGGACGCTTATTTCCGACGCAATAAATTATTTTGACGTGGAACTTCTTCTTTCGTCAGACACGAAATAAATGCGTAGATACATGAAACGTATATTACTTAGGAGCACATAAAGGTGTGACAAAATTGGTGGAAGAACCGGTATTTTCATCATCATAATGAACAACTTTCTCTAAGCGACACATAGTCAATTCGCCAAACGAGCTCATTGACCAATTTTGTAAATTAAAGTCCATTTTTAAACCTCAATAGTTCAAAAAGCGCGCATTTATTGCGTAAAAACAGTGAGCCAAAGAGAATGTCGTCTCTATTAGAGCAGTCAGCCAAATTAATTTTTGCCTCTCAAGAAAAGAATAGTGTTTTGAAATTAGAACGCTGCGAGTTGAAATATATTTTCAGCAGCTGGGCGACCGAGCTTTGCTCTGGGCATAGTACCCAGAGCCCTTAAAACATTTAAAAATACGCTACCTATAATATATATAACTTTGCGCGATATACTCCAGTGCGAAAATCTCGGAAAATAGCGTTTTCCCAGAGATTAGACCTATCTAAATCGATTTTTCTTTCGAGCCGTTTCCGAGATTCAGATTATACATATATATGTCACAGTCAAAACTCATAACCAGTTGATTGATTATACAGTTAAAGAGCCTCGCGAAGGGTAGCAGAATGCTTCACAGAAGAAAAAATCATCGGACGTTCTCAAGTTATGGTGTAACCAAGGGAATTAGGGATTCTATATAGATTCCCAGTCAAAGTACTTTATAGACTAATATTCTTAGTCATAACCACTTTTACAATACAATTTGGTCACAAACACTGATATTTTTGCAGATAAAAGTGGTTTTGACCAAAGTCCCTAGTTAAAACCACTTTTGTCTGCATCATCATCATCATCATTTCCACGACGACCGGTCCTGCGCTGCCCGCATCCATCAGTCAAAACTGTTTTTGACAAAGAGCATCGGTCAAAACCACTTTTGCCTGATTTTTTGGAGTCAAAATTGGTTTTGACTGGTTATTAGTATTGACATACACATTTAAACAAGAATTGCTCGTTTAAGGGTATTAGATTGGCTTACGAAAAAAAAGAATTAAGGAGTCTAGCGTAGCAAATAAATGTACAAAAAGAGTCTACACCAAAACAAATGGAAGTTTTGAAGATCCATTTGAATTGAAGTCTAATAAGTAGGTGTGAAGTTTCAGTATTTTAGTTATAAAGTATGTAAGTCTCCTTACACTGTGGATATTGTTTAATTTAGTTAGGTACAACTGTTTTTCCAAAATTTTCCGCTAGTGAGGTAAAAAATTGTATGTGTTACACAAGAGCAAAGTTTTTGTTTCTTGTGTCTTTGAATCCTATAGAATTCTCCGCTTGTCCGGGATGCACATTTATGAGTATTAAGTTAATACAAAACATAGCCCAGTTAATACTATTAACTATGGCTATGTTTTGTTTGGTATGATTAATAGAATCTTACACCAATTTTGTTACACCATGTACTTTATATAAATGCTGAAGAGAAGCATTAAATTCATATAAAAAGTAGTTTTTAGCGGGAGGAGGGCCAACAAATCGCTGTGGATGGCATCATTGTACCGCTACAAATGAAGGTAGGTAGGTAAACTCGTTTATCGTGGTTTATCTACTTTCCATTGTAGGATCATTTTTTTTTATCTGAAATCCTAACTATTAATGTTTAATTAAGTAGGTACTTTAGGAACGGTGCGCTCCTACTCGACGAGAGCAAAGGGAGAAATCTCCGCCAGAAGAGGTGGTTTGCCTGGGGTCCTGCCGTGGACCAATCGTTGATGATTGGTATCTGTATATATACTCAGCGCTGAAGAAATTCTAATAGCGCGTTCTAGATGTCGTATTTCTTTTGTTCTCTCGTTGCTTGTGTTAATGTTCAGTGGCGGGTTACTGCAGTTGCCGCCACAGTACCATAATTTCAAAATATTCTTAAAATTGAAAATTATAAAATGAAACCTTTAGTAAAAATTCAACTACAAAATTACCTTTTCCTCAAATAAACGTTTAATTTTTAAATACCTAGCCTATGCTTTAAAGACGACAACTGGTTCAACCAGCCTTCGTGCGAATCCAAGTCTTTTAACCCATACAATAAAGTTATTTTTCCAATTTTTAGATAAATGTGGACTTTCGTGAGCAAAATACGAGAAGACAACGTCACAAGCTTAAATGGCTTGATGACGTCATAAAAAGCCCGCCGTTATCAAACGTGTGCCCCACATAAATCAACCGAACCCATATTTAGGAACCTTAAACTGTATTGTTAGAGTAAAAGAGTTTATTTTCGATTGTATGGAACCGCGGATAAAAAAATTAAAGCCCAAAAGCGCGCAGTAAAATGTTTTATATGTGAATCACGGCGGATGTGCCACATTAAGCGCGGTATGCAAATTTTAAGCGATCTGTTACACTGTTACGCAAGGTTTTGTGGCGAAAAGCCAGTTTTATTCGCAAATGTATTGACTGAAACTGGATTACAGGAACAGAGGTTTTAGCAGGATTTTCAATACAAAAGGGATATCTGACAAAAAACACTGCAAACACGTCGGTTCACGCAAACATTTTTTAATTTTCGGTATGTAACTTTACGAGGTGTTTTTTTTTTAAACCGAGCAAGCCGTTAAGGGTGGGCTTATGAAACTGAACAACTTTCCCCAAGAAACACATACTGAAATAGCAATTGAAAATTGACTCTCCGTACAAAGTTGACTAATTGGAATGATCAATTTCTATGAAAAGTCTAAAAAAATGCGAATTTAGTATGGGTTTCTTGGGGAGAGTTGTTCAGTTTTGATGAGTAAAGGCTATCCTTAACGGATTGCTCAGTGTTAAAAAAACACCCTTATTTATTCTTATTTCGTATTTGATCTGATCTGTAGGTTATACAGGATAACAAAACACGCTATTACACAAAACACTGCTAATTGGAATCATTCAGTATTTCTCAGGCATGTAGATCCAATGAAAACCATTTAGAGATAAAATTATTTATAATTGAATACCACTTGATAACTAAATTTCTTTCATAATCGTCAATTTTCAATTATTAGTACTGAGGCCGTTTTTTTCATAACTAGTATTTGGGTCTGTGGCAAAATCACTTTTGAACATTTGAAAACAACCAATTACTATAAAAAGAAATAGAATATTCAAATTCAAATGAGTTTATTAAAACATTCTATATTTTCATTTTAGTCAGTCAGATAGTTATATTCATTTACACATACAGGTTGTAACAAAATTGGTGTAGGTCCCGTAAACTGGGGCTTCTTCACATCATACTGAACAACTTTTATTCTACAACTTTGCTGAAATCGCAAAAAAAAATTACTCTTCATACAAATCGATCAGCTGATCGACCAATTTTGTGCATTTTAGTATTAAGGGTCCAAGTTTTTTTGAAAATTGACTAATGGTTCCTTGGGGAAAGTTGTTCAGTGTGATGAGTAGAACCCCCAGTAAACGGGACCTACACCTAGTTAGTTACACCCTGTATGTTGTTTTGTTGTTTTAGGGTACTAATAAGAAGTATTTATTAAACATGAATATGTAAACTGTCGCGTCCACGACTGACTGACAGCCACGGGTACCAACAGAATACCAGCGCTTTGCTTCTGAACCTAGCATCTGAGTTGGGGGGGCATCATGAATATATGTAATTTTTTTAAATATTTATTCACTTAAACTTTGCTGTTTCTAATATATTATGTATTTTAGTGTAGTGTCACTGGAACCAATAAACGTATTTCTCTCTTTAAAAAAATTACCAAATTTTTTTGAACAATGCTACTTTAGGAGTGTGTTTGCGAATTCTGTTACATATTCGGGCCCAAGTCATTTTTAATGTGTATTGCTAGGATTTACCCACGGCTTCGCCTATTAGATATTGTTTATAGACTGTCTTTGAGGGTGATGCGCGAGTCGCAATCGGCTAGCGAGTGTGTGACATTGACATTTGTCGCCACGGCCCTCGAATCAAACCTCACGAGAAAAACACTCTCAGTGTTGCATTTTTTTGTAAAAAAAAATATTTTTTGTTAATTTTCGTTATTTTCTTTACCAGAATGCAAAATTTCATCAAAATCCGTTCATCCGTTTTGCCGTGATGCTCAATCAAACTTCCAAAGTTTCTCATTAAAAATACTTTTGTCATACCGTTTCAAAGTATAAGGTAAGCCTAGCGAACTTTTCACGATAATGTGCAGCATCTCACGATCCGTCAACACTTTCCTGAACACACGAATGCCGTTCAAATCCTTGACTGCAGTCGCCGGGGTAGAAATCGGCCCGGATTGATCAATTGATTATACACACAATTTGGCTACTAGTAGACTACAATTTGGTTCTATCTTTTTGATCACATCGACTGTCAATACTTCTAGATGCTATTTCTCTTGTTTTGTTTTCATTCACCATCATCATCGTAATATCAACGTTTGCTGCTGAACGTAGATCTACCAAAGAATTCCAACACGACCGAGACTGTGCGGCCCGCTATTTTCACCAGGTCGTCAGTCTACCGGTAGGCATGCCTATGCTAAGTATTCCGGTACACGGTCGCCACTCGATAATCTTACTGACCCAACAGCCATCCATTCTACTCGTACGAGCTATGTGCACCGCCCACCGACACTGGAATTTAACGATTCTGTGAGCTATGTCGGCTACTTTAGTTCTCTTACGGATTTCCAAGTTTCTGTTTTCGCTAAGTTAGATTTTTACATATCTAGATAAATGGCAAACTCCATATTGTATGTGCTTGTGTTACAAACTCCTAATTGCGTGTGTCTGTGGTATAATATTCTAATTGTGTGTCTCTGTGATACAAAGTCCTTATTGTATGTGTCTGTGGTACAAACTCCTTATTGTGAGCTATGTCGGTTACTTCAGTTCTCTTACGGATTTTCAAGTTTCTGTTTCCGCTAAGTTAGATCTTTCTAAAATATCTAGTTAAATGGCAAACTCCTAATTGTTTGTGTTTCTGTTACAAACTCCTAATTGTGTGTGTCTGTGTTATAAGCTGCTTATTGTGTGTGTCTGTGATACAAAGTCTGTATTGTATGTGTCTGTGGTACAAACTCCTTATTGTGAGCTATGTCGGTTACTTCAGTTCTCTTACGGATTTTCAAGTTTCTATTTCAGCTAAGTTAGATCTTTTTAACATATCTAGTTAAATGGCAAACTCCTAATTGTTTGTGTCTGTAGTATAAACTGCTTATTGTGAGTGTCTGTGATACAAAGTCCTTATTGTATGTGTCTGTAGTACAAACTCCTTATTGTGCGTGTCTGTGTTACAAACTCCTAATGGTGTGTGTATGTGGTATAAACTCCTTATTGTATGTGTCTGTGGTACAAACTCCTTATTGTACGTGTCTGTGGTACAAACGCCTTATTGTGCGAGTCTGTGGTACAAACTCTACTAAAATTCGCGTATGCTATGCAAGGAATTTATATATATCTAATATAGAAATTCCTTGGCTTTATGAGTCAATCCCTTGTTTCACGTTTGATGTTATTGTGCGTTCCTTTTTACGTTGCCTTTATTTAGTAACCGTCACGAATAAACTATACGATCGTAAAACGAAACGTGGCAACCGAAACATTGAATTTTATGAGTATCTTTTATACAGGTAGTTATATGCCGTGATTTAGGAGTTGGAATACGATTATCTTCCTTGTAATGTGTTGCGTTGTTTTTAAACTAAAAAGTAATTAAGTATTGTATGCTTGATATAGTAGGTTCTTGGTGGAACACTGAACTGAACATATTTAGGTTTTTTCTTGCACTATTCCACAATTAATGTAAATAAAACAAAATTTGTTTATACTGCAACCGGTTTCGTGATCATCTACTGCCTGAAAATGATCACGAAACCGGTTGCAGTATAAACAAATTTTGTTTTGTTTACATTAATTGTGGAATAGTGCAAGAAAAAACCTAAATATGTTTAATTAAATATTCATCAAAAAAGTAAGTAGATACATCAAAGGCGGCAAGCCTTTCTAAGGCTAAAGGTTATAATTAGATCATCATCATCATCATATCAGCCGAAAAACGTCCACTGCTGGACAAAGGCCTCCCCCAAGTATTTCCATGACGACCGGTCCTGCGCTGCCCGTATCTATTTTTTATTTCGCTTCCCGTGATCTTTATCAGGTCGTCGATCCACCTAAGACCTTCCTACGCTACGTTTTCCGGTGCGCGTTCGCCATTTAAAAACATTACTCCACCAACGGCCGTCTGTTCTACGATCTATGTGCCCTGCCCACTGTCACTTCACTTAGCGATTTTGTGAGCTATGTCGGTTACTTTGGTTAATTAGATAATGTAATTCTATTAAAAACATTCAAAATTAAAAAAAAGCTTCAAGTCTCGTAGTTATTTCGCCGTAAAAAGTTTTCGGATCTCATGCAAGAAGAATATTATTATTGGCTTTTAATGTCAAAGCATTATTTTACATAAGACTAAATTATTTTCATTATATCAGCCGAAAGATGTCTAATGCTGGACAAAGGCATCCCCTAAGGAGTTACACGAAGACCTGTCCTGCGCTGCCCGCATCCAGCGGCTTTCTCATTTTACTCTTACGCAGAATAAACTAAGTGCGTGTAATGTTACTTTCAATTTGCTAAGTAGTTTTACTTTTGAAAACTATCCGTCCTACCTACGCATTTTTTATATAATTTAGTTGCAATAACGATATCTTACAATGCTGGATAAATATGGTAAACATGGAAATACACACACATAAGTAAGCTAGTAAATATACTTTATTACACCCCAAAAAACAATACAGGACTTATAATTTGTGATATACATAGAGTGCAAAGGCGGCCTTATCGCTTTAAGCGATTCCTACCAGGCAACCTTAAGTTAGGGATTGAAAGACATCTAAACTAGTACAAGATGGCAGCAAATTCAACTTTTAAATGATCTAACTATTTCTAATCTATTTTCCATAAACCTTTAGCGAATTTTTTGTACCTTTGAGCTATTTCCAAAAGATAATGCTTTTTAAATTACGCGTCACGTAGCCTACATACTCGCACGCCACGTCACCACCAAACTTCAAAAACCGGCAAACTCCCATATATCGTGAGCGAACCAATAAAATATTCCCCATCTGTCGAAGTTGAAGCAATGATTAACTCATAAACATGCCGCGTATAGTCGCCGACAAAAATGTGTGACAATATTTGAGATTGTATAAAAAATGATTCTGTAAGACATCCCTAAACCAATCGAACGCGAACTTAACCAGGTCGTCCGTTCATCGAGTGGGAGGCCTACCTACTAGAGATTGCAACCCGGTATGTTTCTCAACCCGGTCCGGCCCGGTAGCATTTGCCGCCAACCCGGCCGGGTCCGCCGGGCCCGGCCGGGTTGATGTGTTAGCGATAAAACCTTTAAAATATTTTATGAAAATATGTTAAGAATGGAAAAAGACAATGATTCAAGTTTAAGAATTAAACTTTATTTAAAACTATAATCTTAATAATCAGTCTCACTTAGTTTATAAAATTAAATCATTGGTTTTGGTAGCAACCAACTTACAAAATAAATCACTTTTACTTATAGCATGGACGGAATAGTAACATTAGTATTTAGAATAAAAAACTAATAAAAAGCCTAATGACTTGTCTTATCAACTTAGATATAGATAGATAAACTTAGAGATAAACTTTGGTAGCTTTGGTATAAACAAAACAAATTCTTATTTGCAGCAAAAAAATATTATGTTTTTTCTTAAACTTTATCTATAAAGACTACTGAGACTAGTGAGTGTTACTATTATAATTATTATAAATACTTATTAAAAGTTTTCTCTTTACTCCTTTATGTGTCTTTTTGTTAACATAGTTAGTATAGTATTAGAGTTTAGAATAAAAAACTAATAACGCAGCATAAAGTACTAAACTTGTCTTATCAACTTCGATTAGATAGATAGATAAACTTTGGTAGCTTTGGTATAAACAAAACAAATTGCTAAAGACTAAATATGTTTTTTCTTACTATTAAGACTAGTGAGACTGTTTTTGATAATTGAGCAAATAGCAAAATCGTATAATTACTACAGGCTGTACTGTAACTGTAGACAACCAAACTTATACAATATTACTTATTTCCTACGAGTTGGTGGCGTTCCCGCCTTCGCGCGCGATTTTCGCGCCGCGGTTTTGGTACCTACCGGGTCCGGTCACCGGGCCCGGTAAAAATAGCCGGGCCCGGTGGACGCCTAAAAGGGCACCGGGCCCGGCCGGGTCGGGCCCGGCCGGGCCCGGATTGCAATCTCTACTACCTACGCTACATCTTTCGGTGCGTGGTCATTACTTAAGAACTTTTCTGCTACAACGGCGGCGGTCCATTCTAAAAGCTATGTGCCCCACCCACTGCCACTTGAGTTCAGCGATTCTGTGTGCTATGTCGGTTACTTTTATTTTATTTTTATTATTCACGAATGTTAACAATTTAGAAAAACAAAGCCTTAAGAGTACTCTTAATTATACTGTGCCTTAAGTCTAGTTGAACATCATAAATCTATTTATATGAATTCTGGCTACTAAACTAGGCTTGGAAAAGCCTGTATCTTAGCAGTCAGCGAGCAGAAATAGAAACCAATTATGCGATGTCAACCGACCGATGTTAAGTGAGGATTATACAAAATAAAGGTAAGTACAAAATGCATTACTATACGAGTAGGTCTGTATGTGTCTGCGCGCGGGCGCGTGCGTGTGTGTGTGTGTGTGTGTACAAGGGGGGGAGGGGGCGTATGTGTAGACGGTAAGTAAAAATAGTATGCTGAAATTAAGTAAAAACAAAGAAGTAACTCTTCAGTTTCTAGATAATTAAGGTTATGGATCTAACAATAAACTTTCTTTTTTTACTTTAGTTCTCCTACGGATCTCCTCATGTCTGATTCGATCGTGTAGGGAAACTCCGAGCGTAGCTAACTACTGACTGCTTCAACGTTGATGATCTGCTGATTGGATAAGTAGGTATCAAGGGGTGGTTGGAAACTAATATAAAGTTTTTGTTGTCTTCTAATGATTCTATATTATTTTTATTTTGTTACTGATCTACTTTATGCTTTACTAACATACTATGTATCCGAGTTTTTCGAAATATCATCATCATCATCATCATCATCATATCAGCCGAAAGACGTCCACGGCTGGAAAAAGGCCTCTCCCAAGGATATCCACGAAGACCGGTCTTGCGCTTTCCGCGACCTTTTTTTATTATAAAACTTTTTATAATTGTTAGTTCAGATTCAAGTAACTATTTGATGTGTAACATCTTTGCTCTCGCTTTCCTGCAATTTGTGGGAGTGATTTCGTGAAATGGGACGGAAATGTGTAACATGGGACGGAAATGTGTAACAGGAAGTCGCGAAAGCGCGGAATTCTACTTTACGAGAGTCCGACTTGCACTTGGTCGGTTTTTTTCGTTACTGTCAGATCCGCCACCCAGGTACAATATCGTCATCAAATCTAACTAACCTAAAGTATTTTGTCACACGTTACACATCATATGCGAGTACTGTAGGTCTCGCTCGAATTTTTTTTCATGAGATTTCATAGCAACAGTACTTTTTGCGTAGCTATATATATTATATGAGAACGACTGTATGCGGCGCTCCTATCCCTATTCCCTGTTTAGGGTCCATGGACACGCCAACCGGTCGTACCGGGGAGGCTTTTTATATCGGATTGGATGCAGGCATTTGTTTCAGGTATAGAGCCTCTATTGCAATTAATAATGGAATTTATTAGGTTGTGGTTACAATATTTTACTTAATATTATAGTTATTATGCTCTTAAAGTTCTTATTTTGATGAAATTACTATTGTTTTCTTTCCAATATTATAGTATTTGTATTTTAGGGTTTCGTACCAGATACGCTGCCTGTCTGTTTGTCCTATCTTTAAAAAAATAAAATCCCCATTGCGTTGGGGAATCTTGGTAAGCTCGCTTCCATCTTCGGCAACATCGTTACTTACCACCAGGTGAGATGTTGTCAAGGGTTTACCAATTGTGAATAAAAAAAAATAAAAAAATAAAAACTGTATGTTTTGAACCGTAATAGTTGGCCGACTTAAATTTTCACTAAATATGTGTTATTATAACGGATTTATCAACAGATAACAAAAATTTAAAAAAAGCAATAAATTAAGAGGTCTCCATACAAAAAACCTATTTTTATTAAGGTTTTTAAACGGTTATACTAGCACTATTCAAATCATCTGTAGTTATACATTTAAGCATGAAAGTTGGTGTGATTATAGTCCGAACCCTAAAGTAAAACCAGAAATAATATAAACCAGCCAAGAGTGAGTCGTACTCGCGCAAGGTAACTCGAACTAAATAAAAATAAAACATTTTTCTGTCGCTCTTGTTGATGTTTTTGATTGAAATGAACAGGTAGGAAACTGATATAGGTATCATTGTTGTATTCGTGTGGAGAGGAGTGATAGTACGGAACCCTCGGTGCGTGAGTCTGACTCACACTTGGCCAGTTTTTTTATATAGTGTAAAAAGAAACGGATATTGATAAACAACAAACATTTCAAAATTAATGCAATATTTTAAGTTCACAAAGGGTGGGAATATTTCCATTTAAAAATCTGACAATGCGATCACGCAAATTATTCAATTTGTCTTGTAATTTTCACTAATAAAGGGATGTTAAGAACCGCAATCTAAAGAATTTATTAAAAATCCAATTTTAAAGTCCTGAATCAAATTAATGTCTGCACCCTTCCTTCACTAGTGGTTGCAGATTTAATAAAAAAAAGTCGGATTTAATTTAATTCCTTTTAATAAAAAGACACGGATCCAGTCAGAAACGGTTCGTCATGAGAAGAATTTCATAGGATTTTTGCTATAGGCGTCAGCGGTTTTATTGGGTATGAGGTCTAACTCAGCTAAGTAAACAAATTAGTCTATAGACTAGCGCGCTAGGAGACTTATTGGTAATAGAACTTACTGGTTTTGCTGGGTTTGCTCGTATGGGCATCGTTTTAGTGGTCGATCGTATGAGTGGTGCGCGAGCCGCAAGATATTGGAAACTTTACAGCAAAGGTTGGCTATATCAGTCAGCTTCGAGCACACGAAAGGGTAGACCAACTATAAGCCCTAGCTGCCCTAGCCCTATTTTTTTCAGCTGATTTCTAACAGTCGCCATCGCCGAAATCCTTTGGATAGCGTTATTATTATTGGTACCACATAAAATCGCTTCAGCTTATAACCCAAACCCCACCTACGGGCGTCTTCCACTGACATCCGCAGAGATGGCCCAGTAATTAAATATTTCAGCTGATTAACTACATAAAGGGCTAAGGAAGTGCTTGAGGTGGTCCTAGAGGTATTATTTTTAATTTCGTCCCAGCAAGGGCCAAGATTTGCGAGTGACGGACGAGGGGGTTAAAAAAGATTAAATGGCCGAAAAGGGGTTGAAACGGACGTACTTTGGGGATAAAAACTTAAATATTAATAGGTTTGGGTAGATTTCGTAGGGTAACTTACAGGAAAGAAAAAATATACCTACATAAATCTGGTCTAACTAAAACACACAACAAGACGGATTAGATTATCTATTGGAAGACCAAGGAAAATATTTTTTTTACTTGTAAATCAGCTCATATACATCCCCACCGAGGGGCTCGAGCCTACCATGAATTAGGACTATCGGGCCTTAGTCGACCACGCGGTCACAGAGCGTGTTGGTCGACTTTACATACAACCTTCGAGTTTCTTCGCAGGTGTGTGCAGGTTTCCTCACGATGTCTTCCTTCACCGTAAGAGCGTCG
Organism: Coleophora flavipennella; assembly: GCA_947284805.1. Classification (NCBI taxonomy): domain Eukaryota; kingdom Metazoa; phylum Arthropoda; class Insecta; order Lepidoptera; family Coleophoridae; genus Coleophora; species Coleophora flavipennella. The sequence goes on along the minus strand of OX369285.1, from coordinate 1,454,658 downwards.
GATAAACGTACATAGACATCGAAATTCGAAAACAAATTGGCATGGTTCAGGATTCGAAACACGACCTCGACGCTCTATGTACGCATTATGCATAAACTTTATTTATTTATTTCTTAGTAACCAAGAAGTTAAGATTTACGTCAAACCTATAGAATTAAGAAGATAAGATTTACATCAAACCTGTAAAATTAAAAATATAAGATTGACGTCAAACCTGTAGAATTAAGAAGATAAGATTTACGCCAAACCTGTATAATTAAGACGATAAGATTTACGTCAAACCTGTTTAATTAAGAAGATAAGGTTTAAACCCAATGTTTGTTTTTTTAGAAGACGTAGTAAAGTGATGTTGTCTAAGCCTGTCCCGACTGCGCAAGAAGGAGGGTAATGTTTTTCCAGGTGTATGTTTGTATGTAAGTATGTATGTCTATTTCTGCAGCTGAGCCTATAGCTTAAACGGCTTAAAGAATTTTGGAGTTCGAGGTATCGTTAGATTCGTCTTGATCCCTGAGAGGCATATGATACTTCTTAGACCTAAAATGCAGTCGGGTTTTTTAATTTTTCACTAAATTAGTTATGTTATTTGTTGTGTGTGAAGTCGGCCAACTCGCACTGGGCCCGCGTGGTCGACTATAGCCCGATCGCCCTAATTCAGGGTACGCTCGAGCCCCTCGGTGGGGAGGTATATGAGCTGATATGATCATTTGTTGATTTATCGATCGACCGTTATTACCAATCGGTAAGACCTTGGATTCATGTCACCTGATGGCAAGTGACTACGGTACCAAAGATGGAAGCGGGCTTACTAAGATTCCCAATGAAATTGACAACTAGCTAATTTAATTTATCTTCATGCCATAACAGATCAGTGCTGTCACATTGATGTTTGGTGGAAAGACTTAGATAAAATGGCCGTCGCTACCCAGGTGGACTTAGGAAATGCCCTACCACTAAAAAAAACGAGTCTCAAAAGTTTGACTCCGCCGGGAATCGAACCCGCAACCTCCTGGTGTAAAGCGATTGGATTAACCACTATGCGATGGAGGCGGATAAATTATGTAGGCATTACTTTAAATTTGCCAAAAATCTAACCCGCAACCTCCTGGTGTAAAGCGATGGCTTAACCACTATGCGATGGAGGCGGATTTTTTAAATTTTTATTCACAATTGGTAAGCCCTTGGCACCATCTCACCTGATGGTAAGTGACGATGATGCCGAAGATGGAAGCGGGCTTACCAAGATTCCCCAACGCAATGGAGAACTGGCTATCTTATCTTCATGCCGGAACACATCAATGTTGTTAACACTGATGTTTGGCGGCAAGACTTAGATAAGATGGTGGTAGCTAACCAAGCAGGCTTAGAAAATGCCCTACCAACAACCAAACCGAGTCTTACAAGTTGACCTTGCCGGGAACCGAACCAGGGACCTCCTAGTGTGAAGCGAATGGACTAACCATTACGCCACTGAGGCGGTTAAAAATTTAATTATAAATGATGTAGGCATTATTTTGAATTTGAAGGTATTTAGAAAATCAGCTATACTAAATGTAACTTTGCTCCGTCTTTCAAAATAAAACAGAGAGTCGTAGTATACAAAGTCTCCAAGCAAACGTCTCTTGTACAAGTTGTATTGTCTAAATTCCTTAACTGCCGCCATCGGCCCACAAGCATCAGAGGTCCCAAGTTAAATTACAAGACTTCTACAACTGTACTACAAGGGCAACGGGACTTGGGGTGAAGCTACACTAGTGTGCGATACGATGGCGGAATATTTTGTGTTTAATGTTTTACTTTAGTACTAGTCTGTTAGGTGAGATGTTGTCAAGGGCTTACCAATTGTGAATTAAAAAAAAATAAAAAAAATAAATAAATAATTATAGATGTACAAATCACACTAATATTATAAAGGCGAAAGTTTGTGAGTGTGTATGTTTGTTACTTCTTCACGCAAAAAACTACTGAACGGATATGGCTGAAATTTGCTAGGTAGACAGATTAGGACCTGGATTAACATAAATGAAACTTTTTTCACGCTCGCGAGCCGCTTGCGGCTCGCGCACTGCACACCCTCGGAAAGTCATAGAATTAGAACTAGTATTATATAAAATAATCTGAACATGTTAAAGAGAAACCGACTTCCATCGCAACAAATTAGTACGATTTTGTATGATTATTTTAGGTTTTTGTTAATTTTATGAAAAAATACTACACCGATTTTGATAAAATTTGACCAAAAACCAACCTGACATAATAAATTTTATTTAAAACGGTGAAAATGCAACACAGGCCGCAAATAAAGTTTGTGCTGTCTATGGACCTAATGCAGTATCAGTCAGTAGCACAAACTTGGTTCAAGCGTTCTGGAAATTTATCCGTATCCGTAGATACAGCGCGCTCTGGTCACCATGTTTGAATTTGCATACAAAATTACTTTTTCCACGACCTGAGTTAAAAAGCTAGGATGCGTGATTTGAGACAAAACAGAGCTCACACAACGGCACAATCCTAAGATAAGGAGAGGGGGGCAATTTCTTCCAGCCTATTCCGTTCCGGGGGAGGTACAGTGAGGGGAGTGGGGGTATTTAATCATAGCCTCCTGCAGATAAATCCGGCTTGTGACGAAGGACCGCGCCAAATTATTTTATATTGCCTATAAACTATGAAACTATGTGCTGTAAAGAGGTTTTGGGGATATGAGATTGAATTGTTAGGTATTTGAAATGATTAATTTCATAGAGAAGATTGTAAGTACAGACGAAATAACAGTTTACGCTCATCAATAAGATAATTAATTTTAAAACGCTCCTATCACCACACTCCGGACACTGCATACAACGGTCGTGAAATGGCATTTCCAAAAACAAATGACGGAGCAAATAAATGACGGCGCAATCCTATACGTTTGAAAATCAAACTATAATCAATCTAAGTGACGAGGGGGTGAGGTCGGAATCTAGAGAGCGGCAGGGAGTGTCCATACTATATGTTAGTACTAATATATATACTTTGCCCAAAGGGCGACCAACGGGTCCCTATTACTATAGGTAGGCACCTGAAATTTTTACAGAGTAGGTATGTATTTTTACTGTAGCGACAACAAATAATAATAAAAATAATTATAGGGGGTTCCCATAAAAAAAACACGTTTTTTGTTTTTGCTTTATCGTAAAAATGGTCATACACACAAGCGTGAAACCTATTTAATCGATAATTATTGGTCCTATTGTTGATTTCAACTATATTACCTCTGAATCACTTAAGATTCTAGCTACGATAATGACTTTAGTTGATCATTATTTTTAAAGTCATCCTCTTTTCCAATTTACTTCGGATTTTTATGTACCTGTAACAAACAAAAGAAAATATTAAATTACAAATCAAACATTTTTGAGAGTATCATGTACCAATTATGATATAAATGATGCTAGGTTTTATAATGAGGAAAAAGCTGGAATATCTCGTTTCCGCGTACCCGTGGCGTAACGAACCATTTCATCCATTTAAACTTAATAAAGTATCGGAAAGCATCCTTATTAAATTTGTAAAGATGCGCCGAAAAAATTACTGGCCCTTATAGTCTCACGGGAGTATATTTTGTAGCGTAGAAAGTTTATTTCACAGTGCCCCAAGAATTCGTTCCAGTGAAGAGCGCCTTAATTGGCCTAGAAAAAAAAATTGTATATATATTTTTTGCTTTACCATTTCTGTTGCCAGAGAATTCACTTCTCGCTCTCATGTCCATTTGTGTGTATTAATAGATAATTGATATTTTACTACCTATACGAAGATGGAAAGCGGTACAAGTTGACTTTGCGAAAACGGTTCAGAGCGAGGCTGTACAATTAAGTAGATATGTCTACTTTACAATCCAATAAAAAAACCTTAATGAGACATCACATGTCGATTTCAGTTTATGGCCGCGGCTTGGCCCACGCAGATTCCGTTTTTTGCCGTACCCGTAAGAATTTCCCAAAATCCTTTCTAAGCGGATGTTTTCATCATAATTTCTATCAGTATGCCGAATTTCAGCCCAATCCATCCAGTGGGTTGAGTTGTACGTTAATAGATCAGTCAGTCTATTTAGGTATGATCGTAAACTAAAAAAATACTCGGAACGTAGTAGAATCAAACTTCTGGCAACTCAAAATTCAGTTTGTTTTGCCATTAAGCTATTTGAAGAGATATAAATTTTGCATTTAGGATAAACATCAAGATTGTTATTTAAGTAGCTTTTGATTATCTAGTCGCTGAATCCCCTCGGAAGAGGGTGATCAATTTTTCATTTGCAAAAGAAAGTTAAAAAAAATAACCTACTTAGCTTCTTTTTTAGGGTTCCATACACACAAGGGTGACCAACGAGACCCTATTACTAAGCCTCCGCTGTCTCTGTCTATCCGTATATCCATTTGTCCTATATTTCATGAACTGTAATAGGGAGACAGTTGAATAGATATCATTGTTATAGTTGTGTGGAGAGGTGTGGAGATGCGGAACCCAGATAACATGAGTCCAAGTCGCCCTTGGCCGGTTTTTAACATTATTGAAGTATAAAATTATAAAGGCACAGAAAAGAATAATTGAATTAACTTATTAATTTGAGTGCGAAATTTATGAATTGGTTTCTCAGAAACGGCTCTAACGATTTGGATGATTTTTTTTATTAGGGTATAATGTTACATTCAAGTCTATCTAGACAGGTGTCATTCCTGAGAAAATCCGCTTTCACACAAAAAATTACTAACAATAACTAATAATAACATGCCTAGGAGACTCCCAGGTTCTGAGACTTGATTTTACCAATACCCTCCCCCCACCACGAGATCAGTTGAATGTGTATATTTCAATCGTCCAAAGAGGTCATATTAACTATTAAATAACTGTTTTGAATTACATCATTTACTTTGCTTATTATTCCAATATATAAAATTAATTTGATATGGAAGAGCGGGTTAACCTAGCACAGGTATTGTGTTTCCAACATTGTTCTACAACACAAATATTTTGGTAAAGAAATAAACATTTTTTTTAAAGTTAGGTTTGTCCTTAGGGTACGGTTTCATACCACAGATATATAGTTTCGTACCCAAATGTGTTTTGGTAAGGAATCTTTAGTGCGTGAGTCCAACTCTCACTTTGCCGGTTTGGGAATAGTGTGTAAATCCTAAAGTGTAGGGCTCTATTCATAAAACTGAACTACTTTCCCCAAGGAACCCATAAAAGATTAACAACATTGTTTTCGGAGTTTTCATACACATCGGTCAAACTGATCAATCAGGCAGGCGGCTTTGGACGGAAAGTCCTATTTTTTTGATAATGCAGTATAAGTTCCTTGGAGAAAGTTGTTCAGTTTCATAAGTGCAGCCTACCCTAAAGGCTTGCACACTATTAAAAGAAACTACTGTATTGTTTTTTATATTTTTATTCAAAAACAATCGGTCAGCTCTTGGCTTCATCTTACCTGATGGTAAGTGACGATGATGCCGAAGATGCAAGCGGGCTTACCAAGAATCTCCAAAGCAATGGGGAACTGGCTATCTTATCTTCAAGTTGGAACACATCAATGTTGTTGGCATTGATGTTTGGCGGCAAGACTTAGATAAGAAATGAAATGAAATGAAATGAAATAAGATGGTGGTAGTTAGCCAGGCGGGCTTATAATATGCCCTTCCACCAACCAAAGCGAGTCTTACAAAGTTAGACTCCGCCTGGAATCGAACCCGCGACCTCTTGATGTGAAGCTAACGGACTTAACCATTACGCCACGGAGGTTATGTTAAAGTGTATAAAGAGTATTCCAAGTGAACATTCATTTTATTATTTTTCCCTTTTTATGAGAGTCACGTCGTAATTAATTCGTCGCATCAGTTAAATAGGGTTGTAATTGTGACAGACAGACAGACAGCGAAAGGGTTACACTAATCGCATTTTAGACGTCACTCATCGCTATTACGTATTATTGCGCGAACTTAAGTGAATATAAGCCATTTTTATAATTATAATAATACTTACTTAATATTCCTTACTTTATATTATAAATGTGAAAATGTGTTTGTTTGTTACCTTTTCACGCTTCAACGCCTTGACCAATCTTAATGAAAATTGCCAATTGCAGGTAGCCTGTGTTACGAGGAAGGACATAGGCTACTTTATATCCCGTGAAAATAGCATAGCCTAATGCAGTTCCTAAGGGAACTGAAAATATACTCTTTTTTTGGTTAATTTCTTTAACATCGTAACGGAACAATGCATTGTTGTGATTTTTTGCAAAGAGATGGTTGAGGGGGTGGGAAATGACATGATTTACTAATAAGCATATCCTCACATAGTTATCGAGGGATCTGGAAAAAAAAGCATATCCACGGTCGCGAGCCGCTGGCGGCTCGCGCATCGCGCACCCTATAAGACAGTCATTACAACGGTGTTCACGCGCGCGAAGCCGCGGGCAAAACCTAGTAATATAATAAATACAACTCTTAGCGGTCTTAATGATACAAGTCTCAGAGAAAAGGAAATGTAATTAAAAATGTATATTTAAAGACGATTGAAAGATTTAAATCGGTATCCATTATTTTTTAAAATTTTAAACTGCAGGGCGGTCTAGGCTAGGCGAGTAGATTAGTATGGAAATTTATGTACCTATTATCATAACCAACTCTCTTTCTCTTTGCCTCTCTTGTGTGGCACAATTAGCCGTGCTATCCAAGGGATAGACGGCGATTGTCTGGTGTTGCACTTAGTATCACCCGCGGTCACGCGTTGGGCATTTAGATGTATTTACGTGTGCGACGCGACCTTCATATACACATCTGGAAACAGATGTGCAGGTTTCCTTACGATGTTTTCCTTAACCGTTAAATCAATCAGTTAGTAAATGTAAGTAAGTTTCGAAAAACTCATTGGGCGTCCGGATTTGAACCCGGGACCTTTGGTTAGGAGGATCAAGTCGTTACCGTTGAGCCACCAACACTTATAACCATCATCATCATATCAGCCGAAAATCGTCCACTGCTGGACAAAGGCCTTCCCCAAGGATTTCCACGACGACTGGTCCTGCGCTGCCCACATCCATCGGCTTCCCGCGATCTTCACCAGGTCGTCGGTCCACCGCGTGGGAGGCCTGCCTACGCTACATTTTCCGGTGCGCGGTCGCCACTCGAGAACTTTACTGCCCCATCGGCCATCTGTTCTACGAGCTATGTGCTTATAACAAACTAAAATGAAAATTTAGCTCATTAAATAGCGGCTGGATAATGGGAAGTGTACCTATTTCTGATCTTTACACGATTAACAGATATTTATGAACTAATGTTCCTTAACGTTAACAACCCATAACGTCCCACTGCTGGGGCACCGATCTCTTCCTAAAACTCGGAAAGTTTAGGCCATTAAGCTTTGTAATATAAAAGCTTTGAAACCAACCGAAATAAAAACAGTTATAATAAGTTTGATTCAAGTTCGTAATGATGTGGAGAGCCTTCTAAGAATTGTTTAGTAAAATACATAGTAGCCATACACAACGTTTCTCTTATTTCTCTTTAAGGCGCTAAGATCACTCAATCCGAGCAGGTTGATACGTGTTTCAATAATACCGAACGTAAGGCAGTTGTCCCACCGAAGAAGCGCTCAAGAAACGTACAATAGGTGTAGATCCCGTGTCAATGAAAGAGATACATATATTAATAGTTAATCGCCGGCAGTGTGAACAGTCAGCGATTAACTACTAATATATGTATCTCTTTCATTGTCACGGGATCTACATATACTTGTACGTTTCTTGAGCGAGGAAATAGTCGATAGTTAGTCGCTTCTCGTCGACGGTGGGACAAGTGTCTAAGTCTATTCATTTTAAATTCAAATCAAGCGGGCTTCAATGCAGCTGATACGTTGAAACAGAAGGCCCAATTCTCGATTTCTACATGTTTTTTTTACTTTTCATCACTTTCAAATAAGTTTAAAAAAATGTGTGCCATTAAAACGAAAAGTCTTAAAGTCATTGATTTTTGTGTGTTGGTTTCATTCAATATTAACTATTTGTTTTCGAGAAATTTTGTTAATGCTGAAAACAGGGTCTACAGTATTTTTTTTTGTATCAAAAGTGGTCATGTTTTTAAAATTGTATTTTATTAAATCGATTTTTTATTACTTTAAGTATATTATATATTTTTCCATGGTGATAACTTTACACAGTCTTTCAATAATTTGATTTGAATATTGTCAACCCATCTTAAGGCCTTAATACTTTTGCTGCCTTCCACTAGTAGTAACATTTACTTAGTTTCCGATAAGTTGCTTTGCCACCTGTTAAATCTTGTTTTTATTTATAATATTTTGACCGCCACGAGACAACCCTAGCCTAGTGTGGGGTCACAGTTAACCTATATTAGGTAAGCTTAGTTCGTGAAATATTTTTTTACGTCTTTATAATCTACAAACGGCCTAGTTATACAAAAAATGTTTGATATTCTCACAACAAGCATTTTTATTTTGATATGTAACACAATTTTTTTTGTAAAACTTTTATTTTAAATTTTCTAATTTACCCCTAAAAGTGGCCTCCATTTATTTACGTTACACATCTGTCTTTGAGTCACCGACTTAATATATGTACCAAATTTCAACTAAATCAGTCTAGTAATTTCAGTGAAAATTGGCTTTGACAGACGGACGGACAAACACACGAGTGATCAGGGTCCGTTTTACCTTTTGAGGTACGGAACCCTAACACCGACTTCGATAACAACAACAAAATACAATTTTGTTTCATTTTTCGTTTTGTCAAATTCCTAGAAAAGCACTGAACCGATTTTCATGAAATTTCTATGAGACCAATCTGAAAGTATATTCTTTAAAATAAAAAAATGTGCTTGCTCTGATTGATGACGCCTCCAAAGCTCACTTTACTCTCTGGCAGGAGAAGTATTCTGCGACAACACATCCCACTCTCAGAAAGATGGGGGACCCTGAACACAACCTTCCCTGGCCAACATGGAAGTCTTTAAACAAACTCCGGACTCAAGTTGGCCGGTGCAAGGAAAACATGTGCAAGTGGGGCAACAGCTGGGATAATACGTACGAGTGCGATGCCTCTCCCCAGACTATGGCACACCTTTTGTCCTGTCCCGCGTGTCCTAGAACCTTTACGCGCGAGGACCTGTACAATGCAATAGATAGACCATGCGGTCTTAGTGGCAGATTACTGGTCTGAAAAAAATTGAGCAGAAGGATAGACGCGCTAAGAACAATATAAATAATTGAAAACGCTAAACACGTTAAAAAACCGACTTTCATCACAACAACTTAAGTACATTTATGCATTATTATTTTTGGTTTTTGTTAATTTTCTAATAAAGTTCTACACCGATTTTGATAAAATTTATATGAGACCACACGAAAAGCACTAGCTTTCAAATTAAAAAAATAATCATAAAAATCGGTTCACCCAGTCAAAAGTTGTGAGGTAACAAACATAAAAAAAACATACAGTCGAATTGAGAACCTCCTCCTTTTTGGAAGTCGCTTGAAAAGAACTATTTTTCAAATCGGTTTATAAATGAGGTAACAAACATTTAAAAAAATACAAACTAATTGAGAACCCTCTCCTTTTTTGAAGTCTGTTCAAAACACAACTACTTGCTTTCTTGTCTATAGTTATGTAGCTCGTATATTATCATTTGAAAAAGTTAAAATTGTTATTCCATTAGATGAACCAGTTGGGTCTTGTAAAACGTCTGATTGCAATCATTCAGCTGGGAGTCGCATCTGGTTTAATGCCGTGCAATCTTGATCTAAAACGAGTTAGCTGTCGTCGCGTTCTTCCTATTGATGGAAGATCGATACATATACTTCGATATGTACCTAGGTATCGGCACACGCCCTGCCTAGTCACTTTTAGACCCTATAGGTTGGTGATAGAGTTCAAAAGGTAGGCTAGGTGTGGAGTTTGCTAATAGTACTCGTACATACTAGTGATGGAAGGAAAAACGCTGATTTTGCTAGAATTATTTGAGAACCACCGACTGCGTCTAGAATTTTCTCTTTCACTCGTTTTGGGTAGGTATAAGCTGAAATAATAATTATGACGACAGCCAATACTTGCTTTTATTCAAAGTCCAATAAATATTTACGATGTCTGAACACCAAAAGCATCTAAAAATTCTTACACGTGTTTTGATTTGAATAAGAAAAGTCGATTTTTTATTCAAACATGAACTTAATTTAGCATGTCATTATTGTTGGAAAAGGAGTTCAAGATTTTTTTTACTGCGTTTGAAGTTCACCATCAAACTTGATTTAGTCCCAAATTGAATTTAGCAGATTTCGTAACACAACATCTCAATAACTCATAAACGTGATTCGGGAAACATATTCAAATGAAAATTGTAACTTCAAATATAGGAGGTAAGTACGCAAATTTCCCCTCGAGAGTCCCTTTAGAACGTATTGAAATGTCCCCTAGCTACCTACCATTATATCATATTAGGGGGTAATATTTTCCTCATATTTGTTGACTGTCCCCACTTAGGGTCGGCGGGGGACTGGCGACGTCCAGGCGTCTTTTGATGCCCCCAGCAAGCTAATCGATTTAAAACTCTCTAAATATTTGCTAATGTTCCCTTATTAAGGAATTACTTTGGATCGCTGAAATACTTTGGAGGTTTCGAATTAAATTGTTTAGGTTAAGTTCGTAAGTCGATGGTGATTTGGAGTAACCCAAAAGTGATTATGCAAATACTTAATCTACTTAAAGTTCTTGCCGCAATGTTCATTGGAGAAATCTCCAGTGATTGATTTATTTAAATGAGAATTCAATAATTATTAAAATAAAACTTTTGACTACGCTTAACATTTTTAGGGTTCCGTACCAGATAAAGAGAAAGCCTACGTTGTCCGTCTGTCCGATTTTAAAAGGCTGTATCTTTGGAACCGGCATAGGTTAGGTGGCTGATATTACCACAAAATATGTGTTATTATAGCGACGCATTGGTACTTGATTTCGCAGGCACCTTGATTTTTCTCAACATTTACAATACATATGGAAGTGATATTTTATACCCTGATTCTTAATATCAATTACTTCATTTTCTCAGTTGCAGAAACACGATTCTTTAACTTTGATGTGTTCCGGCTTGAAGATAAGATAGCCAGTTCTCCGGTGCGTTGGGGAATCTTGGTAAGCCCGCTTCTATCTTCGGCATCATCGTCACTTACCATCAGGTAAGATGATTCCAAGGGCTTACCAATTGTGAATAAAAATAAAATTAAAAAATTTATACCAGAAAAAAAATCAAAGAAACCTGTTTTAAAACAGATATTTGCATTTTATAGGCAAACCAGACCGATTCAGTACCTTTAAATTTTATTAGTCGACTAGTCTAAACACACACTTCAATATGCCAGTTGGATTTTTAAATACTAATTGGTTTTTTTTTATATTAAAAATTTGAGTGCGTTTGGCTGCACCTCACCTGATGGTAAGTGCCTATGCAGCCGAGGATGTAACAAGCAAGCTCAAATAGTGCCTATTCACTCTTGTCTTGAAGATTCCTAAATTATACGAATCGGGGAATACAGACGCCGGAAGGGAATTCCACTCCTTGGCCGTTCGCATGATGAAGGAAGAAGCAAAACGCTTCGTGCGAAAAGGTGGAACATTGACGACAAAGGGGTGGAACCGCTCTCCGCGCCTGGTCGTCCGATGATGAAATGGAGAGGGGGGAATGAGGTCGTGAAGTTCCAGGGCACACTCTCCGAAATGAATCCTGTAGTTTTTATATGAAAAAAAAAACACTGAAAAAGTGCAAAAGTCTGGTTTTTTTTTTACTCTTTACACGTAGAGAAAATAAACAGAGACAACTGTTTCAATAAATGCCTCTCCTTAAGAAGGATTTAACAACAAATAACAAAAAATGAAAATAAGAGGAATTGTATACAAGAAACGTGTAACAGATTTTGTTGTTTTTGCTCTATCGTAAAAATGGTAACACATACAAGCGTAAAACTTCGTGTGGTTCGTATACTAATACTGAAGAAATAATAATCGGATAGTGTGAGTCATCGCACTGAATCCGAACTGAATTTGAAAAAAACTGGCCAAGTGCGAGTTGTACTCGCGGTATGAGGGTTCCGTACCACCACACCTCTCCAAACAACTATAACAATTCATTCACCTATTCACATAACAAACAAAAGACACAAAAGAGAGCAACAGAAAAATAATACTAGCGCTATCTAGTGGTGTTTTAGTGACCTATTTTCCGAAAGTGAACATTTTATGTTGAGTTTACCACTTTATTTTCAATTGATAGAATTCCTTTACATTTTCCTGTAATCTACAAACAACAAAATATATTTCGTATTTTTTTCAAAATTTTAGGCTCAGTAATTTTGGAGATCATGAATGGTCGGGAATGGTCAATTTTCGTCTTCTTTCATGAATTAAATCAAAACTACTCGTATTTATTTTACAATAATAACAAAAATATATTTGAGATCATCATAACAAGCCCTTACATTTGATATATGACAAGTAAGGTATGCAAAACTTTTTTAAATTTCCTAATTTTCCCCCCGAAAATGACCTTTATTTAAAAAAAAATACTTTGCACATTCGTGTTTGGATCATAGGATTACACCACCCTACCAAATTTTACCTGATTTGATCTAGTAGATTCGGAGCAAATTGGCTGTGACAGACGGACGGACAGACAGACAGACGCACGAGTGATCTTATAAGGGTTCCGTTTTTTGTTGTTGTACGGAACCCTAAAAATCATTTTATTCTGTCACTCGCGTTGATGTCTTTTGCTTGTAATAAATACATATCATTGTTACACATATGTGTGTGTGGGTGTGTGAAACAATATTAGTTGACTGTAATAATTTTATGCAACACTGTGTAACGTTTGTGGGCGGTAACTAGTATTTACTAAGTAAAACGTGTACGGGAAAGCTCGGTACTAGTTGCGAGCTACCTGGTCGACCCTGACTCCAAATCACAATAACAGTAAGCTAACAACCCCAAACCACTTAAATACCTAGTTCTTTATGAGGTAGGCAGTTACTGAACAGCCTTGACCGAACGTAACGAGCCAGAACCTCTGACCTTTCAGAGTTGGCACGGTAGCTAATATCATTTACAAGCAAGGTTGGAAAAGATCCGTACTTACTTAAAATTGGAACAAAATATGGCAACATGCCACAGCTATGGCAGGCTGGCATGATAGTTTATATCAAGGATGTTTTACGTAAGTAAAACAAACACTATTCTCTGTTGTAAACAACCGAATGTCCCCACTACTGAGGCAAAGTATATATATTAGTACTATCATACAGTATGGACACTCCCTGCCACTCTCTAGATTGCGCCGTAAAAGAGTCGGATAAACGTACATATGAAGTCGAAATTCGGAAATACATTGGTACGTGGCAGGATTCGAACCACGACCTCCGGACAGTAGGTAGCGGCTCTGCCATAACGCCACCGACGACGCTCCATATATGTATATAAGTATATATTTTCAATTCTCAATTACCCCTTTGGCATCATCTTACTTGATGGTAAGTGACGATGATGCCGAAGATGGAAGTGGGTGTACCAAGATTCCCCAACAAAATGGGGAACTGGCTTTCTTATTTTCAAGCCAGAACACATCAATACTGTTAAAACTGATGTTAGGCGGCCGCCCGCGCCCGCTCCCTGCTTGACTCCTCACTCGCCTCAGCACCAGAGTGTGACCTGTTCGTGTCTGGACCGGGGCGGCTGATGTCGGTGTGTGCGAGAATGACTCAGATGGATGCAAGAGGAAGTGGTGTTGTTAATAAATCCTAAACATGACATTTTATGTAATTTTTTAAGACAATTAATCTAAGTAATTTGTCTATAATGATAATATAGTGTAGCGATTTGACATTCACTGTTATGTTACCTATTTTTATTACCCGACTGCCTCAGGAGTATGTATGTACATATTTATGTATGTATGTATGTATGTAGATTTCTATGTTCCCTGCTACAGCCTGAACAGATTGAAGGGTTTTAACGTATGAGGCATCGTTAGATTCGTCTTGATCCCGTGAGTGACATAGGATACATTTTAACCCGACTGTTCAAAAAGAGGAGTTTTTTACGCAGTAGGGTTTTTTTTAAAATTACTAAAGTTATTTACTGAACAAGCATTGAACGTTGAAGATGGCGATAGCTAGCCAGGCGGGCTTAGAAAATGAACTTCCACCAACCAAACTGAGTCTTATAAAGGTAGACTTAACCGGGAATCGAACCCACGACCTCCTGATGTGAAGCTAACGGACTGAACCATTACGCTATCATGCTTATTATGTGCAAGCTATGTTGTTGTTCTTAGCTAGTCTGATACTTGGCACATAAATTCGTAGTAAACTTTCATTCGTCATTCAGTTGCAATATCCAATAATGTAACCGCCCGCGAACCGACGATTTCGCTAGTTTACTAGGGCCGTACAAACAGAGAGACGGACCTGCGTAGGGCGAAACAAACAAACATCGTGCCCAATTAACTGCTGGAACCAAGGGCTGGATGTGTGCTTAGGACCGGCCCTTTGATACTGAGACGAATGCCTTTTATGTGATGCCTCAGTTTTGAGATACTGATTTTGCACACAATTTGATTTTTAGGGTTCCGTACATAAAAACTAAAAAAAAAGAACCCTTTCAGGATCACTTCGTTGTCCGACTGTCTGTCTGTTTATTGTAAAACTACTTTGCATATGAAAAAAAAAAGCTTTACCCGAGGCTTCCTCTGCGTGGCCATCGTTTTTATGACTTTCTTCGAGTAGTGCGCGAGCCGCAACCGGAAGATGAAATAAAGTTGTGTGTGCGTGTGTCTGTGTGTGTGTTTTAGAGAGAGAGAGAATGTAGTAATTGTATCATAAAGTAATGTAAGGACTCAAAAGTATCACACGAGTATGTTAGCTGTGTGTTATTAACGGTTAGCTGATTGGCCAACTTTGGCAAGTCTAAGAATGTTTTTCTTCCGATGGTTTTAAATTCGGTTAACTTGTATTACTTATTATTTTTATGCAAATAATTTGTTAATATTTGTAACAATTTCAATTTCACATGTAGATAATTGTTTATAACTACGTACTCAATATAGGTAACTAGATGTTTTACATGGCTTTAAAGACCGTTTCTCCATAGGGATCGCTTTGGAAGCGTGCAAGTACATTAATGACGAAAATCAGGGCTCGAGAAGATGATTAATTAACATGTGCTATCGCTCTTAACAAGCCCAATGCACAGGCACTTAGCTCCCTGACCGCGTGTCTAGTCTCTTTCGACAGCGCGCTGCTGCTAGTATGTCACAGAATAGCTATGTGTGTTGCCGCCCTAATCGACTTGTGTCATGTTCAAAGGGCGGATTCAAACAAATTTTAATACTAATATTACCTCTAGAGAGCGTCGGTGGCGAAAAGGTTAGGGTCGCTACCTTCTGTCAGGGAGGCCGTGATTCGAATCCTGCCACGTACCAATGTGTTTTCGAATTTCGATTTCATATGTACGTTTATCCGACGCTCTTACGGTGAAGGAAAACATGTCGAGGAAACCTGCACGCGCCTGCGAAGAAAGTCAAAGGTTGTGTGTAAAGTCGGCCAACCCGCATTTGGCCCGTGTGGTCGACTAAGGCCCTATCGCCCTAATACAGGGTAGGCTCGAGCCCCACGGTGGAGACGTGTATGAGCTGATGTGATGATTTCCTCTGAGGCTACATTGAAAAATTCTTCGTAAAGTACTAGTAATAATAATTTACAACATTAAAAGGATTTCATACTATCTTTTGGAAGTTTGTCTACGCTGATATCTGTTAATTTTTACTCTACAAAGCCCTGCAACGTTGTTTAATAATTAATCAGGAAGTCGCGGGTTCGAATCCTGGCGGAGTCTAACTTTATAAGTCTCGGTTTGGTTGGTGGAAGGCCATTCAGTAAGCCTGCCTGGTTAGCTACCACCATCATATCTGTTTTGCCGCCAAACAAAACAGTTAGCAGCAATCATGCGTTTCGGCTTGAATATAAGATGGCTAGTTTCCCGTTGCAATACTCAAGATGTATATACAAAAAGTGCAAATTACACTCTTTCTGACAGCCATAAAATAGAAAATACAGAAAAATGACATTTGTGAAAAATAAATTGTTAATAACTTCAAATTACAATCATTGATATTAAACAAATTAAATTAGAACATGAAAACAATATGACGCGAGAATACATTAAAATCATGGGTGTCAATTAAATGGTTAGCATAGTATTGTTATTTCTGTGAGCAGAAAAATATAATCGGTCAGCAGAAATAGCTAATCGGTCAGCAGAAATAGCTAATTGGTCAGCAACTCATGGTCAGCAAACATTTCAAAATCAATCAGCAATTTATGTCATTCTGGATGGCTGTAATTATTTTAAACATCCCCGTACTACACTCTTCCTACAGTGTTGAGTGGTCGACGGAGCCCCTTCGGGGCTCCTACTTCTGTGTTCTCATGTTAAATCTAACACTACGACTGTGCGGGGAGGCGAGCATAGCTCGCCTCCCCGCACAGTCTCCGAACCTAACGGATCCGAGTCGGGGTGCTCCGCAAGTCCGAGCTCGCTTCGCTCGCTCCCGCTTCCATTTAGAACTCCCTGTACCACACTCTTCCTACAGTGTTGAGTTGCTGCTTATAGACATGTTTTTCTGCCGCTCAATCATGAAATCTTGCCGCTCAAGTAGTTATTTTGCGGACCGAATGTTTATTATGCCTTTAAAAAATATATATTTCTAAAATCATTGAATGTCTTTAATGTCTTTGACAAGAGTAGGCCAGTTCACACGGACAGAACCTGGTCACGAGTATAACGAGAGAGTCAGCCATCGCTTCCATCAACCATATTAGAGGGAAAGAACGATGCGTTTGGGAATCTTCGTAATCCCAAACTTCGGTATCACACTTATCATCAGGTGAGATGATGCCAAGTGTTTACCAATTGTGGATAAAAAACGAATACCAAACTTTAGATGTAAAATTTAACTTTAGATGGTAAACACTTACAAGTATTTAATAATTTTGCATTACTTAACTTATACTATTAGATGTTGTATAATAATTTTAATTCCCAAAGGTCAAATCTCTACAAAGATCTACAATGTACATACGCTTTTTCACATCTTCAATCAATAACTGCACCAAATGACAAAAAAAAACATAAATACACTTTCAAGGCTAATTTAACCCTTCGACGTGTAACGGCTTTATAGCCACGGGCCAGCAATATCCTGTGAAGCCTCAACATGCCTTCACTGAGCAAACAGACCAGCCGGACTAGGAAAACACACGCTTCGCTCAAGAGTGGTAGGTAATGAGTATCGAGGGTGACGTTTTATTTCAATTATGTTATTATTTGCTACATGCAATATATCTTTTATTTTAGGAACGGAGAATCCATTATTTAATTACGTCGATGGTACTTATATATTAACAATCCAAACGCTCGACTACGGTGATCCAACACACACTTGGCTGTTTTAGTTTCAATATTTATGTTTATTTTCGAGTTACTTAGATGGGGCGGAGGTCGTAACAGCCACGTTGCAGCTCGTGCTGATATGAGCTTTATGTAATGTTACTTGCGTCGAAATTAGCATTGACACGCAGCGAGTTGCCAATTTTGCGTGACTATATCGTCAACAGACAGACGCAGCACATTCATGTCCCTCTGGAAATTCGTCATTTAAGTCTTTTGCGGTCGCCTTTCCCTCTCTTTTGCGTAGCCATGGCAACGCCACCTACGCCTGGACTCAGAGTTACTAATTTCTAAGCTGCTGATTTAGATTGAATCCAAGGTTCAATAATTTTACCTACTTTAGGTCAGGTAAAAGAAATTCAAAAACCTTCTAAGGGCTCCCTCGTTCCTAAAATTAGCAACTTGATTCACGACGTTTCAAAAATCGAACGAAATAGCTTGGAAATAAAGTTCTCGACAGCTGGTACTGCAATGTGACCGTTAAGTCAATCACTGCGGACAACTCTTATTTATTATTTATAATAAATTTAAAAAAAATTGA
This sequence comes from Coleophora flavipennella, assembly GCA_947284805.1. NCBI lineage: Eukaryota > Metazoa > Arthropoda > Insecta > Lepidoptera > Coleophoridae > Coleophora > Coleophora flavipennella. Next base: position 1,436,581 of record OX369285.1, on the reverse strand, counting down.
GTTTTTTTTAAATTTATTATAAATAAAATAAAATCATTTTAAGTTGTTTTGTTAAGAAGTTCATAAATCATAGTAATGTTTCGATTTAAATTGCAGCAGTTCTGTGGTAACAACTAGAAAAAAAGGGTGTATTAGGATATTTTTTTTCTTGATTTCTGTGTAATCAAAAATAATTCGAGGAAATCATAATAACTCCTCATATCCTGTAAATTACAATACATTTTTTTTCGACAAAAAATCCTTAATTGAAGTAAAAGGTGGTTACAAAGTTGGTCGTTGGCGGCGGTTTCAGCTCAACGCTTTATCCTTAGTTACATTGTTGATGTTTAGATGTTACATTCCAAATTCAAAAATATTTATTTCAACTCGCTGTTTCCACATACTTTTAAATAGTAAAAAACCTAAAACAAACCTTACAAATAATGTCATAGTTCAGATTACAGTCTCAGGTTATGGTATTTGCGAGAGGATCAATACACAGAGGCGTATTTAAGAATCCGGCGCCCCGGGCACAAAAAAATCCTTCCCTCTAAGGACAAAAAACCGGCCAAGTGCGAGTCGGAGTTGCGTGCTAAGGGTTCCGTACTGCCACACGATAAACGTCACCTTATTGGAACCTTCTGTTTGCATGTTTGTAGTGGTTCGTCACCCTTGTTCGTCATACTTGTAAAATATTTTTCCGCTACTTGATATATTGGTAACTCTTTGTCTATTGAAATTGTTTTTATCAAAGAAAATCTTAAAGAAATTATCGACTACCTAACTCAAATTTTGCTCAAATTTTTCCTACTACGACTGGCGAAGAACAACCGAAAAAGGGGCGGCCACCTCTTGCTGCCCTGGGCCAAGTGCCCCCCTGGACATAGGTTAAATACGCCTCTGTCAATACATATACATATATCCTTGTCATTTACATAATCTGTTATTTTATAGTATCCTCTAAAGCCACGAAATCCTTGGAGGAGGCCTATGTCCAGCAGTGAACGTCCTTCGGCTGATGTGATGATCCTTTACAGCACAGAAATTTTTCGATATGAGTTTTGAATTTATTCTCTGGCTAGCAAGTTACAGTTTCTGGAATTTTATTTAGAATAATTGCACACAGCCCCACAAACGACTTTTTAACCTTGCAGTAATCTTTATTGTACTGTGACCTTGCTCAGCCTGGAATATGCTATATCCATTTCATTTACATTTCTTAGATTGTTAATATGCCTGCCACTGCTTTTAAGAAATAAATGCATACTACGAAGGTACGATACATGATGATTTCGTTAATGAACTGACTTAGCAACAGGTAAAACATTGATATATTAAAAAAAAATAGGTCATCATCACCATCTTATCAGCCGAAGGACGTCCACTTCTGGACAAAGGCCTCCCCCAATGATTTCCACGACGATCGGTTCTGCGCTGCCCGCATCCAGCGGCGTCCTGCGACCTTCACCAGGTCATCGGTCCACCGAGTGGGAGGTCTACCTACGCTACGTTTTCCGGTGCGCGCTCGCTACTCGAGAACTTTACTGCCCCAACGGCCATCTGTTCTACGAGCTAGGTGCCCCGCCCACTGCCACTTAAGTTTAGCAATTCATTTCATGTTTAGAAATCCTATACGTTCGACAACCAAACTGTTAGGTACCAATCTGTATCAATCTGGGTGACGAGGGGGTGAGGTCGCAATCTAGAGAGCGGCAGGGAGTGTCTACTAATATACTTATATATATATATATATACTTTGAAAATATGTTGTTTATAGAAGTAACTACAAAATTACTAACCTTCAAAAGAGAGGAGAGATTTCAAAAATCTAAAGCGTTTCTCAAATGACAGTTAGAAAAACGACCACATTCTTTGTATATTACAAGACGGTCTCAAAGCGAGCATTTCTCAGACAAACCCAAAAATATGTTTGAAAGCTATTCCGTCTGGCCCCTCCCACTTTAGCGTTTAGCGGGATTTTTATTAAGTTTAGCTCTGCTCGACTACGCCGTAAGCGAGAGTTAAGTTTCAACAGCAGCTCTTCTTCATAATACAGATTAGGATAAAAATTGCGATGACGTTCGGCCGACGACGACGACGGGGCGATATTTTTTTTAATTTTCACAAACAGGATCCCGAGGCACGGGATTCGATTATACAGCCACCGTCTTGAGTTATTATTAAATTTGTTTGGAGCGCGGTGCGTTTTAATATTGTATCTGCGTAGCTTTTTCTCTTTCCCAATCTTTAACTTTAGATGTGTGCATTATAACTGTGTTAGACGACATTCGGAAAGGACAATGAACAAATTTATATGGAAGCCGTTTCCATATAAATTTGTACATTGTCCTTTCCGAATGTCGTCTAACGCAGTCGTCTAACACAGTCCTAATCTGTCTACCTACCAAATTTCAGCCAGATCCGTTCAGTAGTTTGGGCATAACAGACATACATCCATACATTCTTACAAACTTTCTCGTTTATAATATTACTAGCTTTTCCCGCGGGTCCGCCCGCGTGGACATCGTTTTTATGACTGTCTTTAAGGGTGATTAGTAAATTATGTCGTTTCCCACCTACTACCCTATCTCTGTGCAATAAAACACAACAATCGAGTATTTTTTAGTTCCCTCAGGAATTTCATCTGATTATGCTATTTTCCCGGGATAAAAAGTAGCATATGTCCTTCCCCGTGATACAGACTACCAGCATGCCAAATTTCATAAAGATTGGTCAAGGCGTTGAAGCGTGAAAAGGAAACAAAAAAACAAACAAACACATTTTCACATTTATAATATTAGTAAGGATACAAATACGTGTACAAATTCAACGTCACAAATTAAATCCACCTCAAATCCAGCCAACCAGACAGCAAGTCTAATTGAATCAAATGGTCTTATAAAATATTCATACGATATGATAATCCGCCCGCCCTTGCCCCGCCGCCTGTACCAACTAGATTATATTGACGGATTCATAGTTTAGGCAGTTTAGGCAAATCCGAAGTTTACCCTATATGAGCAATAATAGACCTTGGAGACATGATTAACATATTTAAGAGTGTTCTAAAGGGGAAAATCTTTTTAAGTAGTCGTATTAGTTATAACTATATATTGTATACCGGTTTGTAAGCGTCGGTGACGTAACGGCTAGAGCCGCTACCTCCTGTCCAGGAGGTCGTGGTTCAAATCCTGCTACGTACCAATGAGTTTTAGAATTACTATTTATATTTGCTCCTAGGGTGAAGGAAAACATCGTGAAGAAACCTGCACATGCCTGTGAAGAAACTAGAAGGTTTCACTGGCAAGGACTTCACACGCAAGTCGACCAACCCGCACTGGGCCCGCGTAGTAATTGAGGGTTGACTCGAGTCCCTCAGTGAGGACGTATATGAGCTGATATTATGATGATGTTTACGGGTGTAAATAAAATTGGCGTAAGGCCCTAATACTTGAGCATCCAGTACTACTCATCTCTTACTACGACTAAAATAAATATTCTTCATACTCGATAATCGATAATCTAATTGACCTGGTTATTGTATCATAGTATGGAGGGTGACTCTCGCGTTGTACTCGAGAAGTGACCGGGTGCTGCCCGTGTGAAGTGACTTAATGTTGTCAAAGGTATTAGGAATTATTTCATTCTTCTTGTGTGTAGTTGTAACTTCTCGTGTCATATTGTTTTCATGATCTAATGACATTGTTTGCTTTATATCAATGAAATTTATTTTGACGTTATTAACTAAGCAATAAGTTTTTTTATTGTACAATGAAGCCAGTACACAAGTGCGCACTGCAGTCTACTACTCTATTATATACCTATTGTTACAACTTAAGTGACGGAATTATAAATCTATGATAATTATTTATTGCGTAAAAACCTTTAAAAGAAACGTCCGTCGGATTTATGACGTTAGCTATCAACGAAAGATGAAATAAAAAATAGTTGTCCAAGAACGAGTCGGACTCACACACGAAGGGTTCCGAACCATTGATAAGAATAAAAATACGTTTCTTGTTTTACTTAATACTTAGGTATTATTTGATGTTATAGCAGCAATAGAAATATACACTATGAAAATTTCAACTGTCTACCTATGACGGTTCATGAAATACACACTGACAGACAGACGCACAGCGGAGGATTAAAGTAATACCTGGGTCCATTGGCACCCTTTAGGTACGGAACCCTAAAAACCCCCAATTTAAAGAGACCAGTTTTTATATGTTACCTACACCTACAATTATTATGTACTAGTTGATGCCCCCGGCTCCGCCCACGTGGACATCGTTTCTATGGTCTTCGAGGGTGCGCAGTGCGCGAGCCGCAAGCGGCTTGCGAGCGTGAAATAAAGTAGCATGTGTGTTAATCCGGGTCCTGACCTGTTTACCTACCAAATTTCATCCAGATACGTTTCGTAGTTTTTGCGTGAAAAAGTAACAAACATCCATACATAGATATACATACGAGCTTTCACATTTATAATTAAGCATTTCGCTCAAAAATGATTTTTATACCTCTTGCTCATAAACAAATACCTACTCGAGACCGTATGCTCATCAACGTCAAAAGCAATGTGATTTTAATATCTCTCCCGAAAAGATTTAAATATGACAGGTTAAGTAGCTCTCCCCTGGAAATAAACGAAGAGGGAATGTTTTATTTTTCATTTATCTTTTTCCTTAATTTCTCGCCGACAAGTAGAAACGGAACGCTGAAAAGGATCCGCGCTCGTCATTATTCGTCACACTCAAATTTCATGCTCGAAACGTAATCTTGTTAAAGAAAAACTTATTCCATAAAGGCTGGCTGTAGCTGGGGTGGGAATTAAAAAAAGAACTTCTCGGAATGAGGGTACAATGAAGAAAAAAATTATAAATGTTCCTTATAATGGGCTGTACCGATTGTAACTGCTTTGTAGGCTTAACAATTACTTTCTGCGCAACAAAAAGTTTCAGATCCGGTCGTTAAAACTTTTTGGTTGTTTTCGTGAAGCAAGCTGTTGGAGAAGAATTCTCAATAATTTATCACTCTAGCCTTTTCACTTTAGTAGAACTCCAAAATATTGTAATTTTTCGGTTTTAAGTTTCAAATTTTACGTAATCTGGAACAGCTTTTTTCGATTTTCGATTATACAATATTACGGTTTTTAATCAAACATTTGCCGTTAGTTAGTCATGTTATTGTTTATTTTGAGATAATAAAGCTATTGAAATGACCATATTTCGCATAGTAGGTTACTACAAGTAAAGTCGATTCGCTTAGATAGTTTCACTCGTTGAAACAAAACGCAATAATTAAATATAAAGTCATACTGTGTACAGTATATTTAATTAGATAGATTACAGATCAAGTTATACACATGTGACAGCGTTTTTTGATGTCAAAGCGGCGTTCTTTGGCACGCGGCGGCAAGCGCTGTTTCGGTATTTACAAAGGGCGAGTGACACTATCTTCGCGAACACGCTTTACACATGCTTTGAAAATGTTGTCACAGAATAATCATTTAACTTTTACCTCCAAAAGTTAAAAGCCTACGATAACTGCCTCCACCACCACATACGAAGTGTGTCAGTGTTCATGGGAATTATCTTGGTTGGGGCGGATTCGACCCACTTCTTCCGTGACCCATTACCGTTTGAACAATGAGCTCCGGAGAAATTGCGCGCGGTATACTTGCTTACATGTAGACTTGACTTTTGGGAGTTTTAGGGCACAAGTTACAAGATTTGTCGACATTAGTTTTGGTTTTGAAAAGTTTCAGGTTGTAGAGGAACTAAATTGTCTTGTGTAATATTCTCTATTTCAAAAGTTTCGACATTAACAAGGATTTGAAAACTATTTAGAAAATAATGAGAGTGCACGGTTATCCGACCCTAAACTAGGATTTCCTGAACTATGGGAACTACCTTCTTAGTACATACGTTTTAAAAATATAAATAACTAGCTTTTGCCAGCGGCTTCGCTCGCGTGACCATAGTTTCTATGACTGTCTTTGAGGAGTGTGCGAGCCGCCGCGAGCGTAGTAAAAAGTAGCCTTTATGTTAATTCAGGTCCTAACCTGTCTACCTACCAAATTTAATCCAGATACGTTCAGTAGTTTTTGCATTAAAGAGTAACAAACATATATACATACAAACTTTTGCGTTTATAATATTAGTAGGAGATATAGATATTAAACACACAGAAAAAATAAACCCGTTCGTCACACGAATGTTTGCCGTGGGTGAGAATCGAACCCAAGATCTTTGGTCTAGATCTTTGCGCTGGCCACTAGACCACGTCCAGTAATCCCTTTTAGTTTAGTAACGCAACAGACAGGCTGCTATCGAATCCTATCAAGAGGGTACGATGTTAGCTGACGTGACGACAATAAATTTGGAAATGGCTCCTTCTCTGACGATAGAGGTACACGAGGGCTCACCTGTATCTTGCACCTTATCAGATGACAAGCTATGTAGGCTATGTATATGCCAGAGACGTGAAAATAGTTTTGATCAATTTCCTTTGGGCGTAGCTATTCGTAGCTTATAAACCTTGACAAAAGGAGATGTCATTAAAGAGGGGGTTAACAGTTAAATGAGCATTTTAGAGATAACTTATCTGAATTATGCTCAGTTTAAATATCCTTTAAAATACGTATGAAAACTGACCTTGAAAAACACAATTGCCCATAATTTCCTGGAAACAAATAAATCGCTAGGTTATCTGTATATTACACTATCTAATGTTGTACTCAAATAATAACTCGTATAAACGTATAAATTTAATAATTTTGAGGAAGACCGAGGGCTCCTCCTGCAATTTTATGTTTCCCTCTAATATGGTTGATGGGAGCGATGGCTGGCTCTTGCGTTATACTCGTACGTGGGTGCTTTCCGTGTGAACTGGCCTACTCTTGTCAAAGTTATCAAGAACATTCAATGATTATGTATAACTTTTCGTGTCATATTGTTTTCATGTTCTAATGACATAATCTGGTTTATTTCAAGGATTGAATTTTGACATTATTAATTGCAATTTATTCAATATTTACTCCAACTCCATTGTTTTTTTACTCTAAGCGAGATCGAAAGTTAAAAATCATGCGATAGTGAGGAGGATAAACAGTTTGCTATATACGCCCTCTTAAAATTCTATGGTTAAAAATACTGACCGTCTATACTTTGTACCACAAATCCGGCGACCGGCTATAGCTCAACGCGTATAAATCAGCGTCCGGAAGCGCTGAGCCACCTTCCGCTGGTTCATTATGTTTATTCATGGAATTGCTCATCTGACGAGAGCGAATCTTTGTTTACTGGAAGTAGGGTGTAGAAGTAGATATACGTGATGATAAGTACGGGCATGTAAGTCCATCTCGCTTATTTCGGCTATAGCGTAGTTTTGGCATTAATACGTCCTAAGTGATAGAACCGGGTTTACTTGTTTATTCAACTATATTTAACAACAAGTCTTATATTTGTTTTTAATTCAAATCAATTCAATTCAATATTCTTTATTGCAATAAAATACAAAAGTATTATACAACAGACCATTTTATTCACCACCGATAAGCCCTTGGAATCTTCTTGTTAGTAAGTGACGATGATGCCAAAGATGGAAGCGAGATTACCAAAATTCCCCAACGCAATGTGGAACTGGCTTTCTATCTTCAAGCAGGAACACTTGCAAGAACAAACAGTTGTATTATGGGTATATAGGGATGACGACAGCATCAGAAATAAATTATGAACTCTTGATCAGTAAATTAGGGGGGGGCCCTACTTAAACTTAGGAAAACATTACTCGTTTTGTTTTCCATCAAGTCTTCAATTTTTAACTCACTAAAATCACAAAATGAGTACGTTAATGACGCTGCCAAAATATGACGTCACGCCTAGGTATTTCAAACATTTAAAAAAAAAATGTTTGACCTCGTTTTTGACAGATGACAAAAAGTAACTCAGATGACTAGCATTCGTCATACCTATTAGAGTTACAGTATTTACTCAGTGAATTTTAAATCCTAGACTTAACCTTTGCAAACCTGAAACTTCTGACAGTGGGGTTCGGCACTACGCCTGGACTGGGAACCCGTGTGTGCAGTATGGCCTAAGTCGGCCTAACCTTACCGAGTTTGGCAAGAGACCCGTCTTCAGCAGTAGGGACGTTAAAGATTGCAGCCACATTACCCTACTAATCGTTAAACGATCAAAATTGCTTAAAAATAAAATAAAAAACATGTCAGAAAAAGATAACAAACCACATGCAATTATAAAAAATAATTAGAGGGTACAGTGGTTTATCGAAGTCATATTAGAACTGTATTAAGTACTCTAACTTATTTCTCCGAGTGCTCGATAAAAAAAAATAGACGTCGGCGGCGATTGAACTTAGAGCGGCCCCTTTGTCGATACAAAAACAAAGGTGCAGTTAATTCAGCGAACGAACCTTACATATGTGTGAATAGGTGACATAATGATAAGCTGGCAGAAAATAACCGCTCTTCCTCTTATCGTATGGCATAACTGTGTTATGCAAGGAATATACAGTAGTTTCCTTGTGTTGCGCTTAGCATCACCTTCGGTCACGTGAGCGGCGTTATAGTTTTACACCTACATGTGTAATTACCACGAAAAGGGTCAAGAATGTTCATGTCTTTTGAAGTTAATACATTTTGGCGACTCTACCGAGTACCTCATGAAAAAAAGTCTCCTCACACTTCACCAGGCTCCACACTTCATGATAATAACGTATCTACTCAACCCATTTTTGTGAAAGTCTCCTCGAGTCTCCTAAGCATTTGAATGTAAAGGGAGCTCGTTTGAAGCTTGAAGCCCGCTTATAGCGACGAAAAATGCTTATACAAAGTGTTATTATTTTTTTAGGCAGAGGCTGCGAGAAAGGGTGGAGTCACAGTTTGAGAGGTTAATTTTTTGGTTTATCATTCACAATTTATGCTTATATGTAAGCTATGCTAGAGCATGAAGCTTGACTTAACTAAGGCTGGGGCACATAGCTCGTAGAATTGGCGGCCTTCGGGGTATTAAAGTTCTCGAGTGACGACCGCGTAACAGAAGACGTAGCATAGGCAGCTTTTGCAGTCGGTGACCCGGACAACGTGCTGAAGGTCGCGGTAAGCTGCTGGATGCGATCACCGCAGGACCAGTCGTTGTGAAAATTCATGGGGGGGGCTTTTTCAGCAGTGGACGGCTTTCGGCTGATGTGATGATGACAATGATGAACACATGAACAACGTGTTAAAAAATATTTTTAGTGTTTACTGTGTATAGGTATTTTGATGTTCACGAAAATATGAATTAGGATATAAAATAAGGTGATTTTTGAGATTGACGCTAGCAACATTCTTTGTCTGTGGTCCTTTTCTTAGATTCACGTTCGCTTCAGCAAGATGCCAATCACCCATTCATGACGATGATGATTTTGCCAAGTACAGGAATGAGACAGAACGGTTTTACTAAAGTGGAAGAGATTGAGTCGTATTACAGTTATCCAGAAAACCATGACGGTCGTGTTAACGAAATAAACAATTAAACAAAATGGCATCCAAATTATATAAAGCTAGCTTTAACCAGCGGTTCGCTAGCGTGAAAATAGTTTATATGACTGTCTTAGAGAGTGCGCAGTAAATAAGCTGCGAGTGACTCGCGAGCATGGAAAGAAGTAGCTTGTATATTAATCCAGGTCTTAATCTGTCTACCTACCAAATTTCATCCAGATCCATTTAGCTGTTGCGGCGTAATTGAATAACAAACATACATCCATCAATCCAAACTTTCACATTTATAATATTAAAGTGTGATTGAGAATGACATAACGAAAGGATCATTGACACAAATAAAAGCGTCCGCTGTCAAAGGCGCTACACATCCGGCGGAAGTGCGTTGGGCGGCATTAGGCGGATTGGGCGGAAATGGGTCAGGGCGGGATTTGCAGCGACTGGTTTACCCGTAGTTGCTCTGGCTCGGAGGCTTTCGTTCAGTGCTCATGCTCATTTAAGTGGCGTCCGATAGTTTCCAATTGTCCGAATTGAAATGGAAACGAATACAGAGGCGGATGTATTTTTAACCGAATGCGGCAGAGCAAAAAACTGTGTTGACTTAAGCAGTCTACGTACGTTGCTAGTTAGTATATATTTAGGGTTTATCTATTCTTTCGTTACTCTTAAAATACTCAAACTCCGTAAATTCTCAAAGTCGTTTCTTTTAAAATCCACTATTGGTATGCCCTTGGTATCATCTCACCTGATGGTGAGTGGTGATGGTGCCGAAGATGGAAGCGGGCTTACTAAGATTCCCCAACTAAATGGGGAACTAGCTATCTTATCTTCAAGCCGGTACACATCAATGCTGTTAACATTGATCTTTGGCGGCAAGACTTAGATAAGATGGTAGTAGCTAGCTTATTTGGTTTGAAAATGGTCACTAATTAGAGGGGAATAACAAGTGAAAGACGTCAAGTCAATATTACATAGCAACCGTTATTTGGTAATAAATAATAAATCTAAAATCACAATAAACATTTATTCAACAAAACAATGCCTTTGTCCTATAAAACTGTAGGCAGACGACGAAATATCATAATTCTTCCCCCCATTATTCTCCCCAATATTTCAGCGGTTTTGTTACTTGCTTCTATAGAAATGTTATGTAAATACAATGTTCTATTCCATCTCAATTCAGTAGAAATGTGCGCTTGTACGATATTTGTATTAAAATAAGGAATCTGAGAGGTCTTTGTTTCAATTTTCATTGAATAAATGCTGGGAGGGATGGATTCAATGATTTCTAGCGGATTGTTCTCATTCTTGGGCAGGATGTTTGTACTTAAAACGGAGTTATTAAAAAAATATATGAAAAAAATGCTCACTGCCTTAAAATTAGGGACAAATCACACACTCCATATAGGATTCACTAGTAGTATAGGAACCCGAGACTGCTGTTTTTACTTATATACTTTTAAATACATACATATATACAGGATATAACACAAATATGTGTATACTTATGAAACTGAATAACTTGTTCTATAAGTTTGCTAAAGTCCGGATTTTTTTTTCATGCAATTCGGTCAGCTGGCTGATTAGCCGGTTTTATATAAGAAGTAAATTTTTTTTGCGAGTTGATAACGGGTTTCTTGGAAAAAGTTGTTCAATTTGACGAGTGGAAGCCCACCTTTATGGATTACCACACCTTTATGTTAAACCTGTAGATATGAAATATCCAAAAAAGAGCAAACAAACCTATATACAGGGTATAACAAAATTGGTGTAGGCCCCGTTTATTGGGGGCTTCTCCTCATCATACTGAACAACTTTTATTCTACGATTTTGCTGTAATCGCAAAAAAAATTTGCTCTTCATATAATTCGATCAGCTGATCGACCAATTTTGTGCATTTTAGTATGGAGGGTTCAATTATTTTTTTTGAGAATTGACTATCGGTTCCTTGCTCAAAGTTGTTCAGTATGATGAGAAGAACCCCCAGTTAACGGGTCCTACGACAATTTTTTAACACCCTGTATACAACACACGGCATAACACGGAATAGATTACTTAACATTCAAAATACGTTAAATGCCATTAAAAGTTGAAACTATCCTAGAAACTGTACTCATCTAGGTAAAGTAAAATAAATAAGAATGATAAAATGCAATCTGGAAAAAAACTACGCTGAAGAAAACAAATTAAAACACTTCTGAAAACAAACAAAGTGAAAAACATTTCAAACAGATTCGAATCCTAGTATTGGAACAATAAGAATCATTTACACAACTTGTAGATCGAGTAATCTATAAACAAACGGTTCTATAAGAGGAGGGAGGTCTTTCGTCCGATCTCCGGAGCGAAGCAATCAAAGGCATCGGCAAAGAAGCACCGATAGGCCCTTAAACCTCTTTGGGAGTTGGCGCGGGTTTTTGTCGGACCCTTTGTGCCGTATAAGTTTGAGTGAGTTAGCTGAGGATAATAATGAGTACTAAGCTCTTTTCTATTGTTCATTTTTGTGAAGTACCTATGTTTAGTGTGTACTTTGGTTCGTTATATTTTTGAGGCGCGTTCATTTGTCCAAATTTTTTTTGTCGTAAGCAGTTAAAGTTGAGGAGGAAGTTTTTTAATTTAAAAAGTAAGTACCTAGTTTGAAAGTTCTCAAGAATACGATCTAAATAATGTAGTAGATAGTCCACTAAGATGAACGAACATTTATTGTTTTTGGAGTTTGATTGAAGTGATTTTCATGCATAGCTCGTATGAAAAATACATGAGGTGAGAAATCAAATGTAATTTTTTTTAACTCACGTTTTATGTCAGTCACCTTTTATGTTAGGAAGGCTAAGAATCCACGACCATACAGCTTTAACCGCGAGGCGAGAGGCTGATCTTCGCACAGGGTGAAGCCCGGAGCACTCCCTGTAAGGCTGGAGGCTGAGCTTTGCGTAGGATAAATAATAATAACAAACACAATCATTTTTTTAAACTAATAAGTTTCTATCCTTTTCCTCAATGTGCCCTCATCATATAATCCCTCTACTATGTCGTGCCTCCCAAGCAGCACTGGGCGACAATTTACGACGCCCTGACGACGACGCCTAATTCTGAAAGCTCTGGAGCGGCCCTTTAATGAGAGCAAACGCGGGTCTATATTCACTTAGAGTGGCGATTTTTTTACAAAGCCCATCGGTTCGTGCGTTTCCTTGTATTTATGTGACAGTAAAGTTGTGAGACTTGCTCTTGCTTTGTGCCCCAATTCTACTAATATCAACCGTGACTTTTTTCTTTTCTTTGTTGTATTTGATTTTGTGCTGCATCATTCTGATTGATTTCTGGAATTGCTTATGCTTTGCCCTGGAGAAGTGTCATTTTTAGGCCATTGGTTTCTGCGTTGTTCGATATTTTAACGAGAGCATAATTACTTATATCACCACAGCCAAGGAGTTTTAAATACTAATTATTCTGCCATCTTTTTTAGCGTATCAACCTAAAGGTCCATTCTAAATATTGGTGAATTTTTTTTAAAATCGGATAGCGATACAGCGATTACTTCTAGCATCCATAACTTAAATACAAACTTTAACTCTTTATAATATGAATACAGATTATTACGTTTCTTTAAACTGTGACGAGAGAGTAAATAATCTCTGTAATCCTGTTTAGGGCTTTTAACTAAAACACAACAAATTAGGTGCAAAATTTCATTGGACTTATCCAAAGTTATTGATAATTTGTTTCCTAATCTACCAGAATAAAACTTTTCATGGCAAAACTAGTCAAAGATAAAATACTGGCGCCAGCGCATGATTTAAAAAATTGCACATAACATTATAATCATACATTTAATTATGGTCTATCTATGCTGTAATGATGACGATCAACAGCTGCACATTTTGATCCACGGTTTAATTCAATCGCAGTGCAATGAACTTATTATTAGGGCTGCCAGCTACACAGATTTTATTGAAGGCATTTATACAGATATAGTGAATCGATAAGATAGCCAGTTCCCCATTGCGTTGGGGAATCTTGGTAACCCCGATTACAGCTTCGGGATCATCGTCACTTACCATTAGGTGCGATGATATCAAGTGTTTACTAATTGTGGATTAATAAAATAAAAAAGGGTCTTGGCTAACAGACAAACGAAGTGATCCTATGAGGGTTCCTTTTTTCCTTTTGAGGTACGGAACCCTAAAAATATGACATATCTACCTCGGTCACAACCCATGTCGTCTTGGGGCAAGGATCTCTTCCCAAACTCGGGAATGTTAGGCCCAATCACGGATTGGTGGAGGGTTGTAGCAAAGTATATAGATTAGTTCTAACATAGAGTATGGACACTCCCTGCCGCTCACTAGATGGCGACCTCACCCCCTTGATACCCAGATTAATACAGATTGGTTACAGTTTGGTTGTCCAACGTATAGGATTTCGCCCCCATTTTATTTGTTCCGTCATTCCTTTTTTGAAATGTCATTTCTGGCCCGTTGTATGAAGTGTCCAGGGTGTGGTTGTAGTTAACGGCTTAAAGACTGTCATCTAGTGATAGCACGGCACCAACGGTTTAACGTACCTTGCGAAGCATGGAAACGGTCGAGATGAATTCCACTCCACGTCCACTGCTGGACATAGGCCTCCCCCATGGATTTTCACGACGACCGGATCTGCGCCACCCGCATCCAGCGGCTTCCCGCGACCTTCATCAGGTCATCGGTCCACCGAGTGCGAGGCCTTTTTACGCTAAGCTTTCCGGTGCGCGGTCGCCACTCGAGAACTTTACTGCCCCAACGGCCATCTGTTCTACGAGCTATGTGCTCCGCCCACTGCTGCTTAAGTTGAGCAATTCTGAGAGTTATTTCACAACGGTCTCAGAAATGAGGTTCCAAAATGGAAACTACTCAACCAAGCTCATCACATTTTATTCATCCAACTTCTTCCTACATTTGAATGGTGGACGATTATTTAAAGCTATCCAGAACAGAATCGAAGAATTGAGCGGTGCTCAGAGCCAAGTTCGGATTGTAGCAGTCAGTGTTGTACGGGTTTCATATTTTCGGATACAATTTTAAGGGTTCCTTACACCCCAACTATTTACCCAAATATTACTAAGCCTCCGCTGTTTGTCCGTCCGTCCATCCGTCTGTCTGACCGCGGGCTGTATTTCATGAACAGAGTTATACGGTTGAAATTTACACAGAGTTTGTATTTCTATTGCCTCTATAATAAAAATAATAAAAATTAGAAAAAGTGAAAAATTGAGGACGGCCTCCGTAAGACAACGTGTTTTTATGGGTATTTTAAAGGTATCGTAAAAGCGGTAATATACACAAGACTAAAAAATGGTGTACTTAATACAAAAGTAATTTAAACAAGACTGAAAAATGGTGTACATAATACACCATTTTTCAGTCTTGTGTATATTACCGCTTTTACGATACCTTTAAAATACCCATAAAAACACGTTGTCTTACGGAGGCCGTCCTCAATTTTTCACTTTTTCTAATTTTTATTATTTTTATTATAGATTATTCTGAAGTAATGCAAATAATAATAAAAACCGGCCAGTGTCAGTCGTAGTAAAGAGTCCGAACTGTATACATTTTTCTGTCACCTCGCTTTGATATCCTTCTGTGTGTAATGTGAATAGGTATCATTGTCATAGTTATATGAAGGGGTGCTGTGGTACGAAACCTTCGCACTTGGATAATAGGGCAAGTATAGATACATCATCGATTCTGATTCATCATACCGATTGTGAAATGCAATAAAATAGTAAATTCATCGGCTTCACGTTACTTTATTGCTCATTTATTTCTTTGGGATTTTCAAAACTAATATTTTGTGAAGCGGTCATAGCTGAGTGAGGGCAAAGTATATATATTAGTACTGACAAACAGTATGGACACTCCCTGCCGCTATCTAGATTGCGATCACCCCTTCGCCACCCAGATTGATACAGATTGGTTACAGTTTGGTTGTCGAACGTATAGGATTTCGTCGCCATTTTGTTTGTTCCGTCATTCCTTTTTTGAAATGTCATTACTGGTTCGTTGTATGAAGTGTCCAGTGTGTGGTGAGAGTATGTCCTAATCTTCCCGAGTTTAGGGAAGATCAGTGTCCCAGATATTACTAAAAAAGGACGTTTATGGTTAGTTAAAGAACATTATTGTTATTAAACATTATTGAAAATTATTGTTTTATTAAGAACATTATTTTATCTGTGGGATAAATTTCACATCGAGGCTGAGGAGACTGCTGCCCACATCCTACTGGATTTCAAGGAGTTAGCACAGTAAAGGCTCGTGCACCTCGGTGATCCGAGGTCTTTCGAAGTAGACGTCTGCAACCTACGGGGGCTAGTGGACTTCTTGTAGGAGCTGGGCTGGCAGTGATGCCGGCCAATCACGCAAAATAGGCACAGTGGTCGCCTAGTTGCGGAAACCAGCCAGCCCGCCTATAACAACAACACCAACAACAAATGTTACATCGGTAACATTATGTGATACATTCATTTCGAAATGTAAGGTTTGTATCTGGTGAAATTATGTGATACATATAAGTATTTTTCATTTACTTTATCCTATCAAAAATAAATAAATAAATAAAATACATTCGTTTTGAGATATGATGAGGTTTTGTATAATGAATCAGATGCTTTTAAAGTGACAGTAATGCATTGCAACTTGGAACCATGATAGCGAGGCCAAAACTGAGGATCCGAACTTTCGGATTTAAGCATGCACTTTGGAACATCCCTTAGTAGGTACCAAGTTAGATCGGCATTAACAGCAGACTCGTCGTAAACGATCGCGCGACGGCGATAAAGTTTTACGCCTCACATAACTTACACAATCTGAATTTGTGAGAAAACTCTTCTAAATTATTAGCGTATTTCTGTGACTGTCATCTTGTGTTTTTTAGTAGAATTTTTGTGACGGACAAATAATGAGAACCATAGAATTCATATCAGATCATATACGCCCCCACTAAGGGGCTCGAGCCTACCCTGAATCAAGGCGATCGGGCCTTCGACGACCACGCGGGCCCAGTGCGGGTTGGTCAACTTTACTCACAACTTTCGAGTTTCTTCGCAGGCGTATGCACGGCCCCCACCAAGGGGCTCGAGCCTACCCTGAGTCAAGGCGATCGAATCAAGGCGATCGGGTCATTGTCGACCACACGGTCCCAGTGCGGGTTGGTCGACTTTACTCACAACCTTCGAGTTTCTTCGCAGGCGTGTGCAGGTTTCCTCACGATGTTTTCCTTCACAGTATGAGCGTCGGATAAACGTACATGTGAAATAGAAATTCAAAAAGACATTGGTATGTGGCAGGGTTCGAATCACGACCTCCCGGATAGGAGGTAGCGGCCCTAGCCGTCACGCCACCGACGCTCTTGAACCATAGAACTACTGGAAAAAATTGCCAGAGATAGAGCACTTGTCGAACCACGCCCTTGGAACATGAGCATCAACTAAAATAGTAATGTTCCCTAAGGTTTATTTTCAGATTAAATAATTCCATAGAATTGTTAGTACAAAACGCACGTCTTAGAAACTATACAGGATGTAAAAAAAATAGTTTTGGACCCGTTAACTGCGGCTTCTACTCAACATACTGAATAACTTTTCCCAAGGAACCCATAGTCAATTCCCAAAAAAATTATTGGATGCTTCATACAAAAAAGACCAAAATTGGTCAATCAGCTGATCGTTTTGTATGAAGATTTCAATTATTTTTTGCGATTTCAGAAAACTTGTAGATCAAAAGTTGTTCAGTTTGATGAGTAGAAGCCCCTTAACTGGGGACCAACACCAATTTTGTAGAAGTAAAATTATAAATTAAATGAAATAATAAGTATATTATTTACCGAGCGAATGCGAAGCAAGCGCGAAGCGTTTCAGATTGGGCAAAAATTCTTTTGTATGTCTGTCCGGAGGTCCGGCTGTTCTCCTCTACAGGCCGCATTTCTCAACCGATTCTCGTAAAATATTTGTGAGCAGGTTCGATAATTATATACAGTTCGATAATTTGTGGATCCAGTTTTTGGAAATGGCGGAGTCAAGGGGGTTAAAAACGTAAAAAATATTATTTCAGCCATTTCGAAAAACTTGCGAGGTCTACAGCTCACAGAGTCACTAGTAGTGTTATAAATAAATGTCAAATATAATTTAATTAACGAGCCGTTAGAGGCGACGAGGTGCGTCAGCGACGGAAGCGTGCAGCCGCGCCCAGCGCGCCAACAGCGGCGAGTCCCAGTGCTCAGCCAGCTCTAACCAGGATCTTTTATCCTTTCGGTTAGTATAGGAATTATGGGAGTTCACTTCCTCGTTCAGGGTAGGCTGGAGCCCCTCGGTGCGGACAAATGAGCTAATATGATGACTCCTTTAGAATAGACTTTGATTCATACATAGAGCCCGATAGTTAAAATATATTTATGAGAGGTGAAATCGAGTGTTGATTGGTAACGCGTTACCGACGTTTTTAGTGTTATGACGTCTTTTCAGTCACGAAGGCTAAGGCAACATTGCCATACCACTTAATTCAAGGCCTTAGACCGAGCTCCATGCGAGGTCGGTCGGAGGCCGAAAGCAGAAAAAAATTTTTCATAAGTAAATTCCTGGTCACGCGTCGGAGCTGACACGCAAACTTTTTTAAAATTTCTGGTTTTTGTAACCCTATGCTTTCTAATAAAATGCCTTAACAAATCCTTAAGAAAGATGCGTATCTAATTATTTCTTCACATTATAACTGAAATACCATCCCTAGTCAGTACATCGCAAACATCGCAGTATGACGCCACGTCGAGTCGTTTCCTCGACTCTATAAACTTTACACTCGCACGATCATTCGCTAGATAAATTCGTAAATTAAATTTGTACGCACACAAGGGATTTTATTCTTTACTTCTTCACGAATATGACACAGTTCCCTGTGGCTGCCAGAGCGAAATTTGGCCGCGCCTTAAAATAATGTGAGCTCGAAATACGAAATGGATGCGGTATAATGAGCACTGTGAGGATACTGTCACATTCCTAGCAGCTAAGTATTTGACGTCTGTGACAGAAAAAAATAGAAAGATGATGTAAAAGATGATCTCTATTCAATGTGACTTAAGAAAAAGTGCAGAAAAAAGTAAAGTGCACTGGATTCCAGGTAGTTAAGCATTTGATGGGGGGCAATAGAGCGAGCTATGCTCGAGGTTTCCTTACGCGATCGAATTTCTGATTCCAAGGAGATCCGTAGGAAAACCAAGGTAACTGACATACATGATGGTTCACAAAATCGCTAAATTTAAGTGGCAGTGGGCGGAACACAAAGTTAGAACAGATGACCGTTTTGGCAATAAATATTTCGAGTGGCGACGCGCATTGGAAGACGTAGCGTATGCAGGCCTCTCACTCGGTGGTACGACGCCTTAGTGAAGGTCGCGGAAAGCCGCTGGAAGCGGGCAGCGCAGGACCGGTCGACGTAGAAATCTTTGAGGGAAGTCTTTGTCCAGCACTTGACGTCTTTCGGCTGATATTATTATGTTGACGCATTTAATGCTTGTGACAGAACAAATGGACATTCGATGAAGTGAGTTGGGAAAATTGCATAGATTAGTTGTTTTATTACATTACTCCACGTTTAAGCTTATAAAATTTTAACAATCAACATGAAATTTCCATTAAGGTTAATTTATTCGTGTTACATCGGGACGGTTGTAGCATTACTTTTTGTACTAATTCTACATTAGTCAAACCCTTCACGTAACCCCGGGTTATGTTACGTGCAACACCAGGTAGCCGCCGTCTATCCCTTGGATAGTACGGTTAATTGTGCCACACGATAAGAGAGAGAGAGTAAAACGGAACTGGGATACACGTCATAGTAATATGCCAAATCGATATGTAAACATATGATAGTAAATCTAAAGATGTGCAAAATTTCCTTAAAGATGTGTGAAATTTCCTTTAATTCCCCTAGTATTTACACAAACACTAGTAAGATAATGTGAACAATAATGGCTTCTAAACCAAAGGTTCTAAATTTCTTCCAAATAAATATTTTTTCCTAGTTTTTTCATAAACATTTCTGTCATATAAAGCTGTTCACCCAGTGCCCTCACTGTGCTTATGCCTGAGTCATTGCGCACCAAACTGGGTCAAATAGTGGCGGGTGACATTTTTTGGCTTTCCAGGCCGCATTACATTCAGGATACCGGGAATGCTTCGCTAGCTCTTTCCCGATGAAAAATGTTTGTTTTTATCGATGTGGAAAGTGTTGCTACATTGTATTACAAACATGGGCATCGAATAAAAATAATTGATGACGGTTTTATATTGGAGACTAGTGTCGTGTTGTGGACTCAAGCAATATGTTAAAAGTTTAGATGGATTGTTTTAAATTTTAATACATTTGATAAATTTATTCATATATAACTCATAAGAAGGCTCAAGGTAACCCAAAGGGCATGGAGCGTGCTATGCTCGTAGTTTCTCTGCGTGATCGAATAAAAATAACTGATATAGCTCACAGAAACTGAAGTGGCAGTGGGCAGGGCACATAGCTCGTAGAACAGATATCCGGTGGGGCAATAAAGTTCTCGAGTGGCGACCGCGCACCGGAAAACGTAGCGTAGGCAGTCCTCCCACGCGGTGGACCGACGACCTGGTGAAGATCGCAGAAAGCCGACGGATGCGGGCAGCGCAAGACCGGTCGTCGTGGAAATCCTTGGGGGAGGCTTTCGTCCAGCAGTGGACGATTTTCAGCTGATGTGATGATGATGAATAAAATTATTACATGAACTTGAGCTATGTAGTAAAATAAAACGAAATAAATAAAAGCGAGTTGAATTTTGTAGAAAAAAAAAACAATTTAAGCATTATTTAGATCTATTTAAGGACATAACGATAAAAACAAAGCACGTGCATTGCTATGTGTTTTCTCAATGTAATTGCAAAATATAGATTTCATTCAGCATGTCGTTCTTGTATTAAAAAGGAACTACGTTTGTTTGGAAATTTGAGCGTCCTTGGAGTCATATTTGGAAGCACAGTATAAGAGGACATAACAATCATATCATATCATATACGTCCCCATTGAGGGGCTCGAGCCTACCCCGAAATAGGGCGATCGTCCCTTAGTCGACCACGCAGGCCCAGTGCGGGTTGGTCGACTTCACACACAACCTTCGAGTTTCTTCGCAGGCGTGTGTTAGATTTCCTCACGATGTACATAAGAGTATGAAATCGAAATTCGAAAACACATTGGTACAAGGCAGGATTCGAACCACGACCTCCCGGAGAGAAAGTACCGGCCCTTGCCATTGAGCAACCGACGTCTTACCACAGTACAGTAAAGGAGGATATAGTACTACGTAAAAACTCTTTCACTCTTCTACGTTGTAAGAGTACTAAAAACATTATTGAACCTAACAGCTTCAATGTTGTAATTATTTCAAACAAATCTAATTCAACAGCAACAATATGGAAACTTAATTAATTAGGCAAACATAACACCCAAATGGCGATCTCGAAGACAATACGAAACACATTCCCATCCAAATAGCTTTATTAGTCGCAGAATGTTTGCCAAAGGATGATCAGGATACCAGGCTGTGGGCCATTATGTTGGAGCTATGCTTTGCGCAGAGATGTACTTGGAATACTGTTTGCAATATGATTATTGGTATCGCTCCTATTTGTACAGCCACCACTACCAACTTGTGGTGGGATCGCAAGTATTTTTACAAGCTTTTTATTTAACTTGCAATGTATGTATGGTTTGTCCGGGTGAAATCTTGCGACTCAATTTTGAAGCAGATATCTTCAAATCTTTTGTATACACGTTCAGTTTGGATGACAATGCATGGTTAATGGTGTAACGTCATTCTAAATCCAACATGGCGGCGCACCCAAGATGGCGGACTAGTTATTTTTTATGCAGTTCTACAATGTGGGTATCAAATAAAAGGGTTTGAGGAGAAGAATACGAAATAATTGAAAATTTTCAAATAAAAGCTTGTACCTTAAAGTTTTTAGGTTTTTCGAAAATTATTTACTTTCTCGACCCCGTAGTACGGTACGGTAATAATACGTAGTAAGTATTGTGATCGCGAAAAAAAAAGTATTTCCAATTTTCGTAAATATGTGTTCTATATCATTAACACATACCGAAAAACCAAAATCTCAATTCCGTCCGTCCGTGCGTTCGTCCATCACGCTTGGCTCTGGACCCTGGAGGTTTAATCTTTAGTTCGATTGGAACCAAATTTTGAACTTTAAAAATAAATAAATAAATTTTGGAAATTTTGATTTTTTTTTTTAGTATGGACACTCCCTGCTGCTCTCTAGATTCCGACCTCACCCCCTCGTCACCCAGATTGATACAGATTGGTTCTCGAACGTAGGATTTTGCCGTGATGTTGTTTGCACCGTCATTTGTTTTTAGAAATGTCATTTCACGACCGTTGTATGTAGTGTACGAGATGTGCCGAAGAGTAACTGTCATAACACAAAAAACAGTTTTTTTGATCATGCAACATGATTTCATACACAATTTATTTCATTCAATTTTTCAATGAGAAAATAAAATTGTCGATTGAGTTTAGTGCGGGTTGCCGTACAGTTTATTTATCTAGATGTGTAGCTGCGCGAGACCGAAACCGCAATGGGCCGTTATTTTAGGATTTCGGACCCGAAGGGTAATCATTTTCGAAAAACCTAAAAACTTTTCGGTACAAGCTTTTAATATTGCATTGTCACGTGATATACATATGCATGCAAAATTTCAGCTCAGTCGGAAACCGTGAAGTGGGTCAAAATTAACTTGCAAGATTTCACCCGAACAAACAAACGTACATTGCAAGTTAAATAAAAGCTTTTAAAAACGGGACCCTACCTATTACTAAGAATTCGCTGTTCGTCCATCTGTCTGTCTGTCTGTCTATCCGTCTGTCCCCAGGCTGTATTTCATGAACCGTGATAGCTAGACAGTTGAAATTTTCACAGATGATGTATTGCAGTTGCCGCTTTAACCACTCCCCTGGCAAATGCCGAAATCTGGTCCGCGGCGAGGACGAATCAGCTGGCGCTGCCAGCGGCGCCATCTTGCTTCAACTGTGGGGGCTTTTTGTGGGTGGTCGCCATTATTGTCAAGGGTTACAAAAACAATTATTTCTCAATATCTTTGTATGGACACTATATATAAAACTTATAACGGTGAAATCGTCATAAACTGACTATCTGACTAAAATATTTGTGTATTAAACTTTGTGAAATATAATTCAACAGTCTCGGCCAAAGATAGGGTAAGTAGGTATTAGTAGGTATTGCACTTGAACGTAAAAAAACGTGAACTGTGAATGCTACAATAACAATAGATAATATAATAACATTGTATTGCTTACCCAGTTTATTGGGAATTTCAACAACACCGAGTTTTTCTATGCAAAACAACAAAACAATCACTAAACAATCACTTTAAAAACAGGTACGCGCACCGCCCGGGCGAAGCTGAAAGCACTGACTGATTCGAAGGAGATTTCTATCGAAAATCATTCACCGTTGGCTTTGCACTCATTCCTAACTCTATCCTTGTCTTATCAAGGAGCTTTAGCAAACGATAGAACAACGCAGCGATAGTTTTCGCTCCATACTCAGGTAGGAAGTGAGTCGCTTCCCGCGTAAAGGGATCTGACCAGATTTAGGCGTTTCACATAAGCGTCAAATTCCCGCCGCGCCTACTATTGGACAAACACAGATCCGCATAATCTGCCAAAATGGCGCGCCAGCGGAGTCGATAACAAACAATACAAAAAATTAGAAAAAGTGTAAAAATAAGGGGGATCTTCATACAAAAAACGTGTTTTTTTTAAACATGAAGAAACTAGCGCCATCTAATATGATGGTACGAAACCCTATGTGTGCGGTTCTGACTCGCACTTGGCCGGTTTTTTAAATATTGACTCACTTCCGAAGGCTCAGCGACACAAAATGGACTTTGACTTGCTAAACCTAGAAGTTCCCGTTATTAAATACTAGCTGTTTCCCGCGGCTTCACCCGCGTGGACCACGTTTCTATGACTTTTCGGGGGTGCGCAGTGCGCGAGCCGCAAGCGGCTCGCGAGCGTGGTAAAAAGTAGCCTGTGTCTTAAGCCAGGTCCTAATCTGTCTACCTACCAAATTTCAGCCAAATCCGTTCAGTAGTTTTTGCGGGAAAGCGTAACAGACAGACAGAGTTACTTTCGCATTTATAATATTATATTAGTAGGGATAATAGTGCCTCTATTCTTGCACTTTGGCATAGACGAGGGGCCAGTCAAAAGAGTACTTTACTGTCACAGAATCTATAAATATATTTGAGGTACAAAATTATCTAAAGTTTGTTGTATTGCATACCTGTGTGTTGTTTTGTAGTTCGGTATTGAGTGTCGTAGAGGCATTTTTTGAAATATACAATTAGTACTTTAATCCTTGGTAGCTAGTAAGGTTTAGTACGACCCTGTGCTGGGACGAAGCAGGTCTCAACAGCAAACTAATAAGCTGCAGTTTGAGCTGGATTCTAAGCGACAGTAAGCGACTAAGCCGGCTACTAACTTCCAGGACTTGCAGGTTCAGTGCAAGCGGTAAGGGTATAAGCTTCAAACGCATCTTCAGACTTGCATTGTTTAAAATTTTTCAGTACCTAGTGTATCATCTTAATTTAAAGATTAGTAAGGTAATATAAATTTCAAACCCGGAAAATATCTTCATAATTGGGACTAGATAGACTTTTTATTGCTTAAACGCTATGCTCATTTATTCTGGTTCGCTAAGCTAGTTTATCCGACGCTTTAAGGTGGAGGAAAACATCGTGAGGAAACCTGCACACGCCTGCGAAGAAACTGAAAGGTTGTGTGTGGACTTGTGGAGTCGACCAACCTGCTCTGGGCCCGCGTAGTCGACTAAAGCCCGATCGCCCTAATTCATGGTAGGCTTGAGCCCCTCGGTAGAGACATAAATGAGCAGATATGATGATATGCTAAGCTCGAAGAAGTTGTTTTTTGCAAACCTCTTTCTCTACGGATGCAGTCACCACAGACATCCACAGACCCAGACATCCACAGACACAGACGTTTCGAGTTTGATTCGTTACGCGGAAACGGCAAAATAGTCAATCGGATTTGATATCTAGTAACAATCTTTTAAAGACAGAACAGTCGAATTCGTTCGACTTATTCGCCGATTCCGTGTAACAATTCGAACCTGAAGCGTTTAGAATCAGGGGGCAGGACTGGCGTCGTAGATATCCTTGAGGTAGACCTATGTTCAGCAGTGGACATAAAATCTTTGTCTAATCAAAAGATTACACATCCAAATATTATGTCTTGTGCAATGCGAGTTAATTGAAAAGTAGAAGTACACTGCTTGCTTTGACTGGAGTGCTGAACCACATCTCACAGTAACCAAGGAATGTACAAGTCTTTACTTGTCACCTCGCACTGTACATCGGATATCGGGTACAAATGGAATACTATCTAAGAACATTTGTAAAGGAAACAATACGTTTTTTTAGGGTTTCGTAGTCAGATTAGGAATCCTTATTGTTTTGCCCTGTTCGTCTGTCTGTCTATCTGTCCGTCAGTAGGTCACAGCCATTTTTCTGAAAGATTGGTTATAGCTTTAATAGTGAAATTTGGTGTGGTTGTACAAATATGTAAACCCTATAAAGTTATTTAATAAAATATGTAATAATTGTAATAATTTCAATATTTACTAAAATATGTTATAATTGCAATAATTTCCATTGTTACCCTATAAAGTTATTTAATAAAATATGTAATAATTGTAATAATTACAATATTAATTAAAATATGTTATAATTGCAATAATTTCCATTGTTACCCTATAAAGTTATTTAATAAAATATGTAATAATTGTAATAATTTCCATTTTGTGGCGCAAAAAATTAAAAAGTTCGCAAAGAATTCGAAAAAATAGTTGTAAGTTAAGTAACATATAATTAACCTTCTATTTTTTAAAATTATGATTGTTGTTTTTAGTTAATGTTACTGCACTATTGAATTGGGATAAACCTGTAATGATAGTGATAGTTATGTAAAAATAAAATGATATAAAATTAAATGTAAATTTGGGTATCTACCTCCCCTAAATGTAAAGTGGGGTTGTTTTTTTTTTGTTCACTTTCCCTATCGTGTGGGGTATTGTTGAACAGGTCTTCTAAACTACTAAGGATTTGCAAAAATATTTTTTCTATAAATAATTCGTTTACTGATTATAAAGTTTTAATATGGTGGTTTTTGTAAGAACTTCATGTCTCCACACTTTACAAGTTAAACCGCTATTTCAGTAAATCTCCATTGCGTTGGGGAGTTTCCCGCATCTTCGGCATCATCGTGACTTACCATCAAGCCATTGTAAATAAAAAAAATCTGAAAGTACTGAAAATACGGGAAATACGAACATTTCCCATACAAAATGTTCTATACCAAAACTGTAAAATTTGTGTTTTTTTAAAATATACATTTATTTATTAAAGGCTATGGAACCCTACTTTGCGCGTGGTCCGACACGCACTTGGCTCCTTCTTTATATTCACAATTGATAAGCCCTTGGCATCATCTTACTTGATGGTAAGTGACGATGATGTCGAATATGGCAGCGGGCTTACCAAGATTCCCCAACACAATGGGGAACTGGCTATTTAGCTTCATGCCGGAATACATAAATGCTGTTAACATTGATTTTAGGCGGCACGACTTAGATATGATGGTTGTAGCTAGCCAGGCGTTCTATAAAATGCCCTACCATGAGCCAAACCGAGTCCCACAGTTAGACCCCGCCGGGAATCGAACACGCAACCTCCTGGTGTGAAGCAAATTGACTTACCATTACGCTACGGAGGTGGTTGTAACTTTATACAAAACTGAAGTGGTAACTTCAATTGAATTCAAATGCAAGGTTTTAATAGCAATTGTGTATGCGCATACATTTCTCCAAGTTAGAAAGTCGACGTCATAAGTTGGAAGTCGAGCTGGGCGTAGAAAAAGTGTGTTCGTGATGTACTTTATAAATATTAAATTTTTGAATATATGAATATACAAATTACAAAAAAAATCTCGACTAAGTATTTGAGAAAAACTGACAAATAAGTGACGAAAACGTAACTTCGTGACAGGGCAAGAAAGTTCGCAAATAAGTCCAAGAAAATAGTTCAGTGACAGTGGAAAATACGTTCAAAAATCGAACGGTATTTGCCGCAGTTTCACAACAAGTCGGAAAATGGCTTTTTACGACTGAAACTTTGAGTTCGACGGCATGGAGTGTCATTTTAAATGCGATGTACTTTAAAATTCCATTCTGTGGCGCAATTTTGACGCAGAGCAGCAAAATTTTACAATTTCCAAATAAGTTCTGGCAAAGAAAAAGTTAAAAAGCAGCAGGGAATAAACGTTGGACTTAAAAAGAATATCGTGCGTTCAGAAAGTAACTGATAAAGACGCTATATGATGGTGTAAAAAAATTGGTGCAGGTCCCCGTAACTGGGGGTTCTACTCATCATACTGAACAACTTTTGTTCTACGACTTTAGTAAAAATCGAAAAAAAAATGTACTATTCATACAAATCATCAGCTATTCAACAAATTTTGGGCATTTTCTTATGGAGGGTTTAATTTTTTTTGAGAATTGACTATTACAGTCATTGTATCAGATAACAGTCACAGTATGAAGAGTAAAAAAATATTTTACTCTTCATACAAATCTATCAGCTAATCAACAAATTTTGGGCGTTTTATTATGGAGCGTTTAATTTTTTTTGAGAATTGACTATAACAGTCAATTGTCAAAAAAAATTAAAACCTCCATAATAAAATGCCCAAAATTTGTTGATTAGCTGATAGACTTGTATGAAGAGTATTTTTTTTGCGATTTTTACTATTGTCGTAGAACAAAAGTTGTTCAGTATGATGAGTAGAACCCCCAGTTACGGGGACCTGCACCAATTTTGTTACACCTGTGTATGGGGAGGTAGTAAGTTACATGCGTCCTAAAAGTGAAGCAAATAAAAAGAAGCTAATTGGCATCTCTTTTCAACCGACTACAAAAAACGAGAAGGTTGTCAATTTGACTATATTTTTTTTGTGTTACATCATTTTTCGCCGCTTGTGAACCGGTTTTGGTGATTATTTTTACTTCATTGGATATGCCTCTTAATGTGTTTCTTTTATCAAAACCATTTCTGTACTTTTTAAGACAATTAACGAAACAAACAAAAAACATGAAAAATTTTACTAAGTTGTTGTGATAGAAGTCGGATTTTCAACGTGTTCAGCATTCTGAAATACTAACGTTTCAGATTCGGTATAACAGACGTCGTGGAGATCCTTGGGGGGGGGGCTATGTCCAGCAGTGGACGTCCTTCGGCTGATATGATATGATAATGACGGAAGCGCACAACTATAATTATACTGTATGTAAACTGGTTCGATTTTCAAATAATGTGTGTTAGTGCTGTATAAGCCATCACTGATTCAAGTGATATTTCTTCTTCTTAATCATAATCTAAGGTAAAATTTTAAACAGAATAACTGAATTATGTTGCAACTCACAATAAAACTAAAAAAATATTTAGCCTTCAGGGAAAAATACTCAAAAACTCGAAATTGGAACTGTTTGGTGCTTTCAAACTTCGATTGGCCGCCGCCGCCGTTTGCTCCGGAAACGAGCGGCGGCAGGAGGCCGGCTGCGGTCCTACGGAAATGGCGCGTGCGGTTCGCCAGGTAAGTGATTTCTGGACTGTTTTGTGTATTGTCTATGGCTGTTTGTTATGGTTTGTTTCGAGTGTCACGATGTAAGGATGGATTGATAGACGATACCTCCTGTATCTTCGTTCTGGATGTAGGTAGAAGTTTGAAATTTAAGCTGCCAATAGTACATACTGAATCTACATCTACCCCCAAATAACAAGTTTGTACTTAATATAGTTTGCGAAATATCCCAAGTCAAAGTTGCCTTATTTTTTAACCGACATCAAAAAAGGAGGAGGTTCTATGTTCGACTGTATATTTTTTATTTTTAATGTATGTCCATGTCCACCGATTTCTCCGTCCATTGTGGACCGATTTTCAAAATTCTTTTTTTATTCAAAAGAGTATACTCCCGAGCGGGTCCCATTGTCGCCAAGTCAAAGTCAAAGGCAGGTGAGATATAGTCAAACGCACTCAAATTTTTAATAAAAAATAAAAAAAAGTATCCTGACTTTTTGTTTGATGGGATTTGTGATGATGGGATCCCAAGGAAATCGAGGGAAACCCTCAAATTTTATAGGCACATTTTTTATCACGTGATTCATATGTTTTCTAAAGCTATTAAAATACTTGCGTCTGTAAGTCATCATCTCATGTTGATAAGCATCAGAAGGAAGTTACAACTCTTTAACGGTTAGGAGTTTGAGGAAAACTCTTTCGATATTATACATCGATATATACGTAGGTATGCATGGACCGATAGTTGTATTCTTTCAGGTTATTCAGATGAGCTGATGATGAACAATTTAACTCCTTAATTTTCATGCTGCTGAGATGATGATGTAAGCCACAGGACTCTGAATCTGTTATTGAAACACATGTACTAAGATTTGATAACTCCTATTGGTGAGTAGGCGATTGGGTTTAACGTTGTTAGATAGCATTATCACTAAAAATAAAGAAAATAAAAATAAAAGTTAAAAAAAACTAAAAACCGACTTCAAAATGAAATTAATTCGTGCCCACCTTTGATTTCGTTATTGTTGGTTAATGTTGTGTATTTAAGTATAATTATATTATTTCATACTTTTGAGTGTATTTCATTTTGAAGTCGGTTTTTAGTTTTTTTATTCCCTGACACAGTCTATATTATAGAGCGCAACGCAGCAGCACTTATCCGTAGACTATAGTCACCTGCTTATAGACAACTATTAACCCACATAATTTAACAATCTTCATCATCTTAACAGCCGAAAAACGTCCACTGCTGGCAAAGGCCTCCCCAAGGATTTCCACGACGACCGGTCCTGCACTGCCCGAATCCAGTAGCTTCAAGCGACCTTCACCAGGTCGTCGGTCCACCGTGTGGGAGGCCTGCCTACGCTACGTCGTCACTCGAGAACTTTACTGCCCCAACGACCATATGTTATACGAGCTATGTGCCCTGCCCACTGCCACTTCAGTTTAGCAATTCTATAATACATGTCAGTTAATTTGGTTCCTTCTGATTCGATCGCGTAGGGAAATTCCGAGCATATCTCGCTCTATTGCCCTTTGGGTGACCTTGAGCCTTCATACCAATCTTAAAAAATATTTTTGTTTATATTCACTGATCTGATGAAGATTTATATTACAATAGGTATGACACGGGGTTTTCCTAAATTTGCAAGTTATTATGGCATTTGTTTACTCAACTCCGTGAAGTAATCGCAGACAGCGCTGTTTTTGTTAAAGAACAGCCTATTCACTTAACAACAAAACACAGCACAGCAGTTTTCCGCGTCCAAACATTCTTTCCCTGAAACAAAGCTGCCAACAGTGACTGGGCAAAAGGCCCCGGGGTAAGTGGAGTAAGAAACGGCCGGGCGGGGTAAGATCAGCGCGCTCCATTACCTTGATGAAGAAAGTATTTTATTGCCCAACTTACAGTGCCCCTTCTAATTACCTATTTGTACTTCTGTGGATAGTCTTCAGTTTGATATAAGTAGGTTGTCGAATGGGTGGTAGTAAAATCATGAGCGTACCTACTCCCGAGTAAACATTTTATTTTTTTATAAGTAACTAGCTTTGCTCGCGGCTTCGCCCGTGTGGATATCGTTTTTGTGACTGTATAGCTAGTGCCAGCGACTTCGGGTGATGTTTCTCTTATGTAGTATTTATTTTTTCTATGACTACCTTCAAGGGCGCGCACGCGCGAGCGTGGAAACTGAGTTTTCCCTAGATCCCTCGGGAATCAAATTGGGCTATGCTTATTAGTAGTCTGTGTCACTTTCCAACCCCACAATTATCTTTGTGCAAAACAGCACGTCAAAACTTCGCTTCAATGCGACGTGACAGAAATTAACAAAAAAGAGAGAGAGTTAACATATATTCCGCGGGAACCACTTAAGAAATCGTGATAAAAAGTAGCCTATATGGTGATCCAGGTCCTAATCTGTCTACCTACCAAATTTTATCTAGATCCGTTGAGCGGTTCTGGCGTGATTGAATAACTAACATCCATCCATCGAAACTATCTCAATTTTAATATTGGTGGGATAAGTACAAATGATCTACAGTGATCAGTCGGGTATACACTATTTATTATGGCATGAAAATATAAAAATCGACTAAGTGCAAGCCGGACTCAGGGGTTTTGTGCAAAACTCAAAAAAAACTCAAAACAATTTATTTCAAATAGGTGTTTACACACACTTTTAAATAGTCAAAACAAAAAAAAATTACTGTATATTACAAATAATGTCATGATTCAGATTACAGTCTCAGGTAATGGTATTTGATATAGAATCAACTTATATATCTTTGTCATTTACATAATCTATTATTTTATAATATCCTCTAGAGCACAAAACTTTTTTGACATGAGTCTTGAATTTATTCTCTGACAAACTAGTTACATTTTCTGGAATTTTATTGTAGAATCTTATACACTGCCCCACAAATGACTTCTTAACCTTACTCAGTCTCGAAAAGGCTATATCTATTTTATTTACATTTCTTAAATTCAAATTATGCCTGTCACTGTTTTTAGGAAATAAATGCAAATTCTTACGAACGTACATGATGTTTTCATATATAAATTGACTAGCAGCAGTTAAAATATTGATTTCTTTAAACTTATTCTGTAACGACTCACGTGATCGCATCTGATAGATTGCGCGGATAGCTCTTTTCTGCAGGATGAAAATAGTTTCTATATCAGCCGCATGCCCCCACAGTAATATGCCATAAGACATTATACTATGGAAGTAACTAAAATACACTAGTCTCGCAGTATCTACATCCGTTAACTGTCTTATTTTCTTAACGGCATAAGCAGCTGAACTAAGCCTTCCCGCTAAAGTTTCAATGTGTGGTCCCCATTGAAGGGAAACATCCAAAGTTATACCAAGGAACACCGTGGTATTTACAAATTCTAATTTATTACTGTCTAATATTACACTATTGTTGACCTTTTTTACATTTGGCACACAAAATTTTATACATTTTGTTTTCTTAGCATTTAATAATAAGTTGTTCACAGTGAACCAGTTCAGTATCTTTGAAAGAGTGTTGTTTACTTCGTCAATTTTGTTTTCTTTCCTATTCACTTTAAAAATAAGAGATGTATCATCCGCAAACAACAAAATATTTGACAGATGTTGCACCATAAAAGGCAAATCATTTACGTAAACAAGGAAAAGAAAAGGCCCTAATATGGAACCCTGGGGCACACCCATTTTCACTTTAGATCCAGATGAGTTCGTGCCATTCACTTGTACTTTTTGTGTTCTGTTGTCTAAATACGAATTTAAAAGACTGAGAGCCCCTTCCTCTACACCATA
Source organism: Coleophora flavipennella (assembly GCA_947284805.1). Taxonomy (NCBI): domain Eukaryota; kingdom Metazoa; phylum Arthropoda; class Insecta; order Lepidoptera; family Coleophoridae; genus Coleophora; species Coleophora flavipennella. Next base: position 1,404,550 of record OX369285.1, on the reverse strand, counting down.
ATGCTTTAATTTCATAAGTAATGTTTGGTGTTCAACACAATCAAAAGCCTTAGATAAATCACAAAACACTCCAATTGCATTCTGCGATTCCTCGAAGGCATCATATATGTTTCGAATGAGTGCTACTCCTGCATCGGTTGTTGATCGTCCTTTAGTAAAACCGAATTGTTGGTTATGCAGTAGTTTGTTTTCTGTAAAATATTGTAGCATTTGGTTAAGCATAATCTTTTCAAACACTTTACTAAGAACTGGCAGCACAGAAACTGGTCTGTAGTTGCATGGATAAGTTTTTGAACCAGATTTATATAAAGGTATCACTTTACTAAGCTTCATGAGATCTGGAAAGACGCCACTATCAATGCTAATATTAAAAAGACAAGCTAAATATGGCGCTAAAGTATCAATTACATTACTGATCAAGCTTACCGATAATCCCCAGAGGCCTTCAGTTCTTTTCACTTTAAGAGATTTAAAAGATTTTACAATAGATTGTGGTTAAATTACTCTGAAGGAGAATTTTTGATCACAATTATTAACATTATCCTTTAGCAGCCTTTGAGCATACATAGGTGATTTTAGTTTCGAATTCTTTGGCTACATCGGCTTTTGAACTAATTTTACCTTGATCTGTTTGCAAAACATATTCTTTGTCGCGAGGTTTAACTTTACCTGTTTGTTTGCTACTGATATTCCAAACAGTTTTTATTTTATTATCTAAAAATTTTATTTTTCTAGCCAGATAATTAGATTTTGCTACGTGGCAAATCTGCTTAAAAATTTTTGAATATTGTTTCACATAATTTGTAAAGTTCTCATCAAAAGTGTAAGTTTTTTTGTCATAAAGGTCAAACAAAGTTTGGCAACTTTTGTATATACCTATAGTAGACCATTCACTGAATTTAAATTTGATGTTACTGATGTGCTACCATGCTATCAAAATATCTAAACAATAGGCACACATTTACCAGTTATTAATTTATTAAACTTCATCATCATCATATCAGCCACAAATCGTCCACTGCTGGACAAAGGCCTCCCCCAAGGATTTCCACGACGACCGGTCCTGCGCTGCCCGCATCCATCGGCTTCCCGCGACCTTCACCAGGTCATCGGTCCACCGCGTGGGAGGCCTGCCTACGCTACGTTTTCCGGTGCGCGGTCGCCACTCGAGAACTTTACTGCCCCATCGGCCATCTGTTCTACGAGCTATGTGCCCTGCCCACTGCCACTTCAGTTTAGCGATTCTGTGAGCTATGTCGGTTACTTTAGTTCTCCTGCGGATCTCCTCGTTTCTGATTCGATCACGCAGAGAAACTCCGAGCATAGCACGCTCCATTGCCCTTTGGGTGACCTTGAGCCTTCTTATGAGGCCCATAGTAAGCGACCATGTCTCAGTTCCGTAAGTCATCACTGGCAACACACACTGGTCAAAGACCTTAGTCTTGAGACACTGCGGTATTTGGGACGTGAAGATATTGCGAAGCTTCCCGAACGCTGCCCAGCCGAGTTGGATTCGTCGATTGATCTCTTTCTTGAAGTTGGACCTACCTAACTGGACTGTTTGTCCCAGGTATACATATTCGTCAACAACTTCCAGTGTAGAGTCTCCAACCTTTAGAGGAGTGGGTGCGACACGGACATTTAACATTATTTTCGTCTTGTCCATGTTCATTTTAAGACCCACTTGTTGAGAGACCTTACTGAGGCCATCGAGCATTGTGCTTAGGTCTTCCATAGTCTCAGCCATGACCACGATATCATCAGCGAATCGGAGGTGGGATATGTACTCGCCGTTGATATTGATGCCGAGTCCACCCCAGTCCAGAAGCTTAAAAACATCTTCCAGGGCGGCGGTGAACAGTTTCGGAGATATAACGTCTCCCTGTCTCACCCCTCGCTGCAACTGGATAGGTTTCGAGTTCTGGTCTTGGAGGCGAACCGACATGGTGGCGTTTTCATACAGACACTTCAACACCTCGATGTATCGATGGTCAATTTGGCACCGCTGGAGAGACTGTAGCACAGCCCAGGTTTCGACTGAATCAAAGGCCTTCTCATAGTCCACAAACGCCAAGCATAGTGGCTGATTGTACTCTTCGGTCTTCTGTATAATCTGCCGCAGCGTATGTATGTGGTCTATGGTACTAAAGCCTTTTCGGAAACCGGCTTGTTCGGGAGGCTGGAAGTCGTCAAACCTGCGTGCGAGACGATTCGTAATGACTCTCGAAAACAGCTTGTAGACATGGCTCAGAAGTGAGATGGGTCTGTAGTTCTTCAGCAGGGTGTTGTCGCCCTTTTTGAAGAAAAGCACGACCACACTTCTGTGCCATGCCTTAGGCGTTTGTCCCTCGAGTATAACGGAATTAAATAACTTCTGAAGAGCTTTTAGTACCGGTGATCCACCTGCTTTCAGAAGTTCAGCCGTAATTCCATCATCACCCGGTGCCTTGTTGTTCTTGAGCTGTTTGAGAGCCATTCTAATCTCGTACAGGCTGACGTCCGGGATATCTTCGGTATAGTATCGGGTTAGTCTGGCTCTTGGGTCTTCAGCCAGATCACTGACAGGCAAACGTGTGGTCGTGTACAATTGTCCATAGAACTTCTCAACTTCTTCCAGCAGCTCAGTCTTAGACGATATGGTCCTGCCGTCCTCAGTCTTCAGCTTGGTCAGTTGGCTTTGTCCAACAGACAGATCTCTCGCGAACACTTTTGAGCCTTTATTGTGCTCAATCGCCTCTTTAATACAATTTGTATTATATTGGCGTAAATCGCGAGTTAGGGACTTAGAGATCTGCCTGTTTAGTTGCCGATACTGAGTAGCGTCTACAGAGGACTGCAAAACCAGTCTGCGTCTTTGTTCCATGAGGTTGCTGGTGAAGTCGGAGATTTTTTTGCTTTATTAAACTTAGTCTAATGCTATTTTGAGAATAAATTTTGTTTAAATAACTATTTTTCTAATATTTTTGTTTTAATAACTATTTTTCTAATATTTTATTTAAACTTTTTTATCCAATCGGCAGTTTCATACTTAAACCCCTAATAATAACATAAAATAAAGATAAATAATAAAAATTAAACGAGTGGAATGTAAGTATCTAAGAGATCTTTAGAAATCTCGTCGTAAACGTTTAAAATGTTCAAGAGGCGCCTCATAAAATCTCAAGTTGGTGAACTACAACCATTGGGCTATCGCCATTCTACCTCGTTGGCACTGTGGAATACTTTATTCAAGCTACAGAAGTGCCGGATCGTTGAAAATGTATATCCGCGGATACGGATCCGAATATGGACATGGAGATACGGATACGGTTCTTAACTTTCTTACCTCAATCAGTGTCGGTGCGCGTGAATTTGAAGCTATAGTTGACGCCACTTGACGCTTTGTGAACTTAATACTTATAGAATTTTATCTATGAATTGAAAATGAATAAGGTAAAAGATCCGCGATACGGATCTTTCTTCTCCCTCGGATAACGGTGAACACGGATACGGATACAGCTACACGGCACATCAATAATTCAAGCATACCATTCGCGGAATATTATTTTCTTAGAATCCACCGACCATTTCACTACACGTATGACAGCATGACATTTTTGGAGTACGTACACCTATTATTGGGTACATTGACTGCTCAACGAAAACGAAATTAAACAGTGAATAACATTCAATGCGTGGATTTCAATAAAATGAAAGGCATAAAATACCAATAATTCCTTCATAAAATACTTTAGAAAAACTACAGTACATTGGCTGCCTAATAAAAGCGACCAACATTTTTAATAGTATAAACAAGCAGTGTACAACGAGCAACGCGTGTGTGTCATTGATAGTCTGGGAGCCATCGCCATTTCGCGTGGTTGGCGCCAACGACGCCATCTGATGTCTTTATTGGGCAATTTTTGTTTACGCCGCCCTCGCACTTTATTGATATCCGCGAATTTATAGTATTGCATGGCAGTTGGTAGGTGTATAAAGTTTGCGACATGGCAATCGAACCGCGCTTGCTGTAGTACAATATTTTTTTGTAAAACGTAGGCGTGTTACAGAACACAGAACACATGGTATCTACAGAGATATCTACGTTTTGTTATGCTTTTATTTAGTTTTTGATGAAGGTGCGATGAAATTATACTGAGTATATCAAAAAATTAATCTGTGAATACAATTAACAGAAAGACGTTGATAAAATTTACATAAACTTAATCACACATCACATCAGCTCACATACGTCCCCACCGAGGGGCTCGAGCCTACCCTGCATTAGGATGATCGACCACGCGGGCCCAGTGCGGGTTGGTCGACTTCACACACAACCTTTGATTTTCTTTTCAGGCGTATGCGGGTTGTTTCACCGTATATGAGCGTCGGATAAACGTACATATGAAATCGAAATTCGAACCACGACCTCCCGGACAGGAGGCGGCGGCCCTTGCCATTACGCCACCGACGCTCATACTTGAACTTAATAAAACACTTGAATAATTTAGACGTGATGTACTTAGGTCACAAAACAATTTCTTGAATTCGTTGACATAATATTTTAAACAGTGAGGTGAATGTTGGTAGACTATCCTACAAATTTCAATATTTTTGTGGTTATTCAAAAACTGTGTCAAAACACGCAAGTAGTGTAATTATTTTAGTGGTTGTCCAATTAAAAGGAAGAGAATAATACTATATTAGTCCCGAGTGTGATGTAGCGAAATGCAGGTAGAATTACAGCGAATTAATTATAACGCGGCTCCTGGTCTAAATAATTTGTACAATTAGGTTAAAGGATCATCCTATGAGGTAATTGAACTATGTGATATTATATTAAAATGTGAATGCTTGGATGTTTGCTTAAAGGATTATTACTCTTCCTTAGAAATGAATCGCCATGACAGACTTAATTTTAATGACGACCTTAATTCATTTTCCTTGCAGAATTAATACAGGGTGATATTTAAAAAAAATATCACTGGTTTCTTCTAATGAACAATTTTCCCCAAAGAAAGTCCAATCGCTAAATTTATTAAGGATTTTTCTAACAATCGATCCGCTGATTAGACTGTGGGCATTAAAAGTAATATTCTTTCCTCTTTGCCGTGGGTCACTTGGAGAAATTTGTTCAGTTAGTGATAAGAAGCCACTTTTTTTTTAAATTCACAATTGGTAAACCCTTGACAATATCTCACCTGGTGGTAAGATACCAAATATTTCTTATCTCCTGTAAGTGACTTACTCATTAACAGTAACTCGCTGTATGTTTAACTGTTCCGTTTGTGAAAGTGCTTCATGAATTAATAAGTACCTGAAACAAATAAAGTAAAATTTTTATGTTAAACGTTAAATAACAATAATAACAATATTCAGCGACAAATCACACACGGTCATCTGGCCTTAAACTAGGATTCGTTATTCAATACAATATTAATTGTATTTTCATTAAAAACTAATTTTGGCCATTATTTTTTTATATAAAATAAATAATTTAAAACCAAACATATAAGATAACCTCTAAAGAATTGGTCAAAATCGGTTAACTTTTAAGAGGTGAAAATCGTTATCGCCGTTTGTATGAAGAGTCTAATTTTCGCCCTAGGTTCACAATCCTCTTAAGGCCAGAGTGAATAGGCTTTATTTGAGTTTGCGTGTAACATCCTTGACTGCATCGTCACTTTCCATCAGGTGAGCTCAAAAAAGTTAAGAAAGGACCTCACGTAACTTCAATGTGAAGCCAATTAAAACCACTACAAAACCTGTATGTCAGTGTACATGGACACATAAAGACATCAAAACCACTCTAAAATACTGGATAGTATGTGATATAACGTCGTCGAAGACACGCACACATACATAACACACCGACACTGCACACATTTTTCAAATAGTGGTTTCAATTTGACAGTTAAGTTAGCAGCATTCTATCTGTTTTTTTATATGAGCAGGTGAGTTGAATTCAAACGCACTCAAACTTTAAAAAATAGCGGCTTCCGCGACCTTTTAACAACTGTGAAACCAGAAGCACCGTTAGTATTAAAACTCATCGTAGTCGTGATACAGTGCCAGAGTAGATATCAGCGATTTGCTTGTCGAGGACTTGTATGGAATGCTTTATTTACCAGTAACGGCACTGGATATCTCGCTTCGCCCCACCAGCTGGAACGCAGTAAGCTGCTTCGCGGCAGATACATAGCAAGCAGTGATATCCACCCAATTCGACCTTGTATTATTCATCATATCAGCCGGAAGACGTCCACTGCTGGACAAAGTCCTCCCCTAAGGATTTCCATCGACTGGTCCTGCGCTGCCCGCATCCAGCGGCTTCCCGCGACCTTTACTAGGCCGCCGGTCTACCGTGTGGGAGGCCTGCCTACGCTACGTCTTCCGATGCGCAGCCGCCACTCAAGAACTTTACTACCCCAACGGCCATCTGTTCTTTTAAACGTTTTCATTGAAGTAGAACTTTGTTTATAAGACAACAATGTTAAAAATACACTTAAAACGACCATCGGCCGAAATTTTTTAAATACGCGATTATACAAGGTGTAACAAAACTGGTATACAAGCTGTTAACGGGGCTTTTTTATTTTTTATTATTCACAATTGGTAAACCCTTGACAACATCTCACCGGGTGGTAAGTGACGATGTTGCCGAAGATAAAAGCGGGCTTACCAAGATTCATCAACGCTTAATAATACTGAACAACTTACTCTTAGGAACTCAAAATCGACTAAAAAAATTTCGATACCACACAAAAATGTACAAAATTGGAAAATCAGATTTAGACTTGTAGAGGAGGAGGAATGTTTTTTTTTTGTGAATGAACTGAAGGTCTCTTGGAAAAAGTTGTTCAGTAAGATGAGTAGAAGCCCCAGTTAACAGCTCAACACCAATTTTGTTACACCCTGTATAACCAAAAAGATGTTTCTCAACCTTTTTTCAAGGAAAAATGAAAAGGATATTCTCATAATAAGGGAGCGTGTACAGTACATTGCCTGAGGCAGGAATGTAGAGTTGCAATATTACAGTATCTTATTCCCATAATATGCGTTACATGTCAAACTTCAGCGATAGGGGGGTTTATGGGATGTTTTTGTTCCCATGCCGGCGTTTTTCCGCCAAAATTCGTCAGTTTCCGTCAAATAAAAAGAATAGCTCGCGGCGAAGTGGGGAAAGTCACAGATATATGTAACAATACAGGATGTAAGATAAAATCGTATCAAGAGCAAAAAAAAATAAAATAATAATAAAGCATATTTGATTGATTGATAATATTACCTAATACCCTGTATTTTCAGTATTTTGGTACAAGTACAAGGTGGTAAATGGCAAACGATTGACATTTGTAAGCCTAAGACGCAGGCGGTGGGGTTTACCATCGCAACTGTATTTATATTAGGTTCAGCAAAATGATACTTGGTTACCATATAGCATGATGTTTTCGGAAAAAAAAATCCTCAATGACTGTATTTGTATACATTTGTAAAAATACTCAAATAATGTAAACCTCTGCTCATGTCTATAATAGGTTTGTATTCGATTGGGCCTTATTCATGAATGAGTTTATTATGTCGAAAAACCCTTGTTACTGCCATTTTCAATAGGGTTCTTTTATATAGAATCTGTAATGCGAGTGATTGAATCCCTCGATCAGCTCCTAAAGCCTTCTTAATTGGGCATCTTGTATGAAAATATTTTTGCTTGTTTATGGGTAACTTTTGTTTGCTTTTAGTTTGTTTTATTTTTTGTATGGATACCTTTAAAATCGATTGGCTTTAAAAGAAAATGAGAACTGTAAAATTAAATAAAAAACATGCTTTTATATAGAGAAATGGACTGTAATATGAAGACCAAGCGGAAGTAGCAAATAATGTGAGTTTGAAGTTATTACGAGAGAATCGGTTTTCAAAGTTCGCAATTGTTCATATTTATTTGTACATTATTATCTAAACTTATTTTGTATTGCTTTTTTGTCATAAAATTACAATTTGCAATCGAGAATCTCGCAAAGGTACCTACTAAAACATTCATCATTATCATATCAGCTCATATACGTCCCCACCGAGGGGCTCGAGTCTACCCTGAATTAGGGCGATCGGGCCTTAGTTGACCACGCGGGCCTAGTGCGGGTTAGTAGACTTAACACACAACCTGCGAGTTTCTCCACAGGCGTGTGCAGGTTTCCTGGATGTTTTACGGTGAAGGAAAACTAAAACAATAAATTTATATTATTATGTAATTACAAAGAAAGTGCACTGACATTCAGTTTTTTTGCGATTACGCTCGGACATTCCTTGTTTAACCAGCCTATTCAAATTAAAAATGCGATCTGTCATTGACTAGTCGTGTTCTTGCTTCAAATGAAATATCAGTATTGTAAAAGTGTTATCGAACTACCACTAGATGGCATTAATGCCCTAAGATGGGTCAAATGACAATATTCAATTAATTTTATTGAAAGACTGTGTAAAGTAATCACTATTAAAAAAAACATATAATATACTTAAAAATCGATTTAATTGAATATAATTTTAAAAATATTACCACTTTTGATGTAAAAAAATATACTGTAGACCATGTTTTTGGCAGTAATAGCTAATGTTAAATGAAACCAACACAAAAATCGGTGACTTTAACACCTTTCATTTTAATTGTAAAAATATTTTTAAAACTTTTTTGAAAGTGAAGATAAAAACATTTAAAAATCCAAGCGTTGAAGCCCGCATTGATTTGAACTTAAAATGAATAGACTTACGTTCGATATTATTTTAACACATTTCAACCTGCTCGGATTGAGTCATCTTAAAGCCTTAAAAGATGATCATGTCAATAATTTGCTAGAGGACCAACCAATTCCTATTCCTTGTTCTTCAAAGACAGTTGATCTTTTTTATGGCTACGTTGCCATAAAATTATTACAACGGTGTTGCATACTCATAATTAAAAAAGGCGCTAAAAAATAATTTATAAATGCTACTTGCTGTCCCGGCGAACTTCGTTTCACCTTACACTATACTACACTACCCTACCTTACACTGCCATACACTACCCTACCCTACCCTACCCTAAAACCTTCTCCTGACAATAACGAACTCAACAAAAAAAGAATTAGCGAAATCGGTTCAGCCGTTCTTGAGTTATAACTGGTGTAACTAACACGACTTTCTTGAGATAGATAGATATGTTCAATAATATAATTAGGCAAGAACCTGTAAGGTTAGCAGATAATCGTTGAAAATGTCATTTTAAATTGAATAACACTTTTAATTTGTACTAAGATTATGTGCTACAAAAGAACTAAACGTAACAACAAAACTAGCGCAAACTTAGTTTAGAACTGAGTCCGATTTACTCGAGCACTTCACAGGAAAGATTTAATTTGTTCAACTGGATTACAGCATTGTTTCCCCGCGACATACCTACTCGGCAGCGAGGGTAAAGAACCTAATTTGATTCTCCACGTGTCCACGTTAAAGCACCTTTTTACTTTTTTAATTCCATTTCTGAACTGAATACGGTTAAATTGGTGCGCGCGCGCGGAAAAAGACCCTTTGAATTTAGAATAAAGAATCGTCGCTTTTTGAAATTTTATATTTCGAATACGCTCGAATATTTTGTGAAAGCAAAAAGATCTTTTTTCACTTTCTCGCACACGTTTTCATTTCTACCCTCTGTGCCATCAAAAAAAATGTGTAATCCAAAACACGCGAGACTGGAGATGTCGTTTAATGACTCCCGTGTCTTAAGCCGTAAGGACCGTAAGTGGTCGGTCCAGAGGCACTCAAGGTATTTCTGTCTATCTTAAGTATCTTATGCCTTGATCATCCGGGGTTGGCATTAAGAGCGCTGCATTTCACGGAGCTTTGAACATGGAAGGGGCGTGCCGAGTTTATTGGGGGAAAATGTAGGGTTTTTACTTTTTGGTTGGTTCGGTTGGTACCACTGATGTTTTGGGTTCTCGGACAATAATAGAAGTCTTTTATTTTTGTAAGGGTTTTCTTTTTGCGCACTAAACTATTAGCTTTGTGCAGGTATAGTTAACTATAACAACGCCGGTGGCCCTAAGTAAAATTTAATTGCTCTCAAGTATTTGACATTTGGCTTGTTTTAAGGCACGTAAGTAAAAAATAATTTAAAAAAACCATTTGTAAACATATGTAATTGGAAACTATAAACACGATAAAAACAATTTATCCAATCTTGCTATATTTTGGTTTTTCTAAAAAGTTCTTAACCGATTTTGATAAAATTCATATACGACCGACCTGGTGGCATCGAATAAAAAAAATGAAAATCGGTTCACAATTTGCAAAGATTTCGCGTGACAAACATACAAAAAAAACATACAGTCGAAATGAAAACCTTCTCCTTATTGGATCTCTGTTAAAAATAAGCTAATAACACTGAATAACTAAATTCATTTCGTAATTGTCAATTTTAATTAGCTTTTGGGAGGTTTTTCATAGTATTAAGGCCTGTGCCGTCGTCACATTTTAACACTTGCAAAAGTTAAAAAATATAACCAATAATTAAAAATTAATAAAAATTTAGTTTCGTAATATAGTCTTCAATTTTCTTTAAAAAATACTTTATTTTTTTAGACAATGGCGATTGGAATTGAAATTTTCAGGTACTTAATTTTATACCAAATCATGGCATGGGTTTCCAAGGCTAAGTCCTTCACCGAAGTGAATATATTAGCACAGTCTAAGTATGGATTCTTAGACTGTGATATTAGAACTGATGTACCTTCACTATGTTTTCGTTGAAGATTTTGTTAGTAATACTATTGAGGTGAGCGTCGGTGGCGCAATGGCAAGGGCCGCTACCTCCAGTCCGGGAGGCCGTGGTTCAAATCCTGCCACGTACAAATGTGTTTTCGAATTTCAATGTCATATGTACGTTTATCCGACGCTCTTACGGTGAAGGAAATATCGTAAGGAAGCCTGCACACGCCTGCGAAAAAACTCGAAGGTAGTGTGTGAAGTCGATCAACTCGCACTGGGCCCGGGTGGTAGACTAAGGCCTGCTCGCCCTAATTCAGGTTAGGCTCGAGCCCCTCGGTGGAGACGTATGTCAGCTGATATGATGACTATTGAGGTAGATAAGGGTTGGTATCGATATTAACTGACCAAATCTGCTAGTATTCACTCAAGTATCAAAGCGAACACTCAGCAGTTAAGAGAGCCTTCGGTAAAACCCTTTCATGAAAGCTCTTCAGATGACCAGTTTACCCAGAACCCTTACTTACCATACTTTACCTCCTAATCACCAACTAAATAACTCGCAACCAAGACTCAGTGGAGATCTGTTAACACTGGTATTTGTGAAAGACATGGCCACTCCAGCACGTCTTATTTCAAACTCAAGTACTGGCCATTTACACTTGATCTCCTTGGTCGTTTTGAGCAAAGAGCACAGCAAACCATTTTGCACTGGTTTCTGTGATATCATGAACCAATATAAGTTGAGCTATCTTTTTAGGTAGATACAAACTGTTCAGGAGTCTTGTTTAAGTGGATTGCAGTAATGGATTACCATCAATAAATAAGTAGCATTACGGTTTTGCCTGAATGATGGTAGAGGCTTCGCTAAGCCGATTTTGGTCGAGTTTCGGTTGCTTGAATAGAATCCGAGGAAAAGGGTAATTAATTAGTCATGTTTGCGAAATGCGCATCGTTAATTTGAACGAATCCTACCAATAAGCACTGTTTACAGTGAAATGGCAAGGAATGAGATGTCTCAGCCTTTCACGATGGCGGGAAACAAAACACCTGGTTACGAATTGAAGCGATTTGAGAATTAAAATCAGGGATCCGTATTGCTTTGTGAACTATAATAATAATAATAAATATTCTTTATTGCATACCAAAAAACTTTACAGAAACTTAATTTAAAAATGTACACTACTGTAATAAACATTAATCATATCAGCTCATATACGTTCCCACCGAGGGGCTCGAGCCTACCCTGAATTAGGGCGATCGGGCCTTAGTCGACCACGCGGGCTCAGTGCGGGTTGGTCAACTTCACACACAACAGGTGTGTGCAGGTTTCCTCACGATGTTTTTCCTTCACCGTAAGAGCGTCGGATAAACGTACATATGAGATCGAAATTCGATAAAACATTGGTACGTGACAGGACTCGAACCACGACCTCCCGAATAAGAGGAAGCGGCCCTTGCAACTATAAACATTAACAATGTCAATTTTAACCGTCACCGTGAAGTAAATTTAGTCCATGATCTTCAACATCAGGCGGTCAAAGGTTTGATTCCCGATAGAGTTTAACTTTGTATGTAAGACTCGGTTTGGTTGGTGGAAGGGCATTTTCTAAGCCATCATCATATTTAAGTCTTGCCCACCAAACGTCGATGTTAATAGCATTGATTTGTTCTAGCTAAGATAGCTAGCTCCCCATGGCGTCGGTGAATCTTGGTAAGCCCGCTTCCATCTTCAGCATTATTGTCACTTACCATCAGGTGAGATGAGGGCTTACCATTGTGGACAAAAAAGAGGAAAATCAAAAGTTACCCTGTTTATTTGAAATATTCGTTTAGAGAGTTCGTGACCTAACGGTTAGGGCCACTACTTCCTGTCTTGGAGGTCGTGCTTCAAAACTTGCCACGTACCAATGTGTTTACGAATTTAAATTTCATATGTACGTTTATCCGATGCTCTTACGGTGAAGGAAAAACATTGTGAGAAAACTTGCACACGCCTGCGAAGAAACTCGAAGGTTGTGTGTGAAGTCGACCGATCCGGACTGGGTAATTCAGGGTAAGCTAGAGCCCCTCGGTGGGGATTTATATGAGCGCATATGATGAAGATGATATTCGTTTACGCGTAAATAACAAAACAACTATATTTATTTCACTGTGCACTGAATATGCTGTAAAAGCTGGAACTCTCAGATGCAGTATAACCAGTTTAGGTTTCAGCAGGATAATCGTGAAATAGCCGGAGTGTGTAATTGTGCAGGACGTGTAATGTGCTCAGTAAGTGGTGGTCAACATTTCTACCTCGCAATGATACATGCATGAGACTCGTTTTACTAGGGTTGTCAATTTCTATATTTTAATGCCTAAATTCGTATTTTTTTTTTATTCACTATTGGTAAGCCCTTGGCATCATCTCACCTGATAGTAAGTGACGATGATGCCGAAGATGGAAGCGGGCTTACCAAGATTCCCCAACGCAATGGAGAACTGTCTAACTTATCTTCAAGCCGGAACACATCAATATTGTTAACACTGATGTTTGGCGGCAAGACTTAGATAAGATGGTGGTAGCTAGCCAGGCGGGCTTTATGGAACGAGAAATTCTACATACTACTAAAAATAATTAACAGTTTACGAACTGCAAGTAAATGTGTACAACACAGTATAATTCAATAAAACGTATTAAAAAAGATATTTTGGAAATTAAAGAAAAAGAAATTATGTAAGAGTGTAAGTCTTTCTATAATGATACTTACAATGTAACTGAGAATTCAGCACATGATGCTAAAGCACGTCGGGCTTACGTTATTTCTGCGGCCACACGATAGGGATGCGGCAAAGGTTGGCGTTGTCGCGAAATGTCTGGCCATGCCATTCGTTGTACCGCGAATCATTTGCACGATCACGAATGAAGTTCGGACCGCTATCGTTTTTCTGCCGCACATCAGAGGGTTTTATCGCGATAAAGTTCATACAAATGGCTAAACTACACGATCATCACTGCATGTGAAGAGTTCGAACGCATCGCACCTACCTTGTCGCCATGTATTGGAGCATGATAAAGTGTTCAAAATTATGAAGCAGGACTCATTCTGTGGGACCCTAAAGACTCAATTTAATTTATGATGCTTATTTGAATAAAAAAAAGGACGTTACTTAAGTTGTTTTACTTCTGTGTAAAGTATTCATCCACTATCGCCTTTTCCTTCTTTCTTTAGATTTTTCTTATTTTCCAGATAACTCACGTGCAATAACTAATTATTAAATTATTCACTGATATATAAAACAAAGCAAGCGGTCCTGTTGTTTCGTCAGATGCTCCGTCGAATACTGCGTGACAACGCGATACGAATCCTTCACCCGATAGTGTGGCCGCAGCATTCGACGTAGAACGAACACGAAGTTTTAATCGCGACAACGCGACACGAATCTCCGTCCGATAGTGTGGCCCCACCATATGTGATTATTGTTAAGAAATTATTGTACTACTTACATGTTTCTGTCACTAAAAGTAATTGTATTTATTGAATGTTAACAGTATTTTGAAGAAAGTATAAAATATAATTTAAAAGTAGTCAAATAACCCACATCTATACCGGGTCGCACCCGACGCGATATAAAACAATTAAGGCGACGTATTGGAGACTTTAATCGCAGGGATCTTGGTTTTTCTCAGCAATTACAAAACATTTGAAAGTTACATTTTTTTAGCCTGATTCTTCATTTTAATAACTTTGTTTTGTCAGTTGCAGATACACGATTTGTTAACTTTTTGACCAAAAAAAAAATATATCAAAGAAACCTCGTTTAAAACAGAAATTTGCATACTACAGTCAAATCAGACCGACACAAACCTCTAAATTTTCTTAGTAGATTCGTCTAAACACACAATTCAATATGCCAGTTGGATTTTTTAAAACTTTTTTTTATTTTTTTTTATTCACAATTCAATAATTTCAATTTAATTGAAATGAAAAAAACATAGAAAAAGTGCAAAAGTGTGATTATTTTCTTTACTCTTTACACGTAAGGAAAAAGACAGAGACAACTGATCCAATCGATGCGTCGCCTTAAATATAAATAACAGAGCCGAACCTTCTCATGACGCAGTATTGCTACGCGCTACGAGCCGACTACGCGCGATCGTAGCAATAGTCAGCGCAAACATGTTTCTCATTTAATTTTGCTTGTTGATTGAGATTTTTATAAACATTTTTTAATATCAGGTATATCTTTTTATCCTCTATTAGAAGTTCATATATTTTCTCAAACATGCTTGGAAATTTTAACATTATTTTGACAACCTAAGAAGACGAGATAAATCAAAATTGCTGTCCTGACCAAAAACATGCGAGCAGCGGCCGGCAAAAGTTGTATGAAAATCCAATATGTCATGTTTAGCGGCCAAATAATAAACTTGTAACTTATATCTGTCGTGAAATTTACAAATGGAACTTCAAAACATGGCAACCAAGGAGGTAACTTATCAAAGGTTTTATTTAAATTTCGAACTGACTTGCAAATAGATAAATGCTATTATATAGTAAATGAATACCTAAATGACAACTTAAAATAATACATATATAAAAATAAAAAAAACAATAAAACTCAAAATTAATATAATTATCAATTTTGCTTTACAAAATTATTTATTGTTAGGTATTCTTATATTGTACTATACTTAAGTCCTCCTCTCTTCAAATATTGTTGTGCCCAAACGGGGTCCATGAAGCACTTTTATTCTATCTAACACCTGTAAAAACTCATGAATGCAATAAATAATTGAGTATTGAGTATTGAGAACGCTGTTTATTGAAGAAAAAACAAATCAACACATTGGCGCGTGAAAAAATATTGTTGTTCGTTGTTCGTCGTTGATTTTGAAAAGTAAATTATTGAAGTTTTAATTTCCACGCATTACTTCAGAAAATTACTATGCAAGCCTTGGCCACAACTAGGCATTGATGGACTTACGTTTGTGTGCCTCGGCTTCGCTTCAGCCCACATTAACACGTTCGACCATCAATACCTCTTTTTCTGGCCGCTGAAGTAATGTACTATTTTTAAACAAAAAATATTAGGATTGAACAGAATCGGGGCTCAGTTTTGTGTAAATTTTTGGATTATTTTTTTTTTGTATAGGGAACAAGCAACCCTAATTAAATGCATTAAACAATCATACATACTAGACGGGTGCCCGTTCTGGCTGTGCTCCGACAAACTAATTAGTAGGTACTTTATCGCGTAAACAGTTAATTTGTGCGTCCGTCTGTCTCGTTCCAGGTTAGGAACTCGTTTACTTGTGCTTGTATGCTGTGGCTTAGTTAGTTGGTATAGTTAGGTATGGTCTGGTATATTTTCTATTTCAAAAAATCGAAGTATAAAAGTTCTTATTCCTTCCTTAATACCATATAATGGCATTTTCAGTGATGTTATAGAAAAAATATATTTTTGCCCGTCTGCTCAAAAAGGAAGGTAATGTTTTTCGGGTGTGTGTATATATATATACGTCTGTTCATATGGCTGAGCCTGTAGCCTGAACGGCTTGACAGATTTTGGAGTATGAGGTGTCGTTAGATTATTCTTGATTCTGAAAGAGCCAGTAGATACATTTTTACCCAACTGCCCGAAAAAGAGGGGTAAAATTTAAACTTTCATTTAAACTGGTTAGGTTATTTGTCACACTACCGAACACCTCACCAGTAGTGGAACGGGTAAAGGTCATCGTCAAGTCTTATCTAAGGTTTTTTTTCAACAATCTTAGTAGCGATAAAGGGATTTGAAAATTTTTGTATAGAGACTGGCATAGTACCAGGTTCACCATTTTCAAAAAAGCATCAATCAGCGTATATTTAAAAATACGCTATTTAAATACAGGATATTTAGACAAACAAAAAATGTTATTTAGCATTATGACCTAAAACTTCACGTTACGGAAATATTATGAAAATGAGAAATAAAATGAAAATATTTCGAGTCACTTTGCAATTTTATTTCCAGCTATCTCCGTAATGTGACATTTTAGGACCACATGTTAAATGTATTTTTTTGTCTGTCTATATGCCCTATATCCAAATAGAGGTTTCACAGTGCGACACGATTTTGACATAATAAAGAAATTGACTTTGCCAAGAATTTTCAAATCCCTTTTATAGACAATTAATATACAAGACATTAAAACATACCTATGTATAAGCATATTTCTTTCCCTACTTTCTATTTTTTTATGGCACTAGTACTGAAAACATTGTACGCATCCACGACACCTTACAAAAACAATAGGCACCACACACACGAGTGAAAGAAAACAACCGGAAACCCCATTTTCGCGCGAATTAAACGGAAAACCAATAAAACGTACGTGCGCGCCGCGATCGCATCGCACGCGCCGCATTGGTATAAATCAGTGTGGGGAGTGCGGGTGTGCGATGTGCGAATTAATTCATTTCCTCGCCGGCGGGGGCTGCGGTACGTGACGTCCGAGTAGAGCAGCTTTAGCGTTGCCGTACATTGGGCCGTCAGGTACCGGTAAGAATGCCGGAAAAAAGGGAAATCTCCTTCTTTTTAACCGACTTCAAAAAAAGGAGGAGGTTTCTCAATTCGACCGTATATATATATTTTTTTTTTATGTGTGTTCGCGGATAACTTCGTCGTTTATGAACCGATTTTAATGATTATTTTTTTGTTGGAAAGAAGATATCCCAAGGGTGGTACCATGATAAGGAAACCAGGATATGATGATAGCATCCCAGAGAAATTAAGGGGAACCTTAGGTTTTTGTTTGAAGTCGGTTACTTTTTGTTCAAAATTATTTATGCAAACTGACAGAGACGGATTGACAACCGAAATCTTTATTTCTGTCACATTGCATAGGCAAACCGGTCAAGTGTGAGTCGGACTCGCGCGTGTTTTGTACTGCCACACTTCTCCACACAAGTATTAAAATGATACCTATTTATTTCAAATTCAAACCAATGACATCAACGTGAGCGACAGAAAAATGATTTTATCAATCAATCAATCAAATATGCTTTATTGTACAATTACAAAAATATACAGATAATACGTAGTACAGAATAAACAGTAAAATTATAAATTGTACAATGTAGGCGGCCTCATTGCTTAAAGCAATTTCTACCAGGCAACCCAGAGCATGGATACAATTAAATAAAAGTAAGGGCTGTGCAAAGCAAACTTATGCAACAATATTATCATTTGTTGTTTTACTATAGAATTGGTACTATAATCACACTAAGTTTCACGCTTGTGTGTACAATCGTTTTAACGATAGAGTAAATAAAAAACCCTAAAAACACGTTTCTTGTATGAGGACCACCCCTTAATTTTCCGTTATTCTTAAATTTTTTGAAGTGAAAACTTCTGTAGGCGCGTTGGGCATTTTTTGAGGTGGGAAAAACCATTGAACTCGTGAAACTGTTACCGTTACCGTCACCCTGTTACTGTAATGTAACCGATTTTTTCAAGAATATTTTAACGTCTCTGGGTACAAGCCCTTTAAGTTTTGACTTCTGTCGGCACTCCTGGAGTGGTTAGGTTGGGTTTTAATTAGTAAGATACAGCCTTTTAAAAGTCGGAAAGAATGATGAACAGACATACAGCGTTTTTTTTACTCTTCAAGTAGGCTTAGTAATAGGGTCCTGTTGTCTGCTATGGAATCCTAAAAATAGAGGCACTTGTGTTTTGGTCAGCGTTCTCACCGGTACCTGACCGACCACTCGGTGTAGGAACTCTTAGGCTATAATGAAACTATTCTTAGGCTACCTGTCCACCAGAGCGGAGCACTATTAGGGTCTCGGAAACATACGAACGGCTTACAAGCAACAGATGCCATAGACAAATTGTGAATTAGTGACTGATGTGCGCTTGTACGATATCAAACTCATGTAGATGCTTATATAGACTTTCAATGATGTACTGCTATATATTTTTTTATCCACAATTGGTAAGCCCTTGACATCATCTCACCTAAGTGACGATGATGCCGAAGAAAGAAGCGGGCTTACCAAAATTCCCCAACGCAATGGGGAACTGGCTATCTTTTCATCAAGCTGAAACACATCAATGCTGTTAACATTGATGCTTGGCGGCAAGACTTAGATAAGATGATTTTATCAAAGTCTTAGAAATGCCCTTTCACCAACCAAAGTCATACAAAGTTAGACTCCGCCGGGAATGGAACCCTCGACCTCCTGATGTAAAGCTAATGGACTGAACCACTAAGCCACAGGGGCGGTTAAATATTTGCACTTAGCTAAAAGATTTCGGTTAGTAGATACTAAAAACAAGACGCACGATTAGATACTGACGTTTATTTCAATATGGCGTGGCCGCAGCCATTTTCCTACAACTAGCCATATAGAACAATACTATTAATGGATTTTTTCACACTGCACTGTTGGTCGAGCAGCTTTATGATAAAAATCTATCAAACCGGCCAAGTGCGTGTCGGGCCACGTACAATATAGGGTACCGTAGTTGCCATTATCACGTCCATATCTAATTTTCAAATTTCCTAATACAGCGGTTTAGTTGTTAGGGAATGGGGACACTTGACTCCAACAAAATTTGGCACTTTCAAGCCTATTTTTTTGAAAACGGAACCCTAAATCTTAAAATGGTCTTAGAAGACTCACAACTATTTTTTAAGCTCAAATAAACGATACCCCACACGACTAGTTTTGACGAGAAAAAAAATCATCCCCACTTAACTTGTACCCTTAATTATTTTTTTTCCAAATTTTTTTACAGTTCTCTCCGCGTTATTATTATCTTTGCCAAATTTTAGCCCTCAACTACTAATAATCTAGAAGCTAGGCCGCGTACAGACAGACGGACAGACGGACAGACAGTACATGACGAAACTAAAAGGGTTTCTTGTTTTACTACGGAACCCTGAAAACTGTGCATGCGTGCAATGTCCAGCTACGATTACGCGCAATGTTTTGGCTGTTGATTACAGGCTGCATTTGCTACATCATCATCATCATCATCATCATCATTATCATATACGCCGAAAGACGTCCACTGCTAGACAAAAGCTCCCGCGAAGATTTCCACGACGACCGGTCTTTACTAGGTCGCCTGTCCACCGAGTGGGATGCCTTCCTACGCTACGTCTTCCGGTGCGCGGTCGCCACTCGAGAACTTTAGTGCCCCAACGGTCATCTATTCTACTAGCTATGTGCCCCGCCCCCTACCTCGGTACTTTAACCGTGTATGACATATAATCACATATAACAAGCACACAGCTTGAGCACACCCTGGACACTTCATACAACGTGTCAGAAATGAAATTTCAAAAAAGGAATGACGGAAAAAAACAAAATGGCGGCGAAATCCTATACGTTCGACAACCAAACTGTAATCAATCTGTATTAATGCAGATACGCCTACCAGCTGTTATAAATAATTTTTTTAACTTATTTATTTCTAAGCTAGTAGAACGATTACAAATCACATGCAATTATAAAAAAATGTGATTTCCGTAGTAAGTGGGTTAATCTGGGTGACAGGGGGACGGGGGGGGGGGGGGATGAGGTCGGAATCCAGAGAGCGGCAGGGAGTGTCCATACTGTATGTTAGTACTAATATTATATACTTTGGCTTGAACCTGTTACTGCACTACAATCTATTAAAATGGACAGAGACATGAATTATGAAGCAGAGCAAAGAAATGTACGGGCAGGGTTTTTTTTTATTATTCACAATTGGTAAGCCCTTGGCATCATCTCACCTGATGGTAAATGACGATGATGCTGAAGATGGAAGCGGGCTTACCACGATTCCCCAATGCAATGGAGACCTGGCTATCTTATCTTCAAGATGAAATATTAATATTTATTGGACATGATAGGTAACGTTAAGTGATGAGATTTTTCCTATATAAAAAAAAAGAAACGAATACCTACTGGACAAAATAACAACCAATGTTTATTTCATGAATCCAAACCCAGACAAGTTCGCAAACATTCCCATCCGGACAAATCCGGATAAGTTCTGAACTCCGGACGAGGCCCTGTTTCGTAGGTGTTCATGAATACATTGCACACCTACAGGTCTGGCCCGGCGCGTCGGCAGAGATACATATTTTTGTTCTTTTGCAGAATATCAGTAAGCATTTGTTTAGCATTAAAATATACATCATTTTAGAGCTTGTACATTCACTTCAACTCATGCAGCTTTAAGGGAAATTGATTGGCTACGTAAGTCCATCAATGCCTAGTTGTGGCCAAGGCTTGTATAGTATTTTTATCAAATAACGCGCGGAAATTAAAACTTCAATAATCATTTTTAAAAATCAATGACGAACAATGAACAATTTTTCACGCGCCAAAGTGTTCATTTATTTTTTTTCAATAAACAGCGTTCTATTTGCAAGTCAATTCGAAATTTACATAAAACCTTTGCTAAGTTACCTCCTTGGTTGCCATGTTTCGAAATAAAATATAGTTCCATTTTTAAATTACACGGCAGATATGAGTTTACATAGTAATTTTTTTTGCTGCACGAATGTATTTGGCCAGTACAGCGTGAGTACAGCACTTTCGATTTTTCGAAAAAGGTTGTCAAAAAATTGCTCAAATTTCCAAGCGTGTTTGAGAAAAAGTCGTTTTTCGTTTAGGAATATTTGCAAAAATAGGTACTAATAGTACATTACTGCAAAGGCCGGGAATGAAGCGATTGCTGGATAAGTAGAGTTTAAGTGACAAAGCGAACGCGAAGCGAGTGTTTCCGTTTCAGCTTGGGCAAAAATGCTTTCGTATGTCTGTCCGGCTGTTCTCCTCTACGGGTCACATTTATAAACCGATTCTCGTGAAATTTTGTAAGCAGGTTTGATAATTATATGGATTTTTTGTCGATTCAGTTTTTGGAAAATTTTCAAAATGGAGGAATCATGCGTGTTGAAAACGTAAAAAAAAATACAATAATTAGCCATTTCGAAAAACTCGCGCGGTGTACAGCCCAAAAAACTATTATTTTATTATTTATAAAAATTCAGCAATTGCTGTTCCGGCCAAAGCCTGTATATTTCTTTACTTAAACAAAGCAAGGAAATTAAAACAATAATAAATAAAAAATATTTAAAAGGCAATTATAAAAAAATACTAAGGTTACATGTAAATCACAAACACAAAGCTAAGTATACATTATACAGAATATGTATAATGTATACTTAGCTTTGTGTTTGTGATTTAGTTGTTTGTAGTAAAGCTTAGGTTACCTTAAGGTTGCCTGGAAAAAATCGCTAAAAGCGATAAGGCCGCCTTTGCACTGTACATATTTAAATTAAGTTTCTGTAATGCTTTTTCTGTTATGCAATAAAGGATATTTATTATTGTTATTTATATATATGTACATTTAAGCTACTCTGCTCACTTGGCACAAGGCGAAGTGGCAGGAGCACCAATTATTATTATTATACTCAGTTTTATATTGTCACTTGGCTGTATAAGAAGTTCAAGGTATTTTCTAAGAATTGAAGTGATAAGATTGTTTTAATAAAAAAAAATACTATTCTTCAGTAATAAATAAAAGGAAGTAGTTTTATATTTTTTGACGACTCTGAAATCGTATGTATCCTGTTTTATTTTTTTCTGTTTCTAATAATATCAATTTTTTGTCACATTTCTTGGAACACTGTGATTACTACCATAAAAATTATTGGTCAGGCTTAATAATGATTAGGGCGGCCATTATAGCACGCATAATCGTCGGATACCCAGTAAAAAGAGAGAACTGTCTCTTTCATTTGCTTAGAAAATAGGATGTAAAACGATTAGCCTTTAAAAACTTATGAACCGAGGACCTGAACGTGAATAAACAATCTTGAAACCATGGTGAAATTGCAAAAAAAGCTATAGGCCATTTTCACACCCTGTATATAGCTTTATCGCCCATCTCGCTTTGTGTACAAGAACTGTCTGTCGTCTTGGTACGAGTTCTGGCGCTACTGCGGACATGAAGAGATATTTTGCTACAACTTGGAGAGTCTCGGAGATTCTTGTTAATGTGTCTTGAAGTTTATCTGGACTTTGGTTTGAGTTAAGAGCGAATTTAGTGGGATATGAAGTTGGTCTTGCTCTTGCTTTAGGTCTATGTTTTTGGTTGCGAGGATTGCCAAAGAGGATATAACCATTTAAGTATAGGCGATTGGAATACATCAAAAATAAATTCTGAAATATGATTTCCTAAACTGCTGTCCTCTTGAAGTTTCCAAAAACCATACTTTTTTGTTTTCCCATCACGTCTTAAATTTTTAATTGATTAAATTCACAAAATAAGTTCGTCAATGACGCTAAAAATCTATGCCGTCACTTGTGGGTATTTCAAACATTTTTAGAACAAAATTACGTTTTTCACAGATTATAAAAATTAACTCAAATGACTAGCAGTCCGATCTCCTATTGTGATATTTGCATGATCTCAAACAATTATTGATCTCAATCATTTGCATGATCACTTGTGAGAAATCTTCAATTAACAATTATTGATGTCAATTCTTTGCATGATCACTTGTGAGAAATTATTATCATCATATCAGCCGAAATACGTCCACTGATGATTCCACTGATGATTCCACTGAAAGATTAACACGATGAACAGTCCTGCGCTGCCCGCATCCAGCGGCTTCCCGCAACCTTCAAAAGGTCGTCGGTCCACCGTGTGGGAGGCCTGCCTACACTACGTCTTCCTGTGCGCGGTCACCACTTGACAACTTTTCTACCCGAACAGCCTTCTGTTCTAAGAACCATGTGCCCTGCCTACGCCACTTAAGATTAGCTATGTCGGTTACTTTGGTTCTCCTAAAATAATGTTAAATAATGCTGTGAGAAATGTCAAAGTAAAATTTGTGAACATCGCCCACCTTAGTTAAAAGAAGATATATAAAATACTGTATGTATACTTTATCTCTTGGCACTAGAAGCCAATTTTTTTACTGGACAGAGGTAGTCGATGTCGACGCCAATCGGGAGCATTCGAAAGCTGTTATTGGGACCCATGCTTCTTGTGGAGATAAAGGTCTAATGGTATATACATAACTAGCTGTCCCGGCGAACTACATTCCACCGTACACAACACTATACTACCCTACCCTACCCTACACTACACAACACTACCCTACCCTTCCCTGCCCTACCCTAGCCTACCCTACCCTACCCTATCCTACTCCTACACTACACTAGCCTACCCTATCCTACTCCTACACTACACTAGCCTACCCTACCCTACACTACACTACCCTACACTACACTACCCTACCCTACACTACACTACCCTACCCTACACTACACTACACTAAACTACACTACCCTACCCTACATAAGAACCTTCTCCTGACAATAACGAACTCGACAAAAAATGGCCCCAGACATTTTCGTCATATTAGCTCATATACGTCCCCACCGAGGGGCTCGAGCCTACCCTTAATTAGGGTGATCGGGCCTTAGTTGACCACGCCAACCCAGTGCGGTTTGGTACTTAGATTTCAGACGCAACCTTCGAGTTTCTTCGCAGGCGTGTGCAGGTTTCCTCGAGATGTTTTTCTTTACCATAAGAGCGTCGGATAAATGTACGTATGAAATCGAACTTCGAAAACACATTGGTACGTGGCAGGGTTCGAACTACGACCGAAGCAAAATATACATATTAGTACTAACATACAGTATAGACACTCCCTGCCGCTCTCTAGATAGCGACCTCACCCTCTTGTCACCCAGATTTATACAGATTGGTAACAGTTTGCTTGTCGAACGTATAGGATTTCGCCGCCATTTTGTTTGTTTCGTCATTCGTTTTTTGAAATGTCCTTACTGGCCCGCTGTATGCAGTGTCCAGGGTGTGACCGACGTTAGCAGCCCTAGCTGTTACGCCCCTGACGCTCAATTGTATCACAATGAGGATTAATTCCTTACTCAATTAATAATTTTACTACTGAGCAATCAAAGAAAGACTATTCAATCTCAATTCAAATGCCACTCACTAAGAGATTCGTCCATCAACCTCTGAAGCCTGATTTACGATATGGCTGCGTTTATAGAGCTCCTCAAGCGGGCCTATAAAAAGACGAGATACGCAATGGCTTGGTGAACGGGGACTTCCATGAAATTCCTTTTATTGTATCTCGCATATGACATCATCGCAGTTTCAGTTTTTTATCGTGAGAAATAAAGAAGGTAGATAGATAGATATAACGTAAAAAGATTTTATTTAAAATAAGTGACTATTAAGTTCTTCTTTAAAAGTTTATCATAGGGCAATATCATTTTTGGCATATGGACAATATTCATTTTTCATCATTTCATATCAGCCGAAGGACGTTCACTGCTGGACATGACGACCGGTTCTGCGCTGCCCGCATCCAGCGGCTTCCCGCAACCTTCACCAGGTCATCGGTCCACCGAGTGAGAGGACTTTCCGGTGCGCGGTCGCCACTTGAGAACTTTACTGCCGCAACGGCCATCTGTTCTACGAGCTATGTGCCCCGCCCACTGCCAAGTTTAGCAATACTGAGAGCTATGTCGGTTACTATGGTTCTCATACGGATCTCCTCGTTTCTGATTCGATGAAGCAGAGAAACTCCGACCATAGCACGCTCCATTGCCCTTTGGGTAACCTAGAGCCTTCTTCTGAGGCCTGTTGAATTAGGGATAATATATGTACAAAGATTGTGTTTTTGATATTGCACCATCGAACTTATATTTTTCGTTAAGGAATGTAAATATACAAACCAAAAAAATATTAGGACATTAAGAACTAAAGTGGCAGACTTTATTACTTCCATTTTTCAATAGGCACCATAATTGCTCCAGCTTCCCACCATGTGATACCTATACTAACCCTTCGATCGCTGAGCGGCGATGGAGCGAGAAACATCCTTAGGGAGCAGTTAGCTAATCTCGCCTCTCGTTAAGCGAATCCTTTCAGATAATTGCAGAAAAGTGGGTATCTGGTGATGGGGTTAGGGACTGTGTCTTGGGATTTTTCGGTTTGAGGATTAGATAAAAAAAATTGATGGGTTACTCATGTAGCACTTGATTTCAGCTGCGCGTGACAAATGGCAGCTTAATATTCTATTCAAAAAATTCAGTCATTTATATACGAGTATCTTTGAGAAAGAAGCGATTCTTTTCTTTAAATATTTCTTTTAGGGTTAATGAAACATGGTCTGGAAGAAAACGAAAGTGATTAAATGACTCAATTATGAACTAAGTTGAACATTTATCTTAACGCTAATTGCTACGAAAAATATTTTTAAGGAGCTAAATAGGACTGGCCACTATTAGAATGAAATGATATTGAAAAAAAAATCCCTCTAAAGTGATTTTTGTCGCGACAGCACGACGGGATACCGAAGCGTTATTAAAGTTTTTATTTTGTGTTCCGACGCGTCACCGCCACGTATGTTTTAAAAAAGCAAACAAAACATTTTTGTCCATTTTTTAAACCATTTTTTAAACAAAACTATTCGAAATGACAGCGATTTTTTCCGATGAAATTGGTTCGAAGTTCAGAAGCAATGTCTGGTGGATTTTTGTATTTGGAATAAAATTATGTTCATTCTTTCATACCATACGTTTGCTGTATTTTTAACACCTTTCATACCTTCTAGACAAAGGCTGCACCAAGGATATCCACAACGATCGGTCCTGCGCTACCCGCATCCATTGGCTTCCTGCGAACCTCACGTGGTTGTTGGTCAACCTAGTGTGTGTTTAACACCATTTTTTTAGCTTTGCCTGTATTCGTCTATGCTATTATCTATGTAGGTAACGGAATCTTTGAACTTGATTTTCATCTACTTCAAGACGTCGGATTAAATCGAAATTTAGGTATTGAGGACTGATGACGATTCATGGTAACATTGATTTGATGCTTTGGTATCACCTAGAATCTGCAGGATACCCCAACTCATGTATTTATGTAACGGAATCTTTGAACGTGATTTTCACCCACTTCAAGACATCGGTTAATTTGCAAATTTGCACGCGTACTCAAGACCGGTGACAATGCATAGTAACCTTGATCTGATACTGCTGTACCAACTAGAATCTGCAGGATACCCCCCAACTCATGTATCTATGTAACTGCATCTTTGAACGTGATTTTCATACATTTCAAGGCGTCGGATTAAATTGCAAATTTGCACACGTATTGAGGACTGATGACGATTCATGGTAACCTTGACCAGATGCTGCAGTATATCACCTAGAATCTGCAGGATACCCCACCAACTCATGTATTTATGTAACGGAATCTTTGAACGTGATTTTCACCCACTTCAAGATATCGGTTAAATTGCAAATTTGCACACGTACTGAGGACCAATGACAATTCATAGTAACATTGATCAGATGCTGCAGTATCACCTAGAATCTGCAGGATACCCCCCAACTCATGTATTTATATAACGGAATCTTTGAACGTGATTTTCACCCACTTCAAGATATCGGTTAAATTGCAAATTTGCACACGTACTGAGGACCGATGACAATTCATAGTAACATTGATCAGATGCTGCAGTATCACCTAGAATCTTCAGGATAACCCCCAACTCATGTATTTATATAACGGAATCTTTGAACGTGATTTTCACCCACTTCAAGATATCGGTTAAATTGCAAATTTGCACACGTACTGAGGGCCGATGACAATTCATAGTAACATTGATCAGATGCTGCAGTATCACCTAGAATCTGCAGGATTCCTCAACTCATGTATTTATGTAACGGAATCTTTGAACGTAATATTCAGCCATTTCAAGACATCGGTTAATTTGCAAATTTGCACACGTACTCAAGACCGGTGACAATGCATAGTAACCTTGATCTGATGCTGCTGTACCAACTAGAATCTGCAGGATACACCAACTCATGTATCTATGTAACTTAATCTTTGAACGTAATTTTCATACATTTCAAGGCGTCGGATTAAATGCATGTGGACCGATGAAAATTCATAGTAACCTTTACCAGATGTTGCAGTATCACCTAGAATCTTCAGGATACCCCAACTCATGTATTTATGTAACTGAATCTTTAAAGGTGATTTTCACTCACTTCAGAGCATCAGTTAAATTGCAAATTTGCACATGTATTGAGAGGATCGATGACAATTTATAGTAACCTTGACCTGATGCTGCAGCATTACTTGGAATCTGCAGGATACCCAAAATCTTATCAGTAGAGGTATTGTGTTTGGACTCATTGGAATGGTCTTAATTAAAACACTATAAATAGATGGTAAAAAGGGTGTTGAGTTTGTTTTATATTTTTAATTTATATAGTTAATAACATATATGTTTTTAGATATATCTATATACCTATAGAAAAAAATCAATAAAACTTAAACTAATATGCCCAAGTATTCTGTGTTCATTTATTGCGTAGCTTACCTTATTCCTTGCTTTGTTTTTTTATGCTTACATATAAATATTTAACACTAACGAACTTGGATTTAAACCTACGTATCTATCCATAGAATTTATAGCCTTATTTTATCTCATCCGGGCCATAAACTTTGAAACATTTACAGGAAGGGCGTAGAAAAACATGCAATTTCCTTAGTGGTGACTTGCAGATTTTATAGAGGTCATTAGTATAATGTTATGTGTTGGAACGTGAATAACCTTAATATCTAGTAACAATAACAGGTAATAATAAGACAGAGATTTTACACCATATTTGTACCATTAGGTCAATGACTTCTTTATCGTAAAACCGCTTCCGTGGCAAGGTGTTTGGTCCACTTGCTCCACATCTGGAGGTCACGCGATTGATTCTCTGTTGGGTTTAACATTGTAAGACTCGATTTGGTTAATGGTTGGTTGGACGACTTAGCACTTTATGTATAGATATTATTAATCGTAAGTCGTGCATTGATTTTTAGTTTGCTATAAAGTATAATTAAGTTACGAGTACAATATCTACGTCATAAAGTCGACCAACCCGCACTGGGGCCGCGTGGTTGACTAAGACTCGATCGTTCTAATTTAGGGTAGGCTCGAACCCCTCGGTGGGGACGTATATGAGCTGATATGATGATGGTGATGATATCCAAGTCTTGCCGCCAAACATCAATGTTGACAGCATTGATGTGTTCCGGCTTGTAGGTAAGAAAGTAATTTCTTCACTGCAATGGAGTTCTTGGTAAGCCCACTTACATCTTCGGCATCATCGTCACTTACCATCAGGTGAAGGTGAATGGTGTTAAGGGCTTTCTAATCGTAGATAAGAAAAGTATGTTTTACACATTTTACATTCATTAAGTTTAACCTCTTACCTACTTAAGTTTGTCTTAACCTATTGTCAATCTCATCTGTGGCAGTTCTTAAATTAGTATCTATTATTTTTTATTAATCAAAATAAAGTAAATTATATTTTCAATACAGTTGCTCAAAAAGTGATTCTTTATATACCAGCCAAGTGTTCGCAAGATTTTACCGCATAATATGTGCTTTTACTTTACCACTTTTTTTATTTCTAGCTCGGAGGAACAAGACCTTTCTAGCAAATAAAAAATATAATAACCAATGATACAGAATCTTCTTTAAGACTTTTGATAGGATAATTTTAAAAGTGATAGGTTGTTTCTCCGTGAGGTAAGTACATAACGCTAGCTGATTAAATTCTCTTTGGGTTATATCTTTGTGAAGAAAAGAGAATAAATATAAATGACGCGCATAGGTTATACCAAGGAATGGGTATTTTTTTCCATGGAGGTTTAAATGCTTATATATAATATTATCCTAAGCCTTATTGTAGTTTATTTATGATAATATTTAAAAAAAACCTACGCATGCTTACGTGTGCTAGCTAAAATATGGCGCGATATTCGTAAAACTAAATTGAGATGTTTTAGTTGTGAAAACGAATAAAATTATGGATAGTTGATAAATGTGTAATAAAAAATATACTTATGTGTATGTATCAGAAAAACCAAAGTGAGATTACTCTCCGGACATTTAAAATGAGCCAAAAGTCGCGTAAAATTAACTTTGGTTGCCGAAACCTTGATAGGTATGTACGTATTTTATTTTTCTGTCCAGGTCGTATTTTATTTTATAGGTATTTTCACAGCTGTATTGAAAAATATTGTAAGATACTCGTGACGATGGTAAACCCTCGCCTGCGGCTCGGGCTTGTTATTGACCTTTTTACCACCCTTGTATCATAAATAACTATTATATTTTTAAAGACATGTAAAAAGATAGCAAACTAATTAATAAAGATATAAAAATCTCTGAAAGTCCTACATGAAAATACTGTCAAGAATCTATTTATGGGTTAAACATCCTCATCTTGCCATTGCCCTTTTTTGTCACCACACCCTCCTTTAAAATCATTAAACAAAATATTATTTAGTTTAACATTTTTTAAATCTTAATAAATAACGAAACAGAATATAATATTATTCGATATCGATCAACAACCGATGCAGGAGTAGCACTTATTCGCAACATATACTCGTATGAAGCCTTCGAGGAATAAAATAAATAAAATAACAAATACCATTACCTGAGACTGTAATCTGAATCATGACATTATTTGTAATATACAAATAAGGTTTTTTTGACTATTTAAAAGTGTGTATAAACACCTATTTAAAATTAATTATTTTGATTTTAATTTTGATCGATAATCATTTTATTAATCTTTTGAATTGCGATTTAAGGGAGGAGGTTTTAGGATGGCTTATTCCATTAAGTACAGCTTGGGTTATACCTACACTGATGTTTCGCGGCAAGACTTAGATAAGATGGTGGTAGCTAGCCAGGCGGGCTATGAAAATGCCCTACCACCAACCAAACCGAGTCTTACAAATTTGACCCCGCCGGGAATCGAACCCGCGACCTCCTGGTGTGAAGCGAATGGACTAACCATTACGCCACGGAGGCGTAATTTATAACACAACGAACACCACATCTCAACTGCTCCTAGTTCACACTATGCTTAACTAGATATATGCAATAATATTATTGTCTAACGCTACAATATTATTTTATTATGACAAAGATAATATTAAAAGAATAGATCATCTTTGTTTATAAACTGTATACAGAAGAGGTCACTTTTAGCGATAAGATCGCCTTTGTTCACTTAATTCCGATAAATCCATGTTGTAATTATTCCTTATGTGCATTAAAGTTTTTATACATACATACATACATACAAATGGTCATCTTTGATTTAGCGGCGAACTTAATTTACTTTAGATCCTTTTTGCTATTAAAAAGTAAGATCTATCTGTATCTGAAAAAATGCTTGTTGGTTGAGAACACTGGTAAGAAACTAAGAAAAAAAAACCCATTGTCTTCCACCAAATCCGCATTTTTCATCAACGCTAATGGCGAAACAAACAACTATATATAATATTGTATCATGCTATGTATACTGTTCTATGGTGTACCTACACGAGACCTACACAGATGGTGTATTTGCGGAGACGTGGGCACCGGAATTTGCGAGTCTGCCCTTCGCAGCGTTGCGGTGTGTGTAGTTTGTCGTGGGACATAACGATAAGAACAATGGACGGCAAATATACGAGTAGGTAAGTGACAAGGAATTTAACTCAAAATTCAAAAATATACATTGTAAATAAGTCTTTACACACACTATTTAATAGTAAAGAATGTCCAAAGGGATACAAACTTAATTGGAATCATAGAAATTAGACTTTATATGCATCTCGGAAAAATCTGTATATGGGAGTGTAATGGGAGTATACTTAATAGCTATTGGTAGTGCTACGGTAAATTAAATTTAACTATGGTACTACCAGTAGTTCCACTGGTAGTGCCACGGGAAATTCCCGGTAAAAAAAAAAAACTATGATTCGGATTACAGTCTCAGGTTATGGTATTTGCTGAAGGATCAACATATAACAATAATATATAAAGATATATTAAATCTTTGTCATTTACATAATTTTATTTTATTATTTTATAATATCCTCTTTCCTCTAGAGCACAGGCATTTTTGGAATGAATAGTGAATTTATTCTCTGACAAATTAGTTAGGTACATGTCAGG
Source organism: Coleophora flavipennella (assembly GCA_947284805.1). Taxonomy (NCBI): domain Eukaryota; kingdom Metazoa; phylum Arthropoda; class Insecta; order Lepidoptera; family Coleophoridae; genus Coleophora; species Coleophora flavipennella. The sequence continues at coordinate 1,372,791 of OX369285.1, read as the reverse complement.
TAGACGCCGTGTACACTGATTTTTCAAAAGCATTTGATAAAATAAATCATAATCTACTTCTAGACAAATTACTGAAGCTCGGCGTGCACGGCGATCTCCTTCGATGGCTTAAATCATATATAGAAAACCGTTTGCAAGCTGTATCGCTAAAAGGATTTCTGTCTGAATTTCACAACATCCCTTCAGGGGTACCTCAAGGTTCACACCTAGGTCCATTTTTATTTACGCTATACATAAATGATGTAGATAATATCTTCAGCGACACTTGTCACTTAATGTATGCGGATGACACAAAAATTTATAAAGTAGTTTCAACTATCAATGATTGTTCAAAACTTCAAAATGACTTAAATAGTTTTCTTAGTTACTGCTCAGATAATCAATTAAGTTTAAATATAGACAAGTGTTATACTATTACTTTCACACGCAAACATCATCCCATAGTTACTAACTATTATTTTGGGGACAGGATAATCAAAAGGGTCGATCATATTCGGGATTTAGGAGTGATCCTTGACTCCAAATTACATTATAACAAACACATAGACCATATAGTAGCCAAATCTTTTAAAAATCTTGGTTTTATTTTAAGAGTCTCTAAACCATTTCACAATGCTACCACTTTAAAAAATTTATATTTCTCCTTTGTTCGTACCCTCCTTGAATTTGGATGTGTTGTGTGGAATCCTAGTTATAATGTCCATATTAACAGGATAGAAAAGGTACAAAATAAGTTTTTAAAAAATCTCGACTTTCGCACTGGTACATGGTTCTCCGACTATAAAACAGCTGCCAAAAGATATAACATCGCCTCTCTAAAGTCTAGGAGGGTTTATCATGATCAAGTGTGCTTATTCAAAATAATAAATAACATTATTGACTCTCCCGCACTATTAGCTGAAATTAACTTTAGGATACCACCGCGCATATCCTCTCGCACAAAAACAACCTTTTCAATATCTCCTTTTTCGACAAATTCTGCCAAAAATAGTTTCTTCAGACGATCGACACGCAATTTCAATAATGACTTTTCTGATGTAGACATTTTTAATACTACTTTGGGTGCCTTTAAAAGTGCGATTAGAAATAAGTTAAATTAAAAATAGTTGTAAAATTAATATTGTCTCAGGGCTCGTATATTTCATGTTTTATTTTTATTAAGTGGAACTCCAGGTTGTTTTTAATTTAAAATTTATATGTAATACTATATATAAGACTGTTTGTTTCCTAAATTAATAAAATAAATAAAAATAAAATAAATAAATTCTGTGAAAAGCCATCACTATAGAAAAAACATAGTATGCTTTAGGTAATAAAAATTTATTTAAATGAATACAATTTTAAAAATATTACCACTTTTGATGTAAAAAAATATACTTTAGACCCTGTTTTTGGCATCAAATGCAAAACTTCTGAAACCAACAAACAGAAATTGGTGACCAACACCTTTCACATTAATTGAAAACATTTTTAGAAAATGAAGAAAAGTAATAAAAACATGTAAAAATCGAGATTTGAGCGTTCGGTTTCAACGTAACAGCTGCGTTGAAGCCCGCATTGAATTAAACTTAAAATAAATAGACTTACGTTCGATATTAGTTTAACAAGTTTCAACCTGCTCGGATTGAGTCATCTTTTTTGATTAATAAATGAATTTGATAATTTGATTTGATCATAAAGCCTTAAAAGATGACCATGTCAATAATTTGCTAGAGGAATAACCTAACTAGTTTAATTAAAACCCGAAAAAATTACCCTCCTTTTTGGACAATCAGGTGTAAAAAGTATTGATTGACAGTCACAAATACATAAACTAGTTCTGTTGCATATATTTTAAGTTCAGTGAGAGTTAAGTAGTTGTCCAAACATCAGGACTGTATGTGTACGCTGACAGTCAATATTTATCCATCTCATGCAGATGAATGTAGCTACACATGTCCTACCTGTACCTACCTAAATAGGTACAGTCGGGCACACAGGTGACGCAGACTGTTCAGTCATTACTGACACAAAGGGCTGTAGTGACTTGTGTGAAAGGGTGTTCGGGGCAAACATCATCAGAGCTGTGTGATCAAAAGCGTGAAAGACAATACATGTTAATTAATGGTTCCTATTGTAATATCGTGGTGTATTTGACTGTATGGTGTTTATTTCGAATTGGGTTTGCAATGGTATCATACTTATATTTGCATAGAGTAAAAAGGATATCAATAGACAGGTATAACTATTTTCTGGAAATAAAAAATTTGGATTTTTTTAATCAAAATTTGAAATTGAAATAAAAACTTTGATTTCTCTATATCGTCACAGAACTTTAACCCGGCGTGAATGAGGTCAGGTATCTCATACCCGCCAATTTAAATAACAATAAATTCCTTTGGAACTGCTTGAGTCCTGGAACTCGGCTGGCTCGGTAGTTTTTTTTAATTTTTAGTGAACTACACATGCGCAAACACACAGCGGTTACGTAATATTCGACCTCTTATAAGAAGATATTAGAATGTTGTATGTTGATTTTGTTATCTCGAAGCAAAGTTATGTAAGACAGATATATTTTTTAATTTTGTGTGCACAGTTGTCAAAATACCTCAGTTTTTTTACAGAAATATAAATACTTTTATAACTAGAACTGGATAATTGTATCATTTTACCTCATGTCCCTAATGTTAATTAATATATTACAGTAATAAATAGTCATTTCAGTTATCAAAATCAACAACTTCTACGTTTGGGTATGTCTTACCCACCTCCCAGTTGGTGTAACTATTTTACACCTCATTCACGCCGGGTTAAATCGTTCAGTTAATAACCGACTTTGAAAGAGGAGGCGGTTCTCGATGAGACTGTGATTTTAGAGTTCCGTACTCAAAAGGTGCCAAAGAATCCGTCCGTGCTTCTGGTTGTGTATTTCTTTTGTCGCAAATAATAAAAATATTAAAAACAAAAGGGTCCCCAATACAAGAAAGGCATTTTTTCCTTCTTGTACGATGGCATGGGACCCTTTGTACGCTAGTCCGACTCAAACTTTGCCAGTTTTTATATGTATGTTGCGCGATTCTTCGCCGATTGTAAACCGATTTTATGTTGTGGCGGCAACTGTAGTAACCCGCCATTGAACCTTAACACAGACAACTAGAGAACAAAAGAAATACGAAATCTAGAACGAGCTATTGGAATTTCTTCATCGCCGAGTATATAATATACAGATAACAATCATCAACGATCGGTCCACGGCCGGACCTCAGGCATACCACTTCGCCTGGCGGAGATATATCCCTTTGCACTCGTCAAGTAGGACACAACGTTCCTAAAATGTCTTTAGGGAGGCCCGATATAAATTTAATGAAAATCATTTGTTTATTTTTTAGCAATTTAGCAGTAATTAAATAAAAATCTAGCAAAAACTTTAGTTACTGCGATTGAAGGCGGTTGTTTTAAGGTGTTCAAAAGTGTTTAACAGTCGGGTTCAAAAGTACATATCTTACGAAACATGAACCAAAGTCGCAACACAATTATACGCGTGCTGCTGCCTACCTTCTTGAAAAATATGTAAAACCTCAGAATGTGTTTTCGAAATTGCCCTTCTCGTCGTCTGACATCAAAATTTTTGCTTAAAACTACAATTACACTAATGAGGACGGAAACACTACAATTGATTTTGAAAAAATAAAAACTTACCCACGTAACTTAAACGTTACAAACGATTATCGCACCGAGAGTCGGAATACACTTTTGAACTTGACTGTACCTTCTACTTAATCTTTCAAAAACCATATAAAACTCTTCAAATAAATCTAGCACCTTTTCATACCTACTTTTGAAAGAATGCGAACAAAATGCATTCAATCTACCTTTCAGCCAGAGCGGAGATTTTGCTGCACGGCGGCAAGACGTCTGAGCCTATCGTCGGCATTCATTCGAGACTTCATCTCGGAAACGGCTTTAGCCTTTAGCAAATTTGAAAGACTTCACAATTTGCTTCGCTTCTTTTGTCCGGATTTTCAGATTCTATCTCCTAGTCTAACTTTTCATTTTAAGAACAATGAGTAAAAAATCTTGGCTATTGTAGACATAATTTGTTGATTGTTGAACAAAGGATAAGCTCATGACTAACTTATAATTGCGCCAAAAATAAATTGTACAGCCACGCTGTGCATACTTTCTCGCATAGCCTTCTGGTATAGTGAGGCGTACGCAAATCAACAATAAACATTACTCTTACTTATACTCGTAGTAGCAAAGGACAGAAGACTTGATGAAAGTTTACGAATAATCTTGGTTTGCTTGGGAAGTACTTTATTCAGACTTTTCCTGGAATAACGAACTACATCGTAATAGTAGCCGCTGGATGCGGGCAGCGCAGAACCGGTCGTCGTGGAGATCCTTGGGGGACACCTATGTCCAATAGTGGACGTTCTTCGGCTGATATGATGATGATAGTAATAGTAGGCTATGTAAAGATATAGCAAGTAAAAGTGTACCCATTTATTACCCGACTGCACCAGAAGGAGGGTTATGTTTTTCGAGTGTATGTATGTATGTGTATCACCTTCTTTGGAACGTTCTGTAGCCTAAACGTCTTGATGGATTTTGGAGTGTTAAGTATCATTAGATTCGTCTTGATCCCGTGAGCGACTTAAAATAGATATTAACTCGACTAGCCAAATATGAGGGGTTAAGTTTTTATGCGGTCAGTTTTTAATTTTTTTATTAATTCGCGTTGTTATTTTAATGTAAGTTTTTGCTTAAAAGTCGGGAAACGCTAATGTAAGGTCCATGGGGACTACGCGTAGTACGCGAGCGTAATCAGAGAAGCTAATGTAAACTACATGGGGACTACGCGTAGTACTACGCGAGCGTAATTAGAGAAGCTAATGTTAACTACACGGGGACTACGCGTACTACGCGAGCGTAATCAGAGAAGCTAATGTAAACTACATGGAAACTACGCGTACTACGCAAGCGCAATCAGAGAAGATAATGTAAACTACATGGGGACTACGCGTAGTACTACGCGAGCGTAATTAGAGAAGCTAATGTAAACTACATAGGGACTACGCGCTCTACGCGAGCGTAATCAGAGAAGCTAATGTAAACTACATGGGGACTACGTGTAGTACCACGCGAGCGTAATCAGATATGCTAATTTATACTACATGGGTACTACGCGTACTACGCAAGCTTAAACAGAGAAGATAATGTAACCTACATGGGGACTAAGCGTACTACGCGAGCGTAATCAATCAGAGAAGATAATGTAAACTATGTGGGTACTACGCGTACTACGCGAACGTAGTTAGAGAAGCTAATGTAAACTACATGGGGACTACGCGTACTACGCGAGCGTAATCAGAGAAGCTAATGTAAACTACATGGGGACTACGCGTAGTACTACTTGAGCGTAGTCAGAGAAGCTAATGTAAACTACATGGGGGCTACGTGTACTACGCGAGCGTAATCAGAGAAGGTAATGTAAACTACTTGGGGACTACGCGTAGTACTTCGCGTGCGTAATCAGAGAAGCTTATTTAAACTACATGGGAACTACGCGTACTACGCGAGAGTAATCAGAGAAGCTAATGTAAACTACATGGGGACTACGCGTACTACGCAATCTTAAACAGAGAAGATAATGTAAACTACATGGGGACTACGTGTACTACGAGAGCGTAATCAGAGAAGCTAAAGTCAACTACATGGGGTTTACGCGTGCCACGCGAGCGTAATAGAGAAGATAATGTAAACTACATGGGACTACGCGTACTACGCGAGCGTATACAGAGAAACTAATGTACACTACACGGGAACTACGCTTAGTACTAAGCGAGCGTAATTAGAGAAGCTAATGTAAACTATGTACATGGGGACTACGCGTACTACACGAGCGTAATCAGAGAAGCTAATGTAAACTTTCGACGCTATTGCGATGAAAGAGTGTAATATGCACGTACTTTGAATAAACGTTTTGTAATCTTAAAAACCATGGAATTTATATTTTTTTCTTAATTTTATAGCAAATACTGTTATTTCAATGGAGATTTTGATACATGTTAGACTATTCAAAATATTTGAAAGGCAATTTTCCAGAATAAAGCTTTCACTGATATCCTTGGGCGGTTCCACACAAATCGAGTTTTATTCGCATAGCCTAGCCCGTCCAGTCGGAAAAATATGACACTACGTGAGAAAATTTCATTTTGCACACAACGTGTTCGCTCGGCCGGAATGACGTTAAGTGCGACGCGTCGACGTATTGTCAAGTAAATAACAATGTGGCAGTGGACGCGGATTTGCGCTTTAACTAATATTTATATCTAAAGTATGGAAGGTGGGGGCATAACCGTATATGGGGGCATAACCGTTTTTCACCATCTCGGCAGGCTTTTTCAAAATGGCGTCACACATTATCAAAGGCCGCTCTCTTGTCATGTTGATAGTGTCGTTGACTGTGAAGAAAACATTATTTGCATTTTTGTTAAATTTGGTAATTTTCATATAATTGCCTACGTAAAAATATGATACATGCGATAAGTACACCGATTTACCAGTTTTAACTTACTTAACTAGAGAGCATTTATTTGCACTATGTTTATATCGTTTGTCAGTAAAATAAAATCAAAATACCAGACACAGCGAACGGCAATATTTTGCCGAAGAAAATCGCTGGGTCGGATGTGCCCCACTGTAGGGGATTTTTTTATATTTATATCATTTTTAGGTTATAACCACTTTCTATGATAATTTTGTGCGTAAAAACTAATTTAGATACGTAAACACGTAGTTTCTCTACAGAATAAAAGCGTGAAAATTGCTAAATTGCTTTAATTTTGCTACGTTTTAATCGGCTGATTGTTATAAGGACGGTTTTGCCCTCACCTCCCCTACAGTACCTATTTTGTACTGAGTTCGCATAATCTTGTTTGAAGTATTGAATATAATCGGGGTTTCGAAAAGCTTGTACCTATTACTTTTTAGATTTTTCGAAATGTTTTTAATAATAAAATCTCGTTTTTGACAGTTTGTAAAAGTAAGTCAGGTGACTTATAGGTAACTTCTGGATTATTGAGAATGTGTAGATAAGAAAAAGAACTAAAACTTTATGTCAATAAATAGGTTCGTGTCTTAGCAAAAGTGATATAACACAAATTGAATTGAATTGTCGAATTGTAGATACTAGGGTAGCATAGGTTGTAAAAAGACTGTATTGTATTTTTTGTATTTGGATAGGCGATATATTTTATTCGAATATTTTGGGCAAGCCACTATTTCAGGTCATAATAATGCGTGTAGGTTATTCCGCATGGGCTTGTAGGTCATAATGCGTTTAGGTCATTTAACATTAAGGACGTTTCGCGTGTAGGACTTAACACGTGATCTAGCATGCTAAAGTACGTCATTATGCGAGTAAAGCAACGTCTCAACCTGCTCCGACGATCAGCTCTTTCATGATTCACTGGTCTTCGCCTCGAAACAGCGGTTTAGAATGAAACACTGAAAGGCCTTTATCAGTTGGTCCACCAAACGTCTGGCAATAGGTTTGCGGCATCTAAGTGAGCGATTTCCGCTAAAACGCTTAATTAATAAACAAAAGCATACAAAATTAAAAATGTCTTATAATTATTTCTTCTTAATTAATAAGAAGAGAAAGTCTTTATGTAATAAAATTTTAAACAAAAACTTTACAATAAAACACGTTTCAATTCGCAGGGTATTTAACTTCTTTTTTATAGTTTAAGAAAGTTTAAATTTAATAATATAAAATCAAACAATATTCCTCAAAAATAGTAAATAATTTGTAAAAAACTACAGCTGTTTTTTTATACTATTAGTTAACCCTTAGCATCATCTTACCTGATAGTAGTGGCGATGATGTCGTAGACGGAAGCGGGCTTACCAAGACTCTTCGACGCAATCGGGAACTGACTATTATTTTCGTGCCGGAACACATTAATGCTGTCATGTTGTTGTTTCATACTTGGTTGCAGGTACAAATTCAAAACGCTGTTTTCATAGCCTCGCAACAGCCTAGTGAGGGCTATAGCAAGCCAGCCGACTGGAACACCAGGCTTCGGTTTTTGCTTTTTACTAGATCCGACTTTGCAACTTGGGCTTTTCTGTCTGGTGTGGACATGTACGTGGTCTTTATATTATGTTTAATAGTCAGGATTTGGATGTAACAGGACATTATTGTTAGTAAAATTTATGGAAACGAAAAAACTTAAAAAAAAAACAATCCAATCACAGGTAACAAGAACAATTTTCCAAAATTTTTTTGTTGATGTTAATTTCCTAGAAAAGTACTGAACAGATTTTGATGAAATTTTTATGGGACCATTCTGAAAGCATATCCTTTTAAATAAGAAAAAATATACCAAATTGGTTTATAAGTGACGGATTTCTGATGTAACACACATACTCATAAAAAATACAACCGAATTGAAAACATTGTCCTTTTTTTGAAGTCGGTTAAAAATATATGTAAAGTTTACATAAAAAGTCTACTTAAACTTTAATTAATAGTAAAATTCATATGTTTTTACAATTTATGTGTAGGTGGCTCAATTTTAACTAGAGGTCCTGGACTCTAATCCGAGGATAAAAAATGAACCTACTTATTAAGGTTTTTGAAACTTATTTACAACTTAATGTCTAATAAAACGTCATGTCTCGTAAGGAAAGCTGCACATCTGATTCTAGATGTGTATGAAGGTCGAACATGATCTAACAACACACGCCGTATACGTAACCGCGGGAGTTACTAAGTACAACACTATGCGCCGTCTATCCCTTGGATAGCTCGATCTATTGACCGATTGGCAAACTGACAACATTTTGCCACACGCTAAAAAAAAGAAAATTTATGCGTTTGTTTCTTTGAGGTGATACACAGACCGACAGACACACATAGGCTCTAAAAAGGGTAGTATTTAAACGCAAAAAAAACTACTTTTTGTATAATAAAAGAATCCCAAATTCCATCCAAGTTACTAATTGCACCAAAATACATATCTCAAAATATAATTAAATTTAGGTTCGTAGCGAACCACTATTTACCTACAAGTATAGCGTTAATCTGGTTTAAGTAAAACTGTTTTATTATTTCGTAAGTCAGATCCGCCACCCAGGAGGGTGGAGAGCTTCGCTCCGAGAGTAAAATCAATCAAACCTGACCGAACTTATAATCGCTCGCTTCGCTCGCTCACCTCTAGTCCAGTTGAAAAGGATAGATAATTTGATGTGCAATCAGTATTTTTGATATGATTTTCATAAATAAATGTTGAAAATAAATTAAAGGTGATTAGTTATTTGATGAGACACTAAAAATATTCCCCTTAAAAATACGTATCGTGAATGCTGTACAAACGATTATCTATCACAATGTATAGATAAGTATATATGCACTTTCAGACCTGAAACGGCGCTTTTCATTAATTGAAGCACATTCAACAAGCCGTGTCAAAACGTATTATCGCGGAAAATATTTATGAAATAATTATGCAATTCAGCTCATCAGATTTTGCCCCGCTTACCCCACTTGGGGTAACATGGGGTAAACAAGTCTACATGAATAAGTAAATCCCTATTATTCCGCTCACAAACGCTCCGATGTGATGGGTGCTCAACACTGACCATTGTTATTCGAATTTGACAGCTCCTGTCAATTAATGTCAGATGCTTCGGTGGATATTAATTATCTTCTAACGATGATGGTTTCGTGAGTTTTTAAAGTAAGTAGTTTTGACTATATTGCTTAATTATTTTTTTGCGCAAATGAGAATAGCACATCAAAACGACGAAACTTGTTTTAGTGGAATTTTTGTTGAGTTTAGTTGAGTCGAGTGTTTTGTTCGAATCGAAACCATTTTTTAATTATCTGTGTACACGTTAATTCAACCCTCACATCTCATTCTTCATGGCCGCTATGGTATGTAGGAGAAAAACTCTTACAGAGTTATACATGCCACTCTTTACCTCAACTGTGTGTACAATAAATATATAAATAAATAATATAAAAACAAATAAAACCCGAACAGAATTTTATTAGGATTTCGATTGAGGTCTCATCAATTAAATAAATTATTGAAATATTGATGGCGTGTTATAAAAGTAGCTTAGTATACTTAGCATAATGTACATTTTAAGTTTAGCTATTTAATGTATTTACACTTTGAATGTCCCACTAGGATAACCTGTGTCGGGACTAGGGTGTAAGTCTCTTTCCAGTAATAAATGAAATGCTGCAATGAAAATAAAACTCAAATAAAATAAAAATCAAAATATATCAACAAGACTCACTTTGGTAAGTACTGTTTGGTGATGTGTAAAATAATTATACATATAATATGATATAAATAAAATAGGTAAGTCATCATATCAGCTCACATACGTCCCCACTGAGGGGCTCGAGACTACCCTCAATTAGGGCGACCGGGCCTTAGTCGACCATGCGGGCCCAGTTCGGGTTGGTCGACTTCACACAACCTTCGAGTTGCTTTGCAGGTAAGTTCGCAGGCGTGAACAGGTTTCCCCACGATGTTTGCCTTCGCCGTATACATAGTACTAATATATTATATACTATTGTAAGAGCGTCAGATAAACGTACATATAGAATCGAAATTCGAAAGCACATTTGTACGTGGCAGGATTCGTGCCACAACCTACCAGACAGGAGGTTGCAGCCCTAGTCGTTACGCCACCCACGGTCGTTAAAATAAGGATGTTGTAGGTAGGTAGGTGTGCCTAGCTTAGTAATGAAATAACAAAACTGGCTGTCTAAAAATCATGCATAAATTGCGTGTTCCGACACATTTCTTATGTGCAAGGGACTTTCACGGTTGTGGATTGTGCATAACGGCGAGACTTCCGTGCGCAAACAGGAATCCATTGCTAACGACTAACACATCAAATGTTACAGTTGTGTCTGTTAGAATTTTATGAACTGTCAAAAACGAGGTATATTGTTCCAAAAATGATTAAATCATTGAACTATGACGTCATATTTCTTCATTGCCGTTGACGTACTAATTATATTTTCGATAAATAAAAAAAATGTTTATGACAAACCAAATGAGTAAGATTTTTTGGAAATTGCAAAAGGAACTTTCGTGAACTTCATCTCAGAATTTATTTTTGATGCTGTCAAGTAACCAATTGGGATGATGACTGCATTAAAAAATAATAAAATAAACCATTTACTCCTACTGAATTTTAAAAAACCTAACTCGCTTTGTTATCCCTCAAGTTTTAAATTATAACTCCTCAAAATCTTAAAATGAGAACGTATATGTCGCTGAACAACTATGACGTCACTTCTAAGCATTTCATTTTTTTTTAGAACAAACGCCGTTTTTGACAGATGCATAAGAGTGACTCAAATGACTAGCAGTCATCCATCCCTCTTTTGTCTCCATCTACGAGATATCTATGCACGAGAATAATGTGAGTATAATCATTATGTGTCTAACATTGGGAGCGTCCATTGCGTGAGGTGATTTTGGCGATTTTTCGACCCTCCCCTTCCTCCCCGGTCCCTTGGTTAGATGTCGTGAGATTTGGCTCGACTCCCTCCCCTCCCCCCTAATCTCACGTGAGATTTTTGAAAATGAGTATTTTTAGTGTGAATACGTTAATCTGAGCTTGATTGCGTTGGCTTTATTTGAAAAAATATAATTTGCTTTAATAATTTTTATTTAAGATTACTAAGAATGTAGTCCAGAATTACAGAGAGAAAATAAAACAACTAAATACTTAAATAGGTAAAATTATAAATTTTAACTGAATAATTTAAATAAATAAATTCGTAAAATCATCAATTTACATGTCAAAAATTAAAATATAACTCAAATAAATATATAATAAAATAAATTTAATTAAAATTAAATTCGTAAAAGGATATTCATTTTAATTCAGTTCAAATACGGGGACTCATGTGATGGTCTCAAGACTGATTTCTGGAACCTAGAGTTTTCTCGCAATTTTACACTGTTTCTTGCGGCAATACCCCTCCCCCCCCATCTCCCCCACGTGAGTTTGCTGAGATTTGGCTCGGCCACCTTCCCCCCTGCTTAGTACTAATATAATATATACTTTGTCCCTGCCCTCCCCCAAACGCCTCACGATAATGAACGCCACAATTTCGAAATATATAGTATACAGTGTGTAACAAAATTGGTGTAGGTCCCGTCCACTGGGGCTTCTACTTATCATACTGAACAACTTTTGTCCTACGACTTTGCTGAAATCGCAAAAAATGTTTTAACTTTTCTTACAAAACAATCAGCTGATCGACCAATTTTGTGCATTTTTGTAAGGAGGGTCCAAATTTTTTTTGGAGAACTGACTATGGGTTCCTTGGGGTAAGTTGTTCAGCTGATGAGTAGAACCCTCAGTTAACGGGTCCTACACCAATTTTGTTACACCCTGTATAACCTAGTTATATTTATGAGTACATTGTCTATGCGTCTTCTACTGCAGTGGTGGTAGAAGTGTTTCCGTTCTATGAATGTTACCTTTTTTTTAGGGTTCCATACCTAAAGGGTAAAACGGGACCCTATTACTAAGACTCCGCTGTCCGTCTGTCTGCTGTCTGTCCGTCTGTCACCAGGCTGTATTTCATGAACCGTGATAGCTAGACAGTTGAAATTTTCACACATGATGTATTTCTGTGGCCACTATAACAACAAATACTAAAAGTTAGAAAAAAAAATAACGGGGGTCTCCATACAAAAAACGTGTTTTTTTTAAACGTGAAGAAACTAGCGCCGTCTAGTATGATGGTACGGTACCCTTTGTGTGCGATTCTGACTGGCACTTGGCCGGTTTTTTGTAAACACATCTAGAACAATATAGAATGTCCAAAAGTTTATAAACTTTAGCATACATAAAATTGCCGCGTTATGATATAAAATGTGTGGCAAAAATCTGTTTGTTATTTGGATGATCTTAAAGGATTCCTAATTATGCTTGTGAGGAATTGAGGGGTAAATTTATGATAAATGACTTAATCATGACTGCAGAGCATGATCTAGCAAAAGTTTTTTTTTTAAAAAGCGTCTGTGGCTCAACCTCGTTCAAATCTGGACAGCCAACGTACCAATGAGTTTTTAGAAACTTACCGATTGCTTTAACGGTGAAGGAAAACATCGTGAGGAAACCTGCACATCTGATTCCAGATGTGTATGAAGGTCGCGTTGCATACGTACATAGGTGTACATTTAAAATGGCCTACACGTGACCGCGGGTCTAACCATTTTTTTTTAAAAGCGTCTGTGGCTGAACCGCGTTCAAATCCGGACGGGCAATGAACCAAAGAGTTATTTAAAAAACTTACGTATATATACTTACCGATTGCTTTAACAGTGAAGGAAAACATCGTGCATCGTGAGGAAACCTGCACATGTGATTCCAGATGTGTATGAAGGTCGTGTTGCACACATACGTAGGTGTAATCTACAATGCCCTACACGTGACCGCGGGAGCAACATCAGGCAACCCTTGGATAGGACGATTAATTGTGCCACGTGATAAGAGATACCAAAGATTTAATACTTTTAATTGCAGAAAAAGCCTTTATTAGTTACTAGCTTCTACCCGCGGCTTCGCCGGCGTGGACATCGTTTTTGTGACTGACTTAGAAGGTGCGCGGTGGACATAAATTTTCTCCAGATTCCTCGGGAACTATGTCAGGATATGCTTATTAGTAAATCGTGTCATTTCCCACCCCCTCAACCATCTCTGTGCAAAAAATCACAAAATCCATTTTTCCGTTGCGATATTAAAGAAATTAACCAAAAAAGAGTATATTTTAAGTTCCCTCGGGAATTGCATCGGGCTATGCTATTTTCACGGGATAAAAAGTAGCCTATGTCCTTCCTTGTGACACAGGCTACTTGCATGCCAAATTTCATTAAGATTGGTCGAGGCGTTGAAGCGTGAAAAGGTAACAAACAAACAATCAAACAAACACATTTTCACATTTATTATATTAGTAAGGATTTAGTAAGGGTTCAACCAAAGAGTATTTAAATCACTACGTTTAGGTTATATCTTAGTCCAACCGACCGCGTCAGTTTAGTTTTAAAATTTAATTCTCTTTTGTTTACTACAGCCAGTGTTTTTCCTAACAAAAGAAGTGCAGTAAATACCGCGAGACCACAAAGGTCACATTAAATAATGGCGGGAGAGTGGTGTCGACTTGGCGCGAAAATTATGACTCCTTACAGCTGTCCTGCTCACTCACGTATAATTTTTCATCTACTGTCTCTACCTTAAGTATTCAGGAGTAAGTACTTAAGGTTGTAGTAGTGATGTTCTTGAAATAGTCTGTGATTTTTAAAAACCAATCTGTTACAAATCGGATCAAATAAGGTCATGATCAAACAAGGAGTTTGTACACTTACTTTGATCAGATGAGGGCCAGATCTTAGCCGATTGACACAGTGCCATTGATGTAAGATGGTATCCAAACCCGTGAAACTACGAGCCAGCATAAACCTTAATAAAATAGTATAACAAATTAAGAATTAATTATAAATAAAAAACCCGACTGCATTAAAACTTAACCCCTATTTACGGCCAGTCGGGTAAATAGGATCTTGTGTCACTCACGGGATTAAGACGAATCTAACGACACCTCGCACTCCAAAACCCATAAAGTCGTTTGGCCTACAGAGCGTGCTAAAGAAATAAATAACCTCTTTTTTGGCTGGTCGGGTAAAAATGTATCCTATGTCACTCACGGGATCAAGACAAATCTTACGAGTGCGAGGTGCACTCCAAAATCTATCAAGCCGTTTAGTCTACAGGGCGTACCAAAGAAATGTACATACATAGACTCGAAAAACATAACCCTCCTTCTGGCGCAGTCGGGTAAATATAAAAACGTTAGGACTGCATTTACAAAATTGTGGCGTTCAACCGACGACGCGTTATTATCAGTGATGGGTACGCACATAATAGTCCATGTCTTGAAAACTACGGAACCGATTTTAATGAAACTTGCACTGTTTCTTAATTTAAAGGTTATTTTAATCCATTAAAAAAATACATTTCGTATTCTAGTCTTTGAGAAATACGTAGACAAACATACATACATACATACACACAAACATACATACATACAGTTATGAAAAATGGCACACCTGTTTAAAAGCCCGCATAGATTAAAATATACGAATTTTGTGCAATTTCAACAATATTACATACGGATCGAATTGATATCCTTCCTTTTTTTGAAGTCGATAAAACAGACAATAAAAAAACTAGTTGACGTAAAATGTCATCCATGTATTTGTAACAAAAAGCTACCCGCCTTCGTAACTACAGTTCTTGGTAACTCGATTGCCCATCCCTATCTGAGGTGAAGTGGAGAAAATTGTGTTTATGGTTATTGGGCGAAGAAAAATTTCTTGGCGACGGTTTTTTTTATGCTTGCTAAGCATGGGGAGCGATGTAGCTCAAGTGTTACATTATGGTTTTCGGGAGATAGTCCATCATGAAGGAGCTGTTTGTTTTGAACAGGTGGCGATAGCGTGTCAGTTCCGTATTTAGGAAAATTGAAGGACTACTAGTTGGTCTAGTGAAATAGCGCTGCTGTCTGCTAGGCAAATTCGTAGGTTTGATTCCCTCTCAAGACATAAATACATTGTGACGAAGAGGTTTGTTTTCTCTGTCTTTGTGTGTTTTATTTAAATGTACAGGGGTGGTGATTTGTCTCTGTTTTCAACCGACTTCCAAAAAGTAGGAGGTTCTAAATTCGACTATATGTTTTTTTTAATATGTTTGTTACGCGCTATCTACGCAGATTGTAAACCGATTTCCTTTTTTACTCGATGATGCTGCCAAGTTGGTCCCATATAAATTTTATCAAAATAGGTGTAAAATTGTACTAAGTTGTTGCGATAGTAGTCAGTTTTGTTACGTGTTCTGCGTTTCCAATTACATTTTTAGGGTTCCGTACCCAAAGGCTAAAAACGGGACCCTATTACTAAAACTCCGCTGTCCGTCCGTCCGTCCGTCTGTCTGTCTGTCTGTCTGTCTGTCTATCAACAGGCTGTATTTATGAACCGTGATAGCTAGACAGTTGAAATTCTCACAGATGATGTATTCCTGTTGCCGCTATAACAACAAATACTAAAAATTAAAGAAACTAGCGCCATCTAGTATGGTAGTACGAAACCCTATGTGTGCGGTTCTGACTCGCACTTAGCCGGTTTTTTTCTAGATTTGTAAACTCACTATTTATGTTGATTAATTTTGGACAAAAGTAAAATCCGTAATCTTCTGTTCCATACTCTCAGAGGAAAATTAACCCATGAATATTTTTTAAAAATCCCTTTGTTTTAAGTCATATCATAACACAAAGGCCCCCAAAGGTCTTCCATAACCACATAGGTAGTACTTATGTAAAAACTCTTTGAATCCTTAACTTGGTTAAATAAAATTAATATTTCATACGGGTTTGAATAGGACCCTCGTTTCACACTTATCTGATCACCAGCAAGGTTCTGTAAACCCAGAATCAAAAGTAAACGCTGACATAAGAATCGTCGAGAATTTTCGGGCGATTTCGCGCCTTTTCGGGGGTTGCTGTCAAATCCATGCAAAGTCACGTTCTGCCGTGGCATTAGTGGTGCCTCCATTTTTGCAAATATCTGGTAAACAGCAGATAATGGTGAGCTGAGTCAACGAGGTTTTGTTTATTTGGGTTAAAATAAAGGTACCCGGGCATTTTCTGGGCAAGTTTAGAGTCTTGTCGTTTCATTGTCACAAATACTAGTCCTATTAGTACTGTGCTAACTGTGGGACAACGTGCCTTTCTTTAACAACCCGCACGTCCTACTTAAAGAACAAAATAAAATTATGTGAAAGAAGGAAAGTATAAACATGTTTCGATTGTAATTTTTGCTATCACATTGTTTGTTGGTAGAAGTAAACTTCACACTACTTACGCTTGCTCATCCCATGTATAAGCAGTTTAACGTATGAAAATTGCTACTCTCTCTCGTGCGCCTAATGACAGGACTGATAACGGCAAGTCGTGTCGTGACCCAGTTACATCAGCGCAAGTTACTTTGGACGAAGTTTGGCTTAAATCAAAGGAAAGTTGAGTTTTGTCTTCTTCTGTACAGTATATCTGTATTATAAAGAGGTAAAGTTTGTAAGTTAGTGAGTTTGTTTGTAGGAAGTAATCTCTGGAACTACTGAACCGATTTTGAAAATTCTTTTACTGATTGAAAGCTACATTATTCCTGAGTACTATTTATATCAGTGATTAAATCTACGCTTACGAGTCGCTTGCGGCTTGCTCACCACTCACCTTCATAAAAACGATGCCCAAGCGATAAAGGCCGCGGGCAAGATCTGGTTTATATATATTTTAGTGGACCAGAGTAGAGATTATTGGAAAAATAGTGTTGAATTTCATTATAAATAAATAATTTCCCAGTACATATATGTCTTTAAGAACATTTACCTTTAGAATGTTGAATAGGTAAACACTGTTAAAATAATTTGTAAGTAATTACTTTTATTAAGCGTTGCTTTTTCTATCTTGGGGTTATTCTATTTTTAAAAGATAGTGATTTATGTTATTTTTAGGAAAAAAAAGGCTCGTTATGTGGGGCTTTTGCCCATCATACTGAACAACTTTTCTCCTTAAGCCCAAATTCTTAAAAAAAAGTACTCTTTATACAAATAATTCAGCTGTTTGATCATTTTATTGCATTTTTGTACGCAAGATCACAATATTTTTTATTTTATGAATTGACAATAGGTGTCTGGGTTCGTATAGTTTGACGAGTAAAAGCCCTGGTGAATTTACTCAATACCATTCTCATGACACCTTTTTATAAAAAATACATTCGATACAAGTCGTAGGCTATGAGCTTATCACTTGGCAAATTTACCTGATGAGGTAGCCGCCACGAGAGTGCCTGATACAGGCTACAGCGCAGCGGTGCCTGTTAAGTAGCAATATAGCTTATCTTAAATTAAGATTAACCCTTCACATATAAGGGCACATTGCCTTGATGTAGTCTACCTATATCGTATAGGAAATATGGTTTATTTAATTTAATTTCAAGAACGATAGTATATTTATTCACTTTGCTCACTTAATTAACGTTTGCATGATGCATAGTAATATTCTAAAAATTTTAAATATTATTTCTTACTAATGAAATTTCCTTATATAAAATACTAGCTGTTTCCCGCGCCTTCACCCGCGTGTCCACGTTTCTATGACTTTTCCAGGGTGCGCAGTGCGCGAGCCGCATGCGGCTCGCGAGCGTGGTAAAGAGTACCCTATGTCTTAATCCAGGTCCTAGTCTGTCTACCTACCAAATTTCAGCCAAATCCGTTCAGTAGTTTTTGCGGGAAAGCGTAACAGACAGACAGACAGAGTTACTTTCGCATTTATAATATTATTAGGGAAGTAGGGATAGTAGGGATGAATCTTTAAATTTAATATCAAGAACGTTAGTGTTTTAATTCACTTTGTTCACCTCTTATCTATTATTGTATTTACAGAGTGTCTATATTATTGTCCAAGTCCGAGAAGTTATATCTTATATTTGACTTACTAATACGATATCAGTTCGTAAAAGTAAAAGGAAGTAAGATTTCGAGATTTTAACATTTGAATTTAACTTACCAGGATTTGCAAATGATCATTGGTAAAACAAGGTTTCTAGAATAAAATAAGTCATTATAAACAGCAAGTACCTAGGGTACAGTTTAATAAGATAAGGTTGACATGTCAGGCGATGAGCGAGCCGAGCGAGCAAAGAGAGTGTGTAACAGTAGCGGTCGGCGAAACGCCAGAAGCTACTTCACGTGGTGTCCATTGCAAATCTAAGTCATTTCGTCCGTCCGTCTGTCTGTGAGGCCTTAAAAAGGTTAAAAAATAGTAAGTCCCCTTCTAAAAATAAAGATTTTTTTCGTTAGTGCTCTGTTGTGAAAACGGTGATACACACAAGCGTGAAACTGGGTGAAATTATAAAACTAACTTTGAAATAAAACATCAATAATAAAAACTAAACAAATGTGAGTCGTACTCACGCTAATGAGTGAGTTCTGATGGAAAAAATAAATATTTTTTCTGCTGCTCATGTTGATGTCTTTTTGTTTGTAATTTATAGGTATCATTACTAAACTTATGTGGAGTAATAGTGTGCGGTACGGAACTCTCAGTGCGCGAGTCTGACTCACACTTGGCTGTTTTTTTTTCAGCATTTATAACTCAGTGGTAAAACCTAAGAATAACCAGGTAACCGGCGTAGTTCTAACTTTTACAGTTACACTTTAATGATCATTAGTGTAGCATCCATCACAATGCAAATGGGCATTGATCTACGGGGATAACCGTTCTAACAGCCTCCGTGGAGTAATGGTTAGTACATTCGCTTCACACTTGGAGGTCGCGGGTTCGATTCCCGACGGGGTCTAACTTTGTAAGGCTTGATTTGGTTGGTAGCAGGGCATTTTATAAGCCCGTCTGGCTAGCTATCACCATCTTATCTAAGTCTTGTCGCCAAACATCAATGTTAACAGCATTGATGTGTTCCGGCATGAAGATAAGATAGCCAGTTCCCCATTATGTCTACTTACCATCAGGTGAGATGATGTCAAGGGCTTATGAATTGATGATTTAAAAAGAAATCGTTGCATGGTGTCTGCAGTCTAATAACGTCATCTTATACTGTTGACAAGTGGCCGATTGTGGATTTAGTGATTTGATAGGAAGGTACATATAACTTTACCTATTCATGTGCACGTAGGTACCACAACAACATATTGTAAATTAAACACTCATGGAATATTGGTGTTATCTTAACAAAGTACCATAGTTGCAGTTTCTGCAAGGCTGAAAGGACAAGAGTTGAATAAATTGTTATAGGTAACTGACTTTGCATTGAGTTTTCATAAAAATTGAAAAACACTTGATGTTGTTAAGAATTATATTCTTAATCAAACCAAGACCAAACAAACAGAACAATTAATTAAATTTTAATTTATTTGCATTCCTACAGTTCGAATACTCAAATCTGATGGGTTTTGCACGACAGTACTCATTCACACAAAAATATACGAAATTGAACCTAAAGTCTTTTGCAGAGGACATATCAAAACGGTAATATTCGGAAACATCGCAATTGTTTCATGCAGGTATTGTGTCCTATTGAAAGCTCGACAACGCATCCGACCTGTGCGAATTGGTACCCTCTGTTCTACATAAAGGACATTAGGTTGCGGGGTGTTTTCGAGTACGTAGTAACGTTACACGTTTATCGGTGCCAATCGGTGCATAAGGTCAACACAGATGTTTGTATCAATTAATAACAGCTTATTATTATCTTTTACTGGGAAATATTGTTCTAACAACGTTGTTTTGTTAACGGTATGAATTTACTGGTATGAACGGTTATTCATAGTTAGGTTTAACTTATCTAATTAAAAAGCCTGTAAAAAACTTCCCTCTTTTTCAGCACAAGGGGAAAAATGTATCTTATATCACTCACTGGATCAAGACGAATCTAACGACACTTCGCACTCCGAAATCCATCAATCCGTTTAGTGTTTCCCGATTTCTACAGCCCTTCCCGCGAGCATATCAAACGCCCCGACGCCGCCCACGCGACAAGTACTTCCGGTCTGGTTTTGCGGGGGTCGGCCGCGCTGCGGCTTTCCGAGGTTTTCTCAGTATTTTTGTATAAAACTTATAAAAACTAATTACTGATCTAGGAAGCTGATTAAATTTCCTTTTTGATTATATTTTTTTTAGATTTCTTCTATCACAAAAAATTTAAATACAACATGATTAATTTAAGAGTTTTGATTTTTCTTTGTTTTTTTTGTTTTGTTTTTTTATTTGTATTTATATTCTACATAAATACAGTTCAAAATGATTGTTTTCTAATGGCTAGGTAATGTAACTACATGATACAAAACAAAAAAGAGATAGCCTAGTGCAAAAAAAAAATAAAAAAAATATTGCTATATGATAGGTACATCCGGTCTAGCCTAGCGGGGGTCGGCCGCGCTGCGGATTTCCGAGGTTTTCTCAGTATTTTTGTATAAAACCTATAAAAACTACTTACTGATCTAGTAAGCTGATTAAAATTCCTTTTTGATCATATTTTTTTTAGATTTCTTCTATCACAGAAAAATTAAATACAACATGATAAATTTGAAAGTTTTGATTTTTTTTGTTTTTTTTTGTTTTGTTTTACTATTTCTTTTTCTATTCTACATAAATACAGTTAAAAATGATGTTTTTATAATGGCTCGGTAGTGTATCTACATGATACAAAACAAAAAAGAGATAGCCTAGTGGAAAAACAATAATAAAAAAAATTGCTACAATGTGATTTTCATTTGTTTTCCTTGCCGATGCAAACAATGTTTTTTATAATTTTTCTAAGAGTTTTTTCGAACAAGATACGGTGATAAAATCACTACATAGTAAAGCAGTAATACCTAGGAATAGAAATACATGCAATTTACTTACCATTCCATCTTATAATCCCACAGAATTGATTCGAACTGGTCACGGAACCCTAATTTGTTGATAAAACACAGAACTTTTTCACAAGAGTTTTTTCGAAAAGGAAACTATGTAAAAATCACTTCACAGTAACGCAATAACACCTTACTATATGAATAAATTCAATTTACTGAGAATTCCGTGCTAATTTCATCAAAATTGAGACACAATTACACAACAATCGCGTAAATAATCAATAAATATGGCCGGCTTATTTTTTTTTTATATACCACAATTATTTTACTAGCTCTGGGTTTAAGGCCTGATAATAGTGCACTAATGGCCGGACCTATAGTTCGCGTACATTTCGCCAAAGTTTACCAACCTTTGTATACCATTTTCAACCATGCGATCGGGGCGCCTTAAAGTACGTAAAAAACAACCCAAATGGTTATGTTTGTCAGTTGAGCGATGTTCGTTCAACAGCCCAAGATGGCCGTTTGTCGCTAGAAGGGAATACAATAAAATTTTCAACGAAAAAATAAGGCTACAGGCTCAGCCAATGAAACAGCCATACATACACACACACCCGAATAACCTTACGGGCAGTTTGTTTAAACTGGATATACTTGTTCATCGCTACTGACTTTGTTTTTACTCACTATTGGTAAGCCCTTGGCATCATCTTGACATTTTAAAACAAGATTTTCCTGAAGCTTCTGATCGTCACGATTACAATCGTTTATGTAAGTACTTACTTGTAAAGAACTGAAACAGAAAATCTCATTGGAATCTGAATTTTGTATTTAAAAAAAGCCACCGCAAAGCAGGGCATAATACGCCACATTTCTGGCTGTGACAGCAAAGATTTCGGTATAAATCTGCGGCAGAGCGCGGGAAAACATTAAAAATAAATAAGGGGATAGAGCGGGCGAAGGAAATATGTTTATTCAGCCTTTAGTAGTGTTTGTTAGCTGCCAGTGACAGCTACACCAGTGTTGCTGGATTAAAACTATCTTGCTACAGGTTGGACATACACTTATTACTTTATGATTTAAGTCAGCTAGGTGTAGCTATAGATTTAAACAATCACGAAATAATTTATTTCATCCTTTCTTTATGTTTTTTTCAACAGACTTCAAAAAGGAGGAAGTTTTCAGTTTGACTATATGTTCTTTGTATGTTTGATACGCGATATCTTCGCAGATTGTGAACCGATTTTCTTGATTGTTTTTATTCAATAGGGTTATACTGCCCATCCTGGCAGTATAACCCTATTGAATAAAAAATTTTTCCCATACAAATTTTATCAAAATCGGTTCAGTAATTTTTAGGAAATTAATAAAAACCAAGAGCGTCGGTGGCGTAACTCTTCCTGTCCGGGAGGTCGTGGTTCGAATCCTGCCACGTACCAATGTGATTTCGAATTTAGATTTGATATGTACGTTTATCCGACGCTCTGACGGTGAACCAAAACATCGTGAGGAAACCTGCACACGCCTGCGAAGAAACTCGAAGGTTGTGTGTGAAGTCGACCAACCCGCACTGGGCCTGCGTGGTCGACTATGACCCGATCGCTCTAATTCAGGGTAGGCTCGAGCCCCTCGGTGGGGACGTATATGAGCTGATATGATGATAACAAAAACCAAAACTGTACTTGTTTGTTGTAATTGAAGTAAGTTTTTTCACATTTTCAGCGTTTCCAATTATATTGTAAAATGTTGCTTAATTTATAAAATATTAGAGAGAAATTACAAGAAATCACGAGAATCGAAAATTATTTGATATTGCTAGCGTTTTTACTGAAAAACAACAGCACGGAGACCGAATAACCATGATTTGGATTTAGAAGGTGCAATTTTGAATTTGGAACATAATATTCTGTCGGGCGCCAGCGCCGCTCGATTTGCATGGAGATGGCGCCTCTCGGCCTCGGGGCTTCGCGCCCTCGTAATCTGGAACTCCGCTAAACTGATTTAAATTTCCAGCCTACTCACAATGGAATATTATCTGCTTTTTGATTTTTTTAACATTTGTTTTTCCGTCTGTACTTCTGGTGATAACAGAGCTAATTATTTTGTTTATTTAAATGTTTTAACGACTAATTATTAATATCCATTGATATAGTTATCCAGTAGAAGATCTCATATAAAATCACTGACGAGCTCTGTCCACATTACTATATCGACATATACTTGAAGTTGAATTTTCAAAGAACAATTTCATTGTAAATAACGGCTTAGGCTGTTCATTGCCAGGGGCACTTTAAAAGAAAGAGCTGAAACTGTAAGTAAATAATTCTTTGTTTGTATCTCAAAAGAAATATAATAATAATAATACTTAGGTTTCACTCAGAAGTGAATTAAATACATAATCAAACATAAAATTATTTGAATTCAGTTTTTAATGACAAAGACTTCCGAATAGTGTTTAGTACTTCTGTATGTTACTTCTAAATATATATAACTCAAAGGTGACTGACTGACTGACTGACATAGTGATCTATCAACGCACAGCCCAAACCACTGGACGGATCGGGCTGAAATTTGGCATGCAGGTAGATGTTATGACGTAGGCATCCGCTAAGAAAGGATTTTAGAAAATTTCCACGGGAACCGTAAAAATCGGGATCAGCGCGGGCGAAGCTGCGGGCATCCACTAGTTACGTAATAAAACAAAAAAAAATTGAATTAAGTTTTTAATGACACAGACTTCCTAATAGTGTAGTAAGTACTTCTCTATGTTACTTGTTAAATTAATTTGTCACATCATCATCATATCAGCTTATATACGTCCCCACCGAGGGGCTCGAGCCTACCCTGAATTAGGGCGATCGGGCCTTGATCGCAGGCGTGTGCAGGTTTCCTCCCGATGTTTTCCTTCACCGTAAGAGCGTAGGATGAACGTACATATGAAATCGAAATCCGAACACATTGGTACGTAGCAGGATTCGAACCACGCACGACCTCTTGGACAGGAGGTAGCGGCCCTAACCGTTGCGCCACCGACGCTCTCGAATTTGTCACAGTGGTGCATTAATATATTATTTTGGTTCTCACAAGTAGACAGCAGGTCTCATACAAAATCAGTGATAATCTACTTTGTGTCGACATAATAATAAAGTTGAGTTTGAGTTGAGTTCATTTAAAATAGCGGGCTTTCACGCCCGCCACCAATTGCCTGGACACTTTTTGAAAAGCTGATACTGTACTTAGTAGTTTAAAATCATCTATGTATGACACTGGTTCTACTTGGGTGCTTACATGGTGACTGGTAAGACGACAGACGGATGCAAGTAGTGTAAATATGTGGTTTCTCGCGCCTTGGGGTGTGGGATGCCATGCGCTGTGATTGGTCGCCCCGCCGTGACGTCATACGAACGCCAGAAACCCCATATTTACACTACTGACGCATTTCAGGAGGTGAATGAGAAGACGAAACTGAACAACTTTTCCCGAAAAACATATGGTCAGTTCTAAAAAAAAAGGACTGTTCATACATATCGATCAAATGGTCATGATGATTTTTATAAGAAACCATTTTTTTTTGTGAACCGACCATTGGTTCCTTGGGGAAAGTAGATAGATAAAGAGGAGAGTGGAGAGTAGAATGGAAAGTAGAGTAGTGAGTAGAGTGGAGAGTAGAGTGAAGAGTAGAGTGGAGAGTAAAGTGAAGAGTAGAGTGGAGAGTAGAGTGGTGGAGAGTATAGTGAAAAGTAGACTGGAGAGTAGAGTTAAGAGAATAGAGATTAATCTTTTCAGTAATATGTGTCACAAACGTCAAGTTTCGTCTCCTTATTCACCTCCTGGAATGCCTCAATTGTCTCACCAGCCATTCTGTATAGATATTTTGCAGAGGTGTCTATTTCACATGTCCATATTTTTGTAATATGTCAACCACATAGTTATAGTGGTTTCCCTCGTAGTAAGGAGGAGGGAGAGCTTGTGCAGGTTTTCCATCAAATATTTATTTTGCTTCACCAGTAATGGGGACATTAATCTTATGGGAAGCGCTATGGTGCCTTGACATACACATTTTCTATGTTTGTTAGTGTTGGAGGAAGCATTTGGAGGAATACCATAAGATTTATTCGAAGAGACATACCGATAAATAGTTTGAGCATTTCGTAGAAAGAACATGACTGCTTCCATACCTGTAACAATATAGATTTGAAATAAATAAATACATAGATCTAAATCTATCAGAATTTAATGTCAGACATTTCATCATCATATCAGCCGAAGGACGTCCACTGCTGAACAAAGGCCTCTCCAAAAATTTCCACAACGACTCTGCGCTAAAGAAATTTTAGGCGGTTCGATCAGCACACTAGCGCCACCAATAGAAATAAATAATTTACACATTCTTATGGAATTAAATCGAAATCACTGAGTATTTTACGCATTGTTCGGCATCATCGTCACTTACCATCAGGTGAGATGATGCCAAGGGCTTACCAATTGTAAAAAAAAAGCGCCACCAATAGAGATTAAAAATGTTTCCCACTTTCAGCAGTTTTGCAAAAAGTAACTTATTGCTAACATTTATAGTTTTAAAATAACAATTACACAATTAATATTATATTGCTCAGATAGAGCGCATAAGGCGCTAGGATCACTCAATCCAAACAGTTTGATACATGTTTAAATGTTATCGAACGTAAGTCTATTCATTTTAATACTTTTCATCACTTTCAAATAAGTTTTAAAAAATGTGTTCAATTAAAATGAAAGGTCTTAATGTCACCGATTTTTTTGTGTTGGTTTTTTCAATATTAACTGTTTGTTTTCGAGAAAATTTGCAATTAATGGCAAAACCAGGGCTACAGTATAATTTTTTACATTAAAAGTGGTAATATTTTTAAAATTGTATTCAATTAAATCGATTTTTTATTACTTTAAGTATATTATATATTTTTTCCATAGTGATAGATTCACACTGTCTTTTAATAATTTGAATTGAATATTGTCATTTAAACCATCTTAGGGTCTCAAAAGACTATTCAATGAGTTTTAATGTGAACCAAAATTATGCCCTAATAAATGTTACGCATACGAGTATGAAGTAACACGACCACTTAGCGTAATATTAAATCCAAATAAACTCAATTGCCGGACATAATCGTAATTGCAATTCGCTACTCTGTAAACAACAAGGCTGTCACTACCAGTGTTTTCAGCTCGATACCAATTACCAGACCTTGTTTACTTTTTCACGAAGCTTAATGAACTCGTTAAAAATGGGAAAATGTAATTTCACTGTTAGTTGTTTTCACACCATTCGACAGATTTAGGTTACGGTAGAAAGGTATCGTAATGGAAATTTTTGGAAAAAGGATTCATGGAATTTTGTACGAAATCTGCGAAGTAAAATGTTTAGAAATATCTGTTCGATAAACTCACAGTACAAGGAGATATACAGGGTGTAACAAAATTGGTGTGGGTCCCGTAAACTGGGGGCTTCTACTTATCACACTGAACAACTTTTGTTCTATGACTTAGCTGAAATCTCAAAAAAAATAATCATAAAAATCGATTAGCTCATCGTCCAATTTTGTGCATTTTTAGGGTTCCGTAGCCAAATGACAAAAAAAAGGAACCCTTATGCATTCGTCTTGTCTGTCTGTCTGTCCGTCCGTATGTCACAGCCATTTTTTTCCGAAACTGTAAGAACTATACGGTTGAAACTTGGTAAGTAGATGTATTCTGTGAACCGCATTAAGATTTTAATACAAAAATAGAAAAAAAACAATAAATTTTGGGGGTTCCCCATACTTAGAACTGAAACTCAAAAAATTTGTTTCTTCATTTCTATACGTGTGGGGTAGGTCTTGGATGGATAGGTTTTTAAAATTAAATTGAGGTTTAAAATATATTTTTTTCCAAACTGAATAGTTTGCGCGAGAGACACTTCCAAAGTCGTAAAATGTGTCCCCCTCCCTGTGGACTTCTAAAATTAGAGAATGATAAAACTAAAAAATATATATGATGTACATTACCATGCAAACGTCCACCGAAAATTGGTTAGAACGAGATCTAGTAAGTAGTTTTTTTAATACGTCATTTGTTATAGATATATATAGGTTCGGAACCCTTCGTAACAAAATTGGTGTAGGTTCTGTTAACTAGGGGTTCTACTCATCATACTGAACAACTTTCCCCAAGGAACCCATTGTCAATTCTTTAATTTTTTTTTAAACGGCCAAGTGCGAGTCAGACTCGCGCTAAAGAGTCCGAACTGAATGAAAAAAAAAATCGGTCTCTCGCGTTGATGTCTTTTGTTTGAAATGAATGGGTTTCATTGTCATAGTTGTGTGGAACGTGCGGAACTCTCAGTGCGCGAGTCCGACTCGCACTTGGCCGGTTTTTTACTAAATCAGTTAGCTGCTGCGTCAAATTCAACCACCTCCGTGGGCGTAATGGTTTAGTCCATGAGCCTGACATCAAGAGATCGTGGGTTCGATTCCCGGCGGAGTCTAACTTTGTAAGACAAGGTTTGGTTGGTGAAAGGGCATGTTCTAAGCCCGCCTGGCTAGTTACCACCATCTTATCTAAGTCTTGCATACAAACATCAATGCGCCAGCAAAATTGATGTGTTCCGGCTTGAAGATAAGATAGCCAGTTCCCCATTGTGTTTGGGAATCTTGGTAAGCCCGCTATCTTCGGCATCATCGTCATTTACCATCAGGCGAGATAATGCCAAGGGCTTACCAATTGTGAATAAAAATAAATAAAATATATATTTTTTAATTTATTTATATATATTTCTCAGACAAAAGTAATCCATAGCTTGTTAGTAAGACTTAGCCTATGTTAGTTATTATTATTATTAATTATAAATAATACTATGGTAATTCATAATACTGTGTCAAGTCAAAAATAAATAGCTTATTAATAACCAGTCAACACAATTAATTAATTTATGAATAGTCAATAAATATAAAAATAAACAGTAAATAAAATTTCATATCTAAATATTACATAAGGTCAACAATAATAACAATAACAATAAAATTCAAAAACTGGTAAATTGCGAGTCAGAACCGCGCACAAAGGGTTCCGTACCATCATACTAGATGGCGCTAGTTTCTTTATGTTTATTAAAAACCACGTTTTTTGTATTGAGACTTTCACTTTCTAATTTTTAGTATTTGTTAAATTGTTATAGCGGCAACAGAAATACATCTTCTCATCTGTAAAAATGTCAACTGTCTAACTATCACAGTTCATGAAATACAGCCTGGTGACAAAAGGACGGACGGACAGTGGATTCTTAGTAATATGTTCCCGTTTTCAATGTTCTTTGAATGTAGCAATCAACTAATTAATTATAAAGTCACATAGAAAAATAAACAGAAAGTAAAGGAGAACACCCAAGCTCCATAGAAAATTACCCAAGTCCCGGCGCAGAAGAAACGTATCTCAGTTATTTGTGTATTTTATGTAAAATATTTTTTGATAGGTGTGATTGCCGCAAGAAGTGGCTAAGATAAAAAAAATGCTTTTAGATTATTATCAGGCATAAATTGAAAATTATACTTTGTTGAACATATCGACTCCAAAATTGAAAAAATAAATAAATATTTAAACATAAATCGCACAGAACACAACGAAACGAAAGCTATGCCTGAAAATAATAACATAGCAATTTTTTTACGTTAGCCACTTCTTGCGGGAATGACACATATAAATTTATTTTTCTAATAAAATACACTAAATTTTGAGATATCTTTCTTTTGCGCCGGGCCTTGGGCTTTTTTGGGTGTTCTCCTTTATCATAAGTAAAGTTCTCGAGTGGCGACCACGCACCGGAAAGCGAAGTGTAGGCAGGCCTCCCACTCGGTGGACCGATGACCTGGTGAAGGTCGCGGGAAGCCGCTGGATGCGGGCAGCGCAGAACCGGTCGTCGTGGAGATCCTTGGGGGAGGCCTATGTCCAGCAGTGGACTTCCTTCGGCTGATATGATGAAATTTATCATAATGGCATACATATATTTCACACCGGTTTTAATAAACTTATGTAAGCTTCTGATATTGTTTGTACGTAGCTTGTAGTTAAACACAGGTTGACCTATTTAGTTAGGTAATCTAACTTCAAACTTGAACAAGGTTTACTTCACACCCAGGTATCCGTCCAGAAGTAACCGGATTTGACCGGTTAGGATTAGTTAGCGCTAGCTTTTGAAAGTTAATTAAAAAAAGTTATGGAAGTTCAACTTATCCTGGAATCTCTATTTTTGTTCATGATTACTTGCAGCTGTAAAACACTGCCTGAATTATGAAATATGTTTATTAAATGATGATTTCCCCATGGAATAAAGATTAAAAAAATAGTAGTCGTTAGAACATTTTGTTCTTTTTCTCTGAAAATACTTTTCAATTCAAAAATTTTGCAGATTTAAGGGTACCTATCTAATTTTAAAATAATTTGGTCTTGTATTCTAAAACTACGATGCGAATCATGGTATGATGTGGTGATACATATTTTTACCCGAAAGTCGGAGAAAGGGGGTATGATGTTTTTGGGATGTTTGTATGTAAGTTTATTTATTTTTTATTTAGGACAAAAAACAGTAATCTTTATTACTTCTTTACTTATAATATTATAAATGTAACAATGTATTTCATTGTTTATTTGTTTATTACCTTTTCACGTTTCAACACCTCTACCAATCTTGACAAAATTTGGCACGGAAGTAGCCTGTGTCACGGGAAAGGACATAGGCTACATTTTATACCGTGAAAATAGCATAATCCGATACAGTTCCTAAGGAAACTGAATAAAGGCTCTTTTTTTACAACGTAAGGGAGCCACGGATTGTTGTGATTTTTTGCACAGAGATTATTGAGGGGATGGGAAATGACATAGACTACAAATTAGCATAGCCCGAGATAGTTCCAAGATAGATCTAGGGAAAACTTATTTCCAGGCTCGCTCACGTCGTCGGCGTCGCAACGGAGCGACGGATTGATGTGATTTTTTGCACAAAGATTGATGAGGGGGTAGGAAATGACATAGACTACTAATTAGCTTAGCTCGAGATAGATCTAGGGAAAACTTATTTCCAGGCTCGCTCACTTCGTCGGCGTCGCAACGGAGCGACGGATTGATGTGATTTTTTGCACAGAGATTGTTGAGGGGGTGAGAAATGACATAGACTACTAATTAGCTTAGCCCGAGATAGATCTAGGGAAAAAAATATTTCCAGGCTCGCTCACGTCGTCGGCGTCGTAACGGAGCGACGGATTGATGTGATTTTTTGCACAGAGATTGTTGAGGGGGTGGGAAATGACATAGACTACTAATTAGCTTAGCCCGAGATAGATCTAGGGAAAACTTATTTCCAGGCTAGCTCACGTCGTCAGCGTCGCAACGGAGTAACGGATTGATATGTTTTTTTGCACAGAGATTGATGAGGGGGTGACAAATGACATAGACTATTAATTAGCATAGCCCGTGATAGTTCCGAGATAGATCTAGGGAAAAAATATTTCCAGGCTCGCTCACGTCGTCGGCGTCGCAACGGAGCAACGGATTGATGTAATTTTTTGCATAGAAATAGTTAAGAAGTGGGAAGTGACATAGAATCCTATCAGTATAGCCCGATATAGTTCCCGAGGGATCTGAAACGAACTTCTGCCTACGCTCGTGAGCCGCTTGCGGCTCGCGTACCACTCACCCACAGAGATAGTCGTGAAAACGATGTTCACGCAGGCGAAGCCGCGGGCAAAAGCTAGGACATTATGAAGTTAAGTTAAGTTAAGTTGTTGTATTATGACTGTTTATTCGGCTGAGCCTGTAGCCTTAACGTAAACCAACGTAACGTAACGTACCCGCGGCCGAGTGTCGTGTCGCTTGATTGTAGCGCGCGTACATTGAGCCGTCTCATAATATTGCATGTGAGACCATTTGCTAAGATGTTAAAAACATTTGGATATGTAATGTATATGTATATATTTAGAATGTACTCGTCAAGACCTTTATTTTGATACCAAACATGATATGAATATAAAAAAAAAAATATTTGGTCATTTAATTTACGTATAAAATCCGCCATGTTTTTTTAAATGCTTTAAATCCTCATCATCACATCACATCAGCCACAAATCGTCCACTGCTGGACAAAGGCCTCCCCCAAGGATTTCCACGACGACCGGTCCTGCGCTGCCCGCATCCATCGGCTTCCCGCGACCTTCACCAGGTCATCGGTCCACCGCGTGGGAGGCCTGCCTACGCTACGTTTTCCGGTGCGCGGTCGCCACTCGAGAACTTTACTGCCCCATCGGCCATCTGTTCTACGAGCTATGTGCCCTGCCCACTGCCACTTCAGTTTAGCGATTCTGTGAGCTATGTCGGTTACTTTAGTTCTCCTGCGGATCTCCTCGTTTCTGATTCGATCACGCAGAGAAACTCCGAGCATAGCACGCTCCATTGCCCTTTGGGTGACCTTGAGCCTTCTTATGAGGCCCATAGTAAGCGACCATGTCTCAGTTCCGTAAGTCATCACTGGCAACACACACTGGTAAACTTTAAATCCTATGACACGTGAACTGATGGCACAAAT
Organism: Coleophora flavipennella; assembly: GCA_947284805.1. NCBI lineage: Eukaryota > Metazoa > Arthropoda > Insecta > Lepidoptera > Coleophoridae > Coleophora > Coleophora flavipennella. The sequence goes on along the minus strand of OX369285.1, from coordinate 1,340,744 downwards.
CCAAAGACACTACATTTATCAAGATCGGTTTAGTGGTTTAGGAAATACGAGGGAACAGATGAACATCCATATATACATACTTGCATACATACTCGTAAATACATAGAGTGTCAAAAATATAACCCTCGTTTTTCGCAGTCGGGTAAAAAGTTTCGTTGCAGTACGTTGTCTCGTTTTGAAATGATCATTGTAAAGCGACTTGTAAGAATGAATACTTTTGTGATATGATTTGAGGTTATGTATTAAGCAAATTAAGTACCAAATGCTAGTAGAAAAACATAGTTTGTAAGACCTTTTTTACGAACACTAAAGGATCTTTAAGTTAGCCACAAGTATAAAAGTTATAATTACTGGATCCAATTAAATAGAAGGTACAAGAAGCTAAACCACTTTTTTATTCACAATCCGGTATTTGACTGCTAGTTATTTGAGTGACTTTTTATCAACTGCCAAAAACGACATTTTGTTCTGAAATTGTTCGTGTTACAAACTTGTGACGTCACTGTCTTTGACGAGCTAATTTAGTGATTTTGATAAAATTAAATTGAAATTAGAATAAAATGTTAAATGAATACGTTTTTTATGCTTTCGTAGGATAAATGCTATTCAGTGAATCATATTTTTTAATTTATATATTTAATTAAACACTCTCAAATACCCTATTGGTTAGCCCTTGGTATAATCTCACCTGATAAGTGACGGTGATGTCGAAGATGAAAGCGGGCTTACAAGATTCCCCAAAGCAGTAAGGAACTAGCTATCTTATCTTTAACACGTTAGACGTTTGGATAAGATGGTGATAGCTAGCCAGGCGGGCTTAAGAAATGCCCTTCCACCAACCAAACCGAGTCTACAAAGAATCGAACCCGCGACCTCCGGATTTGAAGCTAATTGACTTAATCATTACGCCATGGAAGCGAATAAACCATTACGCCACGAAGGCGATTAATACCATGCCACCATAAAGTACTTGCAGCTCCAATTTTCTTAGATTATACTAATTTAATCATTGACCGCCGTCAAACTAATTGTATTAGTTATAATTAACGCCGAGACTTAGTCTCGTACTTGATTATGTAGTCTAGACCCACGAGGGTGGTCTGGCGAGGTAAGTGGTCTTTGGTAAATAGTGTTCGTTCGTCAATAGGTTCTGTTTTGATGTAAAACTATCAGGTCAGTAAGTAAGGGTAGATAGATGGACATTTTCTTCGACCAAATCTAACGAACAAAAAGTGTGCTTGTCAGCTCCGTCGCGCGACAGGTGATGAAACAATTTTTTTTGGCCTTGGGCCTCGCATTGAATGGCACGGCCTTGTTGCCTTAGCTTTCATGACTGAAAAAACGTATGGCGGTAAAAGTAACGCTTTACCGAACGATCACCACTCGATTTCACAACTTAAATATTTTTCATATCGGGCTTTATTATATGAATGTCCAATATCATGTAGCAAGATCGCTTATTATTATCTTTGGAAAGGACTTGGCCTACATGTGTGCATCACTGTTATGTGGTGTAACACCCTGGACACTTCATACAACGGGCCAGAAATGACATTTCAATAAAGGAATGACGGAACAAACAAAATGGCGGCGAAATCCTATACGTTCAACAACCAAACTGTAACAAATCTGTATCAATCTTGGTGACGAGGGGGTGAGATAGCAATCTAGAGAGCGGCAGGGAGTGTCCGTACTGTATGTACTAATATATATACTTTGGTGGTGTCTTTTCGCTTATGAAAGAAGCCTTTCTTCACCAGCATCATATTAGCCGAAAAAGATCAACTGCCAAACAAAGTTCTCCCCCAAAGATTTCCATAACGATCAATACTGTGCCCGGTCGATCGTCAGTCCATCAAGTCGGCCTTCCTACGCTGAGAACTATAACCAATTTGAATCAATCTGGGAGACGAGGGGGTGAGGTCGCAATCTAGAGAGCGGCAGGGAGTGTCCATACTGCATGTTAGTACTAATATATATACTTTGCCCAATGGCTGTTCGCTCTACGATCTTTGTGCCACTGCCACTTGAGATTAGAGATTCTGTGAGCTATGACGGCTACTTCAGTTCTCCTACGGATCTCCTTATTTCTGAACTGATCACGTTGGGAAGCTCCGAGCACAGCACGCTCCATAGCCCTTTGGGTGACATTGAGCTTTTTTATGAGGCACATAGTAAGAGACCAATTCTCGGTTCCTTATGTCATCTTGGCATTACTTGAAAGAAGCCGTAACTCGCATACGCTGATGAAATACTGCAGTACTTTAATTATCATACTTTTTAATTTTAATGCGAAAAACACTAATAACAAAAGAAGACAATTAAAACATAGGAAATATTGTATTAGGTTTTTTTTGCTGACCTATCGCCTTATAAGATTTAAAGTGATATGAAATTCAAAGTACGAATATGTACGAAAGGCCACTGAATATACCTATTCAGTTTATAATAGGGACAATACTCTATCTTGCAGTCTCGCAGCCGGGTAAAAAGACCCTGAACAATGCAGTATCCGTCTGAACTATCCTTTGTTATTAAACCTAATTGAAACAAATTTTAGAAACTTTTATAGATGTTAGATCAGCAACACAGTCAAATTAGGTTTTAATTTTCAATTCAAAAAAAATAATATAAGGTTGGGGAAAAAGACTGTTCGTATTTTCTTAGTATAAATTTGTAATTCAATCTCTTTGCTTGTATTATTTGTACCTGGCGGGTGACAATAAAATTAAAAAAAGGAATATAATGCTAATTTTTTGCAATTGCTTTTCTCTCTAGGAAAGTGAGTAAAAATAACGATATATATTTTGAAATTTTATTCAAAAAAGGAAAAACACACAGGCTGCAAATAAAATTTGTCCTGTTCATGGAGCTAATACAGTAACACAAACTTGGTTCAAGCTTTTCAAGTCTGGAAATTTTAACGTTCATGATGCAGCTCGCTCTGGTTGCCCTGTTTTAATTTCTATTCACTATATGAAGAAACTTTTCCCACGACCTATTAGTTTCTACATTTTATTAGATTCTTCCTTTTCCTGATCATATAAGACAATCTGTATCAGCTTTTCATCATCGCCATCATCATTATTTTTATCATCTCAACCGCCAGACGCCCACTGTTGAACATGAGCCTCCCATAGACCGCCACTCAGCACAATTTTGAACCATGTGCAGCCAGCGGCCTGTATCTTTTATTGGTAAGCCCCTGGTATCATCTTACTTAATTGTAAGTCACGATGATGCTGATAGAAGCGGGCTTATCAAGATTCCTCGACGCAATGGAGAACTGGCTATCTTACCTTCAAGCAAAGCCACACGAGCAAAGTGGACGTTCAGGTAAACCAAGCCATGCGTATTATCTCGGGTGCGTTAAAACCAACTCCCACACCATGGCTCCCTGTACTGTCGCATATCGCTCCCCCACAACTTAGGAGGACTTCTACCGCCGCTTCGGAGTAGGCTAAAGCACTCAAAAACCCAGTGCCATATCAAATGCCCATCGCCAAGACTCTCGACGAGCTTCCACCATGTCGCCTGTCATCACGAAAACCCATTTGGACGGATCCACAAATAATGTGATCGTACGACGTCCGCTCTGAATGAAGAAAACAGTGGCACGCTTCGGATTGCTCAGAAACAAACCTAGTGCAGGACCCCACAGTTCGTAAGGCTGGTTTTAACTAAAACCGTAAAATCTGGACCACACTAAACAGCATAAGAACTGGCCAAGCCAGGTGCAACTACCAACTGCACAAATGGGGCAATAAGAGCTCCCCTAGTTGCGACTGCGGGGCTGCCGAGCAGACGACATGGCACATCGTAGTGGAGTGTCCGAATCGGTGTTTTCCACCCCGGCTGGGAAGATCTGAACAAACTCACCCCGGAAGCCAAAACATGGATCCAGAATCTTGATATAGATTTGTAGTTTATATTGTAGGAACTAAATGTGGCCATACGATAATAATAATAATTTTCAAGCCGGAACACGTCAATGCTGTTAAGATTGACATTAGACGACAAGACTTAGATAAGATGGTGGTAGCTAGCCAGGCTCGTTTTGAAAATGCCCTATACCAACTAAAACTGAGTCCTACAGTTAGACCTCCTTTAGAATCAAACCCGCGACCTCTTGATGTAAAGCAATTGAACTAACCAATACGCCACGGAGGCGGTTGAATCATCCTTTATAAATTAAAAGTTGTATCATAATCATAAAACAATAATAAAACAATAATAATAAAGCTCTTACGGTGAAGGAAAACATAGTGAGGAAACCTGCACATGCCAGGTTGTGTGTGAATTCGACCAACCCGCACTAGGCCCGCAAGGTGGATTAAGGCCCGATCGCCCTAATTCAGGGCAGGCTCGAGCCCCCGGTGGGTTCGCATATATGAGCTGATATGATGAATAAATTAAGTGCTGACAAATAACTTTTTGGTTCCAATCTCAAAAAACTTAATAATATATCTTGTAATATTTGACCTTTTTACTGTTTTTTGAAAAGCACTGATTTAGGGTTTTTTTTCATGTTTGATTTTTGTACTGTTCTTTTTGAAGTTAATGTACGTCTACCTAGCTTTGTTAACTAAAAGCGGAAACTGTAATCATCATCACATCAGCCAAAAAACGTCCACTGCTGGACAAAGGCCTCCAAAGGATTTCCACGACGACCGTTCCCGCGCTGCCTGCAGCCTTCAGCTTCCCGCGATCTTCACCAGGTCGTCGGTCCACCGCGTAATAACTCGGAAACTGTAATATCCCGTGCTTATTTGCTATTCACAATGTTATATAACCTGATTTTCCTTGAAAAATAAAAATGAAATGAAAATTTATAAAAGTAAATTAGTTAAGATGACGCATAACTCTAATAGCCCAATACGAATACCCTCAAAGTATTTTTTATTTACCATACTAAACAACGCATCGAATTTCGAATTTCCGCCAGCTCCACTCCTGGCCAATAAATCAAATTTAATATTCCAATTTATTGGTATAAAAATTAAACGGATCCAGGGTCATTCGACACGCACGCCATGGGTATACCACAGCTACTGTTACACTCAAAATGAGTTATGGTCTTTTGTGCAAACATTCCTATTCGGCGCACGCCGTTTTGTGTTATATGCAGATTTTTGAAATATGGACAGGTATATGCGTATTTTAATGGCTGTTATGGGCATTGTGGATAGTGTAACGTGAATCCGTTTTATTAGAAATTGGAAAATGTGTTTTTTGCCTATCAAATAAAATAAACGCATACAAAGCGACTTTTAACCCGATAACCCAAAAAGAGTAACTGAGTGTATAGCCAAAACGGCTTGATTGATTTTGGAGTGCGAGGTGTCGTTAGATTTGTCTTGATCCCGAAAGTGACATAGGATACATTTTAACCCGACTGCATAAAAAAGAAGAGTAATTTTTATAGTTTTCCAGGTTTTACATTTTTTACATGATACAATGGCACAATAATAAGCCATTGTCTACATCCATTTATTCACCCGAAATTTAGTTAAAACGGCATCTACCTAGAGTAATTCTGTAGCGCACCTACAATCCATGCCACCTTTTTGCCGGTCATTGTATTATGGAAGTCAATTTCAGGTGACGTGATAATCCAACAGTATTAACTGGCCCCTAACTTAACATTTTGTGAGATCTTGATTCATCATCATCATCATATCAGCCGAAAGACTTCCACTGCTGGACACAGGCCTTACCCTACAACGACCAGTCCTGCGTCAGGTGCAAAGGGCCTGCGCCAGTACACCGAGGGGAAGGGCTGCCTACGCTAATTCTTCCGGTGCGCTGTCGCCACTTGAGAACTTTACTGCCGCAACCGCGAGCTAGGCTTCGATTATTGTAAATTATTTGTTTGATTAACTTTTTTTTCAGAACCAAAAATAATGCATAAAGATAATCGATGGGTGTAACTGTAGGTATTTTTTTTTGTATTTTTTGTATGGTAAGTCATGATGCAGTCGAGGATGGTAATTATTGTCTATTGACATCTAAGTAAAGACATTTTCATTATTAGGTTTTGCTTGCTGATATTCCTGGCTGATTTGGTAACTGAGAAACTTTTAAAGATATTAGGGCAATATTTTAAGATACAATCTCAGATCAAAAAAAAAATCATATAAAACCCCACATAAATTCAATGTAAAGTCAATTAAAATCCTTCCAAACCTGTACGTACTTCGTAGTCGCACACGTAGACATCACCGTCACTCCAAAATACTCGATAGCATTGGCTTAAACGTCGTCGAAAACACGCACACACACAACACATCGATGGCAAAAATGGCAGTTGACAGTTCGCAGCATTCTATTTGAACTTTTTATTTGATCTGAGGATAAAATGACGACAATTTTTCCTAAGGAAACCATTTTTAGACTCTTTACAGACTGATATAGCAAATAGCCAAATCTTCTGTTTTAAACTAGTTGTTTCAGGAGGTCATCTCACCAACCCGTAAATGTTCCATTCAAATTATCTGATCAAGAGGGAGAGTTTAATCAAAAGCTAAAAACCGCCATTTCTTTATGACACAAATTCATAATAAGCGCGACTAGACTGTCGATAGTTGAACGGACAATGGTCTAGTCGTTGACAGTCGATAATAGCCGTCTAGACGTGTTAATGATAACACTGGCACCACACGCGTTCTTACTTTATTAAAAAAAAATGTGTTGCAAGGATACGCGATATAATTTTAATAGTACATTACAAAGGAGGTTGCAGTTTGTATGAAACAAACAAGAAATAAAACCTTATTGCTTTCTAAAAAGTATAATGCCATTTTTGTTGATAACAACATTTGGTGTCAGAGAGCCAAAGGTAGAGTGCGTTTCATCAAATAGTTCATAAATGGCATCACGTTGGCTAACCTATCTGTTAAGCATAGAAAATTGATTAACAACTATTTGTTGAAACGCACTTTATTGAACTTTATTACTCGAGAAACTTGTAAGAGATTTTGCATTTGATATCAATACTTTACATTAACTGTGTACGGTTGTATGATTGAATTTTAGTCAGAACAGACATACTGAGGGTTATCCGAGGATTGTAGTGCCAAATATTGTCTTCAAACTTGATGGAGCTGTTTATCGGTTTTTTGTGTTTCACTCAAACTAAACAATTTTGCTTCGAAACCTTTTTTAGTTATCAATACCATGTTAAAATTTCATTATAATCCTACTAATATTATAACCGCGAAAGTTTGTATGGATATTTGTTACTCTTTCACGCAAAACCTATTGAAAGGATCTAGATGAAATTTGGTAGTTAGACAGATTAAAACCTGGGTTAACATATTACTTTTTTCACGCTCTCGAGCCGCTTGCGGCTCGCGCACTGCGCACCCTCGAAAACAGTCATAGAAACTTTGTTCACGCGAGCGAAGCCGCTGGCAAAAGCTAGTATGTAATAATTCCAGTCTGTGTTTCCGATTAGTATAACTTAGTAATCTTCAAGACGAGATTGAATAGGCACTATTTGAGCTTGCGCGTTACATCCTCGGCTACATCGGTACTTACCATCAGATAAGGTGCAGCCAAACGCACTCTAATTAATAATTAACAAAAAGTTACGCAATATAATATGGGGATTAACTTTCCGCGCAAGCTCAAATACCTAGTGGTTGTAAATATGGTCTTTGGTACGAAGACACTTACGAGTATGTGAGTCATCTTTATATATATAAATATTCTGTCCGTGTGTTAGTCATTGAACTCCTCCTAAACGGCTGGACCGATTTCGCTAATTCTTTTTTTGTCGAGTTCGTTCTTGTCAGGAGGAGGTTTTTATGTAGGGTAGGGTAGGGTAGTGTAGTGTAGTGTAGGGTAGGGTAGTGTAGGGTAGGGTAGGGTAGTGTAGGGTAGGGTAGGGTAGTGTAGGGTAGGGTAGTGTAGGTAGGGTAGTGTAGGGTAGTGTAGGGTAGTGTAGGGTAGTGTAGGGTAGTGTAGGGTAGTGTAGGGTAGTGTAGGGTAGTGTAGGGTAGTGTAGTGTAGGGTAGAGTAGTGTAGGGTAGGGTAGTGTAGTGTAGTGTAGGATAGGATAGTGTAGTGTAGTGTAGTGTAGGTTAGGGTAGGGTAAGGCAGTGTAATATAATGTAAGGCGGTACCTAGTTCGCCGGGACAGCTAGTATTATGTATGTATTTAAACATGGGATATCTAAATTAGGAAATTTCTGTTCACATGTTTAAATACATTTATAGTAAAACTGTAAACTCGTATGGCTCGTGACACCTCCTACATAATATTTATCTTTCCACGTTCCTTTACATTTTACAAATTGCTTAACTAAAAGCGCTATTACTCTTAATCTTTGTCCGTAAGGGTATCCCCACAATGCTCGCGTGACGTCATTAATAATGGTGTTCAAACAACGGGTGTGTTTAAATCTATGGGACGAAGCATCATTGTCTGTTAATATGCATGTCTACCATTACGTGTGATGGCGATGATGACGTGAAAATCAAGCTGAAAGGTGTTTGTACAGATAATATCATTCTATTACCGTAATTTGGTAGGAGGTAGAAGGCGTGCAATACGCATATGGAAAATTAATTTATTTTTGTAGTTTCAATCACGTGTTTAGTGCATAATACTGAGTTTTTACCCGACTGCCCAATAAGGAGGGTAATTTCTTTCGGGTGTGTGTATGTATGTACAACTCGACCAAGCTAAGTTTGCACCTCGCGTCGATTACGTCACACTGACGCTTAGGTACGGTCTGCAAAAAAGGATTCGCTGTGACTTTAAAAAAGTAAACAAGTGTTTGTTAGTTAGATTTTACTTTGCAGTTATTGTTTTATTTTTACATTTGTTTATTTTACTTTGCATTCCACCGAGGTGCAAACTTAGCTTGGTCGAGTTGTACATACATACACCCGAAAGAAATTACCCTTCTTATGGGGCAGTCGGGTAAAAACTCAGTATATATTAGTACTTTGGAGTTGTATGTATGTTTTTTTCAGATGAGCCTGGGCCTAGGGGCTTGACGGATTTTGGAGTGCGAGGTGTCTTTAGATTGAAAGATATAAAAAAAAATTTACCCGACTACCCAAAAAGAAGGGTTATGTTTTTAAGAAAACGGATTATATTTTTTTTAGGAAATATTCAAGTAGTTATGTTGAATGCATTCAGCTAACATAGAGATGACATGCAAATTTTAACAAGTGGTGACAAATGGGAATAAGCCACTTTATATAAACTAATCCTACTAATATTATAAACGCGAAAGTTTGTAAGAATGTATGGATGTATGTTTGTTACTCTTTCACGCAAAAACTACTAAACGAATCTGGCTGAAATTTGGTAGGTAGACAGATTAAGACCTGGATTAACACATAGGCAACTTTTGTCCACTCTCGCGAGACGCAGGTGGCTCGCGCACTGCACACCCTCGAGAAGTCATAGAAACGTCCACGCTGGTGAAGCCGCGGGAAACCGCTAGTAACATTAATAAAGTAATTTAATTTGTTTTATTATTATAAATGTGTTTGTTTGTTTGTTACCTTTTTACGCTTGAACATCTTGACCAATCTTGATGATAATTGGCTTGAAGGTAGCCTGTGATACGGGGAAAATCATAGTCTACATTTTATCCCGTAAAAATAGCATAGCCCGATGCAGTTCCTGAAGGAACTGAAAAATTCATTTGTTTTGGTAAACTTAATTACCATCGCAACTGAAAAATGGATTTTTTGCACAAAGATGGTTGAGGGTGTGAGAAATGACATAGTTTACTAATTAACATATTCTATCATAGTTCCTAAGTTATCTGGGAAAAACTCATTTCCACACTCGCGCACGTCGGCGTCGCAACGGAGCAACGGATTGAAGTAATTTTCGTATAGAATTTGTTGAGGGGGTGGGAAGTGACATAGACTGCTAATCAAAATAGCCCGATCTGGGATAGGGATCTGAATAAAATTGCTGCTCGCGCACCACTCACCCTCAGAGATAGTCTTAAAAACGATGTCCACGCGGGCGAAGCCGCGGGAAAATGCTTGTTGTTCATTCACTAATACAAAATAAAAGCAGTGTTGCATTAGCCATTCTGTCAGTTTTATCTTTAATCTAATTCTTAATTCTAATTGGTTAGATTTTTTTAATGAGTTATAAAATAAATAATTCTTAATTTATGCTGAAAACAATAATGAACGAAAAATACTACTATTATTGAGAAAAAAGGGTGGGTTGCTCGATATACGAAAAATATGCACAAAGCGCCCCATGCTTTCACAATAATACCTACTAGTATTTTTCGTTCATTATTGTTTTCAGCTTATATTGAATTATACTACACTTTTTAGTTTGATGTGCTTTAAAAGCGTGTTTTTTTAGTTTTTATACCAAATTATTTTTAAATTTTTAGTTTGATGTGCATTTAATCCTGGTGATCCTGATCAGGATAATGAGATAAACTTATGAAATTATTGTTTTGTCACTGGTTCTTGATAAATTGACAAAGTTTAAATTAAATATGTCAGTTTAAAGTTGGTAAAAATTTAGTGCAAAGGAGTCGGTTACAAACAACATACAAACAATCATACAAACATACAGGTGAAGCTAATAAAAGCGTGATAAAAATGCATCAGTATAGGTAGGTACCCATTTTTCTGCAAGTTCTGCCCGACGAATTATAATGCTTTTCACAAATATATTTTTATATTAGGTTTTTATTTCTAACTGATTTATTGCATGAGACATGTATGTTAAAGATATCCGATAATAGTAATGGTATTAATTACACCAATGCTAACGGATATGGTCGCATATTCTCTAGTATATAAACAATGTCATGATTGCTAGATTTTGTAGTTATATAAAAATCGGTTCACCCAGTCAAAAGTTCTGAGGTAACAAACATAAAAAAAAAAAACAGACGAATTGAGAACCTCCTCCTTTTTGGAAGTCGCTTGAAAAGTAGAATTTAAGTGCTTTACCTACTTAAATTTTTTAATAAAAACAAGATTTCATAAAATAATATCCCTCCTTGTTTGGAAGTCGGGAAAAATGTATCTTATGTCACTCACGGGATCAAGACAAATCTAACGATACCTCGCACTTTAAAAACCACCAAGTCAGAAGTCAGTTTGGAAGTTATCGTGGGTTAAAGAAACATACATACATACATGCAGTCGTTAAAAAACTAAATCACTTTTAATTTTAGTATTTAAAATCTTTAAAATAGGTGAGTAGTTAATCCGCGCCCAAAACGTCGTGCTTTCTGAACATTAATTTACAACGCACCTATTTAGATGGTGCGATACTTTCGATTTCAAGTTAATGGTATTAATGGCTGCGAAGACCCCATAACTGTCGCTGTTTGATTTAAAACGAGGGTTAACTGTCGAGGTAATGAACTAACTAACAGCCCCGCGTTGGAAAGTTGTTAAAAAAAATAACAAGAAAAAGTTTAAAAATTGTTATATAGTTAACCTCTGTAAGTAAATATTTAATTTTATTAGTAGGTAGTAAGTTCAGACTCATTATCATTTCCCTCCTCTTTTCCAATTATTATTTGAGATTATCTAGGACTAGCTTTCGCCCGCGGCTTCACTCGCGTGGGCATCGTTTTTAGGATTTTGTACACCCAACGGGTGACCAACAACGGGACCCTTCTACTAAGCCTCCGCTGTCTGTCTGTCCGTCTGTCCGTCCGTCAGCGGGCTGTATTTCATTTACGTAATAGGTAGATAGTTGAAATTTTTAAAGATTGTATATTTCTGTTGCCGCTGTGACTACAAATACAAAAAAAAATAAAAAGTCATAAAATAAGGGGGGTCTTCATACAAAAAAACCTGTTTTTTTAAAGGTATTATTTGTTTTTTTATATGATAAGTATTTTTGATTTCACTCCATTGTAAAAACGGTAATACTTACAAGTGTGAAACTTGTTGTGATTATAGTACTAATACTAAAGTAATTTACAAATAAAAAAATGGCCAAGTGTGAGTCGTACTCGTGCTAAAGATTCCGAACTAAATGATAAAAAAAACACCATTTTGTCGTTCGCGTCGATGTCTTTTGTTTGTAATATGAATAGGTATCATTGTCATTAATGTACTATGTAGTTGTGTGGAGAGGTGTGCAGGTACAGAACCCTCGGAGTGCTAGTCCCCTGAGGCACTGCCTCGGACAATTCTATTTTCACGGGATAAACATAGCCTATGTCCTTTCCCGTGACATAGTCTACCTCGATGCCCAATTTCGTCAAGATTGGTTGAAGTGTTGAAGCGTAAAAAGGTTACAAAAACAAACACATTTTCCCACTTATGATATTAGCGAGGATTTTGTGCCCTTAAGTTTTAAACTTACAAAATCAATCAGTTTTGATCTGCCTCGCAAGGAGTGGGCAATCTTAGGAGCATTTAAAAATATCATGCCCAAACCTAACTTAGCCTGAAGTAAAACCAACAAAACGCCGGAAACTTGCTCTAAACATCCAACTTGGCAGCACCTCAAGGGATCCGTCGGTAATCCAAGAGTCGTGACTGCCGCGCCTGACAGACAGACGGACGGACAGGTGACGGGCTAAGCTGTACTTGTCTATTTGCTCTGCTAGCTGTGATATCCAAGACCACACTAAAACAAGGGTAAAACTAACAAAGTTTGTTTAATTTTAGTACCTACTTACCAAATAATTTTAATAAAATGGGTTTTAAAAACCGGCCAAGTGCGAGTCGGAGTCATGTTCCGAGGGTTCAATACCACCGCACCTCTCCACACGAGTATAATAAGTTAATCAACGTGAGTGACAGAAAAATGCTGTTTCCGACACACAAACAAACAGACACATAAAAATATCTATATATAGATGTTTAACCTATCCAAAGGTTGCCTGGAAGAAATTGCTACCTAGCAATAAGGCCGCCTGTTAACAATATTTCTTTTATATTGTTTAATTCCTTTTTATTACTTTCTCGAATCCGTAGTACGGTATTGTTATCGCGAAAAAAAAGTTTTCCAATTTTCGTGAAAATGTGTTCTATGTCATTAACACATACCGAAAAACCAAAATGTCAATTCCGTTCGTGCGTGCGTGCGTCCATCCGTCAAGCTTTACTCTGGTGGCTCTTAGTCCGATGAAGACTAGATTTGAAACTGAAGAGTTTAAAATTATTTCTTCGAGCAATTGTCAAAAGTTTCTTCGTATCGTTAAACCGAAGAGTAGCTGTCAAACAAAAAAAACTGTTTACTTTTTTCTTAAAAACAGCTTTAACGATTTTGATAAAACTTTGCATGTCGGAGTTTCTTATGTAATTCTATTAAATGGTAATACCCATTAGTCTAGGAAAAATCGTATATTTGGATGGTTCTCCTACAAATGAAATTTAAACATGCTATTTACTCACAAATGGTTGGATTTATTGAATTGTCATGTATCACGAATAAGTATGTATTTGGTCATAATTATCATATCAGCTCATATGTGTCCCCACCGAGGGGCTCGAGCCTACCCTGAATTAGGGCGATCGGGCCTTAGTCGTCATGCGGGCCCAGTGCAGGTTGGTCAACTTCACACACAACCTTCGAGTTTCTTCGCAGGCGTGTGCATGTTTCTTCACTATGTTTTTCCTTCACCATAAGAGCGTAAGATATGAAATCGAAATTCGGAAACACATTGGTACGTGGCAGGATTCGAACCACGAGCTCCCGGACAGGAGGTAGCGGCCCTTGCCATTACGCCACCGACGCTCTGTATTTGGTCATGAAATATGAATTCGTCAAAATTATTTCAAATTTTTATAATTAAATTTTTGTATGAAAATAAATTTAGAGAAAGTACAGTGCGGGTTGCCGTACGGTTTATTTGTACTGTAGTGTAATAAAGAATATTGATTTGAATTAAATAGACAGACAGTTAGATAAACGGACAATAAAGTGATCCTAAAAGAGTTCCTTTTTTTCCTTTTAAGGTACGGATAAATAACTCAGTATTACTAAATATGTACAACTCATATTTTAACCTAACTATAATATTATATCTCACACGATAACCTGTATCTGTAGCGCCAACAATTGATATCTGCCTGTAAGTGGTTGTTTAGGTAAGTGTTATTTACTCGCCGCCCGAAATCGCGCTCCTTGCCGCCGTGATACGAATACCAAATGACGTCACGATCCTCGACGTCATCGTAGGACCAGACCGGATCAAAGGAAATGGGACCTTACAGATAAAATGATAAGAGTTACAGTGGAATGTGAAAATAGAAACGAGCTGACAATCTAAGAGTCAGTAAATCTTGGTAGAGACTAGGGATGGAACTGATTTCCTTTTTTAGAAGTTGTTTTTAAAAATGTATAGGGTCCTTCTGAAATAATAAAAAAATTTTTTTTATGAGAGTTTAGCTCATGAAACTTAACCATTTTCTCCTTCCTAGGTTCCTACCTATACTTAATTGCAAAAAAAATGTGGACCTGCAAAGTTTGCTATTAGCTGATCAATTATGTATAGTCAAAAAGTTATTTCACAAATTGAGTATAAGTTTCTTAGCGAAAGTTGTTAAGTTTCAAGAGCTGAACCTCCCCTTAAATTACGTTCAAGTGGGTATTTTAGAAGAACCCTATACATTTAGCTATACTAAAATAAATCATGAATTTTTATGTTTTACGATTCACGTACTAAATTAAAAACATATTATGTACGAACTTTGTGACACCTTAAAGTATGTATTTAATGTAAATATTTTTTAAATAATTATAGAATTGCACATAATTTTTAGGGTACCGTACCCAAAGGTTTACCAATTGTGAATAAGAAAAAAAAAAACCGGGACCCTATTACTAAGACTTCGTTGTCCGTCCGTATGTCTGTCTGTATGTCACCAGGCTGTATGTCATGAACTGTGATGGCTAGACAGTTGAAATTTTCACAAATGATGTATTTCAGTTGCCGCTATAACAAGAAATACTAAAAATTAGAAAAAGTGAAAAACAAGGGGTTCTCCATACAAAAAAACGTGTTTTTTTTAAACGTGAAGAAAATAACGCCAACTAGTATGATGGTGTGGATACCATTGTACTAGCGCCATCTATTACAATGGCACGGCACCCTATGTGTGCGGTTCTGACTCGCACTTGGCCAGTTTTTTTTTGAAATTATATTTTACTTATAGCACACCCTGGACACTTCGTACAACGGGCCAGAAAAGACATTTCAAAAAACGAATAACGGAACAAACCAAACTGTAACCAATCTGTATCAAACTAGGTGACGAGGGGGTGAGGTCGCAATCTAGAGAGCGGCAGGGACTATCCGTACTGTATGTTAGTACTAATATATAGACTATGCTGATAGTTTTATTTTAATAACTGAAATCTCCTAACATTGCCCATCACAAAAACTCCTAACATCTAGTCAGGAACTGTCATCCAGCAGTCCCAGGGCACGAGACCAGACGTCCTAACAAGCTAACTCCACAAATTGGCTTGGCTGCAAGTCGCCGGACGAATTTAGCACTAATTGTGTTCGTCAGAGCATGCCATCTGGGAGCATTGTTGCGTGCATGCAACGCCACGAGGCTTAGATAGAAACTTGCGTTTTTATAACCCACTGGGTTTTGAGAGTTATTTAAAATGGACTAGGATTTCTATGCAAAGTATTTGTAAAATTGTTCCGATTAAAAAACGAATGGATAATAATACCATTTTCAATACAAAAGGACAGGGCCACTGTATAGGGACGACGACAGCATCAGAAATAAATTATGAACTCTTGATTACTAAATTGCCCTCCTACTTAAACTTCGGAAAACCTTACTCGTTTTGTTTTCCATCAAAGTCTTCGATTTTTAACTCATTAAAATCATAAATTTCTAACATTTTTAGAACAAAATGTCGTTTTTCAAAGATGATAAAAAGTAACTCAGATGACTAGCTAGCATTCGTCATCCCTATTGTATACCTGTATGTTTCATTGGCTTTAGATAATTCTGAAATTTTCGAGAGATGAGCATCGTTAGCATTGGCCTGCAACCCGCATGTACGTGTGTATGTATGTCTGATTTTTGGCTGAGCCTGTAGCTTAAACGTTTTGTTTGATTTTGAAGTGCGAGTTGCCGTTAGATTTATCTTGATTCCAAAAGTAACATAGCATACATTTTAACCCAACTGCCCAAAAAAGATTTTTATGCAGTAGGGTTTTTATTTTTTTGTTAAAATGGTTACGTTATTCTATATACACCAATGTATAAGGTCACACAGTGTGAGCTGGCGTGCGAGCTGACTCAGTCAGTTACTGCAGTGCAACTACTCACACCGTGTGACCGCAACATACGAGTCACTGTCATGTGCGAGTCAGTCAGTACCTCGCACGCGAGCTTAGAAAACATTCTTTTAGTTTTTACTCGCCACTTGTCATCCCCCAAAACTCTACAAAATCCCGCATGCGCCTCGGACGTCAACTCACATGATTTTGCGAACTTACAGTAGCTCGTACGCTCAAGCTCACGCCGGGTGCTGCTCACCACAGACATGTGAGTGTAATATAAGTTGAACAGTGCGCAGTGTCTTATTTTTAGGTCGCAACTGAAGTGCGGGACGCTGGGGTCGCGCGCACCAAGTGAAGTCAGCTCCCCGCGTAACTCGCGCTACGCCTGCATGCTCTCTACCTGCGCGAACGAACGCCATTTGTATTCAACTTAAACGCCGCGAATTGTACACAGGTGCAGTATCTATCTACTGTCACGCCAGTAGCTCGCACTTGTATGTACGGGTGAGGCGACTCGAGCTACTGTCACACCAGTAGCTCACACTTGTGTGAACGCGCGAGTTGAGTCGAGCTACTGTCATGGATGTAAACAGTGGCAGTAGCTGTCTACTGGCACGTCAGCAGCTCGCACGGTGTAACTTACCCTTAAATTACCCGGACAAATCCTTATTCATCTCTCCTTTAATACAAACACGACACGGCATCCAAAACAAAATTAATATTTGAGATACCTGTTAAACATTCAGACGCTCCTGTTAACAAAACCCCAAGCCAATTACTTCTTGTCGAACCTCTAAGGGTTAACTTTAATGAGGAAGAGGTCCCTCTTACCTTCTAATACGGAATGCAAACATTTGTACAAAATTCTCCAGAAACCAATTTACTTTGATACTTGAAACGCTAGACTATGGACTCAATTGGAGACCCTTCTTGAGTAGTCGAATATTAGGCGTAGTGGGCTCATTGTCGCTTGTGCAAATAGAATGATAGGGATAGGATCTGAGAGGCTGAAATAGCTTGTATATTGATATTTTAGTTGGCTAGAGAACGCTGGAGTTGTTATTTTACTTGGCCCAATCTTAAGTGTGTTTTAGCATGGATAACATAAGATTAAATACGTTTTTGCTTTTTTCTTAGTACTTTCTTAGTTATTTTCTAGTCTAGGCTACTGTTGGTATTGTTTTTAATTGCGTCAGTAACTGTTTGTTTTTAATTATGACATACGAAATTGAGACGTGGTCGCTTACTATGGGCCCCATAAGAAGGCTCAAGGTCACCCAAAAGGCGATGGATCGAGCTATGCTCGGAGTTTCCTACGCGATCCAATAAAAAATGAGGAGATCCGTAGGACAACCAAGGAAACTGACATAGCTCACAGAATCGCTAAACTTAGTGGCAGTGAGCAGGGCACATAGCTTGTAGAATTGATGGTCGTTGGGCAGTAAAGCTTTTTAATGGCGACCGCGTATCGGAAGACGTAGCGTAGTAAGGCCTCCCACTCGGTGACCGACTTACTGGTGAAAGTCGTGGTAAGCTGCTGGATGTGGACAGCGCAGGAGCGGTCGTCGTGGAAATCCTTGGGGAGGCCTTTGTCCAGCAGTGGACGTCAATGGGTCTATATGATAATGATGATTTTAATTATGTACAGTAATTTATTTTAACCGCATCTGTGGCGTAATAGTTAGTCCATTCGCTTCACAATAGGAAGTCGCGGATTAGATTCCATACGGGTCAAACGCCTATTGATAGCCTATTGAAAATTTAAACAAAAATCTTTGAAAAATACTTTTGTATTTACAAATATAATTAATTATTATAAGTACTTCAGGTCATTGGATTCCTAGGCAATAATGGCAGCTGACTTAATGAAACCGTATATCGTTCGCCGAGTAATTCAATTATACGTGGCAATCACACTCGCCCACAATAACAGGTGCGTTTTATACTGCCGCCGAAGGAACCCTAACATTGCGTGGTGGGGTGCAAAGTACAGAAGACACGCGATGCTGACTCTGCTGTTGCATAGAGCTGAGTAGTATTAACTAGGTTTTGAAATTGTGTCTGTACAACTTTCTGCATCACACATTATCACCATCATCTTATCAGCCGAAAAACGTTCACTGCTGCACAAATGCACAAACACTTATCTGTTTTGTGACAAAGGTCTCAAGATGCGCATTGATTGATATAGCGTATTACAAATTGCAAGGCTACGTTATTCCACTTGAGCTGGTTATTAGGTGATTATGATAACAACGGACATACATATTAAAAAATAGGTTTTGTAAGCGGCTTCGGTTGCGTGAACAAAGTTTCTATGTCTGCCTTCGAGAGTGCGAAGTACGAGAGCCGCAAGCGGCTCGCGAGCGTAGACATTGGGTTTTGTGTAGATCCCTCTGGAAATAGGTCGTGCTATGCTAATTGTCCGATCGCCTATGAGCTGATATGATGATGCTAATTGGTAGTATGTGTAATTTTTTAACCCCACAACTATATCTGAGCAAAATGGCACAACAATTCCTTCACATTATCCCACAGGAACTACTTATGAAATCAGGGTAAAAAGTAGCTTATATATTAAAACAGGTCCTAATCTGTCTATTTACCAAAATTCATCTAGATCCGTACAGCGGTTCTGGCGTGATTGAATAAAAAACATCCATCCATCCAAACTTTTACATTTATAATATTAGTAGGATAGGATGAATGAATTATTTGAGGAGACTATTGTAATATGTTTCAAGGTAAAACTGAATATAAATTTTATGACAGATCAGCCTGAACGATGTCCACTGCTGGACAACGGCCTCCCCCAAGGATTTCCTCAAGGACCGGTCCTGCGTTGCCCGCATCCGCATCTTCCCGCGAGCTTCACCTGTTTGTCGGTCCACTGCTACTCGAAAACTTTAATGACCCACGGCCATCTGTTCTACGAGCTATGTTCCACGCCCAAAACTTCAAGTATAGTGCATTTTGTGAGCTATGTGAGTAGAGTGTTTATTTTTATTGCTGATATATCACTTTGCCTAGAGCTACCCGGCTAGGTGGAGTTCGCAGCTTGAACTACGGTCCGGTTGTTTGGATCAGCGTACTACGGGGAGTGGGTAGCTCACCACTTGCCTGCTGTCGAATGTCTGTTGCCTGCCAGCACGTGGCGTCCAGGCGTCTTCCCCTGCGCGCAACTAGTGTTGTAGCCGGCTAAGTGGGCTCTGGTTGAGAAAAACGCGGGGCACGTGAGCTGTTGTTCATTAAGCGGAACTCCTGGTTTTTTTCTGGTGGGGTAGGAACTTGCCTGGACAGCAAGTAGAGTAAAGTACTGCTCCGGCCGATCCAGTCGCGTAGGCGTAAGACGGACAAGTTCGATAAGCGCAGGGAAGTGAGCGTGCCTACAGCTCCGGTACCACAATGGAGATGTGGGAGCCAGCTTCTCTGGCGTCCCGAGCGGGGATCGAACCGCCAGCAGCGAAAACCGCGGGAGGAGAGCGTGCCTACAGCTCTGGTACCTACCTGGAGAGTAGGTAGTGGTCTCTTCCACGAGGCACTTGCCTTGCAGAGTACCAGGACAAGAGTCTTGGAGGCAAGACCTACCGAAGTCGGTCCTTGCCTTTGCCTTATGGTGTTGGCAGTAATAGAGGCCTTCACTTTACACCCAAAGGGTCGGTAAGTGGGGACGCTATATCATAAACCTGGTAGTATAGTATATCTGGTAGATGTACGAGAAGGCATAATGCTATAGCAACGAGTAATAAAAATAAATTTAAAAATAAAGGGAAGCCCCTACACAAGAAACGTGAATTTTTCTTGTACGATGATACGGAACCCTTCGTGTGCGAGTCCGACTCGCGCTTGGCTAGTTTTATTAAGTTGATGTGGTACCTAGCACAAAGAGCTCGATGCCCTTAAAGACTTAGAGAGACGAGGAGTAACAATTCTTCACTAGCATTCGTAATCGTATCCTGGTCGCAAGTATCCCGCCAGCAGCTGTGCCTTGCGCTCAGCCCATATCGGCCATAGAAGCTGACATAAATCGTGGAACCCTCGAGACTTCACCGCTCCCATTAACGCGGCCCAAGTTAGATTTTATGCCTCCAAGAATAGAGTAAACAAACAAACACGGAATACGAATATGGGAACACCACCGGTTACGAACGATCGGTTACAAGTTTTGAACTAAAACTATAGAATTTTAATAATTTAAGAATAGAATTTTAATTTTAGGGTTCCGGAGGCAAACTTTCAAAAATCGGAAAACTTATAATTTCATCGTGTCCGTCTATAGCTTTCTGTATGTCCTTATAACACACTAAATTTTCTCTGTAACTATTAGACCTACTGTAATGAATGAAGATGTAAACTTATGACCCAACATGAAAAATATTATAGTAAATATATTATCAGGAAATTGAAACCCACTTGAAATAATTAAGTACAAATATAATAGCAAAGTATATGTTGTGTTCACTGCATTTACAATACTTTATGTAAGAGTGTACATAGTAATTTAAATCATTATTTTTATGTTGTGTGATTCAATCTATTTTTTTTTGTGTCACGATACTTTGTAACTTTTTTTTATTCACAAATGGTAAGCCCTTGGCATCATCTCACCTGATGGTAAGTGACGATGATGCCGAAGATGGAAGAGGCCTTATCAAGATTCCCCAACGCAATGGGGAACTGGCTATCTTATCTTCAAGCCGGAACACATCAATGCTGTTAACATTTAGATAAGATGGTGGTAGCTAGCCAGGCGGGCTAAGAAAATGTCCTACCACCAACTAAACCGAGTCTTACAAGTTGACCCCACCGGGAATCGAACCCGCGACCTCCTGGTATGAAGAGAATGGACTAAACATTACGCCACGGAGGCGGTTAAAATAACTTACTTACTTAAACCTTTTTTGGCTATATCTTATGTGAGTACCTAAATAAATGAAATAATTAAAAAAAAAAAACTTAAGGTAGCCTTCCTACAGGTATGGGGATGATTTTTTTATGTACACCCTCATTTGAAGTCATGAGGAATATGGTTATAAAAGCTCTCATAGATAAGAGTAAAATGTTCTTAATTTTTTTTAATTTACGTAGCATGTATGAAATATAAAGCGCCATTCCTGATATGTACGTTAGGTAGGTTGTTGATTCTTGTTTTCATATTTTCTTTTTTTTTTACTTGTACTTACATGTTTCTTGTTGGACAGTGAAATTTTATTTTGTATTGAGTTGTTGTGTTGTACTTGGTAAATTTTTAAATGAATCTGAAAATTACGCTCGTAGTTTCCCTCTAACATTTAAACTATGAAAATTTTGTAAAAATACAGGGGCTTGATTACATTAAAATAAAAAAGCGAAAATTGTTTTAGTCTTGAAGCTTATACGAAAGTTGTTTTTGACTGCAACATCTCGTCTTGTCGTACATATTTACTAATTACTTAAAACGCAATATTTTATTTTGAAAACGATTTAGGGTATCCTAAAACAAACAATTTTCAAGTAAAGCCTTCAGAACCCTAAACTATGCGAAAATCGACACGCACTTGAGCGATTTTTTTTCTGAGTAGATAAGGATTATTATATAAAACCTATATTTTTGAAGACAAATTTTGGTGAAAAACAAAGATCTATTTGCTTGTGATAGACACAGAGAATTATTAAAATATTTAAGAATAGTAATTGGTTGCGTATAGCATTATGGAAGCGAAATAAAAGCGATTTGTAAAGCTAACTGAATAAGTTCATTTCGAAAAACATAAAAACTTTTAAGTACAATCTTTTTTATGAATACAGTGTGACAAATGAAAATATAACAAAATAAATGTTTGATTCCAAATTTGAAAAATCGGGCTGACAGGGGACAGGTACTAATGTATAGAAATTCCTTGGAGGTACAAGTAAGTATTTTCTATGATTTGATTAAAAACAATGGGACATGCTTATAAGTACACGGTTTTAGGAGTTTTTAAATGCAGTGTGAAAAATAAAAAGTAATAAAGTTAAAGCTTGATTTGAAAGTTAAATAAAAGCTTGTAAAAATGTACCAAAACAAAAATAAATATATAAAAGAAATAATATTCGAAAAACTTAAAAAAAAGCTGGACACAACTATGCTACTAAAGCTAGCCCATATCATGGGGATGCATAAAAATAACGATCCGCCATATTGTAATTAGAATGACGTCACTTAGCTGACTAGCTAACTTCGCTAACTTATATCTCTTGGCCGTGAATCACCATGGCAGACAGGAGCATAAGTCACTAGTTAAGCATGACCATAATACGAGGACAATAGCTGCGACTAAATTCGTTGTACCTACAGTTTCCGACTACTACGGCAACAGAACACTGAGAAAACGTTTACCATATCTCATGAACAGTTTGCCCGCGGCTATTAGACTCGAGCATAAAAAAAGTACATTTAAAAATCTGTTACATTTTTTTAAACAGCTTGTAAGGGAGTTTGGCTCTTGCCTATGTACATACTATTCACTTAGAATCTAGTTACCACAGTTACGTCATATCTGTGATTATAATGTATAATTGTAAGACTGTCCATCCCACAGACAAATTGATCATTCAGTTTTGTGGGTCCAATAATTACCTGTATAACAAATGTTCTTCGAATAATAAAAAAACACACACTGTTCTCCAAACTTAACGTGTGCGCAAAATTCCAACTCAATCGGAAACCGGGAAGTGGTTCTAATTTAGCTTCCAAGATTTGTCTTAAACTAACAAACAGACTAACTATAAATAACACGGCAAGTTAATATAAAGTTTGTAATAAAAATAAAGCTCTAAGGTGATAAAACAGTAAAAAATGATGAATGTCAAATACTTGTTGTTGTGTTGTGAGGACATAGATAAAAGAAAAGAACAAATCTTCGTAATTTTCCCAAGAAATAACAACTAGCTCAACTTGAGGCTTCGAGGCACGGATCTGAGATAACATAAAACATCACAACTGAGTCTGAAAATGTCTCTCCTGGTCCCAAAGCAATAGTTCCGCCAAATCACAGTACATGTAAAAATAGAGACACGAAAACATGCGTTTGCTTGCAACGCATTGTCGTTGCGGGCCGCGTTGAGAGCACCTGATGCCCAATTTATTGGTGGGGGCCCATGATTGAGCACGCCTGGGACACGAGTGACACCTGCCCTCGGATTTAAAACTGTTGTTTTAATTTGCAATAAACAAAACGGGAGATAGGAGCATTCGTTTCATTTTGTCTCTTCTGGTTGATAGGAGAGTATTTATGGGAATGGAGCTCCACCCCTTGTATGTAAGTGTTTTGAATGTTTTGTAACTGAAAAAGTTTACTGGACTAAAGTGATGCTGCCTGGCTCTCTCTTATCGTGTGGCACAGTTAACCGTGCTATTCAAGGGATAGACGGCGGTTGTCTGTGTTGCACTTAGCATCACACGCGGTCACTTGTAGGGCATTTAGATTTACACCTACGGACGTGTGCAACGCGACCTAATTGCACATCTGGAATCAGATGTGCAGGTTTCCTCACGATGTTTTCTAAGCATATGTACGTAAGTTTCGAAAAACTCACTGGTGCATTGGCTGTCCAGATTTGAACCCGGGACCTTTGATTAGGTGGACCGAGTCGTTACCGGTTGAGCGACCGACGGTGCCTGGCTGAAGTAACTATGTATTAGTTGTAATAATTTTGAGACACTATTAGAAAAACTGTCTTCTATTCACTGATATTAAATTACTTAAATAATACTTACAAAGGTAAGCAAATGCCGCCAGTACTTAATGAAATAATGATTTTTGCTAGCCACCTATGTAGTTAGTGATATTAAAAAACTAAGATAACAATATAAAATCAATTGCCATGCGTTAGTCTCGCAAAAACTCAAAAATGGCTCGACCGATTACCATTAAACTTTGCTGAATTTTTGTGCGCACTCCAGGGGCGGTTTACAACAAGAAAAGCTCCACGACCCGCTTGCGGCTCGCGTAACGCGCACTCTCGATACACACGCGAGTGAAATCGCGAGCAACATCTAGTATGAAATACTAACAATTAGAAAGTTCGCGTCGGTGGCGTAATGGTTATTGCCGCTACCTTCCGTCCTGGAGGTCGTGGTTCGAGTCCTACCTCTTTTCGAATTTCAATTTCATATGTACGTCTTAGCCGACGCTCTTACGGTGAAGGAAAACATCGTGAGGAAACCTGCACACGCCTGTGAAGAAAATCGAAGGTTGTGTGTGAAGTCGACCAAGCTACACTAGGCCCGCGTGGTCCACTAAGGCCCGATCGCCCTAATTCAGGGTAGGCTCGAGCCCCTCGGTGGGGACGTATATGAGCTGATACGATGAAAAAGTTCTAGTTCTTTTTTTAGTAAAACAATTTTAAGTTAAAATACTTAATTTTTTTGCGAAACCAATAACAGTTCCAATATAACGACAAGATATCTTAAAATGTCGAAACGGGCGAATAGCAGACAGAACAATGGACCATAGAGAATGTCATCTTTCACCGGAGATGCCACTACCGGCTCCAATGTATAGTGTTCACTGCATTGTTCCAGCCGCAGCTCGCAGGAGAAGCAATAAAATGCAGTGTGGAGTTGTGGAGATACGGACCAGAATCGATTCTATGGGTAAATTGGGATATTGATCATAGCACCTAAGCGGGTAGTTACAAAAACCAAGTAGCTATAGGAAGTTCAATTTAATCTAACATTTAAATGTGCGTGCAATGTTGAATAGTTTGGAAATACTTGATATAGCTATCGCAGCCGTTATGTAAAATCCACCGGTTTGAATAAAACAGCGTGCTGCTTTGCAGAACGGCGGCGTTTTGTTAAACGGCGGATTTTGTGCCGCTTTGTAAACTAGATCATTATCATATCAACCGAAGGACGTCCACTGCTGGACATGGCCTTCCGCAAGGATTAAATAGATTTAAACTAGATACTGAGTAAAAAAACTAAGAATAAAACCGACGAATTCTTCTTCTGAGAAGCATCCTGCTACCCAGGGGGGCTGTATTAATCAATCAAACCTGATCAAACCTAATATCACTCACTTCGCTCGCTCATTCATAATTTTATGCTCAGTAGTTTTTACACAAAGTAGCGCCTCATACAATGCGGCGTACTTTATTTCAGACGAATTGTAATCCGGCTGAACGTGATGTCGCCGCATTACAAAACGCCGCCATTTTACAATCCGGCATTATTCAGCGTGCTGTTTTGCAAAACGGTGGATTCTACAGTACGGCTTCCACACAACCATTCTTTTATATAAAATTTGCGACAAACGTGTAATACGTTATTGGCAGCCATGGTAGCAGTAGGCTTTTCAGTGTAAGGTGCTAGGTATAATCTGTAATTATTTATTTAACTAAAACCTTTGCCACAATGAGAAAAAAAATATGAAAAACACTGCCAAGTGCGAGTCGCACTCGCGCACCAAGGATTCCTTACCACCACACCTCTCCACACAAGTAGAACAATGATACCTATTAATTACAAGCAAAATACATTAACGCAAGCTACAAAAACCACCACCAGTCACCAGGTGACGAAAGATGGCGCTACAAGTCAAGACACTAAGAACAATTTATTTGTTATAGGCGATGAAACCATTCTAGGTTTGGCATCTTTGTTAATGTCATTAAGACAAGGGCAATGGAACGACACCTATATGCCATCTGGTCACATGCCTCGAGTACTGAAATACTAAACTACTGTTCCAAAATTGAAAATAGTTTAACTGACAAGGATGTAGTTGTTTTAGCTGTAGGAGCCAATGATAATAATCCTGAAAAACTTCATTCCAACCTCTGTTTAATCCTTGATAAGTTAAGGAAGGCTTATGTGTATGTAGTGCCTATCATAAAAAATCGCTACCTTAATGAGAGAACGCTTAATTATTATTTAAAACTGTGGACAACTAACTGTAAAAATTGCAAATTCTTGGATTGTCATAAAAAATGTTACAACATGAATAAAATGGATTACTTACACGTTATATCAAATAAGATCAATATTGACTTAGACAGTAAAAAATATGAATCTCAATTTCTTAATCTTAAAAATATTGTGAATTTCATCAAAAGTGGCTCTAACAACGTTGATAACCGTCGTATAAAAAATATAAGATTACCAAAAAAAACACACCTTGCTAAACCACAAAAAAAAAC
Source organism: Coleophora flavipennella (assembly GCA_947284805.1). Lineage (NCBI taxonomy): Eukaryota > Metazoa > Arthropoda > Insecta > Lepidoptera > Coleophoridae > Coleophora > Coleophora flavipennella. The sequence continues at coordinate 1,314,354 of OX369285.1, read as the reverse complement.
TCTGCTTGATTACTTTCCTGTAATAAAAAAACCACACACAGTCATTAGTACATCAAAAACACCCATACAATCCAGCTCACCCCATGAAGACGCAACATTTTTTCGAGACCCCCATGAAACAGAGTAGCCATAATTTCACGCTTATGCATCAAAATATTGCAAGTATCTTATCAAAGAGGGAACTAATTGAAATATCCCTTTCTGATCTATCCAACGATGGCGTGAAACCCGATGTAATCTGTTTTTCTGAAACATTTGTGAAAAATGGTGAAGAGATGCATATTAAATTAAACAATTACGAGTTAGCAGCAAACTATTCGAGAAAAACTAAACGCGGGGGAACATGTATTTTAATTAAAAAGGGTTTGATCTATAAAGAATTAAAATCTATTAAAAAATATTCGATCCAAAAAATTTTTGAATGTGCGGGTGTAGAAATTCCATTTTACAATCTTATTATTTTATGTATCTATAACTCGCATAAAAGATTCGCTTGTCAGTTTTTAAATAATTTAGAAACAGTTCTCCATGAACTTACTAGTACTTATAGGAGGAAAAAAATTGTAATCACTGGAGACTTTAATATTAATATTCTTGACACCACCCCCCACACTAGACACCTTAGAGATTTAGCAAAACAATTTAACCTGAAATTTAGCATTGAGGAACCTACACGTGGCAATTCATGTTTAGACATAATAATGACTAATATTAAATCTGCTAAGGGAAGTACTATACCTCTACATCTATCTGATCACCATACGGCTCAAATGTTGTTATATCCCACTAAATCCAAAAATATTGAATTTAAATCATGGTTTATCACAAAAAGAGATTTTTCTAAAGAAAACCGAGAGAAATTTAAAAATCATCTTGGCTCTCTTTCGTTCGCGGAGGTTTTTGAATCAAGTAACCTTAATTTGGCTTTTCAAAATTTCCATGATTTATTCTGTATGTTATATAAATTACGTTTTCCGAAAATTCGCATTAAAACAAATAACAAGTGCAAGGGACCACAATGGATAACGAGAGGCTTAAGACGAAGCTGCAGAAAAAAAAGAACCCTTCGCTTTCAGTACTACAAGAATAGAGATGAATTAAGTAAAAATAATTACCTTAATTATTCTAAAAAATTGAGAAAATGTATCTCGTCCTCACAAAAAGCTGGCTATAAAAGATATATTGCAAATAGTAAAAACACCTGCAAAGCTGCATGGACGGTAATTAAAGAAGAGAGTGTCAGCAAATCCTTCAATAAAGAGATTGATCACTTAAATATTGACCATAACATTATTACTAATCCTAATAGAATAGTCTCGACATTTAACAATTTTTTTACAAATCTGACTACTGCCCAAACACTTCCTGACATACCAACTAATACTAAATATACAATAAAATCACTCTCAAATTCTTTCTTTGTTCAACCATTTACTACTTTCGAGATATCTAATATAATACAATCTTTAAATAATTCACACGCCTGTGGTTTTGATGAAGTCTCAACAGGCATTATAAAACAGTGTAAAAACGAGTTGGTAAATATCCTGACCTACTTGGTGAATCTTTCTTTTGAGAAAGGAATATTCCCTGACCTACTAAAATACTCGATTATTAAGCCAATCCATAAAAAAGGTGATACCACTGATCTTTCTAATTACAGACCAATAACGCTGATATCAATATTTGCCAAAATATTTGAGAAATGCATGTGTACCCGACTAATAAACTTTTGCAATAAGTTTAATATTATTAAAACAGAGCAACATGGTTTTCGTAAAGGTATGTCCACTACTTTGGCTGTATTTAAGTTGATTGACATTATAACAAAGAATATCGACGCAAAAAAATATGTAAGGGTGCTCTTTTTTGACATGACAAAGGCTTTTGACCTTGTAAACCATGAAATTCTCCTACATAAACTCGAAAAATATGGAGTTAGAGGACCGGCCTTATCATGGTTCACATCATATCTACTTGACAGACGACAATGTGTTGTTTTAAGTAAAATTAACCAAAAAAATGATCTTGTTGACTACTCTTCCGATAGCATTATTAATAACTCCGGTGTGCCCCAAGGGAGCGTTCTAGGCCCCCTATTATTCCTGCTCTACATAAATGACTTGCCAGATGTTACAACTAATAAAATAACATTATTTGCGGATGATATATCTATTGTTGTTTCATCTAGTGGCGACAATTTAAATAATTATGAGGCTAATATAAATAATACAGTTAATAATGTAATTTCTTGGCTAAAACTAAATAAACTACAAGTAAATTTAACAAAAACGAATTATGTCCAGTTTCAAACGTGGCAAAGTAAAGCTATTAAATTAAATATTCAATACGAGGGTACAACTTTCGAAGAGGTAGAAAATATTAAATTCTTGGGAATAATATTAGATAAACATCTTAGTTATGAAATGCACATTGATAAAGTCTGTAAAAAAATTAATCAATTTGTTTATGCTCTTCGTAGACTGACACGCATTGCTTCACAACACTTGTCTTTGTCTGCGTATCATGGATATGTGAGTTCAGCTCTACGATATGGTTTGCTAATCTGGGGAAACGGCTCCTACGTACAGAGAGCTTTTATTGCTCAGAAGAAATGTGTCCGAGCTATATCCGGAGCTGGTCCCTATGACAGCTGTAAACCGCTCTTTAAAACTTTAAGAATACTGACACTGCCCTCCATGTATGTCTTGGAAGTATGTAAGTTTGTGAAGCAGCATCCATTTCTTTTTAAAACTGTGTCAGAAGTCAACCCAAGGGCAGTGAGGCACCCATTAAAATTAGCTCTAGGCCATTATCCAAGGACATCACTTTATCTAAAGAACAGTTATAGTATGTGTGTTAAAATATATAACAAGGTACCAGACCAATTCAAAACAATGAATCTTAATCAAATGTGTAATAAATTATTTAAGTGGCTTCTAGATATGAATTTTTATAGTATTAATGAATTTTTTGTGTACAATCAATTTAAACTTTAATCAATTTTCAGCTTATTAATCGATAATTTTTTTTACTGTTTATTTAGTCATTATTTAATGACATCCTTAGACAAAATTGTGCCAATATTGTCTTAATTTTTATTTTTTATATTTTTATTATTTTAATTTGTATGCTGTACTCAGCTAGACATGAGAGCTCCTATGTTATTAACATCTAAAATCACCATGTTTACCACGAATAAAGATTTTTGAATTTTGAATTTGAAAAAAAATGCTGTTTTTTTTGTTTATTCAGTTCGGATTCCTAAGCGCGAGTACGACTCACATTTTTCCGTTTTTTATTATTTTTTGTTATCTTTAGGATTAGTACTATGATCATACCAAGATTCACGCTTGTAAACACGTTTCTTGTATAGAGACCCCCTTCAATTTTTTACTTTTTTATTTTGTTTATTTATTAGTGAATAAAATAACTAAAATAAAAAAGTAAAAAAAAACAATACAATTAGTTATTTTTCACTTACATGTTACATAAATAGGTGTTTTTGTGCTAATTTCAGCCGGCTAACTTTTTGTTTACCAATTTCAAAACAAAATCATCATCATCATCATCATATCAGCCACAAATCGTCCACTGCTGGACAAAGGCCTCCCCCAAGGATTTCCACGACGACCGGTCCTGCGCTGCCCGCATCCATCGGCTTCCCGCGACCTTCACCAGGTCATCGGTCCACCGCGTGGGAGGCCTGCCTACGCTACGTTTTCCGGTGCGCGGTCGCCACTCGAGAACTTTACTGCCCCATCGGCCATCTGTTCTACGAGCTATGTGCCCTGCCCACTGCCACTTCAGTTTAGCGATTCTGTGAGCTATGTCGGTTACTTTAGTTCTCCTGCGGATCTCCTCGTTTCTGATTCGATCACGCAGAGAAACTCCGAGCATAGCACGCTCCATTGCCCTTTGGGTGACCTTGAGCCTTCTTATGAGGCCCATAGTAAGCGACCATGTCTCAGTTCCGTAAGTCATCACTGGCAACACACACTGGTCAAAGACCTTAGTCTTGAGACACTGCGGTATTTGGGACGTGAAGATATTGCGAAGCTTCCCGAACGCTGCCCAGCCGAGTTGGATTCGTCGATTGATCTCTTTCTTGAAGTTGGACCTACCTAACTGGACTGTTTGTCCCAGGTATACATATTCGTCAACAACTTCCAGTGTAGAGTCTCCAACCTTTAGAGGAGTGGGTGCGACACGGACATTTAACATTATTTTCGTCTTGTCCATGTTCATTTTAAGACCCACTTGTTGAGAGACCTTACTGAGGCCATCGAGCATTGTGCGTAGGTCTTCCATAGTCTCAGCCATGACCACGATATCATCAGCGAATCGGAGGTGGGATATGTACTCGCCGTTGATATTGATGCCGAGTCCACCCCAGTCCAGAAGCTTAAAAACATCTTCCAGGGCGGCGGTAAACAGTTTCGGAGATATAACGTCTCCCTGTCTCACCCCTCGCTGCAACTGGATAGGTTTCGAGTTCTGGTCTTGGAGGCGAACCGACATGGTGGCGTTTTCATACAGACATTTCAACACCTCGATGTATCGATGGTCAATTTGGCACCGCTGGAGAGACTGTAGCACAGCCCAGGTTTCGACTGAATCAAAGGCCTTCTCATAGTCCACAAACGCCAAGCATAGTGGCTGATTGTACTCTTCGGTCTTCTGTATAATCTGCCGCAGCGTATGTATGTGGTCTATGGTACTAAAGCCTTTTCGGAAACCGGCTTGTTCGGGAGGCTGGAAGTCGTCAAACCTGCGTGCGAGACGATTCGTAATGACTCTCGAAAACAGCTTGTAATTTCAAAACAAAATACAAAACAATTAATCATCTTGCACCTTTAAACCTGAATGGTTTGTCTAGGTGCTCACAGTCGTCTACGAGCTACATATTTATAATTACAAAAAAATGAATCAGTTATGTTATGCATACCTACATATATCCTTAACCATAATGCAATGCATACACAGGCACAGATGATATACTAGTTACTTCGGAAACACGGTTCAAAAGATACAGTCTTTCAAAAGTCGGACACACAGACATACAAACGGGCGGACAGCGTAGGCGTAGAACAGGGTCCCGTTTCCTGGTACGGAACCCTAAAAATTAAACACAGATAGTTGCTATAGAATTCAAAGTACCTACAGATCGCTCCGCTGATAATTTTGACTCGTACTAAGAAGTTTTATGACTATCTAGAGGATGAACAATTTAATCACGATCACTTATTTAAACGGTGCGGTGTCCAATACTTTAGAAGCGTACATTGTTAGATCTTCATCGTTCTTGAATTATAAACTTCATTCAAAACTTCGATCTCAATCTCAATAAATAAAAGCCATCTCTTTTAAAAAGCCTCACCTTACAATGAGAATCGATGGTATACGTGGGCTTGAACTCATTCAAGGTGCGACCACAAAGCGATTAAGTTAAGGCCTACAAAAGGCGATATAACACGAGTTAATAGGGTCCCGTAGAGTCGATGGTGAACAAAGAACACAATACAGACTCCTGATAGGCCTTCGTTTGTTCAGGCAGGGGGACAGATTAAGGTAATGGGGGGTCGTGCATAAATATTGCAATTTACACCTCTTTCTTGCAAGGGTTCGTGTGTGTTTGATCCCGTGCAAAGTATGTAAACAGAATTGTACAGAATGAGCAGGTAAGTTGATATGGCGGTGGCGTAATGGCAAGGGCCGCTACCTCCTGTTCGGGAGGTCTTGGTTAGAATCCTGCCACGTTCCAAAATGTTTTAGTATTTCGAATTTATATGTACGTTTATCCGGCTGCTCTTACGGTAAAGGAAAACATCATGAGGAAACATGCACACGCCTGCGAAGAAACTCGAAGGTTGTGTGTGAAGTCGACCAACTAATTCCCTAATTCAGGGGTAGGTCCAAGCCCATCGGTAGGGATGTATATGAGCTGATATGTTGAAGTTGACAGGTACGATGGTCTCTATGTTAGTTATAATTAGTGTCAGTTTGCTAAAAAGTAAATGAGTACCATAAACTTAAATTAATTTAAGTGAGCGGTGCTTGTATAATTGGTTTCTCGGACACAGCTTTAACGATTTGGATGAAATTTTGTATCTTAGGATTTTTTTACATTCTTCTAAGTCTATCTAGATAGGGGTCATCCCTGAGAAAATCCATTTTAACACAAAAAAAAAATATTAGTTTCGTTTAGCTACTCAACAGTAGATGGCGCTACATTCCTACGATGGAGCAACGCTCGGTTCGCCCAGGTACTTAGTACCTGAGTAAGTATGTATGTATGTATTGATTCTTTTTTTGATCAATTCATGAATTCTTAACCCTTTTTCAACATAGAACACATTGCATAGCCACATAAAAAATACGTATTAAAAGTAACTCCACAGCAAGCCCTGAATCGATCGTAACTCGAAACGAAAATGTCAACAAAATGTGACACCATCATCTCCGCTCGATACCGTTTTAACGGTACACAGCTAGGTTTAGAACTTTATAAACCCATCAATAAATATAACTACCTCTGACAGGCTCCCGTTAAGATCGTCAACATACCTTAAACCTGTCACCTCCCTCATCACGCCCGAACGGTTTCCTTCAAATGCCATCAAAATCAATTACTCGGCCTTATGGGAGCGTGAAATCGCTTGGGCTTTTTGTACCCGTAAGCATTTAAAGGGTTAAAAGACGTGTTTGTTTTGGACCAAATATGTATAACGTATATAAGCGTTGTTCGTTTGAAGTAGTAAGAGATGGCATTGAGATGGAAATTTGCGTTTTTTTAAACATCGCAATGTTTCATTTCGGTCAGCGTTGAACTGAAAGTTTCCCTTTTGGCTATTGATTGTTTGTTAAAAAGGTGTTTTAATTTGCAGGCAATTTGTGAGAATCTTACGGTAATTTATCGTTATCATTATCAGCCACTACAATAGCAAAGTATCAGCTTCTCCACGCTAAGGCAATGTTAAAGCATATACGTTCACGTTTTACCATCATCATCATCATATCAGTCGACGGATATTTATCGTTATCATTATCAGCCACTACAATAGCAAAGTATCAGCTTCTCCACGCTAAGGCAATGTTAAAGCATATACGTTCACGTTTTACTATCATCATCATCATATCAGTCGACGGACGTCCACTGCTGGACATAGGCCTCCCCCAAGGATTTCCATGACGACCGGTTCTGCGCTGCCCGCATCCAGCGGCTTCCCGCGACCTTCACCTTCAACCGAGTGGGAGGCCTACCTACGCTACGTTTTCCAGTGCGCGGTCGCTACTCTAGAACTTTACTGCCCTAACGGCCATCCGTTCTACGAGCTATGTGCCCCGCCCACTGCCACTTAAGTTTAGCAATTCTGAGAGCTATGTCGGTTACTTTGGTTCTCCTACGGATCTCCTCGTTTCTGATTTGATCACGCAGAAAAACTCCGAGCATAGCACGCTCCATTGCCTTTTGGGTGACCTTGAGCCTTCTTATGAGGACCGTAGTAAGCGACCATGACGTTGAACCAATCGATGGTTTAATTAGTTCTGCTTTGGTTCCTATCCAAACTGAACTAGTAACAAATCGGAGCTGCTTACCTTTTGAACACTATTCTATTTATTGGTAGTGTATTCGTATTCTCCTTATTTTAGAATTGAAATTTTCTCAGCTATGGGTTTCATTAAAATCCTTATTATTAATTAAATCACGTACAGTGATCACTTTTTAGGGCTCTGTAGACCCAACGGGTGACCAACGGGACCCTATTACTAAGCCTCCGCTTTCGGTCGGTATGTCAATGGGCTGTATTTCCTGAACCGTTATAGGCACATAGTTGAAATTTTTACAGAATGTGTATTTTTATTGCCGCTATGATAAGAAATAATAAAAACTGGAAAAAGTGAAAAAATAAGGAGTCTCCATACAAAAAACTAGTTTTTTATAGGTCTTTAGAAGTATTTTTGATCTAGCTCTATGTTAAAAACGGTAATACATACAAGCGTCAAACTCGGTGTGATCATAGTATGAATACTTAAAAAATAGCAAATAATAAGAAGTGGCCAAGTGTGAGTCGTAATCGCGCTAAGGAGTCCGAATTGAATGACAAAAAAGCATGTCTTTGTCGCTCGTGTTGATGTCTTTTGTTTTTAACGTGATTATGTATCATTGTTATTATACTATGTAGTTGTGTGAAGAGGTGCGGTGGTACGGAACTCTCGAAGTGCTAGTCCGACTCGCACTTGGCCGTTTTTTTACACTTCCTTAACCTGTTTCGCTCTAATTGATTAAGGTACTCAATTCACTGAGAGCTTTTGTTTATTTAATGACAGTCACAAACTTTTTAAGATCAGCAACCTCTCAGCCCTCTGCTCTCTTAATCATTATTTTCGATTCGCCTAACTTCAAAGGCATCACCAAAAGCATATTTTTATTGCTCGCGATGATGTCTTTTGTTTGTAATATGAATAGGTATGATTGTCATTACACTATGTAGTTGTGTGAAGAGGTGCGGTGGTACGGAACTCTCGAAGTGCTAGTCCGACTCGCACTTGGCCGTTTTTTTACACTTCCTTAACCTGTTTCGCTCTAATTGATTAAGGTACTCAATTCACTGAGAGCTTTTGTTTATTTAATGACAGTCACAAACTTTTTAAGATCAGCAACCTCTCAGCTCTCTTGATCATTATTTTCGATTCGCCTAACTTCAAAGGCATCACCAAAAGCATATTTTTGTTGTTCGCGATGATGTCTTTTGTTTGTAATATGAATAGGTATGATTGTCATTACACTATGTAGTTGTGTGAAGAGGTGCGGTGGTACGGAACTCTCGAAGTGCTAGTCCGACTCGCACTTGGCCGTTTTTTTACACTTCCTTAACCTGTTTCGCTCTAATTGATTAAGGTACTCAATTCACTGAGAGCTTTTGTTTATTTAATGACAGTCACAAACTTTTTAAGATCAGCAACCTCTCAGCCCTCTGCTCTCTTAATCATTATTTTCGATTCGCCTAACTTCAAAGGCATCACCAAAAGCATATTTTTATTGCTCGCGATGATGTCTTTTGTTTGTAATATGAATAGGTATGATTGCCATTACACTATGTAGGTGTGTGAAGCGGTGATGTGGTACGGAACCCTCGGAGTGCTAGTCCGACTCGCACTTGACCGGTTCTTATTTACACTTTCTTAACCTGTTTCGCTCTAATTGATTAAGGTATTCAATTCACTGAGAGCTTTTGTTTATTTAATGACAGTCACAAACTTTTTAAGATCAACAACCTCTTCAGCTCTCTTGATCATTATTTTCGACTCGCCTAACTTCAAAGGCATCACCCACACCTTCAATATTTGAATAGCGGATTCCCTTCGCAAATAATTACCAAAATTATGGTGGGGACTTTTACGCACGCGTAAATAAATGATGAGTAAAGTTAGGCGCCCAGGTAGGCAAAGTTGGGAGTAGCGAGATGGGTGTAGATCGACACTTACTTATTCATAAACGGGGATGTGAAAATGGTTGTTATGGTAAGTTTTGGAACGATGTAAGATGTTCATAATGCAGGTAAGTACTTTGGTTTTGTATAGGATTAGATTGTTGAAGCCTGATGATGGAGCAGCGGTGCAACTTCCTGTCATATTAACACTTCGACTTCGTCCGCGTGGATACACTTCGACTTCGTCCGCGTGGATAACTAAACATGACAAATTATGATAATTATGAAAAAAAAACACATGAAAATTAAACATTTGAGATCATAAATCCGCAAAAAAAAACAGTTTTTGATTGTTACTGCGAAAAAGACGCTCACAGGAATTTGCACGCGCTTGAACTGGGAACAAGGAGTCCAAACCAACCATCCAGCATACGAAACTTTAGCTTTATAGCTGTAATAGTTGTCTTTGAATAAAACGGCTGTGGCCTACCGACATATAGACAGACGTAAGAAACTATAAGAGTTCCTAATTTTTAATAGATGGATCTATGTATTACGACCTCGTCCCCTCGATCTCGCTAAGGATGCGATCATTTAAAGACACCATCAGCTTGTTTTTGGAGGTGAGTATTTGTCCGCTTACACACCAGTTATTTAATCAAAATCACCTTACACGCTGTAAATCAGTTCCTCAAGGGGAGGTAGAATTCTACACAGAGACTTTACCAGTCCATTGGTGTTCGGTAATCACCCCTTTTCGATCTTGAGGAGCACGTCTGAAAAATTTTCAGCGTGAACTACCAGCTAAATACAAAGCGATTGAGGAAGGCATTTACCTATAACCGCTAAAGAGAACTGTGATTATATCACCTATCACACTTTTCTCCCTCTGGATGTCCTGGAGAATTCTGTTCACAATTTCTACAGCTTTCCTGTGCGCCATAAAGCATTAAACCCAAACTTAGAAAATAGTCTTAAGACCACCGGGACTTGGTTGCTGTTACGTGACATCCCACACGCAACAATTTTGTGTTGTCTTCGCTATTAACATTGATGTTTTGGCAATTTATAAGATTGTGGCAGCTAGCCTGAACGGGTTCAGAAAATGCACTACCAGCAGCCAAATCGAGTCTTACAAAGTTACACTCTACCGGGAATCGAACCCGTGACCTGCTGGTGTGAAGAAAATGGATTAACCATTATGTGGCGGTTAAAATAAAATCACCCATCATACAAAATTGCATAGTATAGAACTTTTTACCAGAGAGCGCTTTCCATTGTTGCCTTATTTCCGACAGAAGTATCATCATCATCCTATCATCAGCCGAAAGACGTCCACTGCTAGACAAAGGCCACCCCTAGGGATTTCAGAACGACCAGTTCTTCACTGACCGTAGCCAGCGGCTTCTTGTGTGAAGCCGCTAGAACTATGCCAGTGAGAAGTGTTTGTGCCGGTCCCTCCCGGTGCATTAAGGAAAACCGTTTCTTAGAGCTACAGTTCCACGCTTCTTACTACTTTATCGAAAACCACTTTGCTCAACTCCGAGTCTTGGGATGTTATCACTCACGATCGCGGACATTTCAGCTGCACTTTAATCGGTTTTCCCAGCGTACTTGTGGCTCTGTGGCGTGTAGTGGTTAGTCCAATCGCTTCACATCAGGAGGTTGTGCCTTTGATTCCCAGCGGATCATACTTTTTAAGATTCCGTTTGGATGGTGGTAGGGCATTTATTAAGCCCGCCTGGCTGGCTACTTCTATGTTAATCTATGTCAATATTAACACTATGCTAAGTTCCAGCCTATAGATAAGATATCCAGTTCTATTGCATTGGGGAATCTTGGTAAGCTCGCTTCAATGTTCGACATCAGTAGTTTGCTATCAACTCGTCAGATACGTCCACTTACCATCAGGTGAGATAATGCCAACGGCTTCCCAATTGTGAATAAAAAATAAATACATAATGTACCTCTGAAATATACTAACTTTTTATTGTACCAAAGGTTTTTGTTGCTGGTTTACTGTTCCTAATCAATTTTCGAGATTTTATGCGCTATACAAAGTTTCGTCACAATGCGTTTAGTGGTTTTTGCATGATGTGTGTCAAACAAACAAACAAACAGACAGACTGACATATTTTAAAACTATATGTTCAGTTACGCATTGTAAGTCTCCCTAGTTGATTTTATTCGTATGTCTTAAATCTACTGATTTTTGAAGAGAAAACTTCTTTAGGCGCGTTGGGCATTTTTTGAAATGGGACAAAACCATTGAACTCGCGACATCGTGATCGACACCGACACCGACACCTTACCAGGAACAATCGCAGGCTCAAAACTTATAAAACTGTAAAAAGTTTTCACTTCTGTCGGCACTCCCGGAGTGGTTAGGTTTTTTGCATCTACGATATGATTTTATGTAGGGATAGATTTTACTGAGAAAATATTACTTTTTTTCTACAGTTAAGATGACATGCGTATTAAGTGACAGTGCGTAAACAGCGGAATAAGATTGAAAATGGAGGATTCTAAATAAATTTTACCAAGAATGTCCTAACATATGTTTTTTAGTACAAATTACGATTTTGTTTCGTTTGTAGGTATTGTTTGCATCCTGAAGATCGATGTAGGCAAAAATATTTACGAAAGACTGTGGTTGTACTTAATATGGCTGACTTAGCTTCAAGGTTCAATATGACTGCTATAACATACTCGGGTAAGAGATACCTTTACATATTAATGAATTAATGAAAGGGCGATCCATTACATGAGTATTAATCTACAGAGAAGATTCTCTACAAGTTTTCATCTGGGGGAATTAATTAGTGTTTCCAATCCTCCAAAAAATAATAAGACGAATGAACAATAATAATGGAGCTTCATAGGTACTTATCAATCTATAAAATTTTAGAAATCAAATCAATTTACAAAGTGTACAAAAAGGAGTTTACGAAGTTTTTCGGAATTTACCGAATTTAATTTTCTGCCAGACTTTTTCAATTCTAAACTGATTTTCATAAATTGGTCGCTGATTTTTCAGCAAATTCAGGTAACTAACTGCCTTAGAGGAAAACGTTTGTGAAGGGTGTTCTCCACTTAATCTGCATACGATAATCGTGGGGGAGCGACATCTGTCGGGTATCTGCATAAGTTTGGATTTTGCCCAATTTGAAACACCACCGTGCACCGGCCCTTTGAATTTATATCCTTTTTGTGACTATGTACAGCGTGTGCTTGCTTCTCGGATAGAAATCTTTAATTATAGTATGGTATGTTGGAAAATATAGAAAAAAAATATATCTTTGATTACGTAACGTTAGCAAAGTAAGTAAAACGTACATTTAATACGTTCAATTTGACGTTTCTGTCAAGAAGAATATTTCAGAAATCCAACTCTTTTTCAAATGCAATTCATCATCATCATCAGATCAGCTCACATACGTCCCCACCGAGGGGCTCGAGCCTACCCTGAATTAGGTCGATCGGGCCTTAGTCGACCACGCGGGCCCAGTGTAAAATAGATACCTTTCAAATGCATTTCATCATCATCATTGCAGCTCATATACGTCCCCACCGAGGGGCTCGAGCCTACCCTGAATCAGGGCGACTAGGCCTTAGTCGACCACGCGGGCCCAGTGCGGGTTGGTCGACTTCACACACAATCTTCGAGTTTCTTCGCAGGCGTGTGCAGGTTTCCTCACGATGTTTTCCTTCACCGTTAAAGCAATCGGTAAGTATGTACGTAAGTTTTTGAAAAACTCATTGGTACATTGGCCGTCCAGATTTGAACCCGGTACCTCTGGTTAGATGGACCGAGTCGTTACCGGTTGAGCCACCGACGCTTTACTATGTAATGCATTTAATATGTTTTAATTACTTTAGTGAGTAAAAGCACTAAGTTTATTTACGGTTAACTTTAAAACCCTATCTAGTAAAAAGTCTCACGCAAACTTAAATAAATTAAAAATCTAGACATTTACGTATTACACAGCCTGTATATACGTAACGGTTGGGAGGCCCCATTATTATGAGTTTTCCGAATTTCCCTCAGGTTTAGGGGTGCGTTTAGTAGCAACCAAAGGGAAGGGTGTAGCAAGGTGCATGCTGCAATTTGCACGACCCTGTATTCAGAGATACAGGGCCTATTTATTAAAATTTGTGCGTTTCTGTGCATAAATCATTTGTGTATGGGTTTGCTTTTGTTACTAAGTTTGTTTTGTTTTTAGTCGCTACCTGGGATGCTTTTCAAATCTGTGACTTCAATTTATATACCTATAGACTTTAATTAAAAAGTATAGTAGTATCACTAATTACAACTGTACATATCTATTAAGGTGTAATATTGGTTTTTGAGCTGACGTCATATTTGTTTCCAATATATATCCAATAAGGAAACCTGCACACGCCTGCGGAGAAACTCGCAGGTTGTGTGTAAAGTCGACCAACCCGCACTGGGCTCGCGTGGTCGACTAAGGTCCGATCGCCCTAATTCAGTGTAGGTTTGAGCCCCTCGGTGGGGACGTATATGAGCTGATATAATCATATATCCAAATTTAACATAAATCACAGAATCGGTAAACTTAAGCGGCAGTGGGCGGGGCTCAAAGCTTGTAGAGCAGATGGCTAATGGGGTAGTAAAGTCCTCAAATGGCGACGCACACCGGAAGACGTACCATAAGCGGGCCATAACCCGGTGGACCGATGACCTCGTGAAGGTTGCGGGAAGCCGCTGGATGCGGACAACGCCGGGCCGTTGTGGAAATCCTTTGAGGAGACCTTTGTACAGCATATGCTGATGATGATGATCCAAATTTTTATTAAAGTAACAAACAAATAACCCAAACTACTATCGAAACCTGTTTAGTAGTTTAAGGGCTGGTTTTTCATGCTCAGATAAACAGAGAGATAGCGTTTATTCGAGAGCTAGCAAGATTTTGAATTTTTCAATAGTCGGATAAGACCATGGTACAATAATATAAATCCGGATAAGACTTATCTGTCGAATAACTCTATTATCTGAATCTATCTGAATCTTTGACCGCCAGATAAGTGCATTATTCGATAGATAGTTTGACGTTCAGTATTAACGTAGTAGTATGTTATCTTTGGTTAAGTCACAATATAGATAACTTATTTATATTGTTGTTAAGTAATGTGGTTTGGACTTTGAGGTTGTTTGTTTCTTCCATGCATTCTCCTTGTCTTTACCTATTTGTCACCGGATTTGTCTTCATAATTTCATTATATATTTTTTTACTTTCATTACTTCTTGATGCTCACGAGTAACTGAACCTCAGCAGTAGCAAAATTTGCCCAACGCTTTCTTTTTCGAGATTCCATTACAATGAAACGAATAATTTAGTTAACGTCAAAGATGATGTACCTACTTATTTAGTACGAGGCAACGTTAATTTAGGTTTAGTATTCCTTATAAGTCGAATCGAAATAGGTAACAAATAACCAAAAAATCCCAGTTGAATCACAGTGTCTAAAGAAGGAAAACAACAAAAAAATATTGACATCGACTGGAATTGAATACAACGTTCTGTCCTGCTCTAACGCATGAGTATGCAATATATCTGTTTCACCTCTCTGGAATTTGATTTGCCAGAATTGAAATATAAGGTCAGATAGTTATTCATTGAATAAATGACAATTGAAAAATAGGCGACCAATTATCTGACAGATAAACCACTAGATAACTCTATTCGTTAAGTGGTTATTCGTACTTTTAACTGAGCATTGAAAAACCGGCCCTTAATTGAAATAAGCTTCGATTAAAACCTCCAAACAAAATAAATACCAACCTCTTAGAAGTTTTCTACAAAAGCCTATGAAATTAATTGTGTTCTCGAGTCTCGAACCAACACAAAACAATTTGTTGTTCAAACATTGTTGTTTGGATACTGTTAGTACGAGACAATTGAATTAAAATGTATATCTACTCGAAAGTTGGTCTAATTTGCATTTGAACAATATTGAAAGAGCAGTACCTACCACAGGTACAAACAGGCTGTGAAAACAATTATAAACAGATCGATTTGAGGGTGATGACGGAATGTAGAGGTGAGTATATAGGTCCGAGCTTTTAAAGATACCGGGTGATAATAAAGATCCAGCTCCGTGGATCTACTTCAAGGTACCGGTTCCGCTGGAATTCTGAGGGTACAAGTCCACGAGCGGATGGAGAATCGCGCTCGGAGACGAATCCGACGGGTGACTTTCTGGGACGTTTCTATAATACTTATTTCGAGAGAAGAAATGCCTTTCCATGACTCGACGGAGAAGTGGAACTAAGTCACAGATTAAAAAAAACGTAACTGAGAAATTCAGTGTAGATTACTGTGTGAACATTTCATCTGGCTACCTATCACGGTTTAAAAGATAGCCTTTTAAAAGTCGGACATACAGACAGACAGACGGACAGACAGACGGACAGAAGGACAGCGTATATAGGCTACCTAGTACGGAACACAAAAAAATACGGTACTATAGTGATTTTATCATCTATTAATTTTCTTCCTTTTCTATTTTATTTTATTTTACAGTAATGTTAGTAAAAAAGAAATGGGATTTTATCTTAATGAATATTTTTATTAATGTTAATAATTATTGCAATCCAAAAGTATGTCGGTTTAAACGCAGAGCTGTTAAGGGGAAGTTACAGATTGCGTTTGAGTTGAAATAAAATTAAAGCCTCACGTTATCTGCTTATTCTTAACCGACTTCCAAAAGGAAGGAGGTTCTTAATTCGACTGTATGTTTTTTTATATGCGCAGAATATAAACCAATTTTCATGTTTTTTTTTTAAATAGAGTATTCCGCCGGATTGGTTCCGTATAAGTTTTATTAATATAAAAAACCAAAAAAAATAGCAAAATTGTACTAAGTTGTTGGAATTGAAATCTGTTTTAACGTGTGTAGCGTTTCCAATTATTCTAAAAATATCTCATCAAAAAATGTCCTCAAAACTCGAGCCTCCTCTCTTTGTCTACTTATTTTTCTAAAAATATTTTACCAAAATAAATGTGTCCTCTACACTCTAGAGGCAATAACATGACAGCTTATTCCATAAATCTAACCGCTCGCAAAAAGACAAATCTTTTAAACGCATAAAACTTTTATGTCCGGGCGAACTGACCACCTGAACTAAGGCTAAGTCTGGTCTAGACGAAAGGGGCCGAAAATCCTACAGGCGACGGCAAACTTTCCACGCCTGAACTTTTTAAGAACTCGTTATTTCTTTAGTTGGGCAAAAAATGTTGTCACAATTGAAAAATGGCACCAAAATTTTTCGTAACTTTTCTTTTTTTATCCACAACTATTAAGCCATTGGCAACATCTCACCTGATAAGTGACAATGAAGCCGAAGATGGAATCAAGCTTACCGATATACCCCAACGTAATGGGCCAAGTGACTATCTTATCTTTATGGAACACACGTTACTGAACAGAAGTTACTTTTATGGAATACATCAATTCTGTTAACATTGACCTTTGGCGGCAAGATTTAGATGTGGTGGTAGAAGCTAGCCAGGCAGCCTTAGAAAATGTCCTAACTACCAACCAAATAGAGTCTTACAAAGTTAGACCCCGACGGGAATTGAACCCGCGATTTCCTGTTGTAAAGTGAATGGACTAACCATTACGTCACGAAGGCGCTTAATAGACATACCGTTTATTTTTAAAATAAACATAGGTACAGATCGCGGCATCTAAGTTGAACAGTGCGCAGTGTCTAATTTTCTGGTCTCAATCGAAGTGCGGGACGCGGGGGTCGCGCACCACCAACGGACGCCAGCCCCCCGCGTAACCCGCGCTACACCCGCGCGCTCCCTACCTGCGCGTACGACCGCCATTTGTGTTCAACTTATTTGCCGCGATTTACACCGTACATTATATTAAAATAAACATACCGTAAATTATTTATAGTGTTCTAGTTGTTGCATTTTGTGCTCTGTCCTTTTTTAAACGTGGTTAAATTACCTGAAACAAAAAATAACCACATAAATGTCATATAATCAAAATAAGTTTAGTTCTTTCTAGTATCTCATCTGTGCTCGAGGGCTCGATTCCCACTAAGGGAAAAAATCGTGTGACGAACCAGTTTATTTGCTCTGTGTCTGAAAATATTTTTTATTTACTTATTCTATTTGTCTCTCTCTTATCGTTTGGCACAATTAACCGTGCTATCAAAGGGACAGACGGTGGTTGCCTGGTGTTGCACTTGGCATCACCCGCGGTCACGTGTAGGGCATTTTAATTTACACCTACGGATGTGTGCAACTCGACCTCTATTCATAAAACTCATTGGTACATTGGCTGTCCGGATTTGAACCCGAGACCGCTAGTTAGGAGGAACGAGTCGTAACCGCTGTGCCACCGACTTATTCTTTTCAATTAAAACTACGATACTGAATGGTGAGCATAGTTTATATTATTTTTTACTCGACTGGCCATTATGGAAGGTAGGTAATTATGTTCTTCGGGTGTTTGTTTCTTCGTCTGTACTATGTCTGTTTCTTCGGCTGATCCTGAAGCCTAAACGGCTTGATGGATTTTGAACTGCGAGATGTCGTTAGATTTGTCTTGGTCCCCTGAGTGACACAGGGTATACTTTTAAGCAGTCAGGTTTTTAATTTATCATCATTAAATTGGTTAGGTTATTTATTTACAACTGATGCGCCCTTTGGCATCATCTCTTATGATTGTAAAGTACGTTCGCGGAATTAGCTGCAGAATACCCGAACGGAATGCTGGAAATGTGTTGAAGGATTGAACAATTTTACAATAAAAAATAATTAAATAGTATTTTTCTAATATTGATTTTATCATGAATTTCAATCACTTTCACTTCTGGACGAAGTATCTTGAGAATCGTCGCCTGCATTAATAATTAAAGACTGCACAAGATACGCGCGACCCCGTGCGACTTTAATGTCGGCGGCACCTTTTCCGCTAAGGTTTGACGCGAGCCGGCGGCGGCGAGCAGCATTTATCAAAGGCTCAACTCATTCAGCGAACGAGCTATAAGCGATGATGATGGTGGATTTATCAAGTTTAATTAAGTTCAAAATCATAAAAAATCTTAGTTAGAATTCAGTTAAAGTTAATTACATAATGCAAATTTTGTTCTACCACTATACCAGCGATCAATAGGGTTTCGACCGCGAACAATGAAGCGAAATATTTAATTTTGAATAATAAATTTTGTACTACCATTATGGCGGTTAAATTAGCGCTCGAACCTAAAATTGGAAATTGAATATTTCAGCATTAATAATTCCAAAATGCTAAAAATTATTATTGAAAACTTTAACAGATATCCTTTATGTATAAACCGTAATTTTGCTCAAATTTCATCAACCGACTGTAAAAAGGAGGAGGTTCTGAAGTCAACCCGTATATTTTTCATATATGACCACGCATAACTTTTTACAGAGCGTTCGATTTCCATAGTTTTTTTTTATTGAATCGCTTACGCCTCTATATAGTGATCCCCATATACAGGGTGTAACATAAAGGTGTGGTGATACTTTAAGGTGGGCTTGTACCCATCAAACTGAACAACTTTCTCCATGGAACCCATAGTCAAATCGAAAAAAAAAATTTGAACTTCCCATACTAAGTTGGCTGATCAGCTGATCGAGTTAGTATGGGAGAGCCAAATTTTTTTTTGCGATTTGACTATGGGTTCCATGGAGAAAGTTGTTCAGTTTGATGGGTACAAGCCCACCTTAAAGTATCACCACACCTTTATGTTACACCCTGTATAGGGTGACTTTTAATTAGTTCTTGATAGTAAAGGATATGAATGTACTCGTGATTACAAACAACTTTCCCAAAGAAACTATATGTCAAATATGAAAAAAATATTTTAGTCCTTTGTACATTTTTGCCGATTTGATAACTTGTTATGTATCGGGGACCACAATTTTTTTTCTGATTTGACATATAGTTTCTTTGGGAAAGTTGCTTGTAAACACGAGCACATTTTTATACTTTTCTATCAAGAACTAATTAAAAGTCACCCTGTATATTTTATCATTAAAGAGGGCTTCAAAGCAAGAGTGAATACGCATTTTCTGAGTTTACGTATAACATCCTCGACAGCATCATCACTTCCTACAAGGCGAGATGCAGTCAAACGCACTAAAAATTTTATAATAATAAAAAAAGAATAGCGGGAACAAAACTGTATCAATTAGAAACGAACGCATCAATACAGGAAACACGACTTCCGTCAATAAGTGCAAAGGGGTTGGTTAAGTGGGCAATTGGCCACGCGGGTGGCCCATTGACGGAAAATTGACTAGTGACCACTCTTGTCCAACTGCGGCATGGGATGGACCCTTAATTGGAGGAAGTCAGCTAAACAGATGTGACAATGCTGTAATACAAATTGCAATAGATGCATGAATCATAATAACTTTTTAAGAAGTGGGAAACAGGTAAACAATGAATAAAATTGTTGAAATCCCGCAAAAAGTTGCATAAAACAGTAAGATTTTTTTTGAAGAATTAATGACTAGTTAGTAAGCATAAACACAGGCTTAATTAAATCCTATTCAAATCTATTTAGTAGAATCGGAGATGAAAAGAACAAACACGAAAAGCAATTTTTACCGGAACCTATGCAAGACGTGTCTTTCAAAGTACAAAAAAACCGGCCAAGTGCGAGTCAGAACCGCACACAAAGGGTTCCGTAGCATCATACTAGATGGCGCTAGTTTCTTCATGTTTAAAAACACACGTTTTTTGTATGGATTATTTTTCACTTTTTCTAATAGTATTATAGCGGCAACAGAAATACATCATCTGTGAAAATTTCAACTGTCTAGCTATCACGGTTCATGAAATACAGCCTGGTGACTGACGGACGGACAGCGAAGTCTTAGTAATAGGGTCCCGTTTTTACACTTTGGGTACGGAACCCTAAAATTGGTCGAGATAAATGTCACTTACAGTCAAATCCATCCTAGGCAAGACTGATCTTATGAGTCTTGTAATCTGCGTTGCGTATAGGATCTTCTACATAAGCAGCGCTCGCACCGCCATCAGTTATAAAATAAAATATAATTTTAAAATATTGACTCGTTGGGTACATCATCACATTAGCTTATATATGTCCCCACTTAGGTGCTTGAGCCTACACTGAATTAGGGCGATCGGTTGAGTGCAGTTTAACGAAATTTTTATGAAAATAAAGAATAGGTAACGTAGTTATTTATAAACTGTCATCTCTAAAATATTGTTCACTGTAGTTACAGATAGCATTATTAAGTGGCTATTATTATTAAAGATGGGGTGTCCTCTTAACTCACACTGAGTTAACGACAGCTACGTATTTGGTTAAGCAAGCAAGACAACGTTCAGGCACACCCCGGACACTGCATACAACGGTCTTGAAATTACATTTCTAAAAACAAATCACGGCGAAATCCTATACGTTCAAGAACCAAATTATAACCAATCTGTATCAATCTAGGTGACGAGGGGATGAGGTCGCAATCTAGAGAGCGGCCGGGAGTGTCTATACTGTATGTTAGTACTAATATATACTTTGGTTCAGGTTTTAAATTACAATCCTACTTAAAATCAGTTTCTCAAGACATAATCCCCATATCCACAATTTTAAAACTAACACCACCCTACACAATTCGTTATCTTCTATCCGCACCCGCGGCAATGGGGTGACCATACCGCGTCAGGTGTTTCCAACAGTCGGGCTATATCGCTGTTTATTGGGCCCATATTTCAGCGCCCCTGAAAAAGACGGGCCCCTCGATTTGCATTTGACAACGACGAGAGTAATAACCGAACGTCCCCCAATTTTATAGAAAATTATAGAAAATGTTCGTCTTTTATTTCGTTTTCGTTTGATGATGAAGGAAAACGGGGAAAGACGTTTGCGGCATGACATTTAGTTTATGGAGGTTTTAATGAGTTCAGAGCGAAATCATTATTGCTATTTATTTTATTTTTGAGCTAAGAACATTAAATTATTCTCAAAATTGCGGGAAAAATCAGTAAAATTGATCCTATAAACCAGACAAGTTCAGATAAAACCAGTAAACTTTATACAGGTTGTAAAAATTGCTGTAGGAGCCGTTAACTGGGGGTTCTTCTCATCATACTAAACAACTGTCCCCAAGGAACCAATAGTCAATTCGCAGAAAAATAAATTGGGCCCTCCTCATCAGCTGATCGATTTGTATGAAGACTAAATTATTTTTTTTTGCGTTTTCAGCAAAGTCGTAGAACAAAAGTTGTTCAGTATCATGAGTAGAAGCTCCAGTTAACGGGACGTACACCAATTTTGTTACGCCCTGTATATAATTTAAAGACAAGTTTAGATAAATCAGTCTTTTAATTACTTACTCGTAGAAAACAGGTATAACACAATCACAGGGCCGCACAGCCTATTGCAACTGTACAAATGTACCTAAAATTTTAATTTGGCGAACGTTTGTGATTAATTCCAACTGTTAATCAACGCTGGGGGACTTGCATTCGAAATTCGAAAAAGTTTGAAAAGAGAACGGTTAATTGGATCAAACTTTTTAAATACCCTTTGCAAATATGGCCAGGGGCATATGGAACGTAATATTAAGCATTCCCTTTATGGATGATATAATAGAGCTTTGGGCTTCATTTTTGTTTCCTGTGTTTTAGCAGATCATGTTACAATGTTTTGTTGTTATGTTATTAAGCCCTATAAATGTAAAATCACGGTAATGCCAAACTTGGTAAACAAACCAAAAAATAGCAAGGTAACACGCCTAAAGTACTTTTTAAAGGTACTTAAATTAGTGATAAAATTAAGTGTGAAACACAAAATATTTTACTTAATCTCCAACAAAAGTAATAAAATCCGTCTAATTTGAATTTAATAAAACTTCCGGACTGACAATGAGACTGGCAGGAATTTAAATTTAATTGCCCCGGCGGCGGTAGAATGCGCAGGAGTTGACTGAGATCATAAAAGTTGCGACTTTGTCTCTAAACGGTCGCGCTTAATTCACCGGATTTGCATCACAATTGCATTAAAACAAACCTCTAGGGTGCGCTGTCTAGTGCCTTCTCACTTCCGCCTAATGATATAATAGATGTGGAAGTGGGGACGGAGCTATGTAGAAGAACTAAGAAGCAGACTAGATAATAGCAGGGTTTTACAGGTTTGAGAGTACGGGGAATCTGGGTAAGTCCGCTTTCATCTTCGGCATCATTGTTACTTACTATCAGGTGGCTTACCTATTGTGAATAATAGTTATTTATGATACAAGGGTAGTAAAAAGGTTAATAACAAACGAGTGACATCACATATGTGAGCCCGAGCCGCAGGCGAGTGTTTACCATCGTCACGAGTTTGTTATTTCCTTTTACACCCATGTATCATAATATGAGGTTTTTCAATACAGTTGTGAGAAAACAGATAAAATAAGTGACAGAAAAACAAAATACATGGGTAGGTACATACCTATCAAGGTTTCAGCAACCAAAATTCATTTTACGTGACTTGTGGCTTATTTTAAATGTCCGGGGAGTAATCTCACTTTGTTTTTTTCTAATATATACACATAAGTATATTTTATATTACACATATTTTAACTATTTAAAATTTTAGTAGTTTTCACAACTAAAACATCTCGATTCAGTTTTACAAAAATTGCGCCATATTTTAGCTAGCACACGTACGCATGCGTAAGTTTTTTTATTATCATAAATAGACTACAATACGGCTTGGGATACTTAACCTCTTTGGTAAAGATGACCTATTCCTTGGTGTAACCGGTTCCACTTCATTCATATTTTTTCTCTTTTCTTCACAAAGATATAACCCAAAGATAATCTAAACAGCTTGCGTTATGAACTAACCTCGGAGGAACTACCTATCTCTTTTAAAATTCTCCTTTCAAAAGTCTTAAAGAAGATTCTGTATCTTTGGTTATTATGTTTTTTATTTGCATGAAATGTCTTGTTCCTCCGAGCTAGAAATTAAAAAAAAGTGGTAAAGTAAAAGCACGCGTGCGGTAAAATCAATTTTGCGCACACTTGACTGGCATATAAAGGACCACTTTTCGAGCGGTATTGAAAAAATCTTACTTATTTCGAATGTTACTAAGGTTTTCTGCATACAAGGTAGATCGTTTTGTGAAACCTCTTAAACGGCTTAATAAAAGTAAATAGTACATAGGCTCTTTGTTGTACAACAGAATAAACAAATAAAAGTACAAAACAAAATCACTAACTAAAAGACGTACAATTTGGGCGGTCTTATCGTTGAGAGCGATATCTACCAGACAACTTAGTGCTCGGAGAAAAAGCAAGGAGATAGGTTGACGCACTAATCGTTATGAACTAACCTCGGAGGAACTACCTATCTCTTTTAAAATTCTCCTTTCAAAAGTCTTAAAGAAGATTCTGTATCTTTGGTTATTATGTTTTTTATTTGCATGAAATGTCTTGTTCCTCCGAGCTAGAAATTAAAAAAAAGTGGTAAAGTAAAAGCACGCGTGCGGTAAAATCAATTTTGCGCACACTTGACTGGCATATAAAGGACCACTTTTCGAGCGGTATTGAAAAAATCTTACTTATTTCGAATGTTACTAAGGTTTTCTGCATACAAGGTAGATCGTTTTGTGAAACCTCTTAAACGGCTTAATAAAAGTAAATAGTACATAGGCTCTTTGTTGTACAACAGAATAAACAAATAAAAGTACAAAACAAAATCACTAACTAAAAGACGTACAATTTGGGCGGTCTTATCGTTGAGAGCGATATCTACCAGACAACTTAGTGCTCGGAGAAAAAGCAAGGAGATAGGTTGACGCACTAAATCGCCTCGGCCCACATTTACACGTTCGTCCATCGATGTCTCTTTTGCTGGCTGCTGCAGTAATGTAATATTATATTATCTAAATTAAAACTATGTAAAGGTGCCAGTAAGGTGCAATTTTATGTACAAAAAAAACACTTTTCAAATTTAAATTCTATTCAAAATAGATTTAAAAATACTCATTTACTATAATGCAATCTCTAAAATGGTTTTCAGTGGGAAGTTTCAACAAAACAGTTTTACTAAAGTAAGCATACGAAACTAGTGAGCACTGTTTCAACCCCTCCATTGTCGTGGTGACAAATTATGCCCACCCTGCCCTGTACAGTTTTTCTGCGCCCGAAGCGGTCAGAGCGGCTAACAAATTTAGTTTGCATCGATGCACGTTTTTGTGGTGCCATAAAAGGCCACAAATGGGCGGTTCTCATTATTTCGTTCTATTGAAGTTATGGGCGAGCGGGAATAAATTGGACCACAGTGAATTTATGCAGCGATGATGACTGCTAGCCATTTGAGTCTTTTTTTAAGGACCTGCCCAAAAAGAAATGTTTGAAATATGTGACGTCATTTATTTTCAGCGTCGTTTAAGTAAGTTCTCAGTTTGTGATATTGAGCAATTAAAATTCACTAACCTGTGGGTTTGTATGACGGGTACTTTGTTACCTTTTTTTGCTGGAATAAGGAGCTACGGCGTGTAGGAGACCATATAAAGTTATAGATTCATGTACAGTTTAATCAAAATCGTTAAAGCCATTTAAAAAAAAAGTATATGGTCGCCACCCTAAAAAATCAAGACAAGAAAAAAACGGCGGAGATATGAATGTAATATTGCGCTAACCCAAAATTTACCCAAATCCGTCCAGTAGTTTGAGAACTAGTGCACCTCTCTCTCACACACATACAATCAGTGTAAGACAATCGGTCCCTATCAGAATCGCAACTTCGATTTTTTTGACATTAAAATGCATGATAATGCCTTCTTAACTCCTCGTTGCTCGAAAGTAATGAAAAGGGATAACTTCCAATATATCTTTTGGGATGCGTTTGCATTAAAAAATATCCAAAAACGATAACATCATTTCCAATGAAATATACAGCTAAGTTATGTATACTAAGAACTTAAACCTAACTGGAGAAAAAAAAACTACATATATTTAACCAACCATAAGTCTATTTCAGTAAACTATTATGTTTTCTGTTCTAAATGTTAATTAACACTAGCTTCAATACAATATAATTACCACAACGTTAGTCCTCCAGGAGACATCGCTAAACCGAATTATATGTCTGTCTCTGCTCCACCACCACTAATTTCATAACACGCTGAATATTGCTGCGGCAACCCAGCACCAGAACACGGCAATAACTTTGAATAAACGTAAGTAAGATAACAGGGAACAAGATGCACATAAAAAAGACATCAGTATAAAACTACCATAAGCACAAAAGATGACGACAGCATCAGAAATAAATTATGAACTCTTGATCACTAAATTAAAAAGCGTCGGTGGCTCAACCGGTAACGACTCGGTCCATCTAACCAGAGGTACCGGGTTCAAATCTGGACGGCCAATGTACCAATGAGTTTTTCAAAAACTTACGTACATACTTACCGATTGCTTTAACGGTGAAGGAAAACATCGTGAGGAAACCTGCACACGCCTGCGAAGAAACTCGAAGGTTGTGTGTGAAGTCGACCAACCCGCACTGGGCCCGCGTGGTCGACTAAGGCCTAATCGCCCTGATTCAGGGTAGGCTCGAGCCCCTCGGTGGGGACGTATATGAGCTGTAATGGTGATCACTAAATTGCCCTCCTAACTAAACTTCGGAAAAGCTTACTCGTTTTGTTTTCCATCAAGTCTTCGATTTTAATTTCACCAAAATCACAAAATGAGTACTTACAAGACGCTGCTAAACTATGACAACACGCCTAGGTATTTCTTACATTTTTAGAACAAAATGTCGTTTTTGACAGCTGATAAAAAGTAACACACATGACTAGCATTCGTCATCCCTATTGCAAAAATAAATCAAATGGCTCTTCTATAGGTATTGTTTTCGAAAAGATAAAAGAGACATGTGAAAAAAACTAAATAATAGATCTTACCTACAAAATTGCCGATTCAGTTTTTAAATTTCTTTGCCAATTTTTATTTAATAAAAAAGTTTTTTCATTTAGTTATTGACCATATTTGGTGGCGCTACTCAAGGCAAAGTATATACATGTCGGAGCGTCATTGAAAACACGACCAATACCAGCTCGAGATAAGTTTACATAGATAGTTAAACTTTGTTTGGATCAAACGTCAGGTATTAGTACCTGGGTGAAACCGGTGGTGGCGTGACGATCGCTTGTACTCGTGCGTGAGACGATCGTTTGTGGTAGCAAAAATGACGTATTAACGGAAGGCTGTTTGTGATGTGATCGACACTGAGTTGAGAATTTATTAGATCTGTGGAGAAGCCATATTAGCTGGACGTCAGTCTCGGAGCAGACACTTTTTGACGGAGCGTCGAGCAGATCACAAGTAGTGGTGATCTGTGAGCAAAACGGACGTGTCACGCCATCGCTGTGATCACCGCGTTTGCATCCATTGTTATCCAAGGCATCCTGTACAATTTCGATTGCCGAATGATCAAGATTATTGAAGAAAGACCTCTGTGATATAGCTGCGTTGTTATTTCGACTCCCATGACCGAAGGAAAATGTGAAAAATAATAATGGAGCAGCGAAATAAAAACTCACTGGCAACAATTCTTCGTGCTACAGAAACAGAACATACTGCGATTAATTGAGGCTATGCGAGCACCATCCTACATCTGCTGCAATCAACCGGAATATACCTGAAGCTAATACACGTGCACGGTGCTCAACTGTCGCCATCTCCCTTACGGAACAATCGTTGGAATGAGGTGACAGCATGAGCTGCACTGGCAGCAGCGGTGATCCACGCAAGCGGCGCGTGCAGCTTCAGCGAAGTGCGTGATGTACGCGGAGTTACGAAAATCCGGTGAGTCGTACCCCTTTTGTTTTGATGGTGGTAGTAGTACGTGCGTAGTACTATTACCTAATCTGTAGTGGTGCCTACTGTTCTCTCGTTAAAGAAAGTTTCGTGTATAGACTTTCGGGAGTGTGTTCAATACTAACGCACTATTGACTTTTGTAGGCAACTCTTAAGTTTACTGTACAGAACAAATATCGAGTGAGGGTAATATTGACGGGCATTGTTCAGAATGGTCATATCTTGTTATGCCAGACGAGTACGAACGATATTATGATCAGTTCAGATATTTTAAATCTAGACGTGAGGGTATATTTAAACGAGTTTGTCAATAATAAAACAGCTCGACTGTCAGAAAGAATGCAAATAGAGTAGTCCCTTAACCTTCTAGTGGTGATTGAATTAGCAGCCAAAAGGATGCCTTGTTGTCCTTCAAAGTACTCTTTCACGTGCTTTCGGATCATTCATTGTGACACAACGTCGTGATTGAACGGAAGATTTAAAAAGAGGACTCATTGTAAATATGATGATTCATTTAGTTAACTAGTTTCGGTTATACAAACCTAAACCAAGATTGAAAGTATTGAAACCCCTTTAAGCTTTTATAATATTGAGACTGACATCTTAACATGGAGTAAACCCTTATTAGCTTTCGTAGTATGGAAACTGATATCCTCATTGATCATAGGCCAAAGTTGTTGCCTATTTTTAATAGCTTTCGTGATAAATTTGTCGAGGGCATCCTTAATGCCCCGCTATCGTGTAGACCCTATGAAGGTAGATTAATTTCGGTGACCCCAATAAAATATTTTGTTTACCAATTGTAAAAAAAAAAGAATAATAACGGGGTAGTATGCGGGGTACAGTGGTGGACGTCTTACGGCTGATGTGATGATGATACAGGATTCATGGGCTGGAGGCTGCGAATGTCACTTGCTTTTTGACGGCCTTATCATGCTGGTAAAGAAAAAGGATGGCCTGGAACGCAAGTGTGTTGATAACCGTGAATGAAATGACAACAACATGCCTGAACGGAAATTGCTTACTCTGATAGCTAACTACTTCATACGTGGTCACTATTTTACCACGTCAGGCATAGCTAGTGGTTACATCAGGTGCATTCTTTACCTATTAAATCGAAATGACTGATTTTGTAACCTCTGTTCAAATACGTCCACGTGTCATTCGATCTACGTAATGCCCCCTTGTATTTGAACTTACGTTCATAAACGCTTTAGGCGCGTGGCAACGGTCAGGTGAATCTTAGTACGTTTAAACGTTGGTACTCTTAGTTAAGTGTCCTTTAAAATATGCTCACTTCCTTAGAGTATAGTAATGAGATTTCACGTTACAAGTCCCTACGTGGTGATCATTTGGTAAGAACCGAACTGTTGGGTTAACCGAGTTACGAGGTACAGCCTCCTGGAGTTGCTTCTAGGTACGAGTAAAGTAGCCTAACCTCTAAATGTCATGTTTGTCGATTACACACACAGGCTGTAATTTTATCTAAGTGAAGCACGACAACATACTAGTGATAATACGGAGAGTAACGCATCCTATGACAGGAGTTGTTAATCAGCTTGCTGCTGATGTGGTAATAGACATGGGCCTCCCCCATGTTGGAGCGGTTTTACCAATTGTAAAAAAAATAAACGCTACACTTGGCGGGTTGTTTGGCGATACAGTATAGGCGTGATGGACGGTGCTGCTCATCCTCAGTTTTTTTGGTCACTTAGTCACTTCTTGTGGAGCCCTTGGGAAGAGATGGGTGGTGTACTGCTCTGGGGCGGCGCCAGTGGCTGATTTCTAAACTATAGCTTAGTTTCACAAGTTACCTAACTTTGCGTTGTTACAAATGGAGAAGCATGACCGTTATGTCTTTAAAGCGTTAACGTCTAATCTGACCAACAAATACGCTTACGACAGATTACGTTAAATGCCCGATAGTGACAGTATTATTGACTTGGACAGAATTGATGTTGGAAAGACTGAACCTAGACCATCTACTAGTGCAGAGTAAGGACTTTTGTACTTGACCGTGACACAATGTTTCGCAACAGAACGCCAATAGTCTCAGCCATTCGTAGACGTAGGCGTAAAACACCGAGTTGATTTTCTCGTTGCTGTGCGGCCACAACCGTGTGTGGCGTGCGTTTGGCTCGCAGGCGTATCACCGGGGAGGTGATGTTGGCAATCACCAGAAAGAGGTGATGTTTGAGATTGCCGCATGGAAGCGATAGTGTGGTTGGAAACCGGAGGGAGGTGGTCCAAGAGCCGCCAGGTAGGGTGACTGTGTTTTTGGGCGGACACCTGAGAGGTTGTCTGAGAGTCGCCAGGTAGGGTGACTGAGTTGGGCGGGCACCGTAGGGTGTCTGAGAGTCGCCAGGTGGAGCGACTGTGAGTTTGGGCGGGCACCGGATGGAGGTGTCTGAGAGTCGCCAGGTAGAGTGACTGTAGTTTGGTTGGGCACCGGATGGAGGTGGCCCAGAGTTGCCAAGATGGGTGACTGTTGTGGTTATCAAACGAATGGGGGTTACCGAACTGCGGTTAATTTGTTGCGAAACATTTCGATACATTGGGATACATTGAGATTAATTGCGAAACGTTATACATTGCGAAACATTGCGATACAATTCAAGTGATTAAACGAGTGAAATTGTTAACAATTGACATTGACTTGACTGTTTTACTGAGTGCCTATTTATTTTGAAAGCTTAGTGAAAAATTTCTCTGTAAACTGTGATAAAAATCTCTTGATGCTTATTGTATTTTATGTCGGGTTGGCCGAGCGGGCCAGTTAAGAAAAGAAATACTCTGGTGGTCATGTTTTTCTTTCAGGTGACCCACACGGGGACGTGTGATGCGTCAAGATGGCCGTGTCGGAGCGTCATTGAAAACACGACCAATACCAGCTCGAGATAAGTTTACATAGATCGTTAAACTTTGTTTGGATCAAACGTCAGGTATTAGTACCTGGGTGAAACCGGTGGTGGCGTGACGATCGCTTGTACTCGTGCGTGAGACGATCGTTTGTGGTAGCAAAGATGACGTATTAACGGAAGGCTGTTTGTGATGTGATCGACACTGAGTTGAGAATTTATTAGATCTGTGGAGAAGCCATATTAGCTGGACGTCAGTCTCGGAGCAGACACTTTTTGACGGAGCGTCGAGCAGATCACAAGTAGTGGTGATCTGTGAGCAAAACGGACGTGTCACGCCATCGCTGTGATCACCGCGTTTGCATACATTGTTATCCAAGGCATGCTGTACAATTTCGATTGCCGAATGATCAAGATTATTGAAGAAAGACCTCTGTGATATAGCTGCGTTGTTATTTCGACTCCCATGACCGAAATAGTTAAGAACGTGAACCACGAGGCCATCCATAACCTAACCTAACCCTTCGACATACATATTATTACTAACCTAAAGTATGGACACTCCCTGCCGCTCTCTAGATTGCGACCTCAGCCCCACGTCACCCGGATTGATACAGATTGGTTATAGTTTGGTTCTCGAACGTATAGGATTTCGCCTTCATTTTATTTGCTACGTCATTTGTTTTTAGAAATGTCATTTCACAACCATTGTATGAAGTGTCCGGAGTGTGCTCATGGTTTGTTATAGTGATCGGTGTGATGTCTTTCATATTTCAATCCCGAAGCTACGTACCATTGAATAAAACAAAGGCACTTTTGTAGTAGTCAGATGGGGCAGTTTTTCAACAGGGCAATTTTCAAAAAAATCCTAATAGTAAATAAATTTTACAAACTAATTTGATAAACTAAAGTGGCAGTGGGCAGGGCACATAGCTCGTAAAACAGGTGGCCGTTGGGGTAGTGAAGTTCTCGAGCGGCGAACGTAGCGTAGGCAAGCCTCTCACGCGGTGGATCGACGATCTGGTGAAGATCGCGGCAAGCCGCTGGATGCGGGCAGCGCAGGTACGGTCGTCGTGGAAATCCTTGGGTTTTTCGACTGATATGATGAAATAAATTTTATGCCGGGTATTCCATAGTAACAAAGAAGCTGCTGCGATAACTCTAGCTTAAAATAAAAATAAATGGTTTTTTTTTGCCCAAAAAACGAGTCTTTTGCGAAAAAAACGAAACTTTTGCGAGTCAAACTCGCACACGAAGGGTTCCGTACAAAAAAATCGCGTGTCTTGTATGGGGCCTACTTCATTTTTTTTGTTATAGCATCAATAGAAAATTACACTCTGTGAAAATTTCAACAGCCTACCTAATACGGTTTACCTACGAAATACAGCTCACTGATGGATAGACGGACAATGGAGGCTTAGTAATAGGGTCCCGTTGGCGGCACCCTTTGGGCACGGAACCCTAAAAATGATGATTTATTGAGGTGAAAAAACAATAGGCATACATTCACCACCCTTTAGTGTCTAATAGTGTAATGCTGTTTGGAAACTAAATTTTCTTTTATTTTCAACTTAGTCATTCAAAGTTTTTTATATGAATGTTCTTCTTTGAACTTTTTAATCCAAACGGCAATTTCATAGGTAAAGATCTATAGTAATAGATCATAGTAATGTTATGTCACAAAAAATACGTAAAAATAAAATGGAGAGGGTCTGTAAGACAGAAAAAATAAGTAAACGCAATTATAACTTGAATTGTAGGGAAAGGAATTCATTTATTCTGTCTCTGTATGTCAAATGTTCATGGACACTGAGCTGAAAAATTAGTAATAACTAACTGAAACTGTCATTATATTTGAATCAAGGCATAAAAATAAATTAAATAAAATACACGATCAGAATTCGAGCCAAATGCTCCTCTCAAATTTTCATTAGATAGTAGGCACCCCATTCTGATCTTGGCACGAAAACATTGGATTCTTTTTGTCATAATAATATGTGTAATATGTGTATTTGAGTATAAATAAAAAAAATATACTCAAAATTCAAATGAGTAAAATAGATATGGAAATGATATTTTATCTACTCTCATATCGTAAAGTTCGCATTATCAACTTCAAAACGAGTTTATATTGGGTATGATTTTATCGATTGTCAATTAAATAGATTCGATCACTAAATAAAAAAAATGAAATTCCCTAAATAGTATAGTTTGTACTCAAAATAGTAGATCTGTCACCAAAGTAAAGTCATCAAACAACACCAAAACAATACTCAAAAGGAAAAGATTTATCACCAGAAAAGTCTTAACGATTGTCAATTAAACAGCTTCGATCACTAAATAAAAAAATTGAAATTTCATAAATAATATAGTTTGTACTCAAAATAGTAGATCTGTCGCCAAATAAATGCCTAAAATTACTAACAAAGGTGACCTACAGATACTCCCACTCCTCTTCGGATCCCGAAAGTTTGTTGATGTTCGAAACGGGCGGCGGGGGCTACGCCCCCGTTAGGGGTCATCTTCCGATGGTTTCTTCTGCTGCGAAGTAATTTTGTACCCAGGGTGGGGACTGTTAAATCAATCAAACCTGACCGAACCTAACATCGCTCGCTTCGCTCGCTCATTTATTTATTGTTTTTGACCGATTACCCCCTAGTTTTCGATTTGTTACCATGCAATAGCTTTACCGCGGCAGTCCCCGAGTGTCGTATTTTTAATGACAGATCTATCAATTTGATGACAGATCTATCAATTTGTTGACAGATCTATCAATTTGATGACAGATCTATCAATTTGAGAACGAAAATATTGAATAGAGATGAATCTATTTAACTGGGGACGAAAAATATAATTCCCGTTTATATTGGCATACTTTATAAACACAATACCGTAATAAAAAAAAATATTATTATAAATAATAATAATTATTAATTATTTTGTTAGAGAATAATAATTATTAATTATTTTTTTATAATTTTATTTTTTTTCCATTACGATACAAGTTAAACCAAAGAACGAAGTTCCATATCAATTATTTTTTTATTTGAACGCACATGCGGTTCGCGTAAATTTTACAGCAATACAAAAAGTTTTCATTCCAATTTTTACTTGTCTGTGACAGCGCCCGCTTTAACGCATGCGCGGTGATGTGTTGGTTTTTCATTGAATTTTGTTGTAGATACTGAATTTCGTGGATAATTTTCAGTCATGTTTAAAAATGTCTGAGATCAGTGAAAGCATTGCTTTTACCTGTCTGTGACACCGTCCGCTTCAGTGCAAGCGCGGTGATGCGCTGGGATTCAGCGCTTACACGTTTTGTTGTAGGTACTTACTGAAGTTTGTGGGATTTTTTTATTACTCTTAACTTTGATCTTTGTATTTTAGTTGATTCAATCCCAATGTATGAGATTAGATAAAGTAGTGTATGAAACTGCACATAATTTGGTCTTAAAACACTCGTGTAATGCTATAAAAAAACTCGCCTGCGGCTCGTTTTTTTAACTTACACTCGTACTTGAAGAACCCTTATTATGCAACAGTTTCATAAACTACTATTGTACTATAGAAATCGAGCATAATTACTAAATATCATAATACTTTGATAAAGTTATAAATATAAGAAGAGGCTGACATACGTTTAAATGGTGCGGCCAAACGAATTCAATCGCAAGAACTTAATATTTTGCAACACAGTTTTTTGTTTTTGTAATTTGCTTAATTATATTTACTTAGCTATATTTTTATTTTAAATATTTATTTAAAGAGGATTTGCGCACGTTAACGTTCCGGGTTTACATACTCTTTGTTAAACTTTTGTATTTTGTCTTTTTAACCCCCGACTCAAAAGAGGGGTTTTGTTAAGCGTTTGTATTTTGTATTTTAAACCACCGACTCAAAAAGAGAGGTTTTATAAGTTTAACGTGTGTATCTGTGAGTCTGTATGTGACATCGTAGTTTTTAAACGAATACACCGATTTCGATGCGGTTTTTTTCTTTGAAAACTGACGTGATCGAGGTGGTTTTTAGATATAATTTATTAAGGTCTGTTCAGGCGTTTGAAAAGCATTAGCTCTTATCTAGGTGATGAAGGGATGTGGGCAACTTATACCGCTCTGATCGATTTGAAATTTGGTGCCCTGTAATCGTAATATATTGCAAACCATGGTAATCTTTAATTGATGCTGCAGCATGTCCTGGTATCTGCAGGATACCCAGCTCCTTACCAACTTACAGCAGAGGTATCGTGTTTGGGATATGTAAAGTTTAAAAAGTATGAAATAAAACTTAAATTAAAAAATTAAAAAAACCCTGACAAAAAGCTTCTAAAAAGTAGAAAATAATATGTTTTGGCCCTCAAAGTTTAATATAAGTAGTTATATTTTGATCTAAGAGTCGTCAATAAAATAAAATCAGAATTCAACTATTTTACTTTACTACAACTATAATTACTAATAATTTCACAATTTAGCGGTCGCACTACGCGACGACTCTTTGATCAAAATATAACTACATTTATTAAGCTTAAAGGGTCAAAACATATTATTTTTCACTTTTTAAAGGTTTTTATGGGAGGGTTTTGAAATTTATAATTTCACAATTTAGCGGTCGCACTACGCGACGACTCTTTGATCAAAATATAACTACATATATTAAGCTTAAAGGGTCAAAACATATTATTTTTCACTTTTTAAAGGTTTTTATGGGAGGGTTTTGAAATTTATAATTTCACAATTTAGCGGTCGCACTACACGACGACTGTTTGATCAAAATATAACTACATATATTAAGCTTAAAGGGTCAAAACATATTATTTTTCACTTTTTAAAGGTTTTTATGGGAGGGTTTTGAAATTTTTAATCAAGTTTTATTTTTGTCTTTGACAACTTTACTTATATGAGACCACCCTGATGGCATAATCTAAAAAAACAATCGAATTGAGAACCCCCCCCCCCCTCCTTTTTTTAAGTCGATTAAATACGCAGTTGTACTGAAACTCGCTTTGTTAAAACACTAAAATTAATGTTTGCTTGTAGCTAGACGACATTTAATTAGACTTGTCTCGATGTCTGTTTTGTGCCAAGCTGAAAGTGTAATGCTGAAAAATAAAAACCAACAAAAACGTCTGGCAGGCTTCTTGGATGAAGGAAATTAAATTTAATGTTACTACTTTTTGGTGGCCATATACATTGTTGTACACAATTTTTTTTTTTTATTTACATTCTTTATATTTGTGTTTTGTGACTTAAAATTAAAGGTAATTGATTTGTTGGGATAACAGTCAAGAAAAATCTAAATTTATGAAAGTACCTAGGTGTTTAATCTAAAATTCTGACACGGTGGTCAGTTTCTGCCTAGGTGAGGTCGATCACTACTCAGGGCACACAATCGTGTAACGAACAGATTTATTTGCTCTGCTTCTGGGTTTTTAATACCTATATATTAATTAGATACGTCTTCAAACGTATATTAAGTATTTATATCTGTCTATGATTCCTATGTACAGGGGAATCGTAGTTTAGGACCAGATGACCGTGTGTGATTTGTCCCTAAATAATATATTACGCGTGTATATCGTTTTTATGACTGTAATCGAGGGAGCATTGTAAGAATAGTGAGTTCATACGAAAATCCCATAGAAAAAATCACTGTCAATTTTTTTTCAATCTAAAATCGCTTTTATTTATAGTTCATATGATAATCCCGTACAAAAAAATCACTTTTAGTTTTATCAATCAAAAATCACTTTCAATTTATAGTTCATACGAAAATCCCACAGAAAAAATAATTTTCAGTTTTTCCCGAATTTTCCAATATTCCGGGCAACCCCAATTATTTTCCTTATTCGAAGCATTTAGAACATTTTGATAACCTACCCAATTTATTTACTTCAAAATTTAAATCTCGACTACACAAAAACATTATACCTTTTATGGACAGTCGGGTATGTTATTATATGTCACTAACAGGATTAAGACGAATCTAACGATAACTAGCACTCTAAAATCAATCAAGTTGTTAAGGTTACAGGCTCAGCTTAAGAAACAGACATACACACATATACTCAAAAAACATTACCTTCATTTTTGGTCTGTCGGGTAAAACATAATTCTCTTTCTTAAGTAAACCTGTAAAGGTTTTTGATGTACTATTATCATAATTTTTTGTAACATTCTTTTTATCAATTAAATAAAAAAAAAGTGATGCGCTTACCAACGAACATCATTTAATTTTTACTTATATGGAAGATTATCTTGAAATTTTTGCTAAAGAAACTTGTTAATAGCATTTTATTTATTTTTGTTTCAGTAAATTTTGAGCAAATTAGACACTAAGTATGTATCAATCATTGGTTTTCTCCATTATACGTTTGCCACTTAATAAGTTGTACGCACTCGTGCGATAATATTTCAAATTTCAATATCGCACATGTGATGTCGCACTTGTTATGTAAAACTCGCTCGAGCGCTCTCTAGTCGCTAGACTAATATCTTCCTCCGGCGTCGTTTATTAACAAACCACTGCAGCAGATGCAGCCTCAATAACGTTCTGTCTCTCTGTCACTGGGTGGTTTTTGTCGTTTGACGTGACGGGCGCCATCTTGGAAGGCGCAAGCCTTTCTGGTGCTGGAGTTAGTTAATCATACCAAACCATAACCATGGCAATAACAGCATCCTTCGGTTTCTATATCTTGCGCCGCAATGATGCTATAGCATCAAAGTATATAGAACCAAAATATATATTATATTAGTACTAACATATAGTATGGACACTGCGCACTCCCTGCCGCTCTCTAGATTGCGACCTCATTCCCTCGTCACCCAGATTGATACAGATTGGTTACAGTTTGGTTGTCGAACGTATGGGATTTCACCGTCATTTTGTTTGTTCCGTCATTCCTTTTTTGAAATGTCATTTCTGGCCCGTTGTATGAAGTTTCAAGGGTGTGATAGAAGTGAGCAAGGAACAGTGGCTCAGCTCGACCCAAGGAAAAATAACTCGAAATCGCTGTAACGACGGAGCAAAAAGTATTATTATTAATAAATCCGAGAACGTTTAATCTGCTATTCAACTGCAATTCTGACTAAGTTTTGTAGTACTTAAAAAATATGATTTTAGCATGAAAACGTCAGTAAATTATTTGATAGACGGTGCAAGACAGTTCAGGTAAGTATCACTGAGAACAGTAAAAATGCTAAACACGTTAAAAAGTCGACTTCCATTGCAACAACTTCGTACATTTTTGCATTATTATTTTTGGTTTTTGTTAATTTTCTAATGAAGTACTACACCCGTTTTGATGAAATTTTTATGGTACCACACGGAAAGCACTAGCTTTCAAATAAAAAAAGAATCATAAAAATCGGTTCACCTAGTCAAAAGTTCTGAGGTAACACACATAAAGAAAACGCAGTCGAATTGAGAACCTCGTCCTTTTTGGAAGTCAGTTGATTAAATTTATATGAGATTACCCTGGAGGCGTAACCTATTCAATAAAAAAAGAACTGTGAAAATCGGACGCTCTGTAAAAAGTTATGCGTGGTCATATATGAAAAATATACGGTTTGACTTCAGAACCTCCTCCTTTTTGCAGTCGGTTGATGAAATTACTACACCGCTTTTGATAAAACTTATATGGGACCACACGGAAAGCACTAGCTTTCAAATAAAAAATTATAAAAATCAGTTCACCCAGTAAAAAAATCTGAGGAAACACACATAAAAACACATACAGTCGAATTGAGAACCTCCTCCGTTGGAAGTCTGTTGAAAATAACAAATCCGGTCCTGTTCGTTTCGTGTGACGCGAGATTAACGAGTAGATTCTTATTAATTGGAGAACTTGACTGTCGCAGCATAACTCGAGTTTTGATGCGAACATCTGTTTCAATGGATACGAACTTTAATTGCTTTGCTTTTGAAAAGTTTTTGAAATTCCAACGACGTGGTGCGGCGTCTGCTGTTATATTTCACACAGTTGACAAAGCAGTCTTAAACAGAACTTTTTTTTTATATTTTATAGTTTCCGCTTAAATATACCTTAATATACCTATACCTTTTTAATAAATAAATTAACTACAAAGATATGAGAATACTTCCACATATGGATTTTGATATAAACACAACTAAGTACCTAGCATACTACAAAATTTTTATAAAAAAATGCAATTGTCGTAAAGTGTCATGTGCATAAAAAACTGAATAAAAAACCGGTAAAGTGCGAGTCAGAACCACGCACAAAGGGTTCCGTATCATCATACTAGATGGCGCTAGTTTCTTCGTATTTAAAAAAACACGTTTATTGTATGGAGACTTTGAATTTTTCAAATTTTTAGTACTTGTTGTTATAGCGGCAACAGATATACATCATCTGTAAAAATTTCAACTGTCTAGCTATCACGTTTCATGAAATACAGGGTGGTGACAGACGGTCAGCGGAATCTTAACAACAGGGTCCCGTTTTTACCCTTTGGGTATGGAACCCTAATAAAAATGTATGATTAAAATTTATGTCGAATTACGAAAAATTTAAGAAAACTGCATTTAAAAAAATCTGGTCATGAGATTATTTAAAATATTTTTTAAATAGATGAAGAATGATACCATCTAGTACCTACCGAGCTACCAACGTACTACCTGTTAGCGATTTGCGATTCTAAGATTTGTGATTTTCTGTAGAAAATAAAATCAGCGTATTTATTTTATTAAACAATAGGTAGGTAGGTTCTCCAGTTAAAGTGTCCTGCTCAAAGAGACAAGAACAAGTCTTTCACAAGACACCCAAATAAAAATACTTTAAACTTGTCAAATAAAAGGAATTCCTCGACTAGAAAAAGGTCCGTGAAGAAGAAGGCATATATCAAGTAGCCCTCACAAATGAAATAGCTTGAGGACAATTTCTCAAGACGGGCCTTGAGCGTCCCTCAAGGAATCCTCAAACCCTCCGTAGTGATGGCGATTATTAAAATCATATATCTTTGAGCTGGGGCATGCACCCTGATTTCCAAGGAGGGTGCATTCCAAGGAGATCCGATTCGGCAGGTTTCTTGCGATGCTCGTGATGTATAGTGTTTATTTATCTATGACAAGGAAGTATGGTACTATTTGTTTTTGAGGATGTTAAGCAAAAGTACAGGGCCACCGACTTATCTATCCAGGCGGCGGCGGCGTCGCGGAATGCTCGAGTTTGTGTTTGCGCAATGACTTTTGACTTTCATTTTTAGGGTTCTGTAAACACAGAGG
Source organism: Coleophora flavipennella (assembly GCA_947284805.1). NCBI lineage: Eukaryota > Metazoa > Arthropoda > Insecta > Lepidoptera > Coleophoridae > Coleophora > Coleophora flavipennella. The sequence goes on along the minus strand of OX369285.1, from coordinate 1,274,960 downwards.
GTGACCAGCGGGACCCTATTACTAAGCCTCCGCTGTCTGTCTGTCCGTCTGTCAGCGGGCTGTATTCCATGAACCGTATGCCCGCTTCCATCTTCGGCATCATCGTCACTTACCATCAGGCGAGATGATGTCAATGGCTTACCAATTGTGGATTAAAAAAATAATGATCACAAAGTGTGTTTTTATATTGCCGCTATAACAAAAAAAAGTACAAATTAGAAAAAGAAAACAATTACAAAAATCATGTATTTAATAGGTATTTTTGAGGTATTTTTGATTGAACTCGATCTTAAAAACGGTAATACATACAAGCGTTTGATACGACATGATACCTATCTCCTCCTTTTCTAATTCTATTCATAGTAAATCATAACTTTAGTTTTGTTCTTTGACTACAACACATAAAATCGTCTGTCTTAGAGCAGTTTTAAAGTCGTGTCAATTGCGTCACGCACGCGGGTTTGATCAGCATGGAGGTTTTCATCATCCACCCCGCGTCATGCATGCATGGTGCACACATAGTAATAAAATTTTGTATGGAAAGGTGCAATGCGAGTGCCACGCATGCGGAGGAAATCCACGTGCGTGACGAAATCCACACTACTCTTAATCCAACTTTGAGGAAGTATCTAGTGCAGATTGGATTTGACATAAAATCAATTTAAAAGGAAAACTATCACGGCTATGTAGCTTTTCTTAGTTTAGAGTAATAGTCGACCAACTTATGGTGTGCAGATGAATTTGTAAAAATCTCTTAGGTTTTTCGTACAAAATGTTCTATTACCAACTGTAAATGTAATTTTGTTTTACAAAATATATACTTATTTTTTGGAACGACTACGGAATGAACGGAATCCTACTTTACGCAAGTCCGACTCGCACTTGGTCGGTTTGTTTCTTTACCCAAAACAAAGATCAAATAACTCTAAAGCAACAACGTAATGCTGAAAGCTATTCAGTGGAATGTCACGTCAGATCACAACGCAACGCAGAAGCACGGAGGCATGGAGGGGAGGTACGCTTTTGTGTGTTGCTACATTCACACTGATGTGTAAATTGGTATATTTTATCGTAATCTGTACATTTTTTGCTGAATTTAATGCTCTAAATCCACAGTAAACGCGATAAGAATTTTCGTGTTAAAATCGTGAAAAAACACTACGCGAACTAGTTGATAGATTCAGGCGTTTTCTGGCCCAAACAGACACAGTGAAGGAACTTTCCTACTAAAGTGATCTTAGGAAAAACAGTCTGAAAAGTAAAGGTTTAAACCAAAACAGCTACAGAGATTCTCGACAAACGACAAACATCGTAACACAACTGTGTAAAGACGGCGTTTCAAAACTTCTAAAGTCGCACTTTTAAGTCACAATATTAATCTACCCCCGTTCCTTTCATTCCCACGAACCCTGCTCATTCCTCCGTCTCATTTACTCACTTGTTCGTTCACCATTCATCACGAGATAAGCATCCTGCTAGCGCGGCCATTGTAGCAAATATTAAATTGTGGATTCTAATTGAATTGTTGAACGAATAGAAATGAGGAGATCCGTAGAAGAACCAAAGTAACCGATGTAGCTCTCAGAATCGTTAAACTTAAGTTAAGGTGGCAGTGGACGGAGTACATATTGAAACGCAAACTATCGTTTCGAGCCGATCTCATTTCGTGCGTTTCATAATTAAATTCTCTTTTGATTTTGTTCCTCTATGGAAATTTAATTTGAAAATATTGGTGACTTTTTTGACAAGAGGAAAAGAAAAGGTTGACCGTGATCTCTTTGACAGTGATGAATATTTAAATTTTTGGTTTTATTTTAATGTTTCGTTGAGGCCCACTATTTTATTCAGTGGTAAGTAATTTGTATAAGGAACCCGCTTTGCGTGTATTTTTGGTACTGCTGCGAACTAGATCTATATATGTGCGTAGGGTTCTTCCACTCCCCTTGCGAAGTTGACGTCCCCGAAGGTTCATCCGACTAAGGATTGATCCTGGGATGGAGGTGTGCAGCCTGGTGGTCAGCCAGTCCTTTGCACTGCCCGCCCAGCTGCTTGCCAAAAGGGAAGTGAATGCTTAATTTATCTTTCATCCCGAGCGACTCTCTGGCCATTGGTTCTAGAAGATTTCCTGCCTCCGGTTTCTAACGATTTAGTTATCTGTTTTAAATTTTAAAAATGTTTTGTACCTAATACGTGTTTTTTTAGAACGATAGGGTAATTCAGACCAAAGTGAAATTTAATTATTTTAGGACTTAGTAACTTATTTAAGTACCAAAGGGACGGCGACGATCGTTGCCTACCGGCATTCTATAAGATAACCTTTTTATATTCAAATAAAATTGTTACTTTAAATTTATTTCCGGAAATTGTTCAAAAATATATTAGGTTATTGTTTTATATCAACACGGTCAACCAATGTAAATCACATCTTTTTCTAGTACTTATATTGTTCCTTCTTTTTTTAAAAAAATCATAAAATACATATATTCTAATTTACCCCATAACATTTTTCTTAAAACTCCGTTTAGGCCCGAACCTCTAAATCTTACGTATTATATGTGGCAAATTCCGTAAGGGTTTTTATCCCCTGTTTCCATTATTTTTGTCACAATATTTTCTATTGGAACAGATGGCCGTTGGGGCAGTAAAGTTCTTGAGTGGCAACCGCGCACCAGAAAACGTAGCGCAAGCAGGCCTCCCACTCGGTGGACCGATGACCTTGTAAAAGACGCGGGAAGTCGCTGGATGCGGGCAGCGCAGAACCGGCCGTTGTGGAAATCTTTAAATTACCTACCCTGAATTAGGGCGATCGAGCCTTAATCGACCATGCGGGCCCAGTGCGGGTTGGTTGACTTCACACACAACCTGCGAGTTTCTCGCGGGCGTGTATAGGTTTCCTCACGATGTTACAACATTGCTTACAAAAAAATGACAAAATATAATATGATCGTCAAAATAGTAATAAATGTAAAAGTATAAAATAAGACAAACATAAAATAATTAAAATCAAAATAAGGCACATTGATAACAACAGTTCCCCATTGCGTTGGGGAATCTTGGTAAGCCCGCTTCCATCTTCGGCAACATCGTCACTTACCACCAGGTGAGATGTTGTCAAGAGTTTACCAATTGTGAATAAAAAAAAAAAAAAAAAAACATCAAAAAAAAAAAACCATTGGGTAGGCTTTTGTCCATCAGTTGACGTCTTTCGGCTGATTTGATTAATTTAATTGTTGATATTTTGATTAGTAATTTTAATTTATTCAATAAATTGTAAACATAAAATACCTACATCTTTAAGGAACTGAAAAATTTTCTTGAGTGTAATCTAATCACAAAAACGGAGAAACCTCGAGATATCTGCATCTATCTGCTACCATATCCAAAAGGTCAAATAAATTGCAAATTTCAAATCAGTCTGTCACGACCAAGTTTTGTTCGAAAACCCAGACGATTTAAAACCATCTATCTATTCCTATAATACGTCTGGACAAGGTAACACCTCAGAAGCCTTAATGCCCTTTGCGGCAACCTAAAGGGATTAGGGGAGAGCTTTATTGGTTCGGCTGTAAAAGAAGATTCTGGAAAGAACTGGCCTGGATTTAGGCCGCTTGTGGAACGTTGGGCTTGAGAAGGTAGCTATATAGGCATACAAGGTACACTACCAGAGGTTGTTTGTAGAGGCTAGAAAAAGAAAGCCTTTGATTGTTCATGATAATAAGAAAACTTCATTGTCACGACGTAATTAATCTAAAACCCATATTATATGTAGGGGTATAGCAAAACAGTAAATAAATTCGATAAGTTTAACTCTTTTCTTCATGGTAATTACTTTTGGTGGTTACTGACTTTTTATGTTCATCTAATCTCAAAGCGTCGGTGGCTCAACCGGTAACGACTCGGTCGTCCTAACCAGAGGTGCCGGGTTCAAATCCGGACGGCCAATGTACCAATGAGTTTTTCGTAACTTACGTACATATACTCTCCGATTGCTTTAACGGTGAAGGAAAACATCGTGAGGAAACCTGCACACACCTGCGAAGAAACTCGAGGGTTGTGTGTGAAGTCGACCAACCCGCACTGGGCCCGCGTGGTCGACTAAGGCCCGATCGCCCTAATTCAGGGTAGGCTCGAGCCCCTCGGTGGGGACGTATATGAGCTGAAATGATGATGAAATGATGAATCTCAAAGTAGTCCCGTATCAGAAAAAGTTAAAATAATATGTATTTTTTTTATTTTTTTCATATTTTTAACAAGTTACCACCATATAAAAAGTGTAGCAAAAAAAAAACCGGCTAAGTGCGAGTCAGAACCGCACACATAGGGTTCCGACCATCATACTAGTTGGCGCTAGTTTCATGTTTCAAAACCCATAATACTAGATGGCGCTAGTTTCTTCACGTTTAAAAAAAACTTTTTTTTTTCTAACTTTTTGTATTTGTTGTTGAAGCGGCAACAGAAATATATCTTTTGTGAAAATTTCAACCGTCTAGCTATCACGGTTCATGAAATACAGCCTGGTGACAGACGGACAGCGGAGTCTTAGTAATAGGGTCCCGTTTTACCCTTTTGGTGCGGAACCCTAAAAAACAGTTATTTTATTTTTTTCACAAAATTCTCACGAGTTTATGGAAACTTTGTACGTTACAACTTCATACGGCCTACTACACTTTAAGGTTCATTATTACGGGAAAATTCAGAATAAGGTACTTCCCATTAAAATCAAGGTTCTTCACTTTCTCAAAAATAACTGTAACGATTTTAATGAAACTTTGTTAATTACTAGAGCTTTATAAGGCCTACTATACTGTATGGTACATTATTCCAGGAAAAATCGTATTAAGGTAGGTACGCCTGGTGACAGATGGACAGCGGAGTCTTGGTACGGGTACGGAAAAGGAAAATATCCATACTACCTACATATGAAAATTTTCTAACACTTTATTTATATAGCTTCGTTGCTTAGTTAATGAAATTTCTATCGATCCCAATATTTTTTTTGCCCGCGAGTGTAAATTTTAAAGATAATAAATATATACGGGTAAAACACGGGATGTGTTTTACCCGTATATATTCTCGTACCAAAAACATTCTGTAAAAAACTAGCCAAGTCTCGATGGAGCTGCTTGTTTATCTCTAAAAAGTAATGAAATCTAGACAAAGTCGTGCCAAGTCTAGGGTTCCTTACTGCGATTTCTTTATTATTATAGTTAATGTTGTGTGACTTCGCCGTTGAAATGTACACAAGGGTACAAAACCAGATGCTTCATGACACCATTGCACCAATCTGTCGCCAAAACCGCTACACATTGACGATGGAAAATTGCCACTTGGAAAACGTTGATTCAATAACCAGTCAATTGTAGGCTTGATAAAGCTGCGTTTTTAAATAATACTTATATATAGGTGAGCCTAACCTTAGCAAACATCACGAAATAATAAGCGAAATCAACAAAATGCAAATAATCCCTCCTAATCCCTAGCAAACGTTTTCAAGCGCAGTAGAAGAATGTCGTAAACGACTGTAACGCGGCCGGTTGCCACTTGGCTATATAAGGTTATCGGAAAAACAAACGTAAGCACGTTTTAAAATACAGCCAGCTCCATCTAGCGACGTGTGCGGGTATCACCGCCACTCTTAGTCCAATGCATTATATTTTAACCAAATTATGAGCGAAATTAATATTTTAGTGTAATTTGTTTATTTAATTTGTGTACTGTTCGAGTAGAATAAAGTTATTCGTTCGACTATTTCTTCTTGTAAACTTGTAAGTATAAGTATAAAAGCCAGTCTAGTCTTATCCAGAGTTTTCCTTTAATTTTATTTATATGCGTATTAAAAGCAGAAGGAGAGGCATTCGCCCAGCAGTGGAACGGTATAGGCTAGATTAAATTAGAAGATGTGTCCCACTACGCTGGATTTTTGCAATGTCAGTCGATTTTTTTATGTACCAATAGTAGAAGGGGGCATTACCATATTTCTAATACAGCTGAGACCAGCTGAGGGTTCTTCATCAGATACTTCAGACCTTCGATTTTTGACATCAAATGAAGCGGCCCACCAAGTTGAATATTTTTTGTAAAGGCGGTATGTCGATCTCTAATAGTTTGGTTGGGCTCTTGTGTTTTCTAATCAGGGTCACCAGGTACTCCAGATCTTCGATTATCCTAGTTTTTATAGTTTTCCCTTTATGTGGCCATTAAACCCTAACTCTGTACCAAATTTCAGCTCTCTGAGTTTATGGGAAGTACTAGTTTTATTCTGATGATCATGAGTGAGTGAGTGAGTGAGTGTCATAAATGCGAAACTTTGCTTTCGCTTAACTTCGGAAGTAAATGACCTACAGACTTGAAATTTTGGATTTTAAGAATGTGATTATAGCTTACTGGATGACGAAAATTTCTGCGTTCTGGTCTTATCCAGAGGTTCTCAAATAGGGGCCTGAAAATGCGGCGAAATGGTTCCCGTAAAGGATGGTATGGCAGTGTTTGCTTCGCGCTCGACTTGGCGGGGGCACTACCGTGCCCCCCGATCATCATCATATCAGCCTAAAATCGTCTACTCATGGACTAATGCCACTTCCCCGTCCCCCATCACAACAATCGGTCCTGAGTTGCCCGCATTCAGCGGCTTCCCGCGACCTTCACCGGAACGTTGGTCCACCAAGTGGTAGGCCTGCCTACGCTACATCTTCCAGTGCGCGTTCACCACTCAATAATTTTACTACCCCAACGAATTAAGCCGCAGTTGTCAGGGCACATAGTTGTAGAACAGGCTACAAACTATGTGCACTGCCAACTATGACTTAAGTTTAGCGATTCTGTAAGCCACGTCAGTAACCTTAGTTCTCCTACGAGCCTCCTCATTTCTGATTCAATCACGTAGGGAAACTGCGAGCATAGCTATGTAACGTATAATTATTTTATTGAAATTTTAAAATGACTTGAGACATTTATTAAAAACCCGACTGTATAAAACTTAACCCCTATTCTTTTGGCCAGTCGGGTAAAAAATTATTCTATGTCACTCACGAGATTAAGACAAATCTAACGAAACCTCACACTTCAAAATCCATATAAAGTCGTTTAGGCTACAGAGGGTGCTAAAGAAGTAAATAACCTATTTTTTGGCTAGTCGAGTAAAAATGTATTCTATGTCACTTACGGGACAAGACAAATATAAAAACACAACTCGAACTCCAAAATCCATCAAGCCGTTTAGGCTACTGGGCGTGCCAAGGAACATGTACTTAAATAATATAGCCCTTTATTCAGACCTTGCAATTACATTTCACAAGCTGTTACTAAGCTTATATAAATTAAGTCTATTCTAACCTAGTCTTTCTTGCTTTTTAATTTTTTGCAGATCTGTTTGCACGTCGGCAAAGACCTCCTCCTTCAACCTTTTCCATTCCATCCTATTTTGAGCCACTCTGTTCCAGGTCACTCCAGCCACTTGCTTGATGTCATCATCCCACCTTGTCTGCGGTCTGCCTCTTTTTCTTTTACCTTCTCTGGGGTACCATTTGGTCACTATTTTGCTGTGTATAAGCAAAATACATACATACTCTCGAAAAATATAACCCTCCTTCTGGCGCAGTTTGGTAATAATTATACGTTACATAGCTATGCTAAGTAAAACACATAATTACGCTAAAATGCAGACAAAATACCTACAATATTCTATCTAGGTACCGTTTGTATACACGTCGTCGTTGCATGCACTTTTGTAGAAAACAGAAGCTTCATAATATGCGAGCGCACGACCCGTGAAGGCTCTCCTGAGTGGCTGTTTGATGTGTCATCTTGTGGAGTTTTTAGATAGACACACAACCTAGATACATAGACATATTTTCTTGATGGGTTGTTTAAAATTAGCTGAGGATTAAATATGGCAATTTCACCGGTTTGTGTAAGAATCATACTAAACTACTTATGTTTTAAACGCGAAAGTAGGCATTTCTCCCAAGCGGTGGACCAAAGACAACCCGGTGAAGATCGCGGGAAGCCGCTGGATGCGGGCAGCGCAGGACCATGTCCAGCAGTCGAAGTTTTTCGGCTGATATGATGATCAAACGCGAAAGTATGTTTGTTTGTTCTACTTTCACGCCTCAACGGCTGGACGGATTTGGATGATTTTTCACAGTTAGTAGATATTTTTTCCCGGAAAAATTGTTCCTGTAGGATAGCTATCTAGACACACGGCAGTATTTCAGCCAAGGTCCAAAAGAAACCGACACTGGCCGTGGGTTATATTACACGAAACATTTCGGGCCATATGTTTGGCATGTAGGTAGGTAATTGGGCGTATAAAGAAGAAAAAAGAGAGTTTTACACCACCACCGCTGTTATAAATAATGTGTTATAGAAATATATATTATAAATATCACCGAAAGATTGTAAATTTCGTTAGATTATAATCTAACAAGATTTATTTCGCGAGATTCTGAACTGTCAAAAGATTGTGAACTGTAACATATTGTTTGCGATGTTAGGTTCGGTATGGTTTGTTCGATTTAACAGTCAAGAGTCTCGCTTCGCCCTGCCTCTGAAGAGCCCCCCCCCCCCCCCACGGGTAGCAGAATGCTTCGCAGCAGAAGAAAACATCGTTTTTATTCGGAGGTACAAGAATAGGCCGTGAAATTGTGATCCGATTCACAATTTACCGTTTTATTATAATCTAACTAGTGAGATTGTAATATCGCGGTTTTACAATATCCCGGTGACAATGGACTATTACTTGAATAAAAAAAGGGACTAAATAATATTAGGTACTTTACAAAAATAACGATATAATGTATGTATGTCTATTTTTTTGGCTGAGCCTGTAGCTTATAATTGATGGACTTTGGAGTGCGAGGTGTCGCTATTGTCTCAAACCTAAGTTTTATGTTACGTTGCCGCTATGTTTTTGTTTACGCCAGCAACGAAGGTCAACTACTGACCAAATAGAAGAATCGAGAAGCATCGCCGATCAATGTTCTACTCATACATTTTTATAAACATACCTTAGGTCGAGGCTCCCCGTGATTGGAATAAAGAATCGTAGGGCGGGCGGCACGCTTGGCTGCTTGGGCGGGCGGGAAATGCACTTTGTATGAGACAGTGTTTGGAATTTCAGTAAAGTGGGAATTGCATTTAATGTTTGTAGTTTGTGTTATATTTGTATTTGATTAAACAATTAAACAAAGATATCGGTGTCGATCAGTCTATTTATACAATGAAACACAAGTTATAGCTTGTAGTAATATTTAAAAAAATGTGTAAGAAAAGATAATACTGAAAAACCAGTTAAGTGCGAGTCAGAACCGTATACATAGGGTTCCGTACCATCATAATAGATGGCACTAGTTTCGTGTTTTAAAAACCATCATACTAGATGGTGCCAGTTTCTTTGTGTTAAAAAAAACACGTTTTTTGTATGGAGATCCCCCTTATCTTTTCACTTTTTCTAAATTTTAGTATTTGTTGTTATAGCGGCATCAGAAATACATCATCTGTGAAAATTATAGCTGTCTAGCTATCACGGTTCATGAAATACAGCCTGGTGACAGACGAACAGACAGACAGACAGACAGATGGACGGACAGCGAAGTCTTAATCCCGTTTTTTCCCTTTAGTTACGGAACCCTAAAAATGAGTTTCTACTTTTCCAGTTCCTATATAGTGTCTTACAGCACACTTCTTCTCATAGGTAGCTAGCTGTAGTAAGAATAACACAAATTTAGTGTAATATTCATACAAATTATTTTTCTCAGCTACGTCCTAGAAACTGTTACGTATTGAGTCCACTTCTACGTCTGTCCTCTGGAGACATACATAGTGTAACAAAATTGGTGTTGGCATCGTTATCCGGAGCTTCTACTCATCATACTTAACAACATTTACCAAAGAACTCATAGATGATTCTAAAAAAAATCGACGCTCCATACAAAAATCCATTAAATTGATCAATCGATTTATATGAAGAAGTTATAAAAATCAGTATAGGTCTTCTAGGATAAGTTGTTCGGTATGATTGGTATGATTGGAAGCCCCAGTTAAAGGCTTTTCCACCAATTTTATTACACCTTTACAGAATCGTACTCATCCTGAAGTAGATTTGTGACAAATAAGATCATTTCGAAAAACCTAACAACCTTTAAGTACTTATAAACTTTCATTTAAAATGATTTCTATTATTTCGTATTCTTCTCAGCAAACCGTTTCATTTGATACCTATATCACAGCCTTTAATGGGGCTGGTCCGCCATCTTTGAAAGTCGACCATATTGAATTAAGAATAACGTCACTTAGCTAATCATGCAGTCATCCAAACCAAACGTGTATGAAAAGTTTCAACTCAATCGAAAACCGGGAAGTGAGTCTAATTTTACTTGCCAATTATTTTGAAACTGACAACTTACATAGGATCATTGCAAGTTAACTAAAATTTTGTAAAATTAAGTTTTGTCAGTTATTTCATCAAAACATTCAACTACATTTAACTATTCATTTACTGACCCAAGTTTTCTGAACACATTCAGGAAGTGACTACAGTTTTTTATATAGATCCGCACCAGAATAGGTTTAAATTTAAATGTTGATCACATTGTATGCAAATAGTAACTACGCTCTCCCCTGCAGGTTGTAAAATTGGGGATGTTTACCCTGCGTTTATAATCGTTTCGCTCCTACCACTGGTTTCGATTGCAAATATTCGAAAACTTCTCATTTATTTTTCACCTTTAACATGGCATAGTAGTAGTAAGTCCACTAGCTTCACACTAGGAGGTCGCGGTTCGATTCCCAGCGGGGTCTAACTTAGTAAGACTCGGTTTGGTTAGTGTAGGGCATATTCTAAGCCCGCTACCTCATTTTATCCAAGTCTTGCCACAAGACATCCACTGTTAACAGCTTGTGTTCCTACATAAATAAAAAATAGCCAGTTCTCCAATGCGTTGATGAAAATCTGTGAGCCTGCTTTCATCTTCGGCATTATCGTCCTTTAACATTAGGTGTGTTATTGCCAAGGGCTTACTAACTGTGGATTTAAAACAATTTACATAGCGTCATCTTAGTTTGTACCAGATCTTCTTCTCCGGAGATTCTTTACATCCTCATTGCTAAGATCGTTCTCTGCCATGTGCGCCCTCACTACGCCCAGCCAGCGGTTCTTGGTCCAGTTGCAGAATGTAGGACCTCTTCAATGATCAGGTCAAAAAGTATGTTTATGAAATATCTACTCGTATTCTGGCGCCTATCGGAGACATCTTTCCTACAGTAAAGAACGAACGAGACCGCGCCAGAGGTCCAAGCTCGAGATTTTAAAGCTTATACTGGATTTTTCGATATACATGTTTTAAACAAAATTGAATTTCCTAAACCATAATTTGACGATAACAAGCAAGGTGTTTCTTTAAAAAACATATTTTTAAGGAACGAAACTGGTTGTAATACTAGTAAATCGCTTCAGAAAATTAATAATTTATTTGTAACTGGCAATGCTAAAAACGTTAAGAACAACGAACTTCAATCACAAAATTGTAGCGTTAAACCAACGACGACAGTGATTGGTACAAACTTTCATATCCCAAAAACTGTTAAACCGATTTTGATGAAACTTGCATTTTTCCTTAAGCTGTAAGATACTTAAACCAATAAAAAAATTATTATCGCACTTCGATTTATAGTTACTGAGAAATACGTGGACAAACATACATACACTTATGGAATTTGGTACACCTGTTTAAATTATTATACGCGAATATTGTGCAATTCCAACAATATAACATAAATACGGGTCGAATTGATAACCTCCTTTTTTAAGTCGGTTAAAATTATCTTTAAACAGTCATGTTCTAGAAAAAAAAACTTGCTTCTTTAGACCTTGCTAAATAAAAAGGTATAGTATATTACTGGGGTCAATAAATATAATTATCTTGCTTGTTTGTTTGTAAACTCTTAATTGTACAACAAAATACACAATTATAGATACAGAATAGAAGTAGCATGCACAAAGGCGTACTTATCCCAAAAAGGGATCTCTTCCACCCAACCCTTAATTGCTGATAATATCCTAATATCTTCTGCTCTAGGAGTAAATTAGCATTGTGCTTTTTTCGGGAGTAACTATTATTTTCGAGCTCCATTAGTAACACGAATAAGATGCATCGTTGGATTTATCTATCTTCGCCCGGAGCCATTCACAGCGCCCTGGATGGAGCCGGCACCTCTCTGCTTATTTAAATTTTATTGTTTCACCCTAGGTGCATCAGTAAAGACAGTGGATTGACTATATTTATTTGAAATAAAGATTAAGACTACAGACACTAGGTTAAAATGGTTTTTGACTTCGTGTATTAGATTATTAAACGGTTTTTTTACCTTGTTTGAAAAAATATATTTTTGGCGCTCTTTTTAGGGTACCGCGAACCATTTTTCAACCGACTTCAAAAAGGAGGAGGTTCTCAATTCGACTATATGTTTTTTTTGTATGTTTGTTACTCTATATCTCCGCCGAGTGGGTGATTAGGTGTAACGTTGTTAGTTACTCGTAGATAGCAATATCACTAAAAATAAAGAAAAAAAAATAAAAGGTTAAAAAACTAAAAACCGACGTCACAATGAAATTCACTTAAAAGTATGAAATAATATTAGTCTACTTAGATACACGACATTAACCATCAATAACGAAATAAATGGTAAATACGAAATAAATTAGGGGCCTAAAGTTTTTATGAGGTCGGTGTCAGCAATAAGTAAAATGTGAGTAACTGTGTGCTGGTACCTACCTCAAAAACAAATTTAGCCCCTAATTTAATTCGTACCCACCTTTTATTTCGTTATTGTTGGTTAATGTCGTGTATCTAAGTATACTAATATTATTTCATACTTTTAAGTGAATTCTATTTTGAAGTGGGTTTTTTTATAATATTTTATTTAACTTTCAAAGGTTTGTAATGTATGTTTGTTAGTTCGTAAAAGTCAAATCTTACAAACGATTTAAGAGTGACTTCCAGGGGGTCCGATTGAGCACAAATTTAGATCGAGGCTGTATTCTCGGATTACAATATAGATACTTTTGGTATTTTGAAGATGATCTGATGATGAAATTTGGAGGTGGTATTAAGTTTCTGGGATCATCTTTTTTTTTAATAGAATCGTAGGAAACACTGTGCTCGCCTTTTTTTGAATTTGGAAGCGTGCGTTTAAATTCTTACTTATCATCGTGCTTTTGAGCATAAAATTTCTTTTCAATTAAAAGCTTGTAGCTACTTAATAGTTTTTCTTAAACTGATCTATACGTGCCCTTGTCACTTTTGAACACAAACAGTGATGTTTATATCAACATAGTGTAAAAAGGAAGTCACCTTCTAAACCACGCAACGGATATTCAAACGGTTTTCAGCAATAGAATGAGCGATAAACGAGAAAGGTATATTTATCCCCGCGAGCCGCTTGTGACTCTTTCATTGCGCACCAGCTAGTATATAATATATAATTACTTCATCATCATCATCATTACAGCTCATATACGTCCCCACCGAGGGGCTCGAGCTTAGCCTGAATCAGGGCGATTAGGATTATTTTAGTGAAATTACGTAATTTAAATTTTACATTGATTGATATGATTCATAATTTATTAAGTATAGTTACTTTTTGTATACAAAGTCTAAAAAAATGATGAGATCCCGTTAACTGGGCCTTCTACTCATCATACTGAACAACTTTTGTTCTATGACTTTACTGAAACCGCAAAAAAATCACTCTTCATACAAATCAATCAGCTTCGTGACCAATTTTGTTCATTTTTGTATGGAGGGTCCAACTTGTTTCAGAGAATTGACTATGGGTTCTTTGGCAAAAGTTGTCCAAGAAAGTCCTATGCCATTTTTTTACACCAGTATATTTTGTCAATGAATACTACAATAATGATTAATCTCAATGAAAACTTGACTATGCTACCTCGTTCCAAATGAAATTTTATTTAAGACTCTTCTTCTTTGACTTATCAGTTCATATACGTCCCCACCGAAGCGCTCGAGCCTACCCCGAATTAGGGCGAAAGACTCTAATTTAATAAAATATTATTAGAGCTACAGTAACAAATAATACACAAATACCCATCTCAGTGATCACAATCTAGAAGGCAGCTAAAAACAGCTAATCTGAAATCTCAGTTATTGTGAGCGGTTAATAAAAGTGGTGCAGCTGTTAAGCAGTGCATCTGTCCTCCTCTCCCCCTCTTGCCCTCTATGCACCCCCTCCCACCCTCAATTCACACCAGCTTTGACGAGGGAGGCGACTGTTGTGAGTTATGAGGCGATTTCGTGATTTTTAAAAATAATTTAAAGTATTAATCGTCGTGGAAATCATTGGGGAGGCCTTCATCCAGCAGTGGACGTCTTTCGGCTGATATGATGACGATGATGATGATGAAAGTATTAGTAACATTTTTAGTGGTGCCCAACAATTTTTGCTAAGCATCTGTGTCCAAGTAGGTAATTTACCTTTTAATTGGCTGAAAAATTCATCATCTAGGTCTAGGCAAATGCATTTTATTAGAGATTCTCATTTTCTAAAGATTAGAATTCTGAAAATTTAACAAAGGAATCATTTATTTATTTTTATTTTATTTTATTTTAATACACAATTGGTAAGTGACGATGATGCCGAAGATGGAAGCGGGCTTACCAAGATTCTCCAACGCAATGGAGAACTGGCTTTCTTATCTTCAATCCGGAACACTTCAATGTTGTTAACACTGATGGTTGGCGGCAAGACTTAGATAAGATGGTGGTAGCTAGCGAGGCGGGCTTAGAAAATGCCCTACCACCAACAAAACCGAGTCTTACAAGTAGGCCCCACCAGGAATCGAACCTACGACCTCCTGGTGTGAAGCGAATGGACTAACCATTACGCCACGGACACGCTTTTGACACGCTTTTATTAGCTTCACCTGTAGGTACCTACTCGAATCTATGTTAAGTACATAATCTTTGAACGTGAATTTCACATACTTCAAGACGTAGGATTAAATCGAAAGTATTGAAAATACAATAAGTTGATAAATTTGTTCCAGTATCCTGACCAGGATCATCAGGATAAAAAATATAAATATGGGTCAGGGTATATGAAATAGTTCTATTGTATAACTGGAATTTATTCGTTATTATGTATATAATATGTCTGAAGCATAGTACAAAGTGTCTTAATTACTGACTGTTTAGTTTGTCTATGTCACATGAAGGAAATTAACAATAGTGTATTATGCAACTAGTCAATAAAGGACGGATTTAAAGCGAGGGCCATAGATGAATCACGAGCAAGTGAAGGGTTCTAATAACTGAATCACGACCGTAGGAAGTGATTCAAGTATAGAACCCCGAGCGATACGAGTAATGGCCCTAGATATAAATCCGTTTTATTCAAGAGTTAATGTTTATATAAATATAATATATAAAAATATAATATATAATGTTTATATAAATATAAATATAAATTCAAGTAATATTAAATTAATGAAAATATTCAATTGGAAAAAATACTAAAATAAAGAGTAATATTCATTGTGTTCGTACGACTTATAGTATTTAAAATAGCGCCTATGTACTAATGAAATGACAGCAAAGAACACAAAACAGTTTTTATTCGAATGCTAAACCCCTTTTCGAAAATATCGAACAATCAAATCTCGAGGAGTTATTTATTTATTTTATTTTTATTTGCTATTTGCACAAGGCAAGGAGTTTGTATGTCAAATATTCTTTGGATTAGGAGATTGTATGGAATATTTTTTGCTCAAGGAGGTTGTATAACTGAGATGGAGGTCGAATATTATATTGGTGTGTTCTAAATTCAAACACCAAAATAGTGATTAAAAGAGCTTTTTATTCCCAGTTATCAGTGAATAATATAAGCTTTTTAGAGGAGCAATGGTATAAAACTTTTTTTCACTCCCTAGAGACTAAAGTGGTCACTCTAGTCCCGTTTCGTAGGGCTATATTAGCGTACTTTTAGAGCATGAGAAGTAAAAACAATACTAAAATATATGTTATATACGTTACGTTAATTTGTATCGCCATCAAACTATAAATACTGACTAAACTCAGAACGAAAACACAAAAGGACTCCTCCCTAGTCTCCTTACAATGTACCAGTCTAATTTAAACCAATATTTCATCAAAGAGATACACGTATTAGAATTTATTTTGGTCATGATTTACGCTCCCAGTATTATGTTCCTCATTACTTGAGTATAATTAGGAATTGAGAGAGAGAGATAATAGTTTTGTGTTATTAATATGAGATAATGTAGTTCAGAATGATCCTGACATAGTCGAACTTAGTTCAAAGCTACAGCTGATAGATATCAGGAACTATTTTTGATCAGCATTTGACTGTTGCATACAACACTAACAGAACGTAGCTTGTAGAACAGATGGCCGTTGGGGCAGTAAAGTTATCGAGTGGCGACCGCGCACCGGAAAACGTAGCGTAGACAGGCCTCCCACGCGGTGGACCGACGACCTGGTGAAGATCGCGGGAAGCCGATGGATGCAGGCAGCGCAGGACCGGTCGTCGTGGAAATCCTTGGAGGAGGCCTTTGTTCAACAGTGGACGTTTTTCGGTTGATATAATGATGATGATGATGATACAACACTAAAATATTGAAACCAAGTAAATAAATAATTTGGCACAGAGCAGATTCAACATAGGTAGGTAAACATTCAATTATATAAATTAAATTATTCAAAAAACAGTAAAAGTGCGAAACAGAACCGCACACAAAGGGTTCCGTGCCATCACAGTAGATGGCGCTAGTTTTTTCACGTTAAAAAAAATGTTTTTTGTATGGAGACTTTCACTTTTTCTAATTTTTAGTATTTTTTTATAGCGGCGATAGAAATACATCATCTGTATTTTTTTTTATTGTCTAGTTATAACTGTTCATGAAATATACAGCCTGGTGACAGACGGACAGACAGCGGACTCTCAGTAATAGGGGCCCTTTTTTTACCCTTTGGGTACGGAACCCTCAAAACAAAAGTATTTTTTCTTTACACACAGAACAAGTAAAACCAGTTAATTAATTAGTAATTCTAGAAGAGACAAATGATACTATCTAGTATAAGTACCTAATATAGAACACAATTTTTATACGATTTTAGACTCGATAATAAATCATATAAATTATATCAGAGATAAATGCATACTTATCTTTATGAGGAATTATAATGTAAAACATATGTTTGAGCATGTAAGTAATCTCACTTGCATCAAAATTAATAATCTTTTTAATGAGTTAAATGCCGAGCTTGGTGTAAGAGCAACAATAAATTAAAAGTACTTAAAAGGAAGATAAATAGGTAGGTACCTTATGTACACACCCCGGACACTGCATACAAACGGTTGTGAAATTACATTTCTAAAAACAAATGATGGAGCAAACAAAATCACGGCGAAATCCCATACGTTCGAGAACCAAACTAACCAATCTGTATCAATATGGGTGACGAGGGGGTGAGGTCACAATCTAGAGAGCGGCAGGGAGTGTCATGATTGGTACTCGAAGTATAGAATGCCACATACGCCTTAGTCCGAATCTGCGATGTGCCTAAACCTATGTGTTTAGACTAAGTGAAGAACTGATGGACGGTGCACAAAGTGCCATTAGAGCAACAGGCCAGTATGAGAATACTTCTGCCGAAAGCCTAAGAGGTCTTCTCGGTGGAGTAATTTCCATTAGCAGAATACTAATAAACGAAAAATAGTTATTTGTGTAACAAGGGGACAAAGTAATATTTTGTTCCGGGGACGTTAGTTTGAATTATGAGCGAAGCGAAGGATTCAATATAAGTAGCCCGAAAATAAAAATAAAATTTAAGGAACAAGATTTCATCATTTATATTTGATGAAAACTACCGTATTGATATCTTATAAATGTAAGTGTTTACATTTGGTTCTATGGTACAACAAATCCTAGTATGAAGCCAGATACTATTACCTGATCTGTGGCCAGATGACTTTGTGTGATTTGTCTCTGTATTAGAATTTTAGTTTCGGGTACCGCCTCCGTGGCGTAATGGTATCGTCCATTAGCTTCACATCAGGAGATTGCAGGTTTGATTCCCGGCGGAGTATAACTTTTCATGACTCGGTTTGGTAGATGCCAGGGCATTTTATAAGCCCGCCTGGCTAGCTACCCCCATCTTATCTAAGTCTTGCCGCTAAACATCAATGTTAACAGCATTGATGTATTCCGGCTTGTAGATAAGATATTTAGTTCCCCATTGCTTTGGGGAATCTTGGTAAGCCTTCTTCTATCTTCAGCATCATCGTCACTTACCATCAGGAGATATGTTGTCAAGGACTTACCAATTGGAGATAAAAAAGAAGAGTAACTTAGTAGTTAAGCTAGGGACGAAGGAGTGAAGAAGGATTTCTGATGCCAAAAAAAATCGATGTTATGATTTTGATGAGGATCGATTGTGTTACATTAAGTCTAAAAAAATGTGTGCATGTGTGTGTTCGTTCGTCCGGTTCTCTAGTTACCAAATTACTGGATAAATTAAAATTTTACAAAGAAGAAGGCTACCCCCAAATATCATGTCACTCCTAACAACTTCATCTACGTCCGATTTCTTTTCACCTAAAGACAAATTCCAAGAACGCTTAAGTTTTAAATTACTAACATCCAAATTACTTCGCAGGAGAGACAAAAAATAACAAGGGTGCATCCTCATAGCCCTCAGTGTCAGCTTTCAAATAAAACAGACAATTAGAGGAGGTATGCTGGAGACGTCGAGGGCCTGGTGTCATTATGTGAAAGTATCCAGTTGCAGTGGCTTTTAAATTTCTTCAGGTGTCTGTTCTGTAAATTTTTGTATTTTGGTACACGTGGAATGCATTTCTTGTTGGACCAAACAGAGAAGGTACACATTTGTCGCAAAAAACGGACTATCATAAAAAGGTCACATATTATTTTTAGGTTTTATTTTATATAAAAACTAGCGCAAAAGATAATAATATGGTTTGGCATAAAAAAGAACCATGGTCGCCTTACATGGGGGGGGGGGGGGGAGAGGAGGGGAAGGTTGGTAAACTCTTCAATTTTGTCCATTTTTATTTTAAAATAGTCCAAGCCACTATAGGTGGCCGCCGCTCGCCTTATAAAGAAGCCCAGTGGCCCATTTTTCTTCAATCGATGCTAGCGTAAGATCTCTTTATAATGTTTTTTTTACTATAAGATATCTGATCAGAGTATAATAACGCTCCGCCAATATACACCATTTTTTATTTTGTAGGGTTTTTTTAAACTTAAGTAACTTCAGCTAAATTAGGTATTCAAACATATAATGCATAACTTTGGTCTTTAATTACTATTCAATCAGCCTATACAAGATGTAACAAAACTGGTGTAGATCCGGTTAACTGGGGGTTCTATTCATCATATGGAACAACTTTCCTTAAGGAACTAATAGTCAATTCTCAAAAAAATAATTAGACCCTCCATACAAAAATGCACAAAATTGATCGATCAGCTGCGATTGTAAGAAGAGTTAATTTTTCTTTTTTTATTCCAGCAATCATAGAACAAAAGTTATTCTACTAAGTTATTATATAATGAGTAGAAGCCCCAGTTAACGGGACCTACACCAATTTTGTTAAACCCTATATAAGCACTTCACAAGTATTTTTTCGTTTCAACGACAACTGACGCTGCGACGGCAATTCACTATAATTTTACCACAGATGAGATACTAACTCGATTTTACCCTCATCATATCAGCTAGTATACGTCCCTACCGAGGGGCTCAAGCCTACCCTGAATTAGGGCGATCGGGCCTTAGTCGACCACGGGGGCCCAGTGCGGGTTGGTCGACTTCACACACAACATGCGAGTTTCTTCGCAGGCGTGAGCAGGTTTCCTCACGATGTTTTCCTTTACCGTAAGAGCGTCGGATAAACGTACATATGAAATCTAAATTCAAAATCACATTGGTACGTGGCAGGATTCGAACCACGACCCCCCGGACAGGAGGCGGCGGCCCTAGCCGTTACGCCATCGACGCTCTTGATTTTGCCATCCATGTAGCTATTTCTGCAACAGATATAAATATAACGTAGGTACTATAATAACTCCCAGCAACTGTTCTCGGCTATGGAGTGGCACGTACGCCATCAATATTCATAAGCACTAATCGGGAATCGATTGGTTGCCAATGCGATACCGATGCGATACCAATACGATTTGCAGCCACTAGTTTGTGCGCAGTAAGTAGTTGAAGATATCAGTTCAAAGAGAAGGTATTATTATTACTAAAGTTATTACGTAGGTATTCATCGTACTTATAGCGATTTACATACTAAACTTTGTCTTTAGTTTATAATTTAGATACTTGAAAATTGTAGGTTTATTTAGTTCAGATTTTTGGACATCAGTCATTCGTTTACAAGTATCTATTTAGATAAGTTACCTTAGTTACAATTTTAAGCAAAAATAGGACCTTTGCCTTTTAAAAGTTTGTTAACACTTATCAACACTTCTTCAAGGATAATAAAAAACATGTGAAAAAATTGTGATTCCGACTTGCGCTCCGAGGGTTCCGTACGACCACACCACACTTCTTCACACAACTATGACAATGATACCTATTCATATGACAAACAAAAACATCAACGCGAGCGCCAGATAAATGTTTTTTTTTTAATTCAGTTCGGACTCCTTCGCGCGAGTACGACTCGCACTTGGCCAGTTTTTAATATTTTTTCTTTTACTCTAGAATTAGTTTTAACATCACACCAAGTTTCAGGCTTTCCTGTATTGCTGTTATTACGATAGAGCTGAATCAAAAACACCTCTTAAATATCTTTAAAAACATGTCCCTCTTAATTTTTATTTTTTTCTTATTACTTTTTGGTATAGCTCAAATTAAAATACACACTCTGTGGAAATTTCCACCGTCTACCTATTACGGTTCATGAAATACAGCCCACTGACAGACAGACATACAGACGCGGTCAGACCGACGACGGACAGCCAAAGCTTAGTAATAGCGTCTCATTGGTCACCATTTGAGTAAACGAATCCGTAAAAATGATTGAGGATTATAGATAAACCTTCTCGACATTTAAGCTATTATTTTTCTCCAAGCAATCTACATCTACGCTACACATTCGAATAGTTAGATCCACCTTTCACTCATCTCCGAAATCATCCACCATGAATGCATTTCACCATCTAACCGTGAACTTCTTTCTATCCCGACCTTATCCAAAGCTATTTGTGGGATCTGCTCCCCCAGTCATAAAACTTATAAATAATAATATAGGAAGGTAGGAGAGTGTTGCTATATGAGATAACGTGGAGGTATGGGAGACGGTTGGTACCTATAAGGACTATTTTGTGATGTGATTTATTACCTACTTGGAAAAAACAAAGAAAAATTGGTAACTAGAACTTTTGCAGCGCACAGGACATTTAATTTAAATAAAATTAAAGTAGTTTGAAAGAAAAAAAAAATACAATTCCATATGTTATATTCAATAAACTGTATAAACATACTTACACATACAGGGTGTAACAAAATTCGTGCAATACCCGTTAACTGGGGTATCTACTCATCAAAATGAATAACTTTCGTAAGATTGCTAAAAACGAAAAAAAAACTCTTCATACATAGCGATCAGCTGATAGACCGATTTTAGACTTATTTGTATGTTTTTTTTAAGAATTGACTAATCTATTCATCATACTGAACAACTTTTCCCAAGGAACCCATAATATTCCTTCGGGAAAGTTGTTCAGTATGATGAGTAGATGCCTTAGTTAACGGGTCCTACAACAATTTTATACATACAATTACTGATATAACCTAAATGATGGTAAATTGTCAACTCTTAATTCATATTCTTTGTTAATTTATCCTTTATATTTAAGTTGAAGCAAAGATTAATTCTTGTGGATTCATGGCGTTCTTCTGAAATACTTGCCTAAACCGTGAGTATGGGTATCTGTCTTCTTCTTTAATTTAAGAGCTAGACTCTTGTCGGTGTAGCATTCATGTCAGTTCAGTTGTGGAACTCCCTCCATCTTTCTCTATTCAAAGCCGTTTCCTTTATCTTTCTATACGACTTAACATTTATCTTCTTCTTAATTTGTTTTATATATATGTATGGGTTAAGAATAGGTAGGTATTTCGAAACAGCCGCAAGAAAATCGGAGGAAGTGAGCTACATTATTAAAGTTCCCTTGAAAAATTTGATCCTCACTAATACGCTTAGTAATTTCACCCTAATTTCTAAACACGATAAAAACACCATATGGACACTTAATCAGAATAACATGGACTAAATATTGAATCAGCTGTCGCAACCGACATTTTATCAACTTGCCAGGGTAGTACAGTTTGTTAGCTTAAATATCTGACACCCAGTGCCGGTTTTAGTACTACCAGCGCCCAGAGCGAGATATCTACGGCGCGCCCTATCTGCCATTCATTCAAACCCATACAAAAATAACCACAAAATAAAAAATAAATTACTTTTCTAGTCTTTCTATCGGCGAACTTATAAGGATTTTATAAGGATACCAAAGTCTATGTTTTCCGCAATTTCATTCTCGATTGACCAAGTTGCCAAGTTTGTCAATATACCTAGATTGAGATATTGTCGATCGCAGATACTTTTTATCAGCTTTAGTTTAGAAACTCCTTTTCACTAACAGGCTTAGTGATCAATATAGTAATATTTGGATACCTTTTACTTAATAATATTATGAATGTGAAAATGTGTTTGTTTGTTACCATTTCACGCTTCAATACCTCAACCAATCTTGATGAAATTTGGCATGCAAGTAGCCTGTATCATTAGAAAGGGCGTATGCTACTTTTTATCCCGTGAAAATAGCATAGTCCGATGCAGTTCCTGAGGGAACTGAAAAAATCTCTTTTATAAATTTTCTTTAACATCGCAACGGAACAATGAACTTCTGTGATTTTTTGCAAAGAGATGATTGGAGAAGTGGAAAATTACATAATTTACTAATTCTGAGGGATATGGGGAAAACTCATTTCCATGCTCGCGCACTTTGGCATCGCAACGGAGCAATGGATTGTAGTGTTTTTTATATAGAATTGCTTGAGGGAAAGGGAAGTAACTTAGACTGCTAATCAGAATAGTCCAATATAGCTCCATCTTGAGAGATCTCGAGAAAACTCATATCCATGCTCGCGAGCCGCTTGCCGCTGCGCACCACTCGCCCTCAAAAACAGTCATAAAAACGATGTACACGCAGGCGAAGCCGCGGGAAAAGCTAGTTTTTGATAAAATTTAAAATAAAGACAGGAGGCACCACATTCTGATCAGGAAAAAAAGATTTCAGATTTTTGAGTTCATCACGCAATATATAACCAGCTATATCTAATTTACAGTTTACAGTAATTTTAATTGGAAATCACCACAGAGTTTTAGGTCTGTTTTTCCGGAATCGTTTTATGGTTCTATATGGTATTATATATATTGTTCCACAATATTAAATGAAAGGACTTATTGTGAGAATCTGAAATATTGTTTTTTATAATTTAAAGGTACATAGTTTTGAAGTTATTTAAGAAAATAGGGATAAATGGACCATAATTATTTTAACTGTTAGAATATAGTAGTAGCTACATGAGAGACTTGAACATCCGCTTTCTGAGTTTCAATTGCTAAAGTTATTAAAGCGTCGTGAATGGCACTAATTTAATAATTAATAGATTGCTTTAACACTGTTTATTCTTGCTTCCCAACTGAACTTTTTCTTTTTCATAGTATTATTCCAAGTGCTAGGTTAGTTTTCCATCGATGAACAGAAGCTAAAAACAATGTGAACAATCTCTGAAGTACCCCAAATAAACTGATTTTACAGACGACATTTATTGATAAAAATACATTCTATACGTCAAAGTTTTGTAAATTTTAATAATGTCCATTTACGAATATAATAAGTACAATGCAAAATGCAAAATTATTCAAAAAAAGTACATTTAAAAATCAATTAAATTGTCACTTAAATAAATCACTACTTTTTATAGCGTCTGCTCGGCAAGTCAGTCTTTTAATCTTGTCTTGTATACGTTCTCGTTTGAGGCCGATGTTATGTTCTCGGGCAGTTTATTGAATATCTTAGGACCCAAAATATGTGTCAATCTATGAGATTTAGCAAGTATATGCGATACAGGTATTAGATTCCCGGCGCCCCTGGTATTTAGTTTATGGATATCCCTATATCTTGGGTAATTACTAAGGTTCTTCCACACACTAATAGCTATTTGAAAAATAATTATAGAGGGCAGAGTAAGTGGGGTCTTGCAGATTCGTCTTGCGCTATGCGCACGGTGGCGCGAACAGCGCGTTTTGCGGCATCGCATAGTAAGAGTACTAGGAAACTGCAGCTGTGACCGCAACACGGTACATAAATAGCTAAGGTATTTAATGGTATGGAATTGATTGAATGGAATTTGAAATTTGGCAATTGGAATCCTTGGGAAAGATCTTTGTCCAGCAGTGGACGTCTTTTGGCTGTTATGATGATGATGAATGAAATTTACGAGTAAATAGCGCTCGATCAGAGAGCGAGCGGGCGCCCCTTTATGCCTGGCGCCCTGGGCGGTCGCCCAACCACGCCCTACCCTAACGCCGCTCTGCTGACACCTATAGATATGACCATATCCATAGAAGTGTCCGCTATATAAGAGCGTAATCACATAATCATTGAGTGTTCAAAAAGTGTTTTATTGTACTGTCGCTCTAACAACAAATAAAATAATATAAAACTGGTCAAGTGCGAGTAGGGTTCCGTAGTCTTTTCAAAAAGCAATTGTTTATTTTAAAAAAACAAAAATAATTTTAGTTGGTAAAAGGTCATTTCGTATGGAAAATCTATGAACTTTTTAAGACCCATTCAACGATACCCCATACGATAGGGTACGTCAATGAAAAAAATCACCCTCTCTTTACATGTAGGGGAGGTACCCTATAAATTTTTTTTTCAAGATTTTATTATACCACTTTGTTGGCGTGAATAACATGTATACTTATGCCAAATTACAGCTAGCTACCACCATCTTATCTAAGTCATGCCGCCAAAAATCAGTGTTAACAACATTAATGTGTTCCGGCTTAAAGACAAGATAGCCATTTCTCCATTGCGTTGGGGAATCTTGGCAAAACCGCTTCCATCTTCGGCATCGTCGTCACTTACCATCAGGTGAAATGATGCCAAGGGCTTACCAATAATGAATAAAAAAATTGTATCTCAGTTAAGCCGCGGAAAGATGGACAGACATTGCGGAACTATAAGGGTTCATTGTTGACTTCGGAACCTAAAAGTACGGGGGGCGTGTTTTTTAAACCAGAAGAAACTAGCGACATCTAGTAGGATCTAGTAGTATCTTCTACATAGTTGTTTTATGAAGATTTTTTTGTATGGAACCCCCAGTGCGCGAGTCCAACTCGTACTTGGACGGTTTTTAACGCCGACTGGCCCGTCATTACGAAGTAATATATTAGATCTTTGCTGATACCTCGCATACTTTTACCCAACTGCCCCCGAAGGCGGTTAATGTTTTTCGGGTATAAGAATAATCTTGATATGCGGGTGCATGTTGTGTGTTTCTTCGGCTATGTCTGTAGCCTAAGCGGCTTGATAGATTGTGGAGTGCCAGGTGTCGTCAGAATTGAACCACTGAGCGTTACAGAGTCGGGATATATTTTTTTATCAAATTGGTTAGTTTAGCTTATTCTTCTAAGGACATGGAGTAAGGTAACGTGGGCTACGCCTGGTACAAATCAATACTACAAATGGATTTTGTGATGCCAGGTGTCGTCAGAATGATCTTGGACCACTAAGCCTTACAGACAGAATACATTTTAATGAGGGGATATAAAATTTTAATAAAATTGGTTAGTTAAGCTTATTTTTCTAAGGACACGGAGTAAGGTAACGTGGACAAGCGACTGTAACTACGCCTGGTGCAAATCAATACGACTACAAATTGATTTTGTGATGCCAGGTGTCATCAGAACAGTCTTGGACCACTGAGCCTTCCAGACAGAATATACATTTCAAGGAATCGGTGAGGATATTAAATAAAAAAAATGGTTTGTTTAGGTTATTCTTCTATGAGCAATAAAGTTATGGGGCAGTGAAGTTCTCGAGTGGCAGTTGCCGGTGAAGGTCGCGCAGGACTGGACGTCGTGGAAATCCTTGGGGAAGGCCTTTGTCACATCTTTCGGCTGATATGATAATTCTTCTAAGGACACGGAGTAAGATAATATGGGAAAGCGACTGTACCTACGCCCGGTGCTACTCAATGCGACTAAAAATAATAAGACATCTGATACCACCCTCTATCTATCGTTATCTGGGGTGGCGGAATTTAATACTCTCAAGTATTAGATTGGAAGTATGGAGGGAATGTGTTTTTGTAAAGTTTGGTCCTTTTGATGCACGTGTGTGCAATCAATTACTTAATTAGTTTAGTTTATTTAATCAATCAATTAGTTATAGCGTCCGAGAGCTAACAGTTTGTTTGCTTTTCCGCGAGAACCGTTGTATTTTTTGGGATAATTATCTAAAAAGTTAATCTGTGTTAATAGAGTTATCACTGAAAAACTGTAGATATTGTATCTATCTTTTTTTTATTCACAATTGATAAGCCCTTGGCTGGCACGCGGGTGAAATCGCGAGAAATAAAAAGTAGTCCTTCTAATATTATAAAAGTGAGAGTTTGTATGTATGGATGTTTGGCTGAAATTTGGTTGGTAGATAGATTAGGATTTAAAACTGTTTATAATTTATGGCTAAATTAATTGCAGTAATTTTTTTTTTCTTGGCATCATCTCAACTGATGGTAAAATGACAATGATGCCGAAGATGGAAGTGGGCTTACCAAGATTACCCAACGATGTGGGGAACCGACTATCTCATCTTCATTTGTTAACATTGATGTTTGGTCGCAAGACATAGATAAAATAGTAGTAGCTAGATAGACGGGCTTAGAAAATGCCCTACCACCAACCGAACCCTCGACCTTATGATGTGAAGCAAGTAGATTTATCACTACGTTATGGGGGCAATTATCCCAAGCAGCAACAACTGCCTCGATGAAAGCCTGTGTCACCACAGTTGCTCTCTTGCACTTGATACTGAGCCGAGGACCAATTTTTGGTACCACAATTAATATTGTTGCAATGTTGTTTTTATTTGCTGCAGAAACAAAACATATAATAATACACTTACAAAACAATTATTTTTTCAATAAATATGTATTTAAATACGCATTTCGATGACAACTGTCATCCAGGTGTTGTCGTTGTCCAGGGGGTAAAGACCCAAATTGTCTTTTTTAAACAAAAATATATTTTTATTTTAAGTGTCAAAAATAAAATTTTGTCTCTAATATTCCGTAAAAAGCATGTCATCTACAGTATGAACATACCTCGCCAATGTCAAGAGCAAAGCTGAAATAAAAGAAACGTGTTGGTTCCCTCAAAGACGTTGTACAAATCTACGGACGAGGCCTTCCATGCGTATTTAAAATTTGTTGAAACAGAAGAAACTGACCAAGTGTGAGTCGGACTCGCACACGAAGGTTTCCGTACTATCGTACAAGAGTTAACACTATGTACTTAAAATTTTACGTTAAAAAAAGTCACGTTTCTTGTACGGGGTTCTCTTTATTTTCATTATTTGTTGTTATAAATATTCACACTTTGTGAAAATATCAACTGTCTATCTATTCATGTAACACAGCCCGCTAACAGACAGACGGATGGAAGGACAGAGGAGGCTTAGTTAAAGGGTCCCGTTGGCACCCTTAGGTACAAAACCCTGAAAAGTAGTTACTTACGAGTCTGTTATCCGGTCTAAATAGGTACCTACTAATACTGACGTATGACTGACATTTAATAGGTCGACGTGCTTTTCAAATAAGCTTTAAAAGCTAAGCTCATTGTCACTTACTATCAGGTGCGATGATGTCAAGGGCATACCAATTTATTGTGGATAGAACAAGTAGTGTCACTTTCGATAAATATTCAAAAGGCCTCGTCCATAGACATATTTTCAATATCTTTGCTTTTCCTACTAAAACTTTTCGCTAACCAAAACCTGATTCAATAAAAGGCTACCAAAAAGGAAACACGCAACAAAAACAGTCTCCAGCACGCATCATCTAGTGCGATCACCATAACTTTCCCTTATAAATCGATGGGGCACACCGCCGCCATACAAATCGGGCCTACCCTTCGCCCCAGTCGGGAATCGAACCCGAGCCTACCGCACCAGACGTGACTTGACTACGAAGGCTCTGTTGCGCTATAGGAAGGAAGTTTCGGGGACAGCGATCTTGTTAGTTTATTGTTGAGTTGGAAGAATCGTCGCATTATACCTGTTGCTATTTTCAAGAAAATATTCCGAAGAAGGGGCGCCTACGTCTTACTTAAGGAAGAGCTGGCCGCAAATCATAAGAGCCCATGATAACGTGGAGGTCTCCGATCACAAGTGGGTCTTTGCAAGAAACACCTCGTGAAGTTGGGTATGCAGACCAAGCAACAAACGCAGTGCAGCTGCAGAACCGCACCACAGACCTCCTCACATGCCCAGCCTGTCCCCACTCCTGTAGCGAGCAAGACCGTCGGAGCAGCCACATCCTGGTCAAGATTGCTGTAACGGGGAAACCCGGCACGAAAATAAGAAGATCTTACCAAAAAATCAATAATTACATTCAATTACGGTGAAGGAAAACATCATAAAGAAACTTCGGAGAAACCTTTGGAGCAGCCACATCCTGGTCAAGATTGCTGTAACGGGGAAACCATCGGCACGAAAAGAAGTTCTTACCAATAAAGTAATCATTATAATCAATTACGGTGAAGGCAAACATCGTAAGGAAACCTACACACGCTTGTGAAGAAACTCTAAGGTTGTGTGTGAACTCGACCAACCCGCACCACAGATAAGATACTAGTTACTTCGTCCCGCACTGGGACTGCGTGGTCTAATAAGGCTCGATCGCCCTAATTCAGAGTAGGCTCGAGGCCCTCGATGGGGACATATACTATATGAGCTGATATGATGAATAAAATTATTGGACAAGCGACACACTGTCATGTGGCCCCAAAATAGGATTCCCTGAAGTATTAGATTAGATTATTTATTTCATGTTACCTATTACATATTTATTAAAAATTTAAAATGTCAAAGTGTAACATAATCGTCAAAATTCATAAAATCAATGTCACAATAAAAATAAGGTGTTAAAAAAAGTTAAATAAGAAGTCAAAATAAAATAAAATAGGATGTCAAAACAAAATAGTAAATCCATCATAATGATGATTAGAATTTCTTTTGTAGAACATTGTAAAATTCATTATCCAACAAAAGGTTTGTTAGCCGGAGATAGAACAAATCGTCATTTGTGACATTCCTTAGATCCGCAGGAAGGTGCTCGTAGTAGGTGGGTCCGATAACGCGCGGGTTTTTCGTGGCGAGAATTAGAAGCAGAGACTGATAAAATACTATCACAAACACGGAAAATTAAATTACTTTTCTATACGTTGACTAATTTTGTAGTCTAGTGACTATCGCTATTGCCTGCTGAGGCGACGGTCGTGGATTCGATCCCCATCTAGGGCACCTCGGCCCATCATTTTGGAAATAACATAATTTATTTTGCCGTGCTTTTGATAGGTATTATGGTCAACTTTGGATGGATTTTGGCCCTGGGTGGCAATCGAACCCACGACCCTCCGCCCAGCAAGCAGAAGCTGGCCCCTTGGATCAACTGAGCCCCTGGACCACTGGACCACTGGACCACCGGGTTAGTTAAAATTCGTACCCATCGAATTCAGAAATTGGGTTCAAGCCATTATTTTATTCGACTGTCCAAAAATGAGGTATATATCTGTTTACGGCTCTATAGATTTTGGACTGCAAGGTGTCTTGATCCCGAAAGTGACTAGGATACATTTTCACCCAATGGTCCAAAATAGAGGATTAGATTAGATTAATTTACGAGTATTTCATATTATTAATGTCAAGTTTACAATAAATAGATATTAGAAAAAAACGGCCAAGTGCGAGTTAGAACCGCACACAAAGGTATCTGTAGCATTATACTAGATGGCGTTAGTACAAAGGGTTCCGGACCATCATACTAGATGGCGCTAGTTTCTTCACGTTTTAAAAAACATGTTTTTTGTATGGACACCCCCTTATTTTTTCTTTTTTTGTATCTGATGTTATAGCGGCAACAAAAATACATCATCTGTGAAATATTCAACTGTCTAGATATCACGGTTCATGAAATACAGCCTGGTGACAGACGAACGGACAGACAAACGGACAGCGGAGTCTTAGTAATAGGGTCACGTTTTTACCCTTTGGGTTTTTACCCTAAAAATGAAAAAGGATAATGTGATATAAAGGAGTAATGTTTTAATGCAGTCGGGTTTTACAGTTTAAATTAAATTTGTTAGGTTATCGATTTTTATTTATTTATCGTATGGCATTCATATTACACACTGGAAAAAAAATGAAAAACATTTGAAATATGAAAGAAAAAAAAACTTTAAAGTTGCATTTTCGCAGATATGAACTCGCGGCCTTAGTCAGGGTTATGCCCGCACCATAAAAGTGAAACTACACTAGGTACCAGTACATTTAAAGAAAACTTTTTGAAAATTAACAAAGGAACAAAATGATTTCAAGTGCACTGATATAAATAAAGCAAAAGCCAAACGTATTCTGTAATAAATAAGGTGTTGTAAGCATATCACGAGTTGGCAGACTTCCACTACATAAGAAAATCCACCACGTTTTTCCAAGACTTGTGCCTGTAAATATTATTGCCGGGTAAAATAATTTGGACGGTTACTTGCTGAACCGTGAAGATGGAAATGGATTCAGTGTCAATCACGAGCCTGGGAATCTGCCATCTGTCGAAAGGGTCCGTTTGTGAAGTCCACGGTTTAGGGTTCTGCTGGAGGAAAACAGAATTCAATCCGTCAAAGTATTCCGTAGGGTGAGTTAAGGAGATTATTGCGGTCTAAAAATACTGATACTGTTTTTGAATGTTGTTTTTAAAAAAAAAAGAAAATAGGGAAGTGGTAAAGCGTAGGAAATGAGTCACTTATTTCCGTAGGAATGTTGTTTGTAACATTTACCTGACTGCAAATAAGGGTTACGTTATGTAGGATTTTTTATTCTTTCGGAGCATCCAAGCGGCTGCATATTTTGTCGGTTAATTTATTTTGATCCGGTTAATATTAAATTGGTTAGATTATTTATGACGTAAGTACATACATATATATTTCGACATGGAATGCAAATATAAATCGAAATAACTTTAAACAAAAAAAATAAAAAAACGCCTGCATTAAAACATTATGTACCCCTCTTTTTTGGAAAGTCAGGTAAAATGTATGCTTTGTCACTCAGGACATTAAGACGAATCTGACGATACTTTGCAATCTAAAATGCATCCAGCCGTTTAGAAGATATCGTGGAATATAGAAACATACATACAATAGACCTGAAAACAATACACTACTTTTATGTGGGCAGTCGTGTCATTAGGACATTTGAACCTAAAGAATTGACGGAAGTTAGTGTTTTGACCATTTTCCTTAGTAACGTGACGCTTTTGATTGTCCTAATATGTTTTCGGTTTGTACTTACATCTCTTATACCGAAATATAAAGGTTTAATGTTGTGCGGAAGATATACCTACATAAAAAAACATGTACATAAATTGTCACTATGCCACGCTCCATACAATCATTTTTTAACCTTTTTCTATGTATAACACAAAACGTCAAACACCTAGTAGAGAAAATTGAAAGTAAATGTCATTTTCTCAATAAGAGTAAACTTCCTCGCTATGATTGGCGTAAATTGGTTCCCAAATGCTCTCGGCATTCGTTACTCGAGCATCTATTCAATAAATAGCTTACAGAGAGAAAGAGACGCTCCAAAAAATTCCAATTTCAATCCGAACCCAGCAAATTGGGTCAAATCCATAACGGTCTCCTGCCAGTAAATCCCAAAGTTCGTATTTCGAACAAAGTTACGGCCCATCTACCAATCGGACGAGCGCTTATCGCCATCCAATGACACCGGCCCGATTACACCAGCACCGTAAATTCTAAATTCGAACTCAACTTCGTTAATTATCGGAGTGCAATCGGTACCTACCTATCGCGTAAAGTTTTGCTTCTAATTTCAAAGATCGAATGTGGAAATTAACTATGGATTTTGGGAACTAGTTGCCAGTACCTCATTATCTTGTAGTAGGAAATTATTGCCACCTCAAACACAATATGTATTTAAGTTAGTGCTACCACAACATAGACTTTACTCAACATAAACACAGGTGCAAGCTAAACATAAAATACTTAAGCTCAGGCTCGGTGTACGAAATCTTTTTTCCGATTACAAAAATAGAATCGAAGTATAGAGACTAGTAAGGAAGGAAGGAAGCCGCTGGATGTTGGCAGCGCAGGACCGGTCGTCGTGGAAATCCCTGGGGGAGGCCTTTGTCCAGCAGTGTACGTTTTTCGGCTGATATGATGATGGTGACAGAGACTAGTGACTTTGTGAGCTGTAAGTAGACCTCGAGAGTTTTTCGAAATGACTGAAATATGTAATTTTTTAAGTTTTCAAACCCCCATGGCTCCGCCATTTTGAAAAATTTCCAAAAGCTGAATCGACAGAAACATTCCATGTAATTACCAAACCGGCTCACAAAATTTTATTGGAATCGGTTGAGAAATGCGACCTGTAGAGGAGAACAGCCAGACAATAGCACGTAATTATTAATCCATTCGTTAGTCTATTTGCTTCATATTAGGAGGTGCGGGTTTGATTCCCGGCGAATTCTCACTTTGTAAGGCTGTTTTTGGTAGGGCATGTTCTAACCACCATCTTATCAAAGTATTGCCACCAAACGTGAACATTAATAGCATTGATGTGTACCGGCTTTCAGGTAAGATTAGCCGTTCCTCATTGCGCCGGGGAATCTTAGTAAGCCCGCTTCAATTTTCGGCATCATTGTCACTACCATCAGGTGAAATGATCTCAGGGCTTACCGATTGCGGATAAAAAAGTTGGTAGACTAATTCTGTGCATTTTTGTATAGAGCGACGATTTTTTTCTTGTAGGTATATAATATGAGTTCCTTGGGGAAAGTTGATCAGTATGATGAGTAGAAGCCCCAGTAACAGCTTCTTCACCAGTTGTGTTAAAGCCTTTATAGGTTCCTTGAGGATTTTTTTGATAAGCCGCTGGATGCGGACAGCGCAGTACTGGTCGTCGTAGAAATCCTTGGGGGAGGCCTTTGTTCAGCAGTGAACGTCTTTCGGCTGATATGATGATGATGGGTATTATTTTTTAATCTACATCGAATAAAAAGTCGAGAATGTCGATGATAAAACTGAAACGCTAAACTGTTTACTGTGTAGTGATTACCGTTACCACAATAAAGTTACTTTTTTATGTTGTGCTGTTACGAGGCTATTTATTAAACTAATTGCTGCCGATCTAACGTCTATAAAATTGTCCGGGCTATAACTGGGCGGTATTGTTGTGGCATCGATTATATCGATTGAACGTTTTCATTGGATAAATAATAAATCATAATTTATTTTCTTCCCACAAACTTAATAACAAGGTACGGTAAGAAAAAATATTTAAAGCACAAAGATATGTTGGTGGGAGACTGGCGCCTAAAGTAAGATGTAAGTTATGTAGTAAAAGGTCTCCAGCCCCCCCTCCTCGGTATATAAGAATAAATCATGATAGTAAAGTAGTAGTAAAAAAATACAAAGATTCGATAAGGTACAGCTGCGCTTTGTGTTTGTGTGTGTATATTCACCTTTCATTATAATGTACATATAACAATTATTTAAAATTTAAGATAGATTCAATTTTTTTAGGTAAACTCTGTAAAGTGATGGAAGTATTGATTTCAGAAAGTCGCAGGTTCGATTGCCGGCGGGGTATTATTTTGTAAAACTCGGCTTAGATGTTGGTAGGGCATTTTCTAAGCCCGCCTGGCTAGCTACCACCACCTTATCTAAGTATTGCCGCCAAATACATCAATGTTAACAGCTCTATTGTGTTCCGGCTTGAAGAAAACATAAATTGTTAGTTCCCCATTGCGTTAGAGAATCTTGGAAAGCCCATTTTCATCTTTAGCATCATCGTCACTCCAGTCACTCAAACCCATCCATGTAATGGCCATGCTTCAGGTAAGTTAACCCACGTGATCGATCCAACCACACGCGTCACACTGAGTTACGAATATTGAAACATTATTTATTCAGCAATTTTTGGTGTAATGAAAAACAAATTTGCAGTGCATCTGGTAACGAGCTGGTAACGAAATGCGACACTGTTAATAAAATGCTGCGGTCGCCCAATTTAATGTATTGCTTTTTCGAACAATTGGGAAGATCGTTACTTTTGGCATATACCTATCTATTGAAAGAATAAAAACTATGGGAATGGAGCTCCACCCCTTGTATGTAAGTGTTTTGAATGTTTTGTAACTGAAAAAGTTTACTGGACTAAAGTGATGCTGCCTGGCTCTCTCTTATCATGTGGCACAATTAACCGTGCTATCAAAGGGATAGTCGGCGGTTGCCTGGTGTTGCACTTAGCATCACCCGAGGTCACGTGTAGGGCATTTAGATTTACACCTAAGGACGTGTGCAACGCGACCTTCATACACATCTGTAATGGGTTTTTTATTACCCACACTTGATAAACCCTTGGAATAATTTCACCTCATGGTAGTAAGTGACGCTGATGCCGAAGATGAAAGCAAGCTTATCAAGATTCTTAATGTGATAGGCAACTGCTATATTATTTTCAAACCGGAACACATAATTTGTGTTAACACTGATATTTGGCCGCAAGACTTGGGTAAGATGGTGGTAGCTAGCCAGGCGTTCTTTGAAAATACCGGAACACAGACCAAACAGTCTTAAAAAATTAAACCCCCCCGGAAATTGAACCCCTGACATCCTGGTGTGAACTGGACTAAACATTATACAACGGAGGCGATTAACAATAATGTCCTTGCGTTAGATAGAGAAAGCACTAACCTGGCAATCTCCCTCTGTGCCGCGTGCAGCTTGCCAGCAAGGCGTGCCGCGTCGGCCTCGGCTGCGCGCGCCCGCGCCTCCCAATCGCCGCGCGCGCGCCGCTCGCGCTCCGCATCGCTGCGCGCCGCTCCCTCGCGCTAGAGGAAAAACAGAGAAGAGATGTTAAAGAAATACTCAGGTAAAATATGAATGAAGTGATGTTTTCATAACAATCCAACACTTTTTAAGATATCACACAATAATAATGAGGCTCGGGGAGTTAAGATCACACCAGTGACAACACAGAAACGGAAAAGGGCTTAGTACCCACAACCGTTAAAAACATTTAAAAAATAATTGGCAATGACGTAATCTGGAGCCACCCACGTAACTACTGTTTCTCGGTATGGAGTACCAGGTGCAGTATATTAATATAAAAAAAAAAAATTACATTGATTTTCTTTAAGAAAGTACTTGATCTTGATTTCTTTTGTACGACTTAAGGGGTCGTTTTTTTAATTAATTTCCCTGTACAACTATAGATGATGACGTAGGAAGCGTGTCAGACAAGAAAAAATGGAGTTCTCTCAGCTTTACTTTGAACTCTCCTTTAGTGGAGCTGCCAATGAGCTCGGTCTGCAGCACAAAAGCTTTGAAACTAAGTTCCGTAGTTTCTGCAATCTTAATTTCCTTATTCTCCGCCAAATGGACTGGAGTGGAAGTTTCGTTAACAGAAAAGGGCTTTGCCATTAATACGCTTTGAAAATTTGGGCTAAAGAAGTTGTGGCTGTCTTGAAATAAAGAAAAAAATTACTAATGCATGTAATAAAAATGTCCTAAAGTTGGGATGTATTCTTGTACCTGTGTGTGTGAATATTGTTAAAAAATATCGCTTCTTCTTTGCGGACAAACTGGTTCGGAGACAAGGAATTAAATTTACTTTTAGCGAAAGTCTTAGGCACAAATCAATTGAACAGAGAAATAAGAGAAAATAGGATGGAAAGTTCATACTCTTCTAGTTTTACTGAATATTTTAGTAAACATTTTACTTTTGTTTGATTATCCAGGGAGAAACAGGTGAATAAGTTAGTGTGGACAAAACGCCGCTGTCATTACTGGACCCCATTCTCGTCGCCCGTCAGATATTTTTAACTGACTACGAAAAGGAGAAAGGTCTCAATTCGACTGTAAATTTTTTGTTGTATATTTGTTCTGAAATATCTTCGCAGATTCTGAACCGATTTTCATGATTATTTTTTATTCGATAGCGTGTATTGCCAGGTTAGTCCTTAGAAAATTTTTGTGAAAATCGGTTGGTACTTTTTGGGAAATTAAAAAAGAAACTAAAAATGTACCAAAATTGTACTTGGCTGTTGCGATTGAAGTCAGTTTTTAACGTTTTCAGCGTTTCCAATTGTATAGGTATCAAGGTGAGCGAGCTAAGGCCCGTGAACGACATTGATACAACCGTGACTAGTTGTAGACTGGTTTATTGACCAGACAAACTTATAACTAATTTCACACAACAGGTAGCAAGCTACCGCGCATCTATCTACAGCTAGCGCAAGGTATGACACATGTATGAACGCTTAGGTACCTTAGGTTTGTTTGTAACGTGGTTGTGCGTGGTAGGTATATCACTGTTTAACCTATAATAAAGCAGTAGATACAGAACTTGACAAGTAATATCACATAAACTACTATCATAAACCTAATAGAAAGGAAAAAGTATAAAAAACCGGCCAAGTGCGAGTCGGAGTCACACACGAAGGGTTCCGTACCATCGCACAAGATTAAACAACACTTTTCTTGTATGTTGCCCTTTTAATTTTTTTATTTCAATATATTTTTAATGTTTGCTTTTATAGCGGCGACATATTTATACAATCTATGAAAATTTCAACTGTTTACCTATCACGGTTCATGAAATACAGCTCACTGACAGAAAGACTGACACGGACAGACGGACAGCGGAGGCTTAGTAATAGCAAAGTACATACATTAGTACTAACATACAGTATGGACACTCCATGCCGCTCTCTAGATTGCGACCTCACTCTCACCCAGTTTGATACAGATTGGTTACAGTTTGGTTGTCGAACGTATAGCCAATTTGTTTGTTCCGTCAATCCTTTTTTGAAATGTCATTTCTGGCCCGTTGTATGAAGTGTCCAGTGTGTGGTAATAGGGTCCGTTGGCAATCTGTGGGTACGGAACCCTAAAAATAAAAACATGTTGTAGATCAATTTAAATTCACGTCGTCTTCTGTTCAAACAAAGCAATCTAACTTATTTCGCGCTCTGCACGCCGCGCCGCCGAAACAATCCTTGCGACCCATCGTACCATGTGCGATGTGTATGACGGGCTGACGTGCCTTATCCTAGGATCGGATAAAAATCCAATTAAGTATGGTCGATGCGCTCGCGTCGTCGTCGTGCGTCGTTTACTATCTGCCATCTGTCACTGGCACAAGGTGCGTGATAGCTTCCGGAAGCTGAGGATTTTATTTTAAAGAAGATTTTATAGCTTTTGCTATGGTCTGATGGGAACTATGTGGAAAACTAGATAGAAGATAAATTATACTGAACTTAAAAATATGCAGGCGAACTACATCATCGTATCAACCGAACGTAGGTCCCTGGAGTGGGAAGCCTTCCTACGCTACGTTTTACGGGTCATGGTCACCACTTGAGAACTATACACCCCAACGGCCACCTGTTCTACGGGCTATGTTCCTCGCCTATACTCGTGCAGGCTAAATCAAGGCATACAGTACGTAAATAAAACATCTACTACAACATAATCACTTTTTTCATTCACAATTGGTAAGCCCTTATAAGTGATGATGATGCCGAAGATGGAAGCGGGTTTAACAAGAATCCCCAACGCAATGGGAAACTGGCTATTTTATCTTCAAACCGGAACGCATCATTGATGTTTGGCGGCAAGACTTAGATAAGATGGTGGTACCGGCCTGGTGGGCTTGCAAATACCCGTCCACCAACCAAACTGAGTCTTGCAAAGTTAGAATCCACGGAGAATCGAAACCACCAAACAAACCGAGTCTTACAAAGTTAAACTCCGCCGGGAATCGAACCCGCGACTTCCTGATGTGAAGCTAATAGACTGAACCATTACGCCACGGAGGCAGTTGAACTGTTAAAAATATTAATCTTTTACTTCAAGCACTCCACGTGGCTCTTACTGGTTAAACCGATCCAAAATTTTAAAGTTTTTGACTCACAGTCCTCTATAGTGTTCATAATACTTAGGTACTATTACTTGCTGAACACTATAGAGGACTGTTTGAAAGCAGATATCTCAAGTCTCCTGGGATATTTTTTGATAGGACCACCACCAGATAGTATCCCTCCCATGCAAAAACGTGATTTTTTGTAACGTGAAGAAACTAGCGACATCTAGTACAATAGTCCGGATCCCTTCGTGTGCGACTCTGACTTGCACTTGGCCGGTTTTTTTAAGTTAGTGCTAACTAGTCGTGACCGTTTGAAATTCAAACGGATTTTAAAAGATATTGAAGGAATCAGTTATGTAGAATAATCGCAAAAGAAAGTACATACTCGTAAACCTATAGTCTTATATAATATAGTAAAGATAGGACTTGTAAACGAAAGCACTTATTTCCCGACCCAGAAGATAGCAAAGATAGGCTTAAAGTTCAGCGAGCGTAAGATCATTTACCACAAACGCTATTTTCTAAGTAACCCGCCTACTACTGCTTAGATAGTTTCGCGGCGATCTTATCATTGAAATACGGTCTGAGTAAACGGAGTAAGCGGGAAATTTTATTTAGTTTGGCAATTATTGTGAGAGGCTTATGTCCAGCAGTGGACGTCTTTCGGCTAATGTGATGATGATGATGATTATAGGCAATATCGTAGGGTCACAGTCAGTGCAATTTGCATTTATTTCCTAAAAACAGTGACAGGCATAATTTGAATTTAAGAAATGTAAATAAATTAGATATAGCCTATTCGAGACTGAGTAAGGTTAAAAAGTCATTTTTGGGGCAGTGTATAAGATTCTACAATAAAAATCCAGAAAATATAGTTAGTTTGTCGGAGAATAAATTCAAGACTTATGTCAAAAAATGCTTGTGCTCTAGAGGATATTATAAAATTATAGACTATGTAAATTACAAAGACATATATGTTGATTCTATAACAAATACCATAATAATAATAATATATATCATGAGACTATAATCTGAATCATGACATTATTTAGTTTTTTTGACTCTTTAAAAGTATGTGTAAACACCTATTTAAAATAAAAAAATTAATTTGATTTTGATTTGCGAAGCAGAGTCGAGCTAAAGCTATGTCATCAACGAAATTCCAACTCAGTAATGATGATGATTGCTACTCGTAGATATCGAAAAAAGAGCGAAGTACAACGAAATTTCAACTCAGTAATGATGATGATTGCTACTCGTAGATATCGAAAAAAGAGCGAAGAACAATGTGTTTTTGCGAAAGACTCTAGTAAAGTTATTCTTCTACTATATAAAAATAAGTCGGGTTTTCCTTCCTGACGCTATAACTCCAGAACGCACGAACCGATTTGGCTAATTCTTTTTTTGTCGAGTTCGTTATTGTCAGGAGAAGGTTCTTATGTAGGGTAGGGTAGTGTAGGGTAGGGTAGGGTAGTGTAGGGTAGTGTAGGGTAGGGTAGGGTAGGGTAGGGTAGGGTAGGGTAGTGTAGTGTAGGGTAGTGTAGTGTAGGGTAGTGTAGTGTAGGGTAGTGTAGGGTAGTGTAGTGTAGTGTATGTAGGGTAGGGTAGGGTAGTGTAGGGTAGGGTAGTGTAGGGTAGGGTAGTGTAGTGTAGGGTAGTGTAGAGTAGTGTAGGGTAGGGTAGTGTAGTGTAGGGTAGAGTAGTGTAGGGTAGGGTAGTGTAGGGTAGGGTAGTGTAGTGTAGGGTAGGGTAGTGTAGTGTAGGGTAGGGTAGTGTAATGTAAGGCGGTACGTAGTTCGCCGGGACAGCTAGTTTATTTCTAAAAATTTCAAAATACAGCTGATTCAAGCAAATTGAATTAAGTAAAAACTATTTTATTCCTTAAATATAAGTAATTCATATAACTATACATAGAAGTATTTAAGAGACGGACATGTGGGAACAAAAGTAAACAAAATAATTCAGTTTCATTAAAACCGCTGAGAAGGAAAACTTAAAATTTAAAAGACCAATAATTATAACATTACTGTAAATTGTAATCCCTACTATCCCTACTAATATTATAAATGTGAAAGTAACTCTGTCTGTCTGTTACGCTTTCCCGC
Organism: Coleophora flavipennella; assembly: GCA_947284805.1. Lineage (NCBI taxonomy): Eukaryota > Metazoa > Arthropoda > Insecta > Lepidoptera > Coleophoridae > Coleophora > Coleophora flavipennella. The sequence goes on along the minus strand of OX369285.1, from coordinate 1,234,547 downwards.
AAAAACTACTGAACGGATTTGGCTGAAATTTGGTAGGTAGACAGAATAGGACCTGGATTCAGACATAGACTACTTTTTACCACGCTCGCGATTCGCTTGCGGCTCGCGCACTGCGCACCCTCAAAAAGTCATACAAACGTTGTCCACGCGGGTGAAACCGCGGAAAAAAGCTAGTATAATATAAAATGTCTGCTTAAAGTTGATTACAACAAAACTCTATATCTATACTAATATTATAAAGAGGTAAAGTCTGTATGTTTGTATGTAGGAGTTAATTCCGCTCACTATTGTTATCTGCGGGGGCGAAGCCGCGGACAGCAGCTAGTGTTGAATATTTCCCGATTTTCCGCTAGTTCTGATGACACACACACGACACCTAAAGTTTGTTCGCAAGCAGCCTGAAGTTTGATGAAGTTTTAATTGAAAATTAGTCCTGGCCGTATCTGTAGGCTCCACTTCATTTAATACCGGACGAAGGACCAGTCGGTAAGTAATCGGTCGGTGATACAAAGTAGGATAATATTTCAGATTTTATAAGATGATGGCAGAAGCATGAGAATATCCAAGGCAAAAAGATTTCGAGATGAGGAATGCAAATAAAAATTAAACTGAAAATAAGTTTGGTATTTACGAAGAATCAAGATACTTATAGTAATATCTATCTACCTATTTATGTTCTTGTTTGGTATGAAAAGTCAAAATTAGGCCTTTGCTGGGGTGATAACAGTTTAAGAAAAAAATATGAAACATTTATCACTTAATTTGAAATTTAAAAAAAGTTTACTGAATTTGTTTTCCATTAAGTTTCAAAATTTTAATTCATAAAATTCGACAATTAACTTCAAACGCAACAACTCAGTATAATTGTGTTTTTTAATTAAAAAAAGTACTTAACCGATTTTCATGAAATGTATAATTATAGAATCAATCTGAAACCCTTTGAATAAAAAAAATAACCTTACCACTCCGGGAGTGCCGACAGAAGTGAAAACTTTTTAGAGTTTTATAAATTTTGACACTCCGAGTGTTCCTGGCGAACGACTAGGTTGACAAACTTTTGACCCTGCGAGTGTTCCTTTCGGTGTCGGTAACGGTCGCGAGTTCAATGGTTTTTCCCATCTCAAAAAATGCCCAACGCGCCTTAAGAAGTTTTCACTTCAAAAATCGTGAAAATCTGTTTACAATTTACGAAGCTATTATCGCGTAACAAACACAAAATAACAACATACAGTTGAATCGAGAATCTCCTCCTTTTTAGGGTTCCGTACCCAAAGGGTAAAAACGGGACCCTATTACTAAGACTTCGCTGTCCATCCGTCTGTCTGTCTGTCTGTCTGTCCGTCTGTCACCAGGCTGCATTTCATGAACCGTGATAGCTAGACAGTAGAAATTTTCACAGATGATGTATTTCTGTTGCCTCTATAACAACAAATACTAAAAATTAGAAAAAGTAAAAAAATAAGGCGGGTCTCCAAAAAAAACCGTGTTTTTTTAAACGTGAAAGAACTAGCGCCATTTACTATGATGGTATGAAACCCTTTGTGTGCGGTTTTGACTCGCACTTGGCCGTTTTTTTAAAAGTCGGTTGTAAATGACTACATTTAATTAATTAAATTTATTTATTCCAGTGACCAAAACATATGAGTACAATTATTTCTTAGCAAAAAGAATTGCATGACATACTAAGCCTGACGAACTTTTCCGTCATGCAGTGAGTTCTCAGTTACATTTTAAGTACTTATTTTAGTGTTTTTACGCGACTGCCTAAAAAAGAGGGAAAGTTTTTCGAGTGTATGTATGTATTTACGTATGTTTGTATGTATTATGCATGTCTGTTTCTTTGGCTGAGCAGCTATGTGCTCCGCCACTGCCACTGCCACTTAAGTTTAGCGACAATTTTCGTACAATCAAATCAAGTAAATTCAAGAATAAAAGTTTAAGGAACAAAATCCAAGTTACATAGACGGAGGTAAAGACTGAGGTTATGTTTTTTTTTATTACAAATTTGAGTGCGTTTGGCTGCACGTTACCTGATTGTAAGCGCTGATGTAGCACGTAAGTTTAAATAGTGCCTATTCACTCTCGCCTTAAATATTCCTAATTTATACGGATCGGGGAATACAGACCGGTGCAGGAAACTCCACTCCTTGGCCGTTCGCTTAATGAACGAAGAAGCAAAACGCTTCATGTGTAAAGGTGGAACATTAACGACAAAGGGGTGGAATTTTCCTCCACGCCTGGTCGTCCGATGATGAAATGGAGAGAGGGGAATGAGATCGTGAAGCTTCAGGGCACACTCTCCGAAATGAATCCTGTAGAACCCCGAACATGTTATTTGTACGTTGCGGCTACAGAAAATAATTAAGGATATTCTTATACAGTGAGGATAGTCATGAAAGTGAAGACCGATTAATTAGCTGATGAAAACTTTAGAAGTACATAACATGTGATTAATTAGTACAAGTACATGTAACATATTACAGTCATAATAATTATGATTGATAATGTACACTTGTGGCAAGTCTAGCGCTCAGCAGTCAACGAAATACAACTCACGAACTGTTAGTAAAGTATAAGCTACGCTTATTCCCGAAGTAGTGGCAGAAACGCAAATTACCTTATACGCGGATGACCAGATGTGCATTTCGTAAATTACCAGATACGCAGATGATCAGATTCTGTTTCGCAAATTACCAGGGGTCATCTTCCGATGATTTCTTCTGCTGCGAAGTATCTTAGTACCCAGGGTGGGGAGCCTCGCTTCGCGAGGCTCTTTGACTGTTAAATCAATCAAACCTGACCGAACCTAACATCGCTCGCTTCGCTCGCTCATTTATTTATTGTTACATAGATCTGGTAATTTGCGAAACAGAATCTGATCATCTGCGTATCTGGTAATTTACGAAATGCACATCTGGTCATCCGCGTATAAGGTAATTTGCGTTTCTGCCACTATGCGTCTGAACCGTTATAGCCGCGTAGAATTTTAATTTGAACCCAGGAAAAACAATATTTCAAACATTGACCGCAATAGCAAGACTTTTTCTGTGTCTCATCTAATTGGCATTTATCGCTTTTTAAAAAGGCATGTTATAAAAAAACATTAATGGATATAATAATGATTTGAAACTGTAAAAGTGATTTAATTAAAATATATGAAAATGTAAAAAATAACAAGTAACATTTAACTGACAAAAGTTAAATTGTTTAACATGTTTGAAAAGTAATTTAATAACACTTATTATCTAAATTCATTTCTAAATCGTCAATTGAAATTAGTAGCGGGGCCGTTTTCTTCATATTATTTGGGCATGTAACGTCATCACTTTTTAACATTTGAAAAATCATAAAAAAATAAACAATGATTAGAAGAAAATGTTTCAATTAGTTTGTAAAATTAGTCTATAATGTCATAAAAATAATTAATTTTTTTTTAAAGATGCTAATCCAGAGTGTGGCATGACTGTTAGTAGTAGATCAGGTAGGAAGTGAGTAAATGACTCCGTACGTGCACACAATCGAAATTAAAACGTACATAAGAATAAAAAAAGTATTTCACACGTTAAATTATTATCACACCAACAAATCACAGAAAACATAATTAAATTAAACATTAAAAAAATTAGAGGAAAGGAAAGAATTCGGATTTCGAAACACATGTATCACATTTTGCTCTTCAAAATGTAACACATGTGTTTCAAAATCCGAATTATTTCCTATCCTTTAATATTTTTCGCTATACTAAATCTTGACATTACCGCCTTAAGTACTGTAAGATATCAAGTAAGTACCTAGGTAAGTATGTATATTATGTTTTATTAGGCTTGTGTAAAAAAAACTATTTCGAATGTATGTAAAGAAACTGATACTCTCTTGAAGACCCATCTTGGGTAAGATATAATTATGTTTTCTGTGATTTGTTAGTGTGATAATAATTTAACGCGTGAAATACATTTTAAAGCAAAATGTGACACATGTGTTTCGAAATCCGAATTATTTCCTATCCTTTAATATTTTTCGCTACTAAACCTTGACTTGTATGTAAAATAACTATTTGGAATGTAAGATGTAAAGAAAATATATTTTGAAGCAAAATGTGACACATAAGTTGTTATGTGCCAGCGCATGAGAAATAGATCAAAAGGAAGATGGATATATACCTATAATAGCAACGCGTAACCGCGTTACAAGAGTAAAGTTTTATTTAAATCTGTACACTGATAGCGTTGAAGACAGTTCAACAAAATAAAGCTTATTTAGTTTTGAAACCACTAAATGCATTTTATAAATTGCGATTTCCTATGCAAGCCACATTTTTTTTTAAATCTGAATAACCCGGTCAAATTTGTAGCACACATGGGATCGATGGGGGACTTTTGACACTTTATTTCTAATGATGAACCCAAGGTCTCCACCAAAATTAAGCTCTCAGGAGATTTTCGTTATTTCAATTTTTTTAATTTTTTTTTATTAAAAATTTGACTGCGTTTGACTATATCTCACCTGATGGTAAGTGACGATGTAGTCGAGGATGGTACACGCAAACTCAAATAATGCCTATTCACTCTCGCCTAATTTAAATGTCTAATTGGACCGGGCTAGAATATGAAATAAGAAGTACTGTGAGCGAGTGTGAAGGGATTTGGTTTTGTGTTTGTTATTTCATAGTTATATGCCTCTGAAGCGAAAGTGACGGGACTAAAATACTTCGGACGGGAAGTTTAGTGAAACCGCAACCGCGGCTATTTTGGGTTAACTCGGGATTTTCTGAACCGCCATATTGGTTTAGTAAAATACGAGCAATTATGAGGGACGTCAAATTCCTAGAGAACCGGAGATCTTTAGATTTAGTTAGGGTAGTCAATATTAATTTCAGTTGTAATAATTTGGATTTTGAAAACATATGAAATAGATAGTTGATACTTTTGATTGTCGATTCTTGGTGGAACATTATATCACATATATTGGTAACTACACTAATTCCACATATTTATTATTATTAATAATTGGTAAGCCCTTGGCATTATCTTACCTGATGGTAAGTGACGGTGATGACGAAAATGGAAGCGGACTTACCAAGATTCCCAAACGCAATGGAGAACTGGCTATCTTATCTTCAAGCCGGAACACATCTGTGTTGTTAGCACTGATGTTTTGCGACAAAACTTAGATAAGATGGTGGTAGCTAGCCAGGCGAGAATTCCCTACCACCAACCAAACCGAGTCTTACAAGTTGACCCCACCGGGAATCGAACCCGTGACCTCCTGGTGTGAAGCGAATTGACTAACCACTACGCCACGGAGGCAAATATAAAACAAATAAAATTGCATTTATAGATTGCAGGCGTCTGCCTGAAGATGGTGTTCTAAACCGGTCGCTGACAAATTGTAAATACTCAAGCTTCTTTCCATTTACGTTGCATATTTTGATAGTAGCAAGTAAATCAAAACGAAGAAGTGAATAAAATATTGTGATGGCCAAAAAAATCAAAGTTTAGATTTTGGTAGGGATATCGATTCTCTTACAGTAATAGTCTAAAAAACCAAAATGTGTGTGCACACACACACACACGCACACACACACACGCACACACGCTGTACAAATTATAAATGCAGTTTTATCTGTTTTATGTGGAATTAGTGTAAATAAATATGTTGTTATATGTATGTTTGATATTAAATAGATAGTAAAAATATTTTTTGTTTACAGTAACCAAACATTTATGTACTAGAGAAATTGCTTGCGCACTTAGGATTTCAAGGCAAGCGTAAAACTAATTAATTTCTGTTTATTTTATTTTTATTTTTAGAGTGACGTAGGCTTTATTATACATAAAGTCTTTATGGGTAGTGTAACAGTCTGTATTATTGAGGGTGTTTTTAATAGAGTGAAGGCCGTTAATAGAAGTGTACTGTGTGCAACTTTTCCAAAAAAAAACATACTTGCACAAAAAATCAACCCTTATTTGATTCACAAGATTCCCAACGCAATGGGAAACTGGCTATCCTATCTTCAAGCCGGAATACATCAATGTTGTAAGCATTGATGTTTGGCGGCAAGACTAAGATAAGATGGTGGTAGCTAACCAGGCGGTTTTGGAAAATGCCCTTCCACCAGCCAAAACAAATCTTACAAACTTAGACTACCCCGAGAATCAAACCCGCGACCTCGTGATGTGGTTGTGAATCTAATGAACTTAACATTTACGCCACGGAGGTAGTTAAAATCGGGAGATCGGGCTAATTGATTTGTATAATAATTTTTGAAAAACCAAAAACTTTTAGGTACAAGCTTTTAATATTGCATTGTCATGCGATATATATTTATGCATGCAAAATTTCAGCTCAATCGGAAACCGGGAAGTGGGTCAAAATTAACTTGCAAGATTTCACCCGAACAAACATACATACATACATAGCAAGTTAATTATAAGCTTTTAAAAAGTTTATGAAAATGCGAATTCAGTTTGGGTTCCCTTAAAATTATTTTTTTTGAGTAACGCCTAAGTTAAGTACCTTTAACGACTTGCGCACAATCAAAAAGTAAAGAAAAAAAATACCACTAGAATTAAAAGCTTATATTTCTGTCTACGCTACAGTGCGTAGCAAAGCGTAGCACTAAAAGAACCGAGTAAAACATATTTCAAACAACACTCAAAACGTTTCCTGGAAAACAAGCCGCCTCCATCCTTAAAACGGTAAGACCGCTCTATAAACGTCAAACTCCCTTTACACCTGTCAAGTTGTCAGCTGTCAAGATGACAGGTGTCAAAGTGACTGCTCGGATAGGTTACGCGTGGCGTGACACGTGACACGCCCTTGAGTTAACTTTCTTGGTTTTAGTTTGAATTTAACTGTAGGGTTCAAATAAAATATAAGGGTACATTGTATGTACTGTGAATATATTTTAGATTTCAGGAGATTATGCCCATCTACAATACAATATTCTTTATTGCATAAAAAAAAGAAATAACAATATAAAAGAAATCATATACAATAGGCGGCCTTATTGCTAGGTAGCAATTTCTTCCAGGCAATCTTATAGTTAAATAGTCCATTCTAGTATTTTATCTGTTATGGCAGAATTGAGAAAAGCTTACTTTTGTTAATTCTTTAAGTTATATACTTCGAAAAAAAAATAATTAATTCTTGCAAGTAGCAATATTTGAGTCTATTGGGTATGTACTAACAAAAATATCTTTTTATTTGCATCTTTCGAAAAGTGACTAATGCTTCCCGAACAACTTCTATGACAAATTCCTACATATACACGCTTCTTCCGGGATCACCAGACCGTCGAAGTCATTAACACACGAATACCTCTGCACAGTAAAAGCGAAATATCTCCATTCGCAGGCGGAAGTGAGTAATTTAAAGCTCATCTGCGTCGATCAGTAAGCGGGAGTGTCCGCCGTGACAGACAGACGGACCGACCTGCATCTATATCTAGGTCGATATTGATGAGGCTCTTGCGAAATACGGAAAGGGAAAACACCTTCACAGGGTGTAAAAACTCTCTTATTTTTAAATCGTATGTTTGGCTTTCCAAGTCGCTTTTCTAAAAACAGAATAATAATAATAATAATGAAAATTAAAATTCATATCAGCTCACATACGTCCCCACCGATTCGAGCCTACCCTGAATTAGGGCGATCGGGCCTTAGTCGACCACGCGGGCCCGGTGCGGGTTAAAATGCCAGTGCCCATTACAATATTTTATCTAAATTCTTCACCAATAAAATGTCAACATCGTGTTTCGTCAAGACTTTGTGCAGGACTTCGCAATTTGCCGAACTGATTCCTTCAATGTTCAGCTGGCATACTCGTATCAAAGTAAATACATATATACTCGTATTAGTACTAACATACAGTATGGACACTCCCTACCGCTCTCTAGATTGCGACCTCACCCCCTCGTCACCATGATTTATACAGATTGGTTACAGTTTGGTTGTCGAACGTATAGGATTTTGCCGTCATTTTGCTTGTTCTATCATTCCTTTTTTGAAATGTCCAGGGTGTGCTCGTATATTGGGCCCAATATGAATTTTAGAAGGCAGGAAAGAAGGGCTATTTGACATATTCTTAGCATCTATCGTTGGCAGTGACTTATATATTACTGGATCGTTGGTATTTAAAGCGAAGCGACTCTGTTATCGTGCTATGCACATTTAAGAATACTGAATACATTGCCATTCAACTACCCATGTATTTATAAGGAATTTGAACCTTATTTCCAAAGAATATGGTTATCAAGTCGTATATATATATATACATGTAATATTGTTGGAATTGCATTATATTCACATATGGTGATCTGTCTATGTGGGCTTCAAAACAGGTGTACCAAATTTCTTTAATGGTTGTATGAATGTATGTTTGTATGTTCATGTATTACTCAGAAAATAAAATTAATTCCCAATAATTCTTTTTAATATTTTTAAACTTAAGGAACAGTGCAAGTTTCATCAAAATCGGTTCTGGAGTTTTTATGGACTGTTAAGTGTATACCAATCACTAAAATCACGTCGACGGTTTAACGCCGCAATTTTGTGATTGAAATCGGTTATTTCAGAGGTGCTTTAGACGTTTTAGCGTTGTCACTTATTTAATTATTATTAATTGTATTGCATTTAAAATTCCCACTGGTTATAATAAAAAAGATTAAAAACATTTCAAATATAAAAATTAAAAAACTTAAAATTGGCATTTCCACAGGTATGAACTCGCGGCCTTAGTCAGGGTTTTGAAATCGTCAGCTGGTCCCTTATAACTGGTGATTGGACACTCAAATACCATGTGGTGTATGGTCTGTATCGGATCTCCGCGCGTGTACGCAGGCGATTCGCTTATGAACCTTTAAGTTCTTAAGTGGCGACCGCGCACCAGAAAGAGTAGCCTAGGCAGGCCTCCTATTCGGTGGACCGACAACCTGGTGAAGGTCGCGGAAATCCGCTGGATGCGGTCAACGCACGACCGGTCGTCGTGAAAATCCTTGGGGGAGGCCTTTGTCCTTTGTTCGGCTGATATGATGATGATGAACCTTGAAGTACTGACGGGGGGGGGCTGTCAGGCCTAGCTAAAGCAATGAAATCGAATATCTTCCCTCACCCGCGTGCGACGCGTTCGTCGTTTCTGGTAGCTGAGGCTTTCGCACTGATTCACGTGTCAGGGTGCGCAAATTTGGTGAGTAGAGTGTTTTTTTTTTTCGTATTCCACACAAGGTAAACTCATCAGGGGTGTCAAAAAAGTTTTTAAAAAATTTTAGCCTAAAAAAGGAGACTAAAATTTACACTCTGTATAGTACATACTGATAAGAGCTGTCGTTAAAAAACGTGTAATCTTTGGATAAAAAGAAATGTCCACACTTATCATAAAAAGAAGCTTTTCTTGTCATTTTCGACAGCAAGATTAAGAGATAAGAAAAAAAATTCACGTCATTGGATAAGGAGATACGGTTAGTACTCAGGTGTCCAATACTCACTTTGATGATTAGTTCTAGATAAGCTACAGCTATACAGGGTGTGTGGTGATACTTTAAGGTGGGCTTGTACTCATCAAACTGAACCACTTTTGTTCTGCAACTTTGCTGAAATCGCTTTCTTTTTTGACGTGATAACGTCTAATAAATCGATAGACGCCCGCTGCATGCACGAAAAAGGTTGACTAATTGTCCCGTTACGCTCATTGTCCTGTTACGTTATGAAGTTGGCACGTTAAACTTTCGTCCGTAAACCGACTTTACAGACAACCAATTTTTTTTTTTTCGTACAAATCGGTCAGTTGATTGAATGGTTTTGTATGTAAAATCCAATAAAAAATTTCGCGATTCCAGTAAAGTTGCAGAACAAAAGTTGTTAACCTTAACTTAAAAGTTGTTAACCCAACTTAAAGTATCACCACACCTTTATGTTGCACCTTATTATATATAACTACTTATTATTTGACATTGTTGACCATCTATAATTAATTTATGGACATGAATTTATTTTAAACAAATTTTATAATTAATTTTAAATGCACATTATTATTTAGTTTTAATATTGCTGTGTATCTTAAACATTTAAAACGCCTTGATTTTGTAAAAAAAAAACTGTAATGTTGTAAAACTGTAATTAATGAATAAATAAATAAATAAAATAAATAAGCTTTCAGGTAAGGTGAGGAATGGATTTTCTGATTTCCTTTTTCTAAGAAGTTAGGAAAATAAGGTACAATTAAACGCAAAAGTGAACAATATAAAAATATTTTTCACAAAATTAGCCGAAAGACGTCCACTGATGGATGAGGGCCTCCCCCAAGGATTTCCACGACGACCGGTTGTGCGTTGACCGCATCCAGCGGCTTCCCGCGACCTTCACCAGGTCGTCGGTCCACCGAGTAGGAGGCCTGTTTACGCTACTCTTTCTTGTGCGCGGTCGCCACTTGAGAACTTAAGCTTTAGCGAACCTGCTGCGTACGCGTGCAGAGATCCGAAACAGACCATACACCACATGGTATTTGAGTATCCCGATACTACACCGATTTTGATAAAATTTATATGGGACCACACGGGAAGCACTAGCTATGAAATAAAAAAATAATCATGAAAATCGGTTCACCCAGTCAAAAGTTCTGAGGTAACATACATAAAAAAACATACAGTCGAATTGAGAACCTCCTCCTTTTTAGAAGTCGGTTGAAAAGAAACCAATTTGCCATCACTTTTCTCAAAATCAACGGCGCATCGGAAGCAAACAACTATAATAATATGTGCTTCGCTCAAGGCTTATACCGCTGCCGCCGCCGCCAACGACCAACTTTGTAACCATTTTTTACTTCAATCAAAGATTTTTTTATCGAAAAAAACATTTTTTTTGTCATTTACAGGATATGAAGAGTGATTTTGATTTCCTCGAATTCTATTTCAATTGTGTAGTGAATGTGTCAAAAAATACCCTAATGTACTCTCCTATATCCACATTTGTGACTTCCATGTCATTGACTATCCAACCACTCACCCAAAATAGTCTGCCCAAAATGTTGAGCTGACTTTGCTTCGAGTTTATTGGCACGAAGTGGTGCAAGAGGGAAGAAAGTGGCGTGATTTGGTGCCGGAGGTGGTGGCGTGATCTTAGGGTCGCTGAGCCAGTGATATAAATTAGGACCTAAGTAATATGAATCCAATATTTTATATATGTATTTAACAACAAAGTTTTTGGTTTGATATACTTTTGCGTTCTCTTAATATTATATAAGCGAAAGTTAGTATATAGGTATATGGATGTATGTTACTCTTTTACGCAAAAACTACTGAATGTATCTGCCTGAAATTTGGCAGGTAGACAGATTAGGACCTGGATTAGCATAGAGGCTACTCTTACCATGCTCGCGAGCCGCTCGAAGACAGTCATAGAAAGTATGTTGTCAAAAAAAAGTCGCTGGCAAAATTTTGTAATGTATATTAGTAATTTTCCATATTATTTTCCAAACAACCACTCAGCTAGAACATGTTAGTCAGGTCAGTAGTCTAGAAAAGGTTAATGTTAAAATAATGAAGCTCCTTTGTTCACGATAAAAATGAAGTTTCGCATTTCGTAACAAAAGATGGCGATCGATCAACGTCAGACGATGCTCCGTTGACGGCCAGACGATATTTTTAACTTTTCTGACGTCTCCATTTAGAAAGATATTTTTTAATATATTTTTTCTAAAAGCCACTCAAGTTATTTGAATGGTGTATACTTGGAGGACGTTAGGGGGAAAGAAATGAAGAATTCTGATCGCTTTCATATTACAGCAATGATGAAGAGTATTTTAATTTGAAAAGGTAACTTTATGAAACTGCAGAAGTCCTAAAAATTAATTTACAAATTGAATTGAAAACGGAATTAATTAAAATACTACCTTTTGCGCGCGGCTTTGCCCGCGTGGATATCGTTTTTGTGACTGTAACCAAGGTGCAAGTTGCGCAGCAGCAAGTGGTTCGCTAGCGTGGACTAAAAATAGCCACGTCCATTGATTGGTCTACCTTCTAACCAAATTTCATTTAAATCTATTTCGCAATTTAAGTGTGAAAGTGGAACAGGCAATACTTTCTCATTTATAATATTCATCATCATCATCATCATATCAGCTCATATACGTCCCCACCGAGGGGCTCGAGCCTACCCAGAATTACGGTGATACTATTATAATATTAGCCAAAACCAATTATTGTTTGCCGTTGCAACTTGTCTAATAGGTATAAAATTCCCAAGGTTAGAGGAACGGTTTCATTTTTGGATTTTTACGACATATTTGAACTTTTTTATTGACATCGTTTAAGTTATTAGGTGCTTGTTGTTCCGAAATTGTTTGTCTGAAATCGATGATTTATATAAAGCTAAATAACTTATGAGCTTGACAGCGTAACATCGCATTTCAAGTTCTCTTGAAATTATTTCACTTCAGAGTAACATAATCGGTATATGTCTCGTTAACTGGGGCGTCTACTCATCATACTGAACAACTCATCATACTGACTTGTTATGTCTTGTCGCTTCTACGTCAATTCTTAGGTTGTTTATTATTTTATTACTATTAAACATGATTAGTAGTGTTGATAGAAGAAACACTGTCATATGTTCTTCATACATATCGATCAGCGAATAGACCAATTTTGTGCATTTTTGTATGAACAGTCCAAATTTTTTGTGAGCATTGCCTATAGAAAGTTGTTAAGTATGATGAGTGGAAGCCTTAGTTAACGATATATACACCATTTTTTACATCCTGTATAATCAATCTTGAGTGCGCTATAATATCACCGATAACCGATAACTCCTGAATACCGTGACGTAATACTACTAATAAAAGATACTGTTACATTTAGTCGCTATGCGCATATGGAAAGTATAGTATTTTGGTGTCGAATTTTCTCTGAACTGCCTGCCAGCCCGAACTTCTGACTTAAAAAGTTCATGTTATTCACGTCAAAAAGTGTTAAAAGCCGTCAGAATGTTTCTACCAACACAAGTCAAGTCACCCACAAAATTTTCTCTTAGGGACGTCTTTAAAACATCCCTTCGACATCTGTTGGTACACCTACTTACTATCAAAGTTTGTTTAAGCTTAAGGTTTGAGGCACCCTTAAAGGGCGGCAGGGTCTGCACCCCACGTAGGGTTCACAAATAAATAGTGTCGTCAAATATTTGTCCAATATTGCAAATCAGCTCCGCTTAGTTTGAATTTCGCTTTGTTGACTGTACTTTGTAGGTAGTTGCAGAAATTCAGATTCTGTAATCTTAAGTGCAAACTGGCACTTTGATGCTATTGAACAACTGTACAGGATGACTTTGAAGTCGTGTTACAAAATTTCAGGGGCAATCCTACTCATGATATTGAAAAATTTTCCTAAAGGAACTTATATCCAGATACTCAATTTTTTACCTCCCCATACAAAATCCTATCAGTAATTGAATAATTTGTATGGGGAGGTGAAAAAAAATATGATTCCAGATATAGGTTCCTGGGGGAAAGTTGTTTAGTATCATGAGAAGATATACCCCTGACATTTTGTCGTACGATTTCAAAGTGACCCTGTATCAACTTCTTTATGTTTTTGACCAATTTTCAGTAAAACATGACAGTTCCTATTCATACAGAGTTATGGCCGTTAAAATCGAAAATTGATTGCAAAACTTTCCATACATAAATAAATAAACTAATTATCAACCAAAAAGAAGATATAATGATTTCAGTTTTTTTATATTCTTCAGTAGAATCACCTGTAAACAGACTGTATCATATGCTTTGATTATTACAAGCTTTTATTTAAATTCACTTGTCCCGATGTTTGTCATCAAATCTTGCAAATTCAATTCGATCCATTTGTGGGTTACCAATTGAGCTGAAATTTTGCATACATGTGTAAATCGCGTGACAATGCAATACTATGATGACATGGTGCTGATCTGATGATGAAGCTGGAAGGTGGCAATAGGAACTTTGCAATAAAACGACACAACCCCATCGAGTTTGGGCTCGTTTGATTTGTATTGACGAGTACTTTGATCTTAAAAAACTTGTACCTAAAAGCTTTAAGGTTTTTCGGAAATTATTTTATTTACCTATACTGTCTAATACAGCGTCACCCTGTAATTACTGAGATAATGGACAAGCTTTTTTACTCGTATGCTTGTAAGACAATGATCGTCACGCAGACCACTGTCTTACACTTGCGCCTGCCATACGATTTTTATCGGTGTGCCTGGATTACCGTTGAATAGTTGTCCGGTATTTTTTTCAAAGCATCTTCTCTGCCACACTATATCTACGGAGAAAATAATCAAAGATCTCACGTTAATGTTAACGGCATTGATATGTTTCGGTTTGTGGACAAGAAAGGCAGTTCCCCATTGCGTTGAGGAATCAATGGAACCATACGCCCGCTTCCATTGTTAAAAATAAATTTTACAGCAACACTGCACTATGTTTCTCGCAAAAACAACAATACGTCAAAACTACTAAAGCTAGTAGAAAATTTCTTTTATAAAATATTTTTTATAGAATAAAGCTACGACAAATATAACCAGCTATGGACCGGCCTGCGCGAACAGCGGTTTTGATGCCTACAGAATGGCGAATTCGCTTATAGTCGATCAGTCTTCCACAAATAAGTTAAAGCCTAAGTGAGTTAAATTTGTTATCTCATTCATGCTACATTCCGATTACGTCTTTCTATCTCTGTCATTGTTTATATTTGAACAAGACTCGGTGTGAGTGTGTATTTGTTTGTAGTTATATTTAACTCATTTTTGATCAGATTAATGTATAGATAGGGCTGGTCCATTATATTTGGTCAAAGGAATAAAGTAGCCAATCAGTAGTAGGAGGCATTTGTTCAGCAATGGACGTCCTTCGGCTGATTTGATGAAGAAAGTAGGCAAGCAACCATAAAAATCGGATTAATTCAGAAATAAAATCGTACCTTAAACGAATTAGCCAAAATTACCAATACTACCACTTGATAGTACTTACATACATAATAGTTGCACCTTGCAAAGTTCGATCGAAACTGTTAGAGGTATTTTTGAGATTTTCTTATTTTTCTACCGATTTCCAAAAAGGAGGAGGTTCTCAATTCGACTGTATGTTTTTTTAGAACTTTAGACTGGGTGAACCGATTTTGATGATTCTTTTTTTATATGAAAGCTATTGCTTCCCGTGTGGTCAAATATAAAGTTTATCAAAATTAGTGTAGTACTTTATTAGAAAATTAACAAAAACCAAAAATAATAATACAAAAATGTACTAAGTTGTTGCAATGGAAGTCGGTTTTTTAACGTGTTTAGCGTTTTCAATTATTTATTTTTGGCATTTACCCTTCATATCAATGGCAACCTTCAAACCTTGCCCAACCAACTGCCGTTCAAAACACCGTTCTATTCATCATTTCCCACGAACTACCCCCGATGACGTCACAGCCAAAACAATGACTGGCGATTGGTCGAAACGACGCCACGTGACCGCCACGCGCCACCTCTTTTAGCACCAAATTAGGTATGGGGCGCCTCAGGCTATCGACTGTTGTTAAAAGAAAATTTGCATTTAATTTTGGCACTGACTGTACTAAACACAAGTAGTTCGCCTTATAAACCGGCCAAGTGTGGATTGGAATCGTGTTTCAGGGGTTCCGTACCACTACACTAGGATAAGGAACCTTAAAAGTATTAACAAATACCTAAAATAATTATATCTATTCATTTAAACCAAAAGACGTTAACGAGGGATACACATAAATGTATTTTTTTTAATCCGTTCAGCGCAGGTTTAGTCATAGCTCATATAATTATGTCCCCACTCGAGCCTACCCTGAATTAGGGCGATCGGGCCTTAAAATAGTCTTTATTCTTTGCCTTAGTCGACCACGCGGGCCCCTGTGTGGGTTGGTCGACTTCACACACAACCTGCGAGTTTCTCCGATGGCGTGCGCAGGTTTCCTCACGATGGTTTCCTTCACCGTAAGAGCGTCGGATAAACGTGGGTACGAGTACATATTATGAAATCGAAATTCGAAATCACCTTGGTACGTGGCAGGATTCGAACCACGACCTCCCGGACAGGAGGTAGCGGCCCTTGCCCTTGCCATTACGTCACCGACGTTGCCAGGTTTAATAAAATAAAATAGATAAATAATAAAATAAACAAAAAATCCCCACAGGGCGCTAGAAAAAACAGAATTTTTCATATATCACTATCAAATCAATCACCCAACCATCCCAATTACGTCACTATCTCTCTAATCCTTTTTCATCCTGGCAACCCCAAAAAATGTGAATCATCGCATAGTCCCCCCTGGTAGCATTACATTAGGTAGGTATAATAAGGCTTAAACATTCCCCTGCTAAGATTATTCATATAAATAATTCAATAAACAATTATAAGTACACGTAGGTATGTCCATATGAGACAACAACTCCCCAAACTAGTAAAATCTTTTAATCTGCTTAGTTTAATCCAATAACTGCGAAGATAGTGGACTTGCCTTTGAACGTCGAAATAGACTGGAAAAATATAATGTGGTCTGGAATCTTTGGTTTATTTAAAAAATAATAATAATAATAATGCAACTTTCTATTACGTGAGCCGTCTGCCTTTTACCACAATTTACAATGAAAAAAAAACGGTCAAGTGCGAGTCGGACTCGCGCACCGAGGGTTCCGTACCACCACACCTCTACACACACACACACTATACCTATAATACAATGATACCTACTCGTTTCATACAAAAGACATCAACGCGAGCGAAAAAAAATGCTGTTCTTTATTCAGTTTGGACTCCTTAGCGTGAGTACGATTCACACTTGGCCGATTTTTATTTAAAGATTTACTTTAGGAGTTATACACTAAAGTCATACTAAGTTTCACACTTTATGCATTTCCGTTTTAAGAAAAATTGAAAAATACAGCCTTTTAAAAATCTTAATAATGTCAAAATTCAATCCTTGAAATAAACCAGATGATGTCATCATCATAATATCAGCCCAAAGGCGTCCACTGCTGGACAAAGGCCTCCCCAAAGGTTTCTACGACGACCGGTCCTGCGCTCCCCGCATCCAGCGGCTTCCCGCGACCTTCACCAGATCGTCGGTTCACCGTGTATGATGCCTGCCTACGCTACGTCTTCCGGTGAGTGGCGACTCGATATCTTTACTACCTTAGCGGCCATCTGTCCTACGAGCTGTAAGCCCTGCCCACTGCCACTTAAGTTTAGGGATTCTGTGAGCTATGTCGGTTGCCTTAGTTCTCCTACGGATCTCCTCATCTCTTTTGTCTTTGTACTAAGAAACAAATAAAATAATTAATAATAAAATAACCGAAAACAAGTAATGAACCAGTACAAAACCCGATATGAGAGACAGAAATAAATTTAATTGTAAATTTAGCGAACATTCTCAAAATCGCAAGGCAGTAACAAAACAAGCTACGACACCAATAACCTTCAAATTACACATCATCATATCAGCTCATATTACGTCCCCACCGAGGTGCTCGAGCCTACCCTGAAATAGGGCAATCGGGCCTTAGTCGACCACGCGGGCCCAGTACGGGTTGGTCTACTTCACTTAAAACCTTCTTCGCAGGCGTGTGCAGGTTTCCTCACGATGTTTCCTTCACCGTAAGAGCGTCGGATAAACGTATGAAATCAAAATTCGAAAACACATTGGTACGTGGCAGGATTCGAACCACGACCTCCCGGACAGGAGGTAGCAGCCCTTGCCGTTGCGACAAATTACATTATTCATGATCAAAAATTTAAATAATTAAAATAGCTGAACATCCATAATTTAATCAACAACAAGGTTAGAATATTCTTAATTAATTGCTCAAAATTTAGCCATCAAAATGTTTGATAGCTAAACGGGGATGGAATGGGATGCCTTTGAATGTAATACCGCCTTTGTGTTACTGAACCCCGATTTGACGGACGCACCACGCAAGAACGAGCGAAATTTCTGACCGTCTCAGTAATCAACAATTTAAGGAATTCTGATAGAATCGACACTGAAAAGGACCAATCATCGACATATAACAAAAATATAGAGCTCACCAAATAGAATGTGCTACAAGGTTAAAGTAAAAAAACCGGCAAATGTGTGAGTTGGACTCGCGCAAAGTAGGGTTCTGAAGTATTTTCAAAAATAAATGTACATTTTAAAAAACAAAATTGTATTTACAGTTGGTAATAGAACATTTTGTATGGAAAATCTGTGAACTTTTGACAAATCCAACTGCACATCTTAAGTTGGTCGACTATTACTCCTAAACTAAGAAAGTCTTCTTAGCCGTGACAGTTTTACTTTTAAATTGATTATATGTCCTACTATCCACATTTTTTTTTCAGATGACCTGAAATAGCGGTTTAGCTTGTAGGAGACACTTGACACAAACAAAAATTAGTACTATATAAGCTTAATATTTTGCAAACCGATCCCAGAATCAAAAAATGGTTTTAGCAAACCCTCAATAGTTTTGAAAGACCTATTGAACGATACCATACACGATACGGTACGATATAAAAAAAAATAACCCCCTCTTTACATGTAGAGGAGGTACCATATAAAAAAAAATATTACACAACTTCGTCGGCGTGATTAATATGTAATATAATCATGCTAAATTAAAGCTTCCTAGTATGTATAGTCTTTGAGCTAAGCCGCGGACGGACGGACATGGCGAAACTATTAGGGTTCCTTGTTGACTTCGGAACCCTAAAAAAGACCCCGTGCAAATTAGGGTTCCATAAGTTTTTCCAAAGTGATTTTGCAGTTGGTAATATTCATTTCGTATGGAAAATCTATGAACTTCTTGCAGATCCAACTGCACATCCAGCGAGTGTTCTTAGACCAAAACGAACGTAATTTAGAACCGGAGATATTAAGAAAGAAAGCTATGAAAATTGCGTTTAGTTATAACTTGAGAAGGGCGAAAGTTATGTGATTTCCAATGCTTGATGACAAATCTGTGCATCAATACCTTTCATTAAAAAAAATAAGCAAATCGGTTTGATAGAACGACCGGACGTACTCGTATTACATTCTAGAGGGAGTGCAATGCGCGAGCCGCTAGTCGCTCGCGGGGGTGATTTCCAACGTTTGATAACAACTGAACATCACCTTTCGTTTTAAAAACTAAGCAAATCTTTGGACAGAACGGCCGAACGGACTCGCATTAGATTTCATCAATTCTTTTAATATTTATGTACAATAATAATTATTTTCAATAGCGGTAGGTAGCGGCTGGGGGTAGGGACACGTAAGGGTATGGGTAAGGGGTAGGCGGACGGGTAAATTTAATAAAAGTAACCTCTTAATAACTTAATATTTTTTAGAAAAAACAAAACGAAAAAATACTATTTTGATGAGTTTAAAAAATATACAATGTATTTACTTTTAGTAATCAACAAAACGAATGTACCACATGCCACGCCTCTGCTCGTACGCAACGAACTGACTTATTAATTTACGAAAGCGTACCGGCTGGTGGGGGTTAATATATTTAATGAAACTTACTTTGAGCTTGCATTACACTTATTATTATTAATTACTAGCTGGCGTACCCGGCTTGGCTCAGGGTATTGATATGATATGTTCAAACCCACGACGGATTTTTCTTTACATAGTCCTACCACAGTATTACGATATGGCTTACAGTAGCGCAACGCCATTGATGTCGCAAGATGCCGCCACGGCGTAGGCACTAGAAGTACTAGCCTGTAGCCAGCCTGGCAAACTCTGTGCCCCGCCGCCCGCGCCCCGCAAGTACCCTTCGTTGCTCTGCGTAAGTACATTCGTTGCACTACTGTAAGCTGCTATATTGTAATACTGTGGCCGTACCAATGGGTAGCCCCACCCATACAAAAAGGTTTCGAATGGTCTATAATGTTCCAGTACATTCCACAACAATCGAGAGTTTTCTGAAATGTTCACAATGATCTGGGATGTTGTTGTGGAATGCTCTCGAATACCTTCAACGTTCTGAACTGTTCTAGAAATTTTTAGAGGGCGAAACTTCCAACCCTTATATTCTCAAACTCAGACCCTTCAGGTAAAAACGGGAACCTTTTTGTCATGGATGGGGGGATAGAGGGCTAGTATACTATATCGGGACTCGTTTCTGAGTTTTAACGGCACGCACATTGTACACTTTCTTTTATAATAATTGATATATTGATTATTATTACCTCTAATATGGTTGATGGGAGCGATGTCTGACTCTCGCGTTATACTCGTGACCGGGTGCTGTCCGTGTGAACTGCCCTACTCTTGTCAATAATTTTATGTATAACTTTCGTGTCATATTGTTTTAATGTTCTAATGACATAATCTGGTTTATTTCCAGGATTTAATTTTGACATTATTAACTAATGATTGTTTATTTCTTGATTTTTCACAAATGAAATTATGTTATTATTAATTTATCCGAAAGTGTGTGCACCTATTTTGAATAAATACCTTGAATCTTGAATCTATTCCTCTAATAATAAGGTAGGTTTAATTTAGTTTCATTCTTTTCTTGCACGTCACAAATTCATAGTTAAAATGTCAGATCATCTTATATATAGTATATTATAATAATAATGAAATTGTAACGGGGCCGTGTCTGTACAAAAACAATGACTGTGGTGGACATTACTAACGATATAGAGACCAAAACAACAATTATTGGATTTTTTGTCTGCCTGTATGTTTGCGCATCACGCAAAAACTACCAGGCCAATTTTGATGAAATTTTGTATGATGGTTTCCTATAGCCCGGGTTGACATATAGGTAGGATACTTTTTATCCCGGAAAATTCAAGAGTTCCCGTGGGAAAATATCAAAACCTCCACGCGGACAAAGTCACGAGCACAGCTAGTCTAAACATGTAATAAAACTGTAAGGGGGCTGTGTCTATACATGAAATATTTTTGAAAAATAATAACTGTGGAGGACATTACTAACGATATAGAGGCCAAAACAACAACTTTCGGAATTTTAGTCTGTCTGTCTGTATGTTTGCGCATCACGCAAAAACTACCAAGCCGATTTTGAAGAAACTTTGTACGGTGGTTACTTAAAGCTTTGGTTAACATATAGGATACTTTGTATCCCGGAAAATTCAAGAGTTCTCGTAGGAAAATTCAAAACCTCCACGAGGGCAAAGTCGCGGGCACAGCTAGTAATAAATAATGTCAATAGTGATGTAATAGTCAAAGAAAACAGTACTGAGATTAAACTTAATAAAGAAACAAAATATCAAAATAATGTAGAAAACTATACTAAAACGATATTACAGAAGGATAAGAAATATAGTTCAATTAGAAGCCGCTGACCGCAAGACCGGTCGTCGTAGGGGAGGCCTTTGTCCAGCAGTGGACATCTCTCTGCTGATATGATTAAAAGGAATAGCAACATAAAAAATTGGTGAGTAATAAAATAGGTAAATGCCTAGTTTAAAAAAAAATGACTGTTTTACTCAGATGTTTTGTAATTGACTTACTGTTCATTATTTATACTTTCCCATTGATATTTTTTTAGGTTTTCTTGATTTTTATTATTTTACTAGCTTTTTCGCCCGCATGGACATTGTGTTTATGACTGTCAGTGAGGGTGAGTGGTGCGACAGCCGCAAGCGGCTCGCTTACTACACAAAAAAATCACTTCAATCCGTTGCTCCGATGCGACGCCGACGTGCGCGAGCGTGGAAATGAGTTTTCCCCAGATCCCTCGGTAACTATGTCAGGATATGCTTTTTAGTAAATTACGTAATTTTTCTCCCCCACGATCATCTCTGTGCAAAAAATCACAACAATCCATTGTTTCCTTGCGATGTTAAAGAAATTAACCAAAAAATAGAATTATTTCAGTTCCTTTAGGAACTGCATCAGACTATGCTATTTTCACGTAATAAAAAGTAGCCCATGTCCTTTCCAGTGACACAGGCTACCTGCATGCCAAATTTCATCACAATTGGTTCAGGTCTTGAAGCGTGAAAAGGTAGGAAACAAACAAATAAATAAACACATTTTCACATTTATAATATTAAATATTAAGTGAAGATGCCAGTGTGCGACCGCTAGAGGCCAACTAAATTAATTAAAATACTAAAAAGATCCTTAAATTTTCGTATCTATTTCCATAGTGAAGTTTGTAAATAAACACCAAAACCATAGCTGCCCCTAAGGCCTTAACCCTAGGGCTATAATCCCTAGAGAGCGAGTTAAGGGCGAATACAAAAGATGCCTTAGGTTCGGTATGCATCTAATGTTGCATAAACTAATGCACTTTCCATGTCTTTCCCGACTCATAAGTTGTTGTTTATGGTGACTAAGGTACTTAATATGATAATAATTTTATGTTGTATCTGTAGTCTGTGTGTATGTTGCTATATGATGCGATGCTTAGGATTTCAAGGGGCTGTAATAGTTTATTAATGTTTGGTATGAGTAATAACCGCTTCCGTGGCGTAATGGTTAGTCCATTCGCTTCAAACCAGGAGGTCGCGGGTTCGATTCCCGGCGGGGTCAACTTTGTTAGACTCGGTTTGGTTGGTGGTAGGGAATTTTCATAGCCCGCCTGGCTAGCTACTACTATCTTATCTAAGTCTTGCCGCCAAACATCAGTGATAATAGGTATTAAAGTGTTCCGGCTTGAAGATAAGATAATCAGATCCCCATTGCGTTGGGGAATTCAAAGCCCGCATTCATCTTCGGCATCGTCGTCACTTACCATCAGGTGAGATGATGCCAAGGGCTTACCAAGTGTAAATAAAAAAAAAAACTTGTATTTGTATTAAAATGGGCAGTACCCATTAAAAGCCCGTGGTACATCGATGGGAAAGGTATAAGGTGGGTTTTTGTTAAGGAAACTCTCGCATACGAAGGGTTTTGGTATTTCAATTTGACATAAAAATAGTAAAATTTCGTATGTTAATTTTTGTAAAATCCAGACAATGCAAGTTTATTTAATATTTTTTTATGAAAACATCAAGTAAGAGGCAAAATTTGCTATTTGTCTTGTTCCTTCGATTTACCATACATAGTAAATGCCAAAAACATTGAAATTAAAGTGTTTTGACCCGAAGGCTACTAACGAAGAAATGTCGTAACTCACGTCTTACTCTGTGCTTGCTGTTTCCGTTATGACTTATGTATGATAAATTAAACTTATTTATTCAAAGTAAAACTGTCATAAATGTTAACTTAAATTTAAAATGTAACAAATGAAAAGTCTAAATTTTCTTCGTGATTAACACTTTTAATAAACTTGCCATAGTTAATATTATAAGGGTAATAACAAAACAAGACAAGCAACCAAATCATGTGTGATTAGGTTTTTTTCATACTATACATAACTTTTAATTAAAATCGGTTTTATTATTTTTCATCTCAAATCTTTATTTTTTAAGCTACGTCATTTTAGCTTCAACGGTGGTATTAAGATGGGTACCTTATCTTATCTTATCTTATCTTTGTAATTGGCGGCTACAGTTGCAGCGGCACTTCGACCCAATGGGATCTTTTGTGTCTACCCCTATAACCTTTGCATCCCAACCTCCTCGAAGTTGTGCTGCATCAATGCAGCAATTCCGCTGATTGGAAGGTGCTTGTAGTCCTCCGGTTTTCTAGCCAGGACATCGTAGTGACACAGTAAGTGTTCCATTGATTCTGTATCTACTCTGGCGACTACGGAATAACGGCACAATCGTATGGAGCAGCGACATTTATCGCAAAAAACCGGCCAAGTGCGAGTCAGAACCGCACACATAGGGTTCCGTATCATCATACTAGATGGCGCTAGTTTCTTCACGTTTAAAAAAAAACACGCTTTTTGGATGGAGACTTTAACTTTTTTTCTAATTTTTAGTATTTGTTGTTATAGCGGCAACAGAAATACAACATCTGTAAAGTTTTCAACTGTCTAACTATCACGGTTTATAAAATACAGCCATGGTGACAGACAGACAGACGGACAGGCAGCGAAGTCTTAGTAATAGGGTCCCGTTTTTATCCTTTGGGTACAGAATCCTAAAAACGACATCTTATATTTTCTTATATTAACATTTCTTTTCTGCTGAACTTACTAAATCTTATTTTATTATTGTTTCTGCTAACGCTACTCCCTTACTTGGAGAGTGCAAGTGGCTCAAAGTTATGTGGGCTCAAACAAGACAGTGTCTGAGACATTACAGCACGGCTCGATGGAGGTTTTTAACGAGAGAACTCGGGAGACAAAGCCGTCTGTTTGGTTTAACTAATTGAATACTCTTTGCGCAATAGTTTTAAGGAGATGCTTTTCTTGCTGACTGTCCCGTAAAGTTGACTGCTTTGTGCTTTTAAATTGAGTTTGAAAGTTATGCTGAATTGAATTTTTTGTGTTTTGCATCTTTTTATATTTATGATTTTATTAGCAATTTAATTTTTTTTCTCGTGTTTTGGTTTTTCAAAGTACCTAACTAAACAGGATTAAGGAGATGCTTTTCTTGCTGACTGTCCCGTAAAGTTGACTGCTTTGTGCTTTTAAATTGAGTTTGAAAGTTATACTGAATTGAATTTTTTGTGTTTTGCATCTTTTTATATTTATGGTTTTATTAGCAATTTTTTTTTCTCGTGGTTTGGTTTTTCAAAGTACCTAACTATACAGGATGTAACAAAATTAGTGTAGGTCCCGTTTACTGGGGCTTCTTCATACATACTTAACAGTTTTTGTTCTATGACTTTGCTGAAATCGCAGAAAAAATATTTAACCCTTCATACAAATCGATCAGCTGATCGACAAGTTTTGTGCTTTTTAGTATGGAGGGTCCAATATCATTTTGAGAATTTACTATGGGTTCCTTGGGGAAAGATGTTATGTATTATGAGTAGAGGTCCCAGTAAACGGGACCTGCACTATTTTTTTTACAGCCTGTATAGTTAGGTACTTTGAAAAACCAAAACACGAGAAAAAAAAACAAATTGCTAATAAAAGCATAAATATGAAAAGGTGCAAAACACAGAAAATTCAATTCAGTATAACTTTCAAACTCAATTTAAAAACACAAAGCAGTCAACTTTACGGGAAAGTCACAGTTACATTTGGTAAGCCCTTGGCATCATCTCACTTGATGGTAAGTGACGATGATGCCGAAGATGGAAGCGGGCTTCCCAAGATTCGCCAACGCAATGGGGATCTGGCTATTTTATCTTCAAGCCGGAACACATCAATGATGTTAACACTGATTTTTGGCGGCAAGACTTACCCATTTGGTATACAAATTGTTCTTCAAAACAATGATAGTGTGACAAGTAAGCATATTTACAACCAGAATATAAAATATCCAGTTATAGTCAGCGACCTTCCTCTCAATGGACTAATATAATATATTATACTTTGCCCTAACCCTCCCGAAACTATAAAACTTACGTCTAATGTTAACCCTATAACTGCTAGTGTCACTCACCATACATCAGACAGATATATCGCCGACAGTTTTATGTGTTTTTAGATCGTTGGACACCATCGGCCGCCAGAGTCGCGATAGCAAGAGATTTATACTCCGTACCGATTGCGACCACCGGCATCGGAGGGTTAAAATTGCACATGATGACTAAACACACGAAAAGCAAACTGATAGATAGATATTTCTCATTTAATGATTTACACTATTTCACTAACACCAAGTGTCGTTCATTGCTCAGAATTATAACTTTTTTAAATCGATGCTTAGCTTCAAAATTGGCAATTTTCCAAAAATTAAAGCTGTTTTAAGAAACTGATTTCATATTTTTTTCTTTTTTTATCGCTGGTCATTTCTTGATATTTTTTAAAATGTTAAAAAGTAATCTCGTCACAGGCCCAAATCCTATTAAAAAAACCGCCCCACTACTAATTTTAATACGCGATTATGAAGTGGATTTAGTTATTTAGTGTTATAAACAATTTTTACAGTAATATCTCCTAATGGTTTTATTATTTACATACCTTATAAAAAACTGACAATGCCAATTGCTTAAACGCCATTTTTGGTAATTTTAAGTTTAAAAGAAAACAATACTTGAAGAAACATTTTTATTTTAATGACGGGAAAAATTAGTAAATATTTAAAGTTTTACCGATGGCCATTACAGTTGCTCAAGAAGCACTCTTACTTTCAACATTCACGAACTTCCAGGAAGGCATATTTTCCAAAGAGCCAATGAAACAAAAGAACTCTACTTCGAAAAGGCCTCTAAAAATTAAAGACAACATTAAAAATTTTAAACGAGATGCAAATAATTCGGGAGACTGGAGTCTGCGACGGAACGAAGCGTCACTTTAGCAACTTGTGCACGTTTCCAAGTCTCGAATATTTGCTTACCAGTTAAATTCTTTAGTAGGTAGGGAAAATATTCCAAAATATCATATCGGAAAAGTGACACTAAATGCTCTTTTTCAATCACTATTTTGTAGCGCAACGGGCTAGTTGCCCTATTGCGTTGTAGCACAACATGGATATTTTAATGTAAATTACTAAAACTCTAAGTTCAGTTAGGTAAAAATGAATAATTTGAAATACCTACCTATACTCTCTGTACCTGTACCTATTCTATCTATACAGATAGGCATTACAAATTATGCATTTAAATTACAAAAACACTGAGTGGAGCTAGGTAACAATTCATAATTTGTAATACCTATACTATCTTTATCCACAGATATTACAAATTAGTCATTTTTACTTAACTCCACTCAGTGTTTTTGTAATTTACATTAAAATATCCATGTTGTGCAACGTATACAGATCACTATTGACATAAAATAAGTTCTCCATGGAAATTAATAAGTACTTTTTCTGTTTTAAGGTTAAAACTAAGTTTGTACTGGCAGTTGTTGAGTATCGATTTACAGTAGCCCATTTTTGTTAAATTTAAACTTAGAGTGATTACGTACTAAAAGTTTTCAATGACAGGTTTGGAACGAGATCCCGCGAGATCGGTATTGCATTCCCTTGGCACCACTTAACCTAAATGTGGACTACAAAATAAAGCATTTATGCGGAGATTAGACACGTTAAGATACTTGAAAATTTAAGAAATATAAAAACCATCATTATTACGTATACTGCTGAACATACGTAGGCCTCCTAAGGTTTTTTTACAACGATTGGTTCTGCGCTGCCCCCATCCAGCAATTTAATATAAAAAAATTGCCAAACATAACGTAACAGCTAGGATTTTACATACCTAGTTCTTAAACTTGGAGTCCTAATGATTTTGAATTTACTTATCATTTATTAACCGACGAAAAAGCGAAGGAGGTTCTCAAGTCGACGCGTATATATTTTTTTATGTACGACCACGCATAACTTTTTACAGAGTAGTCCGTGTAACTTGAGCACCCCAAAAACAAGGGTGGCTTTGCAGAATTAAATAAAAAAATGCACCGCACTGGACACAGAAATGGCGTCAGATCAATTGGATTTTTGGGGACACAGCGATTTTTCCTAATAGTATTATTATAGAAGTGTATTGTTATAGGATAAGAAGTGAGAGCTTTAGGGGAATAGCGGAGCTTTTTGTGTCATTTACTACATTGAGATGAAGATCATGTTTTTTCCGTAAAAAATACAAGAGAACACAAGAATGGAAATGATATTATCATATTATGTTTTTATTCAGTGTTTTATTTTATTGGTTTTTTTACAAGCTTTATATTAACTTGCCGACTTAGTTACTAAGAGTTTGAGACAAATCCTTGAAGCTAAATTAGAACTACTTCCCGGTTTCCGATTAACCTGAAATTTTGCACACATCGTTTAGTCTAGATGTTAGCTAAGTGCCGTCATTCTAAATCCAATATGGCGGACTCCCAAAGATAGCGGACCAGTTATTTTTTTAAGCACCCATATGATCCATATTATCGCACCACGTGATCCGTATTACATGGATAGGTTTTCTGAGAAGAACACGGAACAATTAATATTCTTTTCAAATAAAAGCTGTAAGTTTTATAAAAATATATTTATACTTATTCTTCTAATAGCTGTTTCCCGCGGCTTCACCCGCGTGGACAACGTTTCTATTTTGAGGGTGCACAGTGCGCGAGCCGCAAGCGGCTCGCGAGCGTGAAAAAAATTAGCCTATGTGTTAATCCAGGGCCTAATCTGTCTACTTGCCAAATTTCAGCCAGATCCGTTTTTAGTAGTTTTTGCGTGAAGAAGTAACAAACATACACACTCACAAACTTTCGCCTTTATAATATTAGTGTGATTTAACAAATAACCTTCACTTCTACTATGCTTTTGATCTAAGCACAACAATTTTTTTGGTAGCATCAAACCGCCCCCTGATTTGAGTACCAAAACGACCAATCAAACTAATGTCTGCGGCAGTCACCAGTAAGCAAGCAATAAATCCAACAATATAAATCAATATTTGCACTGTCCAGTAAAAGGCACCCTTTGTGTTGGCGTTTTATAAATTGGGCCCCATCGCACGTTAGCAATCTATATACCTATATAAATACTACTCAAAACAAAATAAGGGCCACCTAAGTTTTCACTGTACATTTTCATACAGAGAGGTCTTTCTAAGAGCCACGATATTTTTTTAAATCAAGAAAAGTAAGAAAACAACAAAGAGCAGTCGTTAGGTTAGATTCCTGGCTACAAATGTGTCGAAGAGCACAACATTCTGGAGACCCTTGGAAACTCAGTGGAATGCTCAAAACAAATAAAGAACATGATTTTCTTACCGCAAAAATTTGCAAATTTACAGTGTGCTCTCATCTGAGCAGTCCACTGAGTTTCTGAGGGTCTGCAGAATGTTGTGCTTTTCGACACATTTGTAGCCAGGAATCTAACCTAATTACCGCACTTCGTAGTTTCCTTACTTTTCTTGATTTAACAAAAATAATCGTGTCCAACGGCCATCTGTTCTACGAGCTATGTGCCGTGCCCTGTGCCTCTGCCACTTCAATTTATCGAGTGAGGTATGTCGGTTACTTTGGTAGTAAAGTTTTCAAGTGGTGACCGCACACCGGAAAACGTAGCGTAGGCAGGCCTCCCACACGGTGGACCGACGACCTGGTGAAGATCGCGGGAAGCCAATGGATGCATGCAGCGTCGTCGTGGAAATCCTTGGGGGCGGCCTTTGTCCAGCAGTGGAAGATTTTCGGCTGATATGATGATGATGACGATAAATCGTGTCTGTTTGCTTCACCTCTTTGTATGAAAATGTACTGAGAAAATTTAGGTGATCTATCAACGCACAGCTTAAACAGTTATAGCAGTTATGACGTAGGCATTTGCTAAGAAAGGATTTTTGGGAATTTCCACGGGGACGGCATAAAACGGAATCTGCGCGGGCGAAGCCACGGGCAACAGGAAGTTTAGATATATAAATATCACGCATGTTTTTGTTGACAATAAATATGAAAAAGTTTAATTATTTACCTAATTGTGCTCTATCTGGGGCGTATCTATTTTGGTCAAAGAATGTTTTTAAATCAGTTTAAAATTAAGATGATTTCTAATAAAAATGATATAGCGATGTCATACGTGTCGAGAATAAATAGACGCTTAACCTATATAAAACTCAAACTGTAAAATCTCTATAAAAATAACACAAAAAAGATTTTCTTTTGCAACATTGATAAATTATTGATCTGAAATAGCTTTTGATTGACACCCCTACATGAGCTCAAAGCACACGCCGAGTCTAATTGGTAATAGAAGCCGAGACGGGAGGATCAAAGTGTCACGCGTCCAATAAAACGTCAGAGCTTTCGGTGACGTCACCGTCACAGTGATTAGGGCTGTCACTCTACGCGCATCTGATTAGGATAGGGAAGAGTGATCCAATAAATAACAAATAGAAATATCCATGTTCATAGTTGCCTAGAAGAAATTGCTACCTATCAATAAGGCCAACTAGTGTATAGGATTTCTTCTATATTGTTCATTCATTTCTTTTTTATGTTCGTGATGCAATCAAATGCTTTTTTGTGTATTAAAAGGTTGAAGAAACTCTACGTAACTTTCATTATAGTCTATCACAGACAGTCCCACTATCATAACTTTTGAATTTTTGAACCAAGTTGCATGCCATGTGGCCCAAAAAATTGTTGAGATAATAACCTACAATATGAAAAATTAAAATATTATAATTTTCAGGTGTACTTCCTTTACACCTAAAAGATTTTTTCCAGCGCATACCATCAAGTGGCATATCGTTAAATGTAAAATAGGTCCTAAAAGTGTGTTTTTCAAGATCATATTTTTATTATATAACATTTGCAAGTTATAGGCGACCATAATCGTTTTTAAGCTTCTTAAATCTTATTACTGTTTGACCGAGAAAATTTCATAACGTAAGTAGGCTTTGGTAGGAACTTAGTATGAAATTTATTTCAGATAAGCTGTAGTAAACATTTTTTGAATCTTGATGGATTTTTTTATGAAACAAATACAATGAATAAAAAAAATTTATGAAATGAATAAATGAAATAGGATTCCGATTAGCCCATCACGCAAATGGCTAGTTTTGTTAATACGCAAGGAGTAAAATCTTAAAAAAAAAACTTTCTACCTATTGCTAAACTTATCCGAAACTGCAAATAACAGGAAAAGAAAGCAATTTAAGTAAATAACAAATCCCTTTTCCCTCTACACAAGACGTGTTAAATAAGGCGATGTAACTTTTTTAAATCGAGTCCGGTTTGGAAACCCGCGGTAATCCCGAGGCAAGTAATCGGATAATCGAATATCTCGTATTCGGCCGGATATTGAATTCTGCCGCGCTCACTCCGGAAGTCGTCGCGGCTGCTCCTTCTGTGTGGCCTCAGTGTAAGCGAGTTACTTTGCTAAAAAATTTGACAGTGTAAGTGAGTTTATTTGCTAAACATATTTACAGCGTAAGCGAGTTACTTTGCTAAATAATTTGACAGTGTAAGCGAGTTACTTTGCTAAATAATTTGACAGTGTAAGCGAGGTAGTTTTTGTTATTTTTCCTTCTCCAAGATCTAAACAGAACTTGATTGAATTACATTTAACGTTTATTAATGTCACTGTTAATAAATTATTATTTATTCATAAACACAAAAGTAGAGGCAGTGCTTCATAGATGAACTCTTACGAATTACTTATCAGAAATTCCTCATGACAGCATGTCATTAACGACGGATTCAGGAAGGGAGAAATTCTGAAAGGGTTCAAAATTGCCACACTCACATGCATCTAAAGTTAATTTCATATAGGATTAGACAGGAACTTAGTATGAAATTTATTTCAGTTATGCTGTAGTAAACATTTTTTGAATCTTGATGGATTTTTTTATGAAAAAAATACAATGAATAAAATAAATTTTATGAAATGAATAAATGAAATAGGATTCCGATTAGCCCATCACGCAAATGGCTAGTTTTGTTAATACGCAAGGAGTAAATTCTTTAAAAAAAAACTTGTGAAATAGATGACACGCAGATACGTAGAATTGACAGGAACTGTGGCGGGATTTCAAATACTTTGGATCTTTCGTCATATGCTGCTTCGATTTCTATTTGTCTATCTAAAACGATTTTTTGGCAATGTAACATTACTTTCTACGAATTTCTTTATGAAATTTCCGAAATAGAGTTCGTGATTTAAATAATATTAATATAATCAGAAAGAAATGACATGAGTTTTCAAATGTTGCATATTTCTGCTTTTTTAACTGAAGTAATGGAGCCACACCATCCGTTACTCAGTCGACAGGCCGGCGGCGCGGCGCCACGCTTTTTATCTTGTTTATGTTGTTACTCGTAGATTGGGTAAACAAACTATTTTTCTCCAACTATACTGAAGACCGAACACTTAATAGAACATATTTGCTGATACAGGAAACTACGGACTTGCTTGTTTCTTTGTTTACATGCTTTTGTATTGGATATAACTATATATTACGTGCCATTGGTATTCCAGTTACTTTGTTTCCGGTATCTCTTACTGAGTTCTTATTTCCTAGGTAGGTATTTTGATGTCGTGCACAGATTTTCAATAAAGTAATATTACTATCGAATCTTAAAACACATACAGTTTTATTTATAACAATATAATTAAAGAAGAAATAATGTTTAACAATGAATCGAAATGGCAAATAAAATTGAATTGTTGAGCTAAAAATTTATCTTACACAACGCGTGCAATCGCAAATGCGTGCGTGATTGATCATGACAAATGATTTCTATCGTGTAATGCTTAATGACGTCACAATGCATCAGCTGCTGCCTGATGCGATGACGAGGTACGAAGCAATCTCGCAAAGTGCCGATTTGCAATGATGAATGATGCAAGCATGACGTTCTGCGTGATAAGTTTTTAGTTGGAGCGATAACTTTGTTAGGGATCGCATGGCGACTAAGTAGAAACATACAATTAATGACGTAAAACTCGTTTAAAATCACATACGGGATACCAAGTCAAAAAAGACTACAATGGAAGTGGCGAAAGAATCTGTTTCATCCATAACAATCAAGTAACAATTAATCCGCGAGGTCTTAGGCTGAGCTCCGCGTGGAAGGGCAAAGCCCGGAGCGCTCCCTGCAAACCGCTCACCGAGGGTTCCTTACCACCACATCTCTGGCTAAGGGACCTTACAAATAATAAATCGAAAACTAAAATAGTTATAAATCTATTTAAGCTTGTGCCAATGAAGCCCTTTCATAAGATACCCCACATGACACGGTTAACTCAATTCAAAATTTGGAGCGCTGTTCCTTGCTTATCATATTTTTTATGATTTAATTACAAATGTATAGTTTTCAGATTTTTCCCTACTCTTGTAGTATAAGACGATATTACTTGCCAAATTTTGTAGTTCTAGGTCAACGGAAAATACCCTATAAATTTTGATTCCCGTGAGAGTGTCGAAATATACGTTTTTTGCGGCATATAAGGCCTTATTATTTTTGACGTTAACTTTGAAGTTTGATTTTTTCACAGCTTCAAGGGACTGTAGACTGGAGTATAGTTTTAATTTCAATTCGATATCGCCACGCGTTTCCGAGATAAAGGTTCTTGACAGACAGACGGACGGTGGGACAGACGGACAACAAAGTGATTCTATAAGGGTTCCGTTTTTTTCTTATGAGGTACGTAACCCTAAAAAATAGCTAGGGGCGTCAAAACTAGGCGTTTCACGCGCGTTAAACCGACGCAGTGTGTGCTCCGACAAAACCGTACCCGACTTTTTTTTAATTTTTATAAGGAGCTTTGGGCTTTGGATTTTAGACTCAGTAAAAATATTGTGTTTTATATGTATAGATAATGTATCTAAATGGTGTTTTTTACACAGTTAGGTAAGTACCTAACTTGTATATTTAAATTTTTTTCAACCGACTTCCAAAAAGGAGGAGGTTTACAATTTGACTGTATGTTTTGTGTGTGCGTGTTACGCGATATTTTTGCAGATTGTGAACTGATTTTCTTGATTATTTTCCTGAGTTGGTTCCATACAAATTTTATCAAAATTGGTGTAGTATTTTATTAGAAAATTAACAAAAACCAAAAATTATAATGCAAAATTGTACTTAGTTGTTGCGATGGAAGTCGTTTTTCTTAACGTAATTAGCGTTTTTTAAATAACTATTTGAATATTATTATAAACTTTTATTGAACTTTTTGTCTGTGACTCTAATGCGAAATTCGCCAGGCGGTCCCAATTTCCATACAAACGTAGTTCGGCTTTAATACAAGTGCGAGTCAGAGCCACACAGATAGCGTTCCGTACCATCATACTAGATGGCGCTAGTTTCTTCACGTTTCAAAAAACACGTTTTTTGTATGGAGACCCCCCTTATTTTTTCACTTCATAAAATTTTTAGTATTTGTTCTTACAGCGGCAGCAGAAATACATCATCTGTGAAAATTTGAACTGTCTAGCTATCACGGTTCATGAAAGGTTCACCAGGCTGTATTTCAAGAACACTGCTAACTAAACAGTTGAAATTTTCACAGATGATGTATTTCTTTTGCCGCTATAACAACAAATACCAAAACAGAATCAAATAAATAATTAAGGGGGCTCCCATATAACAAAAGTGATTTTTTTGCTCGTTTTTGCTCGATATTGATAACTGCAACAGGTATCGCTTGAAATATTCACAGTATAATTATTGAGTTGTATTATTCACTTTAAAATTAAATAATTAAATTATAATAAAATAAATATTTAAGAGGGGCTTCCATACAACAAACGTGATTTTTATAGATAATGGTATGGAACCCTTCGTGCGCAAGACTGACTCGCACTTGGCCGGTTTTTTTTTTTACTAAAACGGAACAACATGTTCGTGTTCTTATCCTACGCCATTTTGTCATTGTACGAATTTGGTATAGGTATTGAAGAAATTATAATATTTATGAATAAATATTTATTTATATGTATATATTATATTGCATGTATATATGTAAATATATATAGTTATAGTTACTTTATATGAATAAAATTACTTTACATACTACTTGTATGTAAAGTAATCATCATTACAGCTCATATACGTCCCCACCGAGGGGCTCGAGCCTACCCTGAATCAGGGCGATTAGGCCTTAGTCGACCACGCGGGCCCAGTGCGGGTTGGTCGACTTCACACACAACCTTTGAGATTCTTCGCAGGCGTGTGCAGGTTTCCTCACGATGTTTTCCTTCACCGTTAAAGCAATCGGTAAGTATGTACGTAAGTTTTTGAAAAACTCATTGGTACATTGGCCGTCCAGATTTGAACCCGGTACCTCTGGTTAGATGGACCGAGTCGTTACCGGTTGAGCCACCGACGCTTTTTTATGTAAAGTAATAGCATTTATTATTATTAATATTAAAAGTCAGTTATTTAAGTGGCTTGTTTCTCTGCCCTTAATACAATATTAAGTATTTCGTGTTTTCCTTCGACGAAAGGTTTTCTGGAAAAAATGATCTTAGCAATAAGACCGCCTACTGTACATCATATTATGTACTATGCCTAAGAATAAGCTTTAAGAAATTGCATTTTGGTGTACTGTAAGTGTAAATAAATAAAATAAAAATAAACAACGTTCGTAAGGAAACTAGAGCCTCGACCTTAAGCACCATTCATGTTAATTGAGTGAAGTAACTGAATCCTTACTATAATATTATAAATGTGAAAATGTTTTTGTTTGTTTTTTACCTTTACTCGCTTCAACACATGAACCAATCTTGATGAAACTTGGCATGCAGGTAGCCTGTGGCACGGGGAAGGACATAGGCTACTTTTTATCCCGTGAAAATAGCAAAGTCCGATACAGGACTTGAGAAAACTAAAAAAATAC
The DNA here is from genome assembly GCA_947284805.1 of Coleophora flavipennella. Taxonomy (NCBI): domain Eukaryota; kingdom Metazoa; phylum Arthropoda; class Insecta; order Lepidoptera; family Coleophoridae; genus Coleophora; species Coleophora flavipennella. The sequence continues at coordinate 1,199,255 of OX369285.1, read as the reverse complement.
TCTTTTTTGGTTGATTTCTTTAACATCGCAACGGAACAATGGATCGTTTTGATTTTGTACAGAGATGGTTGAGGGGGTGGGAAATGACACTGACTACTAATAAGCATATCCTGACATAGCTCCGGAGGGATCTGGAGAAAACTAATTTCCACGCTCGCGCATGTCGCCGTCGCAACGTAGCAACGGATTGAAGTGATTTTTTGTACAGAATTAGCTGAAGGGGGAGGAAGTGACATAGACTGCTAATCAAAATAGCCCGATATAGTTCCTGAGGGATCTGGAGAAAACCCATGTCCACACTCGCTAGTTGCTTGCGGCTCGCGCACCACTAACCCACACAGACAGTCATAAAAACGATGTCAATGCGGGCAAAAGCCAGTTTTACAATGTGGGGAGGTTCCCCACATGAAGTAAACCTCTTAAAATTTCGTAATGGATTACTAACCCGAATTTATAGACAAGCCAATGCTGCACTATTTCTACTGCAGACGTTTTGATTCATAAATAAGGAATTAGGATGGTTGAATTGGCACCGAGCCATGAACTTAACGAAAACACTCTAAGTCAGGACTAAGCCTATGGGAGGTAAACCCATTCGCAAAGTAGCTTAAAGTTGTATCGTAGTTCGCGGTAAGAGATAATCTAGCTTTAGGATACTTTGTACTTGTAAGTTGCTTTTTTTATCCATAATTGATAAGCCCTTGGCATCATCTCACCTGATGGTAAGTGACAATGATGCCGAAGATGGAAGCGGGCTTACCAAGATTCCCCAAGTACAGGAGCAGTCGTCGTGGATATCCTTAGGGGAGGCCTTTGACCAGTAGTAGATGACTTTCGGCTGATTTTATGATTATGATGAAGATGGAAGGATGTTGCTTTGGAAATCCTAGCAGTGAAGCTAATATGATGATGATCACGGAAGAATGTGTCTACCTCTTATTACATTTAAAAGTTGGCAATTTTCACAGTATTGTTGAAGACACCTATATTTTAACGTATTTTTCTTAAACTCACAATAATCCGTAAGAAAATAGGAATGACAACATTTCCCCAACAAATAACATTGATTTACAAGCTGTTTATGACAGATATAACTCTCATTTTAACGGCGTATGTATGAGCAAAGCGGAAATGCGTATGTGCAATAAAACTTCGGATACCTTTTTGGATTACCATCGTGAACGCGGTAACGCGGTAGTTCTGTATGGTAACTGTACCTTTATGTTTCGAGTTTATTTTCTTAATGCAACCAACAACAAAATAAGTAAACGATAGAAATATTAATTTATCTACAAGACTTATGTGAGCGATAAAAAAGCGTCGGTGGCTCAACCGGTAACGACTCGGTCCATCTAACCAGAGGTACCGGGTTCAAATCTGGACGGCCAATGTACCAATGAGTTTTTCAAAAACTTACGTACATACTTACCGATTGCTTTAACGGTGAAGGAAAACATCGTGAGGAAACCTGCACACGCCTGCGAAGAAACTCGAAGGCTGTGTGTGAAGTCGACCAACCCGCACTGGGCCCGCGTGGTCGACTAAGGCCTAATCGCCCTGATTCAGGGTAGGCTCGAGCCCCTCGGTGGGGACGTATATGAGCTGTAATGATGATAATGATGACTTATGTGAGACAAAAGACATTTCTGTTAATATACAGTGGCCTTACCTATGCGTTTGTAACAAACGATTTAGTCTGTGTCTCGAATACAATGTTTTTGGTGACTGGACAACCCGATGCGAGGCCGGCACAGTCTACCGTACGACTGACAGGGAAAGTTCCCGATAGATTGATTGAAGACAGCTTGATATTTACGGTGCCTCCGTTCGCATAACAGTTGGACCTCATCATACAACTGGTGCCCATTTTTTTTTATATTCACTATTGGTGAGCCCTTGGTATCATTTCACCTGAGGGTAAGTGACGATGTGCCGAAGATGAAAGCGGGCTTACCAAGATTCCACAACGCAATGGGGAACTGACTATCTCATCTCCAAGCCGGAACACGTCAATGGAATTGATCGATAAGATGGTCATAGCTAGAAAGGCGGACTTAGAAAACGCCCTTCCACCAACCAAACCGAGTCTTACAAAGTGAGACTCCGCCGGGAATCGAACCCGCGACCGACCTATTGATGTAAAGCTAATGGGCTAAACCATTAAGCCACGGAGGTAGTTAATTCCCACACACTTGCGCCATCCATCTCTATTCTATACGAGCTTTTGGTGGTCGATGTTAAAGGCTGTCATGTAATGCAATAGAGATTAACTATGCAATAAAATCTCTAAGATTTCCGGTTCAAAAAAACTTGAATAAAAGAAAAACTAAAACAAAGAAACATCGAAGCACTACAACGATATGGTGCATGCAAAACAAAATTAAGCGAGATGAACAAAAAGCACAACGACACAGACTATACTATCATACAATTAGTAAAAAATGGGATACTAACATGATTTACACCGGAGACTCTGGTCTTGTTCAATTTAGATAGGTTAGTGCCCATCCGTGGCCATTAATGCCCCACCAACATTTAACTACAGCCTTAATTAAACACACATAGAGTTCAAAGTCCAAAGTTCATTAAATACGGATATTTGGCACGAATAAAGACACTATTGTTACTTAGGACATTTTTCCACTATCACAATATTGTCTTATTTAAAAGTCTGAACACAGTCTCCTTGATTTATTGTAAAGTTTTTATTGGACACTCGTTAGTTTTTAGAAGAGCTGAAATGAAAAGCAAGTTATTAGTTTATCAATTTATTTAACGATTACACAAAGTTTTAATAATAGGTACCTTGGAGTCATTTCTCACCTACGGCACAAATAAGTATATCTACGAATATCTACCACTTTTTTGCACGTTTTTAATCCACAATTGGTAAGCCCTTAGCATCACCTCACCTGATGGTAAGTGACGATGATGGCAAAGATGGAAGCGGGCTTACCAAGATTCCCCAACGCAATGGGGAACTGGCTATCTTGTCCTCAATCTGAAACACATCAATGCTGTTAACATTGATGTTTGGCGGCAAAACTTTGTTAATATGGTCGTAAGTCGCAGCCAGCAAGGCGAGCGTAGAAAATACCAAACTTACTCGTAAATGTAGATATAAAAGATTTTTGTTATTTTTTGTTTATTCCTGTATATTGCGATGTAGTTTCGAATTTATGTTTTTATCTATCTATCTATCTATTTAAAAAAATATAAATATTAAAAGAAGAATTAATTATTGTGTTCTAAAAAACTCAACGGATGGCATAGGTACACAACTTGTTTCACATTTTAATGCGGTAAAAATAATTTACTTTTGTAATCATTAATGTTTTTATACTATCATGAAATTGTGTTCGATAAAATGTTTTTAATATGTGAATTTTTAAACACATTACGACACATAAGCGCCATCTCGAGATGTTGTTTCCACCTACGGACGGGCACTTACGATGATGCGTGGGTGAACCTGGCCTGGCAGTGTGTGAATCAATGTAATCGTCTCAACTCAAAGGATTCGTTATATAATTTTTGCTGATTTGTAAATCGAGTGTTTCGTAATTTGTGACTACTTTATAGGTCATTCATGACGATTCTTAGCTAAGTAGTTTATATTCGTTGTTGGAAGGCAAAGTGATGATAGGTTTAAAGACAATTAAATCGCAACCGTGGCGAAATGGTTAAGTCAATTTGTTTCACATCAGAAGGTCGCGGGTTCGATTCCCGGCGGAGTCTTTGTATAACTCGGTTTGGTTGGTGGAAGGGCATTTTCTAAGCCTGCCTGGCTAGCTACCTAAGTTATCTAAGTCTTGCCGCCAAGCATCTATGTTAACAATACAGGACAGCCAGTTCCCCATTGCGTTGGGGAGTTTTGGAAAGCCCGCTTGTATCTACGGCATCATCGTCACTTAACATCAGGTGAGATGATTTCAAGGGCTTATCAATTAAGGATTAAAAAAAAACTATCCCCCAAGTAGACTTTTCAGTTGGAATGTTTTATTAATATTTTTCCAATTGTTAATTTTTATGCAAGTTTACTAAGTACGAAGGTACTGACATTTAATAAATTTTAGCCCCAAGCTTATAAATCCCTCCCCCTATGTCAAGTTTTCTAACAAACGGCCGGCAACCATGAATGAAATGGTTCACATCCCTTCATTACAGTTCACTATCACTAAATGTAATCTATATACAGCTAGAAAGCAAAATAAAACCAATGAGTCATGGTAAAAAGATTGCATGATAATTAGGTAGGTAAGATGTACCTACCCTTTTTTATCTCAATTGGTAAGCCCTTGCATCATCTCACTCTATAGCTAAGCTTTAATTTTTTCATTGAGATTTAAAGATCTCAATTTTTCATATTTTTTTAATCTTAAAACCATACTAATTTTTCAAAGAGTGAGAAACAAAAGACTCTTAAATGTACCGTTTATAAAGACGATAATAATATACAGGTGTGACAAAATTGATGTAGGACCTGTCAACTGGGGGTTCTACACATCTTGACTTTCCCCAAGTAACCCATAGCCAAAGCTCAAAAAAAATAATTAGACCCTCTATACAAAAATGCACAAAATTGGTTGACTGATTTAACTATTTTTTTGTGATTTCTGTAAAGTCATAGGCAAAAGTTGTTTAGCCCTAGTTGACGGGACCTACACCAATTTTGTTACACCCTGTATACAGCTATAAAGCAAAATAAAACCAATGAGTCATAGTAAAAAGACTGCATGATAATTAGGTAGGTAAGAAGTACCCTATCCCTTATCTTTAATTTTTTCATTGAAATTTAAAAATTCCTAAGGGAACTCAATTTTTTAATATTTTTAGATTCTTAAAATCATACTAACATATAAAAGAGAGAGAAACAAAATACTCTTAAATATACCATTTATAAAATTAGAGATAATCATATACAGGCTGTTATTAAATTGATATAGGACCCATAACTGGGAGTTCTATTATTATACTGTACAACTTTCCCCGTGGAACCCATAGCCAATTCTCGAAAACAAAAATTTGACCCTCCATATAAAAATGCACAAAATTGGTCGAACAGCTGATCGATTTGTGTAAAGATTTAAATGTTTTTTCTAAATTCAGTAAAGTCATATAACAAAAGTTGTTCAGTAGAAACCCCAGTTAGCGGGATCTTCACCAATTTTAATACACCCTGTATTAGATATGTGTATGGTAGTTCTTATGAATTATTTTGAACAACGTGCTTACTCATAATACGATCGATAGGAGTTAGTTTTTATTACCGAGTGGGAAGGGTTGTGTAGCCCTCATCGAAACAGATAGGTGCAATGGCCAGATGTCTACTGTCTAGAAATCGATTCAGAAACACTATTAAAATAGGTATGTTGTATTTTGAGTTATTTTTTTTATTTGCTGAATAATATTTTAATTTCTCTACTAAAGCGCAGCAATTCGGTTTAGGTAAAAATCTAGATTTTATTTATGTCATCTGCAGAATAAAATTTTCTCTGAGCCATAATACTCACATCATTTCTAAATAACCATAATATTAAATTAATGTTAATAGATAGCTGTCGAAGCATCAATTAGCAATCAAATCAATTCATAAGATACGTAATTAATTTTTATTCATTCATGCGAGGGCACTCATTCATAGAGGGTGTGCGAAAGTGGATTCGAGAAATGTAATCAGTTGTCACAAAACAATACAAATGAAAGTGAAAATGTCAAATAAATAATGTATACTGAGTTTTCACCTTGAAAAACTGATACAAAATAATTTTTGCTTCTTTTATTTGGGTCGCTCTGGAAGAGAATCACACGCGATTCGATAAAAGTATCACGGAATGTTAGTTTCCACTCATAATCTTTTGAAACTCCTTTAAGAATCTCAATGAAAACACACAAGTCTATTTGTAAACACAGAGTTCACCAACCCTAAGGCTGCACAGTCTAAAGTCAAGGTCACTTCTTTTACACTCATTAAAAAGTCAAACGGGTTTCGATTATTTAGTACTTTTGCTTTTAATATTAAGCTTTCCACGCACGTAATATTTTCAAACCAGCGCTATTCCAACATTATACCAACTGAGCGCGCGTCCACTCCGACTGGAATCCGACCCCTTACTGAACTGAATACTGATTGTTGAACGTCGGGAGCTGGGAGTGCTTGCTCGCTCACTCACCCGCGCACTCCCGTATATTCGGCACTCTGAGGGCGCAACTTATTTGGCCTCTTTGTTGTGTCCTTAAGAGGGGTAAATTATTACGGTTTTGCGATAACATAATAGAACGGTGCACTAAATAATCGAAAGGATAACGCTTTTTACTGCACGGTTAAATATTGAATTTTCGAGGTAAACGGCACATCCCACACATCTTTTATTCGGAAGGTCCTGAAATTACGCAGAATTAAATTCTTTGAATTATGAGGAGCATAAATTGCACCCCCATTTAACGTCGCCAAATTTAACGCTCTGCTTTTTAATTTTGACCGTTAGTAGACAGATTGTTTGTTGTATAAGGCAAGTACTGTATTGTGACTTAAAAACTTGTAAAGGATAAAAGGTAGGATGTAGGTTAGATAATGACATGGGTTAATTGTTGCTTACGCGAAACTAATAAGGCTCCGCCGTCCCTAAAATTAGCAACGCGATTCGAGATACATACGAAAAAGCTTGGATTTTTTTTTAGTCAGCTCGTACTGCAACGTGGCTGTTACGTCAATCGCTGCGAACGAATCGTGCGAAAATTGTGGTTATTAAGTCATTATATAAATAAAATAAAAAGAATTGCCAAAAAGTAAGAAAACAAAATTATTTCATATTGTTTTGTTAAAAAGTTCATAAATTATCATAATGTTTCGATTAAAATTGCAGCAGTTCTATGGTTACAACTAGAAAAAATGGGTGCATACCTACCACCAACCACACCGAGTCTTACAAGTTACCCCGCCGGAAATCGAACCCGCGACCTCCTGGTGTGAAGCGAATGGACTAAACATTACGCCACGGAGGCGGTTAAGCGAGGTGTCGTTAGATTCGTCTTGATCCCGTGAGTGACAAAGTAACATTTTTACCCGACAGCCCAAAAAAGAGGAGTAATGTTTTTATGCAGACAAGTTTTTAATTTATAATTAAATTTGTTAGTTTATTATTCGTTAATTATGTTGCAAGTTGCATTAATTACGGCAAAGTCTACTGTATTTAGACGCTAGTATGTCTAAGTGACATCTAATTTTAATTATGACATCTTTATGAATGAGACAAGGAACAGTGTAGTGAAAGCAGCTGTGAACAAAACGCGAAGAATGAAAATAGATTTGTTTAGTTACGACATGGCGTGGGACCCCCGCGCAGTTAGCGATGTGTTACTGTGTACCGAGATGTGGTGGTGTGCTCTCAACATGTGTGCCACTTATTTCACAGTATGACGCATGTTATATAATATAGTTAAGTAGTCTATTCTTTGACTTGCCTTGAACTTTTTCAAATAAATTTAAAAAATCTGCATAAAATGATAGAGTTGCGTTGTGCGCGTATCACGCTAAAAGCTACTGGATAGATTTCGATCAAATTTTATAAGTTTTACTTCTTAGATACTTGGCTCTTAGGTATATAAGAAGAAGGGGTTTAATTATGAAATTGCCGATTTGATAAAAAAGTTTAAATAAGAAATTTAATATTAAGAAAAATAGTTATTAAAACAAAATTTATTCTACAAATAGCATTAGACTATTAGAAATTAAATGGTGGTAAAAATATGCCTATTATTTAGATATTATGAGATCACGTTGGCTTTAACCCCTCGAAGTCGGGTTTTTTCACCTGAAAAAATTGCCTATAATTAAGGCAAAAAATACACATTTTTAATTTTAAAACTCTAGAGTTATCGCAGCAAATTTTTCGTTACTAATATCATATTTTGGGAACACTCCGCATAAGATTTCGTCACTTTCAGGAAAATGCAAGAAAATTAACTAGTCTAAAAAGTTGCCACATCTGACCACTCTAAGACTCCACTGCCTTTGTTCCATTCAACGGTACATAGCTCAGGGGATTGGAACATGAAAGACATGCCACTAGTTACTAATGAAAGACCATAATTAGTGTCGCCATAAGGTCAATAATGACAACAATAACTTTTTTTAAATAAAAATTGGCACTAGACTTCAAAAACTGAATCGGCAATTTTATACTTAAACCCCTATTATTTAGGAGGTGTAGATGAATATTTTTAGTTTCCTTTTTTTCTTAATAATCCTAAATTATAGCATTTTATTCGATAGTTGCAATTACCTACTTAGAGAGTAAAATAAAAAGAATTAAAATATTTTTTATAATTAAATCACAGATAAGCAATGTTAATAACGATCTGTACCTATTTTAAATGCTTATTTAACTTGCAATCTTTGTATGTATATATTATATGTTTATTTAAAGATTTTAGAGCGAATTTCTGGGGTCCGATTAGCTGAAATTTGGAATGAAGCCGCATTCCCAGTGACAATAGACCCTTTTGGTATTTTGAAGTTGATCTGATGATGAACTTTGGCGGTGGAATAAAATCCCAGAATCGTCTTAATTTTCAATAGAATCGTGTAAAACACAATCTCGTTGTTTAAAAATGGTCAAATATGTAAGCAAATAGTAAAGTGTTTTAAAAGTCTTAAATGAAGTACACACGGTGATTATACCTATATAAGTAAAATGCGCGTAAGAAAATTCTCGATAGTGTAATGTAATTAAGATAAAATCTAATTAATGATAAAATGCTTTGTTTACATATTTGGCCATTTGTAAAGAACTTGACACTTGCTCATCTTTTTTTAAATTTGGAACTGTGTATTTTCAATTATAATCATTTGTGCATTTGGCTTTTTTAACATAAAAACTCTTTTGAAATAAAAGCTTGTACCTAGAAGCTTTTAGATTTTTCGAATATTATTAATTTATTCTTTCAGTCCTTACTTTAAATAAGTATCATTTTTTTTAGAAATCAAATTTGTATAAGTGACGCTTAAGCCATAAGATAGAAAAATACTCTTTATGGCACACACTATTCATAAAAAAAATGACGTTTAAACAAAATCTTATGTACTATAGCGGTTCGAGTACAATACCTATGATATTTTTTACTATTACTAAGCCTCCGCTGTCTGTCCGTCTGTCCGTCCATCAGCGGGCTGTATTTCATGAACCGTAATAGGTAGACAGTTGAAATTTTTACAGAATGTGGAAATCTGTTACCGCTTTAACAACAAATACAAAAAATTTGAAAATGTGAAAGAATAAGGGGAGTCTCCATACAAAAAACGTGTTTTTATAGATCTTCAGAAGGATTTTTTATTTAGCTCTATCGTAAAAACTGTAATACATACAAGCGTGAAACTTGGTGTAATCATAGTACTAATACTAAAGTAAATCAACAAATAATAAAAGATGGCCGAGTGTGACTAGTACTCGTGCTAAGGAGACCGAACTGAATGACAAAAAAAACATATTTTTGTCGCTCGCGTTGATGTCTTTTCAGGTATCATTGTCATTATACTATGTAGTGGTGTGGAGATGTGTGGTGGTACGTTACGGAACTCTCGGAGAGCTAGTCCGACTCGCTCTTGGCCGGTTTTTTAAATTTATTTTGATTATGCAGATACGTAAGCCAAATTTAATTCACTGCATGTATCTTTGAATCTCCCTTCATATTGCTATTCCCATCATGTGCAGTGTGCACCCTGTATAATATAACCTTGAATACCCCTAGGTCTAGACGCTGCCCTGAGCACTAAACGCGAATTCGTAATTAGTTAGTCCCGATAGGGTTGCATTACTTTATTAAAATATAACTGGGTTTTTAACCGTTTGTGTTTTAGTTTCAAGGCTTGTGCTTAAAAGTATTATAATTTGACAACGCTAATCACGCGCTAAAAACAACCCACTTCAATTTTGATATATTACTTTTGGTTTTTGTTAATATCCAAAAACAATGCTTAAACGATTTTAATAAAATTTTTGTGAGACCACACTTTTTTCAACACACACACCAAGTTTTATATTAACTTGCCGTGTTAGTGAGTTAGTTAGTCTTTTTGTTAGTTTGGGACAAATCTTGGAAGTTAAATTAGAACCACTTCCCGGTTTCAGATTGAAGTTTGGAGAAAAATGCATGGTTAGCTAAGTGACGTCATTCTAAATCCAATATGGCAGACTCTCAAAGATGGCGGACCAGTTACTTTTTTATGCACCCCCATGATACAGGTATCAAAATAAAGGCGTTTTCTGAGAAGAATACAAAATAATTGAAATTAATTTCAAATTAAAGCTTGTACTGTAAAGTTTTTAGGATTTTTGAAAATTATTTAAATCTACATTTGATAAGCCCTTAAATAGACGGTTAAATTGGTCCACAATTAAACCGCCTCCAAATTTAATTGACGAAAATATCGGTGAACATACATTAAAATAAACATAAGGTCGAACATAGAACCCCCTCCTTTTTCTCAAATCGGTCAAAAAGTAAGTTGGTTAGGTATTGTAAATTAAACAGGTGAAAGTAAATTGGTGTAGGACCCGTAATTGAGGTTTCTACTCAAAATTTAGTATTGGTTCCTTGAAAGATGTTGGTCAGTACTACGACCAATGCATTAGCTATGGACCGGCCAACGCGAAAAGCGGCTTTGTTGCTGCATGTAAAGGGAGATGAAAAGTTTTTTAAGAGTGCAACCCTTTATATCGGATACCGTTGATTAGTTCTTATAAAATGTAAGAAAGTTTTCAAATATTTTGTTTTTTTGCGCAGAAGTTATAACACGGTAACTCGTTGCTCTTATTTGTTCTTCTCTATTTAGATCTATTTCATCCATTTCTCATGCGCTGTAATTTTGAAAACAAAGTGTGACAAATGTGATTCAAAAATTCTTTCCATCCTTCAATATTTGTCACCGTTATTCTGTAAAATAAAATATACATAATAAACCAATTAGAACCTGATATTTTCTTTAATAAGACATGGGTCAGATACAATTATATTTTTTTGATTTGTGATATAATTATAAAGTGTGAATCCTTTCTAGGCCTTATATTTCTACAATCATCATAAAACATCAATAGGTCAATATCATTAGTCTTCGATTGCATTAAATTAATTCCACTTGAATAATGTTTTTCATAGTATAAAATAATAGTTTTTACCCTACCATACCTACTTACCTACTCCTAGCCCCGTCGTGCTTCAAAGTGTTCAAAAAGTTCCATTACGGAAGCTCTGAGATCTAGAGACGGCTTTTGTCTCAGATTGCATCAAATTTAGTTTACCTTAATAATTTTTTTCATAGTATAAAATAATAGTTTTTACCCTACCATACCTACTTACCTACTCCTAGCCCCGTCGTGCTTCAAAGTGTTCAAAAAGTTGCATTACGGAAGCTCTGAGATCTAGAGACGGCTTTAGTCTCAGATTGCATCAAATTTAGTTTACCTTAATAATGTTTTTCATATTATAAAATAATAGTTTTTACCCTACCGTACCTACCTACCAACCTACCTATCTACTTCTAGCCCCGTCGTGCTACAAAGTTGCATTACGGAAGCTCTGAGATCTAGAGAAGGCTTTAGTCTCAGATTGCATCAAATTTATTCTACTTAACAATGTTTTTCATAGTTAAACATAATAGTTTTTAAATATTAAAATCGACAAAAACTAAGAAAGGACTTTATTTTGAGGGTTTCGTACAATCAAAGAGTGACCAGCGGGATCCTATTGTATTTCTGTCTGATTTCATGAACCATTCGGCACTTACCATCAGGTGAGGTGCAGCCAAACGCGCTGAATTTTTTAATAAAAAATAAAAAAAAAGAACCTTGATAGGTAGGCTGTTTAAATCGATTCCCAAAGTGGGTTCCGCGGGCTCCGTGGGTTCCGTAGAAAGTCACCAGGGTTCCGCGACATAATAGTGAACTATTAGGCAATTATTAATAAAACCGTGAAAGAAGTTCATTATTCACATTGAAAATAAAATTAATATATAAAGTGTTTTACGTTTAAAATATTTCTAATAAATGTTTTAATTTTTATTTAAAATAGGGTGTCTTTATTTTGTAATATGATATGGGGTTCCATATCATGGAGATCCGCAGGAGAACTAAAGTAACCGACATAGCTCACAGAATCGCTAAACTGAAGTGGCAGTGGGCAGGGCACATAGCTCGTAGAACAGATGGGGTAGTAAAGTTCACGAGTGGCGACCGCGCACCGGAAAACGTAGCGTAGGCAGGCCTCCCACGCGGTGGACTGACGACCTGGTGAAGATCGCGGGAAGCCGATGGATGCGGGCAGCGCAGGACCGGTCGTCGTGGAAATCCTTGGGGGGGGGCTTTGTCCAGCAGTGGACGATTTTCGGCTGATATGATGATGGGGTTCCTTAAAATAAAAGGTATTTGGTGGGTGTTCCGTTAATTTAAAAGTTTAGGAACCCTGGTTTAAATTTGCACAGAGTGTGTATTTTTTTTCTATTGACGCTATAAAAACAAATCCCTATTATCCCTACTTAATATTATAAATGTGAAAGTAACTCTGTCTGTCTGTTACGCTTTCCCGCAAAAACTACTGAACGGATTTGGCTGAAATTTGGTAGGTAGACAGATTAGGACCTGGGTTAAGACATAGGCTACTTTTTACCACGCTCGCGAGCCGCTTGCGGCTCGCGCACTGCGCACCCTCGAAAAGTCATAGAAATGTGGTCCACGCGGGTGAAGCCGCGGGAATCAGCTAGTATATCATAAAAGTTTCCATAAACGAAAGATGTTTTTTAAATGCTTCTTTGTTTTTGATCTGTCGTAAAAACGGCTATAGGTACATACAAGCGTGAAACTAAGTACGGATATAGTACTGATCTTAAAGTATACCGACAAATAATAACAAAATGGCCATGTGTAAGTTGTGCGTACTGACGCTAAGGGTCTGAACTGGATAAAAAAAAACATATTTTCACTGTCTCTCGCGTTGATGTCTTTTGTTTGTATATGAATAGGTATAAAAAGCGTCGGTGGCTCAACCGGTAACGACTCGGTCCATCTAACCAGAGGTACCGGGTTCAAATCTGGACGGCCAATGTACCAATGAGTTTTTCAAAAACTTACGTACATACTTACCGATTGCTTTAACGGTGAAGGAAAACATCGTGAGGAAACCTGCACACGGCTGCGAAGAAACTCGCAGGTTGTGTGTGAAGTCGACCAACCTGCACTGGGCCCGCGTGGTCGACTAAGGCCTAATCGCCCTGATTCAGGGTAGGCTCGAGCCCCTCGGTGGGGACGTATATGAGCTGTAATGATGAGGTATGATTATCATGGTTGTGTGGAGAGAAACAACACCGGATTTAACGCACGGTACCGGGCTATTTTTGACGCAGTTACAAACTAAAAATCAACCGTCAATCTACTACAAATAAACATTGACGACCCCACCGTCCTTATCAGAACTACCCCCACCCACCTACGGGTACCGAACCCCACACCCCACGCCCCACATCCATCAGGCGGCAGGCAGCGAGATAAAACCCGCGATCACTGCGCTCATTACTGGCCGTAGTAAACCGGCCCATCCGTCAAATAGCTGACTTTCCTCTTAGGGAATAATATAACGTTTTAGTTAAATAGGTATACCTCTTCTAGTTACACAGATATTTTTTCATCCCCCAATTAGGATAGGTTACAGTATTTAATTCATTTTCATCCTTTTCTTGGAAACGGAGTAAAATAACGTCATAGCACAAAAAGATCGCTTGCGTCACTCAACTATTAATCGCGGTCTTAGATCACATATAATAGAATTAGATCCCCGATTTATTTATTTATTTATTTATTCAGTTGTTTCATGTACATGCATAAAGTTCTTATATCTAAGGGTAGTAGGGTACAATTTCACACAATGCAAACTTCAAAAAACGTCAGAAAATTTGTTTGACAGGAGACAACTATTCAAATAGCTTTGTTAGACAGAGGAGAGAACCGCGCAACAAAATGGGTGACTTTATGTTGGGAAACTTTTGACTACGTGATGGTAAATCTCGTTATTAAAAGCTTTCATTAAACTTGCAATGTTGCAAACATTAAACTTGTATGTATTTTTAGTTAGTTTGTTTGGGTCAAATCTTGCAAGCTGAATTAGAACCACTTTTCCGATTAAGCTCAAATTTTGCATACACATTTAGTTTGGATGACAATGCATGGCATGGTTAGCTAAGTGACATCATTCTAAATCCAATTTAGCGGACTACCTTTGATGGTGGACCAGTTATTTTTTATGCACCTCCATGATATGGGTATCAAATGAACGGTTTTTTTGAAAAGAATACGAAATAATTAAAATTATTTTCAAATGAAAGCTGAGTATTTTCGAAAATTTATTTATATGTTTTCGTCAATAAATCTATAATTAGGTATTTTATTGATTTATCGACAAAGTCATCGATAAAAACTTCGTGATTTTGAAATTAAATCTGCTACACACTAAAGGTCACTTAACTCCAACTTCCAAAATAAATTGCACAGCCACGCTATGTGCATACTTTCTAGCGATACCCCATACGAGACGTTAAAGAAAAAATAATGAAATCCCATAAAAATATATGAAATCATACCTAGATTGTTTTCACCTTAAGTATGTACCAAACGGCTGTCCTGTACATCGATTTGCGTTTTTCGATCCATAATGGTTTTGTACACTGTCCATTTTTGCGGTAGTTCGTTGTCTTAGAAAATACCGGCAAATTGCTAGTCAGAATCGCGCATTGAAAGTTCCTTACAACCACACGTATGCACATAAGTATAATAATAATACCTATTCATCATCACATGAGATCATATAAGTTCCCGCCGAGGGGCGCGAGCCTACCCTGAATTAGGGCGATCGGGCCTTACACACAACCTTCGAGTTTCATCGCAGGCGTGTGCAGGTGTCCTCACAATGTTTTCTTTCACCGTAATACCGTCGGATAAACGTTCGAAATCTAAATGAGAAAACACATTGGTACGTAGCAGGATTCGAACCACAACCTCCCGGACAGAAGGTAGCGGCCCTAAACGTTACGCCACCGACGCGATACTTATCTAAAAAACATCAACGCCAGCGATGAAAAAAAACCTCTTTTATAATTCAGTTCAGACACCCTGGCGCGAGTGCGACTCACACTTGGACAGTTTTATTTGTTTTACTTCAGGATTAGTACTATAATCAGACCAAGTTTCACACTTGTATGTATTACCGTTTTTACGATAGAGCAAAAACAATAAATCTATAAAATACTTTACACGTTTCTTGTTTAGGGACCCCACTAAAATTTACACTTTTCTATTTTTTAGTTTAACTCTTATCATCATATCAGCCACAAATCGTCCACTGCTGGACAAAGGCCTCCCCCAAGGATTTCCACGACGACCGGTCCTGCGCTGCCCGCATGCATCGGCTTCCCGCGATCTTCACCAGGTCATCGGTCCACCGCGTGGGAGGCCTGCCTACGCTACGTTTTCCGGTGCGCGGTCGCCACTCGAGAACTCTACTGCCCCATCGGCCATCTGTTCTACGAGCTATGTGCCCTGCCCACTGCCACTTCATATCTCCCATAATAACCGGAAAAAAGGATAAACAATTTTTGCGTAACTTCGTGAATATCTAGGACTTCATAAGGCCTACTACAACTGAGTAATTCGGTATTCTAGGGGAGATCTAAATACCTCCCATAAAAACCAAATAATTACGTGACTAACGCTGTTTGATATTTTGATCTTATCTGAGCCCTAAGCGGAATTTTCTTCCAATGAAAAAGTACCACCATGGAAAAATATGTATGTAAACAAAACACTATATTAAATAATTAAAAACTATAATCTCACACGACCGTCGTGGTTTAAATTCAATTAGCAAAAACCGCTTTATATGAAACAGCCGTGTATGGCTGTGTCACGAAACGCTATAGCAAACACCTACCCACATTTAAGTATTTTATAGATATAATTAATATCTTAGAACTTACTTTGTTATTCTCAAATTAGGGAAGAGACTGGTTACCCACAACACCGGAAATCCTAGTAACCAGGGTTACTTACTGTGCACTAGATATAACTTTGTTTTTGGTACATTAAAACATTTTTGATTTGTTTTTAGGGTTCCGTACCCGAAAGGTAAAAACGGGACCCTATTTCTGAGACTTCACTGTTCGTCCGTCTGTCTGTCTGTCTGTCACCAGGCTGTATTTTATAAACCGTAATAGGTTCAAATTTTCACATATGATGTATTTCTCCTGCCGCTATAACAACAAATACCAAAAACCGAATAAAATAAATATTTACAACAAATATATATACAACAAACGTGATTTCATAAAGACACCAGTGACATCTAGTACGATGGTACGGAACCCTTTTGTGCGATTGTGACTCACATTAGGCGGTTTTTTTTTGTAGCTGTGGATTCTAGCCTTTTAGTGCGTCTCCACCGTTTTAATAACTTTGACTAGTATGTCATATGTAATGTATTTTAATAATAGTTCTTACGATTTGTGACTCGGACTATGGTTCATTCATCATATCAGCGAAGGACGTCCACTGCTGGACATACGCCTCCCCCAAGTATTTCCACGACGACCGGTTCTGCGCTATCCGCATCCAGCGGCTTCCCGCGACCTTCACCAGGTCATCGGTCCACCGAGTGGGAGGCCTGCCTACGCTGCGTTTTCCGGAATGTGGTACATTGCATCGCAATTAATAATAAATCGGGTTGGGTTGTGTCGGGGCACACTGCTGTTAGTTTAACATGAAACAATTTCAATTAGGTTTGCTTGTTCCAAGAAATGAGATTATTATACAATTGGGTGGCTCTACCGGAACAGATCTAAGTCTCTTTCGTTATATCCGTTGCATTTCAGTTTTCTGACCTGGTGATTTTAAGGACGTTTCAATTTAAAATAACGCTACCCGTTAAAATCTAAGCAAAGCATCGTAATCGTTGCATCCCTAAATTTTTGTATTGTAATTTTTTTTATTCACAATTGGTAAACCCTTGACAACATCTTACCTGGTGGTAAGTGGTAATGTTGCCGAAGATGGAAGCGGGCTTACCAAGATTCCCCAACGCAATGGGGAACTGGCTATCTTATCTTCATGCCGGAACACACCGATGATATCGACTTTGATATTTGGCGGCAAGACATAGATAAGATGGTGCACTGAAAAAAATAATTTCTTACTGTGTGCATGTTTAGCACAGTTAAAATTTAAACAGTTGGTCTAACGTAAATTACAGTAAGAATTATCGGTTTTAGACAGTGCCCATTAATGTTCCAAAACAGTAAAAAGCTGAAACGTTATTTTAACTGACCAATCATTAGTCGTAACTGAAAAGCTCAGTAACTACAACGTTTTACCTACACGGATTTCTCGACAGTACGTTTTAATGATGAAACAATTATTTCTACTAATGAAACATTAAACGAAACAGTAGCATTCACTGAAACTCTCAGTTATTCGAACGTTTTGCCGCATCCAATACCAAAAAGTTAGTTTTAATGATTAGAAACAGTTTTTTGTAATGTTAGAACATTAAACGAAACAGTAGCTCTCACTGAAACTCACAGTTACTCGAACGTTTTGCCGCACCTAATACCAAAAAGTTGTTCTAATGATTAGAAACAGTTCTTTGTAATGTTAGAACATTAAACGAAACAGTAGCTCTTACTGAAACTCACAGTTACTCGAACGTTTTGCCGCACCCAATACCAAAAAGTTAGTTTTAATGATTAGAAACAGTTTTTTGTAATGTTGGAACATTAAACGAAACAGTAGCTCTCACTGAAACTCACAGTTACTCGAACGTTTTGCCGCACCCAATACCAAAAAGTTAGTTTTAATGATTAGAAACAGTTCTTTGTAATGTTAGAACATTAAACGAAACAGTAGCTCTCACTGAAACTCACAGTTACTCGAACGTTTTGCCGCACCCAATACCAAAAAGTTAGTTTCAATGATTAGTAACAATTCTTTGTAATTTTAGAACAATAAAAGAAACAGTAGCACTCACTGAAACTCGTAGTTATTCGAACGTTTTGCCGCACCCAAAACCAGTCAGTTAAAAAAATAATTAAAAACACAGCAAAGTGCGAGTCGGACTCGCGCATTGGGGGTTCCGTACCACCACCATTGTAATATACCTAATGTATATTTATAGGTTTCTATTATGGTGAGACAAAAAAATGACAAGGAAAAAAGAGATATCCTACCAAAAAATGAGGTCCCATCAAAAACATCATTTTTATGTACCAATTCGCCAAGACTCGTGAGTCTCCCCTAAAAATATATGAGAGATCTAAGGTGAGCCAAGTCTGGCAGTATTTTTTTTTTATGAATATTCAGCAAATTGCACCATAGTTCTCTTTTAAACATAAAAAATATATTATGTATCAGGGGGCACGGCAGTGCTCTTTTTCAAGTCGAGCAGACAAGCACAGCTGCACACGAATTCAACAAATTTTCGAAGCAATTCAACGCATTTTCGAGCTCTTAGTACTTATATTTGTAAAGGACTGAAGAAGCTGCCTATTTTTGTCTATTTCATATTGCACTTTTTACGTAATGTAGACAGAGTATATTCCTTACAAGTTAATTACAAGTTAATTCCTTACAAGTTAATTATAATAAATAAATGAATTAATCATGTGTGACGCATGCATCCACCGCCAAAATTTGGCGGTGGATGCATGCGTCACACATGATTAATTATAATAGGTGTAACGGTATTACAACTGGTAGTAAGATTGGTAGTAACTAGAACGGCTAATTAATTACATATTTATTTTATTGTTTTTAGCAATTTTTTTGTATTTGTTGTTATAGCGGCAACAGAAATACATCATCTGTGAAAATTTCAACTACTATCACAGTTCATTAGATACAGCCTGGTGGGTGACAGATGGACAGACAGATAGACGGACGGACAGCGGAGCTTTAGTAATAGGGTCCCATTTTACCCTTTGGGTACGGTACCCTATAAAACATAATATAAACTGATCGGTAGATATACATGTTCCAAACAGTTATATCTACCGATCAGTTCCTACACCCCCCCGGCTTCACCCCCCCGGACACCTGTTATTTCTAGAATCTTCCGCGACTCCGACACGGCGCGAGCCCGGCAACCAATAGGAACCGCTTGTTGGAGTGGCGTGATTCCGATTCAGAGTGACCATTTATGGCAGATTTCTGCCATTTGGGCAGATTTGGCTTGTAAATTTTACCTCTGGCAGAACAAGCGGACGATTTAGAAAAAGTGGCACGATTTGGCAAATATCAAGAAAGAAAGGGGCAGAATTTGGCAGATTTCAAGGAAATCCTTATAGATATTGAGAAAACTTATAATTTTCTATGTCTTACTTTATTTTCATGACTTATTAGTTATTATATTAGGTAAGAAAATTTAGGAAAATATTTTACTTACTGAGCTGGCTACATTTGTCGTGTCATTTTAACTCAAATTGTGTGTATGCGTGCGTGCAGTATCAAAGAAAATAAAAATTACTATCTACGCTACACTACCAGCCCTCCGCGTAACCCGCGCGCTCCCTACCTCCCTAGTTCTTATTTGTTTTTTTATTCTAATTCATTTTTTACTGGAGATTGTAAGTTTTGAAAAACTAATTTCATTCAACTATTTCAGGTGCAACAGTTTTTTGATATTTCAGTTCAAAGAGAGTGAAAACAGCAGAACAGAATTTTAGTGCTATAGGCGCATCAAATTAGCTTAACCTGGACATAATTCGATAACTAGTTGTTTTGATTATTTTATCGGATATTGATAATTAGTATCAAATATTGATTAGATATATGATGTAAAAAATTCGCGGTGGTAACCGTTTCTTATAAAAAACATGAGATTTCGAACACTACCTAAATTTTTCCTAAAAGCAAAATAGATAACCAAATACCTTGTTAGTATAATTTTGAGGTGAATTCAAATGATGTCACCTAATAGCAAAATTAAACTAAAACCACTTTCGCATGTATGTTTTTTTTCACGGTATTCATCTGATCGCAATATCTTGATAAGCAAAAATGGTAACTATAATGTTTGTATCTTTTTAAGTGATATTGCGTCTTTTTATGACAAAAATTAAACATTTAATTTTTATGTTTTAATAATAATGTATTTCTCAGTAGTTAAAAATCGTAACTGTAAAATTTTCGTTTAATAATATGTTTTTGTACACTACAATCTTGTTTTCATCAAAATTAAACATCTTAATGTGACGTTTATGAAATTGAAAATTTAATTTAAAAATACGCGCAAGCCAGTAATGGAGCCGGGCCGGATGCATGCGGTGCGGGCAGAGAGCGCATGCTCGCGCCGCGCACTCGCGCGGTGACACGGGTCAAATGACAATATTGAATTCAAATTATTGAAAGATTGTGTAAAGCTATCACCATGGAAAAAAATTATAATATACTGAAAGTAATAAAAAATCGATTTAATTGAATACAATTATAAAAAAAAATACCACTTTGGATGTACTTAAGTAAAAAAATATAATGTAGACCCTGTGTTTGGCATTGATTGCAAAATTTCTCGACCTTCCATTTTAATTGAACTCTTTTTTTTTAAACTTATTTGAAAATGAAGAAAAATTAAAAAAAAAACGAGAATGGGACGTTCTTCGGCTTCAAAGTAAGTAATAGCCGCGTTGAAGCCCGCATTGATTTGAACTTAGAATGAATAGACTTACGTTCGATATTATTTTAACACGTATGAAGCTCTATGCCAGCGCGTAGGTTTCATTTTTGCAAGTGTGCGCTCACACACTCATACGCAATATGCGACTCCACTCCCAGCTGCCCGCAAAACGGTTATCATATCAGTAATAAAAATATTGGTAGAGTTAAAATATGTTTTTAGTTTTATCTTAAAGATTTATTTAATTCTAAAAACGATCCACTTCGAATTTGAGCTCGTTTGATTTTTCTTGGTGAGAACTTTGGTCTCAGGTAGTTTCCAAGATCTGATGCTGTGTTACTTATTTATTACCAGTAAGATAAATTTACGTAATTTAACTTCTCAGTTCATTTACTTTTGAAAACCGGTCCTGCTTGTCCACATTCAGCGACTTCCCGCGACCTTCACCAAATGGGAGGCCTGCCTACGCTACGTCAGCCGGTACATGGTCAACACCTGAGAAATTTACTGCCCTAACGATCATCTGTTCTACAAACTATATGGCCCGCATATATCACGTAGTAAGTTAGTAAAGTTCCCGAGTGGTGAACGCGCACCAAAAGACCCACAGCACACCGCATTGGAAATTAACGGTCCTGCACATCTACATCCAGCGGCTTCCCGCGACCTTCACCAGGTCATCGGTCCACCAAATGTGAGGCCTTCCTACGCCACGTCTTCGGGTGCGCGGTCCCCACTAGAGAACTTTACTATCCCAACGGTAGCTATATGTGCCCTGGCCTCATAGCTCGTAGAACAAGTGACTGTTGGGTAGTAAAGTTTTTAAGTTGTAACCGCGTACTGGATGACGTAGCATAGGCAGGCCCCCACTCGGTGGACCGATGACCTGGTGTAGGAAGCGGAAAGCCGCTGGATGCGGACGAGCAGGACCGGTCATTCTTTGCGATAAGTCTTTTAGAGCGTAGTCGCCACTCGAGAACTTTAATACCCCAAAGGCCATCTGTTCTACGAGCTTCACGGCCGGGGCAAATAGCTACCACTGGGGCGTTAGGGCAGTAAAGTTCTCTAGTGGCGACCGCACACCGGAAAACGTAGCGTAGACAGGCTTCACACTCGGTTGACCGATGACCTGGTGAAGGTTGCGCAAAGCCGCTAGATGCGAATGAGCAGGACAGGTCATTTTCAATGCGGTGCGTTTTAGTACGCGATCACCACTCAAGAACTTTACTACCTTAACGACCATAATATCTGTTCTACGAAGTATGTGGCTGGGCCAAATCAATAAGTATCTTCTTAGAATTTAGGCCTGTTTTATTTTTCTTGACGAGTCCTTTGATGCAGGTAGGTTCCAAAGTCTGAAGTTGGACCACTCTCTTGATCAGCTTCTGGGTCCAGTACAAAAAACTAACCGTGACAAAAAAGTTAAGGTTTCAAGAAAACAAAGTAGAAAACACAAGCGAATATTTATTCTGGCAGGTTTTGGCGGATTTTTTGCCAGTGTCGGGCAGATTCATCATTTTCGAGATGGTCACACTGTTCCGATTTGCAAATGGCGTGCATTGCATCATGCGTGCGTGCCGTGCATCGCATTTATGTTTGTGGCGGTTCACAATCGCGCGTGATCAATTTCATTTCTTATTTCAGAGATTTAAAAACCGTTTTAAAATATTTTTACAATCCACAAGGTGCTCACTCGCAGGAAAGCTAGTGTAAAATAAGTGGTGTGGTGTGGTGCTGGTACAATCGAAAACAATGTCATCTGAAGACATTGAGCAACTTCTTCATAAATGGGAACTCGATAAATACATCGAAAAATTTATTGGTAAGTAAGTACCTAGTTGGCACATTTATGTATCATACAAGCTCCATAACCTCAAAGCCCAAAGCTTGGGAGGGGACTAGGTCATATCTAAGGTACTAGGTACCGCATCCTGAATTACCTCATAGTACTTACATGTTACTAATTAGGTAACCTACTTTGTTCTTTGTATATTTCAGAAACTACCTATCTACACAATTTTAGAGAGTAAAGCTACATGACCTGACCTGACTACCTGTCTACTTCTTCTATTTGTAGCAGAATTCTGACGGTAATTTTGTGTTTGCGCATGTTTGTGTTGTGCTGTACAGGTGCCCTCCACATGCTTGCCAAGCCACAGCTAGCGCCCACAAGCACAAGCATGTAGAGCGAGGCACTTGGCTAAACAGGCTTGCCTCAGTTTGCCGAGCTTTTGTAGACGCTTGTGGCTTGTGGCAAGCGTGTGTAGGCCCCATGATGATTATGGTGCGGGTCACTGTGTCGTAGAACTAATCTTCGGTTAGCGCTTCGAGTTAACACAAAACTAACCTAGTGTAATTTATATTTTAACATTTATTATTACTTGTACAAAAATGTTACTGATTTAACATTTAACTAAACTGTTTTACATACGTACCTATAACTTACATAATCTTCGTTTTTCCAGAAAACGAAGTTGACTTAGTTGCGTTGCCACTATTAGACGATGGACACATAAAAGAGTTAATTCCTGCCATTGGCCCACAAGCAAAGTTTAAAAAGGCTCTTGCAGACTGGAAAAGCCTTAAGATAAAAGAGGGAGAAGAAAATGAAGATATTAATAACCTAGTAGAAATTTATGGTAAAGACGTAGGAGGTCTCACTCCAAGTGAAAGTTCACCCATCATTTCTCCAGTGTCCACACCTACATCGAGCAAATCATGTGATTCTTCTTGCTCGCTTGACTTCTCAACAGAAAAATTGGTGAGTATACTTAGCTATGTTGTCATTTCATCATCATATCAGCCGAAACACATCTACTGCTGGACAAAGGCCTCCCCAAGGATTTCCACGACAACCTGTCCTGCGCTGCTCGCATCCGTTGCTTCACGCTACCTTCACCAGGTCGTCAGTCCACTGTGTGGGAGGGCTGCCTACTCTACGTCTTCCGATGCGAGGTCGCCACTCGAGAACTTTAGTGCCCCAACGGCCATCTGTTCTACGAGCTATGTGCCCACTGCCATTTAAGTTTAGCCATTCTGTGAGCTACGTCGGTTACTTTGGTTCTCCTACGGATCTCCTCGTTTATGATTCGATCATGCAGGGAAACTCCGAGCATAGCACGCTCCATTGCCCTTTGGGTGACCTTGAGCCTTCTTATGAGGCCCATAGTAAGCGACCATGTCTCAGTTCCGTATGTCATCACTGGCAACACACACTGGTCAAAAACCTTGGTCTTAAGACACTGCAGTATTTGGGATGTGAAGATATTTCGAAGCTTTCTGAACACTGCCAGGCCGAGTTTTATTCGTCGATTGATCTCTTTCTTGAAGTTTTACCTACTTAGCTGGACTGTTTGTCCCAGGTTTACACATTCTCACTTATGGTCTGCTAAATAAATGTTTATTCTATTCTATTCTATTTAAAAAGCGTCGGTGGCTCAACCGGTAACGACTCGGTCCATCTAACCAGAGGTACCGGGTTCAAATCTGGACGGCCAATGTACCAATGAGTTTTTCAAAAACATACATACATATACTTACCGATTGCTTTAACGGTGAAGGAAAACATTGTGAAGAAACCTGCACACGCCTGCGAAGAAACTATACTTATATTAAAATTAAAGGACCAGTACGTTTTATTTTTTCCTTTTTAGAGGTTTCCGTTGGGGGTTTTTAAATTTTAAGTTTTTAGCTTACAATACAATACAATACAATATGTTTATTTGCTGAGAACATACGTTATTTATAAAAATAAAATAATATATTCATTTGTATTTTTCAGAACACAATTCAGGACTTAACAAAACTTCTCAAAACTACTCAAGAAGGTAGACTGCTCCTTAAACGGCGTACGGAACCCTTAGGAGAAACTCTGAGAAAAACTTTGACAAAGGAAACTTCTTCAGAAATAGTTAAACATGACCCCAAAGCACCTGTAACAAATCTAATATATAAAAATAAGTCAGGTTTTCCTTCCTGACGCTATAACTCCAGAACGGCTGGACCGATTTGGCTAATTCTTTTTTTGTCGAGTTCGATATTGTCAGGAGAAGGTTCTTATGTAGGGTAGGGTAGTGTAGTGTAGGGTAGGGTAGGGTAGTTTAGGGTAGGGTAGGGTAGTGTAGTGTAGGGTAGTGTATGTAGGGTAGGGTAGTGTAGGGTAGGGTAGGGTAGTGTAGAGTAGTGTAGTGTAGGGTAGTGTAGTGTATGTAGGGTAGGGTAGGGTAGTGTAGGGTAGGGTAGTTAGGGTACTGTAGGGTAGTGTAGGGTAGAGTAGTGTAGTTTAGGGTAGTGTAGTGTAGGGTAGAGTAGTGTAGTTTAGGGTAGGAAAGTATAGGGTAGGGTAGTGTATGTAGGGTAGTGTAGGGTAGGGTAGTGTAGTGTAGGGTAGGGTAGTGTAGGGTAGTGTATGTAGGGTAGGGTAGTGTAGGGTAGGGTAGGGTAGTGTAGAGTAGTGTAGTGTAGGGTAGTGTAGTGTATGCAGGGTAGGGTAGGGTAGTGTAGTGTAGGGTAGGGTAGGGTAGGGTAGTTAGGGTAGTGTAGGGTAGAGTAGTGTAGTTTAGGGTAGGGTAGTGTAGTGTAGGGTAGAGTAGTGTAGTTTAGGGTAGGAAAGTATAGGGTAGGGTAGTGTAGGGTAGGGTTGGGTAGTGTAGTGTAGTGTAGTGTATGTAGGGTAGTGTAGTGTAGTGTATGTAGGGTAGGGTAGGGTAATGTAGGGTAGGGTAGAGTAGTGTAGGGTAGGATAGTGTAGTGTAGGGTAGAGTAGTGTAGTTTAGGGTAGGAAAGTATAGGGTAGGGTAGGGTAGTGTAGGGTAGGGTAGTGTAGTGTAGGGTAGAGTAGTGTAGGGTAGGGTAGTGTAGTGTAGGGTAGGGCAGTGTAATGTAGTGTAAGGCGGTACGTAGTTCGCCGAGACAGCTAGTGACATATATTTACATTGGATTAAACAAATTGTAAGTATTAAATATTAATACAAGTATAAGGCCTGATTCACATTTGGCTAGTTTAAAGGTATCTATACAATAAAAATTTTCGTTACCCCATTACGTCCCCACAGCTGGGGCACGGGTCTTTTCCCAAGAAGGCTAGGCCATACTTCAAACACGGGGGCCAAGTCCAGGTTGGTGGCGGTTGTAGGGGTAGTGGCGGACCCCTCTGGCAGAACTTTTGAAGCTGCCTATGTTAGAGAAATATGCCACTAACATTCAAACCCATCCAAGCTGTGTCCATGCTTAGGGTCAGTTAACCTGCAAGTGGCACTGAGCTACAACCGCTTCCATATACAATAAAATCAAATTGTAATTACTTTTATGTTAATCTATGTTATGGAAATTTTAAAGAACTGTAATTTTAACAGAACAAGTATTCCCTGCTGAAAACTGCTCAATTTATTACACTAAAGCATCTGAAGGGCCAGGGCGAGCCCATGGTCGGCTATATGACGCAGTAACGAATCTAAAGGCAAAGTTTCGCCGAAACAAAGTGTACCAGCCAAGGCCGCGCGGTTCACTTCTTGAAAAAACTAACTCCAGAACCACATAACAAAGAACATGCTAACAAAAGGATAACCTCGCTGTCGGAAGAAGATTCTGCCTTAACCAGTGAAGAAGATCTCGATTCAGCTGAAGTAGAGGAATGTTTGGAGTGGCTACATTGTTCTGCAGATAATTTAGCTCTTTGCACTGAGAAGTGGTCTAAAACAAGAAAACGACGACTACAGCGTGTCGTATCGGAAGAAACTCACACTTATCTCCTGGAGTTTTCATGTTTAAAGCGTTCATGGGGGCACTCTTTGGTAAGTTAATATATGACATAAATATGGTACCTCCCACACAAACCCAAATTATTTGTAAATATTTCATCAAGTCTGATACGCCTTTATTCTTTGCCATTAAGTAAGCGTAATGTTTAATTTATTGTTGATTTGTGTAAGCCTGACTTCGCTTTATGTTAAGACAAGAAAGTATGCACAGGTTGGCTGTGCAATTTATTTTTAACGTGACAGGGTCGAGAAGGAGACCCGAATTGGGTTATTTTTAAGGTTCCATAGTCAGTCAACAAGGAACCCTTATAGTTTTGCTATGTCTGTCTGTCCGCGGTTTAGCTCAGAGACTATTAATACTAGAAAGTTGTAATTTGCCAAGGGTATACATATTAGTCACGCCGAAAGTAATAATCGGTCTATAACTACCTACGTATCTACATATAATATTTAAAGAATTATCCTCAAACTCCTAACTGTTGAGGAGTTGTACCTTCCATCATCAGCTCATCAACACGAATTGATGGCTACCAGACGCAGAAACTCAATTAGCTTTAGGAAACACACACTCAATACGTGCCTGTAAATTTTGAGAGTTACCCTCGATTTCCCTAGGATCCGACTTCAAAAAAGGAGTAGGTTCCGTTCCACTGTATGTTTTTTTTAATGTATGTTCACCGATTACTCCGTCAATTGTGGACCGATTTTCAAAAAGTATACTTCCAAGGTGGTCCCATTTTCACCAAGTCAGGATCTGATGATGGGATCCTGGGGAAATCGAGGGCACCCTTAAATTTTATAGGCATGTATAACGTGTTTCATGTATTTTCTAAAAGTGTTCAATTTTTTACATCTGATAATAATTTTATGTTTATGAGCTGATGATGGAAGGTGCAACTCCTCAACGGTTATGAGTTGGAGGATAATTCTTTAAATATTATACGTAGATACTTAGGTAGGTATGGACCGTTAGTCGATTTTTTTCAGGTTATTCAGGTGAGCTAACGAAGGAAGGTTTGACTTCTTAATATTCATGCTGCTGAGATGATGATGGACCCTATTGATTGGTGCCATAAGATTATGTTGTCTTTTCTGATTTTAGTGGGTTCAGCTAATGGCTAAGCGATTCTTTAAACATCAATTAATACATTTTATTTTTAAAAGTAAAAATTCTTTCAGCTTACAGCAGATTTTGACCAGTGGTACCATGGAAATGAAAATAGCTTCGAAAATAAGTTTCCACTTTTGAAGAAGAAGTTGATTCAACTGTTAGGAAATGTCTCAAACAGAAGTCTATTTGTTCAGGAACTAAAGAATCTCGTGAAAAGTAAGTTTTATTTTGCTTTCTTTTATTTTACCTACTTAACCCCTGATTCAGAAAGGGGTGTACTGAAACTGATTTTTATATTTTTTATAAATAATTATTTGTTTGCTAAAACCTTTTCGTAAGTAGTAGGTAACAAATAATTGATTGTAATTGTTTTTTATATATAAACATACTCACCGAGTATGAGTTATTAAAAACGATTTCAATTAAGGAGGAGGTTTATAATTTCGACCGTATATATATATATATATATATATATATATATATATATAATTTGTTTGTTCGTGGATAACTTCCTCGTTTATGAACCGATTTTGATGATTCTTTTTTTGTTGGAAAGGAGATATCCCAAGGGTGGTACCATGATAAGGAAACGAGGATCTGATGATGGCATCCCATATAAATCGAGGGGAACCTTAAAAAATACCTACCTTTGATTTGAGTACTTTCGTAAAATCCAAAATTTATTAATTTTTATTAAAGTAAAGATTAAATAAAGTTTATTGTATTTGTTTGTGTAAGCAGTTCATAGCCAGGGTTACAAAATCCCCAAAGAAAAAACTCTAAATTTTAGGATAGGTATATGAAAGAACATTCATTGTTGTCCAATAACCAGTTACGATGTTTAGACTTAATAATCTTTTTTTTAACAGACTCTGATCCAGAGACGAGCAATATTGCTACACTTCTCACTATTCCACATCTTCTGGGAGCAGTGCAAATCAGGAAGAAGAAATGTTCTGTGGCAGAAGTCCGAGAAAGCTTCATTACACGCATTGAAACGGAAACCTTGATAAACGAAGAATGTCGTAAACGACACGACACATACAAGACTTTCGGTATTACAGTTCAACCGTACGTCATTGTCATCGGTCCACTGGAAAAAAATACCGTAAGGTACGTTATCGTTGATAACTTGATATACGAACTGCCAAACATATGTAATGCGGTGGATACTTGCTTTAAAATTATATGGGCATTAAACCTGAAATACGCAGGTGAATGCTTGCCAGTTTGGCAATTTTTGCAAAGAGCTGTTTATATTTCCAAGGCAGCAGATTTAAAAGAAAAACTACCTGCATCAGTTTATGCCTTATTGAACGATTGCGATATAAAAAGAAATTAAGTAAAAATGATTTCTTGTTTTTTGTGTACAACAGAGGTTACAAATTTAAGAGCGCTGCGCGTTCATTTCCAACTTTATAATGTTGTTCAGTTTCATGGATAGACAAGCTGTCCCGGCGAACTACGTAGCGCCTTACATTACATTACACTGTCCTACCCTACACTACACTACCCTACTCTACACTACCCTACACAACCCTACCCTACCCTACATACACTACACTACACTACACTACACTACCCTACACTACACTACCCAACCCTACCCTACACTACCCTACCCTATACTTTCCTACCCTAAACTACACTAATCTACCCTACCATACCCTACACTACCCTACCCTGCACTACCCTACACTACCCTACCCTACACTACCCTACCCATACCCTACACTACCCTACCCTACATACACTACACTATCCTACACTACACTACTCTACACTACCCTACACTAAACTACCCTACCCTACCCTACACTACCCTATACATACACTACACTACGCTACACTACACTACCCTACACTACACTACCTACACTACCCTACCCTATACTTTCCTACCCTAAACTACACTAATCTACCCTACCATACCCTACACTACCCTACCCTGCACTACCCTACACTACCCTACCCTACACTACCCTACCCTACCCTACCCTACACTACCCTACCCTACATACACTACACTATCCTACACTACGCTACACTACACTACCCTACACTAAACTACCCTACCCTACCCTACACTACCCTATACATACACTACACTACGCTACACTACACTACCCTACACTACACTACCTACACTAAACTACCCTACCCTACCCTACATACACTACACTACACTACACTACCCTACACTACACTACCTACACTACCCTACACTACCCTACACTACCCTACCCTATACTTTCCTACCCTAAACTACACTAATCTACCCTACCATACCCTACACTACCCTACCCTGCACTACCCTACCCTACCCTACACTACCCTACCCTACATACACTACACTATCCTACACTACCCTACACTACCCTACCCTACACTACCCTACCCTACCCTACACTACCCTACCCTACCCTACACTACCCTACCCTACATACACTACACTATCCTACACTACACTACTCTACACTACCCTACACTAAACTACCCTACCCTACCCTACACTACCCTATACATACACTACACTACGCTACACTACACTACCCTACACTACACTACCTACACTACCCTACACTACCCTACACTACCCTACCCTATACTTTCCTACCCTAAACTACACTAATCTACCCTACCATACCCTACACTACCCTACCCTGCACTACCCTACACTACCCTACCCTACACTACCCTACCCTACCCTACACTACCCTATACATACACTACACTACACTACACTACCCTACACTACACTACCTACACTACACTACCCTACCCTACACTACCCTACCCTACATAAGAACCTTCTCCTGACAATAACGAACTCGACAAAAAAAGAATTAGCCAAATCGGTCCAGCCGTTCTGGAGTTATAGCGTCAGGAAGGAAAACCCGACTTATTTTTATATATTAAGAAGAAGAAGATTAATGTCCGGCTAAATTTGAACTACGACTTTTATTCATTAAAGGCTTCATGAATAAACCCATAGTAAATTTCAAAAAAAATAATGGATTTATTTATTCATACTAAGCAGCTGATCGATTTGTATGAGAAATCTAATTGACTAGGTATAGGTTTCTTGACGAAATTTATTCAGTTTCATAAGTAGAAGCCATAGTAAAATTATTGCGGTTTTTTTATCGAAGATTCTAATAAATAAATAGCATCTATTCATGTTTGGTGATAGCTTACGGTTCTCCTATTGCCTTTATGCTGCAAGTTTTACGCAACTACTTTAACTGTCAAAAATTTACAAGAAAATGCCTCTTTGTATTTTTTTAATAACTATCTTTTTTGTATTTTGTCAATTTTGTTAAGTTGAATTGCTGTTCGTTAGTCTCGTTAAAACTCGATAACGGCTGGACCGATTTGGCTTATTTTGGTATTGAATTATTTGTTGAAGTCTAGAGAAGGTTTAAAAGGTGAATAAATATGAAAATGCTTGGAATTAAATAAAAAAAAATATCAGTCAAATATTAATTGGTTTTAGGGTAGGGTAGTGTAGTTTAGGTGTAGTGTAGTTAGGGTAGGGTAGTGTAGTATATGGTGGGGTAGGGTAGTGTAGTGTAGGGTAGGCTAATGTAGTGTAGGTGTAGTGTAGTTAGGGTAGGGTAAGGCGCTAGGCTTTCCTTTGACTTGTGCACAAAAACCGACACTCGATCCGCGCATCGGCAAGCGTTCCTTTGGCGGCGGCAAACCTTCGCAAGCCTGTTTAGCCAAGTGCCTCGCTCTACATGCTTGTGCTTGTGGGCGCTAGCTGTGGCTTGGCAAGCATGTGGAGGGCACCTGTACAGCACAACACAAACATGCGCAAACACAAAATTACCGTCAGAATTCTGCTACAAATAGAAGAGGTAGACAGGTAGTCAGGTCAGGTCATGTAGCTTTACTCTCTAAAATTGTGTAGATAGGTAGTTTCTGAAATATACAAAGAACAAAGTAGGTTACCTAATTAGTAACATGTAAGTACTATGAGGTAATTCAGGATGCGGTACCTAGTACCTTAGATATGACCTAGTCCCCTCCCAAGCTTTGGGCTTTGAGGTTATGGAGCTTGTCTGATACATAAATGTGCCAACTAGGTACTTACCAATAAATTTTTCGATGTATTTATCGAGTTCCCATTTATTGTACACTAGCTTTCCTGCAAGTGAGCACCTTGTAGATTGTAAAAAATTTTTAAAACGGTTTTTAAATCTCTGAAAAAAATAATGAAATTGATCACGCGCGACTTGAGAGTTGAGCGGTTGGCGGACTCACAAACATAAATGCGATGCACGCCCGCTTGATGCAATGCACGCCATTTGCAAATCGGAATCATCCCACTCCAACAAGCGGTTCCTTTAAAAAATTAACAACTAATAAATTTAATTGACTAGGTATAGGTTTCTTGACGAAATTTATTCAGTTTCATAAGTAGAAGCCATAGTAAAATTATTGCGGTTTTTTTATCGACGATTCTAATAAATAAATAGCATCTATTCATGTTTGGTGATAGCTTACGGTTCTCCTATTGCCTTTATGCTGCAAGTTTTACGCAACTACTTTAACTGTCAAAAATTTACAAGAAAATGCCTCTTTGTATTTTTTTAATAACTATCTTTTTTGTATTTTGTCAATTTTGTTAAGTTGAATTGCTGTTCGTTAGTCTCGTTAAAACTCGATAACGGCTGGACCGATTTGGCTTATTTTGGTATTGAATTATTTGTTGAAGTCTAGAGAAGGTTTAAAAGGTGAATAAATATGAAAATGCTTGTAATTAAATAAAAAAAAATATCAGTCAAATATTAATTGGTTTAAGGGTAGGGTAGTGTAGTTCAGGTGTAGTGTAGTTAGGGTAGGGTAGTGTAGTATAGGGTGGGGTAGGGTAGTGTAGGGTTGGGTAGTGTTGTGTAGGGTAGGGTAGGGTAGTGTAGTGTAGGGTAGGGTAATGTAGTGTAGGTGTAGTGTAGTTAGGGTAGGGTAGGATAGTGTAGTGTAGTTAGGGTAGGGTAGTGTAGTGTAGGGTAGTGTAGTGTAGGGTAGTGTAGTGTAGGGTAGGGTAGTGTAGTGTAGGGTAGGGTGGTGTAGGGTAGGGTTGGGCAATGTAGTGTAGGTTAGGGTAGTGTAGGGTAGCGTAGTGTAGTGTAGGGTAGGATAGTGTAGTGTAAGGTAGGGTAGTGTAGTGTAGGGTAGGCTAATGTAGTGTAGGTGTAGTGTAGTTAGGGTAGGGTAAGGTAGGGTAGTGTAGTGTAGGGTAGGGTTGGGTAATGTAGTGTAGGTTAGGGTTGTGTAGTGTTAGCTAGTTTGAAATAACTCTGAATATGTTATTTACTGTGTACTTTTTGTCGGTTAGTCCTCTTTAGCATTTACTTTAATGTTAAGTTCTAGTTAAGAGCGAATTCACAAAATCCCTTACAAACTTTAAATTTCAATTTTTGAAAATGAAATGAGCCGTTTCTAATGGAACTATACTTACACATAAGCAAGTCACGAAATTCTAGTTTGTGGATAGGTCACATTTTCATAATACTTTATTATTAAAAGATTTTTTAGCGAATTTTAAGATTAGTAAAAACCTGAAATTGCTATTATTTAGTAACATTATATTTTTGATAATGTAATCTATCCATAAACTAGAATTTAGTCACTTGCTTATGTGTATACAGTTTCATTAGAATCGGCCCCATCCATTTTCAAGAAATAATAATTTAATATTTTTTTTTAAATAGAATAGAAACGATTTTGTAAATAAAATTTCAATAGTACCTACTTGTTATGTAAGTACTTACATGTAAAATAAAATTATTTTAAAAGTAACTTTAAGGATAAGTACCTATTATTATAATGTTGATAGCATTAATTTTTATTACAACTATTATCTACAAGACACTGTCTTTTTTGTATTTTTCTAATAAAAATATAATGCAGTACCGAAATGAAGGTTTTATTTACAAGGCCTTCACATTTTTCATGCTTCGTGTTATTTAACTTTCAGCTGATACTGTTAAGAGGCTCCATTGTGACCCCAGCGCCACGTAAAAATAAAATTTATAAAATTTTATTCGCTATAAACACAATTTATCAAAAACCTATTTAATTGTATACAGTTTTTGAGTTTGTGGTATAGTTTATTGAGATTTACCAATAAACTATAAAGCAATAATCGTGTAATTAGATTTAAAATAAATTGTGATAGTAGCAAATAGTTATTTTTTAGAAGTTTCGCTAGAGCTCACTGTGCAGCCTCTTAAAAAGCAGTTTATGCTACTCATGGGGAACAGTAGTATTACTGTTTCTCATAAATAGTGGGTACTGCATGGATGTCATTTCTACAGTTGAGAAACAATAACTTCTACTTATCCAAGAGTAGTAAGTAGGTGGTACTGTTCCTCAACAGTAGAAATTACATTTCCACGCAGTATCCACTACTGTTGACAAACAGTATTACTACTGTTGAAAACAGTGCCAGCTACTGTTGCTTACGTAGGTACTACTGTTGACAAACAGTAGTACCTACGTAAGCAACAGTAGCTAGCACTGTTTTCAACAGTAGTAATAACGGTAAAACAGTGCCAGCTACTGTTTGTCAACAGTAGTACCTACTTACGGCACAGTAGCTGGCACTGTTTTCAACAGTAGTAATAACGTTAAAACAGTGCCAGCTACTGTTCGTCAACAGTAGTACCTACTTACGGCACAGTAGCTGGCACTGTTTTCAACAGTAGTAATAACGTTAAAACAGTGCCAGCTACTGTTCGTCAACAGTAGTACCTACTTACGGCACAGTAGCTGGCACTGTTTTCAACAGTAGTAATAACGTTAAAACAGTGCCAGCTACTGTTCGTCAACAGTAGTACCTACTTACGGCACAGTAGCTGGCACTGTTTTCAACAGTAGTAATAACGTTAAAACAGTGCCAGCTACTGTTCGTCAACAGTAGTACCTACTTACGGCACAGTAGCTGGCACTGTTTTCAACAGTAGTAATAACGTTAAAACAGTGCCAGCTACTGTTCGTCAACAGTAGTACCTACTTACGGCACAGTAGCTGGCACTGTTTTCAACAGTAGTAATAACGTTAAAACAGTGCCAGCTACTGTTCGTCAACAGTTACGCCACAGTAGCTGGCACTGTTTTCAACAGTAGTAATAACGTTAAAACAGTGCCAGCTACTGTTCGTCAACAGTAGTACCTACTTACGGCACAGTAGCTGGCACTGTTTTCAACAGTAGTAATAACGTTAAAACAGTGCCAGCTACTGTTCGTCAACAGTAGTACCTACTTACGGCACAGTAGCTGGCACTGTTTTCAACAGTAGTAATAACGTTAAAACAGTGCCAGCTACTGTTCGTCAACAGTAGTACCTACTTACGGCACAGTAGCTGGCACTGTTTTCAACAGTAGTAATAACGTTAAAACAGTGCCAGCTACTGTTCGTCAACAGTAGTACCTACTTACGGCACAGTAGCTGGCACTGTTTTCAACAGTAGTAATAACGTTAAAACAGTGCCAGCTACTGTTCGTCAACAGTAGTACCTACTTACGGCACAGTAGCTGGCACTGTTTTCAACAGTAGTAATAACGTTAAAACAGTGCCAGCTACTGTTCGTCAACAGTAGTACCTACTTAAACAACAGTAGCTGGCACTGTTTTCAACAGTAGTTATAACGTTTTCACGCAGTACCCGCTACTGTTGACCAACAGTATTATCTACTTAAACATCAGTTGCTGGCACTGTTTTCAACAGTAGTAATAACGTCTCCATCCAGCACCCAATACTGTTGACAAACAGTAGTACCTACTTAAACAACAGTAGCTGGCACTGTTTTCAACAGTAGTAATAACGTTTCTATCCAGCACCCACTACTGTTGACAAACAGTATTACCTACTTAAACAACAGTAGCTGGCACTGTTTTCAACAGTAGTAATCACATCTCCACGCAGTGCCCAGTACTGTTAAGAAGCAGTAGTAAGTATTCATAAAACAGTAGTAGTTACTGCTTACCGATCAGTAAGCGCTACTGATTAAAACAGTAGTAGTTACTGCTTACCGATCAGTAAGCGCTACTGATTAAAACAGTAGTAGTTACTGCTTACCGATCAGTAAGCGCTACTGTTTCCTCTTACTGTGTGTTTTTACTGTTTCCTCTTACTGTGTGTTTTTACTGTTTCACTTTACTGACTTTAACAGTTAAATTAACCGTAAGGACTTAACTGTTTTCTTTCAGTCAGAATCACTGTTTCTTTCAGTTGGCTCCAGTTTTACTGGACAAAACAGTTCTTTTTAATGAAATTTCGGTTAGTATTACCGATTTTTTTTTTCAGTGTACTTGTCGATATCTCGTGTCGCTGTTTTACGCACCCTTCCGTTCCGATCCGTGTGTCTGAATATTTAACGGAGTATTTTATTCATTGAGCAAATGTGGTCTGTGTCAAACGTGTGTTTTGTGACACTGGCCTCTGGTGTTATGCGACAATGGTTACTTGGTAACTA